>OZ014521.1:213004340-215404340 GCA_963966055.1 Lathyrus aphaca
TTGTCTTTTTTATTTTATTTTTAATTTTATTATATTTTAAAAAGAAATGCACGTAACACAATAATACTTTTTTTTTGTATAATTAAAGAAAATAAAAATAAAAATATTTAAAATAATGTATGAAGTCAAACACGTGCAAATTATGTTTATTTATGTTACTAATAATTAGTTTTACAATTAAAATAATATTTACCAATACTATTTTATTAGTTGATATTATTAAAACTAAATGATTGCATAAATGTTTTTATAAATAATATCAAACTAAAATTAATATTTACATACAGTAAAAAATATAATTGCTCCAAACTAAAATTAAAATATAATTGCTCCAAACTAAAATATATCAAACTAAAATTAATATTTACATAGAGGAAAAAATATAAATAAAAATATATTTTTCTTTTAAAAATAATAAACTTTCTAATTTACATAATTTTCTTTTTCTATATTTTTTACATTTTAAATACAAACGTGCATAACACATCAGTCATTGTACGAACGCACGAATATCCACACCAATTCTCGTGCGAACACACACGTTATTACATTTTTTGTATAATTAAACAAAATAAACGTAAATATAGTAAAAATAATGTATTAATCTAAACACGAGATAAATGAGTTGTTTTTAAATTTGTCTATTGCTAATATTTTTAATTTGAAATTATTTTTAATTTAAGATACAATATTTTTTAAGATAATATATGGAAAATGAGGTATATATTATTGATGTAATTATTTCATTAATATATGTTATTAATGGAAAATGTTATTTTTAAATTAATGTGTGAATCTTAATACATTTTGTTTTGTAAATGGGAACAAGTGTTTTTTGTCCAATTATATTTATAAATAATATCAAAAGAAAAATAATATTACATATCAGAAAATATATCGTTCATTCAAATATTTTTATATATGAAAAAATTATATTTATAATTCATATATAAATCAACATATATATTTCTTTTAAAAATAATAAACTATTTTGATAAAAATGATTTGTTTTTCTTTTTTACATTCTTATTATATTTTAAAAACAAATGTGTGTGGTACATCAGTACCTGTGCGAAATCATATTGAAGGACATGAGAGACCTATACAAAATTTTCTCATCCTGAGTAATTTGATATATGTATAAGGGCTCAATATTGAATTGGACAAGTGTGACACAATCTATGCCTTGTGTTAAATATAAACACGAGAACAAAAGGGTAATTGTACATACAAGCATTATCCCATAAAGTTTGTATCATATCACATGATATTTTATGACTTAGATAACAATGATATTTTGCTATATACCACTCACTATTTATTATATTAAATGAAGTATAATTGTCAATGTCACAAGAACCTACATAGTCACACACATAAGGATATATTGACGAGAGGTAGAATGAATAACTGAAATATAATGCACTCAAATGGAATATGGAATACCATAAGTTACAATGCGCTTAACTAAATTGTAGAACACCATAAGGTAGGATGCACTTAAGTGAAATACAGAACATCATAAGGTACCTGTCATACCCTAATTTTGACCCTAGGATATCCACACACCCATTAGTTCAATGAACAATGTTGAAGTTTAACGGGTCACATCCCCGTAGTGAATTAGGATTCCTGAGTCCCTTAGAGGATTCAGGAAAAGGATCAATCATAAATTCGTAAGATTTTCAACCTTTTAAACATCCTAAAAGGATTAAGAAATCTCAAATGGTGAGAATTCATGCAAAGTTTGCACAAATTTTCAGTGATCTGAGCCTCAAGGCCTCAGTATCACACATCAGGGTTTTCAGTCGACAGTGCCCTCCAGAATGATCTTTTTCATGGGAAAATGAGCCAGGACATCCATATGTCATCCAAGGAGCTTAATATAACCCTAATAGACCATTTACAAGTTTGAATCAAGATCAAAGGATGCAGAGATCAATAATCCCAAAATTAGGGTTTTTACTGATCGGGGAACCTAAAGTTGAAATTTTCAACTAGACATGAGCCAATACATAGGGAATGGTTCAAATAGCTCATATACATCATAAAAGTCTATTCACAAGTTCAAAATACCTCAGAGGATGCTTAGTAAAAAAATCAAAAATCAGGGGTATTTAGTGTGATTTTCATTTGAACAAAAAAGTCAAACTTTGACTTTTTGACCTAAAATGATCCTCATGATATATATTACAAGAATATATGGTCCATGAATGCATTTGATCACAAAAAAAAAATTAGGAATTTGAAGATAACTTGTAAAATGGGTGAACTTAGAAATTTTAGAAAAAAATTGAAGTTATGGAAAAAAGAGTGCATGTACCCTACTTTCAAGCATCATACCATGTGATCCAAGCATCAGATTTTTGTGAACCAAAGCTTAAATGAAAGATTTTTTCACAAACTACAAAAGATTCAGCTACACCAAATTCCAATTTATCATCGATTTTAAGTTGAAGATTGATCAAAATCAAGAAAAAGTTAGAAATTTTAACACTTAGATAAAATCTGCCTAAGTACAAAATTAGTCAAAATATCAAAACTTGGAGGCTTTTTTCTCATAGTTCCAAGTTGATTCAGATCCTTTTGAAAACACCAATGTTATCACAAATGTTACCAACAGTTCAAATAACCAATTGGCATGAAAAGATCTTGCTTAAGCATGAAGAAATCTCTTGTCAAACACATCTTGTCACAATCACTTTCAAAAATAGATTTTGGACCAATACTTGAAATTGAGATTTTAAGAGTCAAGGATAAGATCAGCTGGTCAGGAGCATCAAAGCAATCATTACAAACCTAATCAACCTGCACATTCATGATTCCACCAAGGAATTTCCATTTATGGTATTCATGAATTTCAACACCTAAGCACATGATCCAAGGGTCATGATCCTCCAAAAAGGCATATCCTACAATTTCTTGATCATTAAGAAATATGTGATCATAAACAACAACTATAATATCTGAAGAATGTGAAGTTAGTAGCTGCATAGTTGAGATATTTGGAAATTTCATCATTCACATTGTAAGAGATATTATGGAAATCAATGATCAATAATTTATGATCTCATCTCTTCAAGGAGGCTAAGTAATCTCAACATTTCTTCCTATAAATAGAGACCTTGATTGATCATAAAAATCACCATAAAGCCCCTGAATCCTAAGCTTTCTCTTCTTCACTCTCTAAGACTCAAAACTTGACATTAATAGCAACCACTATCAGGTTTTAAGTTGTAGCCACTATCAACGCAACCTAATTACCCAAACACATGAAATATGATGTATTTGAGGTGTTCAAAAACTTGAACCAACCCCAAAACACCTACCCAAAATCACTCTTCAAAACCTCAAAGAAACCTTCTTTCTGCAACATGAAGACCATAACTTGATCCAGCCACTTGCCATCAAGTCCAAGTGTTCAAACACACTCCATATGGTGTAGGGAAGTTGTTCAGATCATTAAAACTCTTATGTAACACCTCCAACTCAAATATAATTTTTTTGTTGCAGCTCCAAGCTCAAGTAAGCTTAAAACTTGGTCATCTCATAATCCATGCATATTTTCTCGTACTATCTTTTTACCATGTGTGCGTAGTTATATTTTATGTTTTTTCCCCTCAATTAATTGCATAGAAACATCATCATGTAGAATTTCATGAGGCTTACGCCAAATTAGGTATCTTCAGTGTTCATCATTGTTTTCTCTCACTACACTTAAAATAAATGAAATTAAATGTTACCATGTTGTTCGTGAGTTAAACTCGAGTGAGTTTGATGTTTAATTCATTCATTTTCATTAAGTAATCACTAAGATATGATAGATTTTAAAAAAAAAATCAGATTCCTGGGCAACATAAATAACACGTGCATGTTCTTCATGTGTTATTGGCGCCCTTTTTCATTTTTTTTAATATTTGAATTTTCAAGTTTCATTTAATTGACTCCAAAATTAATTTCTCTATGATTCTCTTGAGTTTTTAAATGATTATTTTTCATTAATTCTCAAAAAAATTTAAAAATTTTATTCCACCAAAAAATTACAAAAAAATATATATTTTTAAATATATTTTGTAGTTTTACAAAGAATTCATTTTTAATTGTTTTTAAACATTTTAAAAATCTTCTTTCACTTGAGTTTTTCAAACATAAATGAATCTCAAATCATTCTATGGATAAAATATGAATGTTTCAAACATTGATCCAATAATTTCTCTTGTTTTTCACTTATGTTTGAAATTTATCAAATGTTTTAATCATTTTATTCAAAAAATAAATGTTTAAAATATCAAAATTAGGGTTTTGATCTTATCACCCCCTAATTGTTCAAATAACACACTTTTGGGCCTCTATTAGAGTATAAGACCCATCCCTTTTAGAAAAATTAACCATTAGGGTTTATCTGAGCCATTTTCAAAAACTCAGCGGGATCGCCTTTTTCAGTGCATTGTATTTTTATCTATGAATCTCTTTCTGTAAATTTCTTTACACATACTCTTTGTTTTCTAAAATGATTTTTCAAAATGTGTCATGGGGAATCTGTTGTATTTAGGACCCATTTTTTAGTTTTAAACTTTCTCCGGTCCGTTTTAAATCTCCGTCATGCTTTCGTATAAGTCCTGATCCCTCCAACTGTTTTCTTAAACAGTTATTCAATCTCCTAAACAGAGATTATGGGCTACTTGTTTACATGTCCCATCTCTTTTTTTTATTTCATCTTTTTCAAACTAAAGATCTAATACACCTACAATTAGACTGAGACCATAACTAGGTGTAACTACTTTATAGGAAATAGGTAGCTTTTTTTAAGCCCCACCCTTTGTATGAAATCACAAGATAATAAAATACAAAAAAAATTCCATAAGCATCCTTATGTATAAGTCATATTATTGGCTCTAACTTCTCGTTGTTTTCTTAAACTGTTGTTTGTTTGTTAGATTAGGGGTTCTATTTAAATTTATCTTTCTTTATCTAATACTAAAGAAAATATAATAAAACACTTCTTAATCATCAAAGAGGATAAAATATAAAATAAATTTGTAATCTCTCTCCCTCAGGATTTTGGGCCTCTGCATCCCAGTGTAAGTAACTCACAACATCATTCTTAAAAATCATTTAAGAATACTCAAACCATATCAAATACATACTAAAAAATGTTCAACACATTCACCGACACATTTATTTGTCTCCATACATCTTATCTGTATATTTGCATCTCTGCTAGAATCTCTAAGTAGTTAGGTTATCTTCATCTAAATAGATACACCATTTAAAATACTTAGGATTTTTCTTTACAACTTACTAGGGGTTTAAAGAGATAAGAAGTTTCCCAGTGAAATTCTTCTTTGTAAACCATCCCCAGCCTCCTCATGGGCTTTGATCAAGGACTCATGGGCCTTTTAAAGGTAACCCTGCCTCCTATTGGGCTTAAACACAAGCACCCTTAAAGGATTCCTAAAAGCATATGAACAAATCTTTAAAATCAAACACATATAAATAGTCTCCCTCTCCCCGATGGATGACCAAGATAGCCTCCTCCTTGGCTTTGAACAATTGAACCTCCCAGACAAAGGAATGTCTGATGACCTCAAACCTTTTATTAATAAACAGACAAAACACTCTTCCCTACAGAGTCATTCTCCCATCAAAAGTCAACCTACCATGCTGGGTTTCATACAAGATACAGATAAATCAAGAGTCATTCTCTCACCAAATAAGCTTCATACATGGGCTTCCAAATCAGGACACAGATAAAACTTTCCCCATAGAGTCAGTTTTCATTGTTTAGAAAAATGGAGACTCTGCTGGGGAAACTCTTGCTTTTCTTGATTTTTTTATTAAAAAAACATTTATTTAGAAAAGCCTTAAGTTTAGGAACATGTATATATATATATATATATATATATATATATATATATATATATATATATATATATATATATATATTGCTTTTATAAATTGCTTTTATACCGCTTTGTGTTTATGTTTCCGCAAAATAACTGCTCAATTGTTATACTTGGGTGGTCTTTGCAAAATGGGAATATGATTAATCCGCAAGTGTATGAGTTTGAGTGCTCTCTAAGATTAGTAGGGCATACTTAAGATGGCTTGTAGGTTGTTGAGTCTCGACCAAGTTCAATCTTAAATGTCCCTGAATTAGTCTAGGTATCCAATGGAAATCGATGTTTATAGCGTACTCTATGAAATAAAGATTTATAATTAGATACTCATCAC
The DNA here is from genome assembly GCA_963966055.1 of Lathyrus aphaca. Taxonomy (NCBI): domain Eukaryota; kingdom Viridiplantae; phylum Streptophyta; class Magnoliopsida; order Fabales; family Fabaceae; genus Lathyrus; species Lathyrus aphaca. The sequence goes on from OZ014521.1 coordinate 213,010,575, forward strand.
GCTGAGGATTTAATTAACATTTACCCCTTGGCCTTTACCTACACAATCTACAGGTACAAAAATCTTTACTGTGGTATAAAAACCATGAGAATGGGTAGAAATCTGACTTCATGACACTGAAACCTTAAACCAATATTTACACCATGTTTTTGTGTGCTGCATTCATGCATTCATATAAATAACATCATTTACTTTATTCTTCAAAATAACTGAAAGGACGTTTGTTGCATTTATCAGTTTTCGGAAAAATGGATTTTGGGCGACAAAAAACCCATAAGTTTATATTCAAGAGTCCGAAGATGGATGATCTGAGAAAGCTAGGAAAGCTAGTAACAGATCCAGAAGCATTTAGAGAAAAGTTTGGAGTACTTTTGTCCCTATTGAAAGTCAACATGGTAGAAGGACTTCTAGATACACTAGTTCAATTTTATGACCCGGTGTACCACTACTTCACATTTCCTGACTATCAGCTTAGTCCAGCATAGGAAGAGTACTCTCAGTTAATAGATATCCTATTAATGAGAACGTTCCTTTCTATTGATTAGAATGGACTCTGAGAGAGTCAACAATAGTTAAGAACCTTGCTTTGAAAAAGTTGAATATCAAAGCACATTGGACTACCAAGGGAGGAGTTAAAGGATTACCCTCTAAATTTTTAATTGAACAAGCACTATACTTTGTCAGTATCATAAATAATGATGAATTTGAAGTCATCTATGTACTGCTCATCTACGAGATATTCATATTCCCCAATGTATAAAACTTTTTCAATATCACTGCGATAAAGATTTTTCTAATCAGAAATCTGATTGCTACACTGCTCGCGGATGCTTATCATTCAGTTTACCTGGGGAATCTATGCAATGGAGGAATGATCACTTGTTGTGCACCACTTTTCTACAAATGGTTAAATTTCCACTTGCCTAAGTGTCGCTCCCCGGACTTTCGTCCCGGTGCAGACGCGAACCGTCGGCGATGTTGGATGTTGAGGTTGAATAGAGTCGCCAGCTAAGCATTTTTATCCCGAAGGAAAGGTAATGCTGCATATACCTGGAAGAGTATGGATAAGATGGTTGCGAACCAAAGAAACTGAGAAAGGGGGTTGGTTACGACCTATGAAGGTATTAGCACCCAGATCGTCCGTCGTACTCGAAGGGATCCACGCTTACAAAATTGTGTTTAAAAGGGGTAAGTGTATGTGCTAACTGTGTATGAAAAGCTAGGGAGAAAGTACAGGTGTCAGTGCAAAAGGTGTGAATTGTTCGGGAACTGAGGCTTAAAAAGAAAGCTGTAAAAGGGGGAATACAAAGAGACTTTTGTTCGATAATTGTTAAGTTATGCCTACGTATCCTCTCGTGCAATGAGTAAGTCAGAACACCGTAGTTCGACTCAAAGAGACTGGGAATGAATTGACTGTGAACTGCTTACTTGTCTATGCTCAAGTGTATGACTCATCTGTCTCGAATGCTAACTGTCTTGCATTAGACGGGAGAAGCGAGTTCTCGTTTTAGAGTGAAGATGATGAGGAAAGAATCCCGGAGGAGACGATTATTGTTTGTTTTTGTGTTTTCAGTTTTTTTTATTGTTTTTGGTGTTTTGCATAGGATTATGAGCTTAAGCCTAAATCAAGGGTTTGTAAACTCATTATATCCTCCCTGATTAGGGATAATGAGCCTACTTAAGTATGGGATAAGCATCTCAACTTAATTACCATGATGATGTAGGATTAAGATCATTAACCTACTTGTGATTATTAAGATGTTTTTTTTGGTTTTTTGTTTAGTGTTAAGTAATGAGTTTAATCTCTAATCACAGGTTAGTGAACTCATTACACCATCCTAATAGAAGGATGATAGATGAGAACACTTAAGCTGAGGAAGATACCTCAACTTAATCCATGGTTAGGGATTAAATTCATTATATAAAAAACCTTTATTAAATGGATTTTAATTAAAGGATGAGATTAAGAAAATGGATTTTAAGTTTGTAAGATAACTTGAGGGGGATTTGTCCATTAAACACTAGGGTTAGTCCCTCTTAACCAAAAGGAAGAGATGGAACCCTAATGTAAGGCCCAAGTTACAAGATAAAGTATTAGTGATTATTACTGTGTTTTGATTAAGAGGTGTAAACAAATTAAAGGTTTAACATTAAGGACTAAAGTTAAAAACTCCATCCTAAGATAAGGATACAGGCATAACCCTAATTCCAAAGTCCTAAAGCTTTAAGAGTTTAGCCTCTAATTAAGAGATGAGAAGAGAGACTCAAGGAGACTCAAAGGTAAAAAGCTAGGGGGGACTATATAAAACCTTAAAAATTATCATACTTGGATATCCTATGATTTGTGAGGCTTAAGAGAAAAGATCTTCAAGGCCACCAAGGAAGGGAAGCAGATGAAAAGAGAAGAGAGGAGAGAATAAGTTACTTACTTCCTGAAGAAGATAAGTAAATTAGGAGAAAAGAAAGGATCAAGAGAAACACAAGTGAAGCAAGTTCACTCCAAAGACAAATAAAGGATGCAAATGCAAAGGAAAGAAGAGGTGGGAGGTGAAGGCAAATCCACCTCCCAGATAACTTACCAAAAGTTCCTGAAATGTTAGTATGAATGCATAAGACATAAAGCACAAAGAAATGAGATGAATAAAGATGCAAAGACCAAAACCATAAGTGATTATGCAATTTAAATGTGTTATGAGATGATGCAAAATCATACAAGATGCATTTGAATGATCATACAAGGATGAGATGCAAATGAAGCATGTTTAGAAGCATGAAAACACATGGATGTTCATGAAATGTAATGGATGCAAAGCATACCAAAATGATGCAACAATGATCAAGCAATGTTTCAAACACGTCCTAAGATTTCTAAGATGACATAAAAAAGAATGGAATGGCATGGCAAGTTCATAAGTTCATGATATGCAAAGAAGAATGCAAATGAAGATGCAAAATTAGGGTTTTATGAACAAGCATGATGTATATGACCAAGACAGAAGCATAGATCATGATAAAAATTTGAAATTGAACTCAAATAATCCCTAATCACATATAAGATCACACCCCAAAGGAGAAAGTCAGAAACTTAACCTAGGCAAAGTTATGGAATTTCTAAATTAGCTAGAGTTTTTGGGTGATTCTTAAGGAAAAATGCAAATCAAATTGAAAATGCAAGATAAAAACATGAGATAAATAATCTAGAAACTAGATGTAATATGAGAAACAATGAAAAAAGAATCAAGTTCAAACTCACCATGGTTAGGCAGAAATGAATTTTTCAAGTTAGGGTTAAAAAATGTGAAATTTATGAACCCTAATTCAAAGAAAATTGTGAAAATGTGATCAAACCTAAAAAGAAATTTGTATGGTGAGTTTGAAAATGTTTCTAAATGTTTAAGAATGCTTCATGATATTTTGGTGATTTTTAGAAACTTAAATGCATATTTAACTAATTAAAATCAATTAATTAATTAAATAAAACATTTAAATATTTTAAAAATATTTTTTTAATCCAAAAATTAAAAAAGAAAATTTTTTTAGGTTAAGAAAATTATTTGAAACAAAAGTGCAGAAAATGAGATTTTTTGAAAGTGTTTTGATATTTTAAAAAAATATGTGAATGAAAATGCAATAAAATGAAAATAAAAGTGAATTAAATGGAAAATCAAATGATCCAATGGTTCAGATTCAAACAAGGGGGGATGGGTTGACTGCGTGCGTGTTTTAAAGGTCAGGATTCATTCTGGCTAATTAAATTTATTAATAATTAATTAAACATGATTTATTTAATTAATTAATTAGATTAGGGTTTTAATGACCTAATCCTAGTCGTTCACGTACGCAATTAAAACAGATCCAAGGGTCCACATTAAATTTGGAAAACTAACCCTAATCAAACCCTAAACATTTTCAGGTGACCGGAGCAAGCTCCGGTCATCTTCTCCGGCGACACCCTCAACCTAACTTCCACCATAGGCCATGAAACCTCACCAAAATCTCCAGAAATGATATATGAATATCATTAAACAAGAATCCAACACCAAAAATCATTTATTTTCAAAAACCAGCATGAATCGAAGCAAACTTCTTTTAGGTCAAAAATTTCAGAGATACGGTTCATGCTCATTTCTTCATCATTTTCAAAAACAACAAGTGCAGTGTGATCAGGGGAGCATGGGGAGCATTTCCAAAACTTAAAACAAAGCTTCTGGAAAAAAAAGTTTGAGATGGCTACCTGAGTTGAAGCTTTAGGGTTTTGAAAATGAGAAGACATAATCTACAACTTTCATGTCCAAGGATTTTTCATTTGAAGCATATTTGGTCATGAAAGAATAGGTTAAATATCTTTCCCAAAATGGAAAGTTTCCATTACAAGTCATTTCCAAAAATAGCAAGTTTGCCTTTGGCTCAAGATCCTTCAACTTTGTGAACTTCCAACCACTTCAATGATCAAATAAAGATCATAGAGACTCAAAATGATGATGACCCTTTTGTACCTTTGATGGAGGCCTCAAATGCCCTGATTTTGACTTTACTTGCTCAAGAAGTTACCCAATGATCAGATGACTTCCACAATGAATTTCTTCATCAAATTGGGTACACATGCTACTTATAACATATTGAGACCATTAGAAACAAGAATGACCAAAAAATTTGGGATTAAGGCCTCTGAAACCAAAACCCTAATTTTAGGTCATTTGTGTAGGAAATCTTTAGTCTGCCTCTATGCCTTTGCCATGCTTTGTGATCCCTTGAATTTTATGAACTTTGGGGAGCATATTATGATCATGGAACACACATGGACCCTCTTGGAAAGCTTTAAGACCATTGGGATGGCTCATATCACTTCTTGGATTGCTCATATCACAAACCCTAGATGCAGATGAAATGAACTATGTAGTGGGATATGATATGCTTATGCTAATGCAAAAATGAAAGATCACAAGCCATGGTGTGAGAAAAAGTGAGGGAAAATTTGGGGTGTTTACAGCTGCCCCTATTCAAGCATGAGTTAGCTGTGCAAAATGTAAGCACCAGGCTTAACAGACAAACAAGATAACTTGTGGTTGAATACCAAAGACAGTCCGAAATTTGCACTCTCTGGGGAGGAGAAGAAAAGGGATATAAATTGTAAGAGATAATATAGTGTGTTTATCAAGTATAAGCGATGGAGGACGACCATCGAGAAGAGGACGACTGCCGGGGGTAAAACGGTAAGTAAAACAATGACGGGGACGACCATCATGCTGGGAAATAAAGAAACCGTGACGGGGACGACCATCGGGTAAGGGAATAAAATTCTCTAGGGATTAAAGGAATGGGGGAAGCATTGATGGGGATGACCATCAGGTTGAATAGAAAAGATCAACGATGGGGACGACCATCGGGTAAAAACTGATGAAGGACGATCATCAGGAAAAGGAAAAGGGGCCACGACGGGGACGACCATCAGGTTAAAGAATAAATGAAATATTTGACGAGGGACGGTCATCAAAAGGTGAGGGACGATCACCTAGAAGGGGACGGCCTGCTCTTTATCACGACATAGGACGAATGCCGGATAAAAAAGATCAACGATGGGGACGACCATCGGATAAGCATGATGAAGGACGATCATCAAGAGGTGAAGGACGATCACCTAGCTGAGGGACGACTGCTCTTGGGGGATTATCTCGACATAGGAAGAATGCCGGATAACAAAGATCAACGATGGGGACGGCCATCGGATAAGATGATGAGGGGCGGTCATCAAAAGGTGAAGGACAATCACCTGGCAGGGGACAACTGCCAAAAATATCGCGACATAGGACGAATTCCGGATAGAAGGTTCCAACAATGGGGACTCCACTGGGGAAAGGATGGGGGACGGTCATCCAAAGGTGAAGGATGATCACTTGGCAGGGGACAGCTGCCGAAAGTATCACGACATAGGACGAATGCCGGATAGAAAAATTTGTCTTGTTTCTGTGGGGATGTAAACACGGACGAGTGCTTACGCTTTAAAATAAAAGGTATAAGTGTTTCACAGTGTGTATAGACCAAAGACGCGGACTAGCATCCTTAGAACCACGATACAGACGAGTATCAGTAGAAACAAACGCTGACATGTGTTTAAGGATGATGATACGGACGAGTATCAATCGGTTAAGCGAGGAACACGGACGAGTGTTTGATCTGCTGAGGAGTGATATATACAAGATACAGACGAGTATCAAAGACTTCTATATAAGTATGCACAAGTATTGATCTGCTGGGGAAATATGTGAAAGACATGGATGACTTCCAAAAGACTGAGAAAGGGACACGAACAAGTGTTTTGACTTGCTGGGGAAGTATGACACGGGAGAGTGTCAACAAAGAATATGTACAGGTATGAACAAGTGTTTGAGAATTCTGTATAAGTAAGATGCGGACGAATATCAAAGGGATTATGAAGACTTCCCTGGGGAAAGATGACACAGACGAGTGTCGAAAAGAGCATGTATAAATATGAATAGGCATCTGTATTTGAGAGTGCAAAGGGGATGTTTTGGCTTTTATCTACAGGGAATATGAATTTTATATATTGCTGGTGAAGTGATCTTGATTTCTGCAGGTGATTGGCTCGAACCTGGCTTATTCTCATGCAAATGTTTGATTTTTGCCGTAATGCTCTGTATTAGACGGAATGCTACGCTTAGCTTGGGGAAAATGATGTGAATGCCATGACTATGCAAAAGAGAGAAACCGATCCGACATCTGGATCCTGCGGGGCTAAATGTCTCTGGTCTATCTGTCCGGAGGGAGAACTCCGCTGGGGATGAGGAAGCTTCAGCAACTCCGTTGGGGAAGTATTTCATGCATTGCTCTACTGGGGAGAAAATGGCAACTCTGACGGGGAATAGAAAGTTCCTGACTACTTTGCTGGGGGAAAAGCCGTCAGGCATCGCTCGAGAGATCTTGCTTGGGGGGAAGATAACTTCTGGGAAGTAATCCGTTGCCACTTCTTCGTCCAAGCGATACGCTGGGGATTGATGAATTCCTCAAGGGATCCTCTGGGGGGATAAAAACTTCGCGAGGAAATACTTCTTGTCAAGGAGTCCTGCTGATGATGTGATTGTTGGCTTGGCTGGGGAAAATGCCTGATATGCCCCATCTTTTGAAAGATTGTCTCTCTTGATCACCTGCAACCTGTTAAAACAAAGGAAACACACAAGTGTCTCGAGGTATCCTCAACCGGGTTCCATCAAAGGAGTTAGATTTGCTTTAAGAATTCATATTTCCTGCAAGCATTTATTAAAATAATGGCCTATATGTTTCCATGCAAATGTTGTATTACAAATTCTGGACATTTTGCAAATAAAAACAAGAGGTCAAAACAAAATGTGACTGAATATTCTGATTTTATTGATTTGTGTGCCCTGAATAGGCAAGTACAACCAAAGAAGCAAATCCCCTGAAAGGAGGAGATTGCTGTAAATTGAGAAAATAAAAGTGTTGGCAATGTTGAAGATGACGCTCTAGTGAGCTTCCTTTGCTATGACCCGTATGACCCTGGCGTTCTTCTTATCTTGCTTTCTGAAGAAGGTTGATTCTGACCGACGCTTTATCCTTACGAAGCTTTCCATGTTGTGAGTGATACAGGCGAATTCAGAGTGCAGTTGTTCGCTTATTCCCTGATTTTGCGTGGATTGCCCTTTCGGGTTTTCAATCCACCTGGATACCCATTTTTGCCTGAGCTGTCCGATGTGGCATTTCAACTCAACGGGTGTACATTTTTTTTTGTTTTTCCCTTATTTTTGCCCGAGTCTTTTATTCTATTTTTGACTCGCCGGGATTCCCTATTTTTTCCTAGACTTACATTCTGTTTTTATGTCCAGCGGGTCTTTTATGCGAAGTATTTTTTAACTGCATCTGAATTCACAGGGGACAGGAAGTCTTCACCATCCATAGTACTGAGCATCAGAGCTCCACCGGAGAAAACTTTCCTTACTATGAATGGGACTTCGTAGTTTGGCATCCATTTGCCCCTGTGGTCTATATGAGGAAGAAGAAGTCTTTTCAGAACAAGCTCCCCCAATTGGTATTCCCGAGGTCTGACTTTCCGATCGAAGGCTTTCTTCATTCGCTTTTGATATAACTTCCCATGACAGATGGCTTCCAATCTCTTTTCTTCAATCAGACTCAGTTGATTATATCGAGATCAGACTCATTATGCTTCATCCAGTTTCACATCCATCATTACCCGTAAGGAGGGCAGTTCAACTTCAACAGGTCGGACAACTTCTATACCATACACAAGCAGATAAGGTGTTGCCCCAGTAGATGTTCTGATAGAGGTTCGATACCCATGAAAGGCAAATGGTAGCATTTCGTGCCAGTCTTTGTAGGTGACTACCATCTTATGAACAATCTTCTTGATATTCTTGTTGGCTGCCTCAACAGCGCCGTTCATCTTCGGCCTATAAGGAGAAGAGTTGTGATGTTGAATTTTGAAGTCCCTGCAAAGTTCTGCCATCATCTTGTTGTTCAAATTGGAACCATTATCAGTAATGATTCGCTCGGGAACTCCATATCGACAAATGATGTCTCTTTTCAGAAATCTAGCTACCACTTGTCTTGCGACGTTTGCATATGAAGATACTTCAACCCATTTGGTGAAGTAATCAATGGCTACCAGGATGAATCTGTGACCATTTGAAGCAGTCAGTTCAATCTTTCCAATCATATCAATGCCCCACATGGCGAAGGGCCAAGGTGAAGACATTACATTCAAGGGATTCGGAGGCACATACACTTTATCTGCGTAGATCTGGCATTTGTGGCACTTTCTGGCACAAACACAACAGTCTGCATCCATTGTGATCCAGTAGTAACCTGATCTTAACAACTTCTTTTCCATTGCATGTCCTCCGGCATGGGTACCGAAAGAACCTTCATGTACTTCGTGCATTAGTAGGTCCTCTTCTTTCTTGTCAACACATCTGAGCAAGACCATGTCGAAGTTTCGCTTGTACAAAGAACCATCAGCATTGAGGATGAAACTGCCGACTAGCCTTCTTAATGTCTTCTTATCAATTGACAATGCCCCAGGTGGGTATGTCTGAGCTTCCAAGAAGAATTTGATGTCATGGTACCAGGGCTTGTTGTTAGTAATAGTGTCCACAGAGAATACATATGTCGGTCGATCCAATTTGGATACCAGAATCCGAGGTACATAATTGGCAGCTTGTACTTTGATCATGGATGAAATGGTAGCCAAAGCGTCTGCAAACTGATTCTCATCTCGAGGGATGTATTCAAGCTTGACTGTTGTGAAGAAGGTCAACAATCTCCTCGTATAGTCACGGTAGGGAATCAGATGCTCCTGATGAGTGTACCATTTGCCATTGGTCTGATTGATTACCAAAGCTGAATCTCCGAATACATTCAAGGTTTTGATCCTGAGGTCAATGGCTTCCTCAAAACCCATGATACAAGCTTCGTATTCTTCTTCATTGTTAGTTTAGGAAAAGGTGAGTTTTGCTTAGAAAGGCATATGAACCCCTTTAGGTGTAATAAGCACTGCACCAACTCCACGACCGTTGCAATTAACTACTCCGTCAAACATCATAGTCCATGCTTCTTCTGGGTCAGGCCCTTCAGTGTGAACTGGCTCTTCACAATCTTTTGCTTTCAAGAACATGATGTCTTTATCAGGGAAATTAAATCTCATAGGCTGGTAATCATCAATGGGTTGCTCATCCAGATAGTCAGACAATACACTGCCTTTGATGGCTTTCTGAAAGATGTACTGAATGTCATATTCTGTTAGAATCATTTGCCACCTTGCAACCCTTCCGGTAAGTGCAGGCTTCTCAAATATGTACTTGACGGGGTCCATCTTTGAGATCAACAAGGTAGTATGAGTCATCATATACTGTCTTAGTCGGCGAGCAGCCCACACTAAAGCACAACAAGTTTTCTTGAGCAGTGAATAACGTTGTTCATAGTCGGTAAACTTTTTTCTTAGGTAGTATATTGCATACTCTTTTCGACCAAACTCGTCATGCTGGCCCAACACACACCTCATTGACTCTTCTAATACAATCAAATACATGATTAGAGGTCTTCCTTCAACTGGAGGCATGAGAATTGGAGGTTCTTGCAGATATTCTTTGATTTTGTCAAAAGCTCTCTGATAGTCATCATTCCACCCGACTGCTTGCTCTTTTCTTAATAGCTTGAACAAGGGTTCGCAGGTTACAGTGAGATGAGATATGAACCTTGAGATGTAGTTCAATCTACCTAAGAACCCTCGAACTTCTTTCTGAGTCTTAGGTGCAGGCATTTCCTGAATGGCTTTCACCTTGTCGAGATCAACCTCAATTCCCTTTTCACTTACAATAAAACCTAGCAGCTTACCAGAACGTACCCCGAATGTGCATTTGTTGGGGTTCAACTTCAACTGATACTTCCTCAGACGCTTGAACAGTTTCAGTAGATTCAACACATGATCTACTTCTGTAAGGGACTCATCCACATAGCACTCGATTTCCTTATGGATCATATCGTGGAATAATGTTACCATAGCCCGTTGATAAGTTGCACCGGCGTTCTTCAAACCAAACGACATTACCTTGTAGTAGAATGTGCCCCAAGGTGTGATGAAAGTTGTCGTCTCCATATCTTCAGGCGACATCTTAATCTGATTGTATCTATAAAACCCGTCCATGAAAGAAAATACCGAGAACTGAGCTATGTTATCCACCAATACGTCAATGTGAGGTAATGGGAAATAATCATTCGGGCTAGCTCTGTTCAGATCCCTGTAATCAACACACATACGCACCTTGCCATCATTCTTAGGTACATGTACAATGTCAGCAACCCACGGCGAGTAACTAGTTACAGCAAGAAAACCGACGTCCCATTGCTTTTGTACTTCTTCTTTAATTTTCATGGCCATATCTGGGCGAGTACGGTGCAACTTCTGTTTAACTGGAAGACAATCTTCTTTTAATGGTAGCCTATGCATGACAATGTCTGTATCCAGACCTGGCATATCTTGATAAGACCAAGCGAACACATCGAAATATTCCCGAAGCATACTGATGAGTTGTTCTTTCACTGGAGCTTGCAGACTGGCCCCGACCTTCACCTCTTTCACATCTTCCTCGATACCAAGATTGACAGTTTCAACCTCCTCCTGATGAGGAGCAATCACTTTTTACTCTTGCCTCAATAACCTGGCTAACTCTTCAGGCAAATCATAGTCTTCATCAACCCCTTCGTCTGCTTGATTAATCAGATTGTTGAAGTCATACAAGGTCATAACAGTGTTGTTGTCGGTGCAATATGAAGGATTATCTCTGCAAGGGTTGAGATTTGTTCATTTTAGTGATTGATTTTATCTTATTTAGGAAAAAGTGAATGAAGTTATTTATTTGAGAAAAACATTGCCATTTATTGTTTTGTGCAAAAATAAAAAAAATGAAAGACAGTGAGCAAAAAAAGATCGTTTGCAAAAGATGTCCATTGTTCATTAATCAATCATTTGCACAAAATACATATATGGCCCTATTACAAAATGAGTCCTGACACCTTGGGCAAGATGCAGGACTTGATGCATGCTTAAATAGGAAATAATAATTACTCTGCAGCAGTAACCCTTATAATTTAATGGGAAGACCAGTTGAGGACATGCTGGCCTGGGACCCTTGGATAAATCCAGCTTTCCAGGTTGAAGTCTCTTTCAGCCTCGTCTTCCACATTGTTGATTGCATCCGAGGTCAGCATACCCCCACTGATAAACTTGGGAGCTTTAGCAGCCTCCTCTAGGACCTGTCGGGATAGTTTGTAACCCAAACCGAACTTGTCTTCTTTAATCTGAACTTGTAGCAGCTTGCCCCGGCCTTGGGCATTCCCGTCTTCAACAACCTTCCGAGATTGTTTGTAAGAAGAGATTGAAGTTCCAAACACTTCAGTTGTTGCTTCATTGACATTGAGGGCCTCAAACCCTTGGTTCATTGTCTCATGGGTCTCTCCATCCATCTCAATGTACTTATAAGTAGCTAGATGACTGACGAAGATATCCTCCTCCCCACAGATTGTGATAACTTGGCCCTCCCATTCGTATTTTAACTTCTGGTGAAGGGTCGACGTTACAGCGCCAGCGGCGTGAAACCAAGGCCGACCCAACAGACAGCTATATGCCGGCTGAATGTCCATCACGTAGAAGATAATTTTGAAGATCTGTGGGCCAATTACCACATGCAGTTCAATTTCCCCAAGAACCGATCTTTTAGAACCGTTAAAGGCTCTCACCACCAGGTTACTTGGACGAAGTGCCAGACCATCATATTCCATCTTGACCAAGGCCTTCTTTGGAAGGACGTTGAGAGATGACCCAGTGTCAACCATGTAACACCCCAAATTTGCCCTTTGGTTTTCTATCTTCGTCTGTCTTTCTTTTGCATCTCATTTGCATTTCCATTAGATCATTAACATTTAGAATTCATATCATGTGCATAAGACATGGGATCAATATTTTCTGAGGAATTAGGGTTTATTTCCCTGATAGGGATTTCAAGTCTGAAAACTATTCACCGATCCATTTGGCTCGTCACCATGGATTTTCTTCTTCATCAAGTTGTAATGCTATTCTCGTCTTCTCAGCATCTCAGGCTATTCCTCTTTCTCAATATCTCATAAGTTTCGGTTCCAAGTTCAGGTTCAATTATTCAGATGGATGTTTGACCTAATTTTGGTCAAACTGTCATAAGTTTGTTCCAAGTGCAAGTTATTTATTTCAGTGGTTGATTTCTCAGGCAGTGTGTATCCAAAGTCAATCTGTATGTGATTGATTCGTGAAGATTCAAGGTGATTTGTGATTTATTTGGCCAATGTTTCAGAGGGTGTTTAATTCAGAGGGTTGTTATTATAGTGGCAAATCGATCAGTGGTTCCAGAGTGTGTTCTTCGTTTTTTAATCAGGAGTTATTAAAAGAATTCAAATGTGACATGTGGGTTGAGAAAGTTAAGTTTACTTGTGTGGGAGTTACTTGGAATTCAAGATACAAATCTCTCCACCATCATTCATACCCTTTACAGAAACCATTTCATTGTCTAAATAACCTCCATTTCTTATTTCTATTCATTTTTATTAATTTCTCCTTCCAATATCCAATTATTCAGCATTCTTAATTTCATTATTTTTATCCTTTATTCATTTCCATCATCGTCCATTATTCAATTCATAACCATTTTGTTTCGTTATTCGGTTTATTTCAATCATCCATTAAGACCACTTATCAAGATCCATTTTATAGCCAATTTTATTTTTCTAGAATCCATACACCAAAATAGACTTTTATTTCCATGTCCAAATATTCATAATACGAATCATGTCCTATATCCATTTATTCATCATTATTAATCTCATATTTTACATCCTTTTTTTTTAATTTAATAGTCAGATTTTATTCCATATTTCACCTTTACAAAAATAAACTAATTTGATGCTAGCCTCCACTCAATATTTTTTTTCACACAATTTCCACAACACATTTTGGCAGACCCACACCATTCCACCACACATCTCCCGATTCCACTACTCCAATACACGTGTTTTCCAGCGGAATTCTTGTAATGATATAGTGAAAATGTACACAAAAGGCAATAACAATCATTCAGCAAACAAATTTCCACTTTCGACAGCCTATTACCAAACGACGTTCCATCATGGTCCCACCACTCAACTTCTATCAGCTGCCAGCCCATTTTCATAACAAAATCCCGTATACAATATTCCTTTAATTAATAATCCCTACCCACTATTACAAGCCAACTTTCTTTTGCTCACAGTTGATCACCCAGCAACAGACACACAAAAACAACACAACCACAAAACACAGCAATACAACACAAATCTGATACCACTACTTTTTTCTTTTTACGCCATTCGTAGATGACACTATGGCACCTATACACTCACACACGGTATTGACATTTTCATCACTCTTCACACGGAATTCCCTACTTCATAATTCTCACAATCTTCTTGCTGCAACAAAGACCTTTTTTGCAAAACCGCAAAAACCCCCTTCATCCCTCCATTCACTCTTATACAACACTGTATAACAACTTCCATCAGCAACACAAAGACGCAATTTCGGTCACGCACACAACACACTTGTTCATTCAGGATTTTGCCCTCACCACTCGTAACAAAAATGTCGCCAACCACATAAACACCGTAACAACAACAACCTTCATTTTTTTCTTCATCGCTCACTCATATAGTCCTCTTCTCAAACAACAATTATGGAACCCTTTCAATAACACCCCTGTTTTCTTCAAACAAATCAACAACAAACTCTCAAACCCTTCAAACAACCACCAAATCTTCACTCACATTTCCACCTTCACGCAGATCCCACTTCAACACCCTTCACCGCACCTAAATCTTCTTCAACAACAATCTCCTTCAACAACACCAACACTGAATCCAAAAGCAAAAAATTAAGAATAGAGGATGAAGGTGAAGTAGTGGACGAAACAAAGATTGGAGATCTGAAATTGCAAGACCAACCTGAGGTGGACGAAGCCGAAAGAGAGGCGTCGCCGACGGTTTGAGGCGGAGCGGCCACCGTTTGGTGTTAAAGAATTGCGGCAAAGCCAACCGCGACATCGAGAGAGAGAGAGCGCGAGAGAGAGATAGCCTTGATGCCATTTTCTTCGAACGTGAAATGAAATCGTGGATGAGTTCTGTTCGCCGGCAGTTGTTATCGCGAAGAAGAAAATATCAATCTTAGTGGTTTTGTTTTGGGTTTTGTGATTGTTGAGCAGGGGATTCGTTTCCTTGCGTTTTTTTTCTTTTTCATATATAAAAGAAAGTTTTATTCCTGTAAACACCCCAAATTTGCCCTCATTCATTTCACCATGGTGTCGCTCCCGACAAATGAAACAGGGTCAGATGAAGGTACAAACGCGAACGGTCGGCGAGAGGGACAGTGAGAACACACAGCCGTGAACTCACTAAGAATGAATAGAGTCGCCAGCTAGGCATTTTTATCCCGGAGGAAAGGTAATGCTGCATAGACCTAGAAAGATACGGATAAGACGGTCGCGAACCAGAGAAACTGAGAAAGGGGGTTGGTTACAACCTGGGAAGGTATTAGCACCCAGATTGTCCGTCGTACTCGACGGGATCCACGCTTAAAAGATTTGTGTTTTAAAGGGGTAGTGTCAGTGCAATTTGTGTGCAAAAGAGCTGGAAAAGGATGTACAGGTGTCAGTGTAAAGGAAGTGAAGTGTAATATATACAGTGTCAGTGTAAGGACAAGAGTGAAATGCTCATGACAATGAGGCTTAAAGAATAATGCTGAAAGGAGGGGGAATATACAGAGACTTTTGTTCGATAACTGTTAAGTTATGCCTACGTATCCTCTCGTGCAATGAGGAAGTCAGAACACCGTAGTTCGACCCAAAGAGACTGAAAGATGAATTGACTTATGAACTGCTTACTTGCCTATGCTCAAGTGTATGACCTGTCTGGCTCAGGTGCAAACTGTCTTGCATTAGACGGAAGAAGCAAGTTCTCGTTTGTGAGTGAGTATGATGAGAAAAGAATCCCGAAGGAGACGATTATTGTTTGTTTTTGAGTTTTCAGTCTTTTATTGCTTTTGAAAGTTTGTCATAAGAAGATGAGCTTAAGCCTAAGCCAATGGATTTAGTAAACTCACCACATCTTCCCTCTGATTAGGGGTAATGAGAGTACTTTAAGTGTGAAGTCAGATTCTCACACTTAATCACCTTTGGTGTAGGATTAAGATCATTAACCTACTTGTGATTATTTGAATGTTTTTGGTGTTTTTGTTTAGTGTTAAGTAATGAGGTTAAGCCATAATCAGGGATTAAGCAGACTCATTACACCATCCTAAAAGAAGGATGATAGATGGGAATGTTCAAGCTGAGGAAGACTCCTCAACTTAATCCATGATTAGGGATTAAACTCATGACAAAACAAGCCTTTGATTAAGTGAATTTTATTTAATGATATGATGATGAAGTGTTTTTTATGATTTGTAAGACAAATTGAGGGGGACTTGTCCATTAACACTAGGGTTAGTCCTTCTTAACCAATTAAGGAAGAATTAGAACCCTAATGCAAGGCCCAAGTTACAAGTGTGATGTCTTGATAATTATTATGTGGATTGATTAAGAGATTTAAACACATTAAGGGTTTAAAACTTAGGATTAAAGTTATACACTCCATCCTAAGAGAAGGATGCAGGCATAACCCTAACCACAAAGCCTTAAAGCCTTTAGGGTTTAGTCCCTGATTATGAGATGAGAAGAGAGGACTCAAAGAGACACAAAGGTAAAACTAAGGGGAGACTAATAAAAACCCTAATCATTGTCATGCTTGGTTGTTCCTAAGGTTTGTGAGGTTTTCAAGAACAAGTCTTCAAAGGAGCCACCAGGAAGCAGATGAATAAGATCAAGAGAAGCAAAGTGACTTGCTTCATTCAAGAAGTCAAGTCACTTGAAGAAAGAAAGTGGGAGGAACAAGAATGAGCAAGCTCAAACTCAAACACACATAAAAATGCAGCAATGGATGCAAGAGAGATGAAAAGAAAAGTTATGAGAAGTGAAGGCAAATCCACCTCTCAAGTTTACTTACCACCTGAAATGTTAGAAAGAAATGCAATGCAATGCAAGATGAGATGAAATGGTATGATGCTAAGCAAAACCAGAAGCATGTTGATGATGATTATGATGTTATGAGGTGCTGCAAACATGAGGAAAGACATGGGGATGTTCATACAAGATTATGAATGCAAATGATGCAAGTTAAGGAGCATGAATGAACATGAAAAGTTATGAATCATACAAGACAAATGACATGGCAAATATGTAATGCAATGATCAAACATGCTTTATACATGTCCTAAGATGTCAAATGAATCACAAGAATGCACAAAATGCAATGACAAGTCAAGCTATGCAAGAGAATGCAAGAAGGATGCAAAAGAAAGCCCCAAATTAGGGTTCATGGATCAAACATCAAACAAAAACCCAAAACAGAAACAAATCCTAAGATAAAAAATGGAAAATGTTACCCAAAGAAACCCTAAACCTATAATGAACCACTGCCCAAAGGGGAACTCCCAACTCTTAACCAAACTCAAGATATGAATTTTCTAAGTTATTAGGGTTTTTTAGGGTTCTTAACAAAAGAAATGTCAAACAATTGGAAAATGCAAGATCAAATCATGGCCATTTTACCCTAGAAACTACATGCTAAATAGAAAACAATGCAAGAAGAACCAATGTCTCAACCTTCTCCAATAGGCAGAAATGGATTTTTAAACTTATGATCAAATTAATGCACAAAATAGGATTTAATTCAATGAAAAATTCTTAAAATGCATCAAGATCAAAAAAGAAATTTGGTTTGAAGGTTGGACAATGTTTCTAAATGTCTTAGAACATTTCATGAATTTTTTTGTAATTTTTAAATACCTAAAAGTATTTTTAATTAATTAATTCCCATTAATCAATTAAAAATAATCTTTTAAATATTTAAAAATTCTTTTTTAATGATAAAAAATAAAATAAAAATGTTTTTGTGTCATAAAAATTATTAAAACTCAGAGGAAAAAGTTTCATAATTTTTAGGAATTTTTAACTATTTTTAATAAATTAAACAAAACAAAATAAAAAGAAAATGAAATAAAAACAAAGTATGCAGTATGAGTGGCTGTGATGGAGAGTTGAATGATCAAAGGGCCCTGCACGCAAGTCAACAAGACTGGGGGTCAGCTCAATCTAAGGCCCAGGTTCAAAATTTCGAAACGCGCGTGATCTAATGGCTGTGGTTGCAAGTTAACTTAATTAAACAGGATTAATTTAATTAAACAAAATTAGGGTTTAATGACCCATCTGATCCGTCCATGAGCGCGCGGGAAACAGCATCCAAGGGACCACATTTGAAGTTTGCTAATTAATGATACTTAGCCCTAATTACACTCAGGCGACCGGAGATGAGCTCCGGTCGTCTTCTCCGGCCATACCAAAACCCTAGCTTCTTATCTAGGCCACCCCAAGCCAAATTAAATGCCCAGAAACAACCCCCACACTTCCTACAACTCAAATCCATGATCAAACGTCATTTTACTGGCAAGAACAGCTTGAATCGAAACAAAACAAAAATGGGGCCAAACTTTCAGACACCTGTAAAATGCTCATTTTTCCACCATTTTTGATTCTAAACATATCACCATGATCCTCAAAGCATGCACTTTCACTTTACAACAAAAAATCAAAGCTTTGAGAAAGAAGTTTCATGGCCATACCTGAGGTGACAACTCCTGTTTCTGGGCTTTCAGAGCAGTTTCTTGATGCAAGCTAGCTCCAATGACTCCCCTGGTTCTAATGGTAAGCTTGAAATGAGCTTTAGCAAGCTATTTCAAGAGGTACCAAACTGATATAGCAGAAAGTGAGCTTTGTGTACAGGCTGTTTTAAGTCAATGTGATGGGTGGTTTGGACTCCTTTGAGTGTTTCTGATTTGTTGGTGAAGAGAAATGATGTGTTTGCTGGCTGGATAGTGAGATTCGAAGAGAACTGGTTCTGAGGGTGGGGAATGGTGAAGCTCAGGTCAGGCTTGTTTCAGGCTTGAGCTTTGGTGGTTTGAGGCCTATGGAGTATGGTGAGTTGAATGGTGAAGATAGTTTGAGTGTTTGCAAGCTGTGGAGAGGAATTCGAAGCAACTTGCAACTTGGTGTGTTTTTGTGAAATGTGTTGGTGTGAGAGGTTTCAGGCTTGCATTGTGTTATGTTTAGCTTGCAAATTGTCCACATAACTCTCTCTCATTGGTCAGTTGACAAGACATGCCCTTTATTGATTGGTAAGTTACCTTTTGCAAAAAGTCAAATAATGTGTAAGAGAAGCATGGCTCAAGGTCTAGGCAAGTACATGGCATGGGCTGGCGCAGCAAGGGTGAGGGAGAGGTCTAGCAAAGCTCAGCATCCAAGGCTGCAAGTTGTAGGAAGCATGATCATGAGTTTTGCAACTTGTTGTAACTTTGGTTCACATGTGAGAAAGTCTTGTTACATAAACCAAACCATGGGGAAACTTGGTCCAATTCTGATTTTTAAGGCTCATAGAATGTTTGTGTAATGGTTTCAAATGAATTAGAGGTCACATAATGCATTGGTTCATGACTTTGCACAATTTCCATTTGAAGCATGCCTTGAAAATCAATGATTTTAGCCAACTTTACATTGCCATAACTTTTGATCCAAGAAGAGTTTGATCATGTTCTTGTACTTTTTGAAAAGGGAAAGATGAGATCTACAACTTTCATGACCAAAGTTTTTCCATTTGAAGCATTTTTGGATCATGAATCATGGCTTGAAAAATGACCTAAAATGATGCATTCTTGAAAAGTCAACTATGCTCAAAAAGTCAACATTTGCAAAAACCCTAAATTCTTGATTTCTATGAACTTCAACCTTCTTCCATGATCAAATAAAGATCATATACACTCAAAATGATGAAGGTCACCCATTGGTTGGGTCATTGGGGGCCTCAGATGCCCTGATTTTGCACTGACTTGTCTGAAAAGTCAACCCTTGATCAGATGACTTCCCCATGGAATTTCTTCATGAAAATTGATATGCATACTCCCTATACCATATAGAGATCAATGGAAACAAGAATGACCAAAAAATTTGGAGTTATGGCCTCTGAAACCAAAACCCTAATTTTCAGTCAACTGTGCAGTCTAGCCTGGCTCTGCATCCACTCAAACCCTAGCTCTTGTGATTCCTCTGCAATTTTGACTTTGAGGAGATGGAATATGATATAAATACACACATGGACCCCTTTGAGTTGATTGGTAGCCTTTGAAATGGCTCAAGAAGCCTTGAGGTTGCTCAGATCACAAACCCTAGGTGCAGATGCCTTAGAAACTATCCAGTGAATCAAAATGTACTATGAGATGATATGATGGTGTTTATGCATATGAGATGATATGATGGTGTTTATGCATATGAGATGATCACAGCTGCCCCTATTCAAACATGAGTTAGCTGTGCAGGTTGTAAGCGACGGCTTAACAAGCCAAACAAGATAACTTGTGGTTGAATACCAAAGACAGTCCAAAATTTGCACTCACAGAAACGAAGAAGAAAAGGGATATAGATTGTAAAAGCAAATAAAGTATATTGTAAAGTGTGGGCGACGGAGGACGACCGTCGAGCAGAGGACGACTGCTGGGTAAATAGCAATGACGGGGACGGCCGACATGCTGGGGGAAAGTGCAGAAAATAAAGCAATGACGGGGACGACCGACATGCTGGGGAAAGTGATAATATGATGGGGACGGCCATCAAGATAAAGTTGTAAAATTCTCTGGGGATTAATGAAACATGACGGGGACGGCCATCAAGTTCATAAAGCAAAGTAACCAACGATGGGGACGGCCATCGGGCTAAAAAAGGAAAAGGGACCACGACGGGGACGGCCATCGGGTTAAAGAATAAATGAAAAGAACAGATGATGGGGTACGGCCATCAAAGGTGAAGGACGATCACCTAGCAGGGGACGGCTGCTCTGTTGGGAATAAAAGAAATATGATGGGGACGACCATCAAAGGTGGAGGACGACCACCTGGCAGGGTACGGCTGCCGAAAATATCAATGATGGGGACGGCCATCGGATAGAAAAGGTCAACGATGGGGACGGCCATCGGACGAGCATGATGGAGGATGACCATCAAGAAGTGGAGGACGACCACTCAGCAGGGTACGGCTGCTCTCAAGGTTTGTCATGACATAGGACGAATGTCAGATAACCAAAATCAACAATGGGGACGGCCATTGGATAAAGTGATGAAGGACGATCATCAAAGGGTGGAGGACGACCACCCAGCAGGGGACGGCTGCTCTCAGAGTTATCATAACACAGGACGAGTGTTAGATAAAAGAAAATTTGTTGGCGATCTACTGGGGATATAGTAAACACGGACGAGCGTTCACAACCAAGAAAGGAAAGTACGAGTGTTTGGTATTGTGTATAGATTAAAGATGCGGACGAGCATCCTTAAGACTATGATACGGACGAGTATCATGTAGAAACAAACTGACACATGTTCAGAGATGATGATACGG
The DNA here is from genome assembly GCA_963966055.1 of Lathyrus aphaca. NCBI lineage: Eukaryota > Viridiplantae > Streptophyta > Magnoliopsida > Fabales > Fabaceae > Lathyrus > Lathyrus aphaca. The sequence continues at coordinate 213,031,712 of OZ014521.1, forward strand.
ACGAGTATCAACTGGTTAACAAAGAACACGGACGAGTGTTGCATCTGAAAGAATCCTTCTGGAGAATAATAGACACAGACGAGTATCCATATTCAAGAAGACATAAGTGTTTGACACGGTGTATGGATTAAAGATGCGGACGAGCATCTTTAAGACTGTGATACGGACGAGTATCATGTAGAAACAAACACTAGACGCAATGTTCTGAGATGATGGTACGGACGAGTACCAACTGGTTAGCAAAGAACAAGGACTATTGTCGAATCTGTGGGGATATGAGTGATGATGTATACAAGATACGGACGAGTATCTGTATAAGTGTACCAATGAGTAGTGAGTATGTATGTATAAGTGTTTATCTGCTGGGGAGAGTGACACGGACGAGTGTCAAGAGAGAAAAGTATGATATTGACAAGTATATGGGTTGATAAAAGTGTAAGCGACTGCGCTGGGGATATGACACGAACGGGTGTCAAGAGAAGTGTATATACAAGTATATGTGAGTGCAAAGAGGATGTCTTTGGCTTTCTGCTGGTGTTTTGACACGGACGGGTGTCAGGTAGTATCTGAAATACGGGGGTCTTGTTTGTAAAGAGTGTTCAAGCGACTTTACTGGGGAATGATGACACGGACGGGTGTCAAAATGAGTATATACTGGTGTTTAGGTTGGAGAGGCAACTGCTCTTGCTGGGACCCTGGTGGGGATTTCTGTACATTGTTGATGAATGGTTATTATTCACAAGTGTTACTTCAGAACATGGCTTATGATTATGCTATGCGTTTGATTTTTGCCGTAATGTTCCGTATTAGACGGAATGCTACGCTCTGAGGGGATAGTATGATGCAAATGCCATGATTATGCAACGAGGCGAAGATTCGGGACTCGGATCCCGTTGCTGTAAAGGTCTCTGGTTGGTCTGCTCGAAGGGAACATCCCAGCTGGGGATGAAATCACTGGTAGATCTAATAAGATGCATTTGCTTGGGGATATATGTCACTGATTGACATATCCTCATAATGGGACCCAGCTGGGGTTTGTAGAAGCTTTCTCCACTCTGTTGTGATCTCTTCATGCGTTGCTCTTCTGGATAGAGGCTGGGAATTCTGTGGGGAGATGATTCCCTGATTTCTGCATTCTGCTGAGGAAGAATGGTTGGTGCTTCAACTGGGAAACGCTGTTGGTAACTCAGCTGGGGAGAGCAATGGGAAGCAACTCAGCTGGGGATAGCAATGAGAGGCAACTCGGCTGGGGAGAAAACATCCTGAGTGTTAAGCCTGTTTGTTGATTTGGCAACTTTGCTGAGGAAATGGGCACTCTCCAGTGCCACGTGGAAGATAGACCGAGTTGATAATGATTCGCCTGTTTGCCGAGACGTAACTTGCATCCCCCAGGTTGCGTTCTGGATACCTGCAATCCTGAAAAGGTAAGGAAACGCACAAAAGGTCCCGAGGTATCCCTTACTGGATTCCATCACAGGAGTTAAGTACTTTCGAGAATAATCACATTCCCTGTAAGCATGTGTTTTTATTTTTAGAGAAAGGTATCTGTACTTATGCAATTGTATTTTTAGAGATATCAGACAACTCTTTGCAAAACGTAAATGTAAAAACGAGACATGACTGAAAATCTGATTTTATTAATTCATGTGCCCTGAATTGGCAAGATACAGTCACAGAAACATATCTCCTGAAATGAGGAGATTGTTACAAATTGAGAAACAAAGTGTTGGCGATGCTGACGACGCTTTCAAGGAGCTTCCTCTTCTGTTATGACTCGTATGACAATGACGTTCTTCTCGTCTTGCTTTCTGGAGAGAGTTGATTCTGATTGAAGCTTGATCCTTTGGAGCTTACCAAGTTGTAGGTGATACAGACGAATTCAGAATGCAGTTGTTCGCTTATTCCCTTATTTTGCATGGATCGCCCTTTCGGGTTTTCAATCCATCGGGATACCCATTTTTGCCTGAGTTGTCCAATGCGGCTTTTCAACTCAGCGGGTGTACATTTTTGTTTATTTCCCTTATTTTTGCCCGAGTCTTTTATTCTGTTTTTGACTCGCCGGGATGCCCTATTTTTGCCTGGACTCACGTTCTGTTTTTATGTCCAGCGGGTCATTTTATGCGAAGTATTTTTTGACTGCATCTGAATTCACAGGGGACGGGAAATCTTCACCATCCATGGTGCTGAGCATCAGCGCTCCACCAGAGAAAACTTTCTTTACAACGAATGGTCCTTCATAATTTGGAGTCCATTTGCCCCTGTGGTCTGTATGAGGAGGGAGGATTCTTTTCAGCACAAGATCTCCCACTTGGTACTCTCGGTGCCTGACTTTCTGATCGAAGGCTTTCTTCATTCTCTTCTGATACAACTGTCCATGACAGATAGCAGCCAATCTCTTCTCTTCAATCAGACTCAGTTGTTCGTATCGGGACCTAACCCATTCTGCTTCACTCAGTTTAACATCCATTAGTACCCGTAGAGAGGGTAGTTCAACTTCAACAGGTAGGACTGCCTCCATACCATACACAAGTTGATACGGTGTTGCCCCAGTGGATGTCCTGATTGACGTGCGGTACCCATGCAAGGCAAACGGTAGCATTTCGTGCCAGTCTTTGTAGGTGACTACCATCTTCTGCACAATCTTCTTAATATTTTTATTTGCTGCCTCGACAGCGCCGTTCATCTTTGGCCTGTAAGGAGAAGAATTGTGATGTTGGATCTTGAAGTCCCGGCACAGCTCTGCCATCATTTTGTTGTTTAAATTGGAACCATTATCAGTAATGATTCGCTCGGGCACTCCATACCGACAGATGATATCTCTCTTCAGAAATCGGGCTACCACTTGTCTTGTAACGTTTGCATATGAGGCTGCTTCAACCCACTTGGTGAAATAATCAATGGCGACCAGGATGAATCTGTGACCATTTGAAGCAGTTGGCTCAATCTTGCCAATCATATCAATACCCCACATAGCAAAGGGCCATGGTGAAGACATTATGTTTAAAGGATTCGGAGACACATGCACTTTGTCTGCGTAGATCTGGCATTTGTGGCATTTTCTGGCGTAGGCACAACAGTCTGCATCCATTGTGATCCAATAATAGCCTGATCTTAACAACTTCTTAGCCATTGCATGTCCTCCAGCATGGGTACCAAAAGATCCTTCATGCACTTCATGCATCAGTAAATCTGCTTCCGTCTTGTCAACACATCGGAGGAGTACCATATCAAAGCTCCTTTTGTATAAAGACCCATCAGTGTTCAGAAAGAAACTTCCAGCAAGCCTTCTCAAAGTCTTCTTATCATTGGAAGATGCCCCAGGTGGGTATGTTTGATCCTCCAAGAAGCACTTAATGTCATGGAACCAAGGCTTATTATCTTTGACAACATCTGCTGCGAATACATATGCTGGTCTATCAAGTCTAGACACTGAGATCTGGGGTACAAAGTTAGCAGCTTGAACTTTGATCATGGATGAAATGGTAGCAAGAGCATCCGCAAACTGATTCTCGTCCCGAGGGATATACTCAAGTTTGACCGTTGTGAAGAAAGTCAATAACCTTCTTGTATAATCCCTGTAAGGTATCAGATGATCCTGATGTGTATACCATTTCCCATTGGTCTGATTGATTACCAAAGCTGAATCTCCGAATACGGTCAATGTCTTGATCCTGAGGTCAATAGCTTCCTCAAGACCCATAATGCAGGCTTCGTATTCAGCTTCGTTGTTAGTGCAGTTGAAAGTGAGTTTTGCCGAGAAAGGCATGTGAACTCCTTTAGGTGTAATGAGTACTGCACCAACACCGCGACCATTCATGTTAACAGCCCCATCAAACATCATAGTCCATTCTTCCTCCGGGTCAGGCCCTTTAGTGTGAATAGGCTCTTCATGATCTTTTGCTTTAATGAACATGATGTCTTCATCGGGGAAGTCAAACCTCATAGGCTGGTAGTCATCAATGGGTTGCTCAGCAAGATATTCAGATAGTACACTGCCCTTGATGGCTTTCTGAGATGTGTACTGTATGTCGTATTCTGTGAGAATCATCTGCCATCTTGCAACCCATCCGGTAAGAGCTGGCTTCTCGAAAATGTACTTAACTGGATCCATTTTTGAGATTAATAAGGTAGTGTGGGTCAACATATACTGTCTCAGTCGGCGAGCAGCCCACGCTAAAGCACAGTAAGTTTTCTCGAGCAGTGAATAACGCTGTTCACAGTCGGTAAACTTTTTGCTTAGGTAGTATATTGCATACTCTTTTCGACCAGACTCGTCATGCTGGCCCAACACACACCCCATTGATTCTTCTAATACTGTCAAGTACATAATCAGAGGTCTTCCTTCTACTGGAGGCATGAGGATTGGAGGTTCTTGTAGATATTCTTTGATCTTGTCAAAAGCCTTCTGGCAATCTTCGCTCCACCTGACCGTCTGCTCTTTTCTTAACAGCTTGAACAAGGGTTCACAGGTCGCTGTGAGGTGAGATATGAACCTTGAAATGTAGTTCAATCGACCTAAGAACCCTCGAACTTCTTTCTCAGTTTTCGGTGCAGGCATTTCTTGTATAGCCTTGACTTTATCAGGGTCAACCTCAATCCCTTTCTCGCTTACAATAAAGCCCAGCAATTTACCGGATCACACCCCGAATGTGCATTTGTTGGGGTTCAGCTTTAGTTGGTACTTCCTCAGACGCTTGAACAACTTCAGCAGATTCACCAGGTGATCTTCTTCTGTAAGGGACTTGGCGATCATATCATCCACATAACATTCTATTTCCTTGTGGATCATATCGTGGAACAATGTCACCATAGCCCGTTGATATGTTGCACCAGCATTCTTCAGTCCGAATGGCATCACTTTGTAACAGAACGTGCCCCAAGGTGTAATGAATGTTGTCTTCTCCATGTCTTCAGGTGACATCTTGATCTGATTATACCCTGAAAATCCATCCATGAAGGAGAATACCGAGAACTGAGCCGTGTTATCCACCAATACATCAATGTGAGGTAATGGGAAGTCATCTTTCGGGCTGGCTCTGTTCAGATCCCGGTAATCAACACACATTCTTACTTTGCCATCTTTCTTAGGCACAGGTACTATATTAGCAACCCACGGTGGGTAGCTAGTCACAGCAAGGAACCCGGCGTCCCATTGCTTTTGTACCTCTTCCTTGATTTTCATAGCCATGTCTGGGCGAGTTCGGCGCAGCTTCTGTTTAACTGGTGGGCATTCTTCCCTCAAAGGCAGCTTGTGCACGACTATATCGGTGTCCAACCCTGGCATATCTTGATACGACCAAGCAAACACGTCAACATACTCTTGAAGCAGATCTATCAGTCGTCTCTTCACTGAGTCTTGCAGGCAGGCCCCGATTCTAACTTCTTTCACGTCTTCATCTGTACCAAGATTGATCACTTCAACCTCCTCCTGATGAGGGGTAATAACCTTCTCCTCCTGTCTTAACAACCTGGCTAGCTCTTCAGGAAGCTCATATTCTTCATCAACCCCTTCATCAGCTTGATTGATTGGATTGTCAAAGTCATACGATGTCATAGCCGTGCTGTTGTCGGTGCTGTCAGGAAGGCACTCTCTGCAAGGGTTAACTTGGTTCATTTTAGTGATTGATTTTAATCTTGCTTTTAGAAAAAAGTGAAATGAAATTATCATTTTGAAAACACCGCCATTTATTTTTTTGTACAAAAAGAGAAATGGAAAAACAGTGAGCAGAAAAGAAAAAGACTTGTTTGCAAAAAGATGTCTGATATTTCATTAATTTAATCTTGTTTGCACAAAAGTACAGATGGCCCTGATTACAAAATGAGTCTTGTCATCTTGGGCAAGATGCAAGACTTTGATGCATGCTATAAAAAAGCAGGAAATAATAATTACTCTGCGTGAGTAACTCTTATAATTTCCTGGGAAGACCAGTTCGAGACACTGCTCCCCGGGATCTTTGGACGAATCCAATTCTCCAGATTGCGCTCCTCTTCCAGCTCGTCTTCCAGACAGTTGATAGCATCGGGGGTAAGCATTCCCCCACTGACAAAACCTGGCTCTGCAGCAGCCTTTGCTTGATGTTGAGTTGGTCTGTAACCCAACCCAAACTTGTCCTTCTTCTCCTCCACAGCTAAAACCTTGCCCCAGCCTAGGGCAGTTCCTTCCTCAACAACCTTCCGGGCTTGTTGGTAAGATGACATTGGAGTACCAGATACAGCAGATGCTTCATTCACATTCAAAGCTTCAAACCCCTGGCTCATTGTTTCATGGATCTCCCCATCCATCTCAATGTACTTGTAGGTTGCCAGGTGGCTGACAAAAATGTCCTCCTCTCCGCAGATTGTGACAACTTGGCCTTCCCACTCAAATTTTAACTTTTGGTGAAGGGTAGACGTTATTGCGCCGGCGGCGTGAATCCAGGGTCTACCCAACAAACAGCTGTAGGCGGGCTGAATGTCCATCACATAAAAGATAGTTTTAAAGGTCTGTGGGCCAATTGTCACAGGTAGCTCAATCTCTCCCAGAACCGATCTCTTAGAACCATCAAAGGCTCTTACCACCAGGTTGCTGGGTCTCAATGCCAATCCATCATATTCTAACTTCACCAGAGCCTTCTTTGGTAAGACATTCAGGGAAGAACCTGTGTCCACCAGCACATGAGAAAGGACAGCTCCTTTGCATTCCATGGTTATGTGCAAGGCTTTGTTGTGATTGCGGCCATCCACTGTCAGGTCAGAGTTGGTAAACCCTAGCCCATTGCTAGCAGTAACGTTTCCAACCACGGTTTCCAATTGGTTGACAGTAATCTCCTCAGGCACGTAAGCTGCGTGCAGGACCTTGAGTAGTGCATTCCGATGGGCTTCGGAACACATAAGCAGTGAGAGGATAGAGATTTTGGATGGCGTCTGGTGAAGTTGATCCACAATTTTGTAATCACTCTTTTTGATGATTCGCATAAACTCATCAACTTCCTGATCGAATGGAGTCTTCAGGGCTTCTTTAACAGCTTGATCTTCCTGCACCGGGCCTTTACCCTTTGCCTTGGCAGCAGCTTCTGCTTCGGCAGTAGGTTTTTGAACTTGTGAAGCAAAGAGACGTCCGCTTCGAGTGAAGCCTCCGCCTCCCCCCACATTATCTACTTGTGGTGCAGGTGCTGATGTTTCAAGAGTGATTCTCTTCCCTTCGCAGTACACGTCAGAGCCATAGTGCCAAGGGATGGCCCTATTGCTTTCATATGGTACTGGTCCAGGCACCGTGACAGTGACTGGACTGATTGCTGCTGCTGAAGGGACTGTAATTGTCTGCGGATCATAAAAGATTGTAACTGGTGCTCTGGCGGGAGCAGCACCTTCCGAATGGTAGGCGGAATTATTTTCAGGATCGTAGAATATGGTAACAGTGGAGACATCTTCATGATTGATTGCTGGAGTTGTAGGAGGTATTGTTGGAAGGACTGTTGTTGTTGTTGATGGAGAATCGAAATGGAATGAAGCTGAAGTTGTAGCAGGAGAAACTGTTGAAATCTGATCATTTGGGAGGACAGATGAAGTACTGGTTGATGTTGCTGGTGAATTATCGGGAACAATAGTTGCTGCAGTTGTAGGAGGGTCTGAAACCGTTGTTGATGAAGTTGTCGGATTTGTCGGAAATGATGTAGTGATCTGTAGCAGGCCACTCTGAATAAGGCTGTCAATGCCATTCCTCAGGTCCTCGCACCCATTCCATGAAATATTGCAGTAGGGGCACCCTAGCTCACACCCCGGAAATATTTGGTTTTCACGGAGTTGAACTTTGATTTCCACCAATGGTGTCCTGATCTGATCCACACTAGTTATTAAATAAGACGGTTGGTCTCCTTCAATAGCATTAATTCGGGGACCACCATGGTTTGGCATTGGGTTTTTATTGACATTGGGCGGAGGTGCAAAATTCAGAGCCTTGGAGTCTACCAAGTCTTGTACCTTCATATGCAGAGCCCTGCATTTTTCTGTACTGTGACCAGGTGCGTTCGAATGAAAAGCACACCTAGCATTGGAGTCATAGTTTCTTGGTAGACTGTTGGGATCCGGAGGTGCCAACGTTCTTAGCTCAACTAGGTTGAGTTTCAGAAGCTGTGGCAGCAAGGCAGCATACGGCATTGGGATCGGGTCGATCACTCGGTTAGCTTGAGAGGGCCTCTATTGGAATGACCTCTGTTGATTGTTGTTGGAGTTGTTGTTGAAGTTTCTTGGAGGATACTGATTCTGCTGATACTGAGGTTGTTGTTGGAAGTTTTGTTGCGGAGGTTGATAGACTGGCTGAGGATGTGCTGGAGCAGGGATAGTGACCGCTGCTATTGACCTCTGAACATATTGGGGCCTACCCCTGTTGGTGTGAATGGCATTGGTCTCGCCAGTTCTTCTCGGGCCTGCAAAAGGCTTTCTTGTACTACTGGACGAACTTGCACCGTTATCAGAGATCTTACCCATTTTTAACAGGCTTTCAATTCTCTCCCCAGCTATAACAACATCTGCGAAGCTAGTGGAAGAGAAAGCAGCCAACCTGTCAATATACGTTCCCTGGAGAGTGTTCATAAACATGTCTGCCATTTCTCTCTCAGACATTGGTGGTTGAACGGCAGCAGCCAGTTGCCTCCATCTTTGAGCATATTCTCTGAAGCTCTCCCTCGAAGACTGTGACATTCCCATCAGGAGAGTCCTGTTGGGTGCCATGTCTAGATTATACTGATACTGTCTGATGAAGGCTTCTGCCAGGTCCTTCCAGCATCTTATAGTTGCTCTTGTCAGATGGGAATACCATTCCCTAGAAGCTCCAGTCAAGCTATCTTCGAAGTAGAACATCCAAAGTTTCTCATCCATTGTATAGGCCTTCAGCCTTCCCAGAAATGATTGCAAATGAGTCCGGGGGCATGAAGTCCCATTATACTTTTCGAAACAAGGAGGTTTGAACTTATGGGGGATCCGGACCCCGTCTACCAATCCCATGTCCATGACGTCGAACCCCAAAGAGTTTTGAGACTCCAGTGATCTCAACTTCTCAGCTATTTCTTCCAACCGTCTATCATAAGCCTCTTCTCCAGCACCCATTACCGTTAACTGGTCTTCTTGAGGGTCTTCCTGTAGTACCCTCCCTGCTGTGGCAGTCCCTTGTATATTGACAGGGATGTTGGCCTCTGGATGGAGATGGGGTCCAAAAACTGGGGGATTGACATGAGGTTGGACCCCCTCGTTGTTACTTGTGCCAGCAGTCCCCACATGGGGTTCCTCTTGATTCCTCCCTTCTACCAAAGCTCTGAGCCTATCCTGGCTTTGAGCTAAGTTGTTCATTACTTCCATGAACTGTGTTATCTGAGTTCTCATCTCCAGCCTTTCGTTGGCCATCTGGTTTCTGACCTCCGTAAGGTCCTGCTGCATCTGATCCATCTGGATTCCCGGAAGGTTGTTTCTAGTTGGGTACCTGTGTGGCCTGTTGAGAGGAAATACCCGGCGGCGAGCAATAATTCCTGAGATCACAACAGAGGTTAGCAACAACAAAACAAAAACCTACAAAACAAACAAAAGGGTTAGCATGCAATGCAGTTATGCTTATTTGTTCTCAAGGTATCCGGTTTAGCATTCAGTTTTGACCCTTCCAGACCCTTGAAGATGATGCTGTTGAAGTTGCTTTTGAAGTAACCCAGATGGAAACTAACACAAATATATTACAAAGGTGAAATAATACAACTTGTTCATTTTACAACACAAGCCCTCAAAGGGGTCAAAATACATCACAAAAAAGCAAAAGTACATGGAATAGGGATAACAACAAGCAAATGATCAAACTCCAAGGCCAAACTCATCCTCACGAACTTCCTTAAGAAGTGCTTCGGTCACAGGATCAGCCGGACGCTCCGTGAGACCTCTGATGAGAAGGTTTCTTGTTGCAACAGCTGCAGTCAACTTCTTGCTCTGACTTTGGTCTTTAGACCTCTTCACTCCAGCTCTGATTTCTAGCTCTGATATTTCTTTCTGGGCTACTGCCAGGGCTACTGCCAGGGCTTTTTCCATCTGTTCCATCTTGTTTTGAACTCTCTTGTCTTCTAGAGTACGGGCCTCAGTGATCCGGACCCACCTGGCCTGACTCTCTTTCAGGTACGAGTCTGTTCTTGCTCTCTGGAACTGGGCTTCTTTACAAGCATTCTTCAGAATCTGTTCACCAGCCCTAGACTTGTTGATATAATCTCCAGACTTCTCAATCTTAGTCAAGTGTTCCACCCTCAATTTCTCCAATCTCTCAATCTCCCTCACACCTTCACTCCTCTCCCTGAGGGTCTTCTGCAAGGCTTGGGTTAACTTCTCATTCCTTTCCTTCAAGCTCTCAAACTCCTCCAAACTGATGGTGGCAGGGGGTGGTGCTGAAGATGACTCAGGCGTGTCTTCTATGGTTAAGGGCATTCCAGAGAATTGGGCCTTGGCATGGGACCACTCATAATATTGGACTGATGCCACATTATTGCATTTCCCCAGAGTGGTGATTCCCTTGGTTTGAACATGATCCCAGGCCCAGGCAGCCTGCCTAACAGTTGCCAAACTAATCTTGTTCTCACAGTAGAGGGTCTCAACCAAGTCTTGCTCCCTGGGAGTATGGACCAGTGCATAGCCTAATTGCCTCCTGAACAGCAGAGGGTTGTAATTGATACTTCCCTTGACCCCTATTAAAGGCACATTGGGAAAGTGCCCACAGCTTGTAATGATATCTCTGCCCTTGGTGCTCTGAGTACACCATCTGATATCTGCTGAAGTGAGAGTAGTGAGCCTCTTAGCCCAGTTGCTTTGCTGATGAGGATTCAGAAATGCATCTGTCCTGGGTAGATGCTTAAGAAGCCAAGCATGGAATAATGGAGCACAACACCTCACTAGCCTTCCCCTCTGCTTTTCATTCTTCTGATGTACTGAGTAATAGAGATCTCCTAGCAAAGTTGGCACTGGGTTCTTCAGGATGAACAAATGGATTGCATTCTTGCTGATGAATCGAGGCTCATCTGCAAACAACACAATTCCATATACACTTAAGGCCAACAGAGCACAAACAGTTTTCCACTCCCCCAGGGAGGCTTTCAGACTAGCTTGAGAAATAAGGAAGTCCAGATGAAATCCAGGGATCCCAGCTTTAGAGGTCATATGCTGCTCAATCAAAACAGGCTCCAGGTGCAAAGCTTTTGCTACCTCTCTATTGCTGGGAAAGACCATTTCAGGGTTGAAAGGGATTTCCCTCTTGATAGGCAAACCAATCAAAGATGAGTATTCTTCTAAAAGAGGCCCCAACTGAAAGTCTTGAAAGGTGAAACATCTCAATGGAGGATCATAAAACTGAATGCAGGTGTGGATGAGGCTCCTCTGTGAAGGGTCCAAATCCATAACCATGTCCAGTATATCTCCATAACTCCCCCTGAACAAGGGTATGTGATCTGGAGTGATCAGGGTTTGGATCCTCCTGATGTCTGATAAGTCTGGTTGGAAGAAATGATAAGTGATATTGCTTTTCTTTGGAGCCATGATGCTGAGGACTGAGTAGGATAAGTGCTGATGAAGATGCTGAGGAGTGGGCCACTGGCTGGCTAATGCAAGTAACTGAAGTATAGGGCTGACAGGCTGAAGCAAGTGCTGGTGAAGACATGTCAGTATAGCAGATGGGGTCAAAACCAAAACCAGATGAAAGTGGATACCCTGAAACACAAATAAGCAAATGTTAATATGATGCAATAGGTATGTATGCAAATGATATGCAAGGGTTTGTGACTGAGCTGGATCTGATCAAAATGCCCTGACATAAGTCCATGTGTGTCCAAGAATTCCAGATGGAGGTCTATAAATCCAGTAACCAGGGTGGGGGGCTCAAATAAAGAACCACAAGTCCAGGGTTTTAGAATCACAAGAACTATCCAACATGGAGTATTCTTAACAAAGTCAAAGTAACAGGGTATTCTGAGGTCAAGGTACCTGCAAACCTGTAAACAGCCCAACCCCCTCACAGGTGATGATCTAGAACAAGGATCCTCAGACTTGGATCAGTTATGAGAAGTGTAAACACTTCTAACCCGGAGGTACAGTGTTTACAATAACCATAACAATTCCTCCTCTAATTCACCTCAGTTTCTGAAGGTCAATACTAAAAGGTCATCCAGACTTAGCAGGCTTCCCAGATAGCCCTAGCATTGCAGGAAATCTGCAACACAGAGTTCTCAAGAAGAAACCCATATCTGAACCGTGTTTCATATTCCCGCACCAGACCGAAATGGAATGGGAAAGAATATGATTCACTCTAGCCTAGGTGTCACTCAGGTCCCAGGTATAGGACCTTAACTCTCAATGAATCACCCACCCACCAAAGCAAACAACAGATCCAGCCAGCAACAATGACAGTATGATATATAAATGCAGTAAAGAAAGCAGTAAAGTAACTGTACATAAAGCAATAAACAAAAATAAATATAAACACAAACAAGCACATAACACCCCGGTAAACACAAATCAAACAAGCGCTAGGAGGAACCCACAAAAAGAACCAGAAGCCCTGGTTGCAGTAACCACTATTCCCCAGCAGAGTCGCCAAGCTGTCGCTTCCGACAAATGAAACAGGGTCAGATGAAGGTACAGACGCGAACGGTCGGCGAGAGGGACAGTGAGAACACACAGCAGTGAACTCACTAAGAATGAATAGAGTCGCCAGCTAGGCATTTTTATCCCGGAGGAAAGGTAATGCTGCATAGACCTAGAAAGATACGGATAAGACGGTCGCGAACCAGAGAAACTGAGAAAGGGGGTTGGTTACAACCTGGGAAGGTATTAGCACCCAGATTGTCCGTCGTACTCGACGGGATCCACGCTTAAAAGATTTGTGTTTTAAAGGGGTAGTGTCAGTGCAATTTGTGTGCAAAAGAGCTGGAAAAGGATGTACAGGTGTCAGTGTAAAGGAAGTGAAGTGTAATATATACAGTGTCAGTGTAAGGACAAGAGTGAAATGCTCATGACAATGAGGCTTAAAGAATAATGCTGAAAGGAGGGGGAATATACAGAGACTTTTGTTCGATAACTGTTAAGTTATGCCTACGTATCCTCTCGTGCAATGAGGAAGTCAGAACACCGTAGTTCGACCCAAAGAGACTGAAAGATGAATTGACTTATGAACTGCTTACTTGCCTATGCTCAAGTGTATGACCTGTCTGGCTCAGGTGCAAACTGTCTTGCATTAGACGGAAGAAGCAAGTTCTCGTTTGTGAGTGAGTATGATGAGAAAAGAATCCCGAAGGAGACGATTATTGTTTGTTTTTGAGTTTTCAGTCTTTTATTGCTTTTGAAAGTTTGTCATAAGAAGATGAGCTTAAGCCTAAGCCAATGGATTTAGTAAACTCACCACATCTTCCCTCTGATTAGGGGTAATGAGAGTACTTTAAGTGTGAAGTCAGATTCTCACACTTAATCACCTTTGGTGTAGGATTAAGATCATTAACCTACTTGTGATTATTTGAATGTTTTTGGTGTTTTTGTTTAGTGTTAAGTAATGAGGTTAAGCCATAATCAGGGATTAAGCAGACTCATTACACCATCCTAAAAGAAGGATGATAGATGAGAATGTTCAAGCTGAGGAAGACTCCTCAACTTAATCCATGATTAGGGATTAAACTCATGACAAAACAAGCCTTTGATTAAGTGAATTTTATTTAATGATATGATGATGAAGTGTTTTTTATGATTTGTAAGACAACTTGAGGGGGACTTGCCCATTAACACTAGGGTTAGTCCTTCTTAACCAATTAAGGAAGAATTAGAACCCTAATGCAAGGCCCAAGTTACAAGTGTGATGTCTTGATAATTATTATGTGGATTGATTAAGAGATTTAAACACATTAAGGGTTTAAAACTTAGGATTAAAGTTATACACTCCATCCTAAGAGAAGGATGCAGGCATAACCCTAACCACAAAGCCTTAAAGCCTTTAGGGTTTAGTCCCTGATTATGAGATGAGAAGAGAGGACTCAAAGAGACACAAAGGTAAAACTAAGGGGAGACTAATCAAAACCCTAATCATTGTCATGCTTGGTTGTTCCTAAGGTTTGTGAGGTTTTCAAGAACAAGTCTTCAAAGGAGCCACCAGGAAGCAGATGAATAAGATCAAGAGAAGCAAAGTGACTTGCTTCATTCAAGAAGTCAAGTCACTTGAAGAAAGAAAGTGGGAGGAACAAGAATGAGCAAGCTCAAACTCAAACACACATAAAAATGCAGCAATGGATGCAAGAGAGATGAAAAGAAAAGTTATGAGAAGTGAAGGCAAATCCACCTCTCAAGTTTACTTACCACCTGAAATGTTAGAAAGAAATGCAATGCAATGCAAGATGAGATGAAATGGTATGATGCTAAGCAAAACCAGAAGCATGTTGATGATGATTATGATGTTATGAGGTGCTGCAAACATGAGGCAAGACATGGGGATGTTCATACAAGATTATGAATGCAAATGATGCAAGTTAAGGAGCATGAATGAACATGAAAAGTTATGAATCATACAAGACAAATGACATGGCAAATATGTAATGCAATGATCAAACATGCTTTATACATGTCCTAAGATGTCAAATGAATCACAAGAATGCACAAAATGCAATGACAAGTCAAGCTATGCAAGAGAATGCAAGAAGGATGCAAAAGAAAGCCCCAAATTAGGGTTCATGGATCAAACATCAAACAAAAACCCAAAACAGAAACAAATCCTAAGATAAAAAATGGAAAATGTTACCCAAAGAAACCCTAAACCTATAATGAACCACTGCCCAAAGGGGAACTCCCAACTCTTAACCAAACTCAAGATATGAATTTTCTAAGTTATTAGGGTTTTTTAGGGTTCTTAACAAAAGAAATGTCAAACAATTGGAAAATGCAAGATCAAATCATGGCCATTTTACCCTAGAAACTACATGCTAAATAGAAAACAATGCAAGAAGAACCAATGTCTCAACCTTCTCCAATAGGCAGAAATGGATTTTTAAACTTATGATCAAATTAATGCACAAAATAGGATTTAATTCAATGAAAAATTCTTAAAATGCATCAAGATCAAAAAAGAAATTTGGTTTGAAGGTTGGACAATGTTTCTAAATGTCTTAGAACATTTCATGAATTTTTTTGTAATTTTTAAATACCTAAAAGTATTTTTAATTAATTAATTCCCATTAATCAATTAAAAATAATCTTTTAAATATTTAAAAATTCTTTTTTAATGATAAAAAATAAAATAAAAATGTTTTTGTGTCATAAAAATTATTAAAACTCAGAGGAAAAAGTTTCATAATTTTTAGGAATTTTTAACTATTTTTAATAAATTAAACAAAACAAAATAAAAAGAAAATGAAATAAAAACAAAGTATGCAGTATGAGTGGCTGTGATGGAGAGTTGAATGATCAAAGGGCCCTGCACGCAAGTCAACAAGACTGGGGGTCAGCTCAATCTAAGGCCCAGGTTCAAAATTTCGAAACGCGCGTGATCTAATGGCTGTGGTTGCAAGTTAACTTAATTAAACAGGATTAATTTAATTAAACAAAATTAGGGTTTAATGACCCATCTGATCCGTCCATGAGCGCGCGGGAAACAGCATCCAAGGGACCACATTTGAAGTTTGCTAATTAATGATACTTAGCCCTAATTACACTCAGGCGACCGGAGATGAGCTCCGGTCGTCTTCTCCGGCCATACCAAAACCCTAGCTTCTTATCTAGGCCACCCCAAGCCAAATTAAATGCCCAGAAACAACCCCCACACTTCCTACAACTCAAATCCATGATCAAACGTCATTTTACTGGCAAGAACAGCTTGAATCGAAACAAAACAAAAATGGGGCCAAACTTTCAGACACCTGTAAAATGCTCATTTTTCCACCATTTTTGATTCTAAACATATCACCATGATCCTCAAAGCATGCACTTTCACTTTACAACAAAAAATCAAAGCTTTGAGAAAGAAGTTTCATGGCCATACCTGAGGTGACAACTCCTGTTTCTGGGCTTTCAGAGCAGTTTCTTGATGCAAGCTAGCTCCAATGACTCCCCTGGTTCTAATGGTAAGCTTGAAATGAGCTTTAGCAAGCTATTTCAAGAGGTACCAAACTGATATAGCAGAAAGTGAGCTTTGTGTACAGGCTGTTTTAAGTCAATGTGATGGGTGGTTTGGACTCCTTTGAGTGTTTCTGATTTGTTGGTGAAGAGAAATGATGTGTTTGCTGGCTGGATAGTGAGATTCGAAGAGAACTGGTTCTGAGGGTGGGGAATGGTGAAGCTCAGGTCAGGCTTGTTTCAGGCTTGAGCTTTGGTGGTTTGAGGCCTATGGAGTATGGTGAGTTGAATGGTGAAGATAGTTTGAGTGTTTGCAAGCTGTGGAGAGGAATTCGAAGCAACTTGCAACTTGGTGTGTTTTTGTGAAATGTGTTGGTGTGAGAGGTTTCAGGCTTGCATTGTGTTATGTTTAGCTTGCAAATTGTCCACATAACTCTCTCTCATTGGTCAGTTGACAAGACATGCCCTTTATTGATTGGTAAGTTACCTTTTGCAAAAAGTCAAATAATGTGTAAGAGAAGCATGGCTCAAGGTCTAGGCAAGTACATGGCATGGGCTGGCGCAGCAAGGGTGAGGGAGAGGTCTAGCAAAGCTCAGCATCCAAGGCTGCAAGTTGTAGGAAGCATGATCATGAGTTTTGCAACTTGTTGTAACTTTGGTTCACATGTGAGAAAGTCTTGTTACATAAACCAAACCATGGGGAAACTTGGTCCAATTCTGATTTTTAAGGCTCATAGAATGTTTGTGTAATGGTTTCAAATGAATTAGAGGTCACATAATGCATTGGTTCATGACTTTGCACAATTTCCATTTGAAGCATGCCTTGAAAATCAATGATTTTAGCCAACTTTACATTGCCATAACTTTTGATCCAAGAAGAGTTTGATCATGTTCTTGTACTTTTTGAAAAGGGAAAGATGAGATCTACAACTTTCATGACCAAAGTTTTTCCATTTGAAGCATTTTTGGATCATGAATCATGGCTTGAAAAATGACCTAAAATGATGCATTCTTGAAAAGTCAACTATGCTCAAAAAGTCAACATTTGCAAAAACCCTAAATTCTTGATTTCTATGAACTTCAACCTTCTTCCATGATCAAATAAAGATCATATACACTCAAAATGATGAAGGTCACCCATTGGTTGGGTCATTGGGGGCCTCAGATGCCCTGATTTTGCACTGACTTGTCTGAAAAGTCAACCCTTGATCAGATGACTTCCCCATGGAATTTCTTCATGAAAATTGATATGCATACTCCCTATACCATATAGAGATCAATGGAAACAAGAATGACCAAAAAATTTGGAGTTATGGCCTCTGAAACCAAAACCCTAATTTTCAGTCAACTGTGCAGTCTAGCCTGGCTCTGCATCCACTCAAACCCTAGCTCTTGTGATTCCTCTGCAATTTTGACTTTGAGGAGATGGAATATGATATAAATACACACATGGACCCCTTTGAGTTGATTGGTAGCCTTTGAAATGGCTCAAGAAGCCTTGAGGTTGCTCAGATCACAAACCCTAGGTGCAGATGCCTTAGAAACTATCCAGTGAATCAAAATGTACTATGAGATGATATGATGGTGTTTATGCATATGAGATGATCACAAGCCATGGTGTGAATGGGTGAGGGCAAATTTGGGGTGTTTACACATGGCTTGTGATCATCCTCATATGCATAAACACAATCATATCATCTCACATCTCATTTTTGGTTCACTGCATAGTTTCTAAGGCATCTGCACCTAGGGTTTGTGATCTGAGCAACCTCAGGGTATCTTGAGCCACTCCAAAGGCCACCAATCAACTCAAAGGGGTCCATGTGTGTTCCTAAATCATATTCCATCTCCTTAAATTCAAAAAATGCAAAGGAATCACAAGAACTAGGGTTTGAGTGGATGCAGAGCCAGGATGAACTGCACAGGTGACTGAAAATTAGGGTTTTGGTTTCAGAGGCCATAACCCCAAATTTTTTGGTCATTCTTGTTTCCATTGGTCTCTATATGGTATAGGGAGTATGCATATCAATTTTCATGAAGAAATTCCATGGGGAAGTCATCTGATCAAGGGTTGACTTTTCAGACAAGTTAGTGCAAAATCAGGGCATCTGAGGCCCCCAATGACCCAACCAATGGGTGATCTTCATCATTTTGAGTGTATATGATCTTTATTTGATCATGGAAGAAGGTTGAAGTTCATAGAAATCAAGAATTTAGGGTTTTTGCAAATGTTGACTTTTTGGGCATAGTTGACTTTTCAAGAATGCATCATTTTAGGTCATTTTTCAAGCCTTGATTCTTGATCCAAAAATGCTTCAAATGGAAAAACTTTGGTCATTAAAGTTGTAGATCTCATCTTTCCCTTTTCAAAAAGTACAAGAACATGATCAAACTCTTCTTGGATCAAAAGTTATGGCAATGCAAAGTTGGCTAAAATCATTGATTTTCAAAGCATGCCTCAAATGGAAATTTTGCAAAGTCTTGGACCAATGCATATTGCAGCCTCTAATTCATTTCAAACCAGCACATAAACTTTCTCTAAGTCATAAAATCAGATTTGAACCAAGAATGCCCATGGTTTCATGTTTGGTTGGACAAAGAATCACATGTGAACCAAAGTTACCACAACTTGCAAAACCACTCATAACATTTCACCAACTTGCTGCCTTGAATGCTGGACCAAGCCTAGCCTTTCCCTTCACTTTGCTGCGCAGACCATGCCCTTTGTACTTGGCTAGAAGTTGCCCATGCCCTATCTTACAAGAAGTTGACATATTTGCAAAAGTGGCTACACCTATCCATAAAGCACAAGTCACATCCTCTGACCAATTGGATTAGTTTATACTATCCATTTGCAAACCATTTCATGTACTAAGCAGGCCTGAAACACTTCACACAATCACATACACAAAAACCTACCAAGTTGCAAGTTGCTTCGAATTCCTCTCCACAGCTTGCAAACACAAAAGCCATCTTCACCATTCAACTCACCTTGCCTCTTTGAGTAGAAAGCACCAAGAACCCAAGCCTGAAACAGCCAGAATACTCCATAGCCATTGCTCACCCTCAGCCTGCATTTTCCATCGAATCTCCTTCCACAAACCTCAAACACAAGAACAAACTCCACCAACAATCTCCACTCACCTCACTGACCAGAAACCACCCTTTGTTTTGACCTGAAACACCCTATATCTCAAATACGATTTTCATCCTCCCTTGGTCAGAGTTGCTGCAAACTCACTCAGGGGGTTGTTTAAACTCCAACTAAGCATCCAAAGCTTCAAAGGTGGACCATTGGGACCAGATTGAGCCAAAGAATCATCCAAAGAGCTCCTGAATCAAGAGCTCCATCTCAGGTGACACCATGAACTTTTTTCCCAGAATTCATTTCTCTTGTTAAAATCTTGTTGTGCATGTTACACTGATCATTGGGATCTCTTTACTTTTGAAAATAAGCCAGAAATGAGCATGTAATGGTCTTCTGAAAGTTTGACCTAGAATTTTATTTGCTTCGATTCTTGTTTATGTGTGAGTTTAAACATGATTTGAGGATGGATTCGTGTTTAGGATAGTTGGTAGATGGATTCTGGAGACTTAGGGCTTCTGATTTGGCCTAGGGAGAGAGATTGATTTTGGGGATGGCCGGAGAAGACGACCGGAACACTGTTCCGGTCGCCTGAATGTCATTAGGGCACAATTAGGGTTTAATCAGGGTGATTAGCAAGTTTGAATTTGAGCCGTGAGATGTGGCGGGCAGTCAATTCGCGCGCAGGCAATTTTAAATCTGGACCTTAGGATTAGCTTACTTTTCATTAATTCAGATTAAATCAATTTTATTTTCATTTCTTTTCAATTAATTTGCATATTTATTTTAAAATAGTAAAAAATTCTTAAAAATTATGAAACCTTCTCCTAAAAGTTTTATTAATTTTTAAGACCCAAAAATATTTTTATTTTATTTTTTATCATTAAAAAAATATTTTTAAATATTTAAAAGATTATTTTTAATTGATTAATGGAAATTAATTTATTAAAAATACTTTTAGGTATTTAAAAATTACAAAAAAATTCATGAAATGTTCTAAGACATTTAGAAACATTGTACAACCTTCAAACCAAATTTCTTTTTTGATCTTGATGCATTTTAGGAATTTTTCATTGAATTAAATCATTTTTTATGCATTAATTTGATCCTAAGTTCAAAAATTCATTTCTGCCTATTGGAGAAGGTTGAGACATTGATTCTTCTTGCATTGTTTTGTGTTTAGCATGTAGTTTCTAGGAAAAAATGGCCATGATTTGATCTTGCATTTTCTAATTGTTTGGCATTTATTTTGTTAAGAACCCTAAAAAACCCTAATAACTTAGAAAATTCATATCTTGAGTTTGGTTGAGAGTTGAGAGCTCCCCTTTGGGCAGTGGTTCATTATAGGTTTAGGGTTTCTTTGGGTAACATTTTCCATTTTTTATCTTAGGATTTGTTTCTGTTTTGGGTTTTTGTTTGATGTTTGATCCATGAACCCTAATTTGGGCTTTCATTTGCATCCTTCTTGCATTCTCTTGCATAACATGACTTGTCTTTGCATTTTGTGCATTCTTGTGATCCATTTGACATCTTAAGACATATAGAAAGCATGTTTGATCACTGCATTACATATTTGCCATGTCATTTGCCTTGTATGATTCATAGCTTTTCATGCTTGTTCATGCTTCTAAGCTTGCATCATTTGCATTCATAATCTTGTATGAACATCTCCATGTCTTGCCTCATGTTTGCAGCACCTCATAACATCATAATCATCATCAACATGCTTCTGGTTTGGTCTAGCATCATGTCATTTCATTTCATTTAGTATTACATTACTTTTCTTTCTAACATTTCAGGTGGTAAGTGAACTTGAGAAGTGAATTTGCCTTCACTTCTCATAACTTTTCTTCTCATCTCCCTTGCATCCATTGCTGCATTTCTATATGTGTTTGAGATTGAGCTTGCTCATTATTGTTCTTCCCACCTTCTTTCTTCAAGTGACTTGACTTCTTGAATGAAGCAAGTCACTTTGCTTCTCTTGATCCTGTTCATCTGCATCCTGGTGGTTCTCTTTGAAGATTTGTTCTTGCAAACCACACAAACCTTAGGAACAACCAAGCATGACAATGAATTAGGGTTTTGATTAGTCTCCCCTCCTAGTTTTACCTTTGTGTCTCTCTTTGAGTCTTCTCTTCTCATCTCATAATCAGGGACTAAACCCTAAAGGCTTCAAGACTTTGTGATTAAGCTTATGCCTGCATCCTTCTCTTAGGATGGAGTGTATAACTTTAATCCTAAGTCTTGAACCCTTAAGGTGTTTAAATCTCTTAATCAATCCACTTAATAATCATCAAGACATCACACTTGTAACTTGGGCCTTGCATTAGGGTTCTAATTCTTCCTCAAGTGGTTAAGAAGGACTAACCCTAGTGTTAATGGACAAGTCCCCTTCAAGTTGTCTTACAAATCATAAAATTCACTTCATCATCATATCATTAACTAAAATTCACCTAATCAAAGGCTTGTTTTGTCATGAGTTTAATCCTTAATCATGGATTAAGTTGAGGAGCATTCCTCAGCTTAAACATTCTCATCTATCATCCTTCTTTTAGGATGGTGTAATGAGTCTGTTTAATCCCTGATTGTGGCTTAACCTCATTACTCAACACTAAACAAAAACACCAAAAAACATCTAAATAATCACAAGTAAGATAATGATCTTAATCCTATATCAAGGGTGTTTAAGTGTGAGAATCTGACTTCACACTTAAGGTATTCTCATTACCCCTAATCAGAGGGAAGATGTGGTGAGTTTACTAAATCCATTGGTTTAGGCTTAAGCTCATTAACTTATGACAAACTTTCAAAAGCAATAAAAGACTGAAAACTCAAAAACAAACAATAATCGTCTCCTTCGGGATTCTTTTCTTATCACCTTCACTCACAAACGAGAACTTGCTTCTTCCGTCTAATGCAAGACAGTTCGCACCTGAGCCAGACAGGTCATACACTTGAGCATAGGCAAGTAAGCAGTTCACAAGTCAATTCATCTTTCAGTCTTTTTGGGTCGAGCTACGGTGTTCTGACTTCCTCATTGCACGAGAGGATACGTAGGCATAACTTAACAGTTATCGAACAAAGTCTCTGTACATTCCCCCTCTTCCCATCATCATTCTTTTAGCCTCATGATCTTGAGCATCTTATTCCTTTTCTTACACTGACACATCATTTATTACACTTTGCACCTCTTTTACACTGACACCCGTACATCTTTTTTCCAGCTATTTTATACACAAATTGCACTGACACTACCCCTTTAAAACACAAATCTTTTAAGCGTGGATCCCGTTGAGTACGACGGACAATCTGGGTGCTAATACCTTCCCAGGTTGTAACCAACCCCCTTTCTCAGTCTCTCTGGTTCGCAAACCGTCTTATCCATCTTTTTCTAGGTCTATGCAGCATTACCTTTCCTCCGGGATAAAAATGCCTATCTGGCGACTCTTTTCATCTCCAGTGAGTTCACGGCTGTGTGTTCTCACTGTTCCTTTCGCCGACCGTTCGCGCTTGTACCTGGATGCAAATCTTTGGGAGCGACAGCTTGGCGACTCTGCTGGGGACCCTTATACTGCAACCAGGGCTTCTGGTTCTTTTTGTGGGTTCCTCCTAGCGCTTGTTTGATTTGTGTTTACTGGGGTGTTATGTGCTTGTATTTATTTTTGTTTATTGCTTTATGTACAGTTACTTTACTGCTTTCTTTATTGCATTTATTTATATCATACTGTCATTGCTGCTGGCTGGATCTGGTTGTTTGCCTTGGTGGGTGGGTGATTCATTGAGAGTTAAGGTCCTATACCTGGGACCTGAGTGACACCTAGGCTAGAGTGAATCATATTCTTTCCCATTCCATTTCGGTCTGGTGCGGGAGTATGAAACACGGTTCAGATATGGGTTTCTTCTTGAGAACTCTGTGTTGCAGATTTCCTGCAATGCTAGGGCTATCTGGGAAGCCTGCTAAGTCTGGATGACCTTTTAGTATTGACCTTTAGAAACTGAGGTGAATTAGAGGAGGAATTGTTATGGTTATTGTAAACACTGTACCTCCGGGTTAGAAGTGTTTACACTTCTCATAACTGATCCAAGTTTGAGGATCCTTGTTCTAGATCATCACCTGTGAGGGGGTTGGGCTGTTTACAGGTTTGCAGGTACCTTGACCTCAGAATACCCTGTTACTTTGACTTTGTTAAGAATACTCCATGTTGGACAGTTCTTGTGATTTTAAAACCCTGGACTTGTGGCTCTTTATTTGAGCCCTCCACCCTGGTTACTGGATTTTTAGACCTCCATCTGGAATTCTTGAACACACTTGGACCTATGTCAGGGCATTTTGATCAGATCCAGCTCAGTCACAAACCCTTGCATATCATTTGCATACATACCTATTGCATCATATTAACATTTGCTTATTTGTGTTTCAGGGTATCCACTTTCATCTGGTTTTGGTTTTGACCCCATCTGCTATATTGACCTATCTCCACCAGCACTTGCTTCAGCCTGTCAGCCCTATACTTCAGTTACTTGCATTAGCCAGCCAGTGGCCCACTCCTCAGCATCTTCATCAGCACTTATCCTACTCAGTCCTCAGCATCATGGCTCCAAAGAAAAGCAATATCACTTATCATTTCTTCCAACCAGACTTATCAGACATCAGGAGGATCCAAACCCTGATCACTCCAGATCACATACCCTTGTTCAGGGAGAGTTATGGAGATATACTGGACATGGTTATGGATCTGGACCCTTCACAGAGGAGCCTCATCCACACCTGCATTCAGTTTTATGATCCTCCATTGAGATGTTTCACCTTTCAAGACTTTCAGTTGGGGCCTCTTTTAGAAGAATACTCATCTTTGATTGGTTTGCCTATCAAGAGGGAAATCCCTTTCAACCCTGAAATGGTCTTTCCCAGCAATGGAGGGATAACGAAAGCTTTGCACCTGGAACCTGCTTTGATTGAGCAGCATATGACCTCTAAAGCTGGGATCCCTGGATTTCATCTGGACTTCCTTATTTCTCAAGCTAGTCTGAAAGCCTCCCTGGGGGAGTGGAAAGCTGTTTGTGCTCTGTTGGCCTTAAGTGTATTTGGAATTGTGTTGTTTGCAGATGAGCCTCGATTCATCAGCAAGAATGCAATCCATTTGTTCATCCTGAAGAACCCAGTGCCAACTCTGCTAGGAGATCTCTATTACTCAGTACATCAGAAGAATGAAAAGCAGAGGGGAAGGCTAGTGAGGTGTTGTGCTCCATTATTCCATGCTTGGCTTCTTAAGCATCTACCCAGGACAGATGCATTTCTAAATCCTCATCAGCAAAGCAACTGGGCTAAGAGGCTCACTACTCTCACTTCAGCAGATATCAGATGGTGTACTCAGAGCACCAAGGGCAGAGATATCATTACAAGCTGTGGGCACTTTCCCAATGTGCCTTTAATAGGGGTCAAGGGAAGTATCAATTACAACCCTCTGCTGTTCAGGAGGCAATTAGGCTATGCACTGGTCCATACTCCCAGGGAGCAAGACTTGGTTGAGACCCTCTACTGTGAGAACAAGATTAGTTTGGCAACTGTTAGGCAGGCTGCCTGGGCCTGGGATCATGTTCAAACCAAGGGAATCACCACTCTGGGGAAATGCAATAATGTGGGATCAGTCCAATATTATGAGTGGTCCCATGCCAGGGCCCAATTCTCTGGAATGCCCTTCACCATAGAAGACACGCCTGAGTCATCTTCAGCACCACCCCCTGCCACCATCAGTTTGGAGGAGTTTGAGAGCTTGAAGGAAAGAAATGAGAAGCTAACCCAAGCCTTGCAGAAGACCCTCAGGGAGAGGAGTGAAGGTGTGAGGGAGATTGAGAGATTGGAGAAATTGAGGGTGGAACACTTGACTAAGATTGAGAAGTCTGGAGATTATATCAACAAGTCTAGGGCTGGTGAACAGATTCTGAAGAATGCTTGTAAAGAAGCCCAGTTCCAGAAAGCAAGAACAGACTCGTACCTGAAAGAGAGTCAGGCCAGGTGGGTCCGGATCACTGAGGCCCGTACTCTAGAAGACAAGAGAGTTCAAAACAAGATGGAACAGATGGAAAAAGCCCTGGCAGTAGCCCAGAAAGAAATATCAGAGCTAGAAATCAGAGCTGGAGTGAAGAGGTCTAAAGACCAAAGTCAGAGCAAGAAGTTGACTGCAGCTGTTGCAACAAGAAACCTTCTCATCAGAGGTCTCACGGAGCGTCCGGCTGATCCTGTGACCGAAGCACTTCTTAAGGAAGTTCGTGAGGATGAGTTTGGCCTTGGAGTTTGATCATTTGCTTGTTGTTATCCCTATTCCATGTACTTTTGCTTTTTTGTGATGTATTTTGACCCCTTTGAGGGCTTGTGTTGTAAAATAAACAAGTTGTATTATTTCACCTTTGTAATATATTTGTGTTAGTTTCCATCTGGGTTACTTCAAAAGCAACTTCAATAGCATCATCTTCAAGGGTCTGGAAGGGTCAAAACTGAATGCCAAACCGGATACCTTGAGAGCAAATAAGCATAACTGCATTGCATGCTAACCCTTTTGTTTGTTTTGTAGGTTTTTGTTTTGTTGTTACTAACCTCTGTTGTGAATCTCAGGAATTATTGCTCGCCGCCGGGTATTTCCTCTCAGCAGGCCACACAGGTACCCAACTAGAAACAACCTTCTGGGAATCCAGATGGACCAGATGCAACAAGACCTTACGGAGGTCAGAAACCAGATGGCCAACGAAAGGCTGGAGATGAGAACCCAGATAACACAATTCATGGAAGTGATGAACAACTTAGCTCAAAGCCAGGAGAGGCTCAGAGCTTTGGTAGAAGGAAGGAATCAAGAGGAGCCCCATGTGGGGACTGCTGGCACAAGTAACAACGAGAGGGTCCAACCTCATGTCAATCCCCCGGTTTTTGGACCCCATCTCCATCCAGAGGCCAACATCCCAGTCAATATACAAGGGACTGCCACTGCAGCCAGGGTACTTCAAGAAGACCCTCAGGAGGACCAATTTACAGTAATGGGTGCTGGAGAGGAAACTTATGATAGACGGTTGGAAGAAATAGCTGAGAAGCTGAGGTCCTTGGAATCTCAAAATTCTTTGGGTTTCGACGTCATGGACATGGGTTTGGTAGACGGGGTCAGGATTCCCCATAAGTTCAAGCCTCCTTGTTTCGAAAAGTATAATGGGACTTCATGCCCCCGGACTCATTTGCAATCATTTCTGGGAAGGCTGAAGGCCTATACAATGGATGAGAAATTGTGGATGTTCTATTTTGAAGATAGCTTGACTGGAGCTTCGAGGGAGTGGTATTCCCATCTGACAAGAGCAACAATTAGATGCTGGAAGGACCTGGCAGAGGCCTTCATCAGACAGTATCAGTATAATCTAGACATGGCACCCAACAGGACTCTCCTGATGGGAATGTCACAGTCTTCGAGGGAGAGTTTCCGAGAATACGCCCAAAGGTGGAGGCAGCTGGCTGCTGCTGTTCAACCACCTATGTCTGAGCGGGAAATGGCAGATATGTTCATGAACACCCTTCAGGGAACATATATTGACAGGTTGGCAGCTTTCTCTTCCACTAGCTTTGCAGATGTTGTCATAGCCGGGGAGAGAATTGAAAGCTTGTTAAAAATGGGAAAGATCTCAGACAACGGTGCAAGCTCGTCCAGTAGTACGAGGAAGCCTTTTGCAGGCCCGAGAAGAACTGGCGAGACCAATGCCATTCACACCAACAGGGGTAGGCCCCAATATGTTCAGAGGTCAATAGCAGCAGTCACTATCCCTGCTCCAGCACATCCTCAGCCAGTCTATCAACCTCCGCAACAAAACTTCCAACAACAACCTCAGTATCAGCAGAATCAGTATCCTCCAAGAAACTTCAACAACAACTCCAACAACAATCAACAGAGGCCATTCCAACAGAGACCATCCCAAGCTAACAGAGTGATCGACCCGATCCCAATGCCGTATGCTGCCTTGCTGCCACAACTTCTGAAACTCAACCTAGTTGAGCTAAGAACGTTGGCACCTCCGGATCCCAACAGTCTACCAAGAAACTATGACTCCAATGCTAGGTGTGCTTTTCATTCGAACGCACCTGGTCACAGTACAGAAAAATGCAGGGCTCTGCATATGAAGGTACAAGACTTGGTAGACTCCAAGGCTCTGAATTTTGCACCTCCGCCCAATGTCAATAAAAACCCAATGCCAAACCATGGTGGTCCCCGAATTAACGCTATTGAAGAAGACCAACCGTCTTATTTAATAACCAGTGTGGATCAGATCAGGACACCATTGGTGGAAATCAAAGCTCAACTCCGAGAAAACCAAATATTTCCGGGGTGTGAACTAGGGTGTCCCTACTGCAATATTTCATGGAATGGGTGTGAGGACCTGAGGAATGGCATTGACAGCCTTATTCAGAGTGGCTTGCTACAGATCACTACATCATTTCCGACAAACCCAACAACTTCATCAGCAACAGTCTCCGAACCTCCCACAACCGCAGCAACTATTGTTCCCGATAATTCACCAGCAACATCAACCAATACTTCATCTGTCCTCCCAAATGATCAGTTTTCAACAGTTTCTCCTGCTACAACTTCAGCTTCATTCCATTTCGAATCTCCATCAACAACAACATCAGTCCTTCCAACAACACCTCCTACAACACCAGCAATCAATCATGAAGATGTCTCCACTGTTACCATATTCTACGATCCTGAAAATAATTCCGCCTACCATTCGGAAGGTGCTGCTCCCGCCAGAGCACCAGTTACAATCTTTTATGATCCGCAGACAATTACAGTCCCTTCAGCAGCAGCAATCAGTCCAGTCACTGTCACGGTGCCTGGACCAGTACCATATGAAAGCAATAGGGCCATCCCTTGGCACTATGGCTCTGATGTGTACTGCGAAGGGAAAAGAATCACTCTTGAAACATCAGCACCTGCACCACAAGTAGATAATGTGGGGGGAGGCGGAGGCTTCACTCGAAGCGGACGTCTCTTTGCTTCACAAGTTCAAAAACCTACTGCCGAAGCAGAAGCTGCTGCCAAGGCAAAGGGTAAAGGCCCGGTGCAGGAAGACCCAGCTGCCAAAGAAACCCTGAAGACACCGTTCGATCAGGAAGTTGATGAGTTTATGCGAATCATCAAAAAGAGTGATTATAAAGTTGTGGATCAGCTTCACCAGACGCCATCCAAAATCTCTATCCTCTCACTGCTTATGTGCTCCGAAGCCCATCGGAATGCACTACTTAAGGTCCTGCACGCAGCTTACGTGCCCGAGGAGATTACTGTCAACCAATTGGAAACCGTGGTTGGAAATGTTACTGCTAGCAATGGGCTAGGGTTTACCAATTCTGACCTGACAGTGGATGGCCGCAACCACAACAAAGCCTTGCACATAACCATGGAATGCAAAGGAGCTGTCCTTTCACATGTGCTGGTGGACACAGGTTCTTCCCTGAATGTCTTACCAAAGAAGGCTCTGGTGAAGTTAGAATATGATGGTTTGGCATTGAGACCCAGCAACCTGGTGGTAAGAGCCTTTGATGGTTCGAAGAGATCGGTTCTGGGAGAGATTGAGCTACCCGTGACAATTGGCCCACAGACCTTTAAAACTATCTTTTATGTGATGGACATTCAGCCCGCCTACAGCTGTTTGTTGGGTAGACCCTGGATTCACGCCGCCGGCGCAATAACGTCTACCCTTCACCAAAAGTTAAAATTTGAGTGGGAAGGCCAAGTTGTCACAATCTGCGGAGAGGAGGACATTTTTGTCAGCCACCTGGCCACCTATAAGTACATTGAAATGGATGGGGAGATCCATGAAACAATGAGCCAGGGGTTTGAAGCTTTGAATGTGAATGAAGCATCTGCTGTATCTGGTACTCCAATGTCATCTTACCAACAAGCCCGGAAGGTTGTTGAGGAAGGAACTGCCCTAGGCTGGGGCAAGGTTTTAGCTGTGGAGGAGAAGAAGGACAAGTTTGGGTTGGGTTACAGACCAACTCAACATCAAGCAAAGGCTGCTGCAGAGCCAGGTTTTGTCAGTGGGGGAATGCTTACCCCCGATGCTATCAACTGTCTGGAAGACGAGCTGGAAGAGGAGCGCAATCTGGAGAATTGGATTCGTCCAAAGATCCCGGGGAGCAGTGTCTCGAACTGGTCTTCCCAGGAAATTATAAGAGTTACTCACGCAGAGTAATTATTATTTCCTGCATTTTTATAGCATGCATCAAAGTCTTGCATCTTGCCCAAGATGACAAGACTCATTTTGTAATCAGGGCCATCTGTACTTTTGTGCAAACAAGATTAAATTAATGAAATATCAGACATCTTTTTGCAAACAAGTCTTTTTCTTTTCTGCTCACTGTTTTTCCATTTCTCTTTTTGTACAAAAAATAAATGGCGGTGTTTTCAAAATGATAACTTCATTTCACTTTTTTCTAAAAGCAAGATTAAAATCAATCACTAAAATGAACCAACTTAACCCTTGCAGAGAGTGCCTTCCTGACAGCACCGACAACAGCACGGCTATGACATCGTATGACTTTGACAATCCAATCAATCAAGCTGATGAAGGGGTTGATGAAGAATATGAGCTTCCTGAAGAGCTAGCCAGGTTGTTAAGGCAAGAGGAAAAGGTTATTACCCCTCACCAGGAGGAGGTTGAAGTGATTAATCTTGGTACAGAGGAAGACGTGAAGGAAGTAAAAATCGGGGCCTGCCTGCAAGACTCAGTAAAGAGACAACTGATAGATCTGCTTCAAGAGTATGTCGATGTGTTTGCTTGGTCGTATCAAGACATGCCAGGGTTGGACACCGATATAGTTGTGCACAAGCTGCCTTTGAGGGAAGAATGCCCACCAGTTAAACAGAAGCTGCGCCGAACTCGCCCAGACATGGCTATGAAAATCAAGGAAGAGGTACAAAAGCAATGGGACGCCGGGTTCCTTGCTGTGACTAGCTACCCACCGTGGGTTGCTAATATAGTACCTGTGCCTAAGAAAGATGGCAAAGTAAGAATGTGTGTTGATTACCGGGATCTGAACAGAGCCAGCCCGAAAGATGACTTCCCATTACCTCACATTGATGTATTGGTGGATAACACGGCTCAGTTCTCGGTATTCTCCTTCATGGATGGATTTTCAGGGTATAATCAGATCAAGATGTCACCTAAAGACATGGAGAAGACAACATTCATTACACCTTGGGGCACGTTCTGTTACAAAGTGATGCCATTCGGACTGAAGAATGCTGGTGCAACATATCAACGGGCTATGGTGACATTGTTCCACGATATGATCCACAAGGAAATAGAATGTTATGTGGATGATATGATCGCCAAGTCCCTTACAGAAGAAGATCACCTGGTGAATCTGCTGAAGTTGTTCAAGCGTCTGAGGAAGTACCAACTAAAGCTGAACCCCAACAAATGCACATTCGGGGTGCGATCCGGTAAATTGCTGGGCTTTATTGTAAGCGAGAAAGGGATTGAGGTTGACCCTGATAAAGTCAAGGCTATACAAGAAATGCCTGCACCGAAAACTGAGAAAGAAGTTCGAGGGTTCTTAGGTCGATTGAACTACATTTCAAGGTTCATATCTCACCTCACAGCGACCTGTGAACCCTTGTTCAAGCTGTTAAGAAAAGAGCAGACGGTCAGGTGGAACGAAGATTGCCAGAAGGCTTTTGACAAGATCAAAGAATATCTACAAGAACCTCCAATCCTCATGCCTCCAGTAGAAGGAAGACCTCTGATTATGTACTTGACAGTGTTAGAAGAGTCAATGGGGTGTGTGCTGGGCCAGCATGACGAGTCTGGTCGAAAAGAGTATGCAATATACTACCTAAGCAAAAAGTTTACCGACTGTGAACAGCGTTATTCACTGCTCGAGAAAACTTGCTGTGCTTTAGCGTGGGCTGCTCGCCGACTGAGACAGTATATGTTGACCCACACTACCTTATTAATCTCAAAGATGGATCCAGTTAAGTACATTTTCGAGAAGCCAGCTCTTACCGGACGGGTTGCAAGATGGCAGATGATTCTCACAGAATACGACATACAGTACACATCTCAGAAAGCCATCAAGGGCAGTGTACTATCTGAATACCTTGCTGAGCAACCCATTGATGACTACCAACCTATGAGGTTTGACTTCCCTGATGAAGACATCATGTTCATTAAAGCAAAAGATCACGAAGAGCCTATTCACACTGAGGGGCCTGACCCGGAGGAAGAATGGACTATGATGTTTGATGGGGCTGTTAACATGAATGGCCGTGGTGTTGGTGCAGTACTCATTACACCTAAAGGAGTTCACATGCCTTTCTCGGCAAAACTCACTTTCAACTGCACTAACAACGAAGCTGAATACGAAGCTTGCATTATGGGTCTTGAGGAAGCTATTGACCTCAGGATCAAGACATTGACCGTATTCGGAGATTCAGCTTTGGTAGTCAATCAGACCAACGGGAAATGGTATACACACCAGGATCATCTGATACCTTACAGGGATTATACAAGAAGGTTATTGACTTTCTTCACAACAGTCAAGCTTGAGTACATCCCTCGGGATGAGAATCAGTTTGCAGATGCTCTTGCTACCATTTCATCCATGATCAAAGTTCAAGCTGCTAACTTTGTACCCCAGATTTCAGTGTCTAGACTTGATAGACCAGCATATGTATTTGCAGCAGAGGTTGTCAAAGATGATAAGCCTTGGTTCCATGACATTAAGTGCTTCTTGGAGGATCAAACATACCCACCTGGGGCATCTTCCAATGATAAGAAGACTTTGAGAAGGCTTGCTGGTAGTTTCCTTCTGAACACTGATGGGTCTTTATACAAAAGGAACTTTGACATGGTACTCCTCAGATGTGTTGACAAGACGGAAGCAGATTTGTTGATGCATGAAGTGCATGAAGGCTCTTTTGGTACCCATGCTGGAGGACATGCAATGGCTAAGAAATTGCTAAGATCAGGCTATTACTGGATCACAATGGATGCAGACTGTTGTGCTTACGCCAGAAAATGTCATAAGTGCCAGATCTACGCAGATAAGGTACATGTGCCTCCCAATCCTTTGAACATCATGTCTTCACCATGGCCCTTTGCTATGTGGGGTATTGATATGATTGGCAAGATTGAGCCAACTGCTTCGAATGGTCACAGATTCATCCTGGTCGCCATTGATTATTTCACCAAGTGGGTTGAAGCAGCCTCATATGCAAATGTTACAAGACAAGTGGTAGCCCGATTTCTGAAGAGAGATATCATCTGTCGGTATGGAGTGCCCGAGCGAATCATTACTGATAATGGTTCCAATTTAAACAACAAAATGATGGCAGAGCTGTGCCGGGACTTCAGGATTCAACATCACAATTCTTCTCCTTACAGGCCAAAGATGAATGGCGCTGTTGAGGCAGCGAACAAAAATATTAAGAAGATTGTGCAGAAGATGGTAGTCACCTACAAAGACTGGCACGAAATGCTACCGTTTGCCTTGCATGGGTACCGCACGTCAATCAGGACATCCACTGGGGCAACACCGTATCAACTTGTGTATGGTATGGAGGCAGTCCTACCTGTTGAAGTTGAACTACCCTCGTTACGGGTATTGATGGATGTTAAACTGAGTGAAGCAGAATGGGTTCGGTCCCGATTCGAACAATTGAGTCTGATCGAAGAGAAAAGATTGGCTGCAATTTGTCATGGGCAGTTATATCAGAAAAGAATGAAGAGAGCCTTCGATCAGAAAGTCAGGCACCGAGAGTACCAAGTAGGGGATCTTGTGTTGAAAAGAATCCTCCCTCCTCATACAGACCATAGGGGCAAATGGACTCCGAATTATGAAGGACCATTCGTTGTAAAGAAAGTTTTCTCTGGTGGAGCGCTGATGCTCAGCACCATGGATGGTGAAGATTTCCCGTCCCCTGTGAATTCAGATGCAGTTAAAAAATACTTCGCATAAAATGACCCGCTGGACATAAAAACAGAATGCAAGTCCAGGCAAAAATAGGGCATCCCGGCGAGTCAAAAACAGAATAAAAGACTCGGGCAAAAATAAGGGAAATAAATAAAAAACGTACACCTGCTGAGTTGAAAAGCCGCATTGGACAGCTCAGGCAAAAATGGGTATCCCGATGGATTGAAAACCCGAAAGGGCGATCCATGCAAAATAAGGGAATAAGCGAACAACTGCATTCTGAATTCGTCTGTATCACTTACAACTTAGAGAGCTTCGACGGAATCAAGCTTCAATCAGAATCAACTTTCTTCAGAGAGCAAGACGAGAAGAACGTCATTGTCATACGAGTCATAGCAGGAGAGGAAGCTCCTCAAAGCGTCGCCAACATCGCCAGCATTTTGTTTCTCAATTTGTAACAGTCTCTTCATTTCAGGAGATTTGTTTCTTTGACTGTATCTTGCCAATTCAGGGCACATGAATTAATAAAATCGGATTTTTCAGTCATGTTTCGTCTTGTACATTTTTATTTACAAAAGATGTCTGATGTCTCTAAAAAACTAATTGCATAAGTACATATGTTTTTCACTAAAAAGAAAGAAAATGAAACACATGCTTGCAGGGAATATACTTACTCTTGAGAGCGCTTAACTCCTATGACGGAATCCAGTGAAGGATACCTCGGGACCTTTTGTGCGTCTCCTTATCTTTGCAGGATTGCAGGTATCCAGAACGCAACCTGGGGCATGCAAGTTACGTCTTAGCAAGCTGGCAAATCATTATCAACTCGGTCTATTTTCCACGTGGCACTAGAAGGTGCCCACTTCCCCAGCAAAGTTGCCAAATCAACATACACTCAATCTCAGCATCTGGAATGCTCTATCCCCAGCCGAGTTGCCTCTTGTTGCTCTCCCCAGCTGAGTTGCCTCTCACAATTCCCCAGCCGAGTTGCCATGTCATCCTCAGCTGAATACAGAAGTCAGGGAACCATCTCCCCACAGAGTCCCAGCCTCTATCCGGAAGAGCAACGCGCGAAGAAGTCACAACAGAGTACAGAAAGCTTCTACAAACCCCAGCTGGGTCCCATATTATAAGGATATGTCAATCAGTGACATATATCCCCAAGCAGATACCTCATCAGATCTACTAATGATCTCACCCCCAGCTGGGAGGTCCATTTCAAGCAGATCGACCAGAGATCTTCGCAGCAACGGGATCCGAATCCCGGGTCTGTGCCTCTTTGCATAATCATGGCATTTGCATCATACTATCCCCCAGAGCGTAGCATTCCGTCTAATACGGAGCATTACGGCAAAAATCAAATGCATAGCATAATCATAAACCATGTTCTGAAGTAACACCTGTGAATAATAAGCCGTCCATCATCATTATGCAAAAATCCCCACCAGGGTCCCAGCAAAAGCAGTTGCCTCTCCAACCTAAACACCAGTATATACTCATTTTGACAACCGTCCGTGTCATCATTCCCCAGTAAAGTCGCTTGAACACTCTTTACAAACAAGATCACCCGTATTACAGATACACCTTTGGACACCCGTCCGTGTCAAATCACCAGCAGAAAGCCAAAGACATCCTCTTTGCACTCACATATACTTATATATATACACTTTTCTTGACACCTGTCCGTGTCATATCCCCAGCGCAGTCGCTTACACCTTCATCACCCATACCCTTGTTAATATCATACCTTTCTCTCTTGACACTCGTCCGTGTCACTCTCCCCAGCAGTTAAAACACTCATCTATACAATACAATACTCACTACTCGTTGGTACACTTATACAGATACTCGTCCGTATTTTGTATACATCATCACTCATATCCCCACAGATTCGACGGTAGTCCTTGTTCTTTGTTAACTAGTTGGTACTCGTCCGTATCATCATCTCAGAACATTGCGTCTAGTGTTTGTTTCTACATGATACTCGTCCGTATCATACTCTTAGGGATGCTTGTCCGCATCTTTAATCCACACACCGTGTCAAACACTTATGTCTTCTTGAATTTAGATACTCGTCTGTGTCTACTATTCCCCAGAAGGATTCTTTCAGATGCAACACTCGTCCGTGTTCCTTGTTAACCAGTTGATACTCGTCCGTATCATCATCCCTGAACATGTGTCAGTTTGTTTCTACGTAATACTCGTCCGTATCATAGTCTTAAGGATGCTCGTCCGCATCTTTAATCTATACATAATACCAAACACTTATACCTTTTGTTTCTTGGATGTAAACGCTCGTCCGTGTTTACTATTCCCCAGTAGATCACCAACAAAGCATTTTCTTTTATCTGACACTCGTCCTGTGTCATGATAACCCCGAGAGCAGCCGTCCCCTGCTGAGTGGTCGTCCTCCACTTCTTGATGGTCGTCCTCCATCATGCTCATCCGATGGTCGTCCCCATCGTTGATATTTTAGCAGCCGTCCCCTGCTAGGTGGTCGTCCTCCACCTTTTTGATGATCGTCCTTCATCACTTTATCCAATGGCCGTCCCCATTGTTGATTTTGGTTATCTGGCATTCGTCCTATGTCATGAGAAACCTCGAGAGCAGCCGTCCCCTGCTGAGTGGTCGTCCTCCACTTCTTGATGGTCGTCCTCCATCATGCTCGTCCGATGGCCGTCCCCATCGTTGACCTTTTCTATCCGATGGCCGTCCCCATCGTTGATATTTTCGGCAGCCGTACCCTTCCAGGTGGTCGTCCTCCACCTTTGATGGCCGTCCCCATCATATTCCTTTTATTCCCAACAGAGCAGTCGTACCCTGCTAGGTGATCGTCCTTCACCTTTGATGGCCGTACCCCATCATCTGTTTATTTCATTTATTCTTTAACCCGATGGCCGTCCCCGTCGTGGTCCCTTTTCCTTTTAACCCGATGGTCGTCCCCATCGTCGGTTACTTCACCTTTATGAGCTTGGTGGCCGTCCCCGTCTTGTTTCATTAATCCCCAGAAAATTTTACAGCTTTATCTTGATGGCCGTCCCCATCATAATTTCTTTTCTTTTCCCAGCTAGTCGGCCGTCCCCGTCTTAGCTTTACCTTTTATCCCCAGCATGTCGGCCGTCCCCGTCATTGCTTTATTTTCCTCACCTCCCCAGCATGTCGGCCGTCCCCGTCATTGCTATTTGCCCAGCAGTCGTCCTCTGCTCGACGGTCGTCCTCCGTCGCCCACACTTTACAATACACTTTATTTTCCTTTTTACAATCTATATCCCTTTTCTTCTTCATTTCTGTGAGTGCAAATTTTGGACTGTCTTTGATATTCAACCACAAGTTATCTTGTTTGCCTGTTAAGCCGTTGCTTACATCCTGCACAGCTAACTCATGTTTGAATAGGGGCAGCTGTAAACACCCCAAATTTGCCCTCATTCATTTCACCATGGCTTGTGATCATCCTCATATGCATAAACACAATCATATCATCTCACATCTCATTTTTGGTTCACTGCATAGTTTCTAAGGCATCTGCACCTAGGGTTTGTGATCTGAGCAACCTCAGGGTATCTTGAGCCACTCCAAAGGCCACCAATCAACTCAAAGGGGTCCATGTGTGTTCCTAAATCATATTCCATCTCCTTAAATTCAAAAAATGCAAAGGAATCACAAGAACTAGGGTTTGAGTGGATGCAGAGCCAGGATGAACTGCACAGGTGACTGAAAATTAGGGTTTTGGTTTCAGAGGCCATAACCCCAAATTTTTTGGTCATTCTTGTTTCCATTGGTCTCTATATGGTATAGGGAGTATGCATATCAATTTTCATGAAGAAATTCCATGGGGAAGTCATCTGATCAAGGGTTGACTTTTCAGACAAGTCAGTGCAAAATCAGGGCATCTGAGGCCCCCAATGACCCAACCAATGGGTGATCTTCATCATTTTGAGTGTATATGATCTTTATTTGATCATGGAAGAAGGTTGAAGTTCATAGAAATCAAGAATTTAGGGTTTTTGCAAATGTTGACTTTTTGGGCATAGTTGACTTTTCAAGAATGCATCATTTTAGGTCATTTTTCAAGCCTTGATTCTTGATCCAAAAATGCTTCAAATGGAAAAACTTTGGTCATGAAAGTTGTAGATCTCATCTTTCCCTTTTCAAAAAGTACAAGAACATGATCAAACTCTTCTTGGATCAAAAGTTATGGCAATGCAAAGTTGGCTAAAATCATTGATTTTCAAAGCATGCCTCAAATGGAAATTTTGCAAAGTCTTGGACCAATGCATATTGCAGCCTCTAATTCATTTCAAACCAGCACATAAACTTTATCTAAGTCATAAAATTAGATTTGAACCAAGAATGCCCATGGTTTCATGTTTGGTTGGACAAAGAATCACATGTGAACCAAAGTTACCACAACTTGCAAAACCACTCATAACATTTCACCAACTTGCTGCCTTGAATGCTGGACCAAGCCTAGCCTTTCCCTTCACTTTGCTGTGCAGACCATGCCCTTTGTACTTGGCTAGAAGTTGCCCATGCCCTATCTTACAAGAAGTTGACATATTTGCAAAAGTGGCTACACCTATCCATAAAGCACAAGTCACATCCTCTGACCAATTGGATTAGTTTATACTATCCATTTGCAAACCATTTCATGTACTAAGCAGGCCTGAAACACTTCACACAATCACATACACAAAAACCTACCAAGTTGCAAGTTGCTTCGAATTCCTCTCCACAGCTTGCAAACACAAAAGCCATCTTCACCATTCAACTCACCTTGCCTCTTTGAGTAGAAAGCACCAAGAACCCAAGCCTGAAACAACCAGAATACTCCATAGCCATTGCTCACCCTCAGCCTGCATTTTCCATCGAATCTCCTTCCACAAACCTCAAACACAAGAACAAACTCCACCAACAATCTCCACTCACCTCACTGACCAGAAACCACCCTTTGTTTTGACCTGAAACACCCTATATCTCAAATACGATTTTCATCCTCCCTTGGTCAGAGTTGCTGCAAACTCACTCAGGGGGTTGTTTAAACTCCAACTAAGCATCCAAAGCTTCAAAGGTGGACCATTGGGACCAGATTGAGCCAAAGAATCATCCAAAGAGCTCCTGAATCAAGAGCTCCATCTCAGGTGACACCATGAACTTTTTTCCCAGAATTCATTTCTCTTGTTAAAATCTTGTTGTGCATGTTACACTGATCATTGGGATCTCTTTACTTTTGAAAATAAGCCAGAAATGAGCATGTAATGGTCTTCTGAAAGTTTGACCTAGAATTTTATTTGCTTCGATTCTTGTTTATGTGTGAGTTTAAACATGATTTGAGGATGGATTCGTGTTTAGGATAGTTGGTAGATGGATTCTGGAGACTTAGGGCTTCTGATTTGGCCTAGGGAGAGAGATTGATTTTGGGGATGGCCGAAGAAGACGACCGGAACACTGTTCCGGTCGCCTGAATGTCATTAGGGCACAATTAGGGTTTAATCAGGGTGATTAGCAAGTTTGAATTTGAGCCGTGAGATGTGGCGGGCAGTCAATTCGCGCGCAGGCAATTTTAAATCTGGACCTTAGGATTAGCTTACTTTTCATTAATTCAGATTAAATCAATTTTATTTTCATTTCTTTTCAATTAATTTGCATATTTATTTTAAAATAGTAAAAAATTCTTAAAAATTATGAAACCTTCTCCTAAAAGTTTTATTAATTTTTAAGACCCAAAAATATTTTTATTTTATTTTTTATCATTAAAAAAATATTTTTAAATATTTAAAAGATTATTTTTAATTGATTAATGGAAATTAATTTATTAAAAATACTTTTAGGTATTTAAAAATTACAAAAAAATTCATGAAATGTTCCAAGACATTTAGAAACATTGTCCAACCTTCAAACCAAATTTCTTTTTTGATCTTGATGCATTTTAGGAATTTTTCATTGAATTAAATCATTTTTTATGCATTAATTTGATCCTAAGTTCAAAAATTCATTTCTGCCTATTGGAGAAGGTTGAGACATTGATTCTTCTTGCATTGTTTTGTGTTTAGCATGTAGTTTCTAGGAAAAAATGGCCATGATTTGATCTTGCATTTTCTAATTGTTTGGCATTTATTTTGTTAAGAACCCTAAAAAACCCTAATAACTTAGAAAATTCATATCTTGAGTTTGGTTGAGAGTTGAGAGCTCCCCTTTGGGCAGTGGTTCATTATAGGTTTAGGGTTTCTTTGGGTAACATTTTCCATTTTTTATCTTAGGATTTGTTTCTGTTTTGGGTTTTTGTTTGATGTTTGATCCATGAACCCTAATTTGGGCTTTCATTTGCATCCTTCTTGCATTCTCTTGCATAACATGACTTGTCTTTGCATTTTGTGCATTCTTGTGATCCATTTGACATCTTAAGACATATAGAAAGCATGTTTGATCACTGCATTACATATTTGCCATGTCATTTGCCTTGTATGATTCATAGCTTTTCATGCTTGTTCATGCTTCTAAGCTTGCATCATTTGCATTCATAATCTTGTATGAACATCTCCATGTCTTGCCTCATGTTTGCAGCACCTCATAACATCATAATCATCATCAACATGCTTCTGGTTTGGTCTAGCATCATGTCATTTCATTTCATTTAGTATTACATTACTTTTCTTTCTAACATTTCAGGTGGTAAGTGAACTTGAGAAGTGAATTTGCCTTCACTTCTCATAACTTTTCTTCTCATATCCCTTGCATCCATTGCTGCATTTCTATATGTGTTTGAGATTGAGCTTGCTCATTATTGTTCTTCCCACCTTCTTTCTTCAAGTGACTTGACTTCTTGAATGAAGCAAGTCACTTTGCTTCTCTTGATCCTGTTCATCTGCATCCTGGTGGTTCTCTTTGAAGATTTGTTCTTGCAAACCACACAAACCTTAGGAACAACCAAGCATGACAATGAATTAGGGTTTTGATTAGTCTCCCCTCCTAGTTTTACCTTTGTGTCTCTCTTTGAGTCTTCTCTTCTCATCTCATAATCAGGGACTAAACCCTAAAGGCTTCAAGACTTTGTGATTAAGCTTATGCCTGCATCCTTCTCTTAGGATGGAGTGTATAACTTTAATCCTAAGTCTTGAACCCTTAAGGTGTTTAAATCTCTTAATCAATCCACTTAATAATCATCAAGACATCACACTTGTAACTTGGGCCTTGCATTAGGGTTCTAATTCTTCCTCAAGTGGTTAAGAAGGACTAACCCTAGTGTTAATGGACAAGTCCCCTTCAAGTTGTCTTACAAATCATAAAATTCACTTCATCATCATATCATTAACTAAAATTCACCTAATCAAAGGCTTGTTTTGTCATGAGTTTAATCCTTAATCATGGATTAAGTTGAGGAGCATTCCTCAGCTTAAACATTCTCATCTATCATCCTTCTTTTAGGATGGTGTAATGAGTCTGTTTAATCCCTGATTGTGGCTTAACCTCATTACTCAACACTAAACAAAAACACCAAAAAACATCTAAATAATCACAAGTAAGATAATGATCTTAATCCTATATCAAGGGTGTTTAAGTGTGAGAATCTGACTTCACACTTAAGGTATTATCATTACCCCTAATCAGAGGGAAGATGTGGTGAGTTTACTAAATCCATTGGTTTAGGCTTAAGCTCATTAACTTATGACAAACTTTCAAAAGCAATAAAAGACTGAAAACTCAAAAACAAACAATAATCGTCTCCTTCGGGATTCTTTTCTTATCACCTTCACTCACAAACGAGAACTTGCTTCTTCCGTCTAATGCAAGACAGTTCGCACCTGAGCCAGACAGGTCATACACTTGAGCATAGGCAAGTAAGCAGTTCACAAGTCAATTCATCTTTCAGTCTCTTTGGGTCGAACTACGGTGTTCTGACTTCCTCATTGCACGAGAGGATACGTAGGCATAA
Source organism: Lathyrus aphaca (assembly GCA_963966055.1). NCBI lineage: Eukaryota > Viridiplantae > Streptophyta > Magnoliopsida > Fabales > Fabaceae > Lathyrus > Lathyrus aphaca. The sequence goes on from OZ014521.1 coordinate 213,072,758, forward strand.
CTTAACAGTTATCGAACAAAGTCTCTGTACATTCCCCCTCTTCCCATCATCATTCTTTTAGCCTCATGATCTTGAGCATCTTATTCCTTTTCTTACACTGACACATCATTTATTACACTTTGCACCTCTTTTACACTGACACCCGTACATCTTTTTTCCAGCTATTTTATACACAAATTGCACTGACACTACCCCTTTAAAACACAAATCTTTTAAGCGTGGATCCCGTCGAGTACGACGGACAATCTGGGTGCTAATACCTTCCCAGGTTGTAACCAACCCCCTTTCTCAGTCTCTCTGGTTCGCAAACCGTCTTATCCATCTTTTTCTAGGTCTATGCAGCATTACCTTTCCTCCGGGATAAAAATGCCTAGCTGGCGACTCTTTTCATCTCCAGTGAGTTCACGGCTGTGTGTTCTCACTGTTCCTTTCGCCGACCGTTCGCGCTTGTACCTGGATGCAAATCTTTGGGAGCGACAATTCCCTTTAAGAGTTTTAGGTTTTGGTTGGTATTGATGGGTAGCCCATCCTGAATTTCTGAAGTCACCCTCATTTTCCAGCGATGTCCCCTGGAGTTTGCCTAAGGAGCTATTGGGCTTTCTTTTGGTTGACCCATCATCATGTTATCCACACCTGCGGTTTACTCATGGCACCTGGTGCAATCAGCCAACAATAATTGGGCCTAGAAAGGCTAGGGCCTGCGCCAGATTTTATTGATGGTCCCCATTTCATGAAACCCCTCCCTCTATTTTATTGTGTATTTTCCTTTTATGTTGTTTCTTTCCTTTTATTTCTTTTTCTTTTCTTTATAATTTTTTGTTAATTTTCTTAATATTTGGTAGAAGTTATGTTTAAGAGGTTATAGAATTTTATTTTGTTAATGTTGATTTTTTTATTTCATTATAGCTTTAATTTTAATTTCTCCTGTTTAATTTGGTTTGATTAAATGGAGTTTTATTTGATTTTGGTTTTAGCGCTGTGTTTAATTTTTTGTAGATTCATTGCTCGGTTTTGATGAGGAAGAATGTAACTTGGTGATGACCTGGTGATCGATTAGTTTTTGGACTGATAATATTTGGATACCAATTGAACTTAGACTTTGGTCTTGCGAGGACTAATTCTTGGTTTTAATTTTGGATGCTGGAAGCTTATATTCGGCCTTTGTCTGATATCCTGATAATGAACAATTGTGCTTGACTTATAAATCTCTTGTTCATATTGAAGAGGCAACAGACCTTCTCCGTTAGGTACCACTGAGGCCCGATTTTACTTGTTGCATGTTGTTGCATCTGGAAGTCCTACTGGTGTAGGCTCTGTTTGTGAATTGTTCAATTACTCCAATATGCATTCTCATCTCCTTATCTTATTTTCTTATTCATCTTATTTCCTTCTCTTATTCTTTCTTAACTTGAGGTGTGATTAGGCCACCACGGTCCTTCTCCTTTCACCCTTTTCTATTCTTCTTTTTCCTCTTGCTCTTCTTCTTTCTTTCTTCTTTAAGATAGCAAACCTCACTAACTTAGGATTACCTTGCATGATAACAATTAGGATTCATTAGTCCCCCATTAGACATTTACCTTTGTGATCCTTTTTGTTTCTCTTCTCTTCTCATCTCAAAACCCTAAAGAAGACACTTAATAAAGGTTGAAGTGATACCTTGAGCAATAGCCTTATCCCATGAGACACTTGTAGTCTTCCCATCTTGGGATAGTACAAGCTTGTCTTGTGATGCACAAGTCTGATCAAGATATCATCTTCACCAATAAAAGCATAAAACACACTTCTTCTTTGTAAATACAAAAACACCTAATAAGTTAATGAGTTAGTGAACCTAAGCCCTAATCTCTGGATTCAAGTTTTGGGGATCTTCTCCTTACTTGAGTGTGCTTGTTCTATTATTCCATCTTGGAATGTAGCGACAAGTTCACATTCCATGCAAAAGAGCTTGAGTTCCCTTTCTTGTGCTACCCTCCTAAAAGCTTAATAAAAAACACAAACAAACAATAAGCGTCTCTCATTCGGGAATTCTTTTCTCATCTCTTTCGCTCCGTCCACGAACTTGCTCCTACTTGTCATTTTGCAAGACGGTAACGCACTCGTCATCCGAGCCTGCAACACCTGAGCATTGACATAGGAAGTTTAAGCCTTAATTCACAAGCAACCTTTCCACCCCTAGTTAGGGAACGGTGTCTCTTATCCTCATTGTCCCGATGAGGTACGTAGGCAGCGGGGTAGGGCCCGTTCGAGCACAATCTTTATTTTCCCTACATTTTTCCTTTTCATTTCTTTTTCAGTTCCTTTTTCTTTTCTTTTATCCAGTTCAGTTCCTTTTCTTTGCAGCAACTTTCATTTCTTCACCCTTTGAAACAATTTTCTTTGCAAGCGTGGATCCCGTCAGGTATGGCGGACGATCTGGGGTGCTAATACCTTCCCAGGTCGTAACCGACTCTCGAACTCAGTCTCTTTGGTTCGCAGGACCCGTGTCCTTCCTTTTCTTTTCTTCTGGTTTGTGCAGCATTACCATTCCCGTTCCTTCGGGATAAAAATGCCTGGCTGGCGACTCTTTTCTTTCCCGCGCCACTTTCGCATTTGTACCAGGATGGAAATTCGGGGAGCGACAGCTGGCGACCCTGCTGGGGACTTCCTAACCAGAGTATCTCTGGTTCCCTTGAGAGTCTCTCCTAGCGCTTACATGTTTCTGTTTCTTTGGGTGTTGATTGCTTGTTGTTGTGTGTTGTATTTTACTGTTGTTTATTTTCAGTTTATTTACAGATTTGTTTATAGTTTTCAGTATTTATTTTCTGCATCATATTATACTGGACTGTTTGGACTGGATCTTCTGTTTGGTGGGCTTAGGTGATACTGTTTCTGAGAGATGAGCTCATTACTACGGCTCGAGTGCACCTTAGGACTTAGAGTGGTTCTACTTTGGCCTCATGAGATCTTGTCATGGGGGTAGTAGTGAGTTCCACACCCAGATTTGCGACCGTCTTGGAAATGTCTTGATTTGGGGATCTTCCTCTCTCATTTCATAACCCTGACAGTTATGTGCAGCTGGGGACCGATCATTGAGAACCTTGTGGAAATATCCCTCTTTAGCGGTGACAGTGGCAGACCACATTGTGTGGCAAACCCATTCGCACCCAAGGGCCCACCTGGAACTCACACAGGATGACCTTGTTTTCCCGGACTCGCGCTGAGACCTCTCTGCGTAGTATATAATGCCAAACCAATTCCCTAATTTGGTCATGAGCCATTTCTCGGAAATGGTGAAAGTATTATTGCTATTCGGCTTTGATAGTCCGTGATGTTTGACCCGGAGCACACCCGAGAGATTGGGAGGGGTTTACAGGTTTGCAGGAACCCATGACCTCAACATACCCTGGTTGTCAGTGTGTTCTATGTTTGATCTGGTCGCTGTGATTCTGAAGTTCTTGATCATTTGGTTCTTGGTTATTATCTGGGTTATTATACAAAGATCTTGTGGTTAGAGACACTTGATTCTTGGCAGTATTCCAGATTCCAGATAGTTTCCAGCTGTGATCCCATGTCTTTGCATCTTTTGCATCATCATATTGCATTTGCATTCATAAGCATTGCATTTCCTTCTTCCAGAGAGCTCATCCTTCCTCTTTTGTCCATGACCAGCCAACTGATTTCCCGGTACTCAGTTTGAACAAGTGGTAAATGTTGGAAGACGAAAGTTGTTTGAAGCTAGACTGAGCAGTGCCAAGAGTTAAAAAGGTCAGTTTGGAAGCCGTCAGTAGCCATGTCAGAGAACAATCGTCAGAATGTTGAGTTTCCACCTGGTTTCACTTCGATGACCAATCCTTTGTATGGTCTTTCTCCTGATGAGGATCTTCCACAAGTGAACAACCTTACTCAAGCTCATCCTGCACAGACCCCGATCGTGAATCACAGTGTACCTGAACCATCTGTTGTCTGAGGTGGACCTTCATCTTCTTCTGATGCTATAGGTTATCAGAGCTTTGCTTTCCCTATGCCGAACTTCCAAGGGGCAATCCCTCTTGTGAAAGCCAAGGATCCACCAGCTATTGATCCTGCTGAAAGGTTTCGCGTGTTGAATGAGCAACTTAAAGCCTTAGCGGATCCTGATACCTTTGGTTTTGATGCTCTAAACCTGTGTTTGGTGCCTGGTCTTGTCATACCTCCAGATTTCAAAACTCCCAAGTTCGAGAAGTACACTGGTGTCAGTTGCCCGAAGCGTCATTTGGTGATGTTCTACAGAAAGATGACTTCTTATGCCCGTAACGATGAATTGATGATTCACTGTTTTCAGGACAGTTTAAGTGGGGCATCCTTAAGTTGGTATATGGATTTGGAAAGCAGTCGTATCCGATCTTGGAATGATTTATCCAGAGCTTTCGTAAAGCAATACCAGTACAATGTGGACATGGCGCCCTGTCGCACGCACTTGCAGAACCTATCTCAAAGAACTGGTCAATCTTTCAGAGAATATACACAGTAGTGGAGAGAATTGGCAGCCTAAGTGCAACCACCACCTTCAGACAGAGAACTAGTTGACCTGTTCGTGGGCACCTTGCAAGGTCCATACCTGGAAAGAATGAGTAGCATTGGGACATTAAGCTTCTCTGATTTGATAAAAGTTAGAGTACGCATCGAGAGCCTTCTCAAAAGTGGAAAGATCCAGTACTCTTCGAACATCCCAGCTAGTGAAGATGAGTCTGTTGTTAGTTCCCAAGGGGAAGATGGGTATGACGCCAGTGCAGTCATGGCCAATATTGAATATTCTGGACCATCATCTTCTCAGAGATCATCTTTTCCAGTATCTGGCTACTCTTATGGGCATTCGGCATTTCTCAGAGCACCATATCAGAAACCATGGACTCCTCCTCGTCCAAATCTGCAAGCTCGTGGCCGATGACCTCAGAATCAACTTCAAGCCAGCCTAGGCCTCGCAACAACCTGGAAAGAAGGAATGCTCCTCTTCATCTAGTTCCCATGGCATACAGTGAACTTTTGCCACATCTAATTCAGAGCTCATTGGTGGTTCTTAAGCCTCTCAAGCCGTTGCCAGAGCCGTACCCGCCAGGGTACAATCCTCATGAGCAGTGTGGGTATCATGGTGGATCAATGGGGCATTCAACCGAAGATTGCAAAGCTTTTCAAGCCAAGGTCCAACAGTTGATCGACAATGGGTACATATCCTTTCTAGAAGGAAGCTTTGTTGTGCACGTCAACCTCCCGCATGTTTAAGTTCAAAGACTTCGGTGAAGCGTTTCCTGATTTCAGTGGCTCTGACAAGAAGATGTCATCGGAGCTGGTGATCATTGTATCCTTTTTATCATTTGCATTGTAGTTTCTTTCCTGTTAGCAGCTACTTGTCTTTTAAACATTGTTGTTTTAAAAGGTAATGTTAATGTAGTGATCTTGCACTTTTTGAATTAATTATGTCGCATTCGCTCATTTTTTCTTCTTCTTTACTTGCATTGAAAAAACAAACAAAAAAATTGCATCCATTTACCTCCCATTTATTTCACTGTTGTTTAGCAGGTTTGAGGGAGGATGATGACAACTGAATACCCATAATTGTTGAAGGCATGCTTTCGATTTAGAACCTGCTGACGATGTACATGCATTGTTTCAATTCCCAAACACCGGAGATATAAGGGAGATAGACTCTCGTCAACCCCTTTGAGCCTTGAAGTAGGAGTTTCTTTTCTGAGTGAAAAAAACCATCACATTCAACCCGGGGCAGGGTAGTTATCAGTTAATTTGACCGAGCGTTCAAATTTTTAAAGGAGTGTGCATCCGAGGATCCATTACACCTCAAGAGGTCAAGGGACGTAAAACCACAACGGTTGCCCCTCAACAACAAAGGAATAAGGCAGTCATTACCCTTTCAAGCAAGTCAGATAAATCAGTGTCACACGATTTGTTCAACAAAAATCAAAAGGAAAAAAGGGAAATAAAGCCCGCTAAGTCGGAAAAAAAAGTGTGAAAGCAAATGACTTAAGCAAAAGTTAGGGCAACCCGCTGGACTTCAAAATCGAAAAAATAAATTCAAAAAAAAGAATCAGTCCAGGCAAAAATTAGGGAATAAAATCATCATAAAGAAAAATCTTCCATAAGAACAAAGTCGTGCGACTACAGACACAAAGTCAGAAGGGGTGACTGTTACTCCAAGAAACCTCATTGGTGCTTAAACTGTCAATGTCATTGGTTCCTCGACCATCACAAAACCCTTTCGATAGGCGAGCGCTTAGGTCAAATTAGCTGAACATAGGACCGGAGAACATCAAGGAGAATGGGTGGGCACAGGTAAATTTTGAGCCATTAATCTTTCCTTCTAAAACCGTGAACCAGACCACGTCATAACCCTTGAAAGTCCTAATTGAATCAGGGTCAATTCTGAAATCATGCTACGACAAGGTTGTGTAAACTGACTCCTACGATTTGCTAACTCAACACTACGTTTGGACTAACCGTCCATTCGTCACACACTGTCACAACATTCAAATAAATAAATTTTCAAAACTTGCATGAGCGCTGCATTAAAATTACCATTTGTGAATGAACAATTTTAATTGCAAGTCAGTCTGTGACACCAGGGAAGTTCCTACAAAGAGCAATCAGAGGAGAACTTGATCATTCAACAATGATGACCAAAATCAAGAGCATCGTGTAGGCCTATGAATCAGGGGCATGTTATCTAGTGGTTTTGTCGACCAAGGAATCAGTCAGGGTAAAGCAAGATCCCAACTATCAGTTGATTGAGGAACATCATTCAAAGCCGGTTGATCAGAGCTGAATCTTCCAAGCAGGGGTAGGACACCCGATTTTTTTGTTGGCCAAGGATATATTCTTCCAATGCTCAGTCAGAATGAGTCAAGTCGTTTCCACGCTCATACCGGGGAAGGACACTTCCAAAGATCACTAAGTGCAACTCTCCTTGAGAGGACATCCGAGTCTGCCATGCCAGGAATCGTATAATCAGTGATAGTGTGTTCAGAGACTCACTAGACAGGGGCAACTTTAGCTACACAGAGCAAGTATATCAGCAACCTCCGAGTTCAAGACGAGTATCGGGGAATCATGTTACCCACCCTCGTCGTTGTCACCCTTCTCAACAAGAAGCCTTGTCACATGAGACATTCTTCCCACCTTGGGAGTTTTTCTAGCTTTTCATAAGCATTGCATAAATCATTTGCATACATTGTCCATGTCGCTTCGCTAGAGCATACGCATCATAAGTACATTGGGCATCCTACCCCCACAACTTCAACCAGACACCAGAGGGCCTCGTAACCCAACGTCTTGAAAATCCAAAGTCCAGTTCTCGTATGGCAAACCAACCCAAAGTCCAGTTCTCGTCTGGCAAACCAACCCAAAGTCCAGTTCTCGTCTGGCAAAACCAACTTCAAATACCAGTTCTCGTCTGGTAGGCGAATCTTTTAACCAGTTCTCGTCTGGTCACCTTTTCATTTAGCCTTTTTGATGCTAGTTCTCGTCTGGTAGTCATTCATTTTCAGAGTCAATTCTCGTTTGACAATGAATCCAAGGAGTCAGTTCTCATCTGACGACTTATTATTTGTCCATCTGTTCTCGTCTGTTGGCCTACCTTTAATAAATCGGTTCTCGTCTGGTAATTCACCTTCAAAGTCCAATTGCTTGGCAACAACCAAAAAAACAAAATCTCTATCAACTTGGCCTAACGCCTAACCATCCTTGTATAATTTCCCGTAGCTCATCCTCATATCAACATATCCTTAGCATCATGAGCATACATATACATCTTGAATCATTTGCATTGCATCTTCATACCGCATGGTTTCTGTTTTCTCTCTGATGTGGGACAAAATTGTTACAAGACGCAGCCTGAGGCAGTTATCTCAAGATCTGTTGAATTTATGCGAGAGTTTGAAGACACTGGGGCAATTATGGATGCCAAGTCTTCTGTAAAATCCTCTGGAGATGATCTCTTTATAGACGATGCAATTTGAGGTGTAATTAAGGAGTAAGGAATGCTTTTTCACTCTTGGTAACTAGTATGCAATTGTTGAGCTCAAAGGCTTGAGGCACCGAGTTAATTCTCAGGAAATGTCTGGTATTTTCTTTTCCCAGCAGAGTGTTGGAAGTTTATTTCTTCCCCGAGGGAAGAATTTTCCTTCAGCCGACAAGGTTTCCTCATGAGGAGTTTGTTTGTTCTCATTCAGTCAAAGTCCAATTCTCATTGGCATATCTTTCCAACACAATCGACATACTATACCCGGGGCATAATTTGGCTTATTTTGATCTCTAATTCTCCAGCAAAGTCTCTCCTCAGCAGAGCATTGCCAAATCTGTTTCTCAGCTAAGCCAGAGGGTTGACATTTCCCTAGCTGAGTTAGAGCAGATGGTATCCCCAGCAGAACTTCAAGACTATTTGATTTGTTTTCATCCCTAAGCGGATTATCTTTCCATAGTGAAGTATTCCCAGCAGGCAGCTGAAGGCCTTGCTTCCCCACGGAGTTAGAATTGTCAGAATTCCCTCCTCAGCAAGAGTTATTTAACCAATCACTGTCCCCATCCAAGTCTGAAGATGGTCATTCCCCGCAGAGTCGTGATTGGGATTTACTTCCATCATTGGAATATTCCCCAGAGAAGTCGCCAATTTATTTTTGGCCATTGGGATGCTACAGACAATTATTCATCTCCCCAGTCAGAGTTAAGCATCGTCCAAAACTCTTGACCTGGTTTCTCCCCTGCAGAATTGTGATTCTTGTTGCCAATCAGGGCACTTTGCTGTTACTCGTCTGCATTCCTCAACGCTCGTCTGTGTTTGGTTTGATGCTCGTATGCACCCCCCAGCACTCGTATGTGTTCGTTATCTGTTTGTTGCTCGTCTGCACTTCCCAACACTCGTCTGTGTTTGACATTGGCTTGCAGCTCGTTTGCATTCCCCAACACTCGTATGTGTTCACGCTTTGTTATTGCTCGTTTGCTTTCCCCAGCAATTGCCCATGGTTGTAATTGTTATTGCTCGTCTGCACTTTCCCAACACTCGTCTGTGTTTAACATTTGTTGTTGCTCGTCTGCACTTTCCCAGCACTCGTATGTGTTTGATAGTTGCTGCTGCTCGTCTGCGCTTCCCAACACTCGTCTGTGCTTGATATTTGCTTTTTTCTCGTCCGCATTCCCCAGCACTCGTCTGTGTTTGTTATCTGTTTGAGGCTTGTCTACATTGTTTGGATACTCGTCGGTATCATCCCTTACACTCGTCTGTGTTAGCCTATATCCATATATATTGATCTGATAATCACCCTTGTACTCGTCTGTATTGCTACTCCAAATGCTCGTTTGTGTTTGAATTTCTGGTATTCGTCTGTACCAGTGGCTAATATCCGTCTGTATCATCGCCTGAAGCGCTTGTCTGTGTTTCTTGGATCATCATCTGATATTCGTTTGTATCATCGATTTATGGCACTCGTCTGTGTTCTCCTGATGATCATCCAATACTCGTCTCTATTGAGGAGGTTTGAAGTCCTGACTGTGGGAATAAATGTCAAAATGATCACCGGTCCTGGCGTAACAGGTATATCCGAAGGAGATTTGTCTGTCTCAAGCACCACTTGTTAATGTTGCACCTGGCTTAATAGGGTTGCTCAAAGAAGACTCGTCTGTCTTAGACCATATATCCACGGATAATATATGGGGAGGGTTCGTCTACCTTGATTATGCATGTCTATCCCACAGACTTTAATGCATCACCGGTCCTGGCGTAACAGGTTTACCCGAAGGAGTTTCATCTGTCTCAAGTCATATATATTGTAAAATGTATGAGGGCTTGTATGTCCAGTTCTTGGCATAACAGGATTGTTCGAAGAAGACTCATCTGTCTTAGTTTTCCTTATCTGGTGTAACAATTCATTTTGGAAGAAGCTCGTCTGCTTTGCCGTCACTTCAGTTATCCAAAGCGTCTTTTGGTTGGGTTTATTTCCCATTGTCTGCATTCTCCGGCAGAGTGCAAATTTTCAGGGTCTTCTTGGTATTCAATCACAGTTTATATTGAACGGTCGATAGCCCGTGCTATCGTCCTTTTCAGATTAACCGTTGATTGAATAGGGGCAGCTGTAACACCCCAAATTTGCCCTTTGGTTTTCTATCTTCGTCTGTCTTTCTTTTGCATCTCATTTGCATTTCCATTAGATCATTAACATTTAGAATTCATATCATGTGCATAAGACATGGGATCAATATTTTTTGAGGAATTAGGGTTTATTTCCCTAATAGGGATTTCAAGTCTGAAAACTATTCACCGATCCATTTGGCTCGTCACCATGGATTTTCTTCTTCATCAAGTTCTAATGTTATTCTCGTCTTCTCAGCATCTCAGGCTATTCCTCTTTCTTAATATCTCAGAAGTTTCGGTTCCAAGTTCAGGTTCAATTATTCAGATGGATGTTTGACCTAATTTTGGTCAAACTATCATAAGTTTGTTCCAAGTGTAAGTTATTTATTTCAGTGGTTGATTTCTCAGGCAGTGTGTATCCAAAGTCAATCTGTATGTGATTGATTCGTGAAGATTCAAGGTGATCCGTGATTTATTTGGCCAAAGTTTCAGAGGGTGTTTAATTCAGAGGGTTGTTATCATAGTGGCAAATCGATCAGTGGTTCCAGAGTGTGTTCTTCGTTTTTTAATCAGGAGTTATTAAAAGAGTTCAAATTTGACATGTGGGTTGAGCAAGTTAAGATTACTTGTGTGGGAGTTACTTAGAATTCATGATACAAATCTGTCCACCATCATTCATACCCGTTTCAGAAACCATTTCATTGTCTAAATAACCTCCATTTCTTATTTCTATTCATTTTTATTAATTTTGCCTTCCAATATCCAATTATTCAGCATCCTTAATTTCATTATTTTTATCCTTTATTCAATACCATCATCGTCCATTATTCAATTCATAACCATTTTTTTTCGTTATTCGGTTTATTTCGATCATCCATTAAGACCACTTATCAAGATCCATTTTATAGCCAAATTTATTTTTCTAGAATCCATACACCAAAATAGACTTTTATTTCCATGTCCAAATATTCATAATACGAATCATGTCCTATATCCATTTATTCGTCATTATTAATCTCATATTTTACATCCTTTTTTTTAATTTAATAGTCAGATTTTATTCCATATTTCACCTTTACAAAAATAAACTAATTTGATGCTAGCCTCCACTCAATATTTTTTTTCACGCAATTTCCACAACACATTTTGGCAGACCCACACCATTCCACCACACATCTCCCGATTCCACTACTCCAATACACGTGTTTTCCAGCGGAATTCTTGTAATGATATAGTGCAAATGTACACAAAAGGCAATAACAATCATTCAGCAAACAAATTTCCACTTTCGGCAGCCTATTACCAAACGACGTTCCATCATGGTCCCACCACTCAACTTCTATCAGCTGCCAGCCAATTTTCATAACAAAATACGGTATACAATATTCCTTTAATTAATAATCCCTACCCCCTATTACAAGCCAACTTTCGTTTGCTCATAGTTGATCACCCAGCAGCAGACACACAAAAACAACACAAATCCGATACCACTACTTTTTTCTTTTTACGCCATTCGCGGATGACACTATGGCACCTATACACTCACACACGATATTGACATTTTCATCACTCATCACACGGAATTCCCTACTTCATAACTCTCACAATCTTCTTGCTGCAACAAAGACCTTTTCTGCAAAACCGCAAAAACCCCCTTCATCCCTCCATTCACTCTTCTACAACACTGTATAACAACTTCCATCAGCAACACAAATACGCAATTTCGGTCATGCACACAACAAACTTGTTCAATCTGGATTTTACCCTCACCACTCCTAACAAAAATGTCGCCAACCACATAAACACCGTAACAACAACACCCTTCATTTTTTTCTTCATCGCTCACTCATATAGTCCTCTTCTCAAACAACAATAATGGAACCCTTTCAATAATACCCCTGTTTTCTTCAAACAAATCAACAACAAATTCTCAAACCCTTCAAACAACCACCAAGGCTTCACTCTCATTTCCACCTTCACGCAGATCCCATTTCAACACCCTTCACCGCACCTAAATCTTCTTCAACAACAATCTCCTTCAACAAAACCAACACTGAATCCAAAAGCAAAAAATTAAGAATAGAGGATGAAGGTGAAGTAGTGGACGAAACAAAGATTGAAGATCTGAAATCGCAAGACCAACCTGAGGTGGACGAAGCCGAAAGAGAGGCGTCGCCGACGGTTTGAGGCGGAGCGGCCATCGTTTGGTGTTGAAGAATTGCGGCAAAGCCAACCGCAACATCGAGAGAGAGAGAGAGCGAGAGAGAGATAGCCTTGATGCCATTTTCTTCGAACGTGAAATGAAATCGTGGCTGAGTTCTGTTCGCCGGCAGTTGTTATCGCGAAGAAGAAAATATCAATCTTAGTGGTTTTGTTTTGGGTTTTGTGATTGTTGAGCAGGGGATTCGTTTCCTTGCGTTGTTTTTCTTTTTCATATATAAAAGAAAGTTTTATTCCCTTTAAGAGTTTTAGGTTTTGGTTGGTATTGATGGGTAGCCCATCCTGAATTTCTGAAGTCACCCTCATTTTCCAGCGATGTCCCCTGGAGTTTGCCTAAGGAGCTATTGGGATTTCTTTTGGTTGACCCATCATCATGTTATCCACACCTGCGGTTTACTCATGGCACCTGGTGCAATCAGCCAACAATAATTGGGCCAAGAAAGGCTAGGGCCTGCGCCAGATTTTATTGATGGTACCCATTTCATGAAACCCCTCCTTCTATTTTATTGTGTATTTTCCTTTTATGTTGTTCCTTTCCTTTTATTTATTTTTCTTTTCTTTATAATTTTTTGTTAATTTTCTTAATATTTGGTAGAAGTTATGTTTAAGAGGTTATAGAATTTTATTTTGTTAATGTTGATTTTTTATTTCATTATAGCTTTAATTTTAATTTCTCCCGTTTAATTTGGTTTGATTAAATAGAGTTTTATTTGATTTTGGTTTTAGCGTTGTGTTTAATTTTTTGTTGGTTCATTGCTCGGTTTTGATGACGAAGAATGTAACTTGGTGATGACCTGGTGATCGATTAGTTTTTGGACTGATAATATTTGGATACCAATTGAACTTAGACTTTGGTCTTGCGAGGACTAATTCTTGGTTTTAATTTTGGATGCTGGAAGCTTATATTCGGCCTTTGTCTGATATCCTGATAATGAACAATTGTGCTTGACTTATAAATCTGTTCTGGACTTGATATTATTCATGATTTCTCTTGTTCATATTGAAGAGGCAACGGACCTTCTCCGTTAGGTACCACTGAGGCCCGATTTTACTTGTTGCATGCTGTTGCATCTGGAAGTCCTATTGGTGTAGGCTCTGTTTGTGCATTGTTCGATTACTCCATTCTAAATTCTAATCTCCTTATCTTATTTTCTTATTCATCTTATTTCCTTATCTTATTCTTTCTTAACTTGAGGTGTGCTTAGGCCACCATGGTCCTTCTCCTTTCACCCTTTTTTATTCTTCTTTTTCCTCTTGCTCTTCTTCTTTCTTTCTTCTTTAAGATAGCAAACCTCACTAACTTAGGATTACCTTGCATGATAACAATTAGGATTCATTAGTCCCCCATTAGACTTTTACCTTTGTGATCCTTTTTGTTTCTCTTCTCTTCTCATCTCAAAACCCCAACGAAGACACTTAATAAAGGTTGAAGTGATACCTTGAGCAATAGCCTTATCCCATGAGACACTTGTAGTCTTCCCATCTTGGGATAGTACAAGCTTGTCTTGTGATGCACAAGTCTGATCAAGATATCATCTTCACCAAGAAAAGCATAAAACACACTTCTTCTTTGTAAATACAAAAACACCTAATAATTTAATGAGTTAGTGAGCCTAAGCCCTAATCTCTGGATTCAAGTTTTGGGGATCTTCTCCTTACTTGAGTGTGCTTGTTCTATTATTCCATCTTGGAATGTAGCGACAAGTGCACATTCCATGGAAAAAAGCTTGAGTTCACTTTCTTGTGACACCCTCATAAAAGCTTCATAAAAAACACAAACAAACAATAAGCGTCTCTCCTTTGGGAATTATTTTCTCATCTCTTTCGCTCCGTCCGCGAACTTGCTCCTACTTGTCATTTTGCAAGACGGTAACGCACTCGTTGTCCGAGCCTGCAACACCTGAGCATTGACATAGACAGGTCAAGCCTTAATTCACAAGCAATCTTTCCACCCCTAGTTAGGGGAACTACAATGTCTCTGATCCTCATTGTCCCGATGAGGTATGTAGGCAGCGGGGTAGGGCCCGTTCGAGCACAATCTTTATTTTACCTACATTTTTCCTTTTCATTTCTTTTTCAGTTCCTTTTTATTTTCTTTTATCATGTTCAGTTCCTTTTTTTTGCAGCAGCTTTCATTTCTTCACCCTTTGAAACAATTTTCTTTGCAAGCGTGGATCTCGTCGGGTACGGCGGATGATCTGGGGTGCTAATACCTTCCTAGATCGTAACCGACTCCCGAACTCAGTCTCTTTGGTTCGCAGGACCCGTGTCCTTCCTTTTCTTTTCTTCTGGTTTGTGCAGCATTACCATTCCCGTTCCTTCGGGATAAAAATGCCTGGCTGGCGACTCTTTTCTTTCCCGCGCCACTTTCGCGTTTGTACCAGGATGGAAATCCGGGGAGCGATAAACCAAAACATGAGAAAGAACAACACCTTTACACTCCAAGGTGATATGTAAAGCCTTATTATGGTTACGGCCCTCCGTAGTTAGATCAGCATTGGTGAACCCTAGTCCATGACTACTATTGACATTAGAAACTACCGTTTCTAGCTGATTAACTGTAATCTCTTCTGGCACATAAGCTGCGTGTAGGACTTTGAGAAGTGCATTCTTGTGGGCTTCGGAACACATTAGTAGTGATAGAATAGAGATTTTGGAGGGTGTCTGATGGAGCTGGTTTACAACCTTATAGTCAATCTTCTTGATTATTCTCATGAACTCGTCTACATCCTGGTCAAAGGATGTCTTCTGAGTTTCCTTGGAAATAGGTTCTTCAGGCACCACACTCTTGCCTTTAGCCTTGGCAGCAACTTCTGCTTCAGCATTAGTTCTTGGGAATTGTGAGGCAAATAGACGTCCGCTTCTAGTGAAGCCTCCGCCTCCCCCTACATTATCAATCTGTGGTGTAGAAGTGTCAAGAGTGATTTTATTTCCATCTCAATATAAATCTGAGCCATAGTGCCAAGGCACGACACTGCTACTATTATATGGAACTGGTCCAGGCACCGTGATAGTAACCAGACTGATCGCTGCGGAAGAAGGATTTGAGACGGTCTAAGGTTCATAATAAATCGTAACAGGAGGTCTGACCGGAGATGGTGCAGGTGATGAAGGTTGCTGATGTTGATGGAGATGTTGATGTGAGTTGTTGAAAGAATCTGGAACATGGATTGTTGCCGGATCATAGTAAATGGTAATTGTGGAAATGTCTTCATTGATGGTTGTTGTAGTTATAGAAGGATGTGTTGAACTGATATCTGTTGCAGTTGAAGAAGGGGTGGTTGTTGATGTTGTAGAAGAATCCGTTGGAATGATTGTTGTTGAAGTTGTAAAAGTGATATATGTTACATCTGATGGAATGACATGTGCTGGTGTTGTAGGAGGAATGGTTGTTGATGTTGTAGGAGCTAGAACTGTTGAAGTGATCTGTAAAGTGCCTTCTTTGATAAAATTTTTGATACCGGTCTTCAAATTTGCACAATCGTTGATAGAAATCTTGCAAGCTTCGTAATGGGCCTCACAACCTGTAAACACATGGCATTTCATAAGCTGGGCTTTAACCTCGGCCAGAGGTGTTTGAATACTCGCAACGTTGTCAATTTGGTTCATTGGTTGATCCTCCTCAATGGAATTTATCCTAGGCCCACCATGGCTAGGCATAGGATTCTTGGTAACACTTGGAGGGGTGCAAAGTTTACTGCCTTAGAATCAATCAAATCTTGAACCTTCATGTGTAAGGCTCTGCACTTCTCTGTTGTATGGCCAGGTGCATTGGAGTGGAAGGCACACCTGGCGTTGATATCATAGTTTCTTGGAAGATTCTGGGGATCCGGTGGGACCAGAGTCCTGAATTCGATTAAGTCGAGCTTTAATAATTGTGGAAGCAAGGCAACATAGGGCATCAGAATGGGATCGATAACCCTATTGATTTATGAAGTCCTTTGTTGAAACGGACGTTGTTGCTGATTGTTATTGTTGTAAGATCTCTGTTGAGGAAATTTTTGTTGCTGTGGAAAGTGTTGTGGTTGTTGAGGATACTGTTGTTGAGGTGCTAGAGTGGGAATGGTGACAACAGCCACTGATCTTGGCATGTATTGAGGCCTACCTATGCCCATATGTACTGAGTTGGTTTCACCTATCCTGAGAGGTCCTGAGAAAGGTTTCCTGGCATTACTGGAACTAGCACCGTTGTCAGAGATCTTACCCATCTTCAATAGGCTCTCAATTCTCTCACCAGCTATAACCACATCAGCAAAACTGGTGGAAGAGAAAGCATCAAGCTTGTCAATGTAGGTTCCTTGCAATGTGTTCATAAACATGTCAGGCATTTCTCTTTCAGACATCGGAGGCTGGACAGCAACAGCAAGCTGTCTCCATCTTTGGGCATATTCCCTGAAGCTTTCTCTTGAAGACTGAGACATACCCATCAGGAGGGTCCTGTTGGGAGCCATGTACAAGTTATATTGATACTGGCGTATGAAAGCTTCGGCCAAATCCTTCCAATTCCTGACAAGTTGCTCTGGATAGATGAGAATACCACTCACGGGATTCCCCGGTCAAACTGTCTTCGAAGTAGAACATCCACAACTTTTCGTCCATGGTATAAGCTTTCAGTCTCCCCAGAAAGGACTATAGGTGAGTACGTGGACAAGAAGTACCATTATATTTCTCAAAGCATGTAGGTTTAAACTTGTGAGGGATCCTGACTCCCTCCACTAGACCCATGTCCATTACATCAAATGCCAAAGATTTTTGGGACTCCAAAGATATCAGCTTCTCCGCTATTTCGTCCAAACGACGATCATAGGCTTCATCCCCAACACCAATCACTGAGAATTGTTCTTCTTGAGGGTCCTCTTGCAAGGCACGACCTCCAGTGTTTCCTGGGATATTTCCAATAACATTGACTTCAGGATTAAGGTGAGGCCCAAACTCTGGCGGATTTGTTCGTGGCTGCCCATGATCATTGTTACTAGTACCTCCTGTGCCTGGATGATTCTCTTATGGAGTTTGCCGCTCGACTAACTCTCTTAATCTTTCTTGGCTCTGAGCCAACCCAGTCATCACTACCATGAACTGGTTCATCTGAGCCCTCATCTCAGTTCTCTCATTAGCCATCTGAGTTCTTACGTCGGTCAAATCTTGTAGAACTTGGTCCATCTGTAAGCTCAGAAGGTTGTTTCTGGTTGGATACCGGTGAACTCTGTTGATGGGGAAAGCCCTCATACAGACAATGTTTACTGAAACACACAGCAAAGTGAGAAAACAACAACAAAAACACCTGCAAAACAAAAAGAATGAGGTTAGTATGCAATGCATTATGTCTATCTGTCTTCCAAGGGTATCCAGTTTGGTTCTTTGGTTTTGACCTTCCAAACCTCTGGGAATGAAGATGTTGAAGAGAAATGAAGTCCAAGAGAAAATCCAGGTAATACATAAACCATATATTACAAATGCAAAAGATACATAGTTTATGATTACAACAAGTTCCCATGGTGGGTCAAAATACAATTAAGCCAAGAAATACGACAAAATCATCATGAGAAATAAAGTACAACCAAAATAAAATACAAGTACAAAGAGATCAAAAATCTAGCCCAAAGTCATCCTCATTGACTTCCTTTAGAAGAGCATCAGTCACTGGTCCAACTGGATGCTCCGTAATGGTCCTGATAAGAAGCTTCCTGGTTGCAATGGTGTTTATCAACCTCTGGTATTTGTATTGGTCTTTTGATCTCTTCAACCCCGCCCAGAGTTTAAACTCGAAGATTTCCTTCTGTGCCGCTAACAAAGCTTCCTGACTCTTCTTCTCATTAGCTTCCAACTGCTCTATCTTAGCCCGTGTCTTCTGATTTTCTTGCAAACGAGCCTCAGTAATTCTGATCCATCTAGCCTGACTCTCCTCTAGGTAATGCTCAGCTCTGGCCTTCTGAATCTTAGCTTCTTTGCAAGCATTCTTCAATACCAACTCCCCTGCTCGGGCTTTCCTAAAGTAATCGTTAGTCTTCTCGATCTTGGTCACATGCTCGATACGGAGCTTCTCCAACCTCTCATTGTCCAGACGACTATCATTCCTTTCCCATAGGGTCTTCTTTAGAGCTTCAGAAAGCTGAGCATTCCTCTCTTTCATCTTATCAAATTCCTCCAGACTCACTGTAGCTTTTGGCTCTACTGATGATGGCCCTGGCACATCTTCCAGGGTGAATGGAATGCGAGTGATCTGTCCTCTGATGCGAGACCCTTCCATGTACTGAGCTGAAGCTATGTTGTTACACTTACCCAGAATAGCAGTCCCTTTTGTCTGTATGTTATCCCAAGCCCAGGCTACTTGTCGGATGATGGCAGGATTATTCTGAACATCACAGTAAAAGGTCCCTACTAAGTCTTGCTCTCTTGGTGGATGTACTAAGGCACACCCTAACTGCCTTTTGAAAAGTAAAGGATTGTAGTTGATGCAACCCTTCACTCCAATAAGAGGTACATTGGGATACTGCCCACAACTTGTAATTATGTCCCTGCCCTTGGTGCTCTGAGTACACCATCTGATGTCTTCTGAGGTGAGAGCAATCATTCTCTTAGCCCAATTCCTTGACTGATGAGGATTCAGGAAAGCTTCTGTCTTCGGCATGTGTCTCAATAACCAATAGTAGAAGAGAGGTGCACAACATCTGAATAGTCTTCCCCTCTGCTTCTCATTTCTCTGATGCACTGAGTAGTAGAAATCTCCTAACAAGGTAGGAACTGGATTCTTCAGCAGGAAGATGTGGATAGCATTCTTTCTTACAAACTTAGGCTCGTCTGCAAACAAGATGATTCCATACATACTAAGATCCAGGAGAGCACAAACAGTTTCCCACTTCCCTACTGCAACATGACTGGTGGCCTGAGTGATCAAGAAGTTCAGATGGAGGCCTGGGATTCCAGCCTTGGTGGTCATATGTTGATCAATGATGGTGTTTTCTAAATGTAAAGCCTTAATGTAACACCCCAAATTTGTCCTCTTCATTTTAAGCATCATATCACATCATATTCATCATGAACATACCATATTTTTAGCATCCTAGCATGGAAAGATGAGGCATAACATTTCTCATGACCTAGCATTAGGCATATGATCATCTGTGGAGGTTCTTGAAGCATTAAAAGCCATGACAAGGGTCCCAATGGTTTTGTACAAGTCCTATGAGGGGTCTATGTTGCATTTACAAGTTCAAGTTCATTTGCAAAAGCTCAGAAGGTTGAATGATCATCAGGGATTCCAGGATAGGGCAAAGCTCCTAAGCATTGGTCCTAAAATAGGGTTTGAGATTCAAGCATCAAAACTTCACAAATTTGGCCATTTCATTTGGGCAAAATCTTTTATATGTCAAGAGGATCCTAGGTACCAATTTTCATGAGAAAATTCCTTGTGGAAGTCAGGAAATTCTTCAGTTGCTTGCAGATGAAGTAATTGGTCAACTGTGCCTTTAAAAAGTCAACTTGTGATTTCAAGGGGTCCAACCCAATTTTTCTAGCTAAGGGATGTCCTTACAATGTTATAAGAGGTTTGGAAAGTTCAAAGTTCAAGAATCATGAAGATTTGAGGGTTTTTGCAAAATTGGTGTTAAGTTGGTTTTTGCAAAATTGGTTCCATTTTTGGCAACTTTTGCCCTAAAATTCAAGTGAGCTTAACATGATCAAAAATTATTCAAAGGGACCAAAGTCAAACATGAAAGTTGGAGATTAAGGTCTCCCATTTTCAAAAAGTTTAATTACTTTTTCATAGGATTCTTGGTTTGTAATATATGGCCCTCGAAAATTTGGCTAGAATTAGGGCAAAAAGCAAATTTCATGCATGCACCAAGAGCAAAAAGTTTCAAAACTCAATTTCAAGGCTTGGTTTGAATAAAATAAGTTTCCAATGATAAAATACAAGGAAAATGGCACACTTTGCTCCAAAGAATACACCAATTTCGTTCCAAACAAGAATGTCACTCCAAAAATGCAAAATATGCATGAACATGAAAAGAGTGTGACTCCTTTAATCTAATGGCCAGGATTTGTTGGATTATGATTAATGTATTAGACTAGAGTGCACATGGGGATGAAGGCCAAGGAAAGCGTGAATATTACATGAGGTCACACTAAACTTGCAAGAATTGCAAAATCACAATTTCTTTTTATTCACACGTGCAAATCACACAATTTTTTCAGCATTGGTTCATGACTTGATATAAAAGAAATATGGGTTTTAGAATTCCTCAACTCTCTCTCATTCTCTCATTTCAAAGTTTGTGCACAACTTGCAATTTCTCCAAAATCTCCTCATACACTTGCTCAATCCCAAAACAAATTGTAGATCCTTGATCAGTGCAAGCTTAGGATCACAAATATCACCATTATTCAAGCTGTCACTCAAGATCAACAACCTTGCCATTTCAGGGCAGGTGCTTGCAAAGCTCAAGATCCAGTCATATTCATGGCTCTAGTTGCATATATTTTGCAACTAGAGAGCATTTGGAGTGATTTGCATCCATCATCTGGTCTTCCAGCAAGCATTTTCAAGCTCTGCAAACTCAGGTATGCCTTGGAATCTTCGCATCTGGAAATGAAAATGTTGGTGTGTTTATTGATCTTTGAAGTTCACTGATCACTCTGATTGTTTTAGTTTTGATTTTGGTGCATTGTAGAGTTTGTATTTTGAATTTGAAGTTTCATGGACAAAACTGTTTTTGCTCGATTTGTGAAATCCATTGATCCATTGTTCTTTTCATGCTCATATTTGGATTCAGGGTGGTTGAATTAGTAAATCTGGAAGGTTTTGTTCATTTTTATGTTGATCTGCGCATCAGGTATAATTTCCGGTGCCGGAGCCCTAGCTCCGGTCACCGGAATCTGCATTTGGTTATTAGGGTTTATGTGAGGTTGAAGACAAGCTCTGAGCCATTGGATCTTCATCTCAACACTCCATACTTTGCCACGTTTTAAGTCACACTGCCTCCCTCTCACGTGCCATTTTAAATCTATTTTAATTCAATATGTTGCACGTTCCACCATAAGTCTCATGGTCCTCCACTCATAACCCAGCAAACTTCCACGTCATTTAATGAGGTCCTTCACCAGACAAGTTAGATCAATCTCCTGGCCTTGTTATTTCCCAGTTTATTTTCATGAATTTCCACCTTAGGCTTTGTATTCTTGCGCAGGATTTGGGCCCAGAGTGATATCCACACCCCCCTCGCATCTAAGCCCAATACGTTTGAACTACAGTCCTTGCTATTGTCACCCCCAGTCCATTTCTCTCATTTTTAATTCTATTTCTTTATTTCTTTTTATTCCATTTTGCTTTTTAATTATTAAAATTAACTCCAATCATCAAAAAATCCCAAAATAATTCATGAGTCTTCATTTGAGTTTTTTCTAATTTTTCATATTTTTATTTTTCATTTATTCCTAATATCCACGTGTCCATTAATTTTCTCTTTTAATTAATTCTTTTTAAGTCTTTTTTTTGGTACCCTGTCTTGTCCAATTTCCCTAGGGTTCATCTTTTTGAGTTTTGTTTTAGTTCATTTTGCTTTGGATTCCTAAGAGAATTTAGTTTGTGTGTGATATTTCCCCTGATTTTTAGAAATTTATTCCTTTGGTTTTGATCTTTGGCTTGTGAGTGAAGTTTTGTAACCCTAGTTCATGTTCTTGTCCTCATTTGACCTACTTGGCTTCTGAATTTTTCCCAATCTTTTTGGCTCATTGTTATATCATATTTGAGGATCATTTGGCTTAAGTTGTGGAATTTTTAGATGCATTGTTGACTTGATGTGATTTTTGCTTTGTACCTTGTCCCATTTTGCTTCCTTTTGATCACAAGCTCTCTTATAAGCTTAGAAGGGCACTTGTACCAACTTCTTCTTCTCATTTGGGGTCCCTTTGGGGTATGGGTTCCATTCTGGTCTTGACTTAGGGTTTGTGTCTTAGAAAATTTTGTGTTTTGCTTACCTTGTAAGTTCTTTCTTTTCTTAAGTGTTTTCACTTCCCTCATTTGCTTCTTTCATTCCATTATGTGATTGTTTGATCTTGTGTGGCTCTTATCTTCATCTCTCTTGCTTCTTAAGCACTTTTTCAACTTGTTTTGGTTCTGGTTTTGTGCCTTGAGTCCATGTTTGTGCATTTTGCTTTGCATCTCATTAAGTGTGCATTTGTTTTGTCATGTGCTTCATGTTGTCTCATAATTTGCTTGCATGCTTCTTTCCTCATTCTTTTGTCTTGCATTTCCATTGTGCATTTGTATATTTGACTTCATTTCTGTTTGTATGATGATGGCATGTCATTAGTTCATTTTGCTTTGCTTTTGTGCTTATGTTGCTAACCTTGCAGGGGCTATGGTAAGTGAGAGGTGTGGAAGTGAGTTCCACATCTCCAAATCTCATCTCTTCTCTTCTTATCACTACTTGTGCTAACCCTTTGTTTGTTGGGCTTAGGCCTTACTCATCTCATCCTTCTTCTTCTTCTTCTCTTCTTCTTTCCTTCTTCATTAGGATAGAAAACCACACTAACCCTAGGACATCCATGCATGACAACACTTAGGATTCTTTAGTCCCCCACTTAGATTTTTGCCTTTGTAATCCTTTTGGTTCTTCTCCTCTTCTCATATCATAACCATAAGAAAACACTTAATAATGTTTGAAGTGATGCCTTGAGCAATAGCCTTATCCCATGAGGTACTTGTAGTCTTCCCATCTTGGGATAGTACAAGCTTACCTTGTGATGCACAAGTCTGATCAAGGTATCTTCTTCACCAAAGAAAAGCATAACAAACACTTCTTCACTGTAAATACCAAAAACACTTAATAAGTTAACAAGTTAGTGAGCTCAGGCCCTTATCTTTGGGTTCAAGTTTTGGGGATCTTTTCCTTACTTGAGTGTGCTTGTTCTATTATTCCATCTTGGAATGTAGTGACAGGTGCACATTCCAAGGAAAAGAGCTTGAGTTCACTTCCTTGTGACACACTCATAAAAGCTTCATAAAAAACACAAACAAACAATAAGCGTCTCTCCTTCGGGAATTATTTTCTCATCTCTTTCGCTCCGTCCGCGAACTTGCTCCTACTTGTCATTTTTCAAGACGGTTACGCACTCGTCGTCCGAGTCTGCAACACCTGAGCATTGACATAAGCAGTCCAAGCCTTAATACACAAGAAATCCTTTCCACCCATAGTTAGGGGAACTACGACGTCTCTGATCCTCATTGTCCTTATGAGGTACTTAGGCAGCGGGGTAGGGCCTGTTCGAACACAATCTTTATTTTCCCTACATTTCTCCTCTTTTTTTTCTTATTCAGTTATTTTCTCAGTTTCTTTTCCAGTATTTTCTTTTGCAGCAGCTTTCATACCCTCACCCTTTGAAACAGTTTCTTTTGCAAGCGTGGATCCCGTCGGGTACGGCGGACGATCTGGGTGCTAATACCTTCCCAGGTTGTAACCGACTCCCGAACTCAGTCTCTTTGGTTCGCAGGACCCGTGTCCTTCCACTTCTTTCTTCTGGTTTGTGCAGCATTACCATTCCCGTTCCTTTGAGATAAAAATGCCTGGCTGGGGACTCTATTCTTTTCCGCGCCACTTTCGCGTTTGTACCAGGATGGAAATCCGGGGAGCGACATCTGGCGACTCTGCTGGGGACGAACCCAGAATCTCTGGTTCCCCTGTGAGTCTCTCCTAGCGCTTGCTTGTTTCTGTTTCTTTGGGTGTTGCCTGCTTGCTGTGGCTTGTTGTATTTTACTGTTGTTTATTTACAACTTTATTTACAGTTTTCAGTATTTATTTTTTGCATCATATATTATATACTGGACTGTCTGGACTGGATTTTCTGTATGGTGGGTTGGGTGTTACTGTTTCTGAGAGATGAGCTCATTACCACGGCTCGAGTGCACCTTAGGACATAGAGTTGTTCCACTTTGGCCTCATGAGATCTTGTCATGGGGGTAGTAGTGAGTTCCACGCCCAGATTTGCGACCGTCTTTGAAATGTCTTGATTTGGGGATCTTCCTCTCTCATTTCATAACCTCGACAGTTATGTGCAGTTGGGGACCGATCATTGAGAACCTTGTGGAAACATCCCTATTTAGTGATGACAGTGGCAGACCACATTGTGTGGCAAATCCATTCGCATCTGAGGGCCCACGTGGGACTTACATAGGATGACCTTGTTTCCCGGACTCAGCTGAGGCCTCCCTGCGTAGTATATAATGCCAAACCGATTCCCTGATTTGGTCATGAGCCATTTCTCGGAGATGGTGAAAGTATTATTGCTATTCGGCTTTGAGAGTCCGTGATGTCTGACCCGCAGTCTACCAATGAGATTGGGAGGGGTTTACAGGTTTGCAGGATCCCTTGGCCTCTACATACACTCATTATCAGTGGTCCTTATTATGATTTATGGTTTTATGGTCCTATGGTTCTGGTATTCTGGTTTTCTTGGTACTGTGGTTCTGAGATCTTCTATCAGAGAGTTGTGGTTCAGAGGACTGTTGGTTTGCCAGTATTCAGAGGGTCCTTGTGTTCAGTGATCCAATATCCAGATGGTCCCAGTTGATCATATGCTTGCATTGCATTGCATTTGCATCATTCTTGCATTAACTGTTTATGTTTCCATTTTTTAGGTCATTGTTCATAATCAGATCCCAGTTTTGGTAAATCTTATCTCCAGATGGCAGAAATCAGAAGAGTTACAAGGAAAAATAATGTTCACTATACTTTTCTTCAGTCTGAAGTTAGAAGTGTTCAGAAATTAGTAGGTCTGATGAATGACCAAGTCTTGGGAAATTTCAGGAAAAGATATGGCCAGATATTGAAATATGTGGACAAGCCCTCTGCAGACCAGAAGGACAGTTTGCATACTTTGTTGTAGTTTTATGATCCTCTGCTGCGTTGCTTTGTGTTTCCAGGTTACATCTTAGCTCCTACATTGGAAGAGATTTCCAGCATGCTGAATGTTCCAGTCAGAGAGACCTTACCATTCTATGGGTCTGAGGTGGTGCATAAAGAAGAGGACATAGCCAAAGTTTGTCGTCTGCCAGCTGCTACAGTCAAGAAGGCTCTGAAATATAGTGAGGGCAAAGAACTCCCTTGGAGTGTGCTCATCCCAGAGGCAGAGAGATATGCTATAGAGGGTAGTTGGGGTGACTTTGGTGCTATACTTGCTTTGATGGTGTATGGGTCCAGCTTGTTCCCAGGAGAGAAAGAATTTGTAAGCTTGGAAGTGATCTCTATCTTTGCCAAAGGCAATCCTACGCCTACTCTTTTGGGTGACTTCTACTACAGTGTGCATTACAGGAATGAGAAAGGTAGGGGTGGACCAGTAGTCTGTTGTGCTTCTTTGTTTGCTGAGTGGTTTGCCAGACAACTGCCAAAATCAGGTGCCTTCAAGGAGATGAGGGATGAGTGGAGATGGTCAAGAAGACTGATGGGGTTAACTGCTGAAGATATTTCTTGGGGATATGACAGAGATCTGCTAGCTAAAGAAATAATGGTTAGTTGTGGAAGGTTTGCTGGAGTACCTTTGCTGGGAAGGAAAGGTGTAATCAGTTATTATCCAGCACTAGCCAGAAAACAGTTTGGTTACCCTTTGAGAGATCCACCACAGATGGAAGAGTTTGCCGAGTCTTTGTATTTTCCTGTGGAAGGAAACAAGGAGTTAGTTCTACAAGCCTCCCAAGCTTGGGCTCACAGGATAAGGAAGGGTAAGAAAGACTTTGGTAGAGTAGATCCCAAGACGTATCCACCTTTTGCTCCATGGTTGCAAAAGCATGTAGAAGAGGTTCTCATGCCTTTCTCAGTTGAGGCTCCACTTTATTCCAGAGAAGTTCCAAGTCAGAGTACTGTCTCCCTTGAAGAGTACAAGAAATTAGAAGCTCAGTTGCATGAAGTTAGAGTGGAGAATGTTGAAATAGTAAGCCTGTACCATCTTTCCAACAGGGCCAAGAATGAAGCAGAAGGAAAGCTGTAGAAGATCCAAGCCTCCTTGGAGGCTAAAGAGAAAGACTTTGCTGGAAGGGAAGCTCACTTTCACAGGTTGGGTATGATGGAGGCAAAAAGAGAAGCTGAACACAAAAAGACTTTGAAAACTCTCAAGGAAGCTCGACAATCCATTGTTTGGTTGCAAGGCCAAAGGGAGGAAGAGCAAAAGGAGTTCAAAGAGAAAGAGGAGTTCTTTGAAGTGCAAATGGCCTATAAGAAAGAAGAGGTGGAGCAAGTCCGCAAAATTCGAAGGGAAAAGACTCAGCAGATAGCCCAAAGCCAGTTAGCCTTGGAGGAGGCCCAAAAAGAGATTGAAGAGCTCAAGCTGAGAGCGGGTGTCAAGAAGAGCAGAGCAGAGGTGGCAGAGCCTGGGTCCTTAGCTTAGTTTATTTTTCAGACTACCTACAGACTTGTTGTAGGAGTCTTGCTTATTTTTTATTTTGTCTTTTATTCATGTAATGGCTTGTAACCCTTCGGGGAATATTTCTGTTTGTATTCTGACTTTTGGCCGGCAGTGGTTTGTCCATGATATACAGTGTTAATATGCAAATTATCATTTCTGAATGCGCAAGACTCGTTTTTCTGATACTGCTAATGTCTGAACACTTATCAAAGAGAAAGCTTGAAAGTTAATACTCCAAGTGGCTGTCTGGAGTAGATGCCAGAACTGGGGCATGCAAAAGCTTAAAAACTTGGAAACATGAGCAGTTACATTGCATTGCATATGACGTGTTTGTTTGTTTTGCAGGTAGTGCTTCAGTTTCTAACATTTTTTATGTTTCAGGCACTATAGCTCCCAGAAAATTTCGGGAACAGCCAGTCACACACAGATATCCAACAAAGGTCAACAGAGAGAGAATTATGGATCAGATGCAAGCTGACTTAGCTGATTTGAGACTGAGGATGGACAACTTTATGACCTTGATGGCAGACATGGGTCAGAATCAAGAGCGTCTACGGGAGTTGATTGAAAATCAAGCCAGGAACAACACCACTGCTGATGGTAATCGTAACGGTGCGAGTGCACGTCAAGTTGAAATCCTTGTAACACAGCCATGGGTTACTATAATCAATGATGGGCTGAATAATGTGCAAATGGAAGGATAGGACGGACAGTTCACTCTGCTGGACGAAGCTGAGGGTCAGGGGGCTGAGATGAACAGGAAGTTTGAGGAAATGGCAGAACAAATCAAAGCTATTCAATCCCAGAGCTCTTTGGGATTTGACATTATTGACTTGGGCTTGGTTCCAGGGGTTAGAATCCCTTACAAGTTCAAGGTACCAACTTTTGAGAAATACAATGGCACTACATGCCCGAAGACTCATCTTCAGTCATTTGTAGGGAGGATTGCCGCTCACACTGATGATGAAAAGCTGTGGATGTACTATTTCCAAGACAACCTGGTCGGGGCCTCCTTGGAATGGTATATGAAGTTAAGCAGAGTCAACATTAATAGCTGGAAGGACTTGGCAGAAGCTTTTGTGAGACAATACCAGTATAATTTGGACATGGCTCCAAATCGCACTCAATTGCAATACATGTCTCAAACTGCTAAGGAGGGATTCAAAGAATATGCTCAAAGGTGGCGTCAGCTCGCTGCTAGAGTGCAACCACCACTGCTGGATAACGAAATGGATGATATGTTTATGGGGACGTTGCAAGGTGTGTTTCTTGAAAGATTGGCGTCCAGTTCTGCCACCAAATTCAATGATATTGTAATTGCTGGAGAGAGGGTTGAGACCTTGTTGAAAATGGGAAAGATCCAAGATACAAGTGCAAGCAGCTCGAATGGAGCAAGAAAAGCTTTCAGCAGACCCCCAAGAAGAAGAGAAGGGGAGACCAATGCTGTGTTCGGCCGAGGATGGGGCCGAGGGTATAGAAGACCATATGAGCATGTGTCAGCAGTCACAATTCCTTCTAGTCCTGTGCAGCAGGCACCACCTCAACAATAACAACAATAACAACAGCCACAACGTAACAACTATCAGCAGAGACCTTATCAGCCAAGGCAGACTCGCCTGGCTAATAGGGTGCTTGAGGCAATCCCCATGACTTATGCTGCTTTGCTACCAAGATTGCTGGACCTGAATTTGATTCAATTGAGAACTTTGGCACCACCACCACCTGGAGAGCTTCCATTGGGGTACGATGTCAATGCAAGATGCGCTTTCCACTCAGGGGCACCCGGGCACTCAACTAAGAAGTGCAGGGCGCTGCAGCACAAGGTTCAAGACCTGATAGACTCCAAGGCGATTAAATTCGCACCACCGCCAAATTTTACTTCGAACCCTATTCCAAAACATGGAGGGGCTAGAATCCATGTTGTTGATAGTGGTGAGAAGTTAAGTCTGATGCTAAGTATAGAAGAAGTGAAGACTCCTCTGTTGGTAGTGAAAGAGAGGTTGCTTAATGGTCAAGTGTTTCCAGGATGCAGTTCTGATTGCGTGAAATGTTTGAATTGAGAGAATGGGTGTGAAGACCTGAGGACGGGATTGCAGAAGCTGATTGATGAAGGATCTTTGCAGTTTAACAAGATTGGTAATGAAGCTGATGATGTGTCCACGATAACCATATTTTATGATGAAGCAGAGATGCCTGCCAGAAGAGAGCCTGTTACCATTTATGCTCCTGAGGTTAGTCCTGTGACTATCACCGTGCCTGGGCCTGTTCCTTATACAGACGATAAAGCCATTCCATTACATTACCGCTCAGATGTATATGTGGCTGGACAGAAAGTTAAAAGCAACTCTGTTGCTATTGACCTGACTATAGTGAACATCGGAGGAGTTGGAGGTTTCACAAGAAGTGGTCGTTTATTTGCTCCCCCAGTTCTTAGAGGGGACCCTGAGGCTGAGGCTTCGGCAAAGGTTAAAGGAAAGCAAGTTGTGGCTGATGAGGCAACAACTCCTGTTGCTGGGCAAGATACGTTTGAGAAAGAGGTCGAGGAATTTATGCGCATAATCAAAAAGAGTGATTATAAGGTGGTCGAGCAGTTAAACCAGACACCTTCCAAGATATCCATTCTATCTTTGCTGATGTGTTCTCCTGCACACAGAGAGGCCTTATTGAAAGTGCTGCAGATGGCCTATGTTCCTCAAGAAATCACTGTCATCCAACTTGAAGCTGTGGTGGGCAGTGTAAATGCAAGCCATGGGATGGGCTTTACAGACAGAGATCTCATGTCAGAGGGTCGTAACCACAACAAAGCACTACATATTACTATGGAGTGCAAGGATGCTGTGTTGTCACATGTCCTTGTTGACACGGGCTCCTCTCTTAATGTACTTCCGAAGAAAGCATTAATGAAGCTCAATGTTGATGGTATTGTCCTAAGACCAAGTGATTTGATTGTCAAAGCGTTTGATGGGTCTAGAAGATCAGTTTTTGGAGAGGTTGAGTTGCCTGTGAAAATAGGTTCTCAAGTATTCAAAAGTATCTTCTACGTTATGGACATTCAGCCCGCGTATAGCTGCTTGTTGGGATGCCCATGGATTCATGTTGCTGGTACTATTACCTCCACCCTACATCAAAAGCTCAAATATGTGGTTGATGGTCAGGTAATCACAGTGTGCAGAGAGGAAGACATCTTTGTAAGCCACTTATCAACGTTCAAGTATGTGGAGATGGATGGAGAGATCCATGAGACTTTATGTCAAGCCTTCGAAGCAGTTAACGTCAGCATCTTGACTCCTATAGAGAAGAGCAGTGAGAAAGAAGGTACCTCCATCCATTCCTACAAACAAGCAAAGGAGGTAGTTCAGTCAGGAAACGCCCAAGGCTGAGGGAAATCGCTGGAATTGGAGAAGAAAGACGACAAGTTTGGTTTGGGTTATCAGTCTGGTGGATCTACTCCAAGTGGTAAAGCTATTACCTTTACAAGCGCTGGGATGCTCGACCGCAACCAGATTTGTGTGACAAGCCAAGATGGAGACAGTGATGGTGACTGGGACAACTGGATTCATCCGTGTGCGCTCGGAGAGGAGCTGAAGAACTGGTCTGCTGAAGACATTGTCCAAGTTACCTGGCACTCAGAGTAATTTATTTGTTTCCTCTTTCTTATCATATTGCATTGTCAAATCCAGCATTCTTCCCAAGATGCTAGGATCCATTATATTGGGCCACCATGTTTTGTATGCATCTTATTTTACCATGAAATAAAAGGACATTTTCAGACAAATTGTCTTCTCTTTCTTTGTTTTTAAATTTTCACAAAAAAATATAAAAATGGCAATGTGTTTTTCCTTTTTGTTTTTGTGTTAGCGTCTCTAATAAAAAAAAAGCAGATTCTGAAATAAGCACATCATCTGTGCAGTGTTGACCATCCGGATTCCATTGATAACATTCCTGCTATGACCACGCATGACTTTGACAATCATGTCTACCAAGCTGATGAAGGGGTTGAGGAAGACTATGAACTCCCTGAAGAGTTGGTCCGATTGTTGAAACAAGAGGAACAGGTTATTCAGCCTCATCAAGACGAAATTGAGATCATCAACATTGGCAGTGAAGATGTGAAGAAGGAGATCAAAATTGGGGCCAGTCTGCCGGCCAAAGTCAAGAAAGAGCTGATCAGTATGCTGAGAGAGTATGTGGATATCTTTGCTTGGTCATATCAAGATATGCCAGAGTTGGATACCGACATCCTTATGAATAGGCTACCCCTGAGAGAAGAATGTCCTCCTGTGAAACAGAAATTAAGAAGAACTCGTCCTGACATGGCGATGAAGATCAAAGAGGAGGTTCAGAAGCAATGGGATGCCGGGTTCCTTGGTGTAACTAGTTACCCACCTTGGGTAGCTAACATTGTACCTATACCAAAGAAGGACATAAAGGTCCGGATGTGCGTTGACTACCAGGATTTGAATAGAGCGAGCCCAAAAGATGACTTTCCGTTGCCACACATTGATGTGTTGGTAGACAATACTGCTCAATTCTCGGTATTTTCCTTCATGGATGGCTTCTCCGAATATAATCAGATTAAGATGGCGCCGGAAGACATGGAGAAGACAACGTTCATTACCCCGTGGGGTACATTCTGCTACAAGGTCATGCCCTTTGGTTTGAAGAACGTCGGGGCAACTTATCAGTGGGCAATGGTCACATTGTTCCACGACATGATACACAAGGAGATTGAGTGTTATGTGGACGATATGATTGCTAAGTCCCGAGACAAAGAAGAGCATCTGGTCAATCTGAAGAAGCTGTTTGATAGACTGATCAAATACAAGCTGAGGTTGATTCCAAACAAGTGGACTTTCGGAGTGCGTTCTGGGAAACTGTTGGGTTTCATTGTTAGTCAGAAAGGAATTGAGGTAGATCCTGCCAAAGTAAAAGCAATTCAAGATATGCCTGCACCGAAGACAGAAAAAGAAGTGTGTGGGTTTTTAGGGAGGTTGAACTACATTTCACGGTTCATATCTCATCTAACTGCCACGTGCGAACCAATATTCAAATTGCTAAGAAAAGAGCAAATGGTCAGGTGGAACGAAGACTGCCAAAGAGCTTTCGATAAGATAAAAGAATATTTGCAGGAGCCTCCAATTCTAATGCCTCCAGTTGAAGGAA
The DNA here is from genome assembly GCA_963966055.1 of Lathyrus aphaca. Taxonomy (NCBI): domain Eukaryota; kingdom Viridiplantae; phylum Streptophyta; class Magnoliopsida; order Fabales; family Fabaceae; genus Lathyrus; species Lathyrus aphaca. The sequence goes on from OZ014521.1 coordinate 213,104,628, forward strand.
GACCTTTAATCATGTACTTGACCGTGCTAGAAGGGTCAATGGGGTGTATTCTAGGCCAACATGACGAGTCTGGTCGAAAAAAGTATGCTATTTATTACCTTAGCAAAAAGTTTATCGACTGTGAATCCCGTTACTCACTGCTCGAGAAAACTTGTTGTGCTTTGGTATGGGCTGCTCGCCGACTGAGGCAGTACATGTTGACTCATACCACATTTCTCATTTCCAAAATGGATCCTGTCAAGTACATGTTTGAGAAACCAGCGTTAACCGGAAGGGTTGCTAGGTGGCAGATTATTTTAACAGAGTATGACATCCAATATACTTCTCAGAAAGCCATCAAGGGAAGTGTATTGTCAGATTACCTTGCACAACAACCTCTTGAAGATGATTATCAGCCAATGAAGTTTGATTTCCCTGATGAGGACATCATGTACCTCAAAGCAAACGATTGCGAGGAACCACTTCCGGAGGAGGGGCCTGACCCTGAATCCATATGGAAGTTGATGTTTGATGGGGCAGTCAATATCATTGGACGTGGAATTGGTGTTGTTCTTATTACTCCTGAAGGTGTTCACTTTCCCTTCGCTGCCAGAATTACTTTTGGCTGCACCAACAATGAAGCAGAATACGAGGCATGCATAATGGGAATAGAGGAGGCTATTAATCTTCGGATTAAGAACCTAGATATATTCGGAGATTTAGCCCTCGTCATTAACCAAGTTACCGGCAAGTGGTATATGCATCAAGAGCATCTAATTCCTTACAGGGATTATGCTAGAAAATTGTTGACGTTCTTCACAACAGTTAAGCTTCAATACATACCACGTGATGAAAATCAGTTTGCCGACGCATTGGCCACTCTTTCTTCGTCTATCAAAGTCTTGTGTTGGAACTATGTACCCAGAATTGACATCTCCAGGCTTGATGCTCCAGCTCATGCTTTCTCTGTAGACACAGTGTCTGACGAGAAACCTTGGTATTTTGATATCAAGTTATTCCTGGAAAAGCAAGAATACCCAACTGGGGCATCGTCCAATGACAAGAAGACCTTAAGGCGACTTGCTGCTAGCTTCTTCTTGAATACAGACGGGGTTTTGTACAAGAGACATTTTGACATGGTCTTACTCAGATGCGTGGGTAGACACGAAGCAAGCCTGTTAATGCAGGAAGTCCACGAGGGATCTTTCGGTACCCATGCAGGAGGGCATGCTATGGCTAAGAAATTGCTGAGATCAGGGTATTACTGGATGACAATGGATGCAGACTATTGTTCATTCGCCCGCAAGTGCCACAAGTGCCAGATTTATGCAGACAAATTGCATATTCCTCCAAGCCCGCTCAACGTCATGTCATCTCCTTAGCCCTTTTCTATGTGGGGCATTGACATGATCGGGAAGATAGAGCCTACAGCTTCAAATGGTCATCGCTTCATCTTGGTTGCGATTGATTACTTTACCAAATGGGTTGAAGCAACATCTTATGCCAACGTCACTCGTCAAGTGGTGGCAAGATTTCTGAAAAGGGACATCATATGCAGATACGGAGTGCCCAAAAGGATCATTACTGGCAATGGTTCTAATCTCAACAACAAGATGATGGCAGAGTTGTGTCGGGACTTCAAGATTCAGCATCACATTTCTTCTCCTTACCGACCAAAGATGAATGGTGCGGTAGAGGCAGCAAACAAGAATATCAAGAAGATTGTGCAAAAAATGGTTGTCACTTACAAAGATTGGCATGAGATGTTACCATTTGCGTTACATCGGTACCGAACGTCAGTCACGACATCAACTAGGGAAACTCCCTTTTCTCTGGTATATGGTATGGAAGCGGTCCTGCCTGTTGAAGTAGAGATTCCTTCATTGCGTGTGATGATGGATGTGAAGCTTGATAAGGCTGAATGGGTGCGTGCTCGTTACAATCAGCTATGTCTAATTGAGGAAAAGAGATTAGCGGCTATCTGTCATGGTCAGCTTTATCAGAGGAGAATGAAGCGAGCATTCGACCAACGAGTACGTACTCGGGAGTATCAGGTAGGAGAGCTTGTACTCAAAAGGATCATTCCTCCAGGTTCAGATCACAGGGGCAAGTGGACCCCAAACTACGAAGGACCATTCATAGTGAAGAAATTTTTCTCATGAGTAGCACTGATGCTCACCATTATGGATGGAGATGATTGCCAGTCCCATGTTAACTCGGACGCAGTTAAAAAATACTTCGCATAAAGAGACCCGCTGGACACAAAAACAAAATTAAAGTCTAGGAAAAAAAAGGGCATCCTGGCGAGCTAAAAACAGAATAAAAAGTACGGGCAAAAGTTAGGGAAAATAAATATAAAAAAATGTACACCCGCTGAGTTGAAAAGCCATATTGGACATCTTAGGAAAAAAAGGGTATCCCGGTGGATTGAAAACCCGAAAGGGCGATCCACACAAAATAAAGGAATAAGCAAACAACTGCAATCCGAGTAATCTGAACCACATCATCGTTTCGTACAGCTTGAAAATATCAGAAGGATAGGAATCAGTCCCCTCATCTTCTCAGAAAGCAAAGGCAAGAATGGAGAGTTTTGAAGACATGCTGGTCATAGCAGAAATGGAACTCATTGGGATGCCGTGCCCATTGCCATTATGATAGTTTATTTTCTCAATTTTATGGTGGCTAGCTCTTTCCAGGTGGTTGCTTCCTGATGTAAAATCTTTGCCTATTCAGAGGCCTTTCAATAAAAAGAATATTCAGTCAAAAAGATGTATTGTGTTTATTTTTGTTTTCAAAATGTCCTGAATTTTTGGCAAAAATAGAATTGCATTTAAACATGGTGATAATTTGAAAAGAAAATGACATTGCAGGGAAACACTATAAACCCTCTTTGAGTGTCGGGTGACAATGGATGAACAGATCATACCATGCAAGTCCCCGGGGCACACTTGTGTTTTCTGTTGTTGCAGGTTGCAGGATGGCGTCACATCCTCCCAAGCAGAATTCTTCCCCAGCTAAGCCTTGGCAGGTAGCTCAAGCAGTTTATTATTCCCCCAGTGGAGTATGCCCAGCAGGAAGCTGAATGCCTGATGTCCTCGCAGAGCTTAGAGTTAGCAAAATGCTCTCCCCAGCCAGAGTATTGTTGAAGCATCTTTCCCAGCCAAGTCTGAAGACGATCCTTCCCCACAGATTTCATATTTGATTTTCACTCCCGTCAGTGAAATATTCCCCAGCAAGGTTTCCATTATTTTGGTTAATATGATGATACAGTCAGGTATTCATCACCCCCAGTCAGAGTTAGGTATCAAGGCCTATTGACTTGGTTTTCCCCCCGCAGAGTTGTAACTCTTGTGGCCAAGCAGGCATCTGTTTAGTGCTCGTCTGTACTCCCTGGAACTCGTCTGTGTTCATGCTTTATTGCTGCTCGTCTGCATCTTTCAACACTCGTATGTGTTTTCATTTTGGTATTGCTTGTTTGTTGTCCCCAGCAGTGGTCTATGATTACCTTGATATTGCTCGTCTGCAATTTTTCAACGCTCGTTTGTGTTTGATGATTGAGATCATTGCTCGTCTGCATCTCCCGACACTCGTCTGTGTTTGATATCTGAAATACCTTTGGTTGCTCGTCTGCATTCTCCGACACTCGTTTGTGTTAGCTATCTGTTTGAAGCTCGTCTGCTTTGTTTGGATACTCGTTTGTATCATCCACAACACTCGTCTGTGTTAGCTGATATTTGTATGTGTGGATTTGCTGATTATCCTGGTACTTGTCTGTTGCTACTCCAAATGCTCGTCTGTGTTTAAATTTCTGGTATTCGTCTATACCAGTGGATGATACTCGTCTGTATCATTGCCTGAAGCTCTCGTCTGTGTTTCTTAGATCATCGTCTGATACTCGTCTGTATCATTGACTGTTGGCACTCGTCTATGTCATCTTGATGATCATCCAATACTCGTCTGTATTGAAGAGGTTTAAAATCCTGACTGTGGGAATAAATGTCAAAATGGTTACCGGTCCTGGCGTAACAGGATTATTTGAAGGAGGCTCGTCTGTCTCAAGCACAAATTATTATTGTTGCACCTGGCGTAACAGGTTTGCTCGAAGAAGACTCGTCTGTCTTATACCATATATCCACGGATAATATATGAAGAAGGTTCGTCTGCCTTGATTATGCATGTCTATCCCACAGACTTAAGTGCATTACCAGTCTTGGCGTAACAGGTATATCCGAAGGAGATTCGTCTATCTCAAGTCATATGTCTTGCAAAGTGTTTGAGGACTCGTATGTCCAGCTCCTGACGTAACAGGATTGTTCGAAGAAGGCTCGTCTGTCAATGTGCTCTTATTCCAGATACCAGTTTCAACTTGGAAGAAGCTCGTATGCTTTTTCTCCCCTTCAGTCACCAAAATGTCATTTGGTTGGGTTTATTTCCCAGTGTTTGCATTCTTCGTCAGAGTGCAAATTTCTGGTCTTCTTGGTATTCAACCACCGTTTATCTTGAACGGTCGATAGCCCGTGCTACCGTCCTTTTCAGATTAACAGTTGTTTGAATAGGGGAAGCTGTAACACCCCAAATTTGTCCTCTTCATTTTAAGCATCATATCACATCATATTCATCATGAACATACCATATTTTTAGCATCCTAGCATGGAAAGACGAGGCATAACATTTCTCAAGACCTAGCATTAGGCATATGATCATCTGTGGAGGTTCTTGAAGCATTACAAGCCATGACAAGGGTCCCAATGGTTTTTTACAAGTCCTATGAGGGGTCTATGTTGCATTTACAAGTTCAAGTTCATTTGCAAAAGCTCAAAAGGTTGAATGATCATCAGGGATTCCAGGATAGGGCAAAGCTCCTAAGCATTGGTCCTAAACTAGGGTTTGAGATTCAAGCATCAAAACTTCACAACTTTGGCCATTTCATTTGGGCAAAGTCTTTTATATGTCAAGAGGATCCTAGGTACCAATTTTCATGAGAAAATTCCTTGTGGAAGTCAGGAAATTCTTCAGTTGCTTGCAGATGAAGTAATTGGTCAACCGTGCCTTTAAAAAGTCAACTGTGTGATTTCAAGGGGTCCAACCCAATTTTTCTAGCTAAGGGATGTCCTTACAATGTTATAAGAGGTTTGTAAAGTTCAAAGTTCAAGAATCATGAAGATTTGAGGGTTTTTGCAAACTTGGTGCAAAGTTGGTTTTTGCAAAATTGGTTCCATTTTTGGCAACTTTTGCCCTAAAATTCAAGTGAGCTTAACATGATCAAAAATTCTTCAAATGGACCAAAGTCAAACATGAAAGTTGGAGATTAAGGTCTCCCATTTTCAAAAAGTTTAAGTACTTTTTTATAGGATTCTTGGTTTGTAATATATGGCCCTCGAAAATTTGGCTAGAATTAGGGCAAAAAGCAAATTTCATGCATGCACCAAGAGCAAAAAGTTTCAAAACTCAATTTCAAGGCTTGGTTTGGATCAAATAAGTTTCCAATGTTAAAATACAAGGAAAATGGCACACTTTTCTCCAAATAATACACCAATTTTGTGCCAAACAAGAATGTCACTCCAAAAATGCAAAATGTGCATGAACATGAAAAAAGTGTGACTCTTTTAATCTAATGGCCAGAATTTGTTGGATTATGATTAATGGATTAGATTAGAGTGCACATGGTGATGAAGGCCAAGGAAAGCATGAATATTACATGAGGTCACACTAAACTTGCAAGAATTGCAAAATCACAATTTCTTTTGATTCACACGTGCAAATCACACAATTTTTTCAGCATTGGTTCATGACTTGATATAAAAGAAATATGGGTTTCAGAATCTCTCAACTCTCTCTCATTCTCTCATTTCAAAGTTTGTGCACAACTTGCAATTTCTCCAAAAACTCCTCATACACTTGCTCAATCCCAAAACAAATTGTAGATCCTTGATCAGTGCAAGCTTAGGATCACAAATATCACCATTATTCAAGCTGTCTCTCAAGATCAACAACCTTGCCACTTCAGGGCAGGTGCTTGCAAAGCTCAAGATCCATCCATATTCAAGGCTCTAGTTGCATTTATTTTGCAACTAGAGAGCATTTGGAGTGATTTGCATCCATCATCTGGTCTTCCAGCAAGCATTTTCAAGCTCTGCAAACTCAGGTATGCCTTGAAATCTTCGCATCTGGAAATGAAAATGTTGGTGTGTTTATTGATCTTTGAAGTTCACTGATCACTCTGATTGTTTTAGTTTTTATTTTGGTGCATTGTAGAGTTTGTATTTTGAATTTGAAGTTTCATGGACAAAACTGTTTTTGCTCGATCTGTGTAATCCATTGATTCATTGTTCTTTTCATGCTCATATTTGGATTCAGGGTGGTTGAATTAGTAAATGTGGAAGGTTTTGTTCATTTTTATGTTGATCTGCGCATCAGGTATAATTTCCGGTGCCGGAGCCCTAGCTCCGGTCACCGGAATCTGCATTTGGTTATTAGGGTTTATGTGAGGTTGAAGACAAGCTCTGAGCCATTGGATCTTCATCTCAACACTCCATACTTTGCCACGTTTTAAGTCACACTGCCTCCCTCTCACGTGCCATTTTAAATCTGTTTTAATTCAATATGTTGCGCGTTCCACGATAAGTCTCATGGTCCTCCACTCATAACCCAGCAAACTTCCATGTCATTTAATGAGGTCCTTCACCAGACACGTTAGATCAATCTCCTGGCCTTGTTATTTCCCAGTATATTTTCATGAATTTCCAACTTAGGCTTTGTATTCCTGCGCAGGATTTGGGCCCAGAGTGATATCCACACCCCTCTCGCATCTAAGCCCAATACGTTTGAACTACAGTCCTTGCTATTGTCACCCCCAGTCCATTTCTCTCACTTTTAATTCTTTTTCTTTATTTCTTTTTATTCCATTTTGCTTTTTAATTATTAAAATTAACTCCAATCATCAAAAAATCCCAAAATAATTCATGAGTCTTCATTTGAGTTTTTTCTAATTTTTCTAATTTTTATTTTTCATTTATTCCTAATATCCACGTGTCCATTAATTTTCTCTTTTAATTAATTCTTTTTAAGTCTTTTTTTTGGTACCCTGTCTTGTCCAATTTCCCTAGGGTTCATCTTTTTGAGTTTTGTTTTAGTTCATTTTGCTTTAGATTCCTAAGAGAATTTAGTTTGTGTGTGATATTTCCCCTGATTTTTAGAAATTTATTCCTTTGGTTTTGATCTTTGGCTTGTGAGTGAAGTTTTGTAACCCTAGTTCATGTTCTTGTCCTCATTTGACCTACTTGGCTTCTGAATTTTTCCCAATCTTTTTGGCTCATTGTTATATCATATTTGAGGATCATTTGGCTTAAGTTGTGGAATTTTTAGATGCATTGTTGACTTGATGTGATTTTTGCTTTGTACCTTTTCCCATTTTGCTTCCTTTTGATCACAAGCTCTCTTATAAGCTTAGAAGGGCACTTGTACCAACTTCTTCTTCTCATTTGGGGTCCCTTTGGGGTATGGGTTCCATTCTGGTCTTGACTTAGGGTTTGTGTCTTAGAAAATTTTGTGTTTTGCTTACCTTTTAAGTTCTTTCTTTTCTTAAGTGTTTTCACTTCCCTCCTTTGCTTCTTTCATTCCATTATGTGATTGTTTGATCTTGTGTGGCTCTTATCTTCATCTCTCTTGCTTCTTAAGCACTTCTTCAACTTGTTTTGGTTCTGGTTTTGTGCCTTGAGTCCATGTTTGTGCATTTTGCTTTGCATCTCATTAAGTGTGCATTTGTTTTGTCATGTGCTTCAAGTTGTCTCATAATTTGCTTGCATGCTTCTTTCCTCATTCTTTTGTATTGCATTTCCATTGTGCATTTGTATATTTGACTTCATTTCTGTTTGTATGATGATGGCATGTCATTAGTTCATTTTGCTTTGCTTTTGTGCTTATGTTGTTAACCTTGCAGGGGCTAGGTAAGTGAGAGGTGTGGAAGTGAGTTCCACATCTCCAAATCTCATCTCTTCTCTTCTTATCACTACTTGTGCTAACCCTTTGTTTGTTGGGCTTAGGCCTTACTCATCTCATCCTTCTTCTTCTTCTTCTCTTCTTCTTTCCTTCTTCATTAGGATAGAAAACCACACTAACCCTAGGACATCCATGCATGACAACACTTAGGATTCTTTAGTCCCCCACTTAGATTTTTGCCTTTGTAATCCTTTTGGTTCTTCTCCTTTTCTCATATCATAACCATAAGAAAACACTTAATAATGTTTGAAGTGATGCCTTGAGCAATAGCCTTATCCCATGAGGTATTTGTAGTATTCCCATCTTGGGATAGTACGAGCTTACCTTGTGATGCACAAGTCTGATCAATGTATCTTCTTCACCAAAGAAAAGCCTAAAAAACACTTATTCACTGTAAATACCAAAAACACTTAATAAGTTAACAAGTTAGTGAGCTCAGACCCTTATCTTTGGGTTCAAGTTTTGGGGATCTCCTCCTTACTTGAGTGTGCTTGTTCTATTATTCCATCTTGGAATGTAGTAACAGGTGCACATTCCAAGGAAAAGAGCTTGAGTTCACTTCCTTGTGACACACTCATAAAAGCTTCATAAAAAACACAAACAAAAAATAAGCGTCTCTCTTTCGGGAATTCTTTTCTCATCTCATTCGCTCTGTACGCGAACTTGCTCCTACTTGTTATTTTGCAAGACGGTTACGCACTCGTCGTCCGAGTCTGCAACACCTGAGCATTGACATGAGCAGTTCAAGCCTTAATACACAAGAAATCCTTTCCACCCCTAGTTAGGGAACTACGACGTCTCTGATCCTCATTGTCCTGATGAGCTACGTAGGCAGCGGGGTAGGGCCCATTTGAGCACAATCTTTATTTTCCCTAAATTTCTCCTCTTTGTTTTCTTATTCAGTTCTTTTCTCAGTTTCTTTTCCAGTATTTGCTTTTGCAGCAGCTTTCATACCCTCACCCTTTGAAACAGTTTCATTTGCAAGCGTGGATCCTGTCGGGTACGATAGACGATCTGGGTGCTAATACCTTCCCAGGTTGTAACCGACTCCCGAACTCAGTCTCTTTGGTTCGCAGGACCCGTGTCCTTCCTCTTCTCTCTTCTGGTTTGTGCAGCATTACCATTCCCGTTCCTTCGGGATAAAAATGCCTGGCTGGCGACTCTATTCTTTTTCGCGCCACTTTCGCGTTTGTACCTGGATGGAAATCTGGGGAGCGACACTTAGCTATGTCTTCATTCCTAGGAGCAGTCATCTCAGGGTTGAAAGGGATTCCTCTTCTGATGGGGACACCCAACAACATGGAAAACTCTTCCAACAAAGGACCCATCTGAAAGTCTGGGAAAGTGAAACATCTGAGAAGAGGGTCATAAAACCGAAGGCAGGTGTGAATCATGCTCCTCTGTAATGCATCAAAGTCCATGATCATGTTCATAATACCACCATAATGTTCTCTAAATAAAGGAACATGATCAGGAGTGATAAGTGTCTGAATCTGCCTGATGCTTGCTAGGGAGGGCTCAAAGAAATGGTAAGTAATGTTGCTCTTCCTGGGTGAGTCCATACTGATAATGGATGCTGATGAAGATAATTGGGGAAAATAATTGATGAAGAAAACTGGAGAAGATATCAGCTGAAGAAGATCTCTAAGGAAGATAACTGATGAAGATGGCTGAGCAGAAGAACAATCAAAACCAAACCAAAGATGATGTGGATACCCTGTAAAACAAATAGACAAATGTTAAATGATGCAAAATGATGTATGTTGAATGATATGCAAGGGTTTGTGATCAGGTGCTGGATTTTTCATTCGCTTTGATAGGGTCCATGAGTGTTCAGAAATTTGGATGAAGGCTAGAAAACCAGTAACCAGGTGGGGGACTAAAATAAAGAGTCAAAAGTCCAGGGTTTCATAAGATCAGTCCAACATAGTGTAACCTTAAACAAAATCTAGTAACAGGGTATGTTGAGGCCAAGGGTACCTGCAAACCTGTAAACATCCCAACCCACTCACAGGTATTATTCTAGAACAAGGATCCTCAAATTCAGATTTATTATGAGAAGTGTAAACACTTCTAACCCGAAGGTACAATGTTTACCCTAATCATAAAGAATCCTCCTCTAATTCACCTCAGATGCTGAAGCTCATATAAAAAGGTCATCCAGACTTAGCAGGCTTCCCAGATAGCCCTAGCACTACAGGAAATTCGTAGAACATAGTTCTTAAGAAGAAACCCACGTCTAAACCGTGTTTTCATATTACCGCACCAGACCTAAATGGAATGGGAAAGAATATGAATCCACTCTAATCCTATGTGTCACCCAGGATCCCGGTGTGGAACCTTTCTCACTGAGATACCCCTCCCACCAAGGAAACCAACAAATCCAGCACATGATATGATAACAATAAAATGAAATACTTAAAACAGTAAATGAAAGCAATAAATAAAGTTGTACAGAAAGCAATAAATAAAGCAATAAACAAAAAGCACACATAGCACATAACACCCCCATAAACATAAATCAAACAAGCGCTTGGAAAAACCCACGAAAAGAACCAGAAGCCCTGGTCGCATAATCTCATTCCCAGGAGAGTCGCCAAGCTGTCGCTCCCCGGACTTTCGTCCCGGTGCAGACGCGAAATGTCGACAATGTTGGATGTTGAGGTTGAATAGATTCGTCAGCTAGGCATTTTTATCCCGAAGGAAAGGTAATGCTGCATAGACCTGGAAGAGTATAGATAAGACAATTGCGTACCAAAAAAACTGATAAAGGGGGTTGGTTACGACCTGGGAAGGTATTAGCACCAGATCGTCCGTCGTACTCGAAGGGATCCACACTTACAAGATTGTGTTTAAAAGGGGTAAGTGTATGTGCTAACTATGTATGAAAAGCTAGGGAGAAAGTACAGGTGTCAGTGCAAAAGGTGTGTGTAGATGTCTTGAATTGGCAGAATTTTTGACCAACAAGAATTATTGAATTCAGTTCAGAATGTCCTATCAAATGTTGGGACATTATCAAACAGAGTATATGAACTTATTTCAGGATGTCTTACCAGATGTTGGGACATTGTGTAAATGACTTAAGTTCAGTTTTTCAGGATGTCCCAACAGATGTTGAGACATCTCAAACCTGCTACCAGAATTAATTATTGACTAACTAATCAGAGATATTTAAGGAGAGTTATCTGGTATTAATTAATGATGGATAAAAACAGAACAAGGCGCATCTGTAGGGAGTTTTATATTGAAGATTCAGATTAAAACAGAAGACCTAAATCACCTAGAATCTAGGAAGTAACAAACCCTAAATTCAAGGTGGAAGCTGCATGCGCATTAGGGCTGGATCATCCTACAGAAAGCCCAAATTACAGATACCTATTTAAGCAACAGAAACTCATAGAATTGAGTACGAATTTCAGAAGATCAAATAGGGTGTCTAGTGTTTTTAATAGCAGGTGTTTTTAATTGTACCACTTTATGAGCTTTTAAGCATAAGTGCATTTGTAACTTGATTGAAACTGTTAAGTAAGATCAAGCTGTTTTGTTTGAAGAATGTCTTCAATTTTATTAAACTTGTAAACTTGATCACTGTGTGATTGAGGGGGAGTGAGTAGGGTACTCTTATCTAAGTTGTGACTTAGGTAGAAATTGCATTGGGTAGTTATTAAGTGATAGATTAAACAGGGTGGTTTAAGTCTAGAATTAATATTACTTATAGTGGATTTCCTCCTGGCTTGGTAGCCTCCAGATGTAAGTGTGGTTATACACTGAACTGGGTTAACAAACTTCTGTGTTGTTTACTTTTCTTGTTATTTAAGTTTTGGTTAAATCTGTCAAGTGTTGGGACATCTCTTAGGACATCTCATACCTGATCACAGAATTTCAATTGGCATCAGAGCAGGCACCCTGCCTGTTTATACTGGGTGAGATCTAGGGAATACAAATTCTGTAACATGGACAGAGATATAGGGTCAGTAAATAGACCACCTATTCTGGATGGATCTAATTATGACTACTGGAAGCCAAGAATGATTGCATTCTTAAGATCACTTGACAACAGGGCATGGAGAGCAGTCAACATTGGATGGGATTATCCTGTCCAAGATACCAAAGATGGATCAAAAGTGCTGAAACCTGAAGAAGAATGGAGTAAGGAAGAAGAAGATTCAGCACTAGGCAACTCAAAGGCCTTAAATGCTTTATTCAATGGCATTGATAGGAACATTTTCAGACTTGTACATCATTGTGAGCTAGCCAAAGATGTGTGGGATACTCTCAAAACAACTCATGAAGGAACATCAAAAGTAAAGATGTCAAGACTTCAACTTCTCACCACAAAATTTGAAAACTTGAGAATGAAGGAAGATGAGACAGTTCATGAATTCTACATGAACATTTTAGAAGTAGCTAATACTTCTGGAGCTTTGGGAGAAAAAATGACTGATGAAAAGCTTGTAAGAAAAATCCTCAGATCTTTGCCAAAAAGATTTGACATGAAAGTCACAGCAATAGAAGAAGCTCAAGACATATGCTCTATGAAAGTTGAAGAACTCATTGGTTCCCTTCAAACTTTTGAGATGGGAATGAATGACACAAATGCTAAAAAGAACAAAAGCATAGCCTTGGTTTCAAATACTGATGAAGAAGAAGATGATGAATCAGCAAATGATAAAAGCTTATCAGACAACCTTGCTATGCTTGGAAGACAATTCAAACAGATTCTCAGAGGAATGGAAGGCAAATCCAAACCCAGTGGAAGAAACACAAACTCTTCTGAGAACAGGAGACCTTATGATGCTAACAGAAGGTCAAATTATGCTGAAAAGACCAGTCAAGAAAAAGGAGTCAAATGCCATGGATGTGAAGGATATGGACACATCAGGAATGAATGTCCTACCTACTTAAAAAGGCAAAAGAAAGGACTCTCTGTGACCTGGTCTGATGAAGACTCAGGAGGTGATTCAGAAGAGGAATCAGCTAAGCATATCACTGCTTTAGCTGGATTATGTGACTCTGAAAGTGAATCCAGTGATGGAGAACTTACTTATGAAGAACTTGAGCAAGCATTCAAAGATCTATACAAAAGAAGCTCTGAAATATGCAGTGAGGTCATAAAGTTAAAGAAGCAGAATGAGGCATTAGAAGATGACAAAGCAAATGATCAGGAGATCATTGACACCTTAAAAAGTGAAGTAAGTCTTCTCAACTCCAAGTTGGAACATATGTCCAAATCTGTTAGAATGTTGAACAGCAGCTCAAATACACTGGATGTGATTCTCAACAACAATAAGCACTCAGGGGATAAAAGTGGACTGGGATTTAACAGAGTAAATAAAGATGAAGCTAGCTCTAGCAAAACAACTTCAAAATCCATACAGTCTAACAAGATGTTCCAACAGATGCTTCAACATCAGGAAAAGAACACAAAGTCAAACATAATGTTCCAACAGATGTCTCAACATTCTGAAAAGAACAAAATGAAGAAGAAGTATCAAAGATGGAGATGCCATCACTTTGGAAGATTTGGACATATCAAACCTCATTGTTATAAGTTGCATGGATATCCAAATCAGATGTATCAGCAACCTTCCAAGAAGAAAATAGAAGTTACCAAGAAAGTGCTGCATAAACATCAAAGAAATCAGCAACCTCCTAAGCAGAAGACAGAAAACATTAAGAAGGTATGGAAACCAAAAGCTAGCACTGAAGCTGATCAAAGCTACAAGAACAAGATCAACAATCAAGCTTGGAGATCAGCTGATAAACAACACACAGGGCAGAGGCATCAAAAGAAATCTCAACTCATCTGGTCAGAGAAAAATACTGCATACATAGCACATACATCACTGAGAGTATCAGCTAAAGAAGACTGGTACTTTGACAGTGGATGTTCAAGACACATGACTGGATTGAAGAATTTGCTAGTAAACTTAAAATCACATTCATCCAGGTATGTGACCTTTGGAGATAGAGCTAAAGGAGAAATCAAGGGAGTTGGAACCTTGGATTGTCAAGATGTTCCAAGACTAGATGATGTGCTGCTAGTTAAAGGTTTAACTGCTAACCTGATCAGCATAAGTCAATTATGTGATCAAGGGTACAATGTAAACTTTACCAAAACTGAATGCATAGTGACTAACAAAGAACAAGAGGTTGTCATGAAAGGAGCCAGATCTAAAGATAACTGTTACATGTGGGAATCCCAAAATCTCAGTCTCACTTCAACTTGCTCTTTAGCTAAAGAAGAAGAAGTGAAACTATGGCACCAAAGACTAGGTCATCTTCATTTCAGAGGCATAAAGAAGATAATATCCATGGATGCTGTAAGAGGTATTCCTAAACTGAAGATTGATGATGGCAAAATATGTGGTGAATGTCAAATAGGCAAGCAAACCAAGATGTCCCATCCAAAGCTCCAACATCTGACAACTTCCAAAGTTTTGGAACTTTTGCATATGGATCTGATGGGACCTATGCAGGTTGAAAGTCTTGGTGGTAAGAGGTATGCCTATGTTGTGGTTGATGACTTTTCAAGATATACATGGATAAATTTCATCAAAGAAAAGTCTGATGTATTTGATGTATTCAAAGAGTTATGTCAAAGATTGCAAAGGGAAAAATCCAGCTGTGTGATCAGAATAAGAAGTGATCATGGAAAAGAATTTGAGAACCAAAAATTCTTAGATTTCTGCTCTTCAGAAGGAATCAATCATGAATATTCTTCACCAATCACTCCTCAACAGAATGGGATTGTTGAAAGGAAGAATAGAACTATTCAAGAATCAGCAAGAGCTATGATCCATGCTAAAAAGTTACCTCTGTACTTCTGGGCTGAAGCTATGAACACTGCCTGTTACATTCATAACAGAGTTACCTTAAGGAAAGGAACTTTGTCCACAATATATGAAGTCTGGAAGGGCAGAAAACCCACAGTTAAGTATTTCCATGTATTTGGAAGTAACTGTTATATTCTGGCAGATAGGGAGCAAAGAAGAAAAATGGATCCTAAAAGTGATGAAGGGATTTTCCTTGGATACTCCATAAACAGCAGAGCATATAGAGTATTTAATTCTAGAACCAAGGTTATCATGGAGTCCATAAATGTGATAATTGATGATGCTCCTACAGATGTCCCAGAATATGTTGGAACATCTGCTGATATCAAGATTGAAGCTGAAGAAAAGAATGATCATTATAACTTCACTCAAACTGATACAAGAACAGAAGAATCAAGCAAACCTCCCTCCATCAGAATACAGAAGGATCATCCCAAAGATCTGATAATTGGTGATCCCAACAGAGGTGTGAGCACTAGATCAAGAGAAGTGATTTCAGGTTCTTGTTTTGTTTCCAAAATAGAACCTAAAAACATCAAGGAAGCTCTTACTGATGAATACTGGATTTGTGCTATGCAAGAGGAATTAGGTCAATTCTCAAGGAATGAAGTGTGGATTCTTGTTCCTAGACCTGATGACATAAATGTAATTGGTACAAAATGGGTGTATAAGAACAAGTCAAATGAACAAGGAGTTGTTACAAAGAACAAAGCTAGACTTGTAGCTCAAGGATACACTCAAATTGAAGGAGTAGACTTTGATGAAACCTTTGCACCAGTAGAAAGGCTTGAATCAATTAGACTACTTTTGGGAATTGCTTGTATCTTGAAGTTCAAGCTATTTCAAATGGATGTGAAAAGTGCCTTTTTAAATGGCTATCTTAATGAAGAAGTATATGTAGAACAACCTAAAGGATTTGTTGATCCAAGCTGTCCAAATCATGTATACAAACTAAAGAAGGCACTTTATGGTTTGAAGCAAGCTCCAAGGGCATGGTATGAAAGACTGACCACATTTCTTATCAAGCAAAGATACAGAAAAGGTGGAATTGACAAAACCCTGTTTGTTAAAGATGAAGAAGGGAATGTCATGATTGCTCAAATATATGTTGATGATATTGTCTTTGGTGGGATGTCTGAAAGGATGGTCAAACATTTTGTCAAGCAGATGGAATCTGAATTTAAAATGAGCCTAGTAGGAGAGTTAACCTACTTTCTTGGACTGCAAATAAAGCAAATGGAAGACTCAATGTTCATCTCCCAAAGCAAGTATACCAAGAACATAGTTAAGAAATTTGGAATGGAAAATGCTACTCATAAGAGAACCCCTGCCCCCACACATTTAAAGCTTACTAAAGATGAAAAGGGTGAGAATGTAGATCAAAGCTTATACAGAAGCATGATTGGAAGCTTGTTATACTTGACTGCTAGCAGACTTGACATAGCATTTGCAGTAGGTGTATGTGCAAGATATCAAGCTGATCCAAAAGTCAGTCATCTCAATCAAGTCAAGAGAATTCTTAAATATGTTAATGGTACTTGTGACTATGGAATAATGTACTTTCATGGATGTAAACCAATTCTTACTGGCTTCTGTGATGCTGATTGGGCTGGAAGTGCTGATGACAGAAAAAGCACCTCAGGAGGATGCTTCTTTCTAGGAAACAATTTGATTTCTTGGTTCAGTAAGAAACAAAATTGTGTATCCTTATCTACAGCTGAAGCTGAATACATAGCAGCTGGAAGCAGTTGTTCTCAGTTGGTTTGGATGAAGCAAATGCTCACTGAGTACAATGTCCCACAGGATGTCATGACATTGTATTGTGACAACTTAAGTGCAATCAAGATATCAAAGAATCCTATCCAACATAGCAGGACCAAGCATATTGATATCAGACATCATTTCATCAGAGATCTTGTAGAAGAAAAAGTGATTTCATTGGAACATGTAGCTACAAATCTGCAGTTAGCTGATATCTTTACCAAAGCATTGGATGCTACACAATTTGAGAACTTAAGGGGCAAAATTGGAATCTGTTTATGTGATATTTAGCAGTTAATGAGATGTGCCAACATGTCATATGACATTGTATGGCATAAGTTCCAGATGGCAAAACCAGTCTGGACAAGATCCTTGGGAATTCCATCTCTAATCATTTGCACTGTAACGGCTACTTATTTAGTAACTGTTTATAATCAGCTATCAAGATTCTCATCATACTATCACAAGCGAATCACATTAACCAGCTATTCTCCAGAAATCATAAACCCTAAAGTTTTTCTTCCATCTTCCTCAACAATGTCTCAAAACCCTAACACAACTGAAGAAGTTCTCAACAAAGAAGATGTAGTTCATGCCACTCCCATCTCTGTGGTACCAATGAAATCAACTCCATTGGACGAACTCAGAGGAAGTGCCTCTCACACTAAAAAGCCAAGAACTCCAAAGAGAGCTAAAGATCAAGTCTGCAGCAAAGCCAAAGGAGGCATTCCTTCTCCTGCTAACATGCCCCCAAAATCCTCAAAATATGTAGATGATTCCATCAAGGAGATTATCAACCAAATCCTTTTTGAACAGAGAGTGGTGAGTGGGATCTCTGTTCCTCTGAACACAATGCCTGCACCTCAAGAAGAACAAGCTCAAGATGTAGAGGACACTCCTGCAGAACAAGATGTCCCAATAGATGTTGGAACATCTGAAGATGAGAAAAAGAACTCATCTGGTGATGATTTGGAACAAACTGAGGACCAGAATAAGGCCTCAAATGAAAATGATGAAGAAGTCTCTGAGGAACAGGCTAAAGCCTCAAATGAAGATCAAATCCCTGCTGATCAACCAGCTGAAGAGGAGACTGCTCAATCTCCTCCAGTGGTCAACCTGGAGCAGGACTCTGATACAGATATCATAGCCTCTGTTAGACCTAGCATAGCCAAAAGGCTCAGGTCCAGGAAAGGAAAGATGCAAGCTGAAGCAGCAATTCCTGAGAAGAAGAAAGCCTCCCCAAAGAAAGGCAAAGCTAAATCTACTTTTGGGCCAACAAAACAATGGAGTAAAGTTCAAACTCAGAAAAGAAAAGCTGTCACCCCATCAGACTCAGATGTTGAATCAGATGTCCCAACATCTCCTCCCAAAAAGAAACCAGCACCTTCTAGGGCTTCATCTGCTGTTCCAGAAGCCCCCTTGGACAACATATCATTCCATCATGTCTCTAGTGTCAACAAATGGAAGTTTGTGTACCAAAGAAGGGTTGCCTTAGAAAGAGAACTGAGCAGCAATGCACTTGAGTGCACTGAACTGATTGACCTCATCTCTGCTGCAGGACTTTTCAAAACAGTCTCAGATCTCTCTCCCTGCTATGAACTTCTAGTCAAAGAGTTCATTGTTAACCTTCAGGAGGATTGTTCAAATGGTAAGTCCTCTGAGTTTCTAAAAGTTTTTGTTAGAGGTAAATGTGTAGAGTTTTCTCCTCAAATCATCAATCAGTACTTAGGAAGAGAAACAGATGGACCCAATGAGCTAGGTAAGACAGATAACCAAATCTGCAAGGTTATCACTGCAAACCAGGTCAAGGCATGGCCTGTGAAGGGAAAGCTCTCTGTGAGCATGCTTACAAGAAAATATGCTATGCTGAACAGGATTGGTACAGCTAACTGGGTGCCTACCAACCACACTTCTTCAATCTCCACTGGTCTGGCCAGGTTTATATATGCTGTGGGAACTCAAACCAAGATGGACTATGGAGCTTACATTTTTTATCAGACCTTGAAGCATGCCAGCTCTTCTGCAACAAAGCTGCCAATAGCTTTTCCATCATTGCTGTGTGGTATAGTGCTCAATCAATACCCTGGAATTCTCACTGACAAGGATACAACCTGCAAAAGAGAAAGCCTCTTGGCTTTTCACTACAAGTTATTCCTCAGTCATCATGCTGCAGATGTTGAAGCACCTTCTGGGACATCTGCAGGTCCTTCAACTGCTAAGACTCCAATCTCCAAGAAGGCTCTAATTGCTGAGCTTAAAAGCACATGCAAAGAACTTGAAGCAAGGAAGCTGAAACTTGAAGAAATCATCCAAAGGCTGGAGAGTGGAGAAGATCAGAAAGCTGCCTCTGATGAAGAAAGTGAAGCTGATGAAGAAACAGAAGTTGAGGAAGAAACTGAGAGTGATGAATCTGAGTGATCAATGTATGTGAGGCAAATGTAATAACAACAATGTATTTCTGGAATAGTGTCTTTGGCCCTAAATTTTGTGTCTACCAAGGGGGAGAACAACAACAAATTGTACAACAAATTGTATTGCTGTTTAAGTATGAATGAAAAAATCTGTTTGTTTGCTTCTGAACTGAATATATGAACAAATTGGAACAAATTTTTCTGTTGCAACAAGATTGGATACATATATGTTTGAGGGGGAGTAATCTCAAATAAGAATCAACAGAAAAGTAATGCTATACTCTGATAAAAAGAACTTCTGCTGCACTCTAAAAACCAGAAAAGATGTTAGCCAAAAATTAGCCAAAGGGGGAGTTTGTAGATGTCTTGAATTGGCAGAATTTTTGACCAACAAGAATTATTGAATTCAGTTCAGAATGTCCTATCAAATGTTGGGACATTATCAAACAGAGTATATGAACTTATTTCAGGATGTCTTACCAGATGTTGGGACATTGTGTAAATGACTTAAGTTCAGTTTTTCAGGATGTCCCAACAGATGTTGAGACATCTCAAACCTGCTACCAGAATTAATTATTGACTAACTAATCAGAGATATTTAAGGAGAGTTATCTGGTATTAATTAATGATGGATAAAAACAGAACAAGGCGCATCTGTAGGGAGTTTTATATTGAAGATTCAGATTAAAACAGAAGACCTAAATCACCTAGAATCTAGGAAGTAACAAACCCTAAATTCAAGGTGGAAGCTGCATGCGCATTAGGGCTGGATCATCCTACAGAAAGCCCAAATTACAGATACCTATTTAAGCAACAGAAACTCATAGAATTGAGTACGAATTTCAGAAGATCAAATAGGATGTCTAGTGTTTTTAATAGCAGGTGTTTTTAATTGTACCACTTTATGAGCTTTTAAGCATAAGTGCATTTGTGACTTGATTGAAACTGTTAAGTAAGATCAAGCTGTTTTGTTTGAAGAATGTCTTCAATTTTATTAAACTTGTAAACTTGATCACTGTGTGATTGAGGGGGAGTAAGTAGGGTACTCTTATCTAAGTTGTGACTTAGGTAGAAATTGCATTGGGTAGTTATTAAGTGATAGATTAAACAGGGTGGTTTAAGTCTAGAATTAATATTACTTATAGTGGATTTCCTCCTGGCTTGGTAGCCTCCAGATGTAAGTGTGGTTATACACTGAACTGGGTTAACAAACTTCTGTGTTGTTTACTTTTCTTGTTATTTAAGTTTTGGTTAAATCTGTCAAGTGTTGGGACATCTCTTAGGACATCTCATACCTGATCACAGAATTTCAGTGTGAATTGCTCAGGAACTGAGGCTTAAAAAGAAAGCTAGAAAAGGGGAAGACAAAAAGACTTTTGTTCGATAACTGTTAAGTTATGCCTACATTTCCTCTCGTGCAATGAGGAAGTCAGAACACCGTAGTTCGACTCAAAGAGACTGGGAATGAATTGACTGTGAACTGCTTACTTGTCTATGCTCAAATGTATGACTCGTCTGGATCGAGTGCTAACTGTCTTGCATTAGACGGGAGAAGCGAGTTCTCGTTTTAGAGTGAAGATGATGAGGAAAGAATCCCGGAGGAGACGATTATTGTTTGTTTTTGTGTTTTCAGTTTTTTTATTGTTTTTGGTGTTTTGCATAGGATTATGAGCTTAAGCATAAATCAAGGGTTTGTAAACTCATTATATCCTCCCTGATTAGGGATAATGAGCCTACTTAAGTATGGGATAAGCATCTCAACTTAATTATCATGATGATGTAGGATTAAGATCATTAACCTACTTGTGATTATTAAGAATTTTTTTTGGTTTTTTGTTTAGTGTTAAGTAATGAGTTTAATCTTTAATCACATATTAGTGAACTCATTACACTATCCTAATAGAAGGATGATAGATGATAACACTTAAGCTGAGGAAGATACCTCAACTTAATCCATGGTTAGGGATTAAATTCATTATGTAACAAATCTTTATTAAATGGATTTTAATTAAAGGATGAGATTAAGAAAATGGATTTTAAGTTTGTAAGACAACTTAAGGGGGACTTGTCCATTAAACACTAGGGTTAGTCCCTCTTAACCAAAAGGAAGAGATGGAACCCTAATGTAAGGCCCAAGTTACAAGATAAAGTCTTAGTGATTATTAATGTGTTTTTATTAAGAGGTGTAAACAAATTAAAGGTTTAACACTAAGGACTAAAGTTATACACTCCATCCTAAGATAAGGATACATGCATAACCCTAATTACAAAGTCCTAAAGCTTTAAGAGTTTAGCCTCTGATTAAGAGATGAGAAGAGAGACTCAAGGAGAATCAAAGGTAAAAATCTAGGGGGGACTATATACAACCCTAAAAATTATCATACTTGGATATCCTATGGTTTCTGAGGCTTAAGAGAAAAGATCTTCAAGGCCACCAAGGAAGGGAAGTAGATGAAAAAAGAAGAGAGGAGAGAATATGTTACTTACTTCCTGAAGAAGATAAGTAAATTAGGAGAAAATAAAGGAGAAATAGAAACACAAGTGAAGCAAGTTCACTCCAAAGACAAATAAAGAATGCAAATGCAAAGGAAAGAAGAGGTGGGAGGTGAAGGCAAATCCACCTCCCAGATAACTTACCAAAAGTTCCTGAAATGTTAGTATGAATGCATAAGACATAAAGCATAAAGAAATGAGATGAATACAGATGAAAAGTCCAAAACCAGAAGTGATTATGCAATGAAAATGTGTTATGAGATGATTCAAAATCATACAAGATGCATATGAATGATCATACAAGGATGAGATGAAAATGAAGCATGTTTAGAAGCATGAAAACACATGGATGTTCATGAAATGTAATGGATGCAAAGCATACCAAAATGATGCAACAATGATCAAGCAATGTTTCAAACATGTCCTAAGATGTCTAAGATGACATACAAATGAATGGAATGGCATGACAAGTTCATAAGTTCATGATATGCAAAGAAGAATGCAAATGAAGATGCAAAATTAGGGTTTTACGAACAAGCATGATGCATATTGTAACACCCCAAATTTTCCCTCTTCATTTTTAGCATCATATCATATCATAGTCATCATACTCATATCATTTCCTCAGCATCATATCATAGAAAGATGAAGCATAACATCCCTCATGTTCTAGCATCAAGCATATGGTCATCTGTGGAGTTCCTCGAAGCCCTTCAAGCCATGACAAGGGTCCCAATAAGTTTGTTCAAGTTATATGGTGAGTCTATACTCCATTTACAAGATCAAGCCCATTGACAAAAGCTCAGAAGATTGCATGATCATCAGAGATCTTAGGACAAGGCAAAGCTCCTATGTAGTGCACCCAAATTAGGGTTTGGAATTCAAGTACCATGACCTCAAAACTTTGGCCATTTATCTTGGACCAAGTCTTCTACATGTTAAGAGGGTCCTATGTGTCAAATTTCATTAGAAAATTCCATGTGGAAGTCAGACAATGCCTCAGTTGCTTGCAGATGAAGGAAAAAGTCAACAGAGCCTTGAAAACGTCAACTGTGCAATTTCAAGGGGTCCAACCCAATTTTTTTGGCCAAGAGGGGTCCTTACAATGTTATAAGAGGTTTGGAATGCCTAAAGTTCAAGAATCATGGAGATTTGAGGGGTTTTGCAAAAATGGTACAAAGTTGGTTTTTGAAATTTTGCAAATTTGGCAACTTTGGCCCTAATCTTCAAGTGGCCTTAACATGATAAAAAATTCTCCGAATGGACCAAAGTTAAACATGAAAGTTGGAGATTAAGGGCTGCCATTTTTAAAAAGTACAAGTGCGTTTTCACCGGATTTACCAATCTCCCTCTAAGGCATTCAAAATTTTCATCATCTAGGGCAAAAATTCAACTTTCCAAAAGTGCATCATGTGCAAGAAGGCTCCAATCTTGATTTTTGTGAATTGTTTCAGGCCCAAACTTGTTTCTAACTTAAAATACATTGCATAAGAGGCAATTTTCTCCAAAAAAAATAGTCATTTTCATACACTTTTGAAAACTCCCTCCAAAACACTCCAATTTACAAAATTCATGAATTAAGTGTGAGGGTTTGATCTAAGGGCCAGGAGTGAATGGATTTGGATCAAGGGTGGAGAATAGAACTTACACTTTCTAAGAAGCCCAAGGAAGCATGAGGGAAGCATGCATATCTCACTAAGTGCACAATTTGCATATTCACACTTTTCTCATTCAATTTTCGTGCACTTTCTATCACACTTTCAGCACTCACTTCTTACATCATTCCAAAGAAAAAGAAGCAAAAACCAGATCTGAATCTCTCTCATTCTCTCATTCTCAGCCTTCTTGCATTTTTAATTTTTCTTCATATCTCTCCATCCCTTTACATTCTCCACAAATCTCTTCCATATTCTTGATCAGTGAATCATCTGATCAAGAATCATCCACTCATTCAAGCTTAGAACACAGAATTGGAGGTTCACCATTTCAAAGCCTCTTGTGTTGAAACTTCAGATCTACACCATTTCTAGACCTTAGATGCATTTATTTTGCATCTAAGGAGTAGTAGGAGTGATTTGCAAGGATTATCTGGTTTTCTATTTCAACATTTCGAGATCTCCATCTCAGGTATGGCTTGAAACTTTTTGTTCTGGAAATGAAATTTTATGGTTGATTTGTGTTCCTTGTTCTTCCCTGATCATACTGCACTTCGTAGATTTGATTTTGGTTCATTATATCATAAGTTATGAGCATTTAAAGTTTGATGATCAATGTTGTTTTGCTTCGATCCGGCCGATCCTTTGAGTTTTAGCTATTTTTGATGTCATATTTGGATTTAATGATGTTGAGTTAGTCAATTTGGACTATTGGTTTGCATTATTTGATGAATTTTTGCTTCTGGTTTGATCTCCGGTGCCGGAGTTCTAACTCCGGTCACCGGAATTTGTCTTGTGAGTTCCATTGGAGAAGATGAACAATAGCCATCGGATCTACAATCCTAGGCCTCACAGCGCGCCACGTGTCCTTTTATTTCCTTCCTTTCACCTTCATAATTCTGATTTCTATTTTAATAATTCGTGTGAACATAACCATAATAAATTCTATGAGCTCTCTTTTAATAACCAATAGCAGCACACACAGTCGCCACCTCATTTAATGAGGTGATTCACCTCATCCGTTTGATGCATCGTGCGGACCACAGCTTTTCCAGCATTTCTTTTATTTAAATTCAGTAATTCCCACACTAACAGCATGAACCATCAGCGTACATGGGCCCAGGAAGTAATGCTCTTTGCACCCCCAACGTACCCATCCCATCCAATTCGCATGTAAAGCCTGATATCCACACCACCTCCCATTTCATCTTTAATTTCTTTTCCTTCATTTTATTTTCATTTATTCCAGTTTGCTTTTAATTCATTTAAAATACTTTTATTCACCTAAAAAATCCCAAAAATATCCTGAATGTTATTTTGTGTCTCTAGTTTTTTATCATATTTTTATTTTATTTTTTTTCATTGATTCACGTGCCAGAAATAATTCACCATTGCACCTAGCTTCTTTTACTTCATTTCTTGACCAGTCTGCCTTGTTTATTTTCCATAGTCTTCAATATTTCGATTTTTGATCCCATTTTTTTTGCTTTGTACTCCTAATTCATTGTACTTTTCATGTTATTTTTCTCTGAATTTTTAAAAACATATTTCTTGAGTTTTGGTTTGGAAACTTGGGATGTAAGTTTTCTGTCCTAACTTGTGTTCTTGCCTCCATTTGACTTAGTTCCTTTCTGAATATTTGCAAATCCTTTTGGCTAGTTGATATAACATTTTTGAAGTTCATTTAGTTTCAATTGTGGAATTTTTAGATGGCTGGTTAATTTATTGTGGATTTTATCTTGAACCTTGTCCCGTTTTGCTTCCTTTGAACCTTTAAGTCTCTCATAAGCCTACAAAAACACTTGTGCTCATTTATTCTTCTTATTTGGGGTTCCTTTGGGGTGTGGGTACCTTTCTGGTCCTAGGATAGGTCTTGTGTCTTCTGAATTTTTGAGTTTGCTTCTTCTTTAAGTCATTTGCTCCTTTAAGTGTTTTAACTCCATCTTTTGGTTTCTCTTGCTCCCATTTGGCATTGTTTGGTCTTGTATCTTGTTTCTCTTCATCTTGCTGGCTTCCTAATCCATTCTAATCTCATTTTGGTTCTGGTCTTGAGCTTTGTGTTTTTATTTTGTGCATTTTGTTTTGCATATTTCATAAATGTGCATTTGTTTTCATATGTATTCATGTTGCATCCTTTTGAGTCATAATCTCTTCTCCTCATTTCTTTGAGTTGCATTTGCATTATGCATTTGTTCATACCATTTTACTTCTGGTTGTTTGATGTTAGCATGTTATCTTGCTCATTTTGTTTCATGTATGTGCATACTAACCTTGCAGGGGCTATGGTAAGTGTGAGATGTGGGAATTGAGTTCCACATCTCCAATTCTCATTTCTTACTCTTATGTTTATGTGAGCTAATCCTTTGTTGTTGGGCTTAGGCCTTTCTCATCCCTTCTTCTATCTTCTTCTTCTTCTTCTTTCTTTCTTCATTAGGATAGAAACCTCACTAACCCTTAGGACATCCATGCATGTTAACACTTAGGATTATTTTAGTCCCCCCCTTTTAGAATTTTTCCTTTGAGATCCTTTGGTGCTCTCTTTTCTCATCTTCAAACTTAATTTTAATCCACTTAATAAAGGTTGAGTACTTCCATGTGACATGAGACTTTGCTATGAGATGCTTGCACGCGTTCCGTTTCGGGGCGAGGTGTGAGTCATCACTCGTGGTGGATAGGTCTTAGCATGAGTACCTCACAAAGAAAAGCTAAAAAACACTTCTTAACCAAAAAACCACAAAAATACTTAATAATGGTAATAGGCCAGTGTGCTTAAGCCTTCACTTATGGGACTAGCTTTGGGGATTTCCTCCATAGATAGGTGTGCCTCTTGCGCATTCCATTTCGGGATGATGTGAGATGTACACATCCCATTGAGTAAGACTTAGGTATACTTACCTATGCAAACTTTCACTCATAAAAGCTTCTAAAAAACACCAAACCAATAATAAGCGTCTCTCCTTCGGGAATTCTTTTCTCACCTCATTCGCTCTGTCCGCGAACTTGCTCCTACTTGTCACTTTGCAAGACGGTTACGCACTCGTCGTCCGAGTCTGCAACACCTGAGCAATGGCATAGGCAGTTCAAGATTTAATTCACAAGCAATTTCCTTTTAGTACCCCTAGTTAGGGGAACTACGGCGTCTCTGATCCTCATTATCCTGATGAGGTACGTAGGCAGCGGGGTAGGGCCCGTTCGAGCACAATCTTTATTTTCCCTACATTTTTTCCTTTTGCTTTCTTATTCAGTTCTTTTTCCAGTTCATTTCTTTCCTTTTGCTGCAGTTTCCATACCCTCACCCTTTGAAATATTTTCTTTTGCAAGCGTGGATCCCGTCGGGTACGGCGGACGATCTGGGTGCTAATACCTTCCCAGGTGGTAACCGACTCCCGAGCTTAGTCTCTTTGGTTCGCAGGACCTGTGTCCTTCCTCTTTCTTTCTTCTGGTTTGTGAAGCATTACCATTCCCTTTCTTCGGGATAAAAATGCCTGGCTAGCGACTCTATTTCTTTTTCCGCGCCACTTTCGCGTTTGTACCAGGATGGAAAACCTGGGGAGCGACAGCTGGCGACTCTGCTGGGGACCGAACCCAGAATCTCTGGTTCCCCTGTGAGTCTCTCCTAGCGCTTGTGTGTTGCTGTTTCATCGGGTGATGTTTGTTTGCTGTGGCTTGTTGTATTTTAATGCTGTTGTTTACAACTTTATTTATAGCTTTATTTACAGTTTTCAGTATTTATTTTCCGCATCATGTATATCATACTGGACTGTCTGGACTGGTTTTCTGTTTGGTGGGCTCGGGTGATACTGTTTATGAGAGATAAGCCAAGTACCCGGCTTGAGTGCACCCTAGGACTAGAGTGGACATATTGTACTCGCATGTGACATGATGAGTGGCGATGTGTTTCACGCCCAGATTGCGACCGTCTTGGAAATATCTTGTGTGGGGATTTCCTCCACTTCGGGATAGGACCTTGATAGTTATGTGCATCTGGGGACCGATCATTGAGAACCTTTGTGGAAACAACCCTCTCCAGTGGTGGCAGTGGCAGACCATATTTTGTGGCAAACCCATTCGCACCCGAGGGTCCACTGGGGACTCGCATAGGATGGCCTGGTTCTCTTATAGGAACTCAGTCAAAGCATCTGGTCGTATGACACTAGTACTGTATCCTACGGGCTTAATGTACTACTGTTTCTCGATTTCAGCGCTTGAATCTAGGGACTTATAAGGGATGCTTGTTTTTCCCGGACTCAGCTGAGGCCTCCATGCGTAGTACATATTGCCTAACACATTCCCTGATTTGGTCATGAGCCATTTCTCGGAAATGGTGAAAGTATTATTGCTATTCGGCTTTGAGAGTCCGTGATGTTTGACCCGGAGCACACCTGTGAGATTGGGAATGGGTTTACAGGTTTGCAGGAACCCTTGACCTCATCATACCTTTGTTACCAGTACAGTTCATGTTATGATACAGTTACTTTGGTTCTGGAGTTATGGTTTTCTTGTTCTGGTATTCTTGATATTGTGGTCCTGAGATCTTCTTCAGAGAGTTGTGATTATCAGAGAGTGTGACTCAGTGGACTTTTGGTTTGCCAGTTATTCAGAGGGGCCCTTGTCAGTGTCCAGTTTCCAAACAGTCCCAGATGACCATATGTCTTTGCATTTGCATCTGCATTGCATCATTGCATCATTAATTATGTTTTTTTTTCATTCACAGGTTCATATCTCTGCCTTCGGTTCCAGTATTCTCTTCAAAGATGGAAGATCCTCGCAAGCAGAATATTCACTTCAAGTTCTTTGACACCAAGGTTGGCCTGTTGAAGAAGATGGTAAAGCTGATTACACCCAACCATGTGGAGAGATTCAGGAAGGCCTATGGTAGTATTCTCGATGTGGTGATAGAGCTAGATCCTTCTGAGAGGAGCGCCATTTATACTTTGCTTCAGTATTATGATCCTCAGCTCTGTTGCTTCACGTTTCCTGATTTTCAGTTGGGCCCTATGCTGGAGGAGTATGCTCTGATCCTGGGTGTGCCGGTTCGAGACCAGGTTCCTTTCAATGTCGAGATGAGTAGACCTGCACCTGAGGCTATTGCTAAGGCTCTTTATTTGAGCCCTTATGCTGTGAAGTCTTTGACCATCATTAAAGGAGGTGTGCCTGGATTTTCTTTGGAAGCTTTGGTAAAGAAGGCGGAAGAGTTAGCTATTGAGGAAGAATGGGATGCTGTCTGTGTTGTCTTGGCTCTTTCTATCTATGGCATTATCTTGTTTGCTGATATGGAGAAATTCATAGATATAAACGCTATACATCTCTTTTTGCTGAAGAATCCTGTACCTACCTTGCTCAGGGATTTGTATTACTCAGTGCACTACAAGATTGAGAAGAAGAGGGGAGGTTTGGTCCGCTGTTGTGCTCCTTTATTTCACATGTGGTTCATGAGGCATTTGCCTAGTACGGGAGTGTTTAGTGACCACACCTTGGTATGGGCTCAGAAGCTGGAAAAGTTGCTTGCCAAAGATGTCAGGTGGATTACTCAAAGGCTGCAAGGTGCACGTTTCACCACTAGCTGCGGGAGTTATCATAGTGTGCCTTTATTGGGAGTAACTGGAGGGATCAACTACAATCCAATCCTGTTAAGAAGACAATTGGGATACGCTTTGAGAGAGGTTCCTGAAGATTTGAAGCTGACCCCTATTTTCTACTTCTCAGTGAAAGATAATATGCCCTTAGTAAGGAAGGTTGCTGGAGCCTGGAAGTGCATTAAGGGAGAAGGGATAGCTAGCTTTGGAAAATGCAAAAATCAGACATTCCCAAAGTATGAGGCTTGGTTAAAAGACAGAGCCAGAAGAGTTTTGTTGCCATTTTCACCACCAGTTCCTCCAGTTGCTGAGTCCGTTGATACTGTGTCTTTGGAGGAGTTCAAGAAGTTGGAAGCCCAGCTACATGCAGTTAGAGTTGAGAATACTGAGATGGTAAGCTTGTACCACCAAGCCAACAGGGCCAAGATTGAAGCTGAAGAGAAGTTGCTGAAGATGCAGACTACCTTGGAGGCCAGGGAGAAAGACTTTGCAGGTAGAGAAGCCCATTTCCACCGGTTAGGGATGATGGAAGCCCAAAGAGAAGCTGAACGCAAGAAGAATTCAAAGACCCTCAAAGATGCTCGTCAGTCTATTGTCTGGTTGCGGGAACAGAGAGAGCAAGAGCTGAATCAGTATAAAGAAAAAGAAGAGTTCTTTGAAGTTCAGATGGCCTACAAAAAGGAGGAGGTGGAGCAGGTCCACAAGATTCGCAGAGAGAAGACTCAGCAGCTAGCAGATAGTCAGCAAGCTCTCGAAGCAGCACTTAAAGAGATTGAAGACCTCAGGTTGATGGCTGGAGTCAAGAGGGTCAGGTATGATGTGGGGTTTAGTGATGGAGCTTCAGGGTCCTCAGGCGGTGGTTTTGCTTCTTAGTTTGCTTTTCTTGTATATGGATTACCTACAGGCATGTTGTAGGAGTCCTAGCTGTTTGTTTTTCCTTTGTAAGAACTTGTACCCTATGGGGAATTCTGTTTTATTTGCCTAATAGGCTGATTTATGTTATGGATTTTTCCATTATTTCTTGGTTTGCTTGCTGTTATGGTTTGAATGTGGTTTCTCGCGAAGGTTTCTGAAAGTCGAGGATCAGTGCCCATCTGGTTTTCTTTGCTAAATACCGGAACCGAGGCACGAATGACCTGTGATTGGAAACATAAACAACTGCATTACATCCATATAACTTGTTTGTTGTTTTGCAGGTAGTGTCTCAGTTACTAACGTGTTTTGTGTTGCAGGCACTATAGCTCCCCGGAAAGTTCGGGAACAACCAGGTGTACACAGATATCCAACCAAGATTAATAAAGAACGAGCCATGGACCAGATGCAAGCGGACTTGGCAGATCTGAGACTGAGAATGGATAACTTTATGACGGTGATGGCCGGCATGGGGCAAAACCAAGAGCGTCTCCAGGAGATGATTGAGAACAGTCAACCCAGGAACACTGTTGTTGCTGCTACTGCTGATAATCGTACCGGTGCGGGCGCACGTCAGGTTGAACCTCCTGTTACACAACCAGGAGTGACTATAATCAATGATGGGTTGAATAACATTCAGATGGATAATCATGATGACCAGTTCACTTTACTTGACGAATTTGAAGGTCAAGGAGCTGAGATGAACAAGAGGTTCGAAGAAATGGATGAGCAAATCAAAGCTATTCAATCCCAGAGTTCCTTGGGATTGACATAACAAATTTGGGCTTGGTTCCTGGGGTCAGGATCCCATACAAGTTCAAAGTTCCAACCTTTGAGAAGTATAATGGCACTGCCTGCCCGAAGACCCATCTTCAATCTTTCGTGGGGAGAATTGCTGCTCACACGGATGATGAGAAGCTCTGGATGTATTATTTTCAAGACAGCTTGGTGGGAGCTTCACTAGAATAGTACATGAAGCTCAGTAGGGTCAATATCAAGAGTTGGAAGGATCTAGCTGAAGCCTTTGTGAGGCAGTATCAATACAACATGGACATGGCTCTGAACCGCACGCAGTTGCAGCACATGGCTCAGACGGCTAAAGAAGGGTTCAAAGAGTATGCACAGAGGTGGCGCCAGCTCGCTGCCAGGGTGCAACCACCGCTGCTAGAGAACGAAATGGCTGACATGTTTATGGGTACTCTGCAGGGTGTTTTTCTTGAAAGACTGGCATCTAGTTCTGCTACTAAATTCAACGATATTGTTATTGCTGGGGAGAGAGTGGAGACATTGCTGAAGATGGGGAAGATATAGACTCAAGTGCTACTAGCTCAAATGGAGCGAGGAAAACATTTAGTGGACCTCCTAGAAGACGAGAGGGCGAGACAAATGCTGTATTTGGCCGAGGCCAGGGCCGTGGTTATAGAAGACCCTACGAACATGTGGCGACCGTCACAATTCCCGCCGCTCCAGCACCACAGATGCTACCTCCTCCACAACCACATCAGCAACAGCAACAACCTCGTAGCAACTATCAACAGAGACCGTATCAGCCAAGGCAAACTCGCCCGGCTAATAGGGTGATTGAGGCTATCCCTATGACCTATGCTGCCTTACTTCCAAGACTGCTAGATTTGAACCTGATTCAAATGAGAACTTTGGCACCACCACCTCCTGGAAATCTTCTAGTTGGTTATGATGTCAACGCACGATGCGCTTTCCATTCTGGAGCACCCGGGCACTCGACTGAGAAGTGCAGGGCTTTGCATCACAAGGTTCAAGATCTTGTGGACTCTAAAGCAATCAACTTTGCGCCACCGCCGAATGTTAATCCGAACCAGATGCCGCATCATGGAGGGGCAAGAGTTAATGCTGTTGAGGGTGGTGACAAGTTGAGTCTTGTGCTGAATATTGATGAGATGAAGACTCCTTTGAGGGTAGTGAAGGAAAGACTGCTGAATGGTCAAGTGTTTCCTGGTTCCTGTCTTGATTGTGAAGACTGTATGAATGCTGAGAATGGCTGTGAGAAGTTGAAGATGGGTTTGCAGGGTGTGATTGATGATGGATCCTTGTAGTTCAGTAAAATTGGTAATGATAAGGCTGATGATGTGTCAACCATTACTATTTTCTACGATGAAGCTAACATGCCTGTCAGAAGAGAACCGGTTACAATCTATGCTCCTCAGATTAGTCCCGTGACTATCACAGTACCTGGGCCTGTGCCGTACACAGACGATAGAGCCATTCCTTGGCATTATGGCTCAGAGGTATATGTAGCTGGGCAGAAGATTGAGAGCAAGTCTGCTTTTGTGGACCCGACTGTAGAGAATGTCGGAGGAGTTGGGGTTTCACTCGAAGTAGTAGATTATTCGCTCCCCCTATGCTGAGAGGGGATCCTGAGGCTGAGGCTTCGTCCAAAGCCAAAGGAAAGCAAGCTATGAATGATGAGTCAACTACTCCTGTGGCTGGGCAGGGTACATTTGAAAAAGAGGTTGAGGAATTCATGAGGATTATTAAAAAGAGTGACTACAAGGTGGTTGATCAACTGAACCAGACGCCTTCAAAGATTTCCATCTTGTCACTGCTGATGTGCTCTCCTGCACACCGAGAGGCCTTACTGAAAGTCCTGCAAATGGCCTACGTTCCTCAGGAGATCACGATCAACCAACTTGAAGCTGTTGTTGGAAGTGTCAATGCAAGCCATGGCTTAGGCTTTACTGACAGAGACCTCACTTCGGAGGGCAGAAACCACAACAAAGCACTACACATCACGATGGAGTGCAAGGGCACTGTGCTGTCTCATGTTCTTGTAGACACAAGCTCTTCCTTGAATGTGCTTCCGAAGAAGGCGCCGATGAAGCTTAATATTGATGGGATTGTCCTGATGCCAAGTGATCTGGTTGTTAAAGCGTTCGATGGTTTGAGAAGATCAGTTTTTGGAGAGGTTGAGCTGCCCGTCAAGATAGGCTCTCAAGTCTTCAAAAGTGTTTTCTATGTTATGGATATCCAGCCTGCATATAGCTGTTTGTTAGGAAGGTCGTGGATACATGCTGCTGGAGCCGTTACTTCAACCCTGCACCAGAAGCTTAAATACGTGGTTGACGGCCAGGTCATCATCGTTTGTGGCGAGGAGGACATATTCGTCAGTCACTTGTCGACGTTCAAGTACGTAGAGATGGATGGATAAATCCATGAGACTTTATGCCAAGCTTTCGAAGCAGTCAACGTCAGTATCTTGACTCCTGTGGAGAAGAGCATTGAGAAGGAGGGAACGTCCATCCATTCCTACAGAGAAGCAAAAGAGGTTGTTCAATCAGGAAGTGCCCAAGGCTGGGACAAGCTATTGGAGCTGGAAAAGAAAGATGATAAGTTTGGATTAGGGTATCAGCCTGGTGGTTCTACTCAGAGTGGTAAGGCTATCACGTTCACAAGTGCTGGGTTGCTCGACCACAGTCAGATCTGTACAGCAAGCCAAGATGGGGATAGTGACGGGGACAAGGACAATTGGATCCACCCGTGTGCGCCCGGCGAGGAGCTAGAAAATTGGTCTGCAGAAGACATTGTTCAAGTCACCTGGCTCTCAGAGTAATTATTTTGTTTCCTTTTATTAGCATACTGCATTGTCAAATCCAGCATTCTACCCAAGATGCTTGGATCCATTGTATTGGGCCACCATGTTTTGTATTGCATCGTTATTTTGCTATGAAATAAAAGGACATTTTCAGACAAGCTGTGTTCCCTTTCTTTGTTTTTAAATTTTTTCACAAAACTATAAAAATGGAAATGTGTTTTCCTTTTTGTTTTGTGTTAGCGTCTCTTTTTCAAAATAAGCAGATTCTGAATAAGCACATCATCTGTGCAGTGTTGATCATCCGGATTCCACGGATAACGTTCCTGCTATGACTATGCATGACTTTGATAATCCAGTCTACCAAGCTGATGAAGGGGTTGAGGAAGACTGTGACCTCCCTGAAGAATTATCCAGATTGTTGAAACAAGAGGAACGAGTTATTCAGCCTCATCAGGAGGAGATTGAGATCATCAACATTGGCAGTGAAGATGCAAAGAAGGAAATCAAGATTGGGGCCAATCTGCAGGCCGACGTCAAGAAAGAGATGATCAGTATGCTGAGAGAGTATGTGGATATCTTTGCTTGGTCATATCAAGATATGCCAGGGTTAGATACCGACATCGTGATGCATAAGCTACCTCTGAGAGAGGACTATCCTCCTGTAAAGCAGAAATTGAGAAGAACTCGTCCTGACATGGCGATGAAGATCAAAGAGGAGGTTCAGAAGCAATGGGATGTCGGTTTCCTGGCTGTGACTAGTTACCCACCTTGGGTAGCTAACATTGTACCTGTACCGAAGAAGGACGGCAAGGTCCGGATGTGCGTTGATTACCGGGATTTGAATAGAGCAAGCCCAAAAGATGATTTTCCGTTGCCACACATTGACATGTTGGTAGACAATACTGCTCAATTCTCGGTGTTTTCCTTCATGTATGGCTTCTCCAATTATAACCAGATTAAGATGGCGCCGGAAGACATAGAGAAGACAACGTTCATTACCCCGTGGGGTACATTCTGCTCATCAAAGGTGAAGGACGATCACCTAGCAGGGGACGGCTGCTCTGTTGGGGATAAGATGAGGGACGGTCATCTAAGGTGGAGGACGACCACCTGGCAGGGTACGGCTGCCGAAAATATCGCGACATAGGACGAATGCCAGATAAAAGGTCAACGATGGGGACGGCCATCGGATGAGCATGATGGAGGACGACCATCAAGAGGTGGAGGACGACCACCTAGCAGGGGACGGCTGCTCTCAAGGTTTATCATGACATAGGACGAATGTCAGATAACCGAAACCAACAATGGGGACGGCCATTGGATAAAATGATGAAGGACGATCATCAAAAGGTGGAGGACGACCACCTAGCAGGGGACGGCGGCTAAATATCACGACATAGGACGAATGTCGGATAGAAAATCAACGATGGGGACGGCCATCGGATGAGCATGATGGAGGACGACCATCAAGAGGTGGAGGACGACCACCTAGCAGGGTACGGCTGCTCTCAGGGTTTATCATGACACAGGACGAGTGTCAGATAAAAAGAAAATTTGCTTTGTTGGCGATCTACTGGGGAATAGTAAACACGGACGAGTGTTTACATCCCAGAAACAAAAGGTATAAGTGTTTAGATATTTGTGTATAGATTAAAGATGCGGACGAGCATCCTTAAGACTACGATACGGACGAGTATCGGGTAGAAACAAATACTGACACGTGTTCAGAGATGATGATACGGACGAGTACCAACTGGTTAACAAGGAACACGGACAAGTGTTGAATCTGAAGGGATTCTTCTGGGGAATGATAGACACAGACGAATGTCTATATTCAAGAAGTCAAGAGTGTTTGACACAGTGTATGGATTAAAGATACGGACGAGCATCCTTATGACTATGATACGGACGAGTATCAGGTAGAAACAAACGCTTGACGCATGCTCTGAGACGATGGTACGGACGAGTACCAACTGGTTAACAAAGAACACGGACGAGTGTCGAATCTGTGGGGATATATATGGTGTATACAAGATACGGACGAGTACCTGTATAAGTGTGAGTGGTGTATAAATGAGTGTTTAACTGCTGGGGAGAGTGACACGGACGAGTGTCAAAAGGAGAAGAGTGTGATATGAACAAGTATCTGATATACAAAGTGTAGGCGACTGCGCTGGGGATATGACACGGACGGGTGTCAAAGGTTTGTCATATGTAAGTATATGTGAGTGCAAAGAGGACGTCTTTGGCTTTCTGCTGGGGTTATGACACAGACGGGTGTCAAAAAGTATCTGTAATACGAGTGGTACTGTTTGCACAGAGTGCTCAGGCGACTTTACTGGGGAGTATTGACACGGACGCGTGCCAAAGAGAGTATATACCGGTGTTTGTGAATGTGAGGCAACTGATTTCGCTGGGGAATCTCCGCTGGGGATTTGGGGGAAGTATTCTGTATATTGACGGATTGTCATTATTCACAAGTGTTGATTTAAAGCATGGCTTATGATTATGCTATATGTTTGATTTTTGCCGTAATGCTCCGTATTAAACGGAATGCTACGCTTTGTGGGTGAATATGATGCGAATGCCATGATTATGCAAAAGGTGCCAAACCGGGATTCGGATCCCGTCGCCACGAAGATCTCTAGTCGATCTGTTTGAAATGGACATCCCAGCCGGGGATGAGATTATTGGTAGATCCAACAAGATGTATCTGTTTGGGGGGAATAAGTCACTGATAGACCCATCCTGGTAATAAGGGACCCAGCTGGGGTTTGTAGAAGCTTTCGTCACTCTGTTGTGATCCCTCCGTGCGCTTGCTCTTCTGGATAGAGGCTGGAGCTCTGCGGGGAGATGGTTCCTTGACTTTTGTACTCGTCTGAGGAAGGAATGGCAACTCGGCTGGGGAGAAAACACTTTGAGTGTTAAGACTGAGTGAGCATTGACCTGCCAGCTTGCTGGGCTGAAGCTTCCATACCCCAAGCTGCGTTCTGGATACCTGCAATCCTGCAAAGATAGGGAAACGTACAAGTAATCCCGAGGTATCCTTTACTGGATTCCGTCATAGGAGTTAGACACTTTTGGGAGTAAGTATATTTCCTGCAAGCGCGTGTTTTTTATTTTTGAAGATAAACATCTGTATTCCATGCAATCAGTTTTTTTCTTTAGACATCAGACATTTTTGCAAAATAAAAATGTACAAGACGAGACATGACTGAAAATCTGATTTTATTAATTCATATGCCCTGAATTGGCGCGATACAGTCAAAGAAACAAATCCCCTGAAATGAGGAGATTGTTACAAATTGAGAAACAAAACGCTGGCAATGTTGATGACGCTTTAAGGAGCTTCCTCTTTACTATGACTCGTATGACTTTTGACGTTCTTCTCATCTTGCTTTCTGAAGAATGCTGATTCTGATTGAAGCTTAATCCTTTCGAAGCTTACCAATTTGTAAACGATACAGACGAATTCAAAATGCAGTTGTTCGCTTATTCCCTTATTTTGCATGGATCGCCCTTTCGGGTTTTCAATCCATCGGGATACCCATTTTTTCCTGAGCTGTCCAATGTGGATTTTCAACTCAGCGGGTGTACATTTTCTTTTTGTTTATTTTCCCTTATTTTTGCCCGAGTCTTTTATTCTGTTTTTGACTCGCCGAGATGCCCTATTTTTGCCTGGACTTACATTCTGTATTTGTGTCCAGCGGGTCATTTTTATGCGAAGTATTTTTTAACTGCATCTGAATTCACAGGGGACGGGAAGTCTTCACCATCCATAGTGCTGAGCATCAGTGCTCCACCCGAGAAAACTTTCTTTACTACAAATGGTCCTTCATAATTTGGAGTCCACTTGCCCCTGTGGTCTGTATGAGGAGGGAGGATCCTCTTCAGCACAAGATCTCCTACTTGGTATTCTCGGTGCCTGACTTTCTGATCGAAGGCTTTCTTCATTCTTTTCTGATACAACTGCCCATGACAAATTGCAGCCAATCTTTTCTCTTCAATCAGACTCAGCTGTTCATATCGGGACCGGACCCATTCTGCTTTGTTCAGCTTAACATCCATTAGTACCCGTAGGGAGGGTAATTCAACTTCAACAGGTAGGACTCCTTCCATACCATACACAAGCTGATACGGTGTTGCCCTAGTGGATGTTCTGATTGACGTGCGGTACCCATGCAAGGCAAACGGTAGCATTTCATGCCAGTCTTTGTAGGTAACTACCATCTTCTGCACAATCTTCTTGATATTCTTATTAGTCGCCTCAACAGCGCCATTCATCTTTGGCCTGTAAGGAGAAGAATTGTGATGTTGAATTTTGAAGTCCCGGCATAGCTCTGCCATCATTTTGTTGTTTAAGTTGGAACCATTATCAGTAATGATTCGCTCGGGAATTCCGTATCGACAGATGATGTCTCTCTTCAGGAATCTGGCTACCACTTGTCTTGTAACATTTGCATATGAGGCTGCTTCGACCCACTTGGTGAAATAGTCAATAGCAACCAGGATGAATCTGTGGCCATTCGAAGCAGTTGGCTCAATCTTACCAATCATGTCAATGCCCCACATAGTAAAGGGCCAGGGTGAAGACATCACATTCAGAGGATTGGGAGGCACATGTACCTTATCCGCATAAATCTGGCATTTATGGCATTTTCTGGCGTAGGCACAACAATCAGCATCCATTGTGATCCAGTAATAGCCCGACCTTAACAACTTCTTAGCCATGGCATGCCCTCCAGCATGGGTACCAAAGGATCCTTCGTGCACTTCATGCATTAGCAAATCTGCTTCTGTCTTTTCGACGCATCTGAGGAGTACCATATCAAAGTTTCTCTTGTACAGGGAACCATCGGTGTTCAGAAAGAAACTACCAGCAAGCCTTCTTAATGTCTTCTTATCATTGGATGATGCCCCAGGTGGGTATGTTTGATCCTCCAAGAAGCACTTAATTTCATGGAACCAAGGCTTATCATCTTCAACAACATCCGCTGCGAAAACATATGCTGGTCTGTCAAGTCTGGACACTGAGATCTGGGGTACAAAGTTGGCAGCCTGAACTTTGATCATGGACGAAATGGTAGCCAGAGCATCTGCAAACTGATTCTCGTCCCGAGGGATATACTCAAGCTTGACTGTTGTAAAGAAAGTCAATAACCTCCTTGTGTAATCCCTGTAAGGTATCAGATGGTCCTGGTGGGTGTACCATTTGCCATTGGTTTGATTGATTACCAGAGCTGAATCTCCGAACACGGTCAATGTCTTGATCCTGAGGTCAATGGCTTCCTTAAGACCCATAATGCAAGCTTCGTATTCAGCTTCGTTGTTAGTGCAGTTGAAAGTGAGTTTTGCCGAGAAAGGCATGTGAACTCCTTTAGGTGTAATGAGTACTGCACCAACACCACGACCATTCATGTTAACAGCCCCATCAAACATCATAGTCCATTCTTCTTCCGGGTCAGGCCCTTCAGTGTGAACAGGCTCTTCATGATCTTTTGCTTTTATGAACATGATGTCTTCATCAGGGAAGTCAAATCTCATAGGCTGGTAATCATCAATAGGTTGCTCAGCAAGATATTCAGACAATACACTGCCCTTGATGGCCTTCTGAGAAGTGTATTGGATGTCATATTCTGTGAGGATCATTTGCCATCTTGCAACCTGTCCGGTAAGTGCTGGCTTCTCAAATATGTACTTAACTGGGTCCATCTTTGAGATCAATAAGGTAGTGTGGGTCAACATATACTGCCTTAGTCGGCGAGCAGCCCACGCTAAAGCACATCAAGTTTTCTCGAGCAATGAATAACGTTGTTCACAGTCGGTAAACTTTTTGCTTAGGTAGTATATTGCATACTCTTTTCGACCAGACTCGTCATGCTGGCCCAGCACGCACCCCATTGACTCTTCTAATACTGTCAAGTACATTATCAGAGGTCTTCCTTCAACTGGAGGCATAAGGATTGGAGGTTCCTGTAAGTATTCTTTGATCTTGTCAAAAGCCCTTTGGCAGTCTTCGTTCCACCTGACCGTCTGTTCTTTTCTCAACAGCTTGAACAAGGGTTCACAGGTTGTTGTGAGGTGAGATATGAACCGTGAAATGTAGTTCAATCGACCTAAGAACCCTCGAACTTCCTTTTCTGTCTTCGGTGCAGGCATCTCTTGAATAGATTTAACTTTATCAGGGTCTACTTCAATCCCTTTCTCACTCACAATAAATCCCAGCAGCTTACCAGATCTCACCCCGAATGTGCATTTGTTGGGGTTCAACTTCAGTTGATACTTCCTCAGATGCTCGAACAACTTCAGTAGATTTACCAGGTGGTCCTCTTCAGTGAGGGACTTGGCAATCATGTCATCCACATAACACTCGATTTCTTTATGGATCATATCGTGGAATAATGTTACCATAGCCCGTTGATACGTCGCACCGGCATTCTTGAGCCCAAATGGCATTACCTTGTAACAGAACGTGCCCCAGGGTGTGATGAAGGTTGTCTTCTCCATGTCTTCGGGTGACATCTTGATCTGATTGTATCCTGAAAATCCATCCATGAAGGAGAATACCGAGAACTGAGCCGTATTATCAACCAATACATCAATGTGAGGTAATGGGAAATCATCTTTCGGGCTATCTCTGTTCAGATCCCGGTAGTCAACACACATTCTTACTTTGCCGTCTTTCTTAGGCACAGGTACTATATTAGCAACCCACGGCGGATAGCTGGTTACGGCAAGGAACCCGGCGTCCCATTGCTTTTGTACCTCTTCTTTGATTTTCATTGCCATGTCCGGGAGAGTACGGCGCAACTTCTGTTTAACCGGCGGGCATTCTTCTCTCAAAGGCAGCTTGTGCACAACAATGTCGGTGTCCAACCCTGGCATATCTTGATAAGACCAAGAAAACACGTCCACATACTCTTGCAGCAGGTCAATCAGTTGTCTCTTCACTGAGTCTTGTAAGCAGGCCCCGATTTTAACTTCTTTCACGTCTTCATCTGTACCAAGATTGATCGTTTCAACCTCCTCCCGGTGAGGAGTAATAACCTTTTCCTCTTGTCTTAACAACCTGGCTAGCTCTTCAGGAAGCTCATATTCTTCTTCAACCCCTTCGTCAGCTTGATTGATCGGATTGTCAAAGTCATACGAAGTCATAGCCGTGCTGCTGTCGGTGCTGTCTGGAAGGCACACTCTGCAAGGGTTCAGTTTGTTCATTTTAGTGATTTGATTTTAATCTTGTTTAGAAAAGTGAAATAAAGTTGTCATTTTGAAAACATTGCCATTTATTTTTTTGTACAAAAAGAAAAATGGAAAAACAGTGAGCGGGAAAAGAAAAAAGACTCATTTGCAAAAGATGTCTGATATTTCTTTGATTAATCTTGTTGCACAAAAATTACAGATGGCCCGATTACAAAATGAGTCTTGTCATCTTGGGCAAGATGCAAGACTTTGATGCATGCTATAAAATACAGGAAATAATAATTACTCTGTATGAGTAACTCTTATAATTTCCTGGGAAGACCAGTTCGAGATACTGCTCCCCGGGATCTTTGGACGGATCCAACTCTCCAGGTTGCGGTCGCTTTCAATCTCGTCTTCCAAATTGTTGACAGCATCAGGGGTGAGCATCCCCCCACTAACAAAGTTGGGCTCCTTAGCAGCCTCTGCTTGATCTAGTTGAGTTGGTTTGTAACCCAACCCAAATCTATCCTCTTTCTTCTCCACAGGTAACAGTTTTCCCCAGCCTTGGGCAGTTCCTTCTTCAACAACCTTCCGGGCTTGTTGGTAAGATGTCATTGAGGTTCCAGGTATAGCAGATGTTTCATTTATGTTCAAGGCCTCGAACCCTTGACTCATTGTTTCGTGGATCTCCCCATCCATCTCAATGTATTTATAGGTAGCCAGGTGGCTGACAAAAATATCCTCCTCTCCACAGATAGTAACGACTTGACCCTCCCACTCGAATTTTAACTTCTGGTGAAGGGTTGAGGTCACGGCGCCAGCGGCGTGAATCCATGGCCTACCCAATAGACAGCTGTAGGCAGGCTGTATATCCATCACGTAGAAGGTCGTTTTGAAAGTTTGTGGGCCAATCGTTATGGGCAACTCAATCTCTCCCAGAACCGATCTCTTAGAGCCATCAAAGGCTCTCACCACCAGGTTACTGGGCCGTAATGCCAATCCGTCATACTCTAGCTTCACAAGGGCTTTTTTAGGTAAGACATTGAGGGATGATCTTGTGTCTACCAGCACATGGGAAAGAACTGCACCTTTACATTCCATGGTAATGTGCAAAGCCTTGTTATGGTTGCGGCCTTCAGTAGTCAAATCAGTGTTGGTGAACCCTAGTCCATGACTAGTATTAACATTCCCAACCACAGCTTCCAATTGATTGACTGTGATCTCTTCAGGCACATAAGCTGCGTGCAAGACTTTTAGTAGTGCATTCCGATGAGCTTCGGAGCACATAAGTAATGATAGAATAGAGATCTTGGAAGGCGTCTGGTGAAGCTGATCCACTATTTTGTAATCACTTTTCTTGATGATTCTCATGAACTCATCAACTTCTTGATCAAAGGGTGTTTTCAAAGCTTCTCTAACAACCTGTTCTTCTTGCACCAAGCTTTTCCCTTTTGCCTTGGAAGCAGCTTCTGCTTCGGCAGTGGGTCTTTGAGTTTGTGGAGCAAAGAGACGGCCGCTTCGAGTGAAGCCTCCGCCTCCTCCCACATTGTCTATTTGTGGTGCAGGGGTTGATGATTCAAGAGTGATTTTCTGTCCTCCGCAGTATAGATCAGAGCTGTAATGCCAGGGGATGGCATTACTGCTTTCATAAGGTACTGGCCCAGGCACCGTGATGGTGACTGGACTGATGGCAGCTGCAGAAGGGACTGTGATAGTCTGTGGATCATAGTATATTGTGACTGGTGTTCTGATGGGAGTAGCACTTTGTGAGTTGTAAGCAGAATCATTTTCAGGATCATAATAAATCGTAACCGTCGAGACATTTGCTGCTGAAGTTGTAGGAGACATTGTTGGAAGGATGGGTGTTGTTGTTGTAGGAGATTCAAAATGAAGTGGTGCTGAAGTTGTAGAAGGGATGTTTGCTGATATTTGGTCCATTGAAGTAACAGATGAAGCATTTGCTGATGAAACCGAAGAGTTGTCTGGAACAATGGTTGTTGCAGTTGTAGAAGACTCTGGAACTGTTGTTAATGAGATTGCTGGATTTGTTGGAATTGATGTTGTGATTTGAAGCAGGCCACTCTGGATGAGACCATCTATGCCATCTCTCAAGTTATCACAGCCATTCACTGAAATGTTGCAATGAGCGCACCCTAGCTCACATCCCGGGAATATTTGACATTCAAGGAGTTGGGCTTTAATCTCTACCAACGGTGTCCGGATCTGACCCACACTGGTTATCAAGTAAGACGGCTTGTCTACTTCAATAGCATTGATTCTGGGACCTCCGTGGTTTGGCATAGGGTTCTTATTAACATTTGGTGGTGGTGCAAAATTCAGAGCCTTAGAGTCTACCAAGTCTTGTACCTTCATGTGCAAAGCTCTGCACTTTTCTGTAC
The DNA here is from genome assembly GCA_963966055.1 of Lathyrus aphaca. NCBI lineage: Eukaryota > Viridiplantae > Streptophyta > Magnoliopsida > Fabales > Fabaceae > Lathyrus > Lathyrus aphaca. The sequence goes on from OZ014521.1 coordinate 213,147,398, forward strand.
TGTGGCCAGGTGCATTTGAATGAAAAGCACATCTGGCGTTGGAGTCATAATTTCTGGGTAGACTGGTAGGATCTGGAGGTGCCAACGTCCTTAGCTCAACCAGGTTGAGTTTCAGGAGTTGTGGCAGTAATGTGGCATATGGCATAGGGATCGGATCGATCACCCTATTGGCCTGAGAAGGTCTCTGTTGAAATGGTCTTTGCTGATTGTTATTGCTGGTGTTGTTGTAGTTTCTCGGAGGATACTGAGTTTGTTGTTGGTACTGAGGTTGTTGCTGATAATTTTGCTGCTGTGGTTGATAAACTGGTTGTGGATGAACTGGAGCAGGAATGGTGACTGCTGCCACGGATCTATGAACATATTGGGGTCTGCCCCTGTTGGTATGGATAGCATTGGTCTCACCAGTTCTTCTTGGGCCCGCAAAAGGCTTCCTTGTGTTGCTGGATGAGCTGGCACCATTGTCAGAAATTTTGCCCATCTTCAACAGGCTCTCGATTCTTTCTCCAGCTATAACGACATCTGCAAAGCTGGTAGAAGAGAAAGCAGCCAGCCTGTCAATGTATGTTCCTTGGAGGGTGTTCATAAACATATCTGCCATCTCCCTCTCTGACATAGGTGGCTGGACAGCAGCAGCCAGCTGCCTCCACCTTTGGGCGTATTCGCGGAAGCTTTCCCTAGACGACTGTGACATCCCCATTAGGAGGGTCCTGTTGGGTGCCATATCCAAATTATACTGGTATTGTCTGATGAAGGCCTATGCCAAGTCCTTCCAACACCTGATGGTTGCTCTAGTTAGATGGGAGTACCATTCCCTTGATGCTCCAGTCAAACTATCCTCGAAATAAAACATCCATAGCTTCTCGTCCATGGTATATGCTTTCAACCTTCCCAAAAAGGATTGTAAGTGGGTCCGTGGGCAGGAAGTCCCGTTGTATTTCTCAAAACAAGGAGGCTTGAACTTATGGGGAATCCTGACCCCGTCCACCAAGCCCATGTCCATAACATCGAAACCCAAAGAGTTTTGAGACTCCAAGGATCTTAATTTTTCAGCAATTTCTTCCAGCCTTCTGTCATAGGCTTCTTCCCCAGCACCCATTACTGTGAACTGATCCTCCTGGGGGTCTTCTTGCAGCACTCTGCCTGCAGTGGCAGTCCCTTGTACATTGGCAGGAATGTTGATCTCTGGGTGAAGGTGGGGTCCAAATACAGGGGGGTTGACATGGGGTTGGACCCTCTCATTGTTGCTTGTGCCAGCAGTCCCTATATGGGGATCTTCCTGATTCTGCCTTTCCACCATTGCTCTCAATCTTTCTTGGCTCTGAGCCATGTTGTTCATCACCTCCATAAACTGCGTCATCTGAGTTCTCATTTCCAATCTTTCGTTTGCCATTTGGTTTCTGACCTCTGCAAGGTCCTGTTGTACCTGATCCATTTGTATGCCCGGAAGGTTGTTACGGGTTGGATATCGGTGTGGACGGTTGAGTGGAAATACCCGTCGTCGAGCAATAGTTCCTGAATATCACAACAGAGTTAGTAACAATAAAACAAAAGCCTGCAAAACAAAACAAAAGGTTAGCATGCAATGCAGTATGCTTATTTGTTTTCAAGGTATCCGGCTTGGCATTCAGTTTTGACCCTTCCAGACCCTTGAAGATGCTGTTGATGTTGCTTTTGAAGTAAACTCAGATGGAACAAACTGATACGTATATTACAAAAGGCAAATGGTACATAGTTTGTTCTCTTGCAAAATGTGCCCTCAGAGGGGTCAAAATACATCATAAGAAAATAAAAATACATAAAATGAAAGCAACAACAAGCAAAAAGTCAAACACCAAGACCAAACTCATCCTCCTGAACTTCCTTAAGAAGTGCTTCAGTCACAGGATCAGCTGGACGCTCCGTGAGATTCCTGATAAGGAGGTTCCGGGTAGTAACAACTGCAGTTAGCTTCTTCTGTTGACTCTGGTCCTTTGACCTCTTCACTCCAGCTCTGATCTTCAGCTCTGAGATCTCCCTCTGGGCTGCTGCCAGGGCTTCCTGCTGCTCTTTTGCACTAGCTTCCAACTGCTCTATCTTGTCTTGGACCCTTTTATCCTCCAGAGTACGAGCTTCGGTGATCCTGACCCACCTAGCTTGACTCTCCTTCAGATACAAGTCTGTCCTGGCTTTCTGTAATTGGGCTTCCTTGCAGGCATTCTTCAAGATCTGTTCTCCATCCCTAGACTTCTTGATATAATCCTCAGACTTCTCAATTTTAGCCAGATGCTCCACCCTCAACTTTTCCAACCTTTCAATATCCAACCTACCATCACTCCTCTCCCAGAGGGTCTTCTGCAAAGCCTGAGTCAACTTCTCATTTCTCTCTTTCAAGCTCTCAAACTCCTCTAAGCTGACAGTGGCAGGAGGTGGTGCTGAGGATGATCCAGGCATATCCTCCATGGTAAAGGGCATCCCATAAAATTGAGCCCTGGCATGGGACCAATCATAGTATTGTGTTGATGCTACATTGTTGCACTTCCCCAGAATGGTTACTCCCTTAGTTTGAACATTGTCCCAGGCCCAGGCTGCCTGCCTAACAATAGCCAGATTAGGCTTGTTCTCACAGTAAAGAGTCTCAGCCAAGTTTTGTGCCTTAGGAGTGTGGACCAATGCATAGCCCAGTTGTCTTTTGAACAGCAGAGGGTTGTAATTAATGCAACCCTTAACTCCTATCAGGGGCACATTGGGAAACTGCCCACAACTGGTAATGATATCCCTGCCCTTTGTGCTTTGAGTGCACCACCTGATATCAGCTAAAGTCAAAGCAGTGAGTCTTCTAGCCCAGTTTCTCTGTTGATGAGGATTCAAAAATGCATCTGTCTTGGGCAAATGCTTGAGAAGCCAAGTATGGAACAAAGGAGCACAACACCTCACTAATCTTCCCCTCTGCTTCTCATTCCTCTGGTGCACTGAATAGTAGAAATCCCCCAATAGAGTGGGCACTGGGTTCCTCAGGATGAAAAGATGGATTGCATTCTTGCTAATGAATCTAGGTTCATCTGCAAATAATATGATCCCATATATGCTCAAGGCCAATAAAGCACAGACTGCTTTCCACTCTCCCAAAGAAGCTTTCAGGGTAGCTTGAGAGATCAAGAAATCCAGATGCAGTCCAGAGATTCCAGCCTTAGTAGTCATATGCTGCCCAATCAGAACTGGTTCCAGATGCAATGCCTTTGCTACTTCTTCATTACCAGGAAAGACCATCTCAGGGTTGAAAGGGACTCCACCCCTGATAGGTATACCAACCAATGATGAGTACTCTTCCAATAAAGGGCCCAACTGAAAATCCTGAAAAGTGAAACACCTCAGTGGGGGATCATAAAACTGAAGGCAAGTATGAATCAGGCTCCTCTGTGAAGGGTCCAAATCCATAACCATATCAAGTATGTCTCCATAGTGTTCCCTGAACAGTGGTATATAGTCTGGAGTAATCAGGGTCTGAATCCTCCTGATGTCAGCTAGCTCAGGCTGGAAGAAGTGGTAGGAGATGTTACTCTTTTTAGGTGCCATGTTGTTGAAGAAGAGTTGAGATAGGTGCTGATGATAATACTGAAAGATAGGCCACTGATTGGCTGGTGCAGGTGACTGAAGCAGGTAGCTGATGACTGAAGTAGATGCTGATGAAGATAGGTCTATACTGATGATGGGGTCAAAACCAAGCCAAAAAAAATGAAGATGGATACCCTGAAAAACAAATAAAAAAATGTCAAAATGATGCAATGATGATGTATGCAAATGATATGCAAGGGTTTGTGACCGAGCTGGATCTGATCAAATGCTCTGATATAAGTCCAGGTATGTTCAAGAAATCCAGATGGAGGTCTATAAGTCCAGTAACCAAGGTGGGGGACTCAAATAAAGAGCCACATGTCCAGGGTTTAGAATCACAAGAACTGTTCCAACATGGAGTATTCTTAATCAAATCAAAGCAACAGGGTATGCTGTGGTCAAAGGTACCTGCAAACCTGTAAACAGCCCAACCCCCTCACAGGTGGTGTTCTAAAACAAGGATCCTCAGACTTGGATCAGTTATGAGAAATGTAAACACTTCTAACCCGGAGGTACAGTGTTTACAATAACCATAAAAGTTCCTCCTCTAATTCACCTCAGTTTCTGAAGGTCAAAACTAAAGGTCATCCAGACTTAGCAGGCTTCCCAGATAGCCCTAGCATTGCAGGAAATCTGCAACACAGAGTTCTCAAGAAGAAACCCATATCTGAACCGTGTTTCATATTCCCGCACCAGACCGAGATGGAATGGGAAAGAATATGAACCACTCTAGCCTAGGTGTCACTCAGGTCCCAGGTATAGGACCTCAACTCTCAATAGAACACCCACCCAACAAAGCAAACAAACAGATCCAGCCAGCACAGTATGACAATATGATATAATGCAAAGCTATACAGAAAGCAGTAAAACAACTGTACATAAGGCAAAAATAAATACAAATATACAAACACAAATAACACATAACACCCCAGTAAACACAAATCAATCAAGAGCTAGGAGGAACCCACAAAAAGAACCAGAAGCCCTGGTTGCAGTATAAGGTTCCCCAGCAGAGTCGTCAAGCTGTCGCTCCCGATAAATGGGGAATGGCCCAGATAAAGGTACAGACGCGAACGGTCGGCGAGAGGGACAATGAGAACACACAGCAGTGAACTCACTGGAGATGAAAAGAGTCGCCAGCTAGGCATTTTTATCCCGGAGGAAAGGCAATGCTGCATAGACCTAGAAAGAGATGGATAAGACGGTTGTGAACCAGAGAGACTGAGAAAGGAGGTTGGTTACAACCTGGGAAGGTATTAGCACCCAGGTTGTCCACCGTACTCGACGGGATCCACGCTTAAAAGATTTGTGTTTTAAAGGGGTAGTGTCAGTGCAATTTGTGTGTAAAAGAGCTGGAAAAAAAAATGTACAGGTGTCAGTGTAAGAGAAAAGTGAAGTATATAAGCGAAGTGTCAGTGTAAGAACAGGAGTGAAATGCTCAAGATCATGAGGCTAAAAGAATGAGGCTAGAAAGAGGGGGAATATACAGAGACTTTTGTTCGATAACTGTTAAGTTATGCCTACGTATCCTCTCGTGCAATGAGGAAGTCAGAACACCGTAGTTCGACCCAAAGAGACTGAAAGGTGAATTGACTTGTGAACTGCTTGTTTGTCTATGCTCAAGTGTATGACCAGTCTGGCTCAGGTGCTAACTGTCTTGCATTAGACGGAAGAAGCAAGTTCTCGTTTATGAGTGAAGGTGATGAGAAAGGAATCCCGGAGGAGACGATTATTGTTTGTTTTTGAATTTTCAGTCTTTTATTGCTTTTTTGTGTTTGTCATAAGTTAATGAGCTTAAGCCTAAACCAATGGGTTAGTAAACTCATCACATCTTCCCTCTGATTAGGGGTAATGAGAGTACCTTAAGTGTGAAGTCAAATTCTCACACTTAATCACCTTTGATGTAGGATTAAGATCATTAACCTACTTGTGATTAATTAGATGTTTTTGTTGTTTTTGTTTAGTGTTGAGTAATGAGATTAAGCCATAATCAAAGATTAAACAGACTCATTACACCATCCTAATAGAAGGATAATAGATGAGAATGTTTAAGCTGAGGAAAGCTCCTCAACTTAATCCATGATTAGGGATTAAACTCATGACAAAACAAAACCTTTATTAGATGGATTTTAGTTAATGATATGATGATGAAGTGATTTTTAGGGTTTGTAAGACAACTTGAGGGGGACTTGTCCATTAACACTAGGGTTAGTCCTTCTTAACCAATTAAGGAAGAATTAGAACCCTAATGCAAGGCCCAAGTTACAAGTGTGATGTCTTGATGATTATTAAGTGAATTGATTAAGAGATTTAAACTCATTAAGGGTTTAACACTTAGGATTAAAGTTATACACTCCATCCTAATAGAAGGATGCAGGCATAAGCTTAATCACAAAGCCTTAAAGCCTTTAGGGTTTAGTCCCTGATTATGAGGTGAGAAGAGAAGACTCAAAGAGACACAAAGGTAAAACAAAGTGGGATACCTATCAAAACCCTAATCATTGTCATGCTTGGTTGTTCCTAAGGTTTGTGAGGTTTTCAAGAGAAGTCTTCAATGGAACCACCAGGAAGCAGATGAAAGGATCAGGAGAAGCAAGGTAACTTTCTTCATTCAAGAAGTCAAGTCACTTGAGGAAAGAAAGTGAGAAGAAGAAGGATGAGAAAGCTCAAACTCACACACATACAAAAAATGCAGCAAGGATGCAAAAAGAGGTGAAGAGAAGTTATGAGAAGTGAAGGCAAATTCACTTCTCAAAGTCATTTACCACCTGAAAAGTTAGAAAAGAAATGCAATGCAATGTAAAATGGGGTGGAATGGCATGATGAGAAACAAAACAAGAAGCACATACATGATGTTAATGATGTTATGTGATGCTATAAACATGAGACAAGACATGAGGATGATCATATGAACCAATGGATGCAGATGAGACAAGTTAAGGAGCATAAACATACATGAAAAGTTATGAAATGCAAATGGCATACAACATGGAAAATGCAAGATTCAATGATCAAACATGCTTTTAATATGTCTTAAGATGTCTAATGAACCAAATGGATGCATAAAATGTCATGGCAAGTCATGTTATACAAACAAATGCAAGATGAATGCAAAAGGAAACCCAAATTAGGGTTTATGAACAATACATCAAACAAAAACCAAAATCAGAAGCAAACAACATTATAAAAAATTGAAAATGCTCTCAAAGGATCCCTAAACCTATACTAACCCAAAGCCCAAAGGAGAAGTTCCAACTCTTAACCAAATTCAAGTTATGATTTTCCTAAGTTTTCTAGGGTTTTAGGGTTCCTTAACAAGAAAAAAGCCAAACAAATGGAAAATGAAAGATCAAATCATGCCAATTTAATATCACAAACTACATGATATGCTAAACACAATGCAAAAAGAATCAAGGTCCAACTCTCAATGGTTAGGCAGAAATGATTTTTGGAAGTTTGGATCAAAATAATGCATCAAAATGATTTTAATTCCATGGAAAATTCTCAAAATGCATCAAGATCAAAAAATAAATTTGGTTTGAGGGTTGGACAATGTTTCTAAATGTTTTTAAATGTTTCATGAATTTTTTGGTGATTTTTAAATACCTAAAAGTATTTTTAATTAATTAATTCTCATTAATTAATTAAAAAGAAACTTTTAAATATTTAAAAATACTTTTTTAATGCTAAAAATAAAAATGAAAATATTTTTGTGTTATGAAATTAAATAATAACTCACATAAAAAATTTCATAATTTTTGGATGAGTTTTACTATTTTTAATAAATTGTAGAAAACAAATGTATTTAAATGAAAATAAAAATGAAATTAAATGAATTAATGAAGAAGTCAACTGATCCTAAGGCCATCATTCAAACTCACACGCGCGGGAGTTGACTAGGCGCGCATCTGGACGGCCTACATTCAAACTCACTAACCCTAATTAATTAGCCCTAATCCAGCCTTAATGACTTTCAGATGACCGGAACAGTGGTTCCGGTCATCTTCTCCGGCGAGCCCAAATGCTAAATCACTCTACACGCAATGAAAATGAAAACTAACTATCCAGAAATCATCCCCATCCAAAAACGAACCAAACCCCTCACTCAAACATCATTTATCCTTCCTAAATCAGCCAAATCGAATCAAAATAGTTTTAGGGCAAAAAGTTTCAGAGACTGCATACATACTCATTTTTCACTCATTTTCGAAAACAATCACATATTCATGATCAGGGAAGCATGTAGAAGCTATTAAGAACTTAAAAATCCATTTCTGGAAAAAAGTTCATGAAGCTACCTGAGTTTGAAGCTTTTCAGTCTACAACTTTCTAGCCCCTTCTCCTTGTGCAATCCACTCCTTTTAGACCCCTAATGAACTTCTGATGCTTGGAGAGAGTTTGTGATGGCTGGTTTGGAAGTTTGAACAAGTTCTGTTCAAGGTCAGGTGAGAATCGTATTTGGCTTATGTAAGGTTTCAAGGATGAATGAAGGCAGGGAAATGATCAGAGGGATGTGGTGATGAGTTCTATGAAGTTTGTTTGTGAGTTTGTAGCTTGTGTGAGGAGTTTCGAAGGCTTTTGCAAGTGAGGGTGAAAATGTGAATGCTGAGTTGTGGTATGTTTCAGGCCTGTGTAATGTATGCTTTGTCTTGCTTTTGATTCACATAAACAAATCCTATTGGTCAGATGACATGACATGTGCTTTTGTGATTGGTATGGGTGCTTTTGCAAAATGTCAACTTTTGTGTAAGAGAGGCATGGGCAACTTGCTAGCCTAGTACAGCAAGGGGGTGTTGCGCAGCATGATGTGAGGAAGGGGCTAGGGTGGTTCAGCATCCAAGGCAGCAAGTGGATGGGAAGTGATCATGAGCTTTTGCAACTTGACTTTGCTTTTGCTTTTCATGAAAATATCTTGCTCCAAAGGCCAAACAAACGAGAAACTCTTGGTCCATTCTGATTTTTAGGTCACATGTGATGTTTGTGTAATGGTTTGACATCAATTAGAGGTCACAAAATTGCCTTGGTACAAAATTTTGCAAGTTTCTCATTTGGTGCATAATTTGAATTTTAGTGATTTTAGCCAACTTTGATGAACCATAACTTTTGATCAAAAATGAATTAGGTCATGTTCTTGTACTTTTTGAAAAGGGAAAGATCTAATCTACAACTTTCATGACCAAAGTTTTTTCATTTGAAGCTTTTTTGAATCAAAAAGTAAGGGTTGAAAAAGTTTCCTAAAATGGCATTTTCATTAAAAGTCAAACTTGCCCAAAAAGTCAACTTTGCAAAAGACTTGAAATTTCTCAATTTTGTGGACTTCCAACTTCTTCTTTGATCAAATAAAGATCATATACATTCAAAATGATGAAGAACACCCTTTGGTTGGGTCATTGGGGGCCTCAGATGCCCTGATTTTGCACTGACTTGCTTGAAAAGTCAACTCTTGATCAGATGACTTCCCCATGGAATTTCTTCATAAAAATTGATATGCATACTCCCTATACCATATAGAGACCAATAGAAACAAGAATGACCAAAAAATTTGAAGTTATGGCCTCTGAAACCAAAACCCTAATTTTAGGTCATCTGTGTAGTCAAGCCCGGCTCTGCTTCCACAACAATCCCAGTTCTTGTGATTCTTTGGCATTCTTGACTTTGAGAGGATGTAATATGATACTTGGCCACACATAGACCCCTTTGAAGTGATTTATGACCTTTGGAGTGGCTCAAGAAGCTCTTGGATTGCTCAGATCACAAACCCTAGGTGCAGATGACTTAGAACCAATGCAAAGACTCAAAATTGTGGTATGAGATGTTATGATTGTGTTTATGCATATGAAATGATCACAAGCCATGGTGTGAATGGGTGAGGGCAAATTTGGGGTGTTTACAGCTATGTTTCAAGGCTTTTTAAAGGGTGTTTTATGTTCTATGGACCATTTGAAGATGATTGGTGAAGTTTATTTTGAGGTTTGTGGCTTGTGTGATCAGATTCTAAGAGATGAAGGTTTTGGGGATTTTTTGCAATCTTGAGTTGTGGGATGATTCAGGCCAATGTATGTTATGAAAATGAGTTCATGATGTTAGTATAGGCCAATGGGATTGATCAGAAAGTGGGTGGTGGCACAACTTGTTTGGTATGGGAAAAGTTGCAAAAAGGTCAATGGATATGTACTTGAGGCATGGCATGAGTCAAATATATTTCAAGGGGTGTCTTGGCCTCAGCTTGCATCAAGGATGACCTTTGGATCAATAGAATGCAGCTGGATGGCCTTGATCAAGTGTTCACATGGTTTATGCAATTTTCCCTCTTTGGAGTTTCTTGAAGTGCAAGGCATAGAAACTTGTGATTTTTGGCGCAATCTTGATCAAAATGTGTTTCATTATGTTGGTATGATGTTTAGAAGTTGATTAGAGGTCATGAAATGGCTTGGCAAGTGAAATTGCAAAAATACCTCTTTGGTGCACACTTGAAAATTATAGGATTTTTGCCAACTTTGAAAGGCCATATCTTGAGTTCTAGGATGAATCAAGACATGTTCTTGTACTTTTTGAAAATGGGAATACATAATCTACAACTTTTATGTCCAAGGAGTTTTCATTTGAAGCATTTTTGGTCATGAAAGAATAGGTTGAATATCTTTCCCAAAATGGAAAGTTTCCATTACAAGTCATTTCCAAAAATAGCATGTTTGCATTTGGCTAAAGATCCTTCAACTTTGTGAACTTCCAACCACTTAAATGATCAAATAAAGATCATAGAGACTCAAAATGATGATGATGACCCTTTTGTACCCTTTATGGAGGCCTCAGATGCCTTGATTTTGACTTTACTTGCTCAAGAAGTTACCCAATGATCAGATGACTTCCATAGTGAATTTCTTCATCAAATTTGGTACACATGCTCCTTATAACATATTGAGACCATTAGAAACAAGAATGACCAAAAAATGTGGGATTAAGGCCTCTGAAACCAAAACCCTAATTTTAGGTCATCTGTGCAGGAAATCTTCAGTCTGCCTCTATGCCTTTGCCATGCTTTGTGATCCCTTGAATTTTATGAACTTTGGGGAGCATATTATGATCATGGAACACACATGGACCCTCTTGTCAAGCTTCAAGACCATTGGTATGGCTCAGATCACTTCTTGGATTGCTCAGATCACAAACCCTAGATGCAGATGAAATGAACTATGCAGTGGGATATGATATGCTTATGCTAATGCAAAAATGAAAGATCACAAGCCATGGTGTGAGAAAAAGTGAGGGCAAATTTGGGTTTTTTACACTAAGTCATCAACATTTTGGGACAGTAAAAGTGGAATGCATTGGTCTCAGAGAATCATGTCTCTAACCAACACCAACATCAGTTGGTCTAACCAAGTCTACGACGAAGTTATGATCATCAACAATTATGGTAATTTCCTTAATGTGCCTCTAATTGGTACCAAAGGAGGGATCAATTATCATCCAACGTTAGCTCTTCGTCAGATGGGATACCTGATGAGGAATATACCGATCAACATTCATCTGGAAAGTTTATACATCTAGGAAGGAGAAGATGACATCATCATCAGAAAGGACATTGTCCATGCTTGGAAACATGTGCACAAGAAAGGGAAAGAATATCCAGGAAAACCAAAATATATCTCTTTGGATCCTTATCTCTAATGGGTACAAGCCAAATCTATTAAGCCGAGGATGCCTTATCCTCGACAAGGAGTGTTTCCACTGAAGGAACCATTTCTCTACTTCATGAATGACACATAAAAACTTCAGATAACTTTCAACAAAATGTAGAGAGAGAGAGAGAGAAACTCCTGGAAAAACAAATATCAGATTCTCAACCTAGAGAATGTAAAAGTTCAGAGTCTCCTGGAGGCAAAGGAAGCACTTGTAGCGGTAAAATCATGAGTGTAAGCTATTAGTTAACTTAACTCAACGTAAACAGAGTCGCCACCGCACTTTTCTTTTATTCCAAGAGGAAAAGGAAAAAAGAGCAAATAAATCCTAATGAATCTAAAAGCAAAAAGAGCTAAAAGAAATAAGCAAAGAACCGGGTAAGGGATAAGTTACACAATGGGGAGGTTTTACGCACCCAAAATGTGTGTGGTACTCCACGGGAGCCCTGTGAAAAATTTACTTTTTTTTGTTTGAAAAAGATTTGTTAAATGAGAGTGGAGGGATGAGAAAATAATTTTTTTTATAAATATTTTTATGTTTGGAGAGGTTTACCACCTTATGCCTATGTACCCACAAAGTGCAATGCGAGATCAAAACCCCGTAGTTTGTGGTACAAATAGTGAAAAGGGTTGGTTATGATTAATTTTATTAAGTGAATAGAATTTGTCATCTTCAAGTGAATGGCCAAACAAATCTACCATGAGAATGAAGGCATGGACTCATACATCATTATGGGGAGGGCTCCAACTCAGATTAAATCAACAAGTATTCCACTAAACCCCCACGAATGACAAGAGACTCAATTACATCAAACTACAACCATGCATATTGAGAGACTTGCACCCGACTAAAGAATAATGACTCATAATCGACACTTTTTAAAGAAAACAAACAAAAGTGCACAAAGGCACAAAACGATTTGAGTGAGTTTGGTACTTTTTTTATTTTTTGAATTAAGGTCAAAATTATTAAATTCATTGGTTTTAAAATAAAAGAAAAGAGTAAAATTCACTTGACAAAAGTCAAGGTTTTATTTATTAAAGAAGTGATGATTTTAGAAAACAAGAATCCTTTGAAAAAGAGAGAAGATTTTGAAAATTAAAGAAGGGGTGGAGATGAAGGGATTATCCTAAAAAAGAAATTAAGGAGATAAAGGAAGAAAGATCTAACCAAACTTGATGATACTTCCAATTATGAGCATAAGAGTTCCATCCTTATAAGCTAGCAAATGGCCAAATAAAGGCAAGTACTAACTTCATGAAGATCAAAGAAAAGGAGAGGTGTCCTAAAATCTAAGTCCAAAACTCCATTCCAATGCCAAGGATAGTAACCAATAGTCCAAAGATTAAGATCACAAGTTTTTAGAGGTTTAATCATTTATTAATATTTTTGTGTCCAAATGGACAAAAGGGAAATCAACATAACAAAAAATAAGAGCAAGCAATATAAACATGATAATGGATGAATAAAGCATAATAAAATAAAAGCAATAAAGGTGCAAGAAATTAAATATTAGTAGCAAAAGCAATTAAAGTTCAAGAATCTAAAATATTAATTGTAGTAATAGTATAATAATATTTTCATAATAGTGGTATGGTGAACTTAATCAACCACAACCAAAAGAGTAACAAAAAACGAAAGGCAACCGAATCCGCTTAGTATCTTACACTATAATAATCAATCAAGGCAAATAGGACCAAATTCAATGAAATTTGAAAGGAGATTGGGAGACCCAAAGCACCTACGCATCAAACATTCATAAGTCTTGGTTCTTAATGCAAAACGATCAATCACTTTGGGATTACGCGACCAACAAGAGGTCTGATCCATGAAAGTGAAAGTATCCAATTGGAATTTTTATTCCGAATTCGGGACAAGTTTAGGTCTATGTTAAGCAATCACCGAGTGATTTGCGAAGTAATTACCCTACAAATGAGGTCGGCCAACACCAATTAAGGTGAACGATTTTAGTGCTAATAGATCTTAGAGAAATGATATAATAAATCATTCTCCAAAAACATGCCACACTAAAAGAAAAAGTGGTAACAGTCTAATCTTAATCGAGATTTAACATTAATTTATCAAAAGCAACCCATCACGATTCCAAAGTATGGAGAATGATCCAAATGATCATTCAACCATAGATTTGAAATAGTGAAGATTAAACATCTTTGAAAATCAACAATCTTCGAATCTGAGATCTCATCGACCAAAAGAAAAAAGAATAAGACGAAGAGAAATATGGATTTAAAATTTATAATCCATAAAAAAAGATACTAAAAATATTTTTAAAACTCTTTTCAAAATTATTTTCAAAAATCCAGAAATCAAATAAAAAAAATCAGAGAAGAAAAAATTTATAAAAACAAAATAAAGTGGAATTAAAGAAAAGTAAAGGGAAAAAAATAAAGAAGTAAAAGGAGGTGAGGAAGAGCAATGTATGGTGGAGATAGTAATGGACTTAACTTGCACTTAAGCCCATAGCCAACACACCAATTTTATAAACTAATTATAATAAAAATAAAAAAATTCACTATTCCTCTTCTTCTTCATTGTGACATTTTTACACCTTAAGAACAACACAACTTCAATTTTTTGAGTTCTGTCAAATCGGAGCGACGGAGCTTAAACCATATACCGTTGCGATTGTGAGATGGAGAGGATCAAGAATGGATGCAAGCGTAGAGAGAAATAGAGCTCCGAATAACCGACAAAAATTTCCAACTACCGTAAAAAATCAAAGCAAGACTCCTCTTCAACTTCTAATTTCTTCCTCTTGTTGTTTTATGGAGAATTTGATGATTGTAAGTGGTTTTTGGTGAAAAAATGATGATGTTAGTGACGCTTGAAATTGAAGCTTTAATGGAGTTTTTGATGTTTTGGAGTTGTTTTTGTAGGGATTCACGAGGCTCTCAAAGCTTGAATTGAATGAAGAATGAAGCTCTATTTATAGAAAAATTGGAATGATTTTGAATGAAATTTTTTTGAAATCGTTTTGAATAAATTTTATGCGTTTTGGGATGTGATGAACTCGTGTCAGCATACTGAGTTTTGAGGCTTCTATTTGTGCATTTTGTTCAGCATCTCCTTGCATTTTGAAAATGTGATGAACCCGTGTTGTTTGCTGATTTTTTTCATTGCGTTTCATTCCCAGATGCTTGCGTTTTGGACTAATTTCATGCGTTTTGCTTGATGTATTTTCCAACTGCGTTTTGCTCTTGTTTTCTTGCGTTTCAAATATATTGCACGTGCATTTTGCTTTTGAATTTGGCTGGATATATTGCATTGGAGTGATGATGTGGCGTCTGTATGCTGGCTTTTGTGTGTGCTGAACAAATATTGAGTATTAACTATGCGTGTGTGTATGGGAAACTTTACGATCCTTATTATTTTTTTTTAAAACTACCAAATTCATAAAGAATGTCATGAGAAGTGGGCCTAAGATAAATGGGCTTATAATATTTTTGTATATATTTTGTGGTGGAAAAATATAAGAATGGATAGTAATAGGAAAATGATAGAATTATATAAAATGGATAATAGTTTTTTTTAATGTGATAATTAGAATGTAGGAATAATGAAAAAAAATGGATAAAGGTGAATGATAATTTTGGTGATAAAAAAATTGAATATTGAGAAATAAATAAAATGTGAAAATTAAAATGATGAAGAATATTAAATTGGGTATTTGAAAATAGAAAATAGAAATATGGACAATGGTTAGAAATAGATGGATAGAAAATAATTGGATAATGGAAATATGGATGGGGTAAAAAAAATGGTCACTAGAAAAATGTATGAATCGATGATTTTTTATTTTAAGTCCATAACCAAAATTTGAAATTTCCACACACATGATGAATGAAATCAACCACAAGCCAATAAACAAATCACCATTGAAACCACGACCATCCACCTTTAATTTTATGAACCTTTTCAAATATATCTAGATCGATCTTTGAAAAAAAAATCCACAAATGAACCACCGATGAACTGATGAACACCCACCCAATTAAGATAATTTGAACCAAATTTTTCATGAATCATAGCTCAATAAACCAGAGAATTTTCACACACAACACAGCTTATCATTGAATACGCATCACTTGAGAAATAAATGTTGGCACAAATAACTCGCAGTTGAAATAACACAACTTATCATTGAATACACATCTCCTGAAAAATAACTGTTGGCACGAATAACTTGCAGTTGAAACAATCTCCTGATAGTTTGACCAAGATTAGGTCAAGTTTCCATTTGAATCAGATCATAATTGAAAAACTACATCTGAAGTGAAATCATTGCACTGCTTTCGAAAACCCTGCAACTCCGGAAAGCATAAAGAAAAAGAATAAGCGAACTAAAACATATTTTTGTATTTTGGTTAGTGATTAATAAACATAAAAAAATATAAAGCAAATAAAAACAATAGCAATGGTGATCCACTGTGAGGCATAAACCTACACCTGAGAAGAACCGAGGAACCAATGCGATCTTGTTTGTATGCAAGATGCAGATGAAATGCGAAGAAATCTTAGGGAAAAAATTAGGGTGTTACAGCTGCCCCTATTTAAGTTTCTTCAATCTAGAGATATGAAGATCAATATCTTCGTCTCTACAAGATGGGAGAGACTTAAATATAAGAAAACCCAATTTTTGTCCTAAGAGACCATGATATGATATCATATGCAAACCCAAGATCTCTGTGGGGGACATATGACCCCTAGAGGAAAGCAAAAGCTTGGAAACACATAAGTAAATCCCGCTGGGGAAAACAACAGACAACACAAGAGTTTACCAAGAAAATAAATCACTGGATATATGACTCAACTTGGGGAAAATATATGATATAATCAAGGTAAAGAAGTTCAACAAGGAAGAGTAAACACTCTGCCAGGGAATATCAACCAAAAAAAGTATTCAAGTCCAAAAATGAAGGAATACCGAGTTGGAAAAGAATCATCAACTACCGGTTTACTGGGTAGGAGATATGAAAACGATGGACTCAACTATCAATTTACTGGATAGGAGCAAAACAAAGAGAGATAACCTCTACTACCTGTTTACAAGGTAGAAAAATATGTAGATGTTAAAAGAATTCTCAACTAACGGATTTACTGGGTAGGAAATATGAAAATAATTGACTCACCTATCGATTAACTTGATATTAGCAAAACAAAGAGAAATAACCTCTACTACCTGTTTACTAGGTAGAAAAATTTGTAGAGGTTAAAAGAATTCTCAACTACCGGATTTACTAGGTAGGAGCATATGCAACGAGCTTGATTAACTTGGTAATATTACCCACTATCAAAGAATTGATAATTTAATTCCAAAGTAATATACTCACAAAGGGGACCAAAGTTCAATCCAAGAACAAGTTGGAGAGAAACGTTCAAACAAGACTCATCCCGAGGAGGAAATATCTCAACAGGGGAAATTCCATCCAGATAATAAACTGGGGAGGAAACTGAATCAATATCTTCCACGAGGAACAAACTCAATGGGGAACTTAGAAAGGATAAACACTTTATTCTTAAGGGTTGGAAATGTAATCTTGAGAGTAAGACAATACACACACACACACACTCTGTTGGAAAAAAATACACCAAAGAGCGGGGAACAATGATATACCAAAGAATGCAAAAATGCAAACATATGATGCTATGCATAAAGTGAATGCATGAATATGCGTATGAATATGTGTAAACACCCCAAATTTGCCCTCATTCATTCACACCATGGCTTATGATCTTTTCATGTTGCATAAGTTCAATCATATCATCTCATATTGCCTTTCTGCTTCACTGCATTGATTCAAAGCCATCTGCATCTAGGGTTTGTGATCTGAGCAATCCAAGAGCTATCTGAGCCACTCCAAAGGTCTTTAATCATCTCAAGTGGGTCCATGTATGTTCAAGCATCATATTATATCCTCCCAAGGTCAAGGAAGTCAAAGAATCACAAGAACTGAGAAAGACATGGAAGCAGAGCCAGGTTTAACTGCACAGATGACCTAAAATTAGGGTTTTGGTTTCAGAGGCCATAAATCCAAATTTTTTGGCCATTCTTTTTTCTATTGGTATCTATATGTTATGAGGATTATGCATATCAATTTTCATGAAGAAATTCAAAGGGGAAGGCATCTGATCACAAGATGACTTCTTGGGCAAGTCAGTGCAAAATCAGGGCATCTGAGGCCCCCAATGACCCAACCAAAGGGGTTTCTCCATCATTTTGAATGTGTATGATCTTTATTTGATCATAGAAGATGTTAGAAGTTCACAAAATTGAAGAATTTCAAGCCATTTGCAAAGTTGCCTTTTTGGGAAAGTGACTTATAATGTAAACTTGCCATTTTGGGAAAGTTTTTCAACCTCATCTTTGATTCAAAAATGATTCAAATGAAAAAACTTTGGTCATGAAAGTTGTAGATTGGATCCTCACATTTTCAAAAAGTACAAGAACTCATTCTAATTCATTTTAGATCAAAAGTTATGGCCTTGCAAAGTTGGGAAAATCATGAAATTTTCACTTTTGCACCAAAGAGGGAAACTTGCAAAAACCCTTGCCAAACCAATTTGTGACTTCAAATGGACTTCTACACATTATAACATCATAACACATTGCCTAAAACTCAGAATTGGCCCAAGAATCTCCAAGTTTCATGACTTATGCATGAAGAAATCAAGAAAGGGCCAAACTTCATGAAAATTGCAAAAAACCCCACAAGTTTCAATCCACTTGCTGATTTGCCTCAATCTCATTTCCATGATCATCCTTGAATCAAGCTGCAGCAGACATGCCTTTGTCCTAGGCCTGAAACAGCCCATACCTCAAAGGACACATAGCCATGACTTTTTGCAAAACAAGCCATACCAATCAGCATAGCCCACAACAACTCTCTGACCTATCACCACTTGATATGTGGACCAAATGGAACTCAAAACACACAAGAGGCAAGCCTGAAACCACAACATCACCATAGTTCAAAAAAACTCTCCCTCTTGCATTTTCATTCGAATCTCATCACACAAGCCTAAAACCTCAAAATAAACTTCACAAAACCACTCACCATGATCCACTGATCATTTCCCAACCATCATTTGGCCCTGAAACCACCCCAAACAGAAATACGATTTTCCACTCCCTTTGGACAGAACTTCATCAATCTCACAAACCAGCCACAATACACTCCAACTAAGCCTCAAAGCTTCTTCAGGAAGATCATTGGAGGGGCTTTGAAGCCAAAAAGCTGCCTGAAAGCTCCAGAGTTGAAAGTTCCATCTCAGGTAGCTCTCTCAAACTTTTTTTCCAGAAATCCTTTTTTAAGTTATAGAATTGTTCCTCATGATCTCCTGATTACTCTGAGCTTTGTAGTTTTGAAAATGGTGAAGAAATGAGCATGAACCGAATCTCTGAAATTTTTGACCTAAAAAGAGATTGATTCGATTCATGCTTGTTTCTGAAAATAAATTGATTTCATGCCTGGATTCTTGTTCCTTGATGTTTGTTGAGTGATTCTGGAGCTTTAGGGGGCTTGGGGTGAGGTTTTGAGGGAGATAGCATTTTTCAGGGGAGAGTGTGTCCGGAGAAGATGACCGGAGGTCATTTCCGGCCACCTGAAAGTCATTAGGGCTTTTAATTGTGATTAGGGTTTCGTTTAAATGTGGGTCGTTAGATGGAGTTTCCCGCACGTGTTTGTGTGACCTGGATCTCATGATTAGTTTTAATTATAGGAATAATATTTAATTAATTAGGTTTAGGCAGATTTGAATATGGGCCGTAGGATTGCGCGCCAGGTCAATGGATTTTAACCCAGAACCAATCTAATCCATTCATTCAGCTTACTTTTCCATTTTATTAATTTTATTTCATTTTATTTGTATTTTATTTCTACGAATTTTTAAAAATAGTAAAATACATTAAAAAATTCTGAAAATTTTTATCAAATCTTTTATTAATTTTCAGAACCCAAAAATATTTTTATTTTTATTTTTTGCATCAAACATTATTTTTAAATCATTTAAATGTTTAATTTTAATTAGTTAATGAAGATTAATTAATTAAAAATGCATTTAGGTATTTAAAAATCACAAAAAAATTCACATTACATTTTGATACATTTAGAAACATTATCCAACTCTTCAAACAAATTTCTTTTTGGTCCTTGACCTACTTTGATAATTTTCATTGGAATAAAAGTTATTAAAAGGCAATATTTTGGTCATAACTTAGAAAAATTCATTCTGCCTAACCATGAAGAGTTTGATGATGGTTCTTCTTGCATTTCATCCTTCATATCATGTAGTTTCTAGGGTAAAATTGGTTTGAATTTATCTTCCATTTTCAATTT
Organism: Lathyrus aphaca; assembly: GCA_963966055.1. NCBI lineage: Eukaryota > Viridiplantae > Streptophyta > Magnoliopsida > Fabales > Fabaceae > Lathyrus > Lathyrus aphaca. The sequence goes on from OZ014521.1 coordinate 213,167,029, forward strand.
AATGATCATTTTTCCTTTTGAGGTGCCTTGAAACCCTAGTTGACTTAGAAACATCATAACACCCATTAGGTTAAGAGTTAGGTCCCCTCCTTTGGGCAGTGAACTTATATAGGGTTAGGGTTCCTTTGATTCCATTTTCAATTTTTTATCTTGTCATTTGTTTCTGATTTTTGAATTTTTCATTGCATATTGTATGTGAACCCTAATTTGTGCTTTCATTTGCATCCACCTTTCATATGCTTGCATTCAAAAGCTTGCCATGACATTTTATGCATCAACATGACATATAAGACATCTTAGGACATTTTAGAATCATGCTTGATCACTTGTTCATTCATTTGCCATGTTATGCATTCATTCCATTTCATAAACTTCCATGAACTTACATGGTTCAAAACATGCTTCATTTGCATCCTCATCTTTGTATGATCATCCACAACTCTTGACATGTGTTTGCATCATCCTTTAGCATCATTAACATCATGTTCATGCTTCTGACTTTGTCTTGCATCATGGCATTTCATCTCATTTTCATTGCATTTCATTTCTTTTCCTAACTTTTCAGGTGGTAAGTTGTTTTGAGAAGTGAATTTGCCTTCACTTCTCACAATCTCTTCTCATCTCTCTTGCATCATTTCTGAATTTTATCTTTGTATTAGAGTGAGCTTGCTCATTCATGTTCATCTCTTACTTTCTTTCTTCAAGCAACTTGTCTTCTTAAGTGAAGCAAGTTGTCTTGCTTCTTGCTGCTTCTCTTCCTTTCATCTGCTTCTTCCTTGGTGGCTCCTTGAAGATATTTCTCTCTTAAGCCTCACAAACCCTAGGATCTCCAAGTATGATAACAATTAGGGTTTGATTAGTCCCCCATTAGTTTTACCTTTGTGTCATCTTTGAGTCTTCTCCTCTCATCTCTCAATCAAGGACTAAACCTTAAAGGTTTTAAGGCTTTATGATTAGGGTTATGCCTGTATCCTTCTATTAGGATGGAGTATATAACTATAATCCTAAGTGTTAAACCCTTAATGTGTTTAAATCCCTTAATCAATCCATCTAATAATCACTAAGACAATAAGCTTGTAACTTGGGCCTTGCATTAGGGTTCTAATTCTTCCTTAATTGGTTAAGAAGGACTAACCCTAGTGTTAATGGACAAGTCCTCCTCAAGTTGTCTTGCAAACCATAAAATCCACTTCTTAATATTACCATTAACTAAAATCCACTTTAATAAATACTTTGTTTTGTCATGAGGTTAATCCCTAATCATGGATTAAGTTGAGGTATCTTCCTCAACTTAAATGTTCTCATCTATTATCCTTCTATTAGGATGGTGTAATGGGTCCATTAAATCCTTGGTTATGGCTTAAACTCATTACTTAACACTAAACAAAAACACCAAAAACATCTAAATAATTGCAAGTAGGTTAATGATCTTAATCCTACATCATGGTGATTAAGGGTGAGGTGCTTACTTCATACTTAAGGTATTCTTATTACCCCTAATCAGAGGGAGGATGTGATGAGTTTACTAACCCTTGGTTTAGGCTTAAGCTCATTTTCTTATGACAAACACAAAAAGCAATAAAAGATTGAAAACACCAAAAACAAACAATAATCATCTCCTCCGGGATTCTTTTCTCACCTCATTCACTCATAAACGAGAACTCGCTTCTTCCGTCTAATGCAAGACAGTTAACACCTGAGCCAGACAGGTCATACACTTGAGTATAGACAAGTAAGAAGTTCACAAGTCAATTCATCTTTCAGTCTCTTTGAGTCGAACTACGGTGTTCTGACTTCCTCATTGCACGAGAGGATACGTAGGCATAACTTAAAAGTTATCGAACAAAAGTCTCTGTATATTCCCCCCTCTTCCAGCTTCATTCTTTTAAGCCTCATAGTCTTGAGCTTTGGACTCTTTCCTTACATTGACACTTCATATATTTCACTTCACTCTCTTCCAGCACTGACACTTGCATTCTTCCCATCTTTGATACACAGATTGCACTGACACTACCCCTTTAAAGCACAAATCTTTTAAGCATGGATCCCATCGAGTACGGCGGACAATCTGGGTGCTAATACCTTCCCAGGTTGTAACCAACCCCCTTTCTCAGTTTCTCTGGTTCGCGACCGTCTTATCCATATTTTCTCAGGTTTATGCAGCATTACCTTTCCTTCGGGATAAAAATGCCTAGCTGGCGACTCTATTCATTCGTTCTCTCTTCGCCGACCGTTCGCGTCTGTACTCCTTCTGACCAGGTGTCATTTGGTGGGAGCGACAATATGCTGAAAAAATAGACATAAAGATAAGCAACGGGTGACATAAACATCACATCAACAAGATACTTGGCCAATCCCAAGACAACAAGGCTGGGGAATCCTGCTGGAAATTCAATTTGAAATCTTGCAGGGGGAAATCAAAAACCATCAAAGGAATAAAATCCTACTACAAGGCTTAACTCATACTGAGGAAACATTTGCTAGGGATCCAATCCACAAAGAAATCTTCAATAATCCATGAAGAAAAACATTTGAGGTTCCACTCTGAAAGGAGAAACATCAACAACACAAAAATCTCAAACTCTTTGGGGAAAGAGGGAAATGTCCCTGTTAAACTCTGATGGGGGAAATTATCTTCATAACTTTGTTTGGGGAAACAAGATAAAGATCTACCACGGATGCAGGTAAAAGATAGCCTTACTAGAGTATCAAACATCAAGAATCAACTCTGCATAGGGATACAACCCTGCTGAGGAAAGGTAATAATCTATCGAGTATGGGAAAAGCTTCCACAAAAGTGTTCTTGTTAAGAATCAAACTATGCGAGAAATAATCATCATACCACTCCCGCTTCGCTAGGGGAAAGGGTGCAAGACTTGCTGAAGATCACATAGAAATATTCTGGAAACCATCACACGCAGACCTACTGGGGATTTATGGAAAAGATCTATGGATATCATTCATCATTGAAAATTTTGGAATTGTTGACCCACATGGGGATACCAGAAGTTAACATCATAGCCAAAACACAATTACGAGGGATTTTAAATCAATACCCACCATCAGGTGAAAGAAAACCTCTAAACTAACTACTATATCAATTCTTCTGCCAGGGGATACAACCAACTCAAGCTGAGGAACAAGAACTCAGATGAGGATTCCCAATGCTTCTCAAGTTAAAAATAAACTACTGAGGAAGAGATACAAACTCAGTTGAAGATTCTTGAGACATCCCTTCCAACAATTCTCTTGGGGAAGAAATTGGAACTCGAACTAGGAACATTCATATAACAAACCATCCCCTCTCATACTTGTTGTTGGGGAGCAAAACATCATTAATATCAACATGCCAAGACTATTCAGTAATTCTGCATGGATACAACCGGATCAAACCCTACTTTGGGAGAGGCAAGTTACACACATCAAGACTTTGTCATCCCTGGCATAAGTGTTGATATTCTTTCTTCAAATTCATGAATCAAGCAAAATACCTTTTGAAGTGACCACTTAATGTAAACCAAGAGAATAATTTAAATGAAATCTTCTAACAAATTCCACTTGGAGAACCTACTGCCGAGGTACACTATGGGAATTTCAAAAGATATCAACTGGAAAAGTCAATTGTCGAGACTAACCATGGAGTCTACTGCCAAGATTCCGAAAAGAAAACATCTTATGTTGAAGTCTTCTGGAGATCTACTGCCGAGATTAACCAGAGAATCTACAAATAAAATGTCCTCTACCGAGATCAACTATGAGATTCTTCTTTTAAAATCATCCGAGAAATCTACTGTTGAGATTATTAGAAAGAAAATAACTTTTGATCAAGTTAACTGGAAATCTTCTGCCGAGACGTACCAGTAAACAAGAGGAAACACCTTCTGCCGAGGCTGATCAAAGAAAACAGAACTACCTTATGCCGAGGTCTAACGTAATATTTCTTTAAAATCATCCAGGATATCTACTACCGATATTCTTGGAGATAAAATACCTTCTGCCGAGGTTAACTGAGAACACACCTGCTGTTGAGGTATAAAATTCGTCTTCAATTGGGAACCTTCAATAGATTCTTCCTAGGGAGACAAAGTATATATGCAAAATAAATTCATTCTATATCTAGATTTCATAGTCTAGAGAGATCAACATTGTTGCAGGGATCAACATTTGATCGACAACTTCATGGGGGAGTTCACAATTCATAGCTTTTTCCCCATACTCCATGGTTTACAAAGGATTCTACACCAAGAGTAATCTTTGTACCATAAATACTTGAGATAATTTGCCTCAATATCTTCAACTCCCAGAGGGATTCATCGAATCTTGACGTAACTGCCCCATATTAACTGAGCTTGGCACACCTTTTGATCAACGAAGTCTTCAAACTTTGCCCCATGTGAAATCATCAACTAGGAAAGAAGACTTGCTCATACTCAACAAAGTCTTCAGGAAACATGCCCCTGGATATATTCATTCTTGAGATAACTTGCCAATCACTCTTCAGAGTTTCAGACCTCAAAAGATTAAAGTCATCACTGATGCTCACATGTAAGCTTTCAGATGTCAAACAAATGTATGCAAGCAGAAAATGTCAATTCTGAGAATAATAATTCTAATGCAACACATATGTTTATCTTGAAGTTATTATTGAAAATATGTCGCAAAACCTTGTGAGTGAATCACTAGTTTAGACACGACATTTATTTTTGAATGCATATGCAATACCAACAAAGATCTTTTAAGCACAACTCATGGGAGTCAGGAACGCTATCTCGTTGAAGTACACTTTTAAAACAAACCCTGCTTCAATTAGGTCTTTTGAGGGTTATAACTTGGCCTGGTTCACGGTTTTAAGAAAAAAATATTTTTAGGCTCAAAAATTTATTGGTACCCACCCAATCTCCGTGATGTCCTTCAGTCCTATATTCAGTTAATTCAACTTAAAGGTTTGTCTCTCAAAAGGATTAAACTAACGGTTTAAGAACCCATGAGGTTGACAATTTAAGATCCAATGAGGTTTTTTAGGGAATAACAGTCACCCTGTCAGCTTTTGACTTAGTAGTCACATAAATTTGTTCTTTTGGTAAGGATTTTTCTTTGCAACCCTTTTGAAATTCTGGGATCAGGTACGTGATGTCGAATGAGATGTTTAAACACTTGAACACTTGAACAAAACTTAAAGTGCAGAAAAATTAAACAACACAAGAAATTGTTAACCCAGTTCAGTGTATAACCACACTTACATCTGGGGGCTACCAAGCCAGGAAGGAAATCCAATATAAGTAATATTAATTCTAGACTTAAACCACTCAGTTTAATCTTTCACTTAATATCTACCCAAGGCAATTTCTACCTAAGACACAACTTAGATATGAGTACCAACTCACTCCCCCTCAATCACACAGTGATATGTTTACAAGTTTAATAAAATTGAAGTCATACTTCAAACAAAACAGCTTGATCTAACTTCACAGTTTCAATCAAGACACAATACACTTTTGCTTAAAAGCTCATAAAGTGATACACATATAAAACCTGCTATTGAAACACAAACTCCCTATTAAGTCATCTTAATTTCGTACTCTATTCTGAGAGTTTCTGTTGCTTAAATAGATGCTTGGATTTTTGGGCTTTCTGTAGGTTATCCAACCCTGATACGCATGCTGCCATCACCTTGAATTAGGGTTTGTTACTTCCTTGATTCTAGGTGAGTCAGTTCTTCTATTTATACTGAAATCATATAACCAATCTCTCTACAGATGCGCCTTCTTCTGTTTTATCCATTCATAATTAATTCCAGATAAATTCCCTGAATTTACTCAGTTCTGTTAAGCATTAATTAATTCTGGTAGCAGGTTTGAGATGTCACAACATCTGGTGTGACATCCTGAAAACTGAACTTACTTCATTAACTGATACAATGTCACAACATCTTGTGTGACATCCTGAATTAAGTTCATTTACTTATACTCTATTTGATCATGTCACAACATCTGATGTGACATCCTGAACTAAGTTCAACACTTCTTGTTGGTCAAAAATTCTGCCAATTCTAAACATCTACAAACTCCCCCTTTGGCTAATTTTTGGCTAACATAATCTTCTGGTTTATCAGAGTGCAGCAGAGTTTCTTTTATCAGAGTACAACAATTCTTTTCTGTTGAGTCATGTGTGAGTTTACTCCCCCTCAAACCTGCATGTGTTCTGACTTGTTTCAACAGACATATTTCATTAAAAACAACTTAGTTCAGAAGCAAACAAAAGACATTTTTCATTAATCAGTAAGCTGCAGCAGACATTGTTGTTGTTGTTCAGTTCTCTTCTCCCCCTTGTTAGACATAAATTGGGGCCAAATTTTACATTGACAGAGAGAATTACAAAATTACAAATTTAAAATACAATGCTGAAGCAGACAGTGCACATTCCTCACATACATTTTTCACTTAGAATCTTCATATTCAGTGTCTTCTTCTTCTTCTTCTTCCGATTCATCATCAGAGTCAGCAGCCTTCTGAGCACTCTCTTCCATTTCCAGCCTTTGAATAATCTCCTCAAGCTTCTGCTTCCTGGCATCCAGTTCTTTGCATGTGTTCTTCAGCTCAGCAATCAAAGCAGCTTTGGATATAGGAGACTTTGCCTTTGAAGGTCTAGCAGATGTCCCAGAGGGAGCTTCAACATCAGCTGCATGATGACTTAAGAACATCTTGTAGTGGAAGGCCAGAGGACTCTCTCTTTTGCAGGTTGAATCCTTCTCAGTGAGGATACCAGGATACTGGCTGAGGATTATTCCACACAGCAATGAAGGGAAGGCAATAGGCAGCTTTGTTGCAGATGTCCTAGCATGCTTCACTATTTGATCAAAAATGTAATCCCCAAAGTCCAGCTTTGTTTGGGTGCCCACATCATATATGAATCTGCCCAATCCAGTTGCTATTGAAGAGGTATGGTTGGTAGGGAACCAGTTTACAGTGTCAATCCTATGCAGCATTGCATACTTCCTTGTTAGCAAGCTAACAGAAAGTTTGCCCTTGACTGGCCAAGCTTCGACTTGATTGGAAGTAATGACCTTGCACACCTGGTTGTCAGTCTTCCCCAGCTCATTAGGTCCATCAGATTCTCTCCCTAGGTAGTGGTTGATAACCCTAGGAGAGAATTTCACACATCTCCCTCTTACATACACCTTTCTGAATTCATCTGACTTACCATCAGCACAGTCCTCTTGAAGGTTGACAATAAATTCCTTGACTAACAGCTCATAGCAAGGTGAAAAGTTTGACACTGTTTTGAATAAGCCAGCAGAAGATATTAGGTCAATTACCTCAGTGCACTCAAGTGCATTGCTGCCCAGCTCTCTTTCAAGTGCTACCCTTCTTTGGTAGACAAATTTCCATCTGCTCACACTTGACACATGATGGAAAGAAATATTATCCAGAGGAGCTTCTGAAACAGCAGAGGTAGACCTTGAAGGTGATGGTTTCTTCTTTGGTTGGGATGTTGGGACATCCTCTTCAACATCTGAATCTGGTGGAGTGACAGCTTTCCTCTTTTTTGTATTCACCTTGCTCCATTGTTTGGTAGGGCCAAAGGCAACTTTAGCTTTGTCCTTCTTTGGTGTAGGTTGTTTCTTTTCAGGAGTTGCATGTCCTGCAGTCTTCTTTTCCTTCCTAGTCCTAAGCCTTTTGGCTATGCTAGGGTCCACAGAGGCAATGATTTTTGTGTCAGAATCATGCTCTATGTCTACAACAGGAGGAGGTTGTGTAGTCTCCTCTTCAGCAAGTGGATCAACAGAAGCTTGATCATCAGTGGCTTCATCATCATCATCAGTGGAGGCCTTGTGCTGGTCCTCAGATGTTTCAACATCTATTGAGACATCCTGTTGAGCAGGAGTGTCCTCTTCAGCTTGATTACTCTATTCTTCTTGTGGAGCTGGCATGGTGTTCAGAGGAATAGATATTCCACTCACAACTCTTTGCTCAGACAGAATCCTGTTCACAAGATCCGTAATTGAAGCATCCACATACTCAGAGGCTTTGGGATTGGTGTTTGAGGATGAAGGCTTCCCTTTGACTTTGCTGAATACAGGTTCCTTTGCCCTTCTCACATTAGGAGTTCTAGGCTTTTGAGCAAGAGGAACACTTCCCCTGATTTCGTCTATGGGAGTTGAATCCATAGGTACCACGGAGATGGGGGTTGCATGCACCACATCTTCTTGGTTGAGGATTTCATCAGAGAGATTAGGGTTTTGATGTTGAGACATTTTCGAATGTAGTGGAGGAAGAGGTTAGGATTGATTGAGTTTGATGAGCTCTGAAAATCAGCTATAGCATGCAATTTGTTTTGAGAGGATGATGAGAAGATGAATAGCTGAGAGCAAGCTGGAACTTTTATAAGAGTCGTTACTTGGAGAATTTTAAGGAGTGGAATACACAGAGTTCTTGACCAGACTGGTGTTGCCATCTGGTGATCATGCCACACGATGTCATAGGACATGTTGGCACTTCTCCATAACTGCTATATTTCACATAAACAGATTCCCAATTTACCCCTTAGGTTTTCAAATTGGGTAGCATCCAAAGCTTTAGTAAATATATCAGCCAATTGCAGATCCGTGGCTACATGTTCTAATGAGATCACTTTCTCTTCCACAAGATCTCTGATGAAATGATGCCTGATATCAATATGCTTGGTCCTGCTATGTTGGATAGGATTCTTTGATATGTTAATAGTACTTAAGTTGTCACAGTACAATGTCATGACATCTTGTGGGACATTGTATTCAGTGAGCATTTACTTCATCCAAACCAACTGTGAACAACTGCTACCAGCTGCAATATATTCAGCTTCAGCAGTGGATAAGGATACACAATTTTGTTTCTTACTGAACCAAGATATCAAATTGTTTCCTAGGAAGAAGCATCCTCCTGATGTGCTCTTTCTATCATCAACACTTCCATCCCAATCAGCATCACAGAAGCCAGTGAGAATTGGTTCACATCCATGGGAGTACATTATGCCATAGTCACAAGTACCATTGACATATTTCAGAATTCTCTTGACCTGGTTTAGATGGCTAACTTTTGGATCAGCTTGATATCTTGCACATACACCTATTGCAAAGGCTATATCTGGTCTGCTAGCAGTCAGATATAATAAGCTTCCAATCATGCTTCTGTATAGGCTTTGGTCCACCTTCTCACCCTTGTCATCTTTTGTCAGCTTTAAATGAGTGGGGGCAAGTGTTCTTTTATGACTTGCACTATCCATCCCAAACTTCTTCACAGTGTTCTTGGCATACTTGCTTTGGGATATGAACATTGAATCTTCCATCTGCTTGATTTGCAGTCCAAGAAAGTAGGTTAGTTCTCCTACTAGGCTCATCTCAAATTCAGATTCCATTTGAGTGACAAAATGTTTAACCATCATGTCTGACATCCCACCAAAGACTATGTCATCTACATATATTTGAGCAATCATGACATTTCCTTCTTCATCTTTCACAAACAAGGTTTTGTCTATTCCACCTTTTCTGTATCCTTGTTTTGTGAGAAAAGTAGTCATCCTTTCATACCATACTCTTGGGGCTTGCTTCAGTCCATAAAGAGCCTTCCTTAGTTTGTACACATGGTTTGGATAGCTTGGATCAACAAATCCCTTAGGCTGTTCTACATATACCTCTTCATTAAGATATCCATTTAGAAAGGCACTTTTCACATCCATTTGAAATAGCTTGAACTTCAGGATACAAGCAATTCCTAAAAGTAGTCTAATTGATTCAAGCCTTGCTACTGGTGCAAAGGTTTCATCAAAGTCTACTCCCTCAATTTATGTGTATCCTTGAGCTACAAGTCTAGCTTTGTTCTTTGTAACAACTCCCTGCTCATTTGACTTGTTCTTATACACCCATTTAGTGCCAATCACATTTATGTCATCAGGTCTAGGAACAAGATCCCACACTTCATTCCTTGTGAACTGACCTAATTCTTCTTGCATAGCACAAATCCAGTACTCATCATTAATAGCTTCCTTGATGTTTTTAGGTTCTATTTTTGAAACAAAACAAGAACCTGAAATCACCTCTCTTGATCTAGTGCTTACACCTCTGTTGGGATCACCAATTATTAAATCTTTGGGATGATCCTTCTGGATTCTGATGGAGGGAGGTTTGCTGGATTGTTCTGTCCTTGCTTCAGTTTGAGTGAAGTCAGGATGATCACTCTTTATTTCAGCTTCAGTCTGACTATCAGCAGATGTTCCAACATCATCTGTAACATCTGCAGGGGCATCATCAATTATCACATTTATGGACTCCATGATAACCTTGGTTCTAGAGTTAAATATTCTATAAGCTCTGCTATTTATAGAGTATCCAAGGAAAATCCCTTCATCACTTTTAGGATCCATTTTTCTTCTTTGCTCCCTATCAGCCAGAATATAACAATTACTTCCAAACACATGGAAGTACTTAACTGTTGGTTTTCTGCCCTTCCAGACTTCATAGATTGTGGACAAGGTTCCTTTCCTTAGAGTGACTCTATTATGAATGTAACAAGTTGTGTTCATAGCTTCAGCCCAGAAGTACAATGGTAACTTTTTAGCATGGATCATAGCTCTTGCTGATTCTTGGATAGTTTTGTTCTTCCTCTCAACAATCCCATTTTGTTGAGGGGTGATAGGTGAAGAGTATTCATGATTGATTCCTTCTGAAGAGCAGAAATCGGAGAATGTTTGATTCTCAAACTCCTTTCCATGGTCACTTCTTATTCTGACCACACAACTTGCTTTTTCTCTTTGTATTCTTTGGCACAAATCTTTGAATACATCAAATACATCAGACTTTTCTTTGATAAAATTTATCCATGTATACCTTGAAAAGTCATCAACCACCACATAGGCATACCTCTTTCCACCAAGGCTCTCAACCTGCATTGGTCCCATAAGATCCATATGCAATAATTCCAAAACTTTGGAAGTTGTCAGATGTAGGAGCTTTGGATGGGACATCTTGGTTTGCTTGCCTATTTGACATTCACCACATATTTTGCCATCATCAATCTTCAGTTTAGGAATACCTCTCACAGCTTCCATAGATATGATTTTCTTTATACCTCTGAAATGAAGATGACCCAGTCTTTGGTGCCATAGCTTCACTTCTTCTTCTTTGGCTAAAAAGCAAGTTGAAGTGAGACTGAAGTCTTGAGGTTCCCACATATAACAGTTGTCTTTAGATCTGGCTCCTCTCATGACAACCTTCTGTTCTTTATTAGACACTATGCATTCAGTTTTAGTAAAGTTTACACTGTAACCTTGATCACATAATTGACTTATGCTGATCAAGTTAGCAGTTAATCCTTTTACTAGCAGCACATCATCTAGTCTTGGTACATCTGGACAGTCCAAGGTCCCAACTCCCTTGATTTCTCCTTTAGCTCCATCTTCAAAGGTTACATATCTGGATGAATATGACTTTAAGTCTACCAGTAAATTCTTCAATCCAGTCATGTGCCTTGAGCATCCACTGTCAAAGTACCAGTCTTCTTTAGCTGATACTCTTAGAGATGTATGAGCTATATATGCAACACCCTTCTTTGACCATTTTTGCTTGTAGTGAGGTTTTCTTTGATGCTTCTTCCCTTTGTAGTGACCATTTTTAGAGCTCCAAGGTTGCTTGTTGAACTTGTTCTTGGACATATAACTTTGATCAGCATGAAGACTAGCTTCAGGTACCCATACTTTCTTGATGACCTCTGCTTTCTGCTTAGGGGGTTGCTGATATCTTTGATTTTGATGTCCATGCAGCGCTTTCTTGGTAACCTCTATCTTCTGCTTAGAAGTTTGGTGATGCATCTGATTTGGATATCCATGCAACTTGTAGCAATGAGGTTTGATGTGACCAAACCTTCCACAATGATGACATCTCCATCTTTGATACTTCTTTTTCATCATGTTCTTTTCATGATGTTGGGACTTCTGTTGGAACATCATGTTTGTCTTTATGTTCTTTTCATGATGTTGGGACATCTGTTGGGACATCTTGTTTGACTTTATGGAATTTGAAGTAGTTTTGCTGGTGCTATCCTCAATCTTTTGAGCTTTGTTAAATCCCAGTCCAGTTCTATCCCCTGAATGCTTATTGTTGTTGAGAATAACATCCAGTGTGTTTGAGCTACTGTTCAGCATTCTAACAGATTTGGACATATGTTCCAACTTGGAGTTGAGAAGGCTTACTTCACTTTTCAAAGTGTCAATGATCTCTAGATCACTTGTTTTTTCAGCCTTTAGTGCCTCAATCTGCTTCTTCTGCTTTATACTCTCCATGCATATTTCAGTGCTCCTTTTAACCAGCATCTTGTATGATTCTTCTAGCTCTTCAAAAGTCAGCTCCTCATCACTGGATCCACTTTCAGAATCACATACTCCAGCTAGAGCAGTGATGTGCTTTGCTGATTCTTCTTCTGAATCACATCCTGAGTCTTCATTAGACTAGGTCACAGAGAGACCTTTCTTTTGCTTCTTTAGATAGGTAGGGCATTCATTTCTGATGTGTCCATATCCTTCACATCCATGACATTTAATCCCTTTTTCTTGATTGGTCTTTTCATCATAATTTGACCTTCTATTAACATCATAAGGTCTTTTATTCTCAGAAGAGTTTGAGTATCTTCCACTTGGTCTGGACTTGCCATCCATCTTTCTGAGAATCTTGTTGAATTGTCTTCCAAGCATAGCAATGGTTTCTGATAAATTTTCTTCAGGGTCTGCTTCATTATTTTCTTCTTCTTTATCAGTATTTGACACCAAGGCTATGCTTTTGTTCTTCTTTACAATTGTATCATTCATTCCCATCTCAAATGTTTGAAGGGAACCAATGAGCTCTTCAACCTTCATTGTGCATATGTCTTGAGCTTCTTCTATTGTTGTGACCTTCATGTCAAATCTTTTTGGTAAAGATCTGAAAATCTTTCTTACCAGCTTTTCAACAGTCATCTTTTCTCCCAAAGCACCTGAAGTATTGGCTATTTCCAAGATGTTCATGTAGAACTCATGAATTGTCTCATCTTCCTTCATTCTCAAGTTTTCAAACTTGGTGGTGAGAAGTTGAAGTCTTGACATCTTCACCTTTGATGTCCCTTCATGAGTTGTTTTGAGAGTGTCCCAAACATCTTTGGCCAGCTCACAGTGATGCACAAGTCTGAATATGTTCCTATCAATGCCATTGAATAAAGCATTTAAGGCCTTGGAATTTCCAAGTGTTGAATCTTCTTCCTCATTGCTCTATTCTTCTTCAGGTTTCAACACTTTTGCTCCATCCTTGTTGTCTTGGACAGGGTGCTCCCATCCTTTGTTGACTGCTTTCCAGGCCCTATTGTCAAGTGATCTTAAGAATGCTACCATTCTTGGCTTCCAGTAGTCATAATTAGATCCATCCAATATAGGTGGTCTATTTACTGATCCTACATCTCTGTCCATGTTTCCAAAATTTGCAGTCCCTAGATCTCACCCAGTTAAATAGGCAGGGTGCCTGCTCTGATGCCAATTGAAATTCTGTGATCAGGTACGTGATGTCGAATGAGATGTTTAAACACTTGAAGACTTGAACAAAACTTAAAGTGCAGAAAAATTAAACAACACAGGAAATTGTTAACCCAGTTCAGTGTATAACCACACTTACATCTGGGGGCTACCAAGCCAGGAAGGAAATCCAATATAAGTAATATTAATTCTAGACTTAAACCACTCAGTTTAATCTTTCACTTAATATCTACCCAAGGCAATTTCTACCTAAGACACAACTTAGATATGAGTACCAACTCACTCCCCCTCAATCACACAGTGATATGTTTACAAGTTTAATAAAATTGAAGTCATACTTTAAACAAAACAGCTTGATCTTACTTCACAGTTTCAATCAAGACACAATACACTTTTGCTTAAAAGCTCATAAAGTGATACAAATATAAAACTTGCTATTGAAACACAAACTCCCTATTAAGTCTTCTTAATTTCGTACTCTATTCTGAGAGTTTCTGTTGCTTAAATAGATGCTTGGATTTTTGGGCTTTCTGTAGGTTATCCAACCCTGATACGCATGCTGCCATCACCTTGAATTAGGGTTTGTTACTTCCTTGATTCTAGGTGAGTCAGTTCTTCTATTTATACTGAAATCATATAACCAATCTCTCTACAGATGCGCCTTCTTCTGTTTTATCCATTCATAATTAATTCCAGATAAATTCCCTGAATTTACTCAGTTCTGTTAAGCATTAATTAATTCTGGTAGCAGGTTTGAGATGTCACAACATCTGGTGTGACATCCTGAAAACTGAACTTACTTCATTAACTGATACAATGTCACAACATCTGGTGTGACATCCTGAATTAAGTTCATTTACTTATACTCTGTTTGATAATGTCACAACATCTGATGTGACATCCTGAACTAATTTCAACACTTCATGTTGGTCAAAAATTCTGCCAATTCTAAACATCTACACCTTTCTTTTCACTTTTCACGATTCTCATTCTTTTTATTTTCCCTAACTTTTTCCTGGACAATTTTTTTATGAATTTTTGATGTCTAGCGGAATGCCCCAATTTTTTCCTAAGTCATTCAATTTTTTCGACTTAGCGGGCTTTTCTTTTCTTTTTCTTTCTATCTCTTTTTTTTGAACAAATCATGTGACATTGGCTTATCTAACTTTGTTAAACAAGGTTGTGACTGTCTCCTTCCTTCATGGATGAGGGATAACCATTGTGATTTTCTTTAAGACGCACATTCCTTTTAAAATTTGGACACTTTGGTCAAATTAACTGAAGACTACCTGTAATACCCTAAAATTTTACCTCTTTATTTATCGCCAACCTCAAGTGGTTTATGCTTCGTCATTTCACATGATCATCCGAGCATTGCATCGCATCCAAAAAAAATAAAATAATGAATAAATCATGAGCATTTGCATGTGATTGGGTTAGGTTTGTCAATTTTGGAGCTCAAGAGAGGAAAATTACTACAAAAATATATGCAAAGCAATTCTATAAGAAACAACCAAAAGAAAAGAAAAATGAAATTTAAAGGTCGTTAACCAGTTAACGCATTTGGTTAACCGGTTAATGGGGGCGGATTTTGGAAAACTATTTGAAAGTTAGTTGGATTTCTTCACTTCCCTCCACATTTTCCTTCCCTTTCTTCCACTTTCATTTTACCTCATTCACCTTGGATTGTTCTACCATCTTCTACCATCTTCTACTACCTTCTAGATTATTCCAAGGAATATTCTAGAACTCCAACCCTAACCCTAACTAACTCCTAATCAAACTCCAAACCAAAGCCTAGTTCCATTTCTAAACCCAGCTTCATGCCTACTCATTATATAAACCCTAACCACACCAAAGAAAAGGATTGGCAATTCATTTTCACCATTTTCATCTTCAATCTTCTCATTTTTCTCTCAATTCTCCCATTTCCTCACAAAAACTCACTAAGAGCTTCTTCATAGAAGTTCTTCAAATTCTTCATTGGAATTTGAAGAACTTGAAGCTAAGCCTTCATCAATCATCCACATTGGAGCTTAATTGAAGAATCATTTCTGTTTTGAAGTGATTTGGAGCATTAAAAGCGATTAATCAAGAAGCATCAAGAACGAATCACATTTATTTTGCATTCGCGGATCTTCGGTTTTCTTCTCCGCTTGCATTACGATTCATCGCAAAAATTACCGAAGCAATCCTCCACTTCGTAGGTTGGTGATCTAAAACCACTTATTCCTTAACTTATTCTCTTCATCTCTCCGTAACGACATTCTTCACATGTTTATCGTTATGTTTGCGTTTTACCGTTCAATTCCGTTTTGATTGTGATGTGTGCATTTTGTTTGTTGGAAGCTAGATCCGTAGAATAGTTTAAGTCCTAATAGGTGTTAAAATTCTCCCTCTAGGTAGAAAATTCGTGTTAGCATGTTCATGTGTATGTTAGGGATTATTATAAGTGAGTTTGTGGCCAAAAGCACTTATTTCTAAACAATTTTTCACATCATGTTCAGTGTTAAACGATTAACCCATAATGTTAACCGGTTAACACGTGCGTTTTGCCACAAATCACTTCTGTTTTAGGACTGTTAACCGGTTAACCTATAGCGTTAACCGGTTAACTCTGTTTGAATTCATAATTTCAACTTAGTTGATTGCTTGATCTTGCTCCCTTGTGCCTTTAATGTTCATGCATGTTTAGGTATTGATTTTAGGGAATTTTCAAGATTAGTTTCGGTATCTTATTCCGTCATTTCGAGTCGTTTCGACAAGCTTCTGTTCCCTTTCACATATTGTGCTTATTTGTTCATTTGTGCATGAATTGATTTAGTGCATATTGTTGCTATGTTTGATGCATCATTTAGCATATAAATGATCATATTACATTCTGTTTTTGCATCCTTTTCTTGTTTCGTTAACTCATACGCATCATTGCACAACATCGTGTATGTTGCATTTCACACAATTATATATGTGCATGTTGTTGCATTTTGTTGCATGTTTGATCATAATTGCATACTAATCCAATTCTTATTTTTTCATCAAGCTACATGTCATTCTTGTTGTTCCATGTTGATGCATGTTCATGTTTATCATGTTTATGTGCCATACTTTGCATACTTGTTGCATAATTGATCATTTGGTGCATACTTTCATAATCCCTCATTAAAAACAACCATGTTCATTTAATTATGTATGTTGATCCATGTTCACGTTGCATTTATTTGTGTTATTTGTGCATTTCTCAATGATTTTGTGCATTAAAAAATGAAAATAATCAAATCTTACTTTTGCATTCATAGCTGTCCTTTGATACAGTAGCTGTAAAATGTATGTTGATTATTGCATTTCCACACTTTTTACACCTGTTTTGCATGCTGAATGTGAGCTGTAAAAAGTTGTGTGCATTGTGTATTGCATTTCATTGCTGTTTGTGCATTTAGTAGTTGTAGATAGTTGCTGGATTTTGCATTGCATCTCTTTTAGTACCCTTTAGACTTATGATTGAGTCTAGTTTAGGTCCAAGGCGCATTAGGATTTAATTGGTATTTTGTTTGCTTTATTATTTTCAATAATATGCAACACTAAATTTTGTTTCGTAGGGAGGTAAGGTAAGTTCTTTACAACTTATCCTTTTTACTTCTATATGCGTTTAATTTGCATTTTACTTTACCTTTCATACTTGTGTTTGTTAGGTTTTTCTCATAGCTTCATGTTAATCCCTTGTTAGAATCAACTTAACTTCATTAGGAAGTAAGTTGTATTTTATTTTCCCTTTGTTTCTCCTTCCCTTCTCATTAGGATAGAAACCAAACTAACCTAGGTTCATCCATGTATGATAACATTAGGATCATAGTCTTCCCCTTAGACTTTTCGCCTTTGTTTTGCTTTGCCTTCTCTTTCTCATCCCATGAAGAAATGCTAAAAAACACTTAATAAAGGTTGACTTTCTCGTACACCATGACACTTTTCCGTGGTTTACTTATGCACGTCCTGTCTCGGGGCAAGGTGTAAGTCATCTACCATGATGAACAAGTCTTAGTACGAGAAGGTTCACAAACAACAAACAAAATCACTTCTCTAAGAGACAAAACAACAAAGAAGAATCGTATTTTCCTGTGGGAACTTCTTTCTCATCTCACTCACTCTTAAAGCGAACTAGCGACGATTTGTCTCGTATGCAAGATGGTAAACGCACTCGTTCAAGGAGAGCATGCAAAACCCGAGCATAGACATACGCAGTTCCAACGCATAAACAATACAAACAAAGTTTTCGCCTTTAGTTAGGCGAACTACGTCGACTCTGATCCTCATTTTCCCAATGAGGTACATAGGCAGCGGGGTAGGGCCCATTCGAGCACATTCTTTATTTTTCGTACATTTCCCCCTTTCTTTTTGATCTCTTCTTTCTCATTTCCATTCCAGTTTCTCTTCCTTGTCCTTACCAGTTCAGGTTAGCAGTTCTTTTGTTCAGAAGCATCTTATTTCTCACCCTTTGAAACAAACAAGCAAGCGTGGATCCCGTCGGGTACGACAGACGGTCTGGGGGTACTAATACCTTCCTAGGTCGTAACCGACTCCCGAACCCATATCTTTGGTTCGCAGGACCTTGTCCTTTCCTTCTTCCTCAAGTTTGTGCAGCATTACCTTTCCCATTCATTCAGGATAAAAATGCCTGGCTGGCGACTCTACCTTTTATGCGCCACTTTCGCGTTTATACTAGGATGAAAATCCCGAGAGCGACAACTGGCAACTCTGATGGGGAATAAGCCCAAAATATATGGTTTCCCTTGTAGAGCCAATCCTAGCGCCTGTTTATTTTTGCTTCTTTGGATGTTTATGTGTGTGTTGTTGTGTGTTTATTTACTGTTTTCATTTACAATTTTTAGTTTACAGCATTTATTTACTGCTTTCAGTATTTATTTTCACATGCATCATATACTGGACTATATGTGCTGGTTTCCATTTTTTATGTGGGATGGGAGTTACTGTAAGATAAGCCAAACACCCGGCTTGAGTGCATTATAGGATTAGCGTGGACATACATTGTACTTCCTTAGTATCTTACCATGAGGAGTGGCAATGTGTTCCACACCCAGGTTGCGACCATCTCAGAACTATCCTGTGTGGGGCTTTTACCTCACTTCAGGGTACGAACTTGATAGTTATGAGCAGCTGGGGACCGATCATTGAGGACCTTAGTGGAAACACCCCTCTCTAGTGATGACAGTGGTAAACCAAATTTGTTGGCAAACCTACTCGCATCCGAGGGTCCACTGAGAACTTGCATAGAATGGCCTGGTTCTATCATAGGAATCCAGTTAAAGCAAAATTGTTCTTATGACGATAGTACTGTATCCCAAAGGCTGAATGTACTATTGTTTCTCGATTCAGTGCTTGTAGCTGAGGACTTATGAGGGTTGCTTGTTTCCTTGGACTCAGCTGAGACCTCCCTGAGTAGTACATAATGCCAAACCGATTCCCTGATTTGGTTATGAGCCATTTCTCGGAGATGGTGAGCGTATTATTACTACTCGTCTTTGAGAGTCCATGATGTTGACCCGAGTAGCACACCCGTGAGACGGGAGGGGTTTGCAGGTTTGCAGGAACCCTGAAACTTCCAACATACTCACTTTGCCAGTACTATTCAGTGTCGTGATCTGGTTATGTGGTTCCGAAATCTAGGATTCTTATTCAGAAGGGCTATTATTATGATTCTGACCTACACAAACACATGATTATATGCTTGGCACATCATAGACACGCCACCAGTCACATGCCTTGCATTGCATAAGCATCATGACATCATTAATCATTGTGTTCTTTTTCATTCTCAAGGTTCATACTACTCCCGATTTCCGGTCATTACTACGACAGAATGGAAGACGTCAGAAAAATAAATGTGCACTACAAATTCTTCGACACCAAAGTGGATCTGATCAACTAGATGGTGTCTCTTATTACCTCGGGCCAGCTGGGATACTTCAAGGGGAAATATGGTGATATTCTGGATTTGGTGCTAAATCTGGATAGTTCTCAAAGGAGCGCCATTCATACTTTACTGCAGTACTATAACCCGCGGCTTAGGTGCTTCACCTTTCGCGACTTCCAGTTAGGCCCTCTACTTGAAGAGTATGCTGAGATTCTAGGAGTGCCAATGCAAGATTAGATTCCTTTCAACTCAAAAATGACCAGACCAACCCATTATGACATCGCCAAAGCTCTTTATTTGAGCTCATCTGAAGTGTATGACAATCTGATTGCTACTAAATCTGGAGTGCTAGGTTTCTCTCTAGAGTTTCTGGTTAGAAGAGCTAGAGAGCTTACTGCAACAAACTAGTGGGATTCGGTTTGTTCCATCTTGGCTTTGTCCATATACGGGATCATCATGTTTGCTGATATGGATAAGTTCGTGGATATCAATGCCATTCATCTGTTTTTGCTGAAGAATCTGGTACCCACTCTCCTAGGGGACCTCTATTATTCAGTGCATTACAAGAATGAGAAAAGATGGGGTGGATTGGTCAAGTGTTGTGCTCCTCTCTTTTACAGGTGGTTCATGAGGCATCTCCCTGTTACTGAAGCCTTCATGAATCCTAATATGGTTTGGGCGCAAAAGCTGAGTGTGTTGTCCTTTAGTGACATCATATGGTTTACTTTGAGGATGAGAGGAAAGGACCTCATCACCGGATGCGGAGGGTATCCCAATGTTCCACTCTCAGGAATAGTCGAGGGCATCAATTATAACCCCATCCTTTTGAGAAGACAATTGGGATATGCGCTCAAAACCATTCCCAAAGAATCGGAGCTGGTTCAAACTCTCTATTTTCCTATAAAGGAGATCTCCCCTTGGTTTGAGAAGCCGCATATGCCTGGAAACTCATCAAGAGGAAGAGTACAGAGCGCTTGGGTAAAATCAATAACCAAATGTTCCTTGAGTTCGAGGCCTGGATAAGGGAAAAGGCCCAGGTAGCTATAATCCCTTTCTCTGCACCAGCTCCACCTCCTGTTACTGTATCACTGGAGACTACCAGAAGTTAGAAGCGTTGGTCAAACAACTCAGGGCTGAAAATCAGGAGGCTGATAATGCTTGTCAGAAGTTGAAAATTCAGAACCAGAAGCTAGAAGAGAGAGCTTATCAAGCTGAGGAGTTAGTCAGACTCAAGCAGCAAGACTTCAATGAACGAGATCTCTACTTCTATAAGAGAGGTTTAACTGAGATCCATATGGCAGGTCAGGGCCAAAGGGATAAGAAAGCCTTGGATGAAGCTAACGAAGCAGTGACCCTTTGGCAGGAAAAGTGGGAAGACCATATGAGAAATCAGAAAGAGGCAGAGATCGAGTAAAAGCTCAAGATCAAATGACTTCAAGATTCTCTGGCCGAGCAAGGAGAGCAGCTCTAGAAAGCCCACTAGCAAAGAAGAGACCAATTTCAGCAAATGGCCAACATCCATGAGGAGTTAGAAGAGCTGAAGCTTCGGGCTGATATTAAGAAGATCAAGATTGAACCGACTCCAAGCAAGGAAAAGGAGGAAGTATTCCTACAATAGATCAACGAGCTGCACACTTCTTTTGACTTGAGGGACATTCTCATCCAGAAGCTCATCCAGGAGTCGAGTCATCCGGACATTGCCCAGCTGTTCCAAGAAGTCAAACGCCTTAGCTAGAGGTTGCAAGACATGTAACTTCCTAGGGTTTAGCTTCGTACTCTTGTATCTGGATTACCCACAGGCTTGTTGTGGGATTCCTCTTTGCTTTGCTTTACTTTGATACTCTTTGATGTATGAGTTGGAACCCTTCGGGGACTCTTGTTATTCAGATTCCAGTATATGATATGCTTGATTTGGTTCGAATCTCTGGTTGTTATCACTTGCACTGACACGGGGTATTAAGCACCAGTTCACCACGGTATCGTCTTATCTGAGCATCATGTAGGGTTTTCTTCCCTAAATCTGAAAGAGCTATCCGAATTCTCAACTACCGGAACGGGAACGTAAAAAACCTTGAGAATGAAAATGAACACATCATTGCATGCATATCATTTTCTTTTTTTTCCTTTGTAGGTTGTTCGAGTTCCTTAACTTATCTATTTATTCAGGAAGGATTGCGAGAGCCACCAAGACTCATCCTCTCAGGCACGATCATCATACGCATCGGTACGCTAATTGCTGAAATCAATGGAAAATCATGAATACAATACAGACTGAGTTGAACGAGCTTTGCACTCAAATGAGGGAGTTCATGGCAGTGATGCAGGGTATAGTTCAGGGGAAACAAGAGATGAGGACTGCTATGCAGAGGCTTGATCCCCTGCAAATCGATCCTCCAGTGGTTACCTTAGACGCCCAAGGCAATCCGATCAATAACACTGTCATTCCGCCAACAGAGAATAGGCCTCCTAGTCCTGAAGGCGGTGGTCCAATTCCTGTTTGTGTAGCAGACCGACAAGAGGATCAATTTACTCTGCTTAATGAAGATATGGGATTTGGTGTTGGGGACAATAACCAAGACTTCCAATTGCTGGCCGAGAAAGTAAGGGCTCTAGAATGTAGAGACACCCTTGGCATTAACGTTGCTGACATGGGGCTGGTTTCAGGAGTGGTTATCCCTCCAAATTTTGGACCTCCTGTTTTCGACAACTACAGTGGTAGCTCTTGCCCGAAAACTCACTTGCATGCCTTCTACCGGAAAATTGCTGCACATACCAAAGAAGAGAATCTTTGGATGTATTACTTCTAGGATAGCCTGTCTGGGGGCTCACTGGATTTGTATATGAGGTTGGAGAAGAACTCTATACGTAACTGGAAGGAACTCAGGGAAGCCTTTCTCAAGAAGTACTAGTATAACATTGACGTGGCTCCCAACCGAACTCAGCTTCAGGACCTGTCTCAAAAGAACTCTGAGAGCTTTATGGAGTACGCGCAGAGGTGTTGCGAGGTCGCAGCCAGAGTACAACCACCATTGATGGAAACAGAAATGGTGGACCTTGTCGCTCCCTGAACTTTCGTCCCGGTGCAAATGCGAACTGATGAGGCGAAGAGAAGGTTGAGGTTGAATAGAGTCGCCAGCTAGGCAGTTTTATCCCGAAGGAAAGGTAATGCTACATAAACCTAGAAAGAGGTGGATAAGACGATTGCGAACCAAAAAGACTCAGTAAGGGGGTGGATTACGACCTGGGAAGGTATTAGCACCCAGATCGTCTGTCGTACTCGACGAGATCCACACATACCTGGTTGTGTTTAAAAGGGGATAGTGTATGTGCTAAACTGTGTATAAAAGGCTAGGTAGGAATGGATGTACAAAGTGTCAGTTCAAGAAGAAAGTGAGTGCTCAAAACTGAGGCTGAAGAAAGAGAACTAGAAGGAGAAGAGAGGGAAGACCTGGGGACTTTTGTTCTATAACTGTTAAGTTATGCCCACGTATCCTCTCGTGCAATGAGGAAGTTAGAACACCGTAGTTCGACTCAAAGAGACTTCGATATTTTTGTTGTGAATTGCTTGCTTGACTATGCTCAAGTGTACGACTCGTCTGGCTCGAGTGCTAACTGTTTTGCATTAGACGGAAGAAGCAAGTTCTCGTTTTCAGAGTGAGTGTGATGAGAAAAGAATCCCGGAGGAGACGTTTATTGTTTGTTTTTGTGTTTTCATTTTTTATTGTTTTTGGTGTTTTGCATAAGATAATGAGCTTAAGCCTTAATCAAGGGTCGTAAACTCATTATATCACCCCTGATTAGGGATAATGAGTCTACTTAAGATGATGAAGACTCTTCAACTTAATACATTGTTAGGGATTAAATTCATTATATAACAAGCCTTTATTAAAGTGGATTTTAATTAAAGGTGGGATCAAGAAATGGCTTTTATGTTTGTAAGACTAAACCTGAGGGGAACTTGTCCATTGAACACTAGAGTTAGTCCCTCTGAACCAAAAGGCAGAGATGTAACCCTAATATAAGACCCAAGTTACAAGCTTAAGTCTTAATGATTATTAGGCGTTTTGATTAGGAGGTGTAAACAACTTAAAGGTTTAACACTAAGTATTAAAGTTATACACTTCATCCTAAGATAAGGATACATGCATAACCCTAATTCAGAGTCTTAAAACTTTAATTGTTTAGCCTTGATTATGAGATGAGAAGCAGAGACTCAAGGAGACTCAACTGTAAAAAACTAGGAGGAGACTATGTACAACCCTAAAGTTATCATGCTTGGATATTCCTATGGTTTGTGAGGCTTAGAGAAATATCTTCAGAAAGTCTTCAGATGGCCACCAAGGAAGAAGAAGCAGATGAAAAGAGAAGAGAAAGGAGAATATGTTACTTACCTCCTGAAGAAGCTAAGTAACCTAAGAGAAAGAAAGGGAGAAAGAGAGAGCATAAGTGTGTAAAACTCACTTCAAAGACAAATAAAGATACAAATGAAGAGATAAGAAGAGGTTGGATGTGGAGGCAAATCCACATCCTAAACAACTTACCTGAAGCCCCTGAAATGGTTAGTATGAATGCATAAGATGTGAAACAAAAGGAAATAAGGCAAATGAAGATGCAATGATCAAGACCAGAAGTGAAAACACAATGCAAATGTGTTATGAAATGATGCAAATACATGTACAATGTTTATGCATGATCATACAAGATATGGGATGCAAAGGAAGGCATGTTAGAAGCTTGAAATCACATGAATACACATAAGAAGTAATGAATGAAAAACATACCAAATGGATGAAACAATGATCAACCAATGTTCATACATGTACTAAGGTATCTAAGATGACATACAAATGCATGATATGTCATGCCAAGTCCATATGATGAAGGTATGCAAAGATGAATGCAAATGAACATGGCAAATTAGGGTTTTAAGAAAGTATGAGATGCACATGTCCACAACAGAAGGATAACACATGATAAAAATTTGAAAATGCAACCAGATGAAACCTAAACACACATAAGATCACTCCCCAAAGATGGAGGTCAGAAGCTATACCAAAGTCAGGTTATGGTTTTTCTAAGTTAGGCTAGGGTTTTGGACACTTTGCAAATAAAAAGTCAAAACAAATTGAAAATGTAAAGTAAAAATACACCAAAAATATCTTAGACAATAGACATAAAGTGTGAAAGTTTGCAAAAAGAACCATGTACAAACTCATTTTGGTTAGGCAGATATTAATTTTTGAATTAGGGTTATGAAAAAGGAGATTTTCAAAACCCTAATTCAAAGAAATTTGTCAAAACTTGATCAAACCCTAAAATAAATTTGTGAGATGAGTTTGTAAATTGTTCTAAATGTTCAAAGAGGATCTCTGATTTTTTTGGTGATTTTTAAATACCTAAAAGTATTTTTAATTAATTAAAAATGAATTAATTAATTAAAAATACAATTAAATGATTTAAAAATGATTTTTGAATATAAAAAATAAAAATAAAAATGCTTTTGGGTTTTTAAAATTATTTAAAGCAAGAATGTAAAAGATCATATTTTTAGAAATTAATTTGCTATTTTAAATAAAATAAACAAAAGAAAATGAAAATAAAAGAAAATAAATAAAAGAAAATAGAAAGTATGCGCAACAGAGGGTCCAGATGCAAAGAGAGCAAGATCAGTGGTCCAGGATGAGAGTCAACAAGACCCAGGGTACTCACAATCAAGGGCCTAGGTTTTAAGTTACAAAGCGTGCGTGATTTAATGGCTCACATCTCTTCTGAATTAAATAAACCTGATTATATTAAATAATTAAAATTAAGGATTAATGATGCAATCTGGTCTGTTTATGCGCAAGCCCTAATCACAATCCAATGGCCCAGATTCAAACTGGAAACATAAACAGGATTAACCCTAATTAATCTTAGGCGGCCGGAGATAAGCTCCAGTCGTCTTCTCCGGTGAGCTCCCAACCCCGACTTCACCTACAAGCCACTAAAACGCATCAAACTTGCCCAGAATCAAACCCCAAACATCATAGAACACGAATTCACAAACAAAAACCAATTTATATTGCATAAACAAGCTGAATCGAAACCAAACATTTTTTAGGTCAAACTTTCAGAACATCATAACATGCTTATTTTTCACTCATTTTCAGTTTTAAACACATAAACATGACCAACATAACATGTAGATTCACATTTTAACAAGAAATTAAGGTTCTGGAAAAATTGTTCTTGAGGGATACCTGAGCTGGAGTTCTTCAAACTGGAGCTTTCAAGGCCTTCCCTTTATGCAAACCAACTCCTTTGGACCTCCTGAAGCTATTGAGATGCTTGGATGAAGTTTATTTTGGCTAGTTGGTGAGATAAAATTCTGATATAACAGAAATCATGTTTGTGTTTAAGGCTGTTTCAGGTCATGGTGATGGGTGGGTTTTGTTCCTTGAGTGATAAGGAGTTGAATGGTGAAAGAAAATGTGATTTTTGTTGGCTGGATTGAGAGTTTCAAAGAGAGAATGTTTGAGAGGATTTTTGTGAATCTGAGCTTCTGTCCTTGTTCAAAGCTTGCTATGATATGTTTTATGATGATTAGGGTTTGTATAAACAATTGGGATTGATCAAAAGAGTGGTTGTGCACTGTGGGATTAACATGGGGGAAAATGAAAAAAAGTCAAGATTTTGTACTTGAGGTATGGGCTTGGGACAAAGATATTTTGAAGGCTTGTTCTGCATCAGCTAACTTCATGGATGGCCCTTGGATCATTTGTAGTGAGTTGTAACACTTGTGGCAGAAGTTTGAACATGTTTTGCAAGTTGCCAACTTTGAGAATTTTGTGAAAATTGGCCATGAAACTTGTGAAGCAAGGCATGATTTTTTTGGTATTGAGATGTTTCTCATCAATGTTATGCAGTGTAGAAGTGAATTATAGGTCACTAGGATGCTTAGAAGTCCATCTTGCAAAATTCCCCCTTTGACATGAACTTGAAAATTATGTGAAATTTGCCAACTTTGATCCATCATATCTTGAGTTCTAGGATGAATCAAGAGGAGTTCTTGTACTTTTTGAAAATGGGAAGATCCAATCTAAAACTTTCATGTTTGAAGAAAATTCATTTGAAACCTTTTTGATCAAGAAAGAGGAGATTGAAAATCTTTCCCAAAATGGAAAGTTTTCATTACAAGTCATGTCCAAAAATGGCAACTTTGCAAATGGCTCAAAATTCTCGAATCTTGTGAACTTCTAACCATTCCTAAGACCAAATAAAGGTCATAGGACCTCAAATTGATGATGATGACCCTTTGGAACCCTTATTGGAGGCCTCAAATGCCCTAATCCTGACTTTTCTTGCACAACAAGTCACAACTTGATCAGATGACTTCCACAATGAATTTTTGCTTCAAATTTGATACACATGCTCCTTATAACATCTATAGACCAATAGAATCAAGATTGGCCAAATATTTTAAGTGTAAGGGCCTCACACCCAAAACCCTAATTTCTGGTCATCTGTGTAGGAAACCCTAAGCCTGCCTGGGTAGCTATGCAATCCTCTGAGATTTTGTGACTTTAAAGAAAACTTGGAGGTATAATATGATCATAGAACACTCATGAACCCTCTTGGATTTCTTCATGGCCTCTGAGATAGCTCAAACCACTTCTAAGATTCATTTGATCACAAACCCTAGTTATGCAACTTATGTAGTGAAATAACTATGCAATGTGAGATGGTATGCTTATGTAATGCAATATGAAGGATCACAAGCCAAGGTGTGAGAAAAAGGAGAGGGAAAATTTGGGGTGTTTACAACTTCCCCTATTCAAGCATGAGTTAGCTGTGTAGGATGTAAGCGCCTAACTTAACAGACAAACAAGATAACTTGTGGTTGAATACCAAGACAGTCCAAACTTTGCACTCTTTATTATAAGAATAAAAGGGATATAACTTGTAATAGACAATATAGACTGAATATCAAATGATAGCGACAGAGGACGACCATCGAGCAGAGGACGACTACTAGGGATAACAAACAGTGAGAAACGCACTGACGGGGACAACCATCATGCTGGGGAATAAAGAATCCGCGACGGGGACGACCATCAGGTAAAGTGATGAAGGACGATCATCAAGATAAAGAAGAAAACCATGACGGGGATGACCATCGGGTAAAGGATAAATGAAAAAATGATGAGGGACGTGTCGCTCCCACCAAAATGACACACCAGGTCAAGAGGGGTACAGACGTGAACGGTCGGTGAAAAGTGGAATGAAAACACACAGGAGTGAACTCAGAAAGACAAGAGTCTCCAGCTAGGCATTTTTATCCCGGAGGAAAGGTAATGCTGCATAAACCTAGAAAGATGTGGATAAGACGATTGCGAACCAGAGAGACTGAGAAAGGGGGTTGGTTACAACCTGGGAAGGTATTAGCACCCTGATTGTCCGCCGTACTCGACAGGATCCACGCTTAAGAGATTTGTGTTTTAAAGGGGTAGTGTCAGTGCAATCTGTGTATAAAAGAGCTGGAAGAGGATGTACAGGTGTCAGTGTAAGAGAAGTGAAGCGTATAAGTGAAGTGTCGGTGTAAGAACAAGAATGAAATGCTCAAGATAATGAGGCTTAAAGAATAAAGCTGGAAAGAGGGGGAATATACAGAGACTTTTGTTCGATAACTGTTAAGTTATGCCTACGTATCCTCTCGTGCAATGAGGAAGTCAGAACGCCGTAGTTCGACCCAAAGAGACTAAAAGAAGAATTGACTTGTGAACTGCTTACTTGTCTATGCTCAAGTGTATGACCTGTCTGGCTCAGGTGCAAACTGTCTTGCATTAGACGGAAGAAGCAAGTTCTCGTTTATGAGTGAAGATGATGAGAAAAGAATCCCGGAGGAGACGATTATTGTTTGTTTTTGAGTTTTCAGTCTTTTATTGTTTTTTTGGATTTTGTTATAAGAAAATGAGATTAAGCCTAAACCATTGGATTAGTAAACTCATCACATCCTCCCTCTGATTAGGGGTAATGAGAATACCTTAAGTGTGAAGTCAGCATCTCACACTTAATCACCATGATGTAGGATTAAGATCATTAACCTACTTGTGATTATTTAGATGTTTTTGTTGTTTTTGTTTAGTGTTGAGTAATGAGATTAAGCCATAATCAGGGATTAAACAGACTCATTACACCATCCTAATAGAAGGATAATAAATGAGAATGTTTAAGCTGAGGAAGATTCCTCAACTTAATCCATGATTAGGGATTAACCTCATGACAAAACAAAACCTATATTAGATGGATTTTAGTTAATGATAAGATGAAGAAATGAGTTTTATAGTTTGTAAGACAACCTGAGGGGGACTTGTCCATTAACACTAGGGTTAGTCCTTCTTGACCAATTAAGGAAGAATTAGAACCCTAATGCAAGGCCCAGGTTACAAGCTTGATGTCTTGATGATTATTAAGTGAATTGATTAAAGGAGTTAAACACATTAAGGGTTTAACCCTTAGGATTAAAGTTATACACTCCATCCTAATAGAAGGATGCAGGCACAAGCTTAATCACAAAGCCTCAAAGCCTTTAGGGTTTAGTCCCTGATCATGAGATGAGAAGAGAAGACTCAAAGAGACACAAAGGTAAAACTAAGTGGGGGACTAATCAAACCCTAATTATTGTCATGCTTGGTTGTTCCTATGGTTTATGAGGTTTGCAAGAAAGATCTTCAGAGAAACCACCAGGAAGCAGATGAAAGGAGCAAAGAAAAGCAAGACAACTTGCTTCACTCAAGAAGTCAAGTAGCTTGAAGAAAGAAAGTAAGATGAACAAGAATGAGCAAGCTCAATTCCAAGCACAAGACAAAATGCAGCAATGATGCATAAGAGAGATGAAAAGAGATTGTGAGAAGTGAAGGCAAATTCACTTCTCAAACTACTTACCACCTGAAAAGTTAGCAAAAGAAATGAAATGCAATGCAAAATGAGATGTAATGTCATGATGAAAACCAAAACCAGAAGCATGAGTATGATGTTAATGATGCTAAGAGATGATGCAAACATGAGGCAAGACAAGAGGATGATCATACAAACATATGGATGCAAGAGAGGCATGCTTTGAACCATGGATGTTCATGAAAAGTTATGAAATGCAAATGAATGCAAATCATGGCAAATGAAAGGTGCAATGATCAAACATGATTCTAATATGTCCTAAGATGTATATTGAATCAAATGAATACATAAAATGTCATGGTAAGTCATGGTATGCAATCAAATGGAAGATGGATGCAAAGGAAGGCATAAATTAGGGTTTATGATCAATACACAAAGCAAAAACCAAAACCAGAAGCAAACATCATGATAAAAATTTGGAAATACAATCAAAGATACCCTAGACCTATACAAACTCACTGCCCAAAGGAGGGGATCCAACTCCTAACCTAGTGAAAGTTATGAATTTTCTAAGATTGCTAGGGTTTCAAGGTACCTCATCAAGAAAAATGCCAAAAATATAGGAAATACAAAATCAAATCATGCCAATTTTACCCTATAAACTACATGTTATGCAAGATGCAATGCAAAAAGAATCATTGTCCAACTCTCAATGGTTAGGCAGAAATGAATTTTTGAAGTTTGAAGCAAAATAATGCCTTGAAATGAATTTAATTCCATTGAAAATGATCAAAAGGCATCAAGAACAAAAAATAAATTTGGTTTGAGAGTTGGACAATGTTTTTAAATGTTACATGAATTTTTTTGTGATTTTTAAATACCTAAAAGTATTTTTAATTAATTAATTTTCATTAACTAATTGAAAATAATCTTTTAAATGATTTAAAAATAATTTTTAATGCAAAAAATAAAAATAAAAATATTTTTGGTTTCTGAAAATTAATAAAAGGTTTGATAAAATTTTTCAGAATTTTTCAATGTATTTTGCTATTTTAAATAAAATGAAGAAAATAAATGCAAAACAAATGAAAATAAAATGAATTTAAATAGAAAAATAGAAAGTCAGCCAATCTGATGGCTGAGATTCAAATTCAGGGACGCGGGAGTGGACTTGGCGCGCGTTTGGACGACTCACATTCAAACTTACGTAATTAAGATTAAACCCTAATTAACTAACCCTAATCACTCTCAGGTGACCGGAGCAAGCTCCGATCATCTTCTCCGGCCAATCCCCTCCCCTGAATCCCTCAAAACGCCATGAAACTTCACCAAAAGCTCCAGAATCAAACCTTAAACAACCCTAAACACGAATCAATCCTCAAAAATCATTTATCACTCAAGAACATCATGAATCGAAGCAAACAATTTTTAGGTCAGAAAGTTTCAGAGCAACCATACATCCTGGTTTCTCAACCATTTTCAAAAATAATCATATCCCCATGATCAGGGGAGCACATAGAATCGTTTAAGAACTTAAAATGGAGTTTCTGGAAAAAAGTTTGAGATGGCTACCTGAGATGGAATCTCCTGGTTCTGGGCTTTCTGGCCTTTCCTTTGCTGCAAATCCACTCCTTTGAATCCTCTGATGATGAAATGAAGCTTAGAAAGCTTTGAGGATGGCTGGTTTGGGAGATTGGCAGAGTTCTGTTCAGTGAAGTGAGGAAATCGTATTTGGTTTGTGTGAAGTTCTGGGCTGTTTCAATGGTTGGTTTGTGATCAGTGAGTCATGTTGAGATGTTTTGTGAAGTCTGTTTGTGTGTTTGATGCTTGTGGAGAGTGTTTCGAATGGTTTTGCATATGAGGCATAAACTTGGAACTATGGCCATGAGAGAGCTTCAGCATGAATTATTCTGTGTTATGGCTTGCCTTTGGTCCACTTATCACTCATGGATAGGTCTGTGGAGTTGGTGTGCCCTATTGTGATTGGTATGGGTCTTTTGCCAAAAAGTCAAGCTTTGTGTAAGAGAGGTATGGAATCATGGCTAGCCAAGGACAAGAGAGGTGTACTGCGCAGCAAGAAGTGTGGAGAGCCCTAGGATCAATTCTGAAGTCAGCAAGCAAGTGGATTAGGGTTTGAGTGAGGTTTTGCAACTTGGTTCATCTTTGGCCCTTTTGAAGTTTCTTGATCCACAAGTCATAAAAATGAGCAAACTTTTGATGCAATCTGATCTTTAGGCCTTGGTTTATGATTGTATGAAGATTAGGAGTCCATTTGATAGCTCAATTTGCCTTGGCAAGGGATTTTGCAACTTTGCCTCTTTGGTAGAAAAGTTGAAATTATGTGATTTTGGCCAACTTTGACAAGCCACAACTTTTGATCCAAAATGAATTAGAATGAGTTATTGTACTTTTTGAAAAGGGAATGATCCATTCTACAACTTTCATGACCAAAGTTTTCTCATTTGAAACATTTTTGAATCAAAAAGCAAGGGTTGAAAAAGTTTCCCAAAATGGCAAGTTTCCATTACAAGTCATTTTCCCAAAAAGTCAACTTTGCAAATGGCTTGAAATTCTTCAAATTTGTGAACTTCTAACATCTTCTATGATCAAATAAAGATCATACACAATCAAAATGATGAAGAACACCCTTTGGTTGGGTCATTGGGGGCCTCAGATGCCCTGATTTTGCACTGACTTGCTCAGAAAGTCAACTCTTGATCAGATGCCTTCCCCATGGAATTTCTTCATGAAAATTGATATGCATGCTCCTAATATCATATAGAGAAAAATAGAAACAAGAATGACCAAAAAATTTGGAGTTATGGCCTTTGAAACCAAAACCCTAATTCTAGGTCATCTGTGCAGTTAAACCTGGCTCTGCTTCCATGCCATTCTCAGCTCTTGTGATTTTTGACATTCTTGACTTTGAGAGGATATAATATGATTCTTGAACATACATGGACCCCTTTGAAGTGATTGATGACCTTTGGAGTGGCTCAAGAAGCTCTTGGATTGCTCAGATCACAAACCCTAGATGCAGATGACTTAGAACCAATGCAGTGAAGCAAATGTGGTATGAGATGCTATGATTGAACTTATGCATATGAAGAGATCACAAGCCATGATGTGAATGGGTGAGGGAAAATTTGGGGTGTTTACAGCTGCCCCTATTCAAGCATGAGTTGGCTGTGCAGGATGTAAGCAACGGCTTAACAGGCAAACAAGGTAACTTGTGGTTGAATACCAAAGACAGTCCAAAATTTGCACTCACAGAATGAAGAAGAAAAGGGATATAGATTGTAAAAGAAAATAAAGTATATTTGTAAAGTGCGGGTGACGGAGGACGACCGTCGAGCAGAGGACGACTGCTGGGGAAGGAGCAATGACGGGGACGACCGACATGCTGGGGAAAATGCGTGAAATAAAGCAATGACGGGGACGGCCGACATGCTGGGGATATAAGAGATTATGATGGGGACGGCCATCATGTTAAAGAATAAATGAAATAATGATGAGGGAAGGTCATCAGGTTCATAAAGTAATGCAAACAACGATGGGGACGACCATCGGTCTAAACTGATGAAGGACGATCATCAGGAAAAGAAATAGGGACCACGACGGGGACGACCATCGGGTTAGAGAATAAATGAAATAATGATGAGGGACGGTCATCAAAGGTGAAGGACGATCACCAGGAAAAGGAAAAGGGACCACGACGGGGACGGCCATCATGTAAAGAATAAATGAAATAATGATGAGGGACGGTCATCAAAGGTGAAGGACGATCACCTAGCAGGGGACGGCTGCTCTGATGGTGATAAGATGAGGGACGGTCATCTAAGGTGAAGGACGATCACCTGGCAGGGGACGGCTGCCGAAAGAATCGCGACATAGGACGAATTCCGGATAAAAGGTCGACGATGGGGACAGCCATCGGATGAGCATGATGAAGGACGATCATCAAGAGGTGAAGGACGATCACCTAGCAGGGGAAGGCTGCTCTCAAGGTTTATCATGACATAGGACGAATGTCAGATAACAAGATCAACGATGGGGATGGCCATCGGATAAAATGATGAAGGACGATCATCAAAAGGTGAAGGACGACCACCTAGCAGGGTACGGCTGCTAAAAATCACGACATAGGACGAATGCCGGATAGAAAAGGGGTTCCAATGAAATAGAGACTCCGCTGGGGAAAGGATGAGGGACGATCATCCAAAGGTGAAGGACGATCACCTGGTAGGGTACGGCTGCCGGAAGTATCATGACATAGGACGAATGTCAGATAGAAAAAGGTTTCTTTGCTGGCGACCTACTAGGGAATAGTAAACATGGACGGGTGTTTACATCCAAGAAATAAAAGGTATAAGTGTTTTGACGTTGTGTATAGATTAAAGATGCGGATGAGCATCCCTAAGACTACGATACGGACAAGTATCGGGTAGAAACAAATACTGACACGTGTTCAGAGATGATGATACGGACGAGTATCAACTGGTTAACAAAGAACACAGACGAGTGTTGATTCTAAGGGGAACCTTCTGGGGAATAGTAGACACAGACGAGTGTCTAAATTCAAGAAGACATGAGTGTTTGACACGTGTGTGGATTAAAGATGCGGACGAGCATCCCTAAGACTATGGTACGGACGAGTACCAAGTAGAAACAAACGCTTGACGCATGTTCTGAGATGATGATACGGACGAGTACCAACGGGTTAACAAAGAACACGGACGAGTGTTAAATCTGAGGGGATTTGAGTGATGTATACAAGATACGGACGAGTATCTTTTTAAGTATGAATGATTTACAGGAGAGTGTTTAACTTGCTGAGGAGGGTGACACGGACGAGTATCAAAAGAAAAGAGTGTAATATAAACAAGTATATGATTTACAAAATGTTTAGGTAATTATGCTGGGGAAGGTGACACGGACGGGTGTCAGATGTGTATCTGTGAGTGCAAAGGGGACGCTTTGGCTTTCTGCTGGGGATATGACACGGACGGGTTCCAGGAAGTATCTGTAATATAAGTGGTTTGTAAAGAAGGCTCGGGCGACTTTACTGGGGGATGATGACATGGACGAGTGCCAAAAGGTGTGTGTATTTGTATTTATGAATGTAAGGCCCATGCTTTAGTTTTAGCTCTCCGCTGGGGATATGACACGGACGGGTGTCAGGACGTATCCGAATCTTTTAGGGAAAGTGCCTTGGCTCTCTGCCGGGGAATCTGGGGTGTTTTCTGTATATTGTTGATGGATTGTCAGTATTTACAAGTGTTTGATTCAGAACATGGCTTATGATTATGCAATATGTTTGATTTTTTCCGTAATGCTCCGTATTAGACGGAATGCTACGCTTTGTGGGGAGAATATGATGCGAATGCTATGATTATGCAAAGATACCGATCCGGGATTTGGATCCCGTTGCTAAGAAGATCTCTGGTTGATCTGCTTGAAATGA
Organism: Lathyrus aphaca; assembly: GCA_963966055.1. NCBI lineage: Eukaryota > Viridiplantae > Streptophyta > Magnoliopsida > Fabales > Fabaceae > Lathyrus > Lathyrus aphaca. Next base: position 213,201,822 of record OZ014521.1, read on the forward strand.
ACATCCCAGCTGGGGATGAGATCATTGGTAGATCTGGCATATGGGACTCTGCTTGGGGATATAGGTCACTGATAGACCTATCTTTGGTAATGAGGGACCCAGCTGGGGTTTGTAGAAGCTTTCTTCACTCTGTTGTGAGATCTTCAGGCGTTGTTCTTCTGAATAGAGGCTGAGACTCTGTGGGGAGATGGTTCCCTGCTTTTTGCACTTGGTTGTGGAGGAATAGTAAATGGCAACTCGGCTGGGGAAGAAGAAAGACCATGAGAAGGTCTTCCTGGAGATTTCTGTAGGGGTCCTGCTGAGGATGATACTGGACAACTCAGCTGGGGAGAAAGCACCTCTGGTGTTAAGACTGAGTGGATAATGATTTGCCAGCTTGCTGGGATGAAGCTTTCATGCCCCATGTTGTGCTTTGAATATCTGCAATCCTGAAAAGTCAGAGAAACGCACAAGTAATCTCGAGGTATCCCTTACCGGATTCCATCACAGGAGTTTAGGCACTCCTGGGAGTAAGTATATTTCCTGTAAGCACGTATTTTTAGAAGAAAAGCATCTGTATTTATGCAATCAGTATCTTAGAGACATCGGACATTCTTTGCAAATGAAGATAAAATGTACGAGACAAAACATGACTGGAAAATCTGATTTTATTAATTCGTGTGCCCTGAATCGGCAAGATACAAGCAAAGAAACAAATCCCCTAAAATGAGGAGATTGTTGCAAATTGAGAAATAAAAGGTATTGGCAATGTTGATGATGCTTCGGGGAGCTTCCCTTTGGCTATGACTCGTATGACTTTTGACGTTCTTCTCGTCTTGCTTTCTGAAGAAGGCTGATTCTGACCGGCGCTTGAACCTTTCGAAGCTTACCAAGTTGTGAGTGATACAGACGAATTCAGAATGCAGTTGTTCGCTTATTCCCTTATTTTGCATGGATCGCCCTTTCGGGTTTTCAATCCATCGGGATACCCATTTTTGCCTGAGTTGTCCAATGCGGCTTTTCAACTCAGCGGGTGTACATTTTTTATTTATTTCCCTTATTTTTGCCCGAGTCTTTTATTCTGTTTTTGACTCGCCGGGATGCCCTATTTTTGCCTGGACTTACATTTTGTTTTTGTGTCCAGCGGGTCATTTTATGCGAAGTATTTTTTAACCGCATCTGAATTCACAGGGGACGGGAAGTCTTCACCATCCATAGTGCTGAGCATCAGTGCTCCACCGGAGAAAACTTTCTTTACTACGAATGGTCCTTCATAGTTCGGAGTCCACTTGCCCCTGTGGTCTGTATGAGGAGGGAGGAGTCTTTTCAGCACAAGATCTCCTACTTGGTATTCTCGGAGCCTGACTTTCTGATCGAAGGCTTTCTTCATTCTTTTCTGATACAGTTGCCCATGACAGATTGCAGCTAATCTCTTCTCTTCAATCAGACTCAGTTGTTCGTATCGGGACCGGACCCATTCTGCTTCGTTCAGCTTAACATCCATCAATACCCGTAGAGAGGGCAATTCAACTTCAACAGACAGGACTGCTTCCATACCATACACAAGTTGATATGGTGTTGCCCCAGTGGAGGTTCTGATTGACGTACGGTACCCATGCAAGGCAAACGGTAGCATTTCATGCCAGTCTTTGTAGGTGACTACCATCTTCTGCACAATCTTCTTGATATTTTTGTTAGCCGCCTCGACAGCGCCATTCATCTTTGGCCTGTAAGGAGAAGAATTGTGGTGTTGGATCTTGAAGTCCCGACACAGTTCTGCCATCATTTTGTTGTTCAAGTTGGAACCATTGTCAGTAATGATTCGTTCGGGAACTCCATATCGACAAATGATATCTCTCTTCAGAAATCGGGCTACCACTTGCCTTGTAACATTTGCATAGGAGGCTGCTTCGACCCACTTGGTGAAATAGTCAATGGCAACCAGGATGAATCTGTGGCCGTTTGAAGCAGTTGGTTCAATCTTGCCAATCATATCAATGCCACACATGGCAAATGGCCAGGGTGAAGACATCACATTCAAAGGATTTGGAGGCACATGCACCTTATCCGCATAAATCTGGCATTTATGGCATTTCCTGGCGTAAGCACAACAGTCTGCATCCATGGTGATCCAGTAATAGCCCGATCTTAGCAACTTCTTGGCCATGGCATGCCCTCCTGCATGGGTACCAAAGGATCCTTCGTGCACTTCGTGCATTAACAAGTCTGCTTCTGTTTTACCAACGCATCTGAGGAGTACCATATCAAAGTTTCTCTTGTAGAGGGAACCATCAGTATTCAGGAAGAAAATACCAGCTAGCCTTCTCAAAGTCTTCTTATCATTGGAAGATTCCCCAGGTGGGTATGTCTGATCCTCCAAGAAGCATTTGATGTCGTGGAACCTAGGCTTATCATATTTAACAACATCTGCTGAGAACACATATGCTGGTCTGTCAAGTCTGGACACTGAAATCCGAGGCACAAAGTTGGCAGCTTGAACTTTGATCATGGATGAAATGGTGGCAAGAGCATCTGCAAACTGATTCTCGTCCCGAGGGATATACTCAAGCTTGACCGTTGTGAAGAAAGTCAATAACCTCCTTGTATAATCCCTGTAAGGTATCAGATGATCTTGGTGTGTGTACCATTTGCTGTTGGTTTGATTGATTACCAAAGCTGAATCTCCGAACACAGTCAAAGTCTTGATCCTGAGGTCAATGGCTTCCTCAAGACCCATAATACAAGCTTTGTATTCAGCTTCGTTGTTAGTGCAGTTAAAGGTGAGTTTTGCCGAGAAAGGCATGTGAACTCCTTTAGGTGTAATGAGTATTGCACCAACACCACGACCATTCATATTAACAGCCCCATCAAACATCATAGTCCATTCTTCTTCTGGGTCAGGCCCTTCAGTGTGAACAGGCTCTTCATGATCTTTTGCTTTAATGAACATGATTTCTTCATCAGGGAAGTCAAATCTCATAGGCTGGTAATCGTCAATAGGTTGCTCAGCCAGATAATCAGACAATACACTGCCCTTGATGGCTTTCTGAGACGTGTATTGGATGTCATATTCTGTGAGGATCATTTGCCATCTCGCAACCCGTCCGGTAAGCGCTGGCTTCTCAAAAATGTACTTAACCGGGTCCATCTTGGAGATCAATAAAGTAGTGTGGGTCAACATATACTGTCTCAGCCGGCGAGAAGCCCACGCTAAAGCACAACAAGTTTTCTCGAGCAGTGAATAACGCTGTTCACAGTCGGTAAACTTTTTGCTTAGGTAGTATATTGCATACTCTTTTCGACCAGACTCATCATGCTGGCCCAACACACACCCCCATTGACTCTTCTAATACTGTCAAGTACATTATCAGAGGTCTTCCTTCAACTGGAGGCATAAGGATTGGAGGTTCCTGCAAGTACTCCTTGATTTTGTCAAAAGCCTTCTGGAAGTCTTCATTCCACCTGACCGTTTGTTCTTTTCTTAACAGTTTGAACAGAGGTTCACAGGTTGCTGTAAGGTGAGATATGAACCGTGAAATGTAGTTCAATCTACCTAAGAACCCCCGAACTTCTTTCTCAGTCTTTGGTGCAGGCATTTCTTGAATGGCTTTAACTTTATCAGGGTCAACTTCAATCCCTTTCTCACTCACAATAAATCCCAGCAGCTTACCAGATCTCACCCTGAATGTGCACTTGTTGGGGTTCAATTTCAGTTGGTACTTCCTCAGACGCTTAAATAACTTCAACAGATTTACCAGGTGGTCTTCTTCTGTGAGGGACTTGGCAAACATATCATCCACATAACATTCAATTTCTTTATGGATCATGTCATGGAATAATGTTACCATAGCCCGTTGATAAGTTGCACCAGCATTCTTCAGTCCGAATGGCATCACCTTATAACAGAACGTGCCCCAGGGTGTGATGAAAGTTGTCTTCTCCATGTCTTAAGGTGACATCTTGATCTGATTGTATCCTGAAAATCCGTCCATGAAGGAGAATACCGAGAACTGAGCCGTATTATCAACCAATACGTCAATGTGAGGTAAAGGGAAATCATCTTTTGGGCTGGCTCTGTTCAGATCCCGGTAATCAACACACATCCTTACCTTGCCATCCTTCTTAGGCACAGGTACAATATTAGCAACCCACGGCGGGTAGCTAGTCACAGCAAGGAACCCGGCATCCCACTGCTTTTGCACCTCTTCTTTGATCTTCATTGCCATGTCTGGGCGAGTACGGCGCAGTTTCTGTTTAACCGGTGGGCAATCTTCTCTTAAAGGCAGCTTGTGCATAACAATATCGGTATCCAACCCTGGCATATCCTGATAAGACAAAGAAAACACATCCACATATTCACGAAGCAGGTCAATCAGTTGCTCTTTCACTGAGTCTTGTAAGCAGGCCCCGATCTTAACCTCTTTCACTTTTTCATCCGTACCAAGATTAATCGTTTCGACCTCCTCCTGATGAGGAGTGATAACCTTCTCCTCTTTCCTTAACAACCTGGATAGCTCTTCAGGAAGCCCATAATCTTCTTCAACCCCTTCATCAGCTTAATTGATTGGATTGTCAAAGTCATACGAAGCCATAGATTTGCTGTTGTCGGTGCAGTCTGAATGGCACTCTCTGCAAGGGTTTAGATTGTTCATTTTAGTGATCGATTTTAATCTTGTTTAGAAAGAGTGAAGTAAAGTTATCATTTTGAAAACATTGCCATTTTATTTTTGTACAAAAAGAAAAAATGAAAAACAGTGAGCGGAAAAGAGAAAGACTCATTTGCAAAAGATGTCCGATATTCATTGATTGATCTGTTTGCACAAAATTACAAGATGGCCCGATTACAAAATGAGTCTTGACATCTTGGGCAAGATGCAAGACTTGATGCATGCTTAAAATATACAGGAAATAATAATTACTCTGCAGGAGTAACCCTTATAATTTCCTGGGAAGACCAGTTTGAGATACGGCTCCCCGGGATCCTTGGACGTATCCAGCTCTCCAGGTTGCGTTCATCTTCCGACTCATCTTCCAAGTTGTTCACTGCATCCGGGGTGAGCATTCCCCCACTGACAAAACTGGGCTTCTTGGCAGCCTCTGATTGATCTTGTTGAGTTGGTTTGTAACCCAACCCAAATCTGTCCTCCTTCTTCTCCACATGCAACAACTTGCCCTAGCCTTGGGCAGTCCCCTTTTCAACAACCTTCCTGGCTTGCTGATAAGATGTCATGGAGGTTCCCAGTATAGCAGATGCTTCATTTATGTTCAGGGCCTCAAATCCCTGGCTCATGGTTTCATGGATTTCTCCATCCATCTCAATGTATTTGTACGTAGCCAGATGGCTAACAAAGATATCTTCTTCACCACAGATGGTGATGATCTGGCCTTCCCACTCGAATTTCAGCTTCTGGTGAAGGGTAGACGTAACTGCGCCAGCGGCATGGATCCAAGGTCTACCCAACAAACAGCTGTAGGCCGGATGAATGTCCATCACATAGAAGGTAATTTTAAAAGTCTGCGGGTCAATCATCACAGGCAGATCAATCTCCCCTAGCACTGATCTTTTAGAGCCATCGAAAGCTCTCACCACTAAATTACTCGGTCGTAATGCCAAGCCATCATACTCCAGCTTCACTAAGGCTTTCTTTGGTAGAACATTGAGTGAAGACCCAGTGTCCACCAGCACATGAGATAGAACAGCACCCTTGCATTCTAGAGTGATGTGTAAAGCCCTGTTGTGGTTACGTCCCTCAGTTGTTAAATCGGCATTGGTAAAGCCCAGTCCATGACTGGTGTTGACATTTGCTACCATGGTTTCCAGCTGATTAACAGTGATCTCTTCTGGCACATATGCTGCGTGCAATACTTTCAATAATGCATTCCTGTGAGCTTCAGAACACATCAGCAGGGATAATATGGAGATCTTTGAGGGAGTTTGGTGAAGCTGATCCACCACCTTGTAATCACTTCTCTTTATAATTCTCATAAACTCGTCTACATTTTGCTCGAAAGATGTCTTCTGAGTTTCTTTGACAGTTTTCTCTTCAACTACCACACTCTTTCCTTTTGCTTTGGCAGCAGCTTCTGCTTCGGCGTTAGGTCTTTGCAATTGTGAGGCAAAAAGGCATCCGCTTCTGGTGAAGCCTCCGCCTCCCCCAACATTATCAATCTGTGGAGAAGAGGTTGAAGAATCCAAAGTGATTTTCTCCCTGTTGCAGTAGAGGTCAGAGCCATAATGCCAAGGGATGGCATTACTGCTTTCATATGGAACGGGTCCAGGCACCGTGATGGTAACTGGACTGACTGCAACAGAGGAGGGTACTGAAATGGTGTGCGGATCGTAGTAAATGGTGACTGGTGACCTGGCAGGAGGTGCCACTGCTTGTTGTTGAAAGTTGTTGTTCGGAGGAACATATGCTGGATCATAATAAATGGTGACTGCTGAGATATCTGTTGGCGTTGTAGAAGATCCTGCTGAATAAATGGGTGTTGATGTTGTAGAAGAGATGGTTGTCGACATCTGATTTGAAGTGATGGACGGAGCCATTGTTGAGGATATTGATGAATTGGTTGGAATGATTGTTGTTGCAGTTGTAGAAGAGTCAGGAATTGTTGTCAAAGGGATTGCTGGATTTGTAGGCGCTGATGTTGTGATCTGGAGTATGCCACTTTTGATAAAATCATCTATGCCGCTTCTCAAGTTATCACACCCGTTGACCGAAATGTTGAAATAACCACAACCGAGCTCACACCCGGGGAACATCTGGCATTCTAGAAGCTGAGCTTTAATTTCTACCAGAGGTGTCCGAATCTGCCCAACACTGGTTATCAAGAAAGATGGCTTGTCTTCCTCAATGGCATTAATTCTTGGTCCTCCATGATTGGGCATGGGATTCTTGTTGACATTTGGCGGGGGTGCGAAGTTGAGGGCTTTAGAATCCACCAGATCTTGTACTTTCATTTGTAAAGCCCTACATTTCTCTGTACTGTGGCCAGGTGCATTGGAATGGAAAGCACATCTGGTGTTGACATCGTAGTTTCTTGGCAGACTGGAGGGATCTGGTGGTGCCAATGTCCTTAATTCAACCAGGTTGAGTTTCAGGAGTTGTGGCAATAAAGCGGCATAAGGCATAGGGATTGGGTCAATCACCCTATTTGCATGTGATGGTCTTTGCTGAAAGGGTCTTTGCTGTTGATTGTTGTTGTTGTTGTTGTAGTTTCTTTGTGGCGGATACTGAACGTGCTGTTGATAATGGGGTTGTTGTTGTGGTTGATATGCCGGCTGCTGAGGAATTGGAGCTGGAATAGTGACAGCTGCCACTGACCTATGAACATACTGAGGTCTGCCCCTGTTAGCGTGAATAGCATTAGTCTCACCGGTTCTTCTAGGTCCCACAAAAGGCTTCCTGGGATTGCTTGACGAACTTGCACCATTATCAGAAATTTTGCCCATTTTTAGAAGGCTTTCAATTCTTTCTCCAGCTATAACTACGTCAGCGAAGCTGGTGGAAGAAAAGGCAGCTAGCCTATCAATATATGTTCCTTGCAGTGTGTTCATAAACATGTCATCCATTTCTCTTTCCGACATGGGTGGCTGGACAGCAGTAGCAAGCTGTCTCCACCTCTGGGCATATTCCCTGAAGCTTTCTCTGGATGACTGAGACATTCCCATCAGAAGGGTTCTGTTAGGAGCCATGTCCAGATTATATTGGTACTGTCTGATGAAAGCCTCAGCTAAGTCCTTCCAGCACCTGATAGTAGCTCTGGTCAAGTGAGAGTACCACTCCCTTGAAGCCCCAGTCAAACTGTCTTCAAAGTAAAATATCCATAGTTTTTCATCCATGGTGTATGCCTTAAGTCTTCCCAGGAAAGACTGCAAGTGGGTTCGTGGACATGAAGTCCCATTGTACTTCTCGAAGCACGGGGGTTTAAACTTGTGGGGAATTCTTACCCCGTCCACTAACCCCATATCCATGACATCAAAACCCAAGGAGTTTTGAGACTCCAGAGATCTCAATTTCTCAGCAATTTCATCAAGCCTCCTATCATAGACTTCATCCCCAGCTCCCATCACAGTGAACTGCTCTTCTTGGGGGTCTTCTTGTAAGACTCTTCCTCCAGTGGTATTTCCTTGCACAATACCCGGGATGTTGACTTCCGGATGCAGATGAGGCCCATATACTGGTGGATTAACATGAGGCTGACCTCTTTCATTGTTACTTGTTCCTCTAGTTCCCAGAGGGGGTTCTTCTAGGTTTTGCCTTTCCACCAATGCCCTCAATCTTTCTTGACTTTGAGCTAAGCCATTCATTACTTCCATGAACTGGGTCATTTGGTTTCTCATCTCCAGCCTTTCATTAACCATCTGGGCCCTGACCTCTGTCAGCTCTTGCTGTACTTGATCCATCTGGATACCCGGAAGGTTGTTGCGAGTAGGATATCTGTGTGGGCGGTTGAGAGGGAACACCCGACGGCGAGCAATAATTCCTGAACCACAACAGAGTTAGTAACAAACAAAACAAAAACCTACAAAATAAAACAAAAGTTAGTATGCAATGCAATATGCTTATTTGTTTCCAAGGTATTTGGCTTGGTACTTGGTTTTGACCTTTCCAGACCCGGAGGAAGATGCTTTGATGTTGCTTGAGAAGAAGAAACCCCATAATGGAAACAAAAATATATTACAAACGGTGAATAATACATAGTCTGTTTTTACAACAAATGCCCCTGAAGGGTCAAAATACAACATAAAAAGAAAAGTACATGAAATGGAAATAGCAACAAGCAAAGTGATCAAACATCTAAGCCAAACTCATCCTCCTTAACCTCTTTCAGAAGTGCTTCAGTTACAGGACCAGCCGGATGCTCTGTGATGTTCCTGATAAGGAGGTTTCTGGTGGTAATAGCAGCAGTCAGCTTCTTGTGCATGTCCTGGTCCTTTGACCTCTTTACACCAGCCCTAAGCTTTAATTCTGAGATCTCCTTCTGGGCTGCTAGCAGAGCCTCTTGTTGTTTCTTTTCATTTGCCTCCAACTGCTCAATTTTGGCCTGGATTCTCTTATCCTCCTGAGTGCGAGCTTCAGTGATCCTGACCCACCTAGCTTGACTTTCCTTCAGATAGAGATCAGTCCTAGCCTTCTGAAACTAGGCCTATTTACAGGCATTCTTCAAAATTTGCTCTCCTGCTCTTGCTTTCTTGATGTAGTCTTCTGCTTTCTCAATCCTGGCTAGATGCTCCACCTTAAGCTTTTCTAACCTCTCAATGTCTAGATGACCATCACTCCTCTACCAGAGGGTCTTCTTCAGAGCTTGAGACAAATTCTCATTTCTCTCCTTCAGTTTCTCAAACTCTTCCAGGCTGACAGTGGCTGGAGGTGGTGCTGTGGATGGTCCAGGTGCATCCTCAATGGTGAAAGGCATCCTAGAAATCTGAGCCCTAGCATGAGACCAGTCATAATAATGAGCTGAAGCCACATTGTTACATTTCCCAAGAATGGCCATCCCCTTGGTCTGGATGTTGTCCCAAGCCCAGGATGCTTGCCTGACAACAGCTAGATTAGGCTTTATCTCACAATACAGGGTTTCAACCAAGTCTTGCATTTTAGGAGGGTGAACCAAAGCATAGCCCAACTGTCTCTTAAACAGCAAAGGATTGTAGTTGATGCAACCCTTCACTCCTATCAGAGGTACATTGGGGAACTGCCCACAGCTAGTAATTATGTCCCTGCCTTTGGTGCTCTGGGTGCACCACCTGATGTCATCTGAGGTCAAAGCAGTGAGTCTTCTAGCCCAATTCTTCTGTTGGTGAGGATTCAGGAAAGCATCAGTCTTGGGTAAGTGTTTGAGCAGCCAGGTATGAAATAGAGGAGCACAACATCTCACCAATCTCCCTCTCTGCTTCTCATTCCTTTGGTGAACAGAATAATAGAAGTCTCCCAGCAAGGTGGGTACTGGGTTCTTCAAAAGGAAGAGATGAATAGCATTATTGCTGATAAACTTAGGCTCATCTGCAAAAAGTATAACCCCATATACACTGAGGGCTAACAATGCACAAACTGCCTTCCATTCTCCCAAGGAGGCCTTCAGGATAGCCTGAGAAGTTAGAAAGTCCAAGTGTAGACCAGGGATTCCAGCCTTTGTAGTCATGTTCTGCTCAATCAGAATAGGTTCCAAATACAATGCCTTTGCCACTTCTTCACTGCTGGGAGAAGCCATCTCTGGTTTGAAGGGGATACCACCCCTGACAGGTACTCCAATCAGTGATGAAAACTCCTCCAATAGAGGTCCCAACTGAAAATTCTGGAAAGTGAAGCATCTGAAAGGAGGATCATAGAACTGTAGGCAAGTATGAATCAAACTCCTCTGAGAAGGGTCCAAGTCCATAACCATATCAAGGATGCCTCCATAATGTTCTCTGAATAATGGGATATGGTCTGGAGTGATAAGTGCCTGGACCTGCCTGATGCCAGCCAGTACAGGCTCAAAGAAATGATATCAAATGTTGCTCTTCTTAGGTGGCATGACTGCTGAGAACAGATGCTGATGATGAAGACTGATACTAGAGATGGGCCACTGATAGGCTGAGGATGATGATGGAGGTAGCTGAAGAAGGCAACTGATGAAGATGGCTGAAGTAGATAGCTGATGAACAGGGGTCTATGCAGATGAAGGGGTCAAAACCAAGCCAAATGTAATATGGATACCCTGAAAAACAAATAAGCAAATGTTAAATGATGCAATGATGATGTATGCAAATGATATGCAAGGGTTTGTGAACAAGCTGGATCTGATTACTGCCTTGATATAAGTCCATGTATGTCTAAGAAGTCCAGATGGAGGTTCAAAAGTCCAGTAACCAAGGTGGGGGACTCAAATAAAGAGTCACATGTCCCGGGTTAAATCACAAGAACTGTCCAAAGTGAAGTATTCTTAAACAAAACAAGTATCAGGGTATGATGTGGCCAAGGGTTCCTGCAAACCTGTAAACAGCCCAACCCCTTCACAGGTGGTGTTCTAAAACAAGGATCCTCAAACTTGGATCAGTTATGAGAAGTGTAAACATTTCTAACCCGGAGGTACAGTGTTTACAATAACCATAAAAGATCTTCCTCTAATTCACCCCAGTTTCTGAAGGTCATAGTAAAGGTCATCCAGACTTACCAGGCTTCCCAGATAGCCCTAGCACTACAGGAGATCTGTAGCACAGAGTTCTCAAGAAGAAACCCATATCTGAACCGTGTTTTATATTCCCGCACCAGACCGAAATGGAATGGGAAAGAACATGAACCACTCTAGCCTAGGTGTCACTCAGGTCCCAGGTATAGGACCTTAAACTCTCAATAGAACCCCACCCACAAAAGCAAAAACCAGATCCAGCCAGATGACAATATGACAGTATGATATATAAAGCTGTAAAGAAAGCAATAAATAAATGTACATAAAGCAGTAAATAAAGCAACTATATAAACACAATTAGCACATAACCCACAAAAAGAACCAGAAGCCCTAGTTACAGTATAAGGTTCCCCAGCAGAGTCGCCAAGCTGTCGCTCCCACCAAAATGACACACCAGGTCAATAGGGGTACAGATGCGAACGGTCGGCGAAAAGAGGAATGAGAACACACAGGAGTGAACTCAGAAAGACAAGAGTCGCCAGCTAGGCATTTTTATACCGGAGGAAAGGTAATGCTGCATAAACCTAGAAAGATGTGGATAAGACGGTTGCGAACCAGAGAGACTGAGAAAGGGGGTTGGTTACAACCTGGGAAGGTATTAGCACCCAGATTGTCCGCCGTACTCGACGGGATCCACGCTTAAGAGATTTGTGTTTTAAAGGGGTAGTGTCAGTGCAATCTGTGTATAAAAGAGCTGGAAGAGGATGTACAGGTGTCAGTGTAAGAGAAGTGAAGCGTATAAGTGAAGTGTCGGTGTAAGAACAAGAATGAAATGATCAAGATAATGAGGCTTAAAGAATAAAGCTGGAAAAAGGGGGAATATACAGAGACTTTTGTTCGATAACTGTTAAGTTATGCCTACGTATCCTCTCGTGTAATGAGGAAGTCAGAACGCCGTAGTTCGACCCAAAGAGACTGAAAGAAGAATTGACTTGTGAACTGCTTACTTGTCTATGCTCAAGTGTATGACCTGTCTAGCTCAGGTGCAAACTGTCTTGCATTAGATGGAAGAAGCAAGTTCTCGTTTATGAGTGAAGATGATGAGAAAAGAATCCCAGAGGAGACGATTATTGTTTGTTTTTGAGTTTTCAGTCTTTTATTGTTTTTTTGGATTTTGTTATAAGAAAATGAGCTTAAGCCTAAACCATTGGATTAGTAAACTCATCACATCCTCCCTCTGATTAGGGGTAATGAGAATACCTTAAGTGTGAAGTCAGCATCTCACACTTAATCACCATGATGTAGGATTAAGATCATTAACCTACTTGTGATTATTTAGATGTTTTTGTTGTTTTTGTTTAGTGTTGAGTAATGAGATTAAGCCATAATCAGGTATTAAACAAACTCATTACACCATCCTAATAGAAGGATAATAGATGAGAATGTTTAAGCTGAGGAAGATTCCTCAACTTAATCCATGATTAGGGATTAACCTCATGACTAAACAAATCCTTTATTAGATGGATTTTAGTTAATGATAAGATGAAGAAATGAGATTTATAGTTTGTAAGACAACCTGAGGGGGACTTGTCCATTAACACTAGGGTTAGTCCTTCTTGACCAATTAAGGAAGAATTAGAACCCTAATGCAAGGCCCAAGTTACAAGCTTGATGTCTTGATGATTATTTAGTGAATTGATTAAAGGAGTTAAACACATTAAGGGTTTAACACTTAGGATTAAAGTTATACACTCCATCCTAATAGAAGGATGCAGGCACAAGCTTAATCACAAAGCCTCAAAGCCTTTAGGGTTTAGTCCCTGATCATGAGATGAGAAGAGAAGACTCAAAGAGACACAAAGGTAAAAACTAAGTGGGGGACTAATCAAACCCTAATTATTGTCATGCTTGGTTGTTCCTATGGTTAATGAGGTTTGCAAGAAAGATCTTCAGAGAAACCACCAGGAAGCAGATGAAAGGAGCAAAGAAAAGCAAGACAACTTGCTTCACTCAAGAAGTCAAGTTGCTTGAAGAAAGAAAGTAAGATGAACAAGAATGAGCAAGCTCAATTCCAAGCACAAGACAAAATGCAGCAATGATGCATAAGAGAGATGAAAAGAGATTGTGAGAAGTGAAGGCAAATTCACTTCTCAAACTACTTACCACCTGAAAAGTTAGCAAATGAAATGAAATGCAATGCAAAATGAGATGCAATGTCATGATGAAAACCAAAACCAGAAGCATGAGTATGATGTTAATGATGCTAAGAGATTATGCAAACATTAGGCAAGACATGAGGATGATCATACAAACATATGGATGCAAGAGAGGCATGCTTTGAACCATGGATGTTCATGAAAAGTTATGAAATGCAAATGAATGCAAAACATGGCAAATGAAAGGTGCAATGATCAAACATGATTCTAATATGTCCTAAGATGTATATTGAATCAAATGAATACATAAAATGTCATGGCAAGTCATGGTATGCAATCAAATGGAAGATAGATGCAAAGGAAGGCATAAATTAGGGTTTATGATCAATACACAAAGCAAAAACCAAAACCAGAAGCAAACATCATGATAAAAATTTGGAAATACAATCAAAGATACCCTAGACCTATACAAACTCACTTCCCAAAGGAGGGGATCCAACTCCTAACCTAGTGAAAGTTATGAATTTTCTAAGATTGCTAGGGTTTCAAGGTACCTCATCAAGAAAAATGCCAAACAAATAGCAAATACAAAATCAAATCATGCCAATTTTATCCTATAAACTACATGTTATGCAAGATGCAATGCAAAAAGAATCATTGTCCAACTCTCAATGGTTAGGCAGAAATGAATTTTTGAAGTTTGAAGCAAAATATAGCCTTGAAATGAATTTAATTCCATTGAAAATGATCAAAAGGCATCAAGAACAAAAAATAAATTTGGTTTGAGAGTTGGACAATGTTTCTAAATGTTTTTAAATGTTACATGAATTTTTTTGTGATTTTTAAATACCTAAAAGTATTTTTAATTAATTAATTTTCATTAACTAATTGAAAATAATCTTTTAAATGATTTAAAAATAATTTTTAATGCAAAAAATAAAAATAAAAATATTTTTGGTTTCTGAAAATTAATAAAAGGTTTGATAAAAAATTTCAGAATTTTTCAATGTATTTTGCTTTTTTAAATAAAATGAAGAAAATAAATGCAAAACAAATGAAAATAAAATGAATTTAAATAGAAAAATAGAAAGTCAGCCAATCTGATGGCTGAGATTCAAATTCAGGGACGCGGGAGTGGACTTGGCGCGCGTTTGGACGGCTCACATTCAAACTTACGTAATTAAGATTAAACCCTAATTAACTAACCCTAATCACTCTCAGGTGACCGGAGCAAGCTCCGATCATCTTCTCCGGCCAATCCCCTCCCCTGAATCCCTCAAAACGCCATGAAACTTCACCAAAAGCTCCAGAATCAAACCTTAAACAACCCTAAACACGAATCAATCCTCAAAAATCATTTATCACTCAAGAACATCATGAATCGAAGCAAACAATTTTTAGGTCAGAAAGTTTCAGAGCAACCATACATCCTGGTTTCTCAACCATTTTCAAAAATAATCATATCCCCATGATCAGGGGAGCACATAGAATCGTTTAAGAACTTAAAATGGAGTTTCTGGAAAAAAGTTTGAGATGGCTACCTGAGATGGAATCTCCTGGTTCTGGGCTTTCTGGCCTTTCCTTTGTTGCAAATCCACTCCTTTGAATCCTCTGATGATGAAATGAAGCTTAGAAAGCTTTGAGGATGGCTGGTTTAGGAGATTGGCAGAGTTCTGTTCAGTGAAGTGAGGAAATCGTATTTGGTTTGTGTGAAGTTCTGGGCTGTTTCAATGGTTGGTTTATGATCAGTGAGTCATGTTGAGATGTTTTGTTAAGTCTGTTTGTGTGTTTGATGCTTGTGGAGAGTGTTTCGAATGGTTTTGCATATGAGGCATAAACTTGGAACTATGGCTATGAGAGAGCTTCAGCATGAATTGTTCTGTGTTATTTGTCGCTCCCACCAAATGACACCTCAGGTCAGAAGGGGTACAGACTCGAACGGTCGGCGAAAGGGGGATGTGAGAACACACAGGAGTGAACTCACAAGAAAAGAAAAGAGTCGCCAGCTAGGCATTTTTATCCCGGAGGAAAGGCAATGCTGCATAGACCTAGAAAGATATGGATAAGACGGTTGCGAACCAAAGAGACTGAGAAAGGGGGTTGGTTACAACCTGGGAAGGTGTTAGTACCCAGATTGACCGTCGTACTCGACGGGATCCACGCTTAAAAGATTTGTGTTTTAAAGGGGTAGTGTCAGTGCAATCTGTGTATCAAAGAGCTAGAAAAGGATGTACAGGTGTCAGTGTAAAAGAAGTGTGAAATGTATAAGTGAAGTGTCAGTGTAAGAAATGAATGAAGTGCTCAAGATGATGAGGCTAAAATAATAATGCTGGAAAGAGGGGGAATATACAGAGAATTTTGTTCGATAACTGTTAAGTTATGCCTACGTATCCTCTCGTGCAATGAGGAAGTCAGAACACCGTAGTTCGACCCAAAGAGACTGAAAGATGAATTGACTTGTGAACTGCTTACTTGTCTATGCTCAAGTGTATGACCTGTCTGGATCAGGTGCAAACTGTCTTGCATTAGACGGAAGAAGCAAGTTCTCGTTTGTGAGTGAATGAGATAAGAAAAGAATCCCGGAGGAGACGATTATTGTTTGTTTTGTATTTTCAGTCTTTTATTGCTTTTGAAAGTTTGTCATAGGATAATGAGCTTAAGCCTAATCCAATGGGTTAGTAAACTCATCACATCCTCCCTCTGATTAGGGGTAATGAGAATACCTTAAGTGTGAAGTCAGCATCTCACACTTAATCACCATGATGTAGGATTAAGATCATTAACCTACTTGTGATTATTTAGATCTTTTTGTGGTTTTTGTTTAGTGTTAAGTAATGAGATTAAGCCATAATCAAGGATTAAACAGACTCATTACACCATCCTAATAGAAGGATAATAGATGAGAATGTTTAAGCTGAGGAAAGCTCCTCAACTTAATCCATGATTAGGGATTAACCTCATGACAAAACAAAGCCTTTATTAGATGGATTTTAGTTAATGGTAAGATGAAGAAGTGGATTTTATGGTTTGTAAGACAACTTGAGGGGGACTTGTCCATTAACACTAGGGTTAGTCCTTCTTAACCAATTAAGGAAGAATTAGAACCCTAATGCAAGGCCCAAGTTACAAGTTTGATGTCTTGATGATTATTAAGTGAATTGATTAAAGGATTTAAGCACATTAAGGGTTTAACACATAGGATTAAAGTTATACACTCCATCCCAATAGAAGGATGCAGGCATAAGCTTAATCATAAAGCCTTAAAGCCTTTAGGGTTTAGTCCCTGATTATGAGATGAGAAGAGAAGACTCAATGATGACACAAAGGTAAAAACTAAATGGGGGACTAATCAAAACCCTAATTGTTGTCATGCTTGGTTGCTCCTAAGGTTTGTGAGGTTTGCAAGAAAGATCTTCAGAGAAACCACCAGGAAGCAGATGAAAGGAGCAAAGAGAAGCAAAGCAACTTGCTTCATTTAAGAAGACAAGTCACTTGAAGAAAGAAAGTAAGATGAAGAAGAATGAGCAAGCTCAATCTCAAGCACAAGACAAAATGCAGCAATGATGCATAAGAGAGATTAAAAGAGATTGTGAGAAGTGAAGGCAAATTCACTTCTCAAAATAACTTACCACCTGAAAAGTTAGTGAAAGGAATGCAATGCAATGCAAATGAGATGTAATGACATGATGCAAACCAAAACCAGAAGTATGAGTGTGATGTTAATGATGCTAAGAGATGATGCAAACATGAGGCAAGGCATGAGAATGATCATACAAACATATGGATGCAAGAGAGGCATGCTTAGAGACATGAACATACATGAAAAGTTATGAAATGCAAATGACATACAACATGGAAAATGAAAGATGCAATGATCAAACATGATTCTAATATGTCTTAAGATGTGTTATAAACCCAATGGGTGCACAAAATGTCATGGAAAGTCATGGTATGCAAGCAAATGGAAGATTGATGCAAATGAAAGCCCAAATTAGGGTTCATGATCAATGCACAAAACAAAAATCAAAACCAGAAGCAAACACCATGATAAAAAATTGAAAATGCATTCACGGGAACCCTAAACCTATACAAACTCACTGCCCAAAGGAGGGGATCCAAATCTTAACCTAATGAGGGTTATGAATTTCCTAAGATTGTTAGGGTTTTAAGGTACCTTGTCAAGAAAAAATGTCAAACAAATTGAAAATGCAATATCAAATCATGCCAATTTAATCCTATAAACTACATGTTATGCAAGATGCAATGCAAAAAGAATCATTGTCCAACATTTAAAGGCTAGGCAGAAATGAATTTTTGAAGATTGAATCAAAATAATGCCTTGAAATGAAATTAATTCCATTGAAAATTGTCAAAAGCCATCAAGATCAAAAAAGAAATTTGGTTTGAGAGTTGGACAATGTTTCTAAATGATTTTAAATGTTTCATGAATTTTTTGGTGATTTTTAAATACCTAAAAGTATTTTTAATTAATTAATTAGCACTAATCAATTAAAAATAAACTTTTAAATGATTTAAAAATAATTTTTAATGCAAAAAATAAAAATAAAAATGTTTTTGGTTTCTGAAAATTAATTGAACCTTTGACAAAAAATTTCAGAATTTTTAAAGATGTTTTACTATTTTTAATAAATTGTAGAAAACAAATGAAATTAAATGAAAATAAAATGAAATTAAACTGAAAAATAAGAAAGTTAGCCAATCCAATGGACGAGATTCAAACTGGCAGGGGCGGGAATAGACTACGCGCGGGTTTCGACGGCTCACATTCAAACTGGCCTAATTATGATTAAACCCTAATTATATGCCCTAATCACTTTCAGATGACCGGAACAGTGTTCCGGTCATCTTCTCCGGCAAGCTCCCTCACCTGAATCCCTCAAAACGCCATGAAAACCCACCAAAAGCTCCAGAAACAATCAATGATCAACAACAAAACATAATCCAGCAACAAATCCCATTTATTTCTACTCAAAATCAAGATACGAATCAAACATCAAAAACTGCAGAAATTTCAGAAACACGATACAAGCTCATTTCTCAATCTTTTTCAAAAGTAAAAGGTTCAGTGAACTCAGGGAAGCATGCTTTATCATTTAGAAACAAGAAATAAAGGTTCTGGAAAAATGAATTTCCATGGCTACCTGAATCGAAGCTTTGATTTCTGGAGCTTTCTGGCTGGCCCTTTGATCCAAAACACCTCTAATGGACCTCCTGAGAAGCTTGCAACACTTGGTTGGAGTTTAAAATGGCTGGTTTGAAAGATTGCTGAAGTTCTGTTCAAAGAGGGGCAGAAATCGTATTTTGATTTCAGTGAGTTTCAGGCAATGGTGATGGGTGGTTTGTGATCAACGAAGCATGTGGAGATCAATGGTGAAGTTTGTTTGTGTGTTTGAAAGCTGTGCTGAGTGTTTCGAATGGTTTTGCAAGTTGGAGCAAAAAAAATAACTATGGCTTGGAGTGTGTTTTTGTCTCAATGGTGTGGTGTGTTATGATGGCTTTGGTCCACTTATCACAACTAGAGAGGTCAGAGGAGTTGGTGCGTCCTATTGTGATTGGTATGGGTCTTTGGCCAAAATGTCAAACTTTGTGTAAGAGAGGTATGGGCTCATAGCTAGCCAAGGACAAATGGGGTGTCCTGCGCAGCAAGAAGTGTGGAGAGCCCTAGGATTGATTATGAAGTCAGCAAGCAAGTGGATTAGGGTTTGAGTGAGTTTTTGCAACTTGCTTCATCCTTGGCCCTTTTGAAATTTCTTGTTCCACAAGTCACAAAAATGAGTGATTCTTTGATGCAATCTGACTTTTAGGCCTTGGTTCATGTTTGTGTGAAGATTAGAAGTCCATTTGATAGCACACTTTGCCTTGGAAAGTGATTTTGCAACTTTGCCTCTTTGGTAGAAAACTTGAAATTATGTGATTTTAGCCAACTTTGACAAGCCATAACTTTTGATCCAAAATGAATTAGGTCAAGTTCTTGTACTTTTTGAAAAGGGAATGATCCAATCTACAACTTTCATGACCAAAGTTTTTTCATTTGAAACATTTTTGAATCAAAAAGCAAGGGTTGAAAAAGTTTCCCAAAATGGCAATTTTCATTATAAGTCAACTTTCCCAAAAAGTCAACTTTGCAAATGGCTTGAAATTATTCAATTTTGTGAACTTTTAACATCTTCTATGATCAAATAAAGATCATACACAATCAAAATGATGAAGAACACCCTTTGGTTGGGTCATTGGGGGCCTCAGATGCCCTGATTTTGCACTGACTTGCTCAAAAAGTCAACTCTTGATCAGATGACTTCCCCATGGAATTTCTTCATGAAACTTGATATGCATGATCCCTATACCATATAGAGACCAATAGAAACAAGAATGACCAAAAAATTTGGAGTTATGGCCTCTGAAACCAAAACCCTAATTCTAGGTCATCTGTGTAGTTAAACCTGGCTCTGCTTCCATGCCATTCTCAGTTCTTGTGATTTTTTGACATTATTGACTTTGAGAGGATATAATATGATGCTTGAACATACATGGGCCCCTTTGAAGTGATTTATTACCTTTGGAGTGGCTCAAGAAGTTCTTGGATTGCTCAGATCACAAACCCTAGATGCAGATGACTTTGAACCAATGCAGTGAATCAAAAATGTGGTATGAGATGCTATGATTGAATTTATGAATATGAAGAGATCACAAGCCATGGTGTGAATGGGTGAGGGCAAATTTGGGGTGTTTACAGCTGCCCCTATTCAAGCATGAGTTAGCTGTGCAGGATGTAGGCGATGGCTTATCAGGTAAACAAGATAACTTGTGGTTGAATACCCAAGACAGTCCAAAATTTGCACTCAAAGAATGAAGAAGGAAATGGATATAGATTGTAAAAGAAAATAAAGTATATTGTAAAGTGCGGGCGACGGAGGACGACCGTCGAGCAGAGGACGACTGCTGGGGAAAGAGCAATGACGGGGACGGCCGACATGCTGGGGATATGAGGGAAATAAAGCAATGACGAGGACGGCCGACATGCTGGAAAAATATAGGGAAATAAAGCGAAGACGGGGACGGCCGACTAGCTGGGGAAAATGCGGGAAACAAAGCAATGACGGGGACGGCCGACATGCTGGGGATATAAGAGACTATGATGGGGACGACCATCATGTAAAGCTATAAGATTCTCTGGGGATTATAAGTAAAAGGAAATGATAGGGAAGACCATAAGGTTCATAAAGTAATGTAAACAACGATGGGGACGACCATCGGGCTAAACTGATGAAGGCGATCAAAAGGGAAAAGGGACCACGACGGGGACGGCCATCGGGTTAAAGAATAAATGAAATAATGATGAGGGACGGTCATCAAAGGTGAAGGACGATCACCTAGCAGGGGACGGCTGCTCTGTTGGGGATAAGGTGAGGGACGGTCATCTAAGGTGAAGGACGATTACCTGGCAGGGTACGGCTGCCGAAAATATCGCGACATAGGATGAATGCCGGATAAAAGGTCGACGATGGGGACGGCCATCGGATGAGCATGATGAAGGACGATCATCAAGAGGTGAAGGACGATCACCTAGAAGGGGACGGCTGCTCTCAAGGTTTATCATGACATAGGACGAATGTCAGATAACAAGATCAACGATGGGGACAGCCATCGGATGAGCAATTTGAAGGACGATCATCAAGAGGTGAAGGACGATCACCTAGCAGGGGACGGCTGCTAAATATCATGACATAGGACGAATGTCGGATAGAAAAGATCAACGATGGGGACGGCCATCGGATGAGCATGATGAAGGACGATCATCAAGAGGTGAAGGACGATCACCTAGCAGGGTACGGCTGCTCTCAGGGTTTATCATGACATAGGACGAATGTCAGATAGAAAAGAAATTTTGCTTTTCTGGCGACCTACTGGGGAATAGTAAACACGGACGAGTGTTTATATCCAAAAAAAATAGAAGGTATAAGTGTTTTAATGTTGTGTATAGGTTAAAGATGCGGACGAGCATCCATAAGACTACGATACGGACGAGTATCGGGTAGAAACAAATACTGACACATGTTTGGAGATGATGATACGGACGAGTATCAACAAAGTACACGGACGAGTGTTGATTCTGAGGGGACTCTTCTGGGAAAAGTAGGAACAGACGAGTGTCTAAATTCAAGAAGACAAGAGTGTTTGACACATGTGTATGGATTAAAGATGCGGACGAGCATCCCTAAGACTATGATACGGACGAGTATCGGGTAGAAACAAACGCTGACGCATGCTCTGAGATGATGATACGGACGAGTATCAACTGGTTAACAAAGAACACGGACGAGTGTCGAATCTGAGAGGATTTGAGTGGTATTTACAAGATACGGACGAGTATCTGTACGAGTGAAACATGAGTAATAAGTATGAGTGATGTTCAGGAGAGTGTTTAACCTGCTGGGGAGAGTGACACAGACGAGTGTCAAAAGGTATATTATAGAGAAGCATATGGTTTACAAAATGTTTAGGCAACTGTGCTGGGGCAGGTGACACGGACGGGAGTCAAGGGGGTTGTATATATGTGTATTTGTGAGTGCAAAGGGGACGCTTTGGCTTTCTGCTGGGGATATGACACGGACGGGTGTCAAGAAGTATCTGCAATATATAAGTGGTTTGTTTGTACAGAAAGTTCAGGCGACTTTACTGGGGAATGATGACACGGACGGGTGCCAATAGAAGTGTGTACTTGTATTTGTGAGTGTAAGGCAAATGTTTTAGCTCTCTGGTGGGGATATGACACGGACGGGTGTCAAGAAGCATTTGCAATATATAAGTGGTTTGTTTGTACAGAAAGTTCGGGCGACTTTACTGGGGAATGATGAAGAGTTTTCTGTATATTGTTGGTGGATTGAGTATTCACAAGTGTTTGATTCAGACCACGGCTTATGATTATGCAATATGTTTGATTTTTGCCGTAATGCTCCGTATTAGACGGAACGCTACGCTTTGTGGGGAAAATAATGATGCGAATGCTATGATTATGCAAAAGATAATGATCTGGGATTCGGATCCCGTCGCTGCGAAGATCTCTGGTTGATCTGCCTGAAATGAACATCCAGTTGGGGATGAAGTTACTGGTAGATCTGACGTATGGGACTCTGCTTGGGGATATAGGTCACTGATGGACATATCCTTGTAAATGAAAGACCCAGCTGGGGTTTGTAGAAGCCTTTGTCACTCTGTTGTGAGATCTTCAGGCATTGCTCCTCTGGATAGAGGTTGAAGCTCTGTGGTGAGGTGGTTCCCTGCCTTTTGTACTTGGCTGAGGAGGAATAGTAAATGGCAACTCGGCTGGGGAGGAAGGAAGACCAAGGGAAGGTCTTCCTGGAGATTCCTGTAAGGGTTCTGCTGAGGATGATACTCGACAACTCAGCTGGGGAGAAACCACCTCTGGTGTTAATTGGGAGGTAAACCGAGTAGGTAATGATTTGCCAGCTGGCTGGGGAGAAGTTTACATGCCCCACGTTGCGTTTTGAATACCTGCAATCCTGCAAAGATAGAGAAACACACAAGTAATCCCGAGGTATCCCTTACCGGATTCCGTCGTAAGAGTTTAGACACTCCCGGGAGTAAAATATATTTCCTGCAAGCACGTATTCTTTAGAAGAGAAGCATCTGTATTTATGCAATCAGTATCTTAAAGACATCGAACATCTTGCAAATGAAAATAAAATGTACGAGACGAGACATGACTGAAAATCTGATTTTATTAATTTGTATGCCCTGGATTGGCAAGATACAGTCAAAGAAACATATCCCCTAAAAAGAGGAGATTGTTACAAATGGAGAAACAAAATGTCAGCAATGTTGATGACGCTTCAAGGGGCTTCCCTCTTGCTATGACTCGTATGACATTTGACGTTCTTCTCGTCTTGCTTTCTGAAGAAGGCTGATTCTGAAAGAAGCTTGATCCTTTCGAAGCTTACCAAGTTGTAAGTGATACAGACGAATTCAGAATGCAGTTGTTCGCTTATTCCCTTATTTTGCATGGATCGCCCTTTCGAGTTTTCAATCCATCGGGATACCCTTTTATGCCTGAGTCGTCCGATGCGGCTTTTCAACTCAGCGGGTGTACATCTTTTCGTTTATTTTCCCTTATTTTTTGCCCGAGTCTTTTATTCTGTTTTTGACTCGCTGGGATGCCCCTTTTTTGCCTGGACTTACATTCTATTTTTATGTCCAGCGGGTCATTTTTATGCTAAGTATTTTTTAACTGCATCTGAATTCATAGGAGACGGGAAGTCTTCACCATCCATAGTGCTGAGCATCAGTGCTCCACCAGAGAAAACTTTCTTTACTACGAATGGTCCTTCATAGTTCGGAGTCCATTTGTCCCTGTGGTCTGTGTGAGGAGGGAGGAGTCTTTTCAGCACAAGATCTCCTACTTGGTACTCTCGGAGCCTGACTTTCTGATCGAAGGATTTCTTCATTCTTTTCTGATATAACTGCCCATGACAGATTGCAGCCAATCTCCTTTCTTCCATCAGACTCAGTTGTTCGTATCGGGATCGGACCCATTCTGCTTCGTTCAGCTTAACATCCATTAGTACCCGTAGGGAGGGTAGTTCAACTTCAACTGGTAGGACTGCTTCCATACCATACACAAGCTGATACGGTGTTGCCCCGGTGGATGTTCTGATTGATGTGCGGTACCCATGCAAGGCAAACGGTAGCATCTCATGCCAGTCTCTGTAGGTGACTACCATCTTCTGCATAATCTTCTTGATATTCTTATTAGCTGCCTCAACAACGCCATTCATCTTTGGCCTGTAAGGAGAAGAATTGTGGTGTTGGATCTTGAAGTCCCGGCATAGTTCTGCCATCATTTTGTTGTTTAGATTGGAACCATTATCAGTAATGATTCGCTCGAGCACTCCATATCGGCAGATGATATCTCTCTTCAGAAATCGGGCTACCACTTGCCTGGTAACATTGGCATAGGAAGCTGCTTCAACCCACTTGGTGAAATAGTCAATGGCTACCAGGATGAATCTGTGGCCATTTGAAGTAGTCGGTTCAATCTTGCCAATCATATCAATGCCCCACATGGCAAAGGGCTAGGGTGAAGACATCACATTCAGAGGATTGGGAGGCACATGCACCTTATCCGCATAGATCTGGCATTTATGGCATTTTCTGGCATAGGCGCAACAGTCGGCATCCATCGTGATCCAGTAATAGCCTGATCTTAGCAACGTTTTAGCCATGGCATGCCCTCCTGCATGGGTACCAAAGGATCCTTCGTGCACCTCGTGCATCAACAAGTCTGCTTCTGTTCTATCGACGCATCTGAGGAGTACCATATCAAAGTTTCTCTTGTACAGGGAACCGTCAGTATTCAGGAAGAAACTACCAGTTAGCCTTCTTAAAGTCTTCTTATCATTGGAATATGCCCCAGGAGGGTATGTTTGATCCTCCAAGAAGCACTTAATGTCATGGAACCAAGGCTTGTCATCTTTAACAACATCTGCTGCAAATACATACGCTGGTCTGTCAAGTCTGGACACTGAAATCCGTGGTACAAAGTTGGCAGCTTGAACTTTGATCATGGACGAAATGGTAGCCAGAGCATCTGCAAACTGATTCTCGTCCCAAGGAATATACTCAAGCTTGACCATTGTAAAGAAAGTCAATAACCTCCTTGTATAATCCCTATAAGGTATCAGATGATCCTGATAAGTGTACCATTTGCCGTTGGTTTGATTAACTACCAGAGCTGAATCTCCGAACACACTCAAAGTTTTGATTCTGAGGTCAATGGCTTCCTCAAGACCCATAATGCAAGCTTCGTATTCAGCTTCATTGTTAGTGCAGTTAAAGGTGAGCTTTGCCGAGAAAAGCATGTGAACTCCCTTAGGTGTAATGAGTACTACACCAACACCACGACCATTCATATTAACAGCCCCATCAAACATCATAGTCCATTCTTCTTCTGGGTCAGGCCCTTCAGTGTGAACAGGCTCTTCATGATCTCTTGCTTTTATGAACATGATGTCTTCATCAGGGAAGTCAAATCTCATAGGCTGGTAATCATCAATAGGTTGCTCAGCAAGATAATCAGACAATACACTGCCTTTGATGGTCTTCTGAGATGTGTACTGAATGTCATATTCTGTGAGGATCATTTGCCATCTCGCAACCCGTCCGGTAAGTGCTGGCTTCTCAAAAATGTACTTAACTGGGTCCATCTTTGATATCAACAAAGTAGTGTGGGTCAACATATACTGTCTCAGTCGGCGAGTAGCCCACGCTAAAGCACAGCAAGTTTTCTCGAGCAGTGAATAACGTTGTTCATAGTCGGTAAACTTTTTGCTCAAGTAGTATATTGCATACTCTTTTCGACCAGACTCGTCATGTTGGCCCAGCACACACCCCATTGACTCTTCTAATACTGTCAAGTACATTATCAGAGGTCTTCCTTCCACTGGTGGCATAAGGATTGAAGGCTCCTGTAAGTACTCCTTGATTTTGTCAAAAGCCTTCTGGCAGTCTTCGTTCCACCTGACCGTTTGCTCTTTCCTCAATAGCTTGAACAAAGGTTCACAAGTTGCTTTAAGGTGAGATATGAACCGTGAAATGTATTTCAATCTACCTAGAAACCCTCGTACTTCTTTTTCTGTCTTCGGCGCAGGCATTTCTTGAATGGCTTTGACTTTATCAAGGTCAACTTCAATCCCTTTTTCACTTACTATAAATCCCAGCAGCTTACCGGATTGCACCCCGAATGTGCACTTGTTGGGGTTCAGCTTCAGTTGGTACTTCCTCAGACGCTTGAATAGTTTCAGCAGATTTACCAGGTGGTCTTCTTCCGTGAGGGACTTGGCGATCATGTCATCCACATAACATTCAATTTCTTTATGGATCATATCGTGGAATAATGTTACCATAGCCCGTTGATAGGTTGCACCAGCATTCTTCAGTCCGAATGGCATCACCTTATAACAGAATGTGCCCCAGGGTGTGATGAAAGTTGTCTTTTCCATGTCTTCAGGTGACATCTTGATCTGATTGTATCCCGATAATCCGTCCATGAAGGAGAATACCGAGAACTGATCCGTATTGTCAACCAGTACATCAATGTGAGGTAAAGGGAAATTGTCTTTCGGGCTGGCTCTGTTCAGATCCCGGTAGTCAACACACATTCTCACTTTGCCGTCTTTCTTAGGCACAGGTACTATATTAGCAACCCACGGTGGATAGCTAGTTACATCAAGGAACCCGGCGTCCCACTGCTTTTGTACCTCTTCTTTTATCTTCATTGCCATATCTGGGCGAGTACGGCGCAGCTTCTGTTTTACTGGCGGGAAGTCTTCTTTTAATGGCAGCTTGTGCATGACGATATCGGTGTCCAACCCTGGCATATCCTGATAAGACCAAGCAAACACATCCACATACTCCCGAAGCATATCAATCAGTTGTTCTTTCACTGAGTCTTGTAGGCAGGCCCCGATCTTAACCTCTTTCACGTCTTCTTCCGTACCAAGATTAACCGTTTCAACCTCCTCCTGATGAGGGGTGATAACCTTCTCCTCTTGCCTTAACAACCTGGCTAGCTCTTCAGGAAGCTCATAATCTTCTTCAACCCCTTCATCAGCTTGATTGATTGGATTGTCAAAGTCATACGAAGTCATAGCAGTGTTGTTGTTGGTGCAGTCTGGAAGGCACTTTCTGCAAGGGTTTAGATTGTTCATTTTAGTGATTGATTTTAATCTTGTTTTAGAAAAAAAGTGAAATGAAGTTCATCATTTTGAAAACATTGCCATTTTATTTTTGTACAAAAAGAAAAATGGAAAAAACAGTGAGCGGAAAAGAAAAAGACTCATTTGCAAAAGATGTCCGATATTCATTGATTGGTCTATTTGCACAAAATTACAGATGGCCCGATTACAAAATGAGTCTTGTCAACTTGGGCAAGAGGCAAGACTTGATGCATGCTTAAAATATACAGGAAATAATAATTACTCTGCAGGAGTAACCCTTATAATTTCCTGGGAAGACCAGTTTGAGATATGGCTCCCCGGGATCCTTGGACGTATCCAAGTTGTTTACTACATCAGGAGCGAGCATCCCCCCACTGACAAAACTGGGCTTCTTAGCAGCCTCTGATTGATCTTGTTGAGTTGGTTTGTAACCCAACCCAAATCTGTCCTCTTTCTTCTCCACTGGCAATAGCTTGCCCCAGCCTCGGGCAGTCCCCTCTTCAACAACCTTCCTGGCTTGCTGATAAGATGTCATGGAGGTCCCAAGTACAGCGGATGCTTCATTAATGTTTAGGGCTTCAAATCCCTGGCTCATGGTTTCATGGATTTCTCCATCCATCTCAATGTATTTGTATGTAGCCAGATGGCTAACAAAGATATCTTCTTCACCACAGATGGTGATGATCTGGCCCTCCCACTCGAATTTCAGCTTCTGGTGAAGGGTAGACGTAACTGCGCCAGTGGCATGGATCCAAGGTCTACCCAACAAACAACTGTAGGTCGGCTGAATGTCCATCACATAGAAGGTAATTTTAAAAGTCTGCGGGCCAATCATCACGGGCAGATCAATCTCACCTAGCACTGATCTCTTAGAGCCATCAAATGCTCTCACCACCAAATTACTTGGACGCAACGCCAAGCCATCATACTCCATCTTCACCAAGGCTTTCTTTGGTAAAACATTGAGTGAAGACCCAGTGTCTACCAGTACATGTGATAGAACAGCACCCTTGAATTCTAGAGTGATGTGCAAAGCCTTGTTGTGGTTACATCCCTCAGTTGTTAAATCAGCATTAGTGAAACCCAATCCATGGCTGGTATTGACATTCGCTACCACGGTCTCCAGCTGATTAACGGTGATCTCCTCTGGCACATATGCTGTGTGCAAGACTTTTAGTAATGCATTCCGGTGAGCTTCGGAACACATCAGCAGGGATAATATGGAGATTTTTGTGGGAGTTTGGTGAAGCTGATCCACCACTTTGTAATCACTCCTTTTTATAATTCTCATAAACTCGTCTACATCTTGTTCAAAAGATGTCTTCTGAGTTTCCTTGATAGTTGGCTCTTCCACTACCACACTCTTTCCTTTTGTTTTGGCAGCAGCTTCTGCTTCAGCATTAGGTCTTTGTGCTTGCGAGGCAAAAAGGCGTCCGCTTCTGGTGAAGCCTCCGCCTCCCCTGACATTATCAATCTGTGGAGAGGAAGTTGAAGAGTCCCAAGTGATTTTCTCTCCGTTGCAGTAAAGGTCAGAGCCACAATGCCAAGGTATGGCATTACTGCTTTCATATGGAACTGGTCCAGGCACCGTGATGGTAACTGGACTGACTACTGCAGAGGAGGGTGCTGAAACGGTGTGTGGATCGTAGTAGATGGTGACTGGTGACCTGGCAGGAGATGCCACTATTTGTTGTTGAAGATTGTTGTTAGGAGGAAAATATGACGAATCATAATAAATGGTGACTGCTGAAATATCTGTTGGCGTTGTAGAAGATTCTATTGAACGAATGGGTGTTGATGTTGTAGAAGAGATGGTTGTTGATACCTGGTTTGTTGAAGTGATAGATGAAGCATTTGTTGATGAAATTGAAGAATTGTTTGGAATGACTGTTGTTGCAGTTGTAGAAGACTCAGGAATTGTTGTCAAAGAGTTTGTTGGATTTGAAGGTGTTGATGTTGTGATTTGAAGTAGGCCACTTTGGATAAGACCATCTATGCCGCTTCTCAAGTTATCACACCCGTTTACTGAAATGTTGCAATAACCACAACCGAGCTCACACCCGGGGAACATCTGGCATTCTAAGAGCTGAGCTTTAATTTCTACCAGGGGTGTCCGAATCTGCCCAACACTAGTGATTAAGAAAGATGGCTTATCCTCCTCAATGGCGTTAATTCTTGGTCCTCCATGGTTGGGCATGGGATTCTTGTTAACATTTGGCGGGGGTGCAAAGTTTAGAGCTTTAGAATCTACCAAGTCTTGTACCTTCATTTGTAAAGCCCTACATTTCTCTGTACTGTGGCCAGGTGCATTGGAGTGAAAAGCACATATGGCGTTGGCGTCATAATTTCTTGGCAGACTGGAAGGATCTGGTGGTGCCAACGTCCTTAACTCAACCAGGTTGAGCTTCAGGAGTTGTGGCAATAAAGCGGCATAAGGCATAGGGATTGGATCAATCACCCTATTGGCCTGTGATGGTCTTTGCTGGAATGGTCTTTGTTGATTGTTGCTGTTGTTGTTGTTGTAATTTCTCTGAGGTGGATACTGAACTTGTTGCTGGTAGTGGGGTTGTTGCTGTGATTGATACGCTGGTTGCTGAGGAATTGGAGCTGGAATAGTGACAGCTGCCACTGACCTATGAACATACTGCGGTCTGCCCCTGTTGGCCTGAATAGCATTAGTCTCACCGGTTCTTCTTGGCCCCACAAAAGGCTTTCTGGGGTTGCTGGACGAGCTCGCACCGTTGTCAGAAATCTTACCCATCTTTAATAGGATTTCAATCCTTTCTCCAGCTATGACTATGTCAGCGAAGCTGGTGGAAGAAAAGGCAGCTAGCCTGTCAATATATGTCCCTTGAAGGGTATTCATGAACATGTCGGCCATTTCCCTTTCCGACATGGGTGGCTGGACAGCAGCATCAAGCTGTCTCCACCTCTGGGCGTATTCCCGGAAGCTTTCTCTGGATGATTGAGACATTCCCATCAGGAGGGTCCTGTTAGGAGCCATATCCAAGTTGTACTAGTACTGTCTGATGAAGGCCTCAGCTAGGTCCTTCCAACATCTGATGGTTGCTCTAGTCAAATGGGAGTACCATTCCCTTGAAGCCCCTGTTAAACTGTCTTCGAAATAAAACATCCACAGTTTCTCGTCCATGGTGTATGCCTTCAGCCTCCCCAGAAAGGATTGCAAGTGGGTTCGCGGACAGGAAGTTCCGTTGTACTTCTCGAAGCACGGGGGTTTAAACTTGTGGGGAATCATTACCCCGTCCACTAATCCCATGTCCATGACATCAAAGCCCAGGGAATTTTGAGACTCCAGAGATCTCAATTTCTCAGCAATTTCATCTAGCCTTCTGTCATAGGCTTCATCCCCAGCTCCCATCACGGTGAATTGATCCTCTTGGGGGTCTTCTTGTAATACCCTGCCTGCAGTAGCATTCCCTTGTACATTAGCAGGGATGTTGATCTCTGGATGAAGATGAGGCCCATACACTGGTGGATTAACATGAGGCTGAACCCTCTCATTGTTACTCGTTCCTCCAGTCCCCAGATGGGGTTCTTCCTGGGTCTGCCTCTCTACCAAGGCCCTTAATCTTTCTTGGCTTTGAGCCAAGCCATTCATCACCTCCATGAACTGGGTCATCTGGTTTCTCATTTCTAGCCTCTCATTGGCCATTTGAGTCCTGACCTCTGTAAGGTCCTGCTGTACTTGGTCCATTTGTATACCCGGAAGGTTGTTGCGAGTGGGATATCTGTGCGGACGGTTGAGTGGGAACACCCGACGGCGAGCAATAATTCCTGAACCACAACAGAGTTAGTAACGAACAAAACGAAACCCTACAAAACAAAACAAAAGTTAGTATGCAATGCAGTATGCCTATTTGTTTCCAAGGTATCCGGCTTGGCACTTGGTTTTGACCTTTCTAGACCCCTGAGGAAGATGCTTTGATGTTGCTTGAGAGAAAAAGAACTCAGATGAAACAAACTAATGAATATATTACAAAAGGTGAATCATACATTTTTTTTTTACAACACATGCCCTCTGAGGGGTCAAAATACAACATAAAAGAAAAGTACATGAAATGAAAGCAACAACAAGCAAAAGTCAGACACCAAGACCAAACTCATCCTACTTAACTTCCTTCAGAAGTGCTTTAGTTACAGGATCAGCTGGATGCTCTGTGAGGTTCCTGATAAGAAGATTCCTGGTGGTGATAGCAGTGGCCAACCTCTTGTGCCTGCTTTGGTCCTTTGACCTCTTCACACCAGCCCTAAGCTTCAATTCTGAGATCTCCTTCTGGGCTGCTAGCAAGGCTTCCTGTTGCTCCTTTGTATTAGCCTCAAACTGCTCAATCTTGTCCTGGGTTCTCTTATCTTCCTGAGTGCGAGCTTCAGTGATCCTGACCCACCTAGCTTGACTTTCTTTCAGATAGAGATCAGTCATAGCCTTCTGAAACTGGGCCTCTTTACAGGCATTCTTCAAAATCTGCTCTCCAGCTCTTGACTTCTTGATGTAGTCCTATGCTTTTTCAATCTTAGCTAGATGCTCCACCTTAAGCTTTTCTAACCTTTCAATGTCCAAACGACCATCACTCCTCTCCCAGAGGGTTCTCTTCAGGGCTTGAGACAGATTCTCATTCCTCTCTTTGAGCTTCTCAAACTCTTCCAGGCGGACAGTGGCTGGAGGTGGTGCTGTGGATGGTCCAGGTGCATCCTCAATGTTGAAAGGCATCCCAGAAATTTGAGCCCTGGCATGAGACCACTCGTAATACTGAGCTGAAGCCACATTGTTGCATCTCCCAAGAATGGCCATCCCTTTGGCCTGGATGTTGTCCCAAGCCCAGGATGCTTGCCTGACAACAGCTAGATTAGGCTTAATCTCACAATAAAGGGTTTTAGCCAAGTCTTGTACTCTAGGAGGGTGGACCAATGCATAGCCCAATTGTCTTTTGAATAGCAAAGGGTTGTAGTTGATGCAACCCTTCACTCCTATTAGAGGTACATTGGGGAACTGCCCACACTAGTAATGATGTCCCTTCCTTTGGTGCTCTGGGTACTCCACCTGATGTCATCTGAAGTTAAAGCAGTGAGTCTCCTAGCCCAGTTCTTTTGTTGGTGAGGGTTCAGGAAGGCATCAGTCTTGGGCAAGTGTTTGAGCAGCCAGGTATGGAACAGGGGAGCACAACATCTTACCAATCTCCCTCTCTGCTTCTCATTCCTTTGATGAACAGAATAATAGAAATCTCCCAGCAAGGTGGGTACTGGGTTCCTCAAAAGGAAGAGATGAATAGCATTCTTGCTGATAAATTTGGGCTCATCTGCAAAAAGTATAACCCCATATATACTGAGGGCTAGCAATGCACAAACTGCCTTCCATTCTCCCAAGGAGGCCTTCAGGATGGCCTGAGAAGTCAAGAAATCCAAGTGTAGACCAGAGATTCCAGCCTTTGTTGTCATGTTCTGCTCAATCAGAATAGGTTCCAAATACAGTGCCTTTGCCACTTCTTCATTACTGGGAGAAACCATTTATGGGTTGAAGGGGATACCACCCCTGATAGACACTCCAATCAGTGATGAATACTCCTCCAACAGGGGTCCCAACTGAAAATTCTGGAAGGTGAAGCATCTCAAAGGAGGATCATAGAACTGCAGGCAAGTGTGAATCAAGCTCCTCTGAGAAGGGTCCAAATCCATAACCATGTCAAGGATGCCTCCATAATGTTCTCTGAATAATGGTATATGGTCTGGAGTGATAAGGGCCTGGACCTTCCTGATGCCAGTCAGCTCAGGCTCAAAGAAATGATGTGAGATGTTGCTCTTCTTGGGTGCCATGTCTGCTGATGAAGAGCTGAAACAAATACTGACGATGATGACTGATACTAGAAGATGAGCCACTGATAGGCTGATGCTGGTGATGAAGGTGACTGAAGCAGGTAGCTGATGAAGATAGCTGAAGCAGATACTGATGAACAGGGGTTTATGCAAATGAAGGGGTCAAAACCAAGCCAGATGATATGGATACCCTGAAAAACAAATAAGCAAATGTTAAATGATGCAATGATGATGTATGCGAATGATATGCAAGGGTTTGTGATCAAGTTGGATCTGATTACTGCCTTGATATAAGTTCATGTATGTCTAAGAAGTCCAGATGGAGGTTCAGAAGTCCAGTAACCAAGGTAGGGGACTCAAATAAAGAGTCACATGTCCAGGGTTAAATCACAAGAACTGTCCAAAGTGAAGCATTCTCAAACACAATAAGTATCAGGGTATGATGTGGCCAAAGGGTTCCTGCAAACCTGTAAACAGCCCAACCCCCTCACAGGTGATGTTCTAAAACAAGGATCCTCAGACTTGGATCAGTTATGAGAAGTGTAAACACTTCTAACCCGAAGGTACAGTGTTTACAATAACCATAAAGGATCCTCCTCTAATTCACCTCAGTTTCTGAAGGTCATAATAAAGGTCATCCAGACTTAGCAGGCTTCCCAGATAGCCCTAGCACTACAGGAGATCTGTAGCACAGAGTTCTCAAGAAGAAACCCATATCTGAACCGTGTTTCATATTCCCGCACCAGACCGAAATGGAATGGGAAAGAACATGAACCACTCTAGCCTAGGTGTCACTCAGGTCCCAGGTATAGGACCTTATCTCTCAATGAAACCCCACCCACCAAGACAAAAAGCCAAATCCAGCCAGATGACAATATGACAGTATGATATATAAAGTTGTAAAGAAAGCAATAAATAAATGTACATAAAGCAATAAATAAAGCAACTATATAAACACAATTAGCACATAACACCCCAGTAAACACAAATCAAACAAGCGCTAGGAGGAACCCAAAAAAAGAACCAGAAGCCCTGGTTACAGTATAAGGGTCCCCAGCAGAGTCGACAAGCTGTCGCTCCCACCAAATGACACCTCAGGTCAGAAGGGGTACAGACGCGAACGGTCGGCGAAAGGGGGATGTGAGAACACACAGGAGTGAACTCACAAGAAAAGAAAAGAGTCGCCAGCTAGGCATTTTTATCCCGGAGGAAAGGCAATGCTGCATAGACCTAGAAAGATATGGATAAGACGGTTGCGAACCAAAGAGACTAAGAAAGGGGGTTGGTTACAACCTGGGAAGGTGTTAGCACCCAGATTGTCCGTCTTACTCGACGGGATCCACGCTTAAAAGATTTGTGTTTTAAAGGGGTAGTGTCAGTGCAATCTGTGTATCAAAGAGTTGGAAAAGGATGTACAGGTGTCAGTGTAAAAGAAGTGTGAAATGTATAAGTGAAGTGTCAGAGTAAGAAATGAATGAAGTGCTCAAGATGATGAGGCTAAAAGAATAATGCTGGAAAGAGGGGGAATATACAGAGACTTTTGTTCGATAACTGTTAAGTTATGCCTACGTATCCTCTCGTGCAATGAGGAAGTCAGAACACCGTAGTTCGACCCAAAGAGACTGAAAGATGAATTGACTTGTGAACTGCTTACTTGTCTATGCTCAAGTGTATGACCTGTCTGGCTCAGGTGCAAACTGTCTTGCATTAGACGGAAGAAGCAAGTTCTCGTTTGTGAGTGAATGAGATAAGAAAAGAATCCCGGAGGAGACGATTATTGTTTGTTTTGTATTTTCATTCTTTTATTGCTTTTGAAAGTTTGTCATAGGATAATAAGCTTAAGCCTAATCCAATGGGTTAGTAAACTCATCACATCCTCCCTCTGATTAGGGGTAATGAGAATACCTTAAGTGTGAAGTCAGCATCTCACACTTAATCACCATGATGTAGGATTAAGATCATTAACCTACTTGTGATTATTTAGATCTTTTTGTGGTTTTTGTTTAGTGTTAAGTAATGAGATTAATCCATAATCAAGGATTAAACAGACTCATTACACCATCCTAATAGAAGGATAATAGATGAGAATGTTTAAGCTGAGGAAAGCTCCTCAACTTAATCCATGATTAGGGATTAACCTCATGACAAAACAAAGCCTTTATTAGATGGATTTTAGTTAATGATAAGATGAAGAAGTGGATTTTATGGTTTGTAAGACAACTTGAGGGGGACTTGTCCATTAACACTAGGGTTAGTCCTTCTTAACCAATTAAGGAAGAATTAGAACCCTAATGCAAGGCCCAAGTTACAAGTTTGATGTCTTGATGATTATTAAGTGAATTGATTAAAGGATTTAAACACATTAAGGGTTTAACACTTAGGATTAAAGTTATACACTCCATCCCAATAGAAGGATGCAGGCATAAGCTTAATCATAAAGCCTTAAAGCCTTTAGGGTTTAGTCCCTGATTATGAGATGAGAAGAGAAGACTCAATGATGACACAAAGGTAAAAACTAAATGGGGGACTAATCAAAACCCTAATTGTTGTCATGATTGGTTGTTCCTAAGGTTTGTGAGGTTTGCAAGAAAGATCTTCAGAGAAACCACCAGGAAGCAGATGAAAGGAGCAAAGAGAAGCAAAGCAACTTGCTTCATTTAAGAAGACAAGTCACTTGAAGAAAGAAAGTAAGATGAAGAAGAATGAGCAAGCTCAATCTCAAGCACAAGACAAAATGCAACAATGATGCATAAGAGAGATGAAAAGAGATTGTGAGAAGTGAAGGCAAATTCATTTCTCAAAATAACGTACCACCTGAAAAGTTAGTGAAAGGAATGCAATGCAATGCGAATGAGATGTAATGACATGATGCAAACCAAAACCAGAAGCATGAGTGTGATTTTAATGATGCTAAGAGATGATGCAAACATGAGGCAAGGCATGAGAATGATCATACAAACTTATGGATGCAAGAGAGGCATGCTTAGAGACATGAACATACATGAAAAGTTATGAAATGCAAATGACATACAACATGGCAAATGAAAGATGCAATGATCAAACATGATTCTAATATGTCTTAAGATGTGTTATGAACCCAATGGGTGCACAAAATTTCATGGCAAGTCATGGTATGCAAGCAAATGGAAGATGGATGCAAATGAAAGCCCAAATCAGGGTTCCTGATCAATGCACAAAACAAAAATCAAAACCAGAAGCAAACACCATGATAAAAAAATTGAAAAGGCATTCAAGGGAACCCTAAACCTATACAAACTCACTGCCCAAAGGAGGGGATCCAAATCTTAACCTAATGAGGGTTATGAATTTCCTAAGATTGTTAGGGTTTTAAGGTACCTTGTCAAGAAAAAATGTCAAACAAATTGAAAATGCAATATCAAATCATGCCAATTTAATCCTATAAACTACATGATATGCAAGATGCAATGCAAAAAGAATCATTGTCCAACTCTTAAAGGCTAGGCAGAAATGAATTTTTGAAGATTGAATCAAAATAATGCCTTGAAATGAAATTAATTCCATTGAAAATTGTCAAAAGCCATCAAGATCAAAAAAGAAATTTGGTTTGAGAGTTGGATAATGTTTCTAAATGATTTTAAATGTTTCATGAATTTTTTGGTGATTTTTAAATACCTAAAAGTATTTTTAATTAATTAATTCTCACTAATCAATTAAAAATAAACTTTTAAATGATTTAAAAATAATTTTTAATGCAAAAAATAAAAATAAAAATGTTTTTGTTTTCTGAAAATTAATTGAACCTTTGACAAAAAATTTCAGAATTTTTAAAGATGTTTTACTATTTTTAATAAATTGTAGAAAACAAATGAAATTAAATGAAAATAAAATGAAATTAAACTGAAAAATAAGAAAGTCAGCCAATCCAATGGACGAGATTCAAACTGGCAGGGGCGGGAAATGACTACGCGCGCGTTTCGACGGCTCACATTCAAACTGGCCTAATTATGATTAAACCCTAATTATATGCCCTAATCACTTTCAGATGACCAGAACAGTGTTCCGGTCATCTTCTCCGGCAAGCCCCCTCACCTGAATCCCTCAAAACGCCATGAAAACCCACCAAAAGCTCCAGAAACAATCAATGATCAACAACAAAACATAATCCAGCAACAAAACCCATATATTTCTACTCAAAATCAAGATACGAATCAAACATCAAAAACTGCAGAAATTTCAGAAACACGATACAAGCTCATTTCTCAATCTTTTTCAAAAGTAAAAGGTTCAGTGAACTCAGGGAAGCATGCTTTATCATTTAGAAACAAGAAATAAAGGTTCTGGAAAAATGAATTTCCATGGCTACCTGAATCGAAGCTTTGATTTCTGGAACTTTCTGGCTGGCCCTTTGATCCAAAACACCTCTAATGGACCTCCTGAGAAGCTTGCAACACTTGGTTGGAGTTTAAAATGGCTGGTTTGAAAGATTGCTGAAGTTCTGTTCAAAGAGGGGCAGAAATCGTATTTTGATTTCAGTGAGTTTCAGGTAATGGTGATGGGTGGTTTGTGATCAATGAAGCATGTGGAGATCAATGGTGAAGTTTGTTTGTGTGTTTGAAGGCTGTGCTGAGTGTTTCGAATGATTTTTCAAGTTGGAGCAAAAAAAATAACTATGGATTGGAGTGTGTTTTTGTCTCAATGGTGTGGTGTGTTATGCTGGCTTTGGTCCACTTATCACAACTAGAGAGGTCAGAGGAGTTGGTGTGCCCTATTGTGATTGGTATGGGTCTTTGGCCAAAATGTCAAACTTTGTGTAAGAGAGGTATGGGCTCATAGCTAGCCAAGGACAAATGGGGTGTCCTGCGCAGCAAGAAGTGTGGAGAGCCCTAGGATTGATTATGAAGTCAGCAAGCAAGTGGATTAGGGTTTGAGTGAGTTTTTGCAACTTGCTTCATTTTTGGCCCTTTTGAAATTTCTTGTTCCACAAGTCACAAAAATGAGTGATTCTTTGATGCAATCTGACTTTTAGGCCTTGGTTCATGTTTGTGTAAAGATTAGAAGTCCATTTGATAGCACACTTTGCCTTGGAAAGTGATTTTGCAACTTTGCCTCTTTGGTAGAAAACTTGAAATTATGTGATTTTAGCCAACTTTGACAAGCCATAACTTTTGATCCAAAATGAATTAGGTCAAGTTCTTGTACTTTTTGAAAAGGGAATGATCCAATCTACAACTTTCATGACCAAAGTTTTTTCATTTGAAACATTTTTGAATCAAAAAGCAAGGGTTGAAAAAGTTTCCCAAAATGGCAATTTTCATTATAAGTCAACTTTCCCAAAAAGTCAACTTTGCAAATGGCTTGAAATTCTTCAATTTTGTGAACTTTTAACATCTTCTATGATCAAATAAAGATCATACACAATCAAAATGATGAAGAACACCCTTTGGTTGGGTCATTGGGGGCCTCAGATGCCCTGATTTTGCACTAACTTGCTCAAAAAGTCAACTCTTGATCAGATGACTTCCCCATGGAATTTCTTCATAAAACTTGATATGCATGATCCCTATACCATATAGAGACCAATAGAAACAAGAATGACCAAAAAATTTGGAGTTATGGCCTCTGAAACCAAAACCCTATTTCTAGGTCATCTGTGCAGTTAAACCTGGCTCTGCTTCCATGCCATTCTCAGTTCTTGTGATTTTTTGACATTCTTGACTTTGAGAGGATATAATATGATGCTTGAACATACATGGGCCCCTTTTAAGTGATTGATGACCTTTGGAGTGGCTCAAGAAGTTCTTGGATTGCTCAGATCACAAACCCTAGATGCAGATGACTTTGAACCAATGCAGTGAATCAAAAATGTGGTATGAGATGCTATGATTGAATTTATGCATATGAAGAGATCACAAGCCATGGTGTGAATGGGTGAGGGCAAATTTGGGGTGTTTACATTATGGCTTGCCTTTGGTCCACTTATCACTCATGGATAGGTCTGTGGAGTTGGTGTGCCCTATTGTGATTGGTATGAGTCTTTTGCCAAAAATTCAAGCTTTGTGTAAGAGAGGTATGGGATCATGGCTAGCCAAGGACAAGAGGGGTGTCCTGCGCAGCAATAAGTGTGGAGAGCCCTAGGATCAATTCTGAAGTCAGCAAGCAAGTGGATTAGGGTTTGAGTGAGGTTTTGCAACTTGGTTCATCTTTGGCCCTTTTGATGTTTCTTGATCCACAAGTCATAAAAATGAGCAAACTTTTGATGAAATATGATCTTTAGGCATTGGTTTATGATTGTATGAAGATTAGAAGTCCATTTTATAGCTCAATTTGCCTTGGCAAGGGATTTTGCAACTTTGCCTCTTTGGTAGAAAAGTTGAAATTATGTGATTTTGGCCAACTTTGATAAGCCATAACTTTTGATCCAAAATGAATTAGAATGAGTTCTTGTACTTTTTGAAAAGGGAATGATCCATTCTACAACTTTCATGACCAAAGTTTTCTCATTTGAAACATTTTTGAATCAAAAAGCAATGGTTGAAAAAGTTTCCCAAAATGGCAAGTTTCCATTACAAGTCATTTTCCCAAAACGTCAACTTTGCAAATGGCTTGAAATTCTTCAAATTTGTGAACTTCTAACATCTTTTATGATCAAATAAAGATCATACACAATCAAAATGATGAAGAACACCCTTTGGTTGGGTCATTGGGGGCCTCAGATGCCCTGATTTTGCACTGACTTGCTCAAAAAGTCAACTCTTGATCAGATGCCTTCCCCATGGAATTTCTTCATGAAAATTGATATGCATGCTCCTCATATCATATAGAGACTAATAGAAACAAGAATGACCAAAAAATTTGGAGTTATGGCCTTTGAAACCAAAACCCTAATTCTAGGTCATCTGTGCAGTTAAACCTGGCTCTGCTTCCATGCCATTCTCAGCTCTTGTGATTTTTGACATTCTTGACTTTGAGAGGATATAATATGATGCTTGAACGTACATGGACCCCTTTGAAGTGATTGATGACCTTTGGAGTGGCTCAAGAAGCTCTTGGATTGCTCAGATCACAAACCCTAGATGCAGATGACTTAGAACCAATGTAGTGAAGCAAATGTGGTATGAGATGCTATGATTGAACTTATGCATATGAAGAGATCACAAGCCATGATGTGAATTGGTGAGGGCAAATTTGGGGTGTTTACAGGACGGTCATAAAAAAGGTGAAGGACGATCATCGAGCAGGGGACGACTGCTAAAAAGATCACGACATAGGACGAATGTCGGATAGAAAGATCAACGATGGGGACGGCCATCGAATAACATGATGAGGGACGGTCATCAAAATAAATGATTAGGGACGGTCATCAAGAGGTGAAGGAAGATCACCTAGCAGGGGACGACTGCTGCAAAGATCACGACATAGGACGAATTTCGGATAGACAGATCAACGATGGGGACGACTATCAGATAAAATGATGAGGGACAGTCATCAAAATAAATGATGAGGGACGGTCATCAAGAGGTGAAGAACGATCACCTAGCAGGGGACAACTGCTCTGTTGGGGATTATCTCGACATAGGATGAATGCTGGATAAAAAAGATCGAAGATGGGGACGACCATCGGATGAAAGATGAGGCACGGTCATCAAAAGGTGAAGGACGATCACCTAGCAGGGTACGGCTGCTGAGGAATAGGTTAACACGGAAGAGTGTTTAAGCCCTAAAAATAAAATGGTATAAGTGTTTCGACAGTGTGTATAGATTAAAGATACGAACGAGTATCCTTAGGACCACGATACGGACGCGTATCGATAGAAATAAACAACGACGTGTGTTTAAGGAGTGATGATACGGACGAGTATCAACTGTTTGAAGAAGGAACACGAACGAGTGTTGATCTGCTGGGGAGATACCTAAGATACGGACGAGTATCAAAGAATTATGTATAAGTAGGATACAGACGAGTATCAGAAGGATTGTGTATAAGTATGTACAAGTATTTGTATTGAGAGTGCAAAAGGATATTTTGGCTTTTATCTGCAGGGGATAAGTTTTTTGCGTATTGTTGGAGGAGTGATTTTGGTATTTGCAGGTGACTGGCTCGAACCTGGCTTATGATCATGCAAATGTTTGATTTTTGTCGTAATACTCCGTATTAGATGGAATGCTACACACTGTTTGGGGATGCAAATGCTATGATTATGCAAATGAGAGAAACAAGATCTGAGATCTGAAATCTGCTGGGAGAACGGATTACTAGGAGATCTGTGGGTGTTGCACCCCAAATTTTGCCCTCACCTAGACCATACATTGTGTACTAAGGTGTCCCAATAGGTTCACAAGGTTCACAAGATTCACAAGGTATCTCAAGAGGTTCCCAAGGTTTACAATTAGTCAGAAAGTTGGGCAATTCCCTCAGACAAAGCCTCCTCCTAAGCAATGCATCCTAAAATAGGGGTTTGGATTTTATCAGGCTAAATGGATTTCCAAGGCTTCAAGTGAGCTTCATAGCATCCTATATGTCTTCAAGAATCCCTATGTCAAGTTTCAAGACTTTCCCAAAAGGTTTGCTCAGTCAGATGATCAGATAGGCTAAAATCAGTCAAATCAGTCAAAGCAGTCAAAAAGTCAAACTAAGGTCAACTGTGGTCAAACCAAAGTCAAACTTCATGATTTTTTTGCCAACATCAAGTATATGAAGTGGAATTAATGATTTGATCAATGGTTGATCATGATTCATCAAGGATATTTCAGATCATCAAGAATAAGGAGTTTCTAAATTAGGGTTTTCATAGGAAAAGTCAACTAAACTTTGACCAGCCATAACTTTCACATGCTTCATCAAAAAAATCCCATCCAAAGCTCATTTTTAAGGATATTGAATTCTCTACAACTTTGTGTCTCACAAGCCAAGCCCAAAAATGCTTCATTTAGAAGATATGAGCTAAGACATTATAGGTCATTTCAAAAGTCAACAAAAAGTCAACATCTTCCAAAGGGCATAATTTGAAAATGGTAAATGATATGGACATGAGACCAATGAGGTTGGTTAGAGGACTCTTTAAGCTTTCCAAAATGTCCTTGAAAACCCTCATAGCCTTAAAATTAGGGAGATATGTCTTTGCAAAGTTGTGAAATTTTTGAGAGGTTTATTGAGCAAATGGGGCCTTAAAACCAAAATTCTCCAAATGGGCTTGCAATGTTGTGATCCAATCCATACAAGGACTTCTAGAACGACCCAAAGCAACCAAATTCTGATTTTTTATTATTTATTTATTATTTATTTTGATTTTATTCATTAAAAGTCAAATTAAATCTAAATAAAATATAAAAATCAATATTTGGACATGATTCTTCTTCTAGAAATTCTTAAAAATCAATTAAAGATGATTGAAATCATGTAAAATTAGATTAAACCAATTTAGAAAGGTTTTATAAGATATTTTCAATATTTGAAAGAAGTGAATCTTCATGATCAAGAAATCTCCATAAAGCCCATAAGTCCACAAACTTTTGACCTAATTCAACTCCATACATATACACAAACTGATCACAAGTACAAGGGGACGAATTTGCAGCCTCCAAGGGTAAGAACAAAACTTCAATTTTCACACAAAAAAGTTGCATTCGGTTTTGAACTTAGAGACACTTTCAAGGCAAAGTAAAGGTTGCTTTAGCTTCCTTGAGACTCTCTGATCGTATCCCCATCATCACCTTCATCCATAACATCATAAAATGCATAAACCGAATCTTGTTTTGTCTTGAATTTTAATTTTTCGATTCTAATTATTCATGCGTTTATAATGAATTTTGATGCTGCTTTATTGTTTGTGAAGACTCATAGATTGATTCTGGATGTTTAAATTGAAGTTTCATGGCCAAACCGTAAGGACACCATTGTTAGGGTTCCAAGCTTCGAATTAGGGTTTCACGATTAAGCAAATATAAATGAATAATGAAAGCATAGATGAGTTGTACATGCTGTAGTGATCATGTTGATGGGTTTAATTGGACAAAATCGTACGTATTCGATGCAGTTTGAATTTCGCAGGTTTGTAAGTGCAGGAAAATTCGCAGGAGAAAGCATATGTATTTTTGCAGGTAATAGGTTGAAGATGAAGCAGCCTGGCGCGAAAATCTGATTTAAAATTTGAGTTTAATTTATTATGTATTGTTTGTATAATGTTTCACAAAAGCAGCATTGGCTCAGTTGGTTTGTGTGTTTGCGGGTGAACGTGATGGTCCTGGGTTCGATTCCCCCTAGGCCATTTTGCTTTGTTGTATTTTTTTTTTATTTTCTACAGGATTATAACAAAAGGAATGCTACTCGTATCATGGACACAAGGACGCGTTTGGCCTGGTGGTAATGGTTGCTGGACTGAGAGATTGAAGCATAGGGCCTGGGTTCGAATCTCAGCCCCAGGTATGTTTTTTTCTTCAATTTCTTTATGTTTTCTTGTTATATTTATTTAAATTTACTTAATTTCTTAAAAAACAATTTCTAAAATAAAATGTTTATATTATTTTCTTATATAAAAACTTATATTTTTAAATTCATAATTTATTTTCTCAAAAAATCAAAATAGTTATATTTATTTTATTTTATTTATTATTATTATTATATATATTTTATAAATTAATTAATTATGTTTAAATCAATAATAAAAAACCCTAATTTTTTTAATGAGGTATAAACCCTAATTTTTATAATTCTAACCCTAACCCTAATTTTTCTTAACTTTAAAATTTAACCTAATATTTTTATAAATTGTAATTAATCATTAATCATTTGTTAAATATGTAAATAATTTAGTAGTTATTTATTATTAAAAACCTATTTTCTTAATTAAATATTTAAAAATTCTTTTCTCATATTAATTTGTTTTGCTAATTTC
This sequence comes from Lathyrus aphaca, assembly GCA_963966055.1. Classification (NCBI taxonomy): domain Eukaryota; kingdom Viridiplantae; phylum Streptophyta; class Magnoliopsida; order Fabales; family Fabaceae; genus Lathyrus; species Lathyrus aphaca. Next base: position 213,245,529 of record OZ014521.1, read on the forward strand.
TTATTTCTCTTATTTTTATGTTTCTAACCTTCATTCCAAGTTATTATTGATTATTAGTGCTTATTCATTATTATTTATCTTTATTATATTTCTCGATTATATTGTAATTGTCCCGAAGCTTTGTAATAGTTTAGATTTATATTTTGCTTTATTTTTATTATGAATATATTTACTGTATGGTTAGTAATTATAGGGTGTGAATAACATACTTGTGATTAAAATTAACTTGGAATAATTAACTTAAATAAGATAAATATTTGAATATGAACACGTACACACGTAAGTCGATCTTTGATCGCCATCTTGCACTTTCTCGGGTTACCTCTCATGTTGCCTATTTCAAAAGGTCAAGTAAGTTGTCTTAAGCAAAGTCCCTTCACAAATATCATCAAGTCCCTATAAATTTAAAAGATCAAGTCCCTTTGAGGTTGCCTACGATAAATGATCTTGTCCCTTCGAATAAAAGATGATAAGTCCCTATAAATTGCTAAAGACACCTTGCAGTTGCCTATATTTAGATGTCCCTACACATGTCCCTTATTACATCCAAGGTAATGACTTCCTATTCCTTAATAATAGGGATTGTCTTACCATTGAAAGAACATAAGAATAGTAAAGATTCAATATAGGGTAGGTTCCTTTTAATTACTTGCTCACACCTTTCAAAATACTCTTCACACCACACTATTCAAACAAACTTTCAAAAAACAAGGCTTTGTATACATCCATACGAGGATCATTACAAAGTACTTAGAAAGTTTTTTTAATCACACACTACACTCTTGCAAACAAACAAAGTGAGCTAAGTAACTAAGAGCCCATGGATAACCATGGATATAAAGGGTGCTAACACCTTCCCTTTGTATAACCTACCCCACGAACTCAAAATCTTTTAAGGTCTTTCTTGTTCTTTTATGTCCTTTCCTTTTGGATAAAATAAAAGTCGGTGGCGACTCTTGCTATCCACAACATTTATAGAAAGTCAGTTCTCCCACCATGTTACAGAACTGGCGACTCTGCTGGGGAGTTACTAAGTAAAAGAGGGGTACCCTTAGGAATTAGATCACTTAAATTGTTTGTCTTGTTTGCTTTATATTACTTGTTGGGCTTTATGTGTGAAAGATCCTAACCCGGATCTAGTGTACCTTAGGTAAATGACAATAGACCAAGGAAACTGTACGGCGTATACCAATATGGTTGATCTGGTGGCCATAGTTAGTGTGACTTCTTGGTTGGTGCTTATGTTCCTTAAGTAAGTTGAGGATAATATGAGGCTGCCATATGTTGTCAATACACTAACTGACTTTTAGAACCCTAGTTATCCCATCTTGGCCTTTAGAAAGTAGTGAGGTAACCGGCTTTGGTGAAGACTGAAGTTGGTTGATACTCGATGCTACGCTCATTGAGATCCTAAACTTGGAGGGTTTTGGTTGGCAAGTAAGTTGCCTACTGAACAACCACCCTTGTGAAGGATCAGTGATATTGAGATCCCTTAAAACCTGGTTACTTTTGTAGGACAAGATGAACCAACTAAATTTCAGGGGAGGGTACTTACCTTTAAACCTCATGCAAGCCTTTAAACCTAGGGTTATGGTGTGACTTGTTTGTGTGTGCCACATGTTTGTGATTGAGCATAACATCATAACATCATCATGCATCATAAGCATAACATTTTCACTAACCATTTCAAGGACCAAAGGATTTATCTTTGTTCTTTGTTGCAGGTCATGGCTTCTGCTCGTAGGAATACTATCCGGATCAACTTTGTAGGAATACCTCCTAAGCTTAAGGAATTGGTCTCTCAAGTTTCTGAAAACTCCCAGTTCACCAAGAAGCATGGTCACCTATTGGATCTAGTCACTTCAGGGTTCAATGAAGACATGATGAGTGCTCTGTTTCAGTTCTTTGATCCTAAACATCATTGTTTCACATTCCCCGACTATCAGTTGGTTCCTAAAATGGAAGAGTTCTCCAAGCTACTGGGTATACCTATCCTTGATCAGAGACCCTTCACAGGATTAGAGAATGAGCCTAAACCTGAAGTCATTGTTGCAGCCCTACATTTGAAGAAATCTGACATTGTCCTAGAAACGAGAAGTGGAGTTAAGGGTATTCATGCTAAGGTATTGATGGAGAAAGCTCAAGTGTTATTGAAGGCTATGAGTCATGATGTTTTTGAGGAGATTTTAGCCCTATTAATCTATGGCTTAGTGTTGTTCCCTAATCCAGACCAGTTCATAGACGTACACGCCATCAACATATTTCTGACTCATAATCCAGTGCCTACATTACTCGAAGATATCTTACATTCTCTCCATACCTGTACTATGAAGGCACGAGGAACTCTGATGTGCTGCATACCTTTATTGTCTAGGTGGTTTATTTTTCACCTTCCTCGATCAGTGATGAAGAATGAACAAGGGTTAAGGTGGTCTAAGAGGATTATGTCACTTTCTCATTCAGATATTCATTGGTGCTCTCGATCTATGGAGAATGTTACTATCATTGACCGGTGTGGGGAGTTCCCTAATGTGCCACTCCTTGGCATAAGAGGGGGCATTACTTACAACCCTTCTTTAGCTCTACATCAGTTTGGTTATGCTCGGAGTGATGGTCCTCATGACATGCTTATTCAGGGTATTATATTCGACTACGACAATGATCTGCAAGGTTACCGTCAAAGGTTTATACGAGCCTGGGGTAAAGTGAACAAGGTTGACAGCAAGACTCTGGAACCCAAGTATTCTATCCCTATGGAACCTTATCTCAAATGGGTGCGATCTCGTGCTCATACTCTTATGATGCCATATCCTGCTATCCTGCCAGTTACCATGGAGCCTGTTGCTGAAGGAGATATTTCGTATATCATTCTTCATCCAGACATGCCCACTGACATGGAAGAGTTGTAGGATCAAGCGCTTACCACTACACTAAAAGCAATTGCTGTTAGTGAAGGCGCAACTTTATTTTCTTATAGTATAGAGTCTTTCAAGGGGCTGCGCCTATTAAGCGCCATGGGTTGGGATGTTAAGCCCATCGAATCCCTAAGGGTGACGCTGAATTAATAAATCCAACAATCTCCCCCCCAGTGTCAGCCGGGGGGATTCGAACCCATGACCTGGCTCTGATACCACTTGTAGGATCAAGCGCTTACCACTACACTAAAAGCAATTGCTGTTAGTGAAGGCGCAACTTTATTTCCTTATAGTATAGAGTCTTTCAAGGGGCTGTGCCTATTAAGCGCCATGGGTTGGGATGTTAAGCCCATCGAATCCCTAAGGGTGACGCTGAATTAATAAATCCAACAAGAGTTACAAAGGTCCTGGATCCAGTTGAAGGAGCAAAGGGATACTCTTGAGACTCATTTCAAAGCTAGTCAAGAAAGAATCCTGGAGCTAACAAGACAACTTCACGAGGAGCAGAATCTCAACTCATACCTCAACACAAAGAGGAAGCGTCCATGGGAGACTTAAAACCCCATTTTTGTATTCATTTCATTTTGTTGTAAGCCTAAGAAGTAAACAAGTTTATTGATTACTAATAAAAATTTACTTTCTGATTGTTTAAAACAAATTTAAATCCTGCGGTCCTTGAAAACATTGCATATGCATTTACATACCATATCATTGCATCACAGGTTTCTTATGAACATGTATCTTATCTTCTCGCTGTTTATTTCAGCAGAAATGGCTCTTGAACAGACTGTCAAGGATCTCCAGGCTCAGAATGCACAATTCCAAGAGTTGATTCTGAACTTGTCCAAGGGACGTGATGAGTTGAAGACACTGCTGGCTAAGAAGAAGAAGAAGAAGACTAGAAAATCAGGGGGCCTCATCAACCTGGGAAGAAGATTCATAGGACCTATCAAGACAAAGGAACATATTGAGGATTCTGAGTCTGAAAATTCTGAGAAAGAGGGAGGTAGTCTTCATGACACTGTGGGAGGTTCTGATTCTGAGGATAATTATTATCATGATCCTGCTAGTGAGGAGAAGTACAGGATGCTGGTAGACAGAATGAATGCTATGGAGCTACAAATATCTTCTGGGCTTGATTTTGAAGACTTGAGTTTAGTTTCTGGAGTGGTTATACCTATTGGCTTCAAGGTTCCTGTTTTTGTGGTATATGATGGTGTTTCATGTCCTAAGCTGCACCTAAGGTCCTATGTCCGGAGGATTCAACCACATACTGCTGATAAGAAGTTATGGATTCATTTCTTCCAAGAGAGCTTGTCTAGAGCTCAATTGGAATGGTACTATCAACTGGAAAGTGTTAATATTCGTGATTGGAATGATCTTGTTGAGGCCTTCTATAGGCAATACCAATACAATGCTGATTTAGCACCTACTCGCATGCAGCTCCAAAGCATGTTTATGGGTGCTAAGGAGAGTTTCAAAGAGTATGCCCAGAAATGGAGAGACCTGGCTGGCAGAGTTCAACCTCCTCTGACTGACAGGGAGCTGGTGGATATGTTTATGAGTACGCTGAATGGTCCTTTCTATAGTCACCTCATTGGAAGCTCATCATCTGGTTTCACTGAGCTGATAATGACTGGAGAACGTGTGGAAAGTGGTATAAGAAATGGTAAGATACAGGTGGGTGTCCCTTCATCAAGCACTGCTAAGAAGCCCCCTAGTGGAAAGAAGGAGTCTAATGATGTGTATGGTCAACATAGTCGTAACAGGAGTCACCAATTTGTGGGAGCAGTTCACATCTCCAATCCTGCTCCTGCAACACCAGAGTCACAACAAAACAATCAACATAAGCCTAGAAGACAGTTCACAAGATCAACATGTCACTGGCCCAAGCCTTGCAACACATGTTGAAAGGGGAAGTCATTACTTTGAGGGATCCTCCTCAGAATCCTAATACATCTTCTCCTCGATACAATCCTAATGCAAGATGTGCTTATCATTCTAATAGTCCGGGACATGACACCAACAACTGTTGGGCATTGAAAAACAAGATTCAAGACATGATTGAAGCTGGGGAAATTGAATTTGACCCTCCTGGGACCCCAAATGTGATCACTGCTCCTATGCCCAACCATGAGAAGACTGTTAATGTTGTGGATGAGGTTTCCTATGTTTCCTTAGTAGATGAAGTGACTACTCCCTTATCCATTATCAAGAAGAAGATGGTGCAGGCTGGGTTCTTTCCAGGTTGCAATGAAGACTGTTTTTATTGTGCTTACAAACCAGATAGCTGCTGGAAGTTGAAAGATGGTATTCAACGCCTCAGGGACAATTACACTAAATTGTTTGAGAGGACACCTTCTGTTGAAAGTATGTGTGAACACCTGACTCGAAGTATGAAGCTTGAAGATGTAGCTATGGTTGATAAAGTACCAGTGAAGATTACCTCCAAAGGCCCTGTCAAGATCACTCCTAAAGGTCCTGTCAGAATTACTGCTGAAGGCTTTGTGAAGACTATTGTTGAAGTTAGAGTGGCTCCCATGATCATCACCACTCCTGGCCCTGTTCCTTATACTTCTGATAAAGCTATACCCTGGAATTATGGTTCTAATGTTTATATCCATGGTGTCAAACAAGAACCTTTGCCCGATGCACCAGTTACTGATGTTAATCTTGATGTGGATAATATTGCTGGATCTAGTAAGATCACTAGAAGTGGAAGAATATTCTCTCCTCAAGCTACCTCTAAAAGTGCAGTTACTCCAACCACTATTTCCATTTCTGAGCCAAGTACTGATGCTCAGGGCAAAGGTCTTGTAATTGAACTTGTGCAAGCTGAGGCACCGACTGCTGAAAATCTTTCTAAGCAAATGGAAGAAGTACTGAAGATCATTCGCAAGAGTGATTATGATATTGTTGACCAATTGGGGCATACTCCCTCCAAAATCTCCATGTTATCTTTGCTGCTGTGTTCTGAGGCTCATGCTAAAGCTTTAATTAAGTTCCTGAAGACTGCTCATGTGCCAAATGAGATTTTTGTGGATCAATTTGAGAATTGTGTGGCACATCTGGCTTGTGATAATGGACTGGGTTTTTCTGACGCTGATTTGACTCCTGCCAAGAGAAACCATAACAGAGCTCTGCATATTTCCATTGAATGTAAAGGCACTACCTTGTCTCATGTACTGGTGGACAATGGTTCTTCATTAAATGTGCTCCCTAAAGAGGTTCTGGACAAGCTCAGTCCTGAAGATGTTATGTTAAGACCAAGTGATGTAGTGGTGAGGGCCTTTGATGGCTCAAGAAGAGTGGTACATGGAGAAGTAGACCTCCCAATCAAAGTAGACTCTCAAGTATTCAACTCTACTTTCTATGTGATGGATATTCGTCCTGCGTATTCTTGCTTGCTTGGACGCCCCTGGATCCATGGGGCAGGTGCTGTGACTTCCACTTTGCATCAGAAGTTGAAATACCCGGTGAAGAACAAAATTGTTATTGTCTATGGTGAAGAAGAGTACATGGTTAGCCACGTGAATACTTTCAAGTATGTAGAAATGGAGGGTGAAATGGTTGAAACTCCGTGTCAAACATTTGAAGTTGTTCCTTGCTCTGATCCTGTTCCTATGGTTACCAACATACCTCCTGCAATGGCCTCCCTCAAAGATTTTAAGGCATTGGTTGAAAAAGGTGGTTCTGCTATTTGGGGTCAGCTTCCTAACATCCCTTACAAATCTGACAAGTTTGGTTTGGGTTTCACTGTAGAATCTCAGAAGGCTGTTCGTCGTGCTCGTGCTGTTCGTATCACCAATCAAGGGGTCATAAGAGATCAAATCAATGTTGTGGGTGACTGTAATGAAGACTACAACCTGGATGATTGGATCTTTCCTACCGTGGGTGATGGACTCAACAACTGGAAAACTGAAGACGTTATTCCTATCTCCTTTAGTCAGGAGTAAATACTATTACTGTGTTTTTATTTTAAGTTTGTAATTTTGAACAATTAAACTTTTAAGCCTTGTGTCTTGCCCGGGACACAATGGTATGCTTGTTTCGGGATGTCATTTCATTTGCATACTTCATTCAATAAAATTAATGGATGTTTCGTTTTTGTAAATATCGTGCTCCTTGTCCTTTCTTTTTATTTTCTGTTTTATCAGCTATGTGTTCTTACACACACCCACATCACTAAAATGCAGATCCTCATCCACTCTAGATCCTGTTGATAACAGTTCTACTATTGCCAATTATAATTTCGAGAATCCGATCTATCAAGCTGAAGATGGAAAGGATGAAGATTGTGAGGTACCTGTAGAGCTTGCTAGGTTATTACAACAAGAGGAGAAAGCTATACAGCCACATGAAGAGCCAATCGAAGTTGTGAATCTGGGAACTGAAGAAAACATGAAAGAGGTCAAGATAGGAGCTGAGTTAGAGGATGATGTTAAGAGCAGATTGATCCAGATGTTACGTGACTATGTGGAAATCTTTGCTTGGTCTTATGAAGATATGCCAGGGTTGGATTCAGACATTGTGGTGCACTGTTTACCAGTAAAAGAAGATTGTCGTCCGAAGAAGCAGAAGGTACGTTGCATGCGTCCTGAAATGTCAGAAAAGATTAAAGCAGAGGGGATGAAACAGTTTGATGCAGGATTCTTAGCTGTGACTTCTTATCCTCAATGGGTTGCAAACATGGTACCGGTACCTAAGAAGGATGGTAAGGTACGCATGTGTGTGGATTACAGGGATTTGAACAAGGCCAATCCTAAAGATGACTTTCCACTTCCACATATTGATGTTTTGGTAGACAACATTGCTCAGCATAAGGTATTCTCTTTCATGGATGGTTTCTCTGGTTACAATCAAATCAAGATGGCACCTGAAGATATGGAGAAGACTACATTTGTTACACAATGGGGCACCTTTTGTTATAAAGTGATGCCATTTGGTTTAAAGAATGCCGGGGCAACATATCAGCATGCTATGGTGGCTTTGTTTCATGATATGATTCACCATGAGATAGAAGTATATGTGGATGATATGATAGCTAGGTCCCAGAATGAAGAACAACACCTTGATCATCTGCATAAGCTGTTTGAAAGGTTGAAGAAATACAAGCTAAGATTGAATCCAAACAAGTGTACTTTTGGAGTTAGGTATGGTAAACTCCTGGGTTTCATTGTCAGTGGAAAAGGTATTGAAGTGGATCCTACAAAAGTAAAAGCTATACAAGAGATGCCTTCTCCCTGTACTGAGAAGGAAGTCAGAGGTTTCTTGGGACGACTGAATTACATTGCAAGGTTTATATCCCAGCTAACTGCTACCTGTGAGCCAATCTTCAAGTTGTTGAAGAAAGATCAGGTAATGGAATGGAATGACGAGTGCCAGATAGCCTTTGATGAAATCAAGAGATATCTTCTAGAACCTCCAATCTTGATGCCACCAGTTGACAGAAGACACTTGATTATGTACTTAACAGTATTAGATAACTCAATGGGGTGTGTGTTGGGGCAACATGATGAGTCTGGTCGAAAAGAGCAGGCAATATACTACCTTAGAAAAAATTTACCGACTGTGAAACAAGATACTCACTGCTCAAGAAAACTTATTGCGTTTTGGCATGGGCTGCTCGCCAACTAAGACAGTATATGTTGACCCATACTACCTTGTTGATTTCAAAGATGGACCTAATCAAGTACATATTCGAGAAACCTGCTCTCTCCGGACGAATAGCGAAATGGAAAATGATTTTAATAGAATATGATACACAGTACACCACTCAGAAGGCCATTAAGGGTAGTGTAGTAGCTGATCATTTGGCTCATCAAGTAGTGGATGATTATCAATCTATGAATTTTGAGTTCCCGGATGAAGACATTATGATTATTACCAAAGAACCTGGACAATATGACGGACCTGAACAAAGATCCCGATGGACTATGGTTTTTGATGGAGCTTCTAATGCGCTTGGTAATGGTGTTGGTGTTGTGATTATTTCCCCTGAAGGTTGTCATACCCCAATTACTGCAAGACTTTGTTTCTATTGTACTAACAATATGGATGAGTATGAGGCATGTATCATGGGTATCAAAGCTGCCATTGAGATGAAGATTCAGTTCCTAGACGTATATGGAGATTCAGCCCTGGTAGTTAGTCAGATCAAAGGAGATTGGGATACCAAACATGAAAATCTCATTCCTTACAAAGAGCATGTGTTGTCTTTGATCCCATGTTTTGAAGAGATTACCTTTGGACATATTCCGCGAGGAGAGAATCAGTTAGCAGATGCATTAGCCACCATGGCATTAATGTTTGAGATTAGCTGGGATGATGAAGCTCCCAAGATCACTATTGATAGATTTGAGAAGCCTGCATACTGCAATGAGATTGACACTGAAGGAGGAGAGGAAAATCCTTGGTTCTATGAAGTGAAAAGATATCTTGAAGCTCAGGAATTCCCTGAAGGGGCATCTGTCAAAGATAAGAAGTTTCTGAGGAGGTTTTCTGCTAAGTTCTTTTTGAGTAATGGGATTTTGTACAAACACAATCATGATTCGACTTTGCTTCGTTGTGTGGATAAGAAGGAAGCAACAGAGATTATGGAAGACATGCATGACGGGATCTTTGGCACTCATTCTAGTGGTCATACCATGGCAAAGAAGATATTGAGAGCATGTTACTATTGGTCTACCATGGTGTAAACACCCCAAATTTTCCCTCACCCATTCACACCATGGCTTGTGATCATTTCATATGCATAAGTTCAATCATAGCATCTCATACCACATTTTTGATTCATTGCATTGGTTCAAAGTCATCTGCATCTAGGGTTTGTGATCTGAGCAATCCAAGAGCTTCTTGAGCCACTCCAAAGGTCATCAATCACTTCAAAGGGGTCCATGTATGTTCAAATATCATATTATATCCCCTGGAAAGTCAAAGAAGTCAAAGAATCACAAGAACTGAGGATGGCATGGAAGCAGAGCCAAGTTTAACTACACAGATGACCTAGAATTAGGGTTTTGGTTTCAGAGGCCATAACTCCAATTTTTTTTTCATTCTTGTTTCTATTGGTCTCTATATGGTATAGGGATCATGCATATCAATTTTCATGAAGAAATTCCATGGGGAAGTCATCTGATCAAGAGTTGACTTTTTGAGCAAGTCAGTGTAAAATCAGGGCATCTAAGGCCCTCAAGGACCCAACCAAAGGGTGTTCTTCATCATTTTGATTGTGTATGATCTTTATTTGATCATAGAATATGTTGGAAGTTCACAAATTTGAAGAATCTCAAGTCATTTGCAAAGTTGACTTTTTGGGAAGGTTGACTTATAATGAAAATTGCCATTTTGGGAAACTTTTTCAACCCTTGCTTTTTGATTCAAAAATGCTTCAAATGGAAAAACTTTGGTCATGAAAGTTGTAGAATGGATCATTCCCTTTTCAAAAAGTACAAGAACTTGACCTAATTCATTTTGGATCAAAAGTTATGGCTTGTCAAAGTTGGGAAAAATCACATAATTTCAAGTTATGCACCAAAGAGGGAAACTTGCAAAATCTTGTACCAAGGCAATTTGTGACTTCTAATTGATGTCTAACCTTTACAAAAACATCATACATAACTTAAACTTCAGATTGGCCCAAGAATTTCTTAAGTTCCATGCCTTAAACTTCAAGAATTACAAAAGGGGCCAAAGTTGTGACAATTTGCAAAAGGGATCAAAACTTCTCATCCACTTGCCTCAGTTCACAAAATCTGATCCAAAAGCATTCCTTGATCCTTGCTGAACTCAACCATGCTCCTATCCTAGCCTGCCACTTGCCCATACCTCCAAGTACAACTTGCTTGACTTTTTGCAACTTGAAGCCATACCAATCCCACAGTGACACAACCACTCTCTGCCCAATCCAGACTTTACAAACACACTCCAAGGCTTCATTTTCATAGGACACACAAGCCTGAAACCTCCAAGAACACAGCATTCTCATTTCTCACCTCATTTGCAAAACCTTTCGAAACTGACTCCACAAGCTTCAAACACACAAACAAACTTCACCATCAATCTCAACATGACTCACTGATCACAAACCACCCATCACCATAGCCTGAAAGTCACTGAAACAAAAACACGATCACCCCCCCCTTGAACAGAACTTCTGCCATCTCACAAACCAACCATCCTCAAAGCTTTCTAAGCTTCATTTCATCATCAGAGGGTTCAAAGGAGTGGACTTGCAGCAAAGGAAAGGCCAGAAAGCTCAGGACCAGGAGATTCCATCTCAGGTAGCCATCTCAAACTTTTTTCCAGAAACTCCATTTTGAGTTCTTAAACGATTCTATGTGCTCCCCTGATCATGGGGATATGATTATTTTTGAAAATGGTTGAGAAACCAGGATGTATGATTGCTCTGAAACTTTCTGACCTAAAATTTGTTTGCTTCGATTCATGTTGTTCTTGAGTGATAAATGATTTTTGAGGATTGATTCGTGTTTAGGGTGGTTTAAGGTTTGATTCTGGAGCTTTAGGGGGTTTGGGGGGATGTTTTGAGGAAGTTAGCAACTTTCAGGTGAGAGTCTGGCCGGAGGTCTTCTCCGGCCACCTGAAAGTCATTAGTGACTTAAATGCATTTAGGGCTAGGTTTGAATTTGGTACGTAGGATAGGCTGACTTTGTTTGACCCGCGCGCAAATGGACGTCCCAAATGCATTGATTAAACCCTAATCCAGTCATTTGTGTAATTAATCAGGATTAATTAAATTCAAATTTCAGAATGAATCCCAGCCATTCAAATGCGTGCCAGTCAATTCCCGCGTGTCAAATTTAAATCCTGGCCACTGGATCAGCATACTTCTCATTTTATTCATATTTATTTCCATTTAATTTCATTTGTTTTCTACAATTTATTAAAAATAGTAAAACATCTTTAAAAATTCTGAAATTTTTTGTCAAAGGTTCAATTAATTTTCAGAAACCAAAAACATTTTTATTTTTATTTTTTGCATTAAAAATTATTTTTAAATCATTTAAAAGTTTATTTTTAATTAGTTAATGAGAATTAATTAATTAAAAATACTTTTAGGTATTTAAAAATCACCAAAAAATTCATGAAACATTTAAAATCATTTAGAAACATTGTCCAACTCTCAAATCAAATTTCTTTTTTGATATTGATGCCTTTTGACAATTTTCAATGGAATTAATTTCATTTCAAGGCATTATTTTGATTCAAACTTCAAAAATTCATTTCTGCCTAGCCTTTAAGAGTTGGACAATGATTCTTTTTGCATTGCATCTTGCATATCATGTAGTTTATAGGATTAAATTGGCATGATTTGATATTGCATTTTCAATTTGTTTGACATTTTTCTTGACAAGGTACCTTAAAACCCTAGTAATCTTAGGAAATTCATAGCTCTCATTAGGTTAAGAGTTGGATCCCCTCTTTTGGGTAGTGAGGTTGTATAGGTTTAGGGTTCCTTTGAATGCATTTTCAAATTTTTGTCATGATGTTTGCTTCTGGTTTTGAATTTTGTCTTGTGCATTGATCATAAACCCTAATTTGTGCCTTTCATTTGCATCCATCTTCCATTTGCTTGCATACCATGATTTGCCATGACATTTTGTGCATCCATTGGGTTCATAACACATCTTAGGACATGTTAGAATCATGCTTGATCATTGCATCTTTCATTAGCCATGTTGTATGCCATTTGCATTTCATAACCTTTCATGTATGTTCATGGGTCTAAGCATGCTTCATTTGCATCCATATGTTTGTATGATCATTCTAATGCCTTGCCTCATGTTTGCATCATCTCTTAGCATCATTAACATCATACTCATGCTTCTGGTTTTGGATTGCATCATGCCATTTCATCTCATTTGCATTGCATTTCTTTCCTTTCACTGACTTTTCAGGTGGTAAGTTACTTTGAGAAGTGAATTTGCCTTCACTTCTCACAATCTCTTTTCATCTCTCTTATGCATCATTACTGCATTTTGTCTTGTGCTTGAGATTGAGCTTGCTCATTCTTCTTCATCTTACTTTCTTTCTTCAAGTGATTTGTCTTCTTAATTGAAGCAAGTTACTTTGCTCCTCTTTGCTCCTTTCATCTGCTTCCTGGTGGTTTCTCTGAAGATCTTTCTTGCAAACCTCATAAACCCTAGGAACAACCAAGCATGACAATAATTAGGGTTTTGATTAGTCCCCCATTTAGATTTTACCTTTGTGTCATCATTGAGTCTTGTCTTCTCATCTCATAATCAGGGACTAAACCCTAAAGGCTTCAAGGCTTTGTGATTAAGCTTATACCTGCATCCTTCTATTAGGATGGAGTGTATAACTTTAATCCTAAGTGTTAAACCCTTAATGTGTTTAAATCCTTTAATCAATTCACTTAATAATCATTAAGACATCAAGCTTGTAACTTGGGCCTTGCATTAGGGTTCTAATTCTTCCTTAATTGGTTAAGAAGGACTACCCCTAGTGTTAATGGACAAGTCCCCCTCAAGTTGTCTTACAAACCCTAAAAAATCATTTCTTCATGTTACCATTAACTAAAATCCACCTAATAAAGGCTTTGTTTTGTCATGAGTTTAATCCTTAATCATGGATTAAGTTGAGGAGCTTTCCTCAGCTTAAACATTCTCATATATTATCCTTCTATTAGGATGGTGTAAAGAGTCTGTTTAATCCTTGATTATGGCTTAATCTCATTACCTAACACTAAACAAAAACCACAAAAACATCTAAATAATCACAAGTAGGTTAATGATCTTAATCCTACATCATGGTGATTAAGTGTGAGATGTTGACTTCACACTTAAGGTATTCTCATTACCCCTAATCAGAGGGAGGATGTGATGAGTTTACTAACCCATTGGTTTAGGCTTAAGCTCATTATCCTATGACAAACTTTCAAAAGCAATAAAAGACTGAAAATAAAAAAAAAACAATAATCGTCTCCTCCGGGATTCTTTTCTTATCTCATTCACTCACAACCGAGAACTTGCTTCTTCCGTCTAATGCAAGACAGTTTGCACCTGAGCCAGACAGGTCATACACTTGAGCATAGGCAAGTAAGCAGTTCACAAGTCAATTCATATTTCAGTCTCTTTGGGTCGAACTACGATGTTATGACTTCCTCATTGCACGAGAGGATACGTAGGCATAACTTAACAGTTATCGAACAAAAGTTTCTGTATATTCCCCCTCTTTCCAGCATTTTTTTCTTAGCCTCATTATCATGAGCATTTCACTCTTGTTCTTACACTGACACTTCACATACTTCACTTTACATTTCTTTTACACAGACACCTGTATATCCTTTTCCAGCTTTGATACACAAATTGCACTGACACTACCCCTTTCAAACACAAATCTTTTAAGCGTGGATCCCGTCGAGTACGGCGGACAATCTGGGTGCTAATACCTTCCCAGGTTGTAACCAACCCCCTTTCTCAGTCTCTCTGGTTCACAACCGTCTTATCCATCTTTTCTTAGGTTTATGCATCATTACCTTTCCCCCGGGATAAAAATGCCTAGCTGGCGACTCTTGTCTTTCTGAGTTCACTCCTGTGTGTTCTCATTCTCCTTTCGCCGACCGTTCGCGCTTGTACCGGGATGCAAATCTTTAGGAGCGACAGCTTGGCGACTCTGTTGGGGATCTTATACTGTAACCAGGGCTTCTGGTTCTTTTTGTGGGTTCCTCCTAGCGCTTGTTTGATTTGTGTTTATTGGGGTGTTATGTGCTGATGGTGTTTGTATATGTGCTTTATTTACTGCTTTATGTACAGTTATTTATTGCTTTCTTTACAGATTTATATACATCATACTGTCATACTGTTATCTGGCTGGATCTGGTTTGTTGTCTTGGTGGGTGGGGTTTCATTGAGAGATAAGGTCCTATACCTGGGACCTGAGTGACACCTAGGCTAGAGTGGTTCATGTTCTTTCCCATTCCATTTCGGTCTGGTGTGGGAATATGACACACGGTTCAGATATGGGTTTCTTCTTGAGAACTATGTGCTACAGATCTCCTGTAGTGCTAGGGCTATCTGGGAAGCCTGCTAAGTCTAGATGACCTTTACTATGACCTTCAGAAACTGGGGTGAATTAGAGGAGGATCTTTTATGGTTATTGTAAACACTGTACCTCCGGGTTAGAAGTGTTTACACTTCTCATAACTGATCCAAGTCTGAGGATCCTTGTTTTAGAACATCACCTGTGAGGGGGTTGGGCTGTTTACAGGTTTGCAGGAACCATTGGCCACATCATACCCTGTTACCTTGTTTTGTTTAAGAATGCTTCACTTTGGACAGTTCTTGTGATTTAACCCTGGACATGTGACTCTTTATTTGAGTCCCCCACCTTGGTTACTGGACTTTTGAACCTCCATCTGGACTTCTTAGACATACATGGACTTATATCAAGGCAGAAATCAGATCCAGCTTGATCACAAACCCTTGTATATCATTTGCATACATCATCATTGCATCATTTAACATTTGCTTATTTGTTTTTCAGGGTATCCACATCATATCTGGTTTGGTTTTGACCCCTTCATCTGCATAGATCCCTGTTCATCAGTATCTGCTTCAGCTATCCTCATCAGCTACCTGCTTCAGTCACCTGCATCACCAGTATCAGCCTATCAGTGGCTCATCCCCAGTGTTAGGCTCCATCATCAGTATTTGTTTCAGCTCTTCATCAGCAGACATGGCACCCAAGAAGAGCAACATCTCATACCATTTCTTTGAGCCTGAGCTGACTGGCATCAGGAAGGTCCAGGCCCTTATCACTCCAGACCATATACCATTATTCAGAGAACATTATGGAGACATCCTTGACATGGTTATGGATTTGGACCCTTCTCAGAGGAGCTTGATTCACACTTGCCTACAGTTCTATGATCCTCCTATGAGATGCTTCACCTTCCAGAATTTTCAGTTGGAACCCCTGTTGGAGGAATATTCTTCACTGATTGGAATGCCTATCAAGGGTGGTATCCCCTTCAACCCAGAAATGGTTTTTCCCAGCATTGAAGAAGTGGCAAAAGCACTATATCTGGAACCTGTTCTGATTGAGCAGAACATGACAACAAAGGCTGGAATCTCTGGTCTACACCTGGATTTCTTGACTTCTCAGGCTATCCTGAAGGCCTCCTTGGGAGAATGGAAGGCAGTTTGTGCATTGTTAGCCCTCAATATATATGGGGTTATACTTTTTGCTGATGAGCCCAAGTTTATCAGCAAGAATGCTATTCATCTCTTCCTTTTAAGGAACCCAGTACCCACCTTGCTGGGAGACTTCTATTAATCTGTCCACCAAAGGAATGAGAAGCAGAGAGGGAGATTGGTAAGATGTTGTGCTCCTCTATTTCATATCTGGCTGCTCAAACACTTGCCCAAAACTGATGCATTCCTGAATCCTCACCAACAGAAGAATTGGGCTAGGAGACTTATTGCTTTGACTTCAGATGACATCAGGTGGTGCATCCAGAGCACTAAAGGCAGAGACATCATTACTAGTTGTGGGCAGTTCCCCAATGTACCTCTGATAGGAGTGAAGGGTTGCATCAACTACAACCCTCTTCTATTCAAAAGACAATTGGGCTATGCATTGTTCCACCCTCCTAGAGCACAAGACTTGGCTGAAACCCTTTACTGTGAGATAAAGCCTAATCTAGCTGTTGTCAGACAAGCATCCTGGGCTTGGGACAACATCCAGACCAAAGGGATGGCCATTCTTGGGAGATGCAACAATGTGGCCTCAGCTCAGTATTATGAGTGGTCCCATGCTAGGGCTCAAACTTCTGGGATGCCTTTCACCATTGAGGATGCACCTGGACCATCCACAACACCACCTCCAGCCACTGTCAGCCTGGAAGAGTTTGAGAAACTGAAAGAGAGGAATGAGAATCTGTCTCAATCCCTGAAGAGAACCCTCTGGGAGAGGAGTGATGGTCGTCTGGACATTGAAAGGTTAGAAAAGCTTAAGGTGGAGCATCTAGCCAGGATTGAGAAAGCAGAGGACTACATCAAGAAATCAAGAGCTGGAGAGCAAATTTTGAAGAATGCCTGTAAAGAGGCCCAGTTTCAGAAGGCTAGGATTGATCTCTATCTGAAAGAAAGTCAAGCTAGGTGGGTCAGGATCACTGAAGCTTGCACCCAGGAAGATAAGAGAACTCGGGACAAGATTGAGCAGTTAGAGGCTAATGAAAGAAGCAACAGGAGGCTCTGCTAGCAGCCCAGAGGGAAATCTCAGAATTGAAGCTTAGGGCTGGTGTAAAGAGGTCAAAGGACCAAGGCAGACACAAGAAGCTAACCACTGCTGCCACCACCAGGAATCTTCTCATCAGGAACCTCACAGAGCATCCAGCTGACCCTGTAACTGAAGCATTTCTGAAGGAAGTTAAGGAGGATGAGTTTGGTCTTGGTGTCTGACTTTTGCTTGTTGTTGCTTTCATTTTATGTATTTTTCTTTTTTTATGTTGTATTTTTGACCCCTCAGAGGGCATGTGTTGTAAAGAACAAACTATGTATGATTCATCTTTTGTAACATATTCATTAGTTTGTTTCATTTGGATCTCTTTCTCCCAAGCAACATCAAAGCATCTTCCTCAGGGGTCTGGAAAGGTCAAAACCAAGTGCCAAGCCGGATACCTTGGAAACAAATAAGCATACTGCATTGCATACTGACTCTTGTTTTGTTTTGTAGGTTTTGTCTGTAACTAACTCTGTTGTGATTCAGGAACTATTGCTCGCCGTCGGGTGTTCCCACTCAACCGTCCGCACAGATATCCCACTCGCAACAACCTTCCGGGTATACAAATGGACCAAGTACAGCAGGACCTTACAGAGGTCAGGACTCAAATGGCCAATGAGAGACTGGAGATTAAAAACCAGATGACCCAGTTCATGGAGGTGATGAATGGCTTGGCTCAAAGTCAAGAGAGATTAAGGGCATTGGTAGAAAGGCAGACCCAGGAAGAACCCCATCTAGGGACTGGAGGAATGAGCAACAATGAGAGGGTGCAGCCTCATGTTAATCCACCAGTGTATGGGCCTCATCTTCATCCAGAGATCAACATCCTTGCTAATGTACAAGGGAATGCTACTGCGGGCAGAGTATTACAAGAAGACCCCCAAGAGGATCAATTCACTGTAATGGGAGCTGAGGACGAAGCCTATGACAGAAGGCTAGATGAAATTGCTGAGAAATTGAGATCCCTGGAGTCTCAAAATTCCCTGGGCTTTGATGTCAAGGACATGGGATTAGTGGACGGGGTAAGGATTCCCCACAAGTTTAAACCCCCGTGCTTCGAGAAGTACAACGGAACTTCCTGTCCACGAACCCACTTACAATCCTTTCTCGGGAGACTGAAGGCATACACCATGGATGAAAAACTGTGGATGTTTTACTTTGAAGACAGTTTGACAGGGGCTTCAAGGGAATGGTACTCTCACTTGACCAGAGCAACCATCAGATGCTGGAAGGACCTAGCTGAGGCCTTCATCAGACAATACCAATACAACTTGGATATGGCTCCTAACAGGACCCTCCTGATGGGAATGTCTCAATCATCCAGAGAAAGCTTCCGGGAATACGCCCAGAGGTGGAGACAGCTTGCTGCTGTCCAGCCACCCATGTCGGAAATGGAAATGGCCGACATGTTTATGAACACCCTTCAAGGGACATATATTGACAGGCTAGCTGCCTTTTCTTCCACCAGCTTCGCTGACGTAGTCATAGCTGGAGAAAGGATTGAAAGCCTATTAAAGATGGGCAAAATTTCTGATAACGATGCGAGCTCGTCCAGCAACCCCAGAAAGCCTTTTGTGGGACCAAGAAGAACCGGTGAGACTAATGCTATTCAGGCTAACAGGGGAAGACCGCAATATATTCATAGGTCAGTGGCAGCTGTCACTATTCCAGCTCCAATTCCTCAGCAACCAGCATATCAACCACAACAACAACCCCACTACCAGCAACAAGTTCAATATCCGCCTCAGAGAAACTATAACAACAACAACAATCAGCAAAGACCATTTCAGCAGAGACCATCTCAGGCCAATAGGGTGATTGATCCAATCCCTATGCCTTATGCCGCTTTATTGCCACAACTCCTGAAGCTCAACCTGGTTGAGTTAAGGACATTGGCACCACCAGATCCTTCCAGTCTTCCAAGAAATTATGATGCCAACGCCAGATGTGCTTTCCATTCCAATGCACCTGGCCACAGTATAGAGAAATGCAGGGCTTTACAAATGAAGGTACAAGACTTGGTAGATTCTAAAGCTCTAAACTTTGCACCCCCGCCAAATGTTAACAAGAATCCCATGCCCAACCATGGAGGACCAAGAATTAATGCTATTGAGGAAGATAAGCTGTCTTTCTTAATAACCAGTGTTGGGCAGATTCGGACACCTCTGGTAGAAATTAAAGCTCAGCTCTTAGAATGCCAGATGTTCCCCGGGTGTGAGCTCGGTTGTGGTTATTGCAACATTTTGGTAAACGGGTGTGATAACTTGAGAAGCGGCATAGATGGTCTTATCCAAAGTGGTCTACTTCAAATCACAACATCAACACCTACAAATCCAGCAATCTCTCTGACAACAATCCCTGAGTCTCCTACAACTGCAACAATAGTCATTCCAAACAATTCTTCAATTTCATCAACAAATGCTTCATCTATCACTTCAACAAACCAGGTATCAACAACCATCTCTTCTACAACATCAGCACCCCTTTATTCAGAATCTTCTACAATGCCAACAGATATTTCAGCAGTCACCATTTATTCTGATCCGTCATATGTTCCTCCTAACAACAATTTTCAACAACAAACAGTGGCATCTCCTGCCAGGTCACCAGTAACCATATACTACGATCCGCACACTATTTCAACACCCTCCTCTGCTGCAGTCAGTCCGGTTACCATCACGGTACCTGGACCAGTTCCATATGAAAGCAGTAATGCCATCCCTTGGCATTATGGCTCTGACCTTTACTGCAATGGGGAGAAAGTCACTCTTGACTCTTCAACTTCCTCTCCACAGATTGATAATGTTGGGGGAGGCGGAGGCTTCACCAGAAGCGGACGCCTTTTTGCCTCACAAGTACAAAGACCTAATGCTGAAGCAGAAGCTGCTGCCAAAGCAAAAGGAAAGAATGTGGTGGTGGAAGAGCCAACTATCAAAGAAACTCAGAAGACATCCTTTGAACAAGATGTAGACGAGTTCATGAGAATTATAAAGAGGAGTGATTACAAGGTGGTGGATCAGCTTCACCAAACTCCCTCGAAAATCTCCATATTATCCCTACTGATGTGTTCCGAAGCTCACCGGAATGCATTACTAAAAGTCTTGCACGCAGCATATGTGCCGGAGGAGATCACCGTTAATCAGCTGGAGACCGTGGTAGCGAATGTCAATACCAGCCATGGATTGGGTTTTACCAATGTTGATTTAACAACTGAGGGATGTAACCACAACAAGGCTTTACACATCACCCTAGAATGCAAGGGTGCTGTTCTATCACATGTACTGGTAGACACTGGGTCTTCCCTCAATGTTTTACCAAAGAAAGCCTTGGTGAAGCTGGAGTATGATGGCTTGGCATTACGTCCAAGTAATTTGGTGGTGAGAGCATTTGATGGCTCTAAGAGATCAGTGCTAGGAGAGATCGATCTGCCCGTGATGATTGGCCCGCAGACTTTTAAAATTACCTTCTATGTGATGGACATCCAGCCGGCCTACAGCTGTTTGTTGGGTAGACCATGGATCCATGCCGCTGGCGCAGTTACGTCTACCCTTCACCAGAAGCTGAAATTCGAGTGGGAAGGCCAGATCATCACCATCTGTGGTGAAGAAGATATCTTTGTTAGCCATCTGGCTACGTACAAATACATTGAGATGGATGGAGAGATCCATGAAACCATGAGCCAGGGATTTGAGGCCCTAAACATTAATGAAGCATCTTCTGTACTTGGAACCTCCATGACATCTTATCAGCAAGCTAGGAAGGTTGTTGAAGAGGGGACTGCCCAAGGCTGGGGTAAGCTGTTGCCTTTGGGGAAGAAGGAGGACAGATTTGGGTTGGGTTACAAACCAACTCAACAAGATCAATCAGAGGCTGCTAAGAAGCCCAGTTTTGTTAGTGGGGGGATGCTCACCCCGGATGCAGTAAAAAACTTGGAAGATGAGTCGGAAGATGAGCACAACCTGGAGAGCTGGATACGTCCAAGGATCCTGGGGAGCCATATCTCAAACTGGTCTTCCCAGGAAATTATAAGGGTTACTCCTGCAGAGTAATTATTATTTCCTGTATATTTAAGCATGCATCAAGTCTTGCATCTTGCCCAAGATGACAAGACTCATTTTGTAATCGGGCCATCTGTAATTTTGTGCAAACAGATCAATCAATGAATATCGGACATCTTTTGCAAATGAGTCTTTTTCTTTTCCGCTCACTGTTTTTTCCATTTTTCTTTTTGTACAAAAATAAAATGGCAATGTTTTCAAAATGACAACTTTATTTCTCTTTTCTAAACAAGATTAAAATCAATCACTAAAATGAACAATCTAAACCCTTGCAGATAGTGCCTTTCAGACCGCACCGATAACAGCACAGCTATGGCTTCGTATGACTTTGACAATCCAATCAATCAAGCTGATGAAGGGGTTGAAGAAGATTATGAGCTTCCTGAAGAGCTAGCCAGGTTGTTAAGGCAAGAGGAGAAGGTTATCACTCCTTATCAGGAGAGGTCGAAACGATTAATCTTGGTACGGATGAAGATGTGAAAGAGGTTAAGATCGGGGCCTGCTTACAAGACTCAGTAAAGAAACAACTGATTGACCTGCTTCGTGAATATGTGGATGTGTTTGCTTGGTCTTATCAGGATATGCCAGGGTTGGACACCGATATTGTTATGCACAAGCTGCCTTTAAGAGAAGATTGCCCACCGGTTAAACAGAAACTGCGCCGTACTCGCCCAGACATGGCAATGAAGATCAAAGAAGAGGTACAAAAGCAATGGGACGCCGAATTCCTTGCTGTGACTAGCTATCCACCGTGGGTTGCTAATATAGTACCTGTGCCTAAGAAAGACGACAAAGTGAGGATGTGTGTTGACTACCGGGACCTGAACAGAGCCAGCCCGAAGGATGATTTCCCTTTACCTCACATTGATGTATTGGTTGATAATACGACTCAGTTCTCGGTATTCTCCTTCATGGACGGATTTTCAGGATACAATCAGATCAAAATGTCACCTGAAGACATGGAGAAGACAACTTTCATCACACCCTGGGGCACGTTCTGTTACAAGGTGATGCCATTCGGACTGAAGAATGATGGTGAAACCTATCAACGGGCTATGGTAACATTATTCCACGACATGATCCATAAAGAAATCGAATGTTATGTGGATGACATGATTGCTAAGTCCCTCACGGAAGAAGAACACCTGATAAATCTGCTGAAGCTATTCAAGCGCCTGAGGAAATACCAACTGAAGTTAAACCCCAATAAGTGCACATTCGGGGTGCGATCTGGTAAGCTGCTGGGATTTATTGTAAGTGAGAAAGGGATTGAAGTTGACCCTGATAAAGTCAAAGCCATTCAAGAAATGCCTGCACCGAAGACTGAGAAAGAAGTTCGGGGGTTCTTAGGTAGATTGAACTACATTTCAAGGTTCATATCTCACCTTACAGCAACCTGTGAACCCTTGTTCAAGCTGTTAAGAAAAGAACAAACAACCAGGTGGAATGAAGACTGCCAGAAGGCTTTTGACAAAATCAAGGAATACTTACAAGAGCCTCCAATCCTTATGCCACCAGTTGAAGGAAGACCTCTGATAATGTACTTGACAGTATTAGAAGAGTCAATGGGGTGTGTGTTGGGCCAGCATGACGAGTCTGGTTGAAAAGAGTATGCAATTTACTACCTGAGCAAAAAGTTTACCGACTGTGAACAACGTTATTCACTGCTCGAGAAAACTTGTTGTGCTTTAGCGTGGGCTGCTCGCCGACTGAGACAGTATATGTTGACCCACACTACTTTATTGATCTCCAAGATGGACCCAGTTAAGTACATTTTCGAGAAGCCAGCACTTACCAGACGGGTTGCAAGATGGCAAATGATCCTCACAGAATATGACATTCAGTACACATCTCAGAAGGCCATCAAAGGCAGTGTATTGTCTGATTATCTTGCTGAGCAACCCATTGATGATTACCAGCCTATGAGATTTGACTTCCCTGATGAAGACATCATGTTCATAAAAGCAAAAGATCATGAAGAGCCCGTTCACACTGAAGGGCCTGACCCAGAAGAAGAATGGACTATGATGTTTGATGGGGCTGTTAATATGAATGGTCGTGGTGTTGGTGCAATACTCATTACGCCTAAGGGGGTTCACCTGCCTTTCTCGGCAAAGCTCACCTTTAACTGCACTAACAACGAAGCCGAATATGAAGCTTGCATTATGGGTCTTGAGGAAGCCATTGACCTCAGGATCAAAACTTTGACTGTGTTCGGAGATTCATCTTTGGTAGTTAATCAAACCAACGACAAATGGTACACACACCAGGATCATCTGATACCTTACAGGGATTATACAAGGAGGCTATTGACTTTCTTCACAATGATCAAGCTTGAGTATATCCCTCGGGACGAGAATCAGTTTGCAGATGCTCTGGCTACTATTTCATCCATGATCAAAGTTCAAGCTGCCAACTTTGTGCCTCGGATTTCAGTGTCCAGACTTGACCGACCAGCATATGTATTTGCAGCAGACGTTGTCAAAGATGATAAGCCTTGGTTCCATGACATTAAGTGCTTCTTGGAGGATCAAACATACCCGCCTGGGGCATCTTCCAATGATAAGAAGACTTTAAGAAGGATAGTTGGTAGTTTCTTCCTGAATACTGACGGTTCCCTGTACAAGAGAAACTTTGATATGGTACTCCTCCGATGCGTTGATAGAACAGAAGCAGACTTGTTGATGCACGAGGTGCACGAAGGATCCTTTGGTACCCATGCAGGAAGGCATGCCATGGCTAAGAGGTTGCTAAGATCAGGCTATTACTGGATCACAATGGATGCAGAATGTTGTGCCTATGCCAGAAAATGCCATAAATGCCAGATTTATGCGGACAAGGTGCATGTGCCTCCAAATCCTCTGAATGTGATGTCTTCACCCTGGCCCTTTGCCATGTGGGGCATTGATATGATTGGCAAGATTGAACCGACTGCTTCGAATGGCCACAGATTCATCCTGGTTGCCATTGACTATTTTACCAAGTGGGTCGAAGCAGCTTCCTATGCAAATGTTACAAGGCAAGTGGTAGCCAGATTTCTGAAGAGAGATATCATTTGTCGATATGGAGTGCCCGAGCGAATCATTACTGATAATGGTTCCAACTTAAACAACAAAATGATGGCAGAGCTATGCCGGGACTTCAAGATCCAACATCACAATTCTTCTCCTTACAGGCCAAAGATGAATGGCGCTGTTGAGGCAGCTAATAAGAATATCAAGAAGATTGTGCAGAAGATGGTAGTTACCTATAAAGACTGGCATGAAATGCTACCGTTCGCCTTGCATGGGTACCGTAAGTCAATCAGAACATCCACTGGGGCAACACCGTATCAGCTTGTGTATGGTATGGAGGCAGTCCTACCTGTTGAAGTTGAGCTACCCTCCCTGTGGGTACTAATGGATGTTAAGCTGAACGAAGCAGAATGGGTCCGGTCCCGATACGAACAACTGAGTCTGATTGAAGAGAAAAGATTGGCTGCAATCTGTCATGGGCAGCTATATCAGAAAAGAATGAAGAAAGCCTTCGATCAGAAAGTCAGGCTCCGAGAGTACCAAGTAGGAGATCTTGTGCTGAAAAGACTTCTTCCTCCTCATACAGACCACAGGGGCAAGTGGACTCTGAACTATGAAGGGCCATTCGTGGTAAAGAAATTTTTCTCTGGCGGAGCACTGATGCTCAGCACTATGGATGGTGAAGACTTCCCGTCCCCTGTGAATTCAGATGCAGTTAAAAAATACTTCGCATAAAAATGACCCGCTGGACATGAAAACAGAATGAAAGTCCAGGCAAAAATAGGGCATCCCGGCGAGTCAAAAACAGAATAAAAGACTCGGGCAAAAATAAGGGAAAATAAACAAAAAAAAATGTACACCCGCTGAGTTGAAAAGCCGCATTGGACAACTCAAGCAAAAATGGGTATCCCGATGGATTGAAAACCCGAAAGGGCGATCCATGCAAAATAAGGGAATAAGCGAACAACTGCATTCTGAATTCATCTGTAACACTTACAACTTGGTAAGCTTCGAAAGGATCAAGCTTCTTTCAGAATCAGCCTTCTTCAGAAAGCAAGACGAGAAGAACGTCAAATGTCATACGAGTCATAGCAAAAGGGGAGCTCCTTGAAGCGTCATCAACATTGCCAACATCTTTTGTTTCTCAATTTGTAACAATCTCCTCTTTTTAGGGGATATGTTTCTTTGACTGTATCTTGCCAATTCAGGGCATACGAATTAATAAAATCAGATTTTCAGTCATGTTTTGTCTCGTACATTTTATTTTCATTTGCAAAATGTCCGATGTCCTTAAGATACTGATTGCATAAATACAGATGCTTCTCTTAAAACACGTGCTTGCAGGAAATATACTTACTCCCGAGAGTGTCTAAACTCCTATGACGGAATCCGGTAAGGGATACCTCGGGATTACTTGTGCGTTTCTCTGTCTTTTCAGGATTGCAGGTATTCAAAGCACAGTGTCGCTCCCAAAAGATGAAGCCGGGTCAAATATGGTACAGACGCGAACGGTCGGCGAAAGGAGGATGCGAGAACACACAGGAGTGAACTCACAGGGAATGAAAAGAGTCGCCAGCTAGGCATTTTTATCCCGGAGGAAAGGTAATGCTGCATAGACCTAGAAAGATATGGATAAGACGGTTGCGAACCAGAGAGACTGAGAAAGGGGGTTGGTTACAACCTGGGAAGGTATTAGCACCCAGATTGTCCGCCGTACTCGACGGGATCCACGCTTAAAAGATTTGTGTTTTAAAGGGGTAGTGTCAGTGCAATTTGTGTATAAATGAACTGGAAAAGGATGTACAGGTGTCTGTGTAAAAGAAGTGTGAAGTGCAGTATGTACAGTGTCAGTGTAAGAACAAGAATAAGATGCTCAAGATCATGAGGCTTAAAGAATAATGCTGGAAGGAGGGGGAATATACAGAGACTTTTGTTCGATAACTGTTAAGTTATGCCTACGTATCCTCTCGTGCAATGAGGAAGTCAGAACACCGTAGTTCGACCCAAAGAGACTGAAAGGATGAATTGACTTGTGAACTGCTTACTTGTCTATGCTCAAGTGTATGATCTGTCTGGCACAGATGCAAACTGTCTTGCATTAGACGGAAGAAGCCAGATCTCGTTTGTGAGTGAATGAGATGAGAAAAGAATCCCGGAGGAGACGATTATTGTTTGTTTTTGAGTTTTCAGTCTTTTATTGCTTTTGAAAGTTTGTCATAAGTTAATGAACTTAAGCCTAAAACAATGGGTTAGTAAACTCATCACATCTTCCCTCTGATTAGTCGTAATGAGAATACCTTAAGTGTGAAGTCAGCTTCTCACACTTAATCACCTTTGATGTAGGATTAAGATCATTAACCTACTTGTGATTATTTATATGTTTTTGGTGTTTTTGTTTAGTGTTAAGTAAAGAGGTTAAGCCATAATCAGGGATTAAACAGACTCATTACACCATCCTAATAGAAGGATAATAGATGAGAATGTTTAAGCTGAGGAAAGCTCCTCAACTTAATCCATGATTAGGGATTAAACTTATGACAAAACAAGCCTTTGGTTAAGTGGATTTTACTTAATGGTATGATGATGAAGTGATTTTTATGGTTTATAAGACAACTTGAGGGGGACTTGTCCATTAACACTAGGGTTAGTCCTTCTTAACCAATTAAGGAAGAATTAGAACCCTAATGCAAGGCCCAAGTTACAAGTGTGATGTCTTGATGATTATTAAGTGGATTGATTAAGGATTTAAACACATTAAGGGTTTAACACTTAGGATTAAAGTTACACACTCCATCCTAATAGAAGGATGCAGGCATAAGCTTAATCTCAAAGCCTTAAAGCCTTTAGGGTTTAGTCCCTGATTATGAGATGAGAAGAGAAGACTCAATGAGACACAAAGGTAAAACTAAGTGGGGAGACTAATCAAAACCCTAATCATTGTCATGCTTGGTTGTTCCTAAGGTTTGTGAGGTTTACAAGAAAGATCTTCAATGGAACCACCAGGAAGCAGATGAAAGGACCAGGAGAAGCAAAGTAACTTGCTTCATTTAAGAAGACAAGTCACTTGAAGAAAGAAAGTGAGAAGAGAAAGAAAGAGCAAGCTCAATCTCAAACACACAATAAAATGCAGTATGGATGCATAAGAGAGATGAAAAGAAAATGTGAGAAGTGAAGGCAAATTCACTTCTCAAAGTTACTTACCACCTGAAAAGTTAGTGAAAGGAATGCAATGCAATGCAAGATGAGATGAAATGGCATGATATGAATCAAAACCAGAAGCACATACATGATGTTAATGATGCTATGGGATGGTGTAAACATGAAACAAGGCATGGGGATGATCATACAAACTTATGGATGCAAATGAAACAAGATAAGAACCATGAACATACATGAAAAGTTATGAAATGCAAATGGCATACAACATGGCAAATGCAAGATGTAATGATCAAACATGCTTCCAACATGTCTTAAGATGTCTAATGAATCAAATGGATGCATAAAATGCTATGGCAAGACATGGTATGAATGCAAATACAAGATGAATGCAAAAGGAAGCTCAAATTAGGGTTTATGATCAATGCATCAAACAAAAACCAAAATCAGAAGCAAACATCAAGGTAAAAAATTGAAAATGCATTCAAAGGAACCCTAATCCTATACAAACTCATTGCCCAAAGGAGGGGTTCTAACTCTTAACCTAATTAGGGTTATGAATTTCCTAAGTTTTCTAGGGTTTTAGGGTACCTTAACAAGAAAAATGCCAAACAAATTGAAAATAAAAGATCAAATCATGCCAATTTAACCTCACAAACTACATGCTAAACAAAATGCAATGCAAAAATAATCAAAGTCCAACTCTCAATGGTTAGGCAGAAATGATATTTTGAAGTTTGGATCAAAATAATGCCTTGAAATGATTTTAATTCCATGAAAAATTCTCAAAAGACATCAAGATCAAAAAAGAAATTTGGTTTGAGGGTTGGACAATGTTTCTAAATGATTATGAAGGTTTCATGAATTTTTTGGTGATTTTTAAATACCTAAAAGTATTTTTAATTAATTAATTCTCATTAATTAATTAAAAAATAAACTTTTAAATGATTTAAAAATATTTTTTGATGCAAAAAATAAAAATAAAAATATTTTTGGTTTCTGAAACTTAATAAAAGTCTATACAAAAAATTTCAGAATTTTAAAAATGATTTTGCTATTTTTAATAAAATGGAGAAAAGAAATGAATTAATATGAAAAAGAAAATGAATTTAATCTGAAAAATGGAAAAGTAATCAAATCCAAAGGCCCAAGTTTGAACTGGCTGCGCGCGCGTTTGACCTGGCGCCATATCCAATGGCTGACATTCAAACTCTCATAATTGTGATTAGCCCTAATTAATTATGCCCTAATGACTTTCAGGCGACCGGAACACTGTTCCGGTCGTCTTCTCCGGCAAGCTCAAACTTCTAACTCTCTCTACACGCAATGAAAACAAAATCTAACTGCCCAGAACTCATCCCCACTCAAAAACGAATCAAACCCCTCAATCAAACAACATTTATCAATCAAAAACAGAGAGAATCGAATCAAACATTTTTTAGGGCAAAAATTTCAGACAGTGCATACATCCTGGTTTCTCAACCATTTTCAAAAGTAAGCACATATTCATGATCAGGTAAGCATGTAGATTCATTTAGAAACTTAAAATACACGTTCTGGAAAAAAAGTTCATGAAGCTACCTGAGTTTGAAGCTTTTCAGTTTGGAGCTTTCTGACCTCCTCTCTTGTGCAAAACCACTCCTATGACTTCCCTTGTGCTTCTGAAAGGCTTGGAGCAAGTTTATTTTGGATGGTTTGAGAGTTTGCAGAAGTTCTGTTCAAGGTGGTGTGGTGATCGTGTTTTTGATTCAGTGGGTTTCAGGCCATGGTGATGGGTGCTTTGTGATCAGGGAAGTGTGTTAAGATTGTTTGTGAAGTTTGTTTGTGTGTTTGTGGCTTGTGCTGAGAGTTTCGAAGGATCTTGCAAATGAGGGTGAAAATGAGAATGTTGTCTTGTGGGGTGCTTCAGGCTTGCCTCTTGTTATGTTTGTCTTGCATTTGATTAGTATAAACAATTGCCATTGGTCAGATGAAGTGACATGTGCTTTATTGATTGGTATGGGTGTTTTTGCCAAAATGTCAAAGTTGGTGTAAGAAGGCATGGGCTACTTTCTATCCAAGTACAAGGAGTGTGTTCTGCGCAGCATGATGTGAGGAAAGGCCTAGGATTGATCAGCAAGCTAGCCAGCAAGTGGATGAGAAGCTATGATGAGTTTTGCAACTTGCCTTGCCTTTGGTTCTTTATGAAATATCTTGATCCATAAGTCATAAAATATGTGATTCTTTGGGTGCAATCTGACTTTTAGGACTTGTGTGATCATGTGGTGAAGTTTAGAAATGCATTTGATGACTTAATTTGCCTTGAGAAGTGAATTTGCAACTTTGCCTCTTTGGTGGAAACTTTGAAATTTTGTGATTTTTGCCAACTTTGACAAGCCATAACTTTTGATCCAAAATTAATTAGGTCATGTTCTTGTACTTTTTGAAAAGGGAATGATCCATTCTACAACTTTCATGACCAAAGTTTTTCCATTTGAAGCTTTTTTGACTCAAAAAGTAAAGGTTGAAAAAGTTGCCTAAAATGACAATTTCATTAAAAGTCAAACTTGCCCAAAAAGTCAACTTTGCAAAATACTTGAAATTCTTCAATTTTGTGAACTTCTAACATATTCTATGATCAAATAAAGATCATACACAATCAAAATGATGAAGATCACCCTTTGGTTGGGTCATTGGGGGCCTCAGATGCCCTGATTTTGCACTGACTTGCTTGAAAAGTCAACTCTTGATCAGATGACTTCCCCATGGAATTTCTTCATGAAAATTGATATGCATACTCCCTATACCATATAGAGACCAATAGAAACAAGAATGACCAAAAAATTTGGGGTTATGGCCTCTGAAACCAAAACCCTAATTTTAGGTCATCTGTGCAGTCAAACCTAGCTCTGCCTCCATGCCATTCTCAGTTCTTGTGATTCTTTGACATTCTTGACTTTGAGAGGATATAATATGATGCTTGAACATACATGGACCTCTTTGAAGTGATTGCTGACCTTTGGAGTGGCTCAAGAAGCTCTTGGATTGCTCAGATCACAAACCCTAGATGCAGATGACTTTGAATCTATGCAGTGAACCAAAAATGTGATATGAGATAGTATGATTGAGTTTATGCATATGAAATGATCAGAAGCCATGGTGTGAATGGGTGAGGGAAAATTTGGGGTGTTTACAACTGCCCCTATTCAAACATGAGTTAGCTGTGCAGGGTGTAAGCGACGGCTTATCAGGCAAACAAGATAACTTGTGGTTGAATACCAAAGACAGTCCAAAATTTGCACTCACAGAATGAAGAAGAAAAGGGATATAGATTGTAAAAGAAAATGAAGTATATAGTAAGGTAAAGGCGACGAAGGACGACCGTCGAGCAGAGGACGACTGTTGGGTAAAGAGCAATGACGGGGACGGCCGACATGCTGGAAAGGTGCGGAAAATAAAGCAATGACGGGGACGGCCGACATGCTGGGGATAAAAGGGATCATGATGGGGACGGCCATCAAGATAAAGTCGCAGGATTTTCTGGGAATTAATGAAAAATGACGGGGACGGCCATCAAGTTCATAAAGTAAAGTAACCAACGATGGGGACGGCCATCGGGCTAAAAAGAAAAGGGACCACGACGGGGACGGCCATCGGGTTAAAGAATAAATGAAATAAACAGATGATGAGGGACGGTCATCAAAGGTGAAGGACGATCACCTAGCAGGGGACGGCTGCTATGTTGGGGATAAGATGAGGGACGATCATCTAAGGTGGAGGACGACCACCTGGCAGGGTACGGCTGCCGAAAATATCGCGACATAGGACGAATGCCGGATAAAAGGTCAACGATGGGGACGGCCATCGGACGAGCATGATGGAGGACGACCATCAAGAGGTGGAGGACGACCACCTAGCAGGGGACGGCTGCTCTCAAGGTTTATCATGACATAGGACGAATGTCAGATAACCAAAATCAACAATGGGGACGGCCATTGGATAAAATGATGAAGAACAATCATCAAAAAGGTGAAGGACGATCACCTAGCAGGGGACGGCTGCTACATATCACGACATAGGAAGAATGTCAGATAAAAGGTCAACGATGGGGACGGCCATCGGATGAGCATGATGAAGGACGATCATCAAGAGGTGGAGGACGACCACCTAGCAGGGGACGACTGCTCTCAAAGTTTATCATGTCATAGGACGAATGTCAGATAGAAAAGAAAATTTGCTTTGTTGGCAATCTACTGGGGAACGGTAAACACGGACGAGTGTTTACATCCGAGAAATAAAGGTATAAGTGTTTAGATGTTTGTGTATAGATTAAGGATGCGGACGAGCACCCCTAAGACTACGATACGGACGAGTATCGGGTAGAAACAAATACTGACACGTGTTCAGAGATGATGATACGGACGAGTATCAACTGGTTAACAGAGAACACGAACGAGTGTTGAATCTGAGGGGTCCCTTCTGGGGAATAGTAGACACAGACGAGTGTCTATATTCAAGAAGACGAAAGGGTTTGACACGGTGTATGGAATAAAGATGCGGACGAGCATCCCTAAGACTATGATACGGACGAGTATCAGGTAGAAACAAACGCTTGACGCATGCTCTGAGATGATGATACGGACGAGTATCAACTGGTTAACAAAGAACATGGACTAGTGTCGAATCTGCGGGGATATAAATGGTGTATATGAGATACGGACGAGTATCTGTATAAGTATGAGCAGTGTATGTTTAAGTATTCAACCTGTTGGGGAGAGCGACACGGACGAGTGTCAAAAGGAGAAGAGTATAGTATAAACAAGTATCTGGTATACAAAGTGTTTATGTTGTCGTGCTGGGGAAAGTGACACGGACGGATGTCAAGGAAATGTACATATGTATCTGTGAGTGCAAAGGGAATTCTTTAGCTTTCTGCTGGGGATATGACACGGACGGGTGCCACAAGGAGTATATACTGGTGTTTGGGAATGTAAGGCAACTGTTCTTGCTGGGGAATCTGGGAGGTATTCTGTATATTGCCGATGGATTGTCATTATTCACAAGTGTCCGATTCAGAGCATGGCTTATGATTATGCCATATGTTTGATTTTTGCCGCAATGCTCCGTTTTAGACGGAATGCTACGCTTTGTGGGTGAATATGATGCAAATGCCATGATTGTACCAAGATACAAATCCTGGATTTGGGTCCCGTTGCTGTGAAGATTCTCTGGCCGATCTGTTTGAAATTGACATCCCAGCTGGGGATGAGATCATTGGTAGATCTGATGAGATGTATTTGCTTGGGGAGATAAGTCATTGATAGACCCATCTTTGGTAATGAGGGGACCCAGCTGGGGTTTGTAGAAGCTTCCGTCACTCTGTTGTGATCCCTTCATGCGTTGCTTTTCTGAATAGAGGCTGAAGCTCTGTGGGGAAGTGGTTCCCTGGCTTTTGTATTTGGCTGAGGAAGGATGATTGGCAAATCGGCTGGGAGAAACAATAAGTGGTAACTCAGCTGGGGAGAAAGCACTTTGAGTGCTTAAGAATGAGTGTTGATTTGCCAACTTGTTGGGATGAAGCTTACATGCCCCATGTTGCGCTTCGGATACCTGCAATCCTGCAAGGATAGAGAAACGCACAAGTAATCCCGAGGTATCCCTTACCGGATTCCGTCATAGGGATTTAGACACTTCTGAGAGTAAGTATATTTCCTGCAAGCACGTAGTTTTTTTTTTAGAAGAGAAAGCATCTGTATTTATGCAATCAAGACATCAGACATTCTTTGCAAATAAAAATGTACGAGACATCGTGTAACTGAAAAATCTGTTTTTATTAATTCAAATGCCCTGAATTGGCAAGATACATCAAAGAAAAATATCTCCTGAAATGAGGAGATTGTTACAAATTGAGAAACAAAATGCTGGCAATGTAGACGACGCTTTAATGAGCTTCCTCTTTTGCTATGACTCGTATGACTTTTGACGTTCTTCTCGTCTTGCTTTCTGAAAGAAGCTTGATCCTTTCGAGGTTTACCAAGTTGTAGGTGATACAGGCGAATTCAGAATGCAGTTGTTCGCTTATTCCCTTATTTTGCATGGATCGCCCTTTCGGGTTTTCAATCCATCGAGATACCCATTTTTGCCTGAGTTGTCCAATGCGGTTTTTCAACTCAGCGGGTGTACATTTTTTGCTAATTTTCCCTTATTTTTGCCCGAGTCTTTTATTCTGTTTTTGACTTGCCGGGACGCCCTATTTTTGCCTGGACTTACATTCTGTTTTTATGTCCAGCGGGTCATTTTATGCGAAGTATTTTTTAACTGCATCTGAATTCACAGGGGACGGGAAGTCTTCACCATCCATGGTACTGAGCATCAGTGCTCCACCGGAGAAAACTTTCTTTACTACAAATGGTCCTTCGTAGTTCGGAGTCCACTTGCCCCTGTGGTCTGTATGAGGAGGGAGGATTCTCTTCAGCACAAGATCCCCTACTTGGTACTCTCGGTGCCTGACTTTCTGATCGAAGGCTCTCTTCATTCTCTTCTGATACAACTGCCCATGACAGATTGCAGCCAATCTTTTCTCTTCAATCAGGCTCAGTTGTTCATATCGGGACCGGACCCACTCTGCTTCGTTTAGCTTAACATCCATCAGTACCCGTAGGGAGGGTAATTCAACTTCAACAGGTAGGACTGCTTCCATACCATATACAAGCTGATACGGTGTTGCCCCGGTGGATGTTCTGATTGACGTGCGGTACCCATGCAAGGCGAACGGTAGCATCTCATGCCAGTCTTTGTATGTGACTACCATTTTCTGCACAACCTTCTTGATATTCTTATTAGCTGCCTCAACAGCGCCATTCATCTTTGGCCTGTAAGGAGAAGAATTGTGGTGTTGGATCTTGAAGTCCCGGCATAGCTCTGCCATCATTTTGTTGTTTAAGTTGGAACCATTATCAGTAATGATTCGTTCGGGCACTCCATACCGACAGATGATATCTCTTTTCAGAAATCTGGCTACCACTTGTCTGGTGACGTTTGCATATGAAGCTGCTTCGACCCACTTGGTGAAATAGTCAATGGCGACCAGGATGAATCTGTGGCCATTTGAAGCAGTCGGTTCAATCTTACCAATCATGTCAATGCCCCACATGGCAAAGGGCCAGGGTGAAGACATTATATTCAAAGGATTGGGAGGCACATGTACTTTATCTGCATAGATCTGGCATTTATGGCATTTTCTGGCGTAAGCGCAGCAGTCGACATCCATTGTGATCCAGTAATAACCTGACCTTAGCAACTTCTTGGCCATTGCATGTCCTCCAGCATGGGTACCAAAGGATCCTTCATGCACTTCGTGCATCAACAAGTCTGCTTCCGTTCTATCGACGCATCTGAGGAGTACCATATCAAAGTTTCTCTTGTACAGGGAACCATCAGTATTCAGGAAGAAACTACCAGCAAGCCTTCTTAAAGTCTTCTTATCATTGGGAGATGCCCCAGGTGGGTATGTTTGATCCTCCAAGAAGCACTTAATGTCATGGAACCAAGGCTTATCATCTTTGACAACATCTGCCGCGAACACATATGCTGGTCTGTCAAGTCTGGACACTGAAATCTGTGGTACAAAGTTGGCAGCTTGAACTTTGATCATTGATGAAATGGTAGCCAGGGCATCTGCAAACTGATTCTCGTCCCGAGGGATATACTCAAGCTTGACCGTTGTAAAGAAAGTCAGTAACCTTCTTGTATAATCCCTGTAAGGTATCAGATGATCCTGGTGTGTATACCATTTGCCGTTGGTTTGATTAACTACCAAAGCTGAATCTCCGAACACAGTCAAAGTCTTGATCCTGAGGTCAATGGCTTCCTCAAGACCCATAATGCAAGCTTCATATTCAGCTTCGTTGTTAGTGCAGTTGAAAGTGAGTTTTGCCGAGAAAGGCATGTGAACTCCTTTAGGCGTAATGAGTACTGCACCAACACCACGACCATTCATATTAGCGGCCCCATCAAACATCATAGTCCATTCCTCTTCCGGGTCAGGCCCTTCGGTGTGAATAGGCTCTTCATTATCTTTTGCTTTTATGAACATGATGTCTTCATCAGGGAAGTCAAATCTCATAGGCTGGTAATCGTCAATAGGTTGCTCAGCAAGATATTCAGACAATACACTGCCCTTGATGGCTTTCTGAGAGGTGTACTGGATATCATACTCTGTGAGGATCATTTGCCATCTTGCAACCCGTCCGGTAAGTGCTGGCTTCTCGAAAATGTACTTAACTGGGTCCATTTTGGAGATCAATAAAGTAGTGTGGGTCAGCATATACTGTCTCAGTCGGCAAGCAGCCCACGCTAAAGCACAGCAAGTTTTCTCGAGCAGTGAATAACGTTGTTCACAGTCGGTAAAATTTTTGCTCAGGTAGTATATTGCATACTCTTTTAGACCAGACTCGTCATGCTGGCCCAACACACACCCCATTGACTCTTCTAATACTGTCAAGTACATGATCAGAGGTCTTCCTTCAACTGGAGGCATAAGGATTGGAGGTTCTTGTAAGTATTCCTTGATCTTGTCAAAAGCCTTCTGGCAGTCTTCGTTCCACCTGACCGTTTGTTCTTTTCTTAGCAGTTTGAACAAGGGTTCACAGGTTGCTGTGAGGTGAGATATGAACCGTGAAATGTAGTTCAATCGGCCTAAGAACCCTCGAACTTCTTTTTCTGACTTTGGCGCAGGCATTTCTTGAATAGCTTTGACTTTATCAGGGTCAACCTCAATCCCTTTCTCGCTCACGATAAAACCCAGCAGCTTACCAGATCGCACCCCGAATGCGCACTTGTTGGGGTTCAACTTCAGTTGGTACTTCCTCAAACGCTTGAACAGTTTCAGCAGATTTACCAGGTGGTCTTCTTCAGTGAGGGACTTGGCAATCATGTCATCCACATAACATTCGATTTCCTTATGAATCATATCGTGGAATAATGTCACCATAGCCCGTTGATATGTTGCACCAGCATTCTTCAATCCGAATGGCATCACCTTGTAACAGAACGTGCCCCAGGGTGTGATGAAGGTTGTCTTCTCCATGTCTTCAGGTGACATTTTAATCTGATTGTATCCTGAAAATCCGTCCATGAAGGAGAATACCGAGAACTGAGCCGTGTTATCCACCAATACATCAATGTGAGGTAATGGGAAATCATCTTTCGGGCTGGCTCTGTTCAGATCCCGGTAGTCAACACACATCCTTACTTTGCCGTCTTTCTTAGGCACAGGTACTATATTAGCAACCCACGGTGGATAGCTAGTTACAGCAAGGAACCCGGCGTCCCACTGCTTTTGTACCTCTTCTTTTATCTTCATTGTCATGTCTGGGCGAGTGCGGCACAGTTTCTGTTTAACCGGCGGGCAATCTTCTCTCAAAGGAAGCTTGTGCACAACAATGTCGGTGTCCAACCCTGGCATATCTTGATAAGACCAAGCAAACACGTCCACATACTCTTGAAGCAGGTCAATCAGTTGTCTCTTTACTGAGTCTTGTAGGCAGGACCCGATTTTAACTTCTTTCACGTCTTCATCTGTACCAAGATTAATCGTTTCGACCTCCTCCTGATGAGGAGTGATAACCTTCTCCTCTTGTCTCAGCAATCTGGCTAGCTCTTCAGGAAGCTCGTAATCTTCTTCAACCCCTTCATCAGCTTGATTGATTGGATTGTCAAAGTCATACGAAGTCATAGCCGTGATGTTGTCGGTGCGGTCTGGAAGGCACTCTCTGCAAGGGTTCAGTTTGTTCATTTTAGTGATTGATTTTAATCTTGTTTAGAAAAGTGAAATAAAGTTGTCATTTTGAAAACATTGCCATTTATTTTTTGTACAAAAAGAAAAATGGAAAAACAGTGAGCGGAAAAGAAAAAGACTCATTTGCAAAAGATGTCTGATATTTCATTGATTAATCTTGTTGCACAAAAATTACAGATGGCCCGATTACAAAATGAGTCTTGTCATCTTGGGCAAGATGCAAGACTTTATGCATGCTTAAAATGTACAGGAAATAATAATTACTCTGCAGGAGTAACTCTTATAATTTCCTGGGAAGACCAGTTTGAGATACTGCTCCCCGGGATCTTTGGACGGATCCAACTCTCCAGGTTGCGGTCATCTTCCGACTCATCTTCCAAGTTGTTGACAGCATCAGGGGTGAGCATCCCCCCACTAACAAAGTTGGGCTCCTTAGCAGCCTCTGCTTGATCTTGTTGAGTTGGTTTGTAACCCAACCCAAATCTATCCTCTTTCTTCTCCACAGGCAACAGTTTGCCCCAGCCTTGAGCAGTCCCTTCTTCAACAACCTTCCGGGCTTGTTGATAAGATGTCATTGAGGTTCCAGGTACAGCAGATGTTTCATTTATGTTCAAGGCCTCAAACCCTTGACTCATCGTTTCGTGGATCTCCCCATCCATCTCAATGTATTTGTATGTAGCCAGATGGCTAACAAAGATATCTTCCTCTCCACAAATAGTAACAACTTGGCCCTCCTACTCGAATTTTAACTTCTGGTGAAGGGTAGACGTAACTGTGCCGGCGGCATGAATCCATGGTCTACCCAACAAACAGCTGTAGGCAGGCTGAATGTCCATCACGTAGAAGGTCGTTTTGAAAGTTTGTGGGCCAATCGTTATAGGCAACTCAATTTCCCCCAGAACTGATCTCTTAGAACCGTCAAAGGCTCTTACTACCAAGTTACTGGGACGTAATTCCAATCCTTCATACTCTAGATTCACAAGGGCTTTTTTAGGTAAGACATTGAGGGATGATCCTGTGTCTACCAGCACATGGGAAAGAACTGCACCCTTACACTCCATGGTAATGTGCAAAGCCTTGTTATGATTGCAGCCTTCCGTAGTCAAATCAGTGTTGGTAAACCCTAGTCCATTACTAGCATTAACATTTCCAACCACAGCTTCCAACTGATTGACGGTGATCTCCTCTGGCACATAAGCTGCGTGCAAGACTTTTAGTAGTGCATTCCGATGAGCCTCGGAGCACATAAGCAATGATAGAATGGAGATCTTAGAAGGCGTCTGGTGAAGCTGGTCCACTATCTTGTAATCACTTTTCTTGATGATTCTCATGAATTCATCAACTTCTTGATCAAAAGGCGTTTTCAAAGCTTCTTTAACAATTTGCTCTTCCTGCACCATGCTCTTCCCTTTTGCCTTGGCAGCAGCTTCTGCTTCGGCAGTGGGTCTTGGAATTTGCGGGGCGAAGAGACGTCCGCTTCGAGTGAAGCCTCCGCCTCCCCCCACATTGTCTATTTGTGGTGAAGAAGTTGATTATTCAAGAGTGATTTTCTGTCCTTCGCAGTATAGATCGGAGCCGTAATGCCAAGGGATGGCATTACTGCTTTCATAAGGTACTGGCCCAAGCACTGTGATAGTGACTGGACTGATAGCAGCTGCAGAAGGGACCATGATAGTCTGTGGATCATAGTATATTGTGACTTGTGCTCTGATAGGAGTGGCATTTTGTGAGTTGTAGGCAGAATCATTTGCAGGATCATAATAAATTGTAACTGTTGAGACACTTTCATTGTTTGCTGTTGATGTTGTAGGAGGCACGGTTGAGTGGATGGGTGTTGTTGTTGTAGGAGATTCTGAGTGAAGGGGTGCTGAAGTTGTAGAAGGGATGTTAGCTGATATTTGGTCCGTTGAAGTAACAGATGAAGCATTTGTTGATGAAACTGAAGAGTTGTTTGGAACAATGGTTGTTGCAGTTGTAGAAGACTCGGGGACTGTTGTTAAGGAAATTGCTGGATTGGTAGGTATTGATGTTGTGATTTGAAGCAGGCCACTCTGGATGAGACCATCTATGCCATCCCTCAAGTTATCACACCCATTCACTGAAATGTTGCAATAAGCACACCCTAGATCACATCCCGGGAATATCTGACATTCAAGGAGTTGAGCTTTAATCTCTACCAAGGGTGTCCGAATCTGACCCACACTGGTTATCAAATAAGACGGCTTGTCTTCTTCAATAGCGTTAATTCTGGGTCCTCCGTGGTGTGGCATAGGGTTCTTGTTAACATTTGGTGGTGGTGCAAATTTTAGAGCCTTAGAATCTACCAAGTCCTGTACCTTCATGTGTAGGGCTCTACACTTTTCTGTACTATGGCCAGGTGCATTTGAGTGAAAAGCACATCTGGCGCTGGCGTCATAATTTCTGGGCAGACTGGCAGGATCTGGAGGTGCCAATGTCCTTAGCTCAACCAGGTTGAGTTTCAGGAGTTGTGGCAGTAATGTGGCATAAGGCATAGGGATCGGATCGATCACCCTATTGGCTTGAGAAGGTCTCTGTTGAAATGGTCTTTGCTGATTGTTGTTGCTGGTATTGTTGTAGTTTCTCTGAGGAGGATACTGAGTCTGTTGCTGATAATTTTGTTGCTGTGGTTGATAAGCTGGTTGTGGATGAATTGGAGCGGGAATGGTGACTGCTGCCACAGACCTATGAACATATTGGGGTCTGCCCCTGCTGGTATGGATAGCATTGGTCTCACCAGTTCTTCTTGGGCCCACAAAAGGCTTTCTTGGGTTGCTGGATGAGCTGGCACCGTTGTCAGAAATTTTGCCCATCTTTAACAGGCTTTCGATTCTTTCTCCAGCTATAACGACATCTACAAAGCTGGTAGAAGAAAAGGCAGCTAGCCTGTCAATGTATGTCCCTTGGAGGGTGTTCATAAACATACCAGCCATCTCCCTCTCTGACATGGGTGGCTGGACAGCAGCAGCAAGCTGTCTCCACCTCTGGGCGTACTCCCGGAAGCTTTCTCTGGATGTTTGTGACATTCCCATCAGGAGGGTCCTATTGGGAGCCATATCCAAATTATACTGGTATTGTCTAATGAAGGCCTCTGCCAAGTCCTTCCAACATCTGATGGTTGCTCTAGTCAGATGAGAGTACCATTCCCTTGAAGCTCCCGTTAAGCTATCCTCAAAATAAAACATCCATAGCTTTTCATCCATGGTGTAGGCCTTCAGCCTCCCCAGAAAGGATTGTAAGTGGGTCCGTGGACAGGAAGTCCCGTTGTACTTCTCAAAGCACGGTGGTTTAAATTTGTGGGGAATCCTGACCCCGTCCACTAAGCCCATGTCCATAACATCAAAACCCAAAGAGTTTTGAGACTCCAAGGACCTTAATTTTTCAGCAATTTCATCTAGCCTTCTGTCATAGGCCTCATCCCCAGCTCCCATCACTGTGAACTGATCTTCCTGGGGGTCTTCTTGCAGCACTCTGCCTGTAGTAGCATTCCCTTGTACATTAGCAGGGATGTTGATCTCTGGATGAAGGTGGGGTCCAAATACCGGTGGGTTGATATGAGGTTGAACCCTCTCATTGTTGCTTGTCCCAGCAGTCACTAGATGGGGGTCTTCCTGATTCTGCCTCTCTACCATTGCTCTTAATCTCTCTTGGCTTTGAGCCATATTATTCATCACCTCCATAAATTGTGTCATCTGGGCCCTCATTTCCAATCTCTCATTGGCCATTTGGTTCCTGACCTCTGTAAGGTCCTGTTGTACCTGGTCCATCTGTATACCCGGAAGGTTGTTACGGGTTGGATATCTGTGTGGACGGTTGAGTGGGAACACCCGACGTCGAGCAATAGTTCCTGAAGTCACAACAGAGTTAGTAACAAAAAAACAAAACAAACCTACAAAACAAACAAAGGTTAGTATGCAATGCAGTATGCTTATTTGTCTTCAAGGTATCCGGCTTGGCACTTGGTTTTGACCTTTCCAGACCCCTGAGGAAGATGCTTGTGATGTTGCTTGGAAGAAACTCAGATAGAACAAACTGATACATATATTACAAAAAAGAGGTAACTGATACATAGTTTGTTTCTTACAAATCATGCCCTCTGAGGGGTCAAAAATACAACATAAGAAAATAAAAGTACATGAAATGAAAGCAACAACAAGCAAAAGTCAGACACCAAGACCAAACTCATCCTCCTGAACTTCCTTTAGAAGTGCTTCAGTCACAGGATCAGCTGGGAGCTCTGTGAGGTTCCTGATGAGGAGATTCCTGGTAGTAACAGCTGCAGTTAGCTTCTTGTGTTGACTCTGGTCCTTTGACCTCTTCACACCAGCTCTAATCTTCAACTCTGAGATCTCTCTTTGGGCTGCTAGCAGGGCTTCCTGTTGCTCTTTTTCACTAGCCTCTAACTGCTCAATCTTGTCCTGAGTCCTCTTATCTTCCAGAGTACGAGCTTCGGTGATCCTGACCCACCTAGCCTGACTCTCTTTCAGATACAAATCAGTCATGGCCTTCTGGAAATGAGCTTCTTTGCAGGCATTCTTCAAGATCTGCTCTCCAGCCCTAGACTTCTTGATGTAACCCTCTGACTTTTCAATCCTGGCTAGATGCTCCACCTTTAGCTTTTCCAACCTTTCAATGTCCAGCCTACCATCACTCCTCTCCCATAGGGTCTTCTGTAGAGCCTGAGTCAGTTTCTCATTTCTCTCTTTCAATTTCTCAAACTCCTCTAAACTGACAGTGACAAGAGGTGGTGTTAAGGATGGTCCAGGTATATCTTCCATGGTGAAGGGCATCCCAGAAAATTGAGCCCGGGCATGGGACCACTCATAGTACTGTGCTGAGGCCACATTGTTGCATCTCCCAAGAATGGTTACCCCTTTAGTCTGGACATTGTCCCAAGCCCAGGATGCTTTCCTGACAATAGCCAGATTAGGCTTAATCTCACAGTAAAGAGTCTCAGCCAAGTCTTGTGCCTTAGGAGTGTGGACCAATGCATAGCCCAGTTGTCTTTTGAATAGCAGAGGGTTGTAGTTGATGCAACCCTTCACTCCTATCAAAGGTACATTGGGAAACTGCCCACAACTGGTAATGATGTCCCTGCCTTTTGTGCCTTGAGTGCACCACCTGATATCAGCTGAGGTCAAAGCAGTGAGTCTTCTAGCCCAGTTCCTATGCTGGTGAGGGTTCAAAAATGCATCAGTCTTAGGCAAATGCTTGAGTAACCAGGTATGGAACAAGGGAGCACAGCACCTCACTAATCTTCCTCTTTGCTTTTCATTCCTTTGATGGATAGAGTAGTAGAAATCTCCCAGTAAGGTGGGCACTGGGTTTCTCAGGATGAAAAGGTGGATTGCATTCTTGCTAATGAACTTAGGCTCATCTGCAAATAAAATGACCCCATATATGCTAAGGGCCAATAAAGCACAGACTGCCTTCCATTCTCCTGAAGAGGCCTTCAGAGTAGCCTAAGATATTAAGAAATCCAGATGTAGACCAGAGACTCCAGCCTTGGTGGTCATATTCTGCCCAATCAGAACTGGTTCCAGATGCAATGCCTTTGCTACTTCTTCATTACTTGGAAAAGCCATCTCAGGGTTGAAGGGGACTCCACCCCTGATAGGTACACCAACAAATGATGAATACTCCTCTAATAAAGGTCCCAACTGAAAGTCTTGAAAAGTGAAACACCTCAGAGGGGGATCATAGAACTGCAGGCAAGTATGAATCAAGCTCCTCTGTGAAGGGTCCAAATCCATAACCACATCAAGTATGCCTCCATAGTGTTCTCTGAATAGTGGTATATGGTATGGAGTAATCAGGGTCTGAATCTTCCTGATGTCAGCTAGCTCAGGCTGAAAGAAATGGTAGGAGATATTACTCTTCTTGGGTGCCATGTTGCTGAAGAAAAGTTGAGACAGATGCTGAGAATAATACTGAAGATGGGCCACTAACAGGCTGAGGCAGGTGACTGAAGCAGGTGCTGATGAAGATAGGTCTATGCAGATAAAGGGGTCAAAACCAAGCCAAAATATGATGGATACCCTGAAAAACAAATAAGCAAATGTTAAAATGATGCAATGATGATGTATGCAAATGATATGCAAGGGTTTGTGACTGAGCTGGATCTGATCAAGTGCTCTGATATAAGTCCATGTATGTTCAAGGAATCCAGATGGAGGTTCATAAGTCCAGTAACCAAGGTGGGGGACTCAAATAAAGAGTCACATGTCCAGGGTTAAAATCACAAGAACTGTTCCAACATGGAGTACTCTTAATCAAACAAAGTAACAGGGTATGCTGAGGTCAAGGGTACCTGC
This sequence comes from Lathyrus aphaca, assembly GCA_963966055.1. NCBI lineage: Eukaryota > Viridiplantae > Streptophyta > Magnoliopsida > Fabales > Fabaceae > Lathyrus > Lathyrus aphaca. The sequence continues at coordinate 213,289,047 of OZ014521.1, forward strand.
AAACCTGTAAACAGCCCAACCCCCTCACAGGTGGTGTTCTAAAACAAGGATCCTCAGACTTGGATCAGTTATGAGAAGTGTAAACACTTCTAACCCGGAGGTACAGTGTTTACAATAACCATAAAAGATCCTCCTCTAATTCACCTCAGTTTCTGAAGGTCAATACTAATGGTCATCCAGACTTAGTAGGCTTCCCAGATAGCTCTAGCACTACAGGAAATCTGCAGCACAGAGATCTCAAGAAGAAACCCATATCTGAACCGTGTTTCATATTCCCGCACCAGACCGAAATGGAATGGGAAAGAACATGAACCACTCTAGCCTAGGTGTCACTCAGGTCCCAGGTATAAGACCTCAACTCTCAATAGAACACCCACCCACCAAAGCAACAAAACAAATCCAGCCAGCACAGTATGACAGTATGATGTATGTAAAGCTGTAAAGAAGGCAGTAAAACAACAGTACATAAAGCAAAAATAAATACAAAACAAGCACAAATAGCACATAACACCCCAGTAAACACAAATCAATCAAGCGCTAGGAGGAACCCACAAAAAGAACCAGAAGCCCTGGTTGCAGTATAAGGGTCCCCAGCAGAGTCGCCAAGCTGTCGCTCCCAAAAGATGAAGTCGGGTCAAATATGGTACAGACGCGAACGGTCGGCGAAAGGAGGATGCGAGAACACACAGGAGTGAACTCACAGGGAATGAAAAGAGTCGCCAGCTAGGCATTTTAATCCCGGAGGAAAGGTAATGCTGCATAGACCTAGAAAGATATGGATAAGACGGTTGCGAACCAGAGAGACTCAGAAAGGGGGTTGGTTACAACCTGGGAAGGTATTAGCACCCAGATTGTCCGCCGTACTCGACGGGATCCACGCTTAAAAGATTTGTGTTTTAAAGGGGTAGTGTCAGTGCAAATTGTGTATAAATGAACTGGAAAAGGATGTACAGGTGTCTGTGTAAAAGAAGTGTGAAGTGCAGTATGTACAGTGTCAGTGTAAGAACAAGAATAAGATGCTCAAGATCATGAGGCTTAAATAATAATGCTGGAAGGAGGGGGAATATACAGAGACTTTTGTTCGATAACTGTTAAGTTATGCCTACGTATCCTCTCGTGCAATGAGGAAGTCAGAACACCGTAGTTCGACCCAAAGAGACTGAAAGGATGAATTGACTTGTGAACTGCTTACTTGTCTATGCTCAAGTGTATGATCTGTCTGGCACAGATGCAAACTGTCTTGCATTAGACGGAAGAAGCCAGTTCTCGTTTGTGAGTGAATGAGATGAGAAAAGAATCCCGGAGGAGACGATTATTGTTTGTTTTTGAGTTTTCAGTCTTTTATTGCTTTTGAAAGTTTGTCATAAGTTAATGAACTTAAGCCTAAACCAATGGGTTAGTAAACTCATCACATCTTCCCTCTGATTAGGGGTAATGAGAATACCTTAAGTGTGAAGTCAGCTTCTCCAACTTAATCACCTTTGATGTAGGATTAAGATCATTAACCTACTTGTGATTATTTAGATGTTTTTGGTGTTTTTGTTTAATGTTAAGTAATGAGGTTAAGCCATAATCAGGGATTAAACAGACTCATTACACCATCCTAATAGAAGGATAATAGATGAGAATGTTTAAGCTGAGGAAAGCTCCTCAACTTAATCCATGATTAGGGATTAAACTTATGACAAAACAAGCCTTTGGTTAAGTGGATTTTACTTAATGGTATGATGATGAAGTGATTTTTATGGTTTATAAGACAACTTGAGGGGGACTTGTCCATTAACACTAGGGTTAGTCCTTCTTAACCAATTAAGGAAGAATTAGAACCCTAATGCAAGGCCCAAGTTACAAGTGTGATGTCTTGATGATTATTAAGTGGATTGATTAAGGATTTAAACAAATTAAGGGTTTAACACTTAGGATTAAAGTTACACACTCTATCCTAATAGAAGGATGCAGGCATAAGCTTAATCTCAAAGCCTTAAAGCCTTTAGGGTTTAGTCCCTGATTATGAGATGAGAAGAGAAGACTCAATGAGACACAAAGGTAAAACTAAGTGGGGAGACTAATCAAAACCCTAATCATTTTCATGCTTGGTTGTTCCTAAGGTTTGTGAGGTTTACAAGAAAGATCTTCAATGGAACCACCAGGAAGCAGATGAAAGGACCAGGAGAAGCAAAGTAACTTGCTTCATTTAAGAAGACAAGTCACTTGAAGAAAGAAAGTGAGAAGAGAAAGAAATAGAAAGCTCAATCTCAAACACACAACAAAATGCAGTATGGATGCATAAGAGAGATGAAAAGAAAATGTGAGAAGTGAAGGCAAATTCACTTCTCAAAGTTACTTACCACCTGAAAAGTTAGTGAAAGGAATGCAATGCAATGCAAGATGAGATGAAATGGCATGATATGAATCAAAACCAGAAGCATATACATGATGCTAATGATTCTATGGGATGGTGTAAACATGAAACAAGGCATGGGGATGATCATACAAACTTATGGATGCAAATGAAACAAGATAAGAACCATGAACATACATGAAAAGTTATGAAATGCAAATGGCATACAACATGGAAAATGCAAGATGTAATGATCAAACATGCTTCCAACATGTCTTAAGATGTCTAATGAATCAAATGGATGCATAAAATGCTATGGCAAGACATGGTATGAATGCAAATACAAGATGAATGCAAAAGGAAGCTCAAATTAGGGTTTATGATCAATGCATCAAACAAAAACCAAAATCAGAAGCAAACATCAAGGTAAAAAATTGAAAATGCATTCAAAGGAACCCTAATCCTATACAAACTCATTGCCCAAAGGAGGGGTTCTAACTCTTAACCTAATTAGGGTTATGAATTTCCTAAGTTTTCTAGGGTTTTAGGGTACCTTAACAAGAAAAATGCCAAACAAATTGAAAATGAAAGATCAAATCATGTCAATTTAACCTCACAAACTACATGCTAAACAAAATGCAATGCAAAAAGAATCAAAGTCCAACTCTCAATGGTTAGGCAGAAATGATTTTTTGAAGTTTGGATCAAAATAATGCCTTGAAATGATTTTAATTCCATGAAAAATTCTCAAAAGACATCAAGATCAAAAAATAAATTTGGTTTGAGGGTTGGACAATGTTTATAAATGATTATGAAGGTTTCATGAATTTTTTGGTGATTTTTAAATACCTAAAAGTATTTTTAATTAATTAATTCTCATTAATTAATTAAAAAATAAACTTTTAAATGATTTAAAAATATTTTTTGATGCAAAAAATAAAAATAAAAATATTTTTGGTTTCTGAAACTTAATAAAAGTCTATACAAAAAATTTCAGAATTTTTAAAATGATTTTGCTATTTTTAATAAAATGGAGAAAAGAAATGAATTAATATGAAAAAGAAAATGAATTTAATCTGAATAATGGAAAAGTAATCAGATCCAAAGGCCCAAGTTTGAACTGGCTGCGCGCGCGTTTGACCTGGCGCCATATCCAATGGCTGACATTCAAACTCTCATAATTGTGATTAGCCCTAATTAATTATGCCCTAATGACTTTCAGGCGACCGGAACACTGTTCCGGTCGTCTTCTCCGACAAGCTCAAACTTCTAACTCTCTCTACACGCAATGAAAACAAAATCTAACTGCCCAGAACTCATCCCCACTCAAAAACGAATCAAACCCCTCAATCAAACAACATTTATCAATCAAAAACAGAGAGAATCGAATCAAACATTTTTTAGGGCAAAAATTTCAGACAGTGCATACATCCTGGTTTCTCAACCATTTTCAAAAGTAAGCACATATTCATGATTAGGGAAGCATGTAGATTCATTTAGAAACTTAAAATACACGTTCTGGAAAAAAAGTTCATGAAGCTACCTGAGTTTGAAGCTTTTCAGTTTGGAGCTTTCTGACCTCCTCTCTTGTGCAAAACCACTCCTATGACTTCCCTTGTGCTTCTGAAAGGCTTGGAGCAAGTTTATTTTGGATGGTTTGAGAGTTTGCAGAAGTTCTGTTCAAGGTGGTGTGGTGATCGTGTTTTTGATTCAGTGGGTTTCAGGCCATGGTGATGGGTGCTTTGTGATCAGGGAAGTGTGTTAAGATTGTTTGTGAAGTTTGTTTGTGTGTTTGTGGCTTGTGCTGAGAGTTTCGAAGGCTCTTGCAAATGAGGGTGAAAATGAGAATGCTGTCTTGTGGGGTGCTTCAGGCTTGCCTCTTGTTATGTTTGGCTTGCATTTGATTAGTATAAACAATTGCCATTGGTCAGATGAAGTGACATGTGCTTTATTGATTGGTATGGGTGCTTTTGCCAAAATGTCAAAGTTGGTGTAAGAAGGCATGGGCTAATTTCTAGCCAAGTACAAGGAGTGTGTTCTGCGTAGCATGATGTGAGGAAAGGCCTAGGATTGATCAGCAAGCTAGCCAGCAAGTGGATGAGAAGTTATGATGAGTTTTGCAACTTGCCTTGCCTTTGGTTCTTTATGAAATATCTTGATCCATAAGTCATAAAACATGTGATTCTTTGGGTGCAATCTGACTTTTAGGACTTGTGTGATCATGTGGTGTAGTTTAGAAATGCATTTGATGACTTAATTTTCCTTGAGAAGTGAATTTGCAACTTTGCCTCTTTGGTGGAAACTTTGAAATTTTGTGATTTTTGCCAACTTTGACAAGCCATAACTTTTGATCCAAAATGAATTAGGTCATGTTCTTGTACTTTTTGAAAAGGGAATGATCCATTATACAACTTTCATGACCAAAGTTTTTCCATTTGAAGCTTTTTTGAATCAAAAAGTAAAGGTTGAAAAAGTTGCCTAAAATGACAATTTCATTAAAAGTCAAACTTGCCCAAAAAGTCAACTTTGCAAAAGACTTGAAATTCTTCAATTTTGTGAACTTCTAACATCTTCTATGATCAAATAAAGATCATACACAATCAAAATGATGAAGATCCCCCTTTGGTTGGGTCATTGGGGGCCTCAGATGCCCTGATTTTGCACTGACTTGCTTGAAAAGTCAACTCTTGATCAGATGACTTCCCCATGGAATTTCTTCATGAAAATTTATATGCATACTCCCTATACCATATAGAGACCAATAGAAACAAGAATGACCAAAAAATTTGGGGTTATGGCCTCTGAAACCAAAACCCTAATTTTAGGTCATCTGTGCAGTCAAACCTGGCTCTGCCTCCATGCCATTCTCAGTTCTTGTGATTCTTTGACATTCTTGACTTTGAGAGGATATAATATGATGCTTGAACATACATGGACCTCTTTGAAGTGATTGCTGACCTTTGGAGTGGCTCAAGAAGCTCTTGGATTGCTCAGATCACAAACCCTAGATGCAGATGACTTTGAATCTATGCAGTGAACCAAAAATGTGATATGAGATAGTATGATTGAGTTTATGCATATGAAATGATCACCAGCCATGGTGTGAATGGGTGAGGGCAAATTTGGGGTGTTTACACACAACATGGGACATGAAAGCTTCATCCCAGCCGGCTGGCAAATCATTATCCCCTCAGTCTTAGCACCTTAGGTGTTTTCCCCTCAGCTGAGTTGCCATTCATTATTTCTCCCCAGCCGAGGCGCCATTTACTTCCTCCTCATCCAAGTACAAAAGCCAGGGAACCATCCCCCCACAGAGCTTCAGCCTCTATCCAAAAGAGCAACGTCTGAAGACCCCACAACAGAGTGAAGAGAGCTTCAACAAACCCCAGCTGGGTCCCTCATTACCAAGAATATGTCCATCAGTGACCTATATCCCCAAGCAGAGTCCCATATGTCAGATCTACCAATGATCTCAACCCCAGCTGGGATGTCCACTTCAAGCAGATCAACCAGAGATCTCCTTAGCAACGGGATCCGAATCCCGGATCAGTATCCTTGCATAATCATAGCATTCGCATCATATTCCCCACGAAGCGTAGCATTCCGTCTAATACGGAGCATTACGGCAAAAATCAAACATATTGCATAACCATAAGCCATGTTCTGAATCAAACACTTGTGAATACTGACAATCCATCAAAGATATACAGAATGCTCCCCAGATTCCCCAGCAGGGAGCTAAAGCTAAAGCAGTTGCCTTACACCCACAAACACTAGTACATACCCCTTGTGACACCCGTCCATGTCATATCCCCGGTAGAAAGCCGAAGCATCCCCTTTGCACTCACAGATACATATCCCTGACACCCGTCCGTGTCACTTTCCCCAACAGAACTACCTGAATACTTTGTAAAGCATATATTTGTCTATAATATACCTTTTGACACTCGTCTGTGTCACTCTCCCCAGCAGTTTAAACACTCCCCTGTACACCACTCATACTTGTTTCACTCATACAGATATCCATCCGTATCTCGTATATACCACTCACATCCTCTCAGATTCGACACTAGTCCGGGTTCTTTGTTAACCAGTTGATACTCGTCCGTATCATCATCTCAGAACATGCGTCAAGCGTTTGTTTCTACCTGATACTCGTCTGTATCATGGTCTTAAGGATGTTCGTCCGCGTCTTTAATCCATACACATGTCAAACACTCTTGTCTTCTTGAATTTAGACACTCGTCTGTGCCTACTTTTCACCAGAAGAGTCCCCTCAGAATCAACACTCGTCCGTGTCCTTTGTTAACCAGTTGATACTCGTCCGCATCTTTAATCTATACACAACGTCAAAACACTTATACCTTCTATTTTTGGATATAAACACTCGTCCATGTTTACTATTCCCCAGTAGGTCGCCAGCAAAGCAAAATTTCTTTTCTATCTGACATTCGTCCTATGTCATGATAAACCCTGAGAGCAGCCGTACCCTACTAGGTGATCGTCCTTCACCTCTTGATGATCGTCCTTCATCATTTTATCTGATGGCCATCCCCATCGTTGATCTTGTTATCTGACATTCGTCCTATGTCATGATAAACCTTGAGAGCATCCGTCCCCTGCTAGGTGATCGTCCTTCACCTCTTGATGATCGTCCTTCATCATGCTCATCCGATGGCCGTCCCCATCGTTGATCTTGTTATCTGACATTCGTCCTATGTCATGATAAACCTTGACAGCAGCCGTCTCCTGCTAGGTGATCGTCCTTCACCTCTCGATGATCGTCCTTCATCATGCTCATCCGATGGCCGTCCCCATCGTCGACCCTTTTATCCGGCATTCGTCCTATGTCACGATACTTTCGGCAGCCGTACCCTGCCAGGTGATTGTCCTTCACCTTAGATGACCGTCCCTCATCTTATCCCCAACAGAGCAGTCGTCCCCTGATAGGTGATTGTCCTTCACCTTTGATGACCGTCCCTCATCATTATTTCATTTATTCTTTAACCCGATGGCCGTCCCCGTCGTGGTCCCTTTTCCTTTTCCTGATGATCGTCCTTCATCAGTTTAGCCCGATGGTCGTCCCCATCGTTGTTTGCATTACTTTATGAACCTGATGACCGTACCTCATCATTTATTTTTACCTATAATTCCCTAGAGAGTCCTGATGGCCGTCCCCATCATAATCTCTTATATCCCCAGCATGTCGGCCGTCCCCGACATTGCTTTATTTCCCGCATTTTCCCCAGCATGTCGGTCGTCCCCGCCATTGCTTTCCCCAGCAGTCGTCCTCTGCTCGACGGTCGTCCTCCGTCGCCCACACTTTATAAACATACTTTATTTTCTTTTACAATCTATATCCCTTTTCTTCTTCATTCTGTGAGTGCAAATTTTGGACTGTCTTTGGTATTCAACCACAAGTTATCTTGTTTGCCTGTTAAGTCGTCGCTTACATCCTGCACAGCTAACTCATGTTTGAAAAGGGGCAGCTGTAAATACCCCAAATTTGCCCTCACCCACTCACACCATGGCTTGTGATCATTTCATATGCATAAGTTCAATCATAGCATCTCATACCACATTTTTTATTCATTGCATTGGTTCAAAGTCATCTGCATCTAAGGTTTGTGATCTGAGCAATCCAAGAGCTTCTTAAGCCACTCCAAAGGTCATCAATCACTTCAAAGGGGTCCATGTATGTTCAAATATCATATTATATCCCCTGAAAATTCAAAGAAGTCAAAGAATCACAAGAACTGAGGATGGCATGGAAGCAGAGCCAGGTTTAACTGCACAGATGACCTAGAATTAGGGTTTTGGTTTCAGAGGCCATAACTCCAATTTTTTTTGGTCATTCTTGTTTCTATTGGTCTCTATATGTTATAGGGATCATGCATATCAATTTTCATGAAGAAATTCCATGGGGAAGTCATCTGATCAAGAGTTGACTTTTTGAGCAAGTCAGTGTAAAATCAGGGCATCTGAGGCCCTCAAGGACCCAACCAAAGGGTGTTCTTCATCATTTTGATTGTGTATGATATTTATTTGATCATAGAAGATGTTGGAAGTTCACAAATTTGAAGAATCTCAAGTCATTTGCAAAGTTGACTTTTTGGGAAGGTTGACTTATAATGAAAATTGCCATTTTGGGAAACTTTTTCAACCCTTGCTTTTTGATTCAAAAATGCTTCAAATGGAAAAACTTTGGTCATGAAAGTTGTAGAATGGATCATTACCTTTTCAAAAAGTACAAGAACTTGACCTAATTCATTTTGGATCAAAAGTTATGGCTTGTCAAAGTTGGGAAAAATCACATAATTTCAAGTTATGCACCAAAGAGGGAAACTTGCAAAATCTTGTACCAAGGCAATTTGTGACTTCTAATTGATGTCTAACCTTTACACAAACATCATACATGACTTAAACTTCAGATTGGCCCAAGAATTTCTTAAGTTCCATGCCTTAAACTTCAAGAATTACAAAAGGGGCCAAAGTTGTGACAATTTGCAAAAGGGATCAAAACTTCTCATCCACTTGCCTCAGTTCACAAAATCTGATCCAAAAGCATTCCTTGATCCTTGCTGAACTCAACCATGCTCCTATCCTAGCCTGCCACTTGCCCATACCTCCAAGTACAACTTGCTTGACTTTTTGCAACTTGAAGCCATACCAATCCCACAGTGACACAACCACTCTCTTCCCAATCCAGACTTTACAAACACACTCCAAGGCTTCATTTTCATAGGACACACAAGCCTGAAACCTCCAAGAACACATCATTCTCATTTCTCACCTCATTTGCAAAACCTTTCGAAACTGACTCCACAAGCTTCAAACACACAAACAAACTTCACCATCAATCTCAACATGACTCACTGATCACAAACCACCCATCACCATAGCCTGAAAGTCACTGAAACAAATACACGATCACCCCCCCCCCCTTGAACAGAACTTCTGCCATCTCACAAACCAGCCATCCTCAAAGCTTTCTAAGCTTCATTTCATCATCAGAGGGTTCAAAGGAGTGGACTTGCAGCAAAGGAAAGGCCAGAAAGCTCAGGACCAGGAGATTCCATCTCAGGTAGCCATCTCAAACTTTTTTCCAGAAACTTCATTTTGAGTTCTTAAACGATTCTATGTGCTCCCCTGATCATGGGGATATGATTATTTTTGAAAATGGTTGAGAAACCAGGATGTATGATTGCTCTGAAACTTTCTGACCTAAAATTTGTTTGCTTCGATTCATGTTGTTCTTGAGTGATAAATGATTTTTGAGGATTGATTCGTGTTTAGGGTGGTTTAAGGTTTGATTCGGGAGCTTTAGGGGGTTTGGGGGGAAGTTTTGAGGAAGTTAGCAACTTTCAGGTGAGAGTCTGGCCGGAGAAGATGACCGGAGGTCTTCTCCGGCCACCTGAAAGTCATTAGTGACTTAAATGCGTTTAGGGCTAGGTTTGAATTTGGTACGTAGGATAGGCTGACTTTGTTTGACCCGCGCGCAAATGGACGTCCCAGATGCATTGATTAAACCATAATCCAGTCATTTGTGTAATTAATCAGGATTAATTAAATTCAAATATCAGAATGAATCCCAGCCATTCAAACACGCGCCAGTCAATTCCCGCGTGTCAAATTTAAATCCTGGCCACTGGATCAGCATACTTCTCATTTTATTCATATTTATTTCCATTTAATTTCATTTGTTTTCTACAATTTATTAAAAATAGTAAAACATCTTTAAAAATTCTGAAATTTTTTGTCAAAGGTTCAATTAATTTTCAGAAACCAAAAACATTTTTATTTTTATTTTTTGCATTAAAAATTATTTTTAAATCATTTAAAAGTTTATTTTTAATTAGTTAATGAGAATTAATTAATTAAAAATACTTTTAGGTATTTAAAAATCACCAAAAAATTCATGAAACATTTAAAATCATTTAGAAACATTGTCCAACTCTCAAACCAAATTTATTTTTTGATCTTGATGCCTTTTGACAATTTTCAATGGAATTAATTTCATTTCAAGGCATTATTTTGATTCAAACTTCAAATATTCATTTCTGCCTAGCCTTTAAGAGTTGGACAATGATTCTTTTTGCATTGCATCTTACATATCATGTAGTTTATAGGATTAAATTGGCATGATTTGATATTGCATTTTCAATTTGTTTGACATTTTTCTTGACAAGGTACCTTAAAACCCTAGTAATCTTAGGAAATTCATAGCTCTCATTAGGTTAAGAGTTGGGTCCCCTCCTTTGGGCAGTGAGGTTGTATAGGTTTAGGGTTCCTTTGAATGCATTTTCAAATTTTTGTCATGATGTTTGCTTCTGGTTTTGAATTTTGTCTTGTGCATTGATCATAAACCCTAATTTGTGCCTTTCATTTGCATCCATCTTCCATTTGCTTGCATACCATGATTTGCCATGACATTTTGTGCATCCATTGGGTTCATAACACATCTTAGGACATGTTAGAATCATGTTTGATCATTGCATCTTTCATTAGCCATGTTGTATGCCATTTGCATTTCATAACCTTTCATGTATGTTCATGGGTCTAAGCATGCTTCATTTGCATCCATATGTTTGTATGATCATTCTAATGCCTTGCCTCATGTTTGCATCATCTCTTAGCATCATTAACATCATACTCATGCTTCTGGTTTTGGATTGCATCATGCCATTTCATCTCATTTGCATTGCATTTCTTTCCTTTCACTGACTTTTTAGGTGGTAAGTTACTTTGAGAAGTGAATTTGCCTTCACTTCTCACAATCTCTTTTCATCTCTCTTATGCATCATTACTGCATTTTGTCTTGTGCTTGAGATTGAGCTTGCTCATTCTTCTTCATCTTACTTTCTTTCTTCAAGTGACTTGTCTTCTTAATTGAAGCAAGTTACTTTGCTCCTCTTTGCTCCTTTCATCTGCTTCCTGGTGGTTTCTCTGAAGATCTTTCTTGCAAACCTCATAAACCCTAGGAACAACCAAGCATGACAATAATTAGGGTTTTGATTAGTCCCCCATTTAGATTTTACCTTTGTGTCATCATTGAGTCTTCTCTTCTCATCTCATAATCAGGGACTAAACCCTAAAGGCTTCAAGGCTTTGTGATTAAGCTTATACCTGCATCCTTCTATTAGGATGGAGTGTATAACTTTAATCCTAAGTGTTAAACCCTTAATGTGTTTAAATCCTTTAATCAATTCACTTAATAATCATTAAGACATCAAGCTTGTAACTTGGGCCTTGCATTAGGGTTCTAATTCTTCCTTAATTGGTTAAGAAGGACTAACCCTAGTGTTAATGGACAAGTCCCCCTCAAGTTGTCTTACAAACCCTAAAAAATAATTTCTTTATCTTACCATTAACTAAAATCCACCTAATAAAGGCTTTGTTTTGTCATGAGTTTAATCCTTAATCATGGATTAAGTTGAGGAGCTTTCCTCAGCTTAAACATTCTCATCTATTATCCTTCTATTAGGATGGTGTAATGAGTCTTTTTAATCCTTGATTATGGCTTAATCTCATTACCTAACACTAAACAAAAACCACAAAAACATCTAAATAATCACAAGTAGGTTAATTATCTTAATCCTACATCATGGTGATTAAGTGTGAGATGTTGACTTCACACTTAAGGTATTCTCATTACCCCTAATCAGAGGGAGGATGTGATGAGTTTACTAACCCATTGGTTTAGGCTTAAGCTCATTATCCTATGACAAACTTTCAAAAGCAATAAAAGACTGAAAATATAAATAAAAAAAAACAATAATCGTCTCCTCCGGGATTCTTTTCTTATCTCATTCACTCACAACCGAGAACTTGCTTCTTCCGTCTAATGCAAGACAGTTTGCACCTGAGCCAGACAGGTCATACACTTGAGCATAGGCAAGTAAGCAGTTCACAAGTCAATTCATCTTTCAGTCTCTTTGGGTCGAACTGCGGTGTTCTGACTTCCTCATTGCACGAGAGGATACGTAGGCATAACTTAACAGTTATCGAACAAAAGTTTATGTATATTCCCCCTCTTTCCAGCATTATTTTCTAAGCCTCATTATCATGAGCATTTCACTCTTGTTCTTACACTGACACTTCACATACTTCACTTTACATTTCTTTTACACAAACACCTGTATATCCTTTTCCAGCTTTGATACACAAATTGCACTGACACTACCCCTTTAAAACACAAATCTTTTAAGCGTGGATCCCGTCGAGTACGGCGGACAATCTGGGTGCTAATACCTTCCCAGGTTGTAACCAACCCCCTTTCTCAGTCTCTCTGGTTCACAACCGTCTTATCCATCTTTTCTTAGGTTTATGCAGCATTACCTTTCCCCCGGGATAAAAATGCCTAGCTGGCGACTCTTGTCTTTCTGAGTTCACTCCTGTGTGTTCTCATTCTCCTTTCGCCGACCGTTCGCGCTTGTACCGGGATGCAAATCTTTGGGAGCGACACATGGAAGCTGACTGCTATCAACATTCAAAAACATGTCATAAGTGTCAGATCTATGCTGATAAGGTGGATATACCTCCAGCTCCCTTGAATGTGTTGACTGCTCCTTGGCCTTTTTCCATGTGGGGCATTGATATAATTGGTGAGATCAAGCCTACTGCTTCTAATGGGCATCGTTTCATCCTGGTTATCATTGATTACCTTACAAAGTGGGTGGAGGCAGCCTCATTTGCATCTATTACTAAGAATGTTATGGCTCGATTCATTAAGAATAATCTCATATGTAGGTATGGCCTCCCTGAAAGGATCATCACAGACAATGGCTCTAATCTGAACAACACCATGATTACTGATCTCTGCACGCAGTTTAAGATTAAGCATCACAATTTTTCTTCGTATCGTCCAAAGATGAATGAGGCAGTAGAAGCTGCCAATAAGAACATTAAGAAGATTCTACAGATGATAACTGTTACGTATAAGGATTGGCATGATATGTTACCCTTTGCTATTCATGGGTATCGTACTACAATATGCACTTCAACTGGGGCAACCCCATTCTCCTTAGTCTATGGTATGGAAGTAGTTCTACCCATTGAAGTTCAGATACCCTCCTTGAGAATCATGAAGGATGCAGGCTTGGATGAAGATGAATGGATTCAAACTCGACTTGACCAGATAAATTTGATTGATGAGAAAAGGTTGGCAACTGTTTGTCACGGTCAGATATACCAGAAACGAATGATCAAAGCTTTTAATAAGAAGGTTAAGAAAAAGGTATATCAGACTAGTGACTTGGTAATCAAGCGTATCATATTACCACAGGGTGATCCTAGGGGCAAGTGGACTCCTACATACGAAGGACCATTTGTAGTCAAAAGAGTATTTTCAGGAGGTGCCATGATGCTTACTACTATAGACGGTGAAGATTTCCCACAGCCTGTAAGCGCAGACATAGTTAAAAAATACTACGCATAACAAGAGACCCGCTAGGTTGATTGGCCTAGGCAAAAATAAGGGCATCCCGGCGAACCAAAAAGGTTCGGGAAAAAATTAGGGATATATATATATATAAAAAAATGTACACCTGGCAAGTCGAAAACCTGAAAAGGCGGCTTGGGCAAAAAAGGGTATCCCGGTGGATTGAAAACCTGAAAAGGAAATCCAGGCAAAAGTTAGGGATTAAGGCGTATGACTATGTCTCGTTGGATCACTCACGTAACCCCAACCAGTTGTGTTACCTGACTCAAGTTCAAACAGATAAAGCTCAATCCAATTGTTTCCATCTCAACAACACAAGATGAGATACTTGAAGATAATGGCAATAGTGGAATTGAAACTCAATAGGATTATTTCTCACATAGTTGTGTTCCTTTGTTTTTGTAAAAGTGTTATGACAAATTCCTCTTACTAGGATTTCTGTTTCCTTGTACAAACTTTCTTGTGTATAGGCTACTTTCTAAAATAAATAAAATCTCGTCTTTGAATCCAGATTTACTTTTACCCTATTTACCTAAACGAAAACGTCCATTGGTTATGTTTAAATGTATGTATGCTTTTGAATATGATTGATGTTTACCAGAAATGCATAAAATGCAGTAATAGTATTTATTAAGGACGAACGAAGGTAGGAATTCAACGAAGCTTCGCCGGATCATCCCCACAGAGTAATCTTTTCAGATACTTCAAGTAATATCTCCCCTCGGATTTATGTCCATCTCTTTTATCCTCAGTCAGGATACTCAGGAATTTATTCCTTCAATAAGAAGTACGACGAACGAAAACAGGAGGTTATAAGTACCATGCTATCAAACAAGACGGGAACGAAGTCCTCATAAGCCTCAATAATGAACCGAGATTTATTTTCCCTAGCCAGCAGTTGTTATACAAAGATATCCAGACGCTTCAGGCTGCATGATTCATACATACATCATTTGCATCATATCATAGCATACACATCCATAAATGCATAAAATATTTACTTAGGTACATCATGCCATACATGCATACATGTTGCATATACTAACCTTTTTCTTTTCAGGATAGTTGTAGGCAGATAAACACTATCAACAACTCAAAATAGTTCAGAGACGATCTATACAAAGATCTAGTACTGATACTTAATTCAGAGATAATCGCTACGAAGATTCATTTCTGATGATCAATACTCAAGTTGTCCTTGGAAGGGTACGTGCATGATCTATAGGAAGATCTAGTGCTTAATCCGGGATATTTCCAGAGGAGATAATCGTTACGAAGATTTATTTCCGATGTTCAACTATCTTTAGGATAGTGTGTAAATGATCTATCCAAAGATCTAGCACTAATCCAAGAGATTCTTTCAGAAGAAGTTCAGGAGTAATCGTCACGAAGATTTAATCCTGATATTCTTTTATCCTTGGGAAGGTATGCAAATGGTCTATACAAAGATCTATTACCTAATCCGGGATATTTCCAGAAGAGATAATCGCTACGAAGATTTATTTCTAATGGTCTATGTAATAGTTTATCTGTGGGATGGTACATAAATGATCGATAAAAAGATCTTGTACTTAGCCCAAGATATTACCAAAAGCAATTCAGAAAAGATCGCCACGAAGATTTGATTTTGATGTTTAAATCAAAGTATGTTCCTATAGATGGTTCAAAGCCGATCTATATGAAGATCTAAGCACTGACACTTAATGAAGGATATTCTTTTTCCCCAGAGATAATGCAGAGACGATCTATACGAAGATCTAGTGCTGACAGTCAACTCAAACCATGTTACAGATATAATTCAGAGACGGCCTATATGAAGACCTAGTGCTGATATCCAGATACTATCACCTTCTAACATTATGGATGGCATCTATAAGCCCATCTCCAGTTCCTCGTAGTGGCATCTTTAAGCCCATTCAAGCATATACAACCAATCAGCAGTGTTACTTTACGCACCGGCGAGTGCAAATTTTTGGGATTTTTTGTTCAATCCCTTTCAACCTTCCAAGTCACGAATGGCACACAGGCCAATCTAACTCCTCAAGTTTCAGAAAATTGAACAGGGGCAGCTGTTGCACCCCAAAATTTGCCCTCACCTAGACCAGACATTGTGTACTAAGGTGTCCCAAGAGGTTCACAAGGTTCACAAGGTATCTCAAGAGGTTCACAAGGTTTACAATTAGTCAGAAAGTTGGGCAATTCCCTCAGACAAAGCCTCCTCCTAAGCAATGCATCCTAAACTAGGGTTTTGGATTTTATCAGGATAAATGGATTTCCAAGGCTTCAAGTGAGCTTTATAGAATCCTATATGTCTTCAAGAATCCCTATGTCAAGTTTCAAGACTTTCCCAAAAGGTTTGCTCAGTCAGATGATCAGATAGGCTAAAATCAGTCAAAGTAGTCAAAAAGTCAAACTAAGGTCAACTGTGGTCAAACCAAAGTCAAACTTCATGATTTTTTGCCAACATCAATTATATGAAGTTAAATTCATCATTTGATCAATGGTTGATCATGATTCATCAAGGAGATTTCAGATCATCAAGAATCGTGAGTTTCTAAATTAGGGTTTTCACAGGAAAACTCAACTGAACTTTGACCAGCCATAACTTTCACATGCTTCATATAAAAAAATACCATATAAAGCTCATTTTGAAGTAAATTGAATTCTCTACAACTTTGTGTCTCACAAGCCAAGCCCAAAAATGCTTCATTTAGAAGGTATGAGCTAAGACATTATTGGTCATTTCAAAAGTTAACAAAAAGTCAACATCTTCCAAAGGGCATACTTTGAAAACGGTAAAGGATATGGACATGAGACCAATGAGGTTGGTTAGATGAATCTTTAAGCTTTCCAAAATGTCCAAGAACACCCTCATAGCCTTAAAATTGAGGGAGATATGTCTTTTCAAAGTTGGGAAATTTTTGAGAGGTTTATTGAGCAAATGAGGCCTTAAAACCAAATTTCTCCAAATGGGCTTGCAATGTTGTGATCCAATCCATACAAGGACTTCTAGCACGACCCAAAGCAACCAAATTATGATTTTTTATTATTTATTTATTATTTATTTTGATTTTATTCATTAAAAGTAAAATTAAATCTAAATAAAATATAAAAATCAATATTTGGACATGATTCTTCTTCTAGAAATTCTTAAAAATCAATTAAAGATGATTGGAATCATATAAAATCAGATTAACCCAATTTAGAAAGGTTTTATAATATATTTTCAATATTTGAAAAAAGTGAATCTTCATGATCAAGAAATCTCCATAAAGCCCATAAGTCCACAAACTTTTGACCTAATTCAACTCCATACATATACACAAACTGATCACAAGTACAAGGGGACGAATTTGCAGCCTCCAAGGATAAGAACAAAACTTCAATTTTCACACAAAAAATTGGCATTCGGTTTTGAACTTAGAGACACTTTCAAGGCAAAGTAAAGGTTGCTTTAGCTTCCTTGAGACTCTCTGATCGTATCCCCATCATCACCTTCATCCATAACATCATAAAATGCATAAACCGAATCTTGTTTTGTCTTGAATTTTAATTTTTCGATTCTAATTATTCATGCGTTTATAATGAATTTTGATGCTGCTTTATTGTTTTTGAAGACTCATAGATGGATTCTGGATGTTTAAATTGAAGTTTCATGGCCAAACCGTAAGGACACCATTGTTAGGGTTCCAAGCTTCGAATTACGGTTTCACGATTAAGCAAATATAAATGAATAATGAAAGCATAGATGAGTTGTACATGCTGTAGTGATCATGTTGATGGGTTTAATTGGATAAAATCGTACGTATTCAATGCAGTTTGAATTTCGCAGGTTTGTAAGTGCAGGAAAATTCGCAGGAGAAAGCATATGTATTTTCGCAGGTAATAGGTTGAAGATGAAGCAGCCTGGCGCGAAAATCTGATTTAAAATTTGAGTTTATTTTATTATGTATTGTTTGTATAATGTTTCACGAAAGCAGCATTGGCTCAGTTGGTTTGTGTGTTTGCGGGTGAACGTGATGGTCCTGGGTTCGATTCCCCCCAGGCCATTTTGCTTTGTTGTATTTTTTTTTATTTTCTACAGGATTATAACAAAAGGAATGCTACTCGTATCATGGACACAAGGACACATTTGGCCTGGTGGTAATGGTTGCTGGATTGAGAGATTGAAGCCTAGGGCCTGGGTTCGAATCCCAGCCCATGGTATGTTTTTTTTTCTTCAATTTCTTTATGTTTTCTTGTTATATTTATTTAAATTTAATTAATTTCTTAAAAAACAATTTTTAAAATAAAATGTTTATATTATTTTCTTATATAAAAACTTATATTTTTAAATTCATAATTTATTTTCTCAAAAAATCAAAATAGTTATATTTATTTTATTTTATTTATTATTATTATTATTGTATATATTTTATAAATAAATTAATTATGTTTAAATCAATAATAAAAAACCCTAATTTTTTTTAATGAGGTATAAACACTAATTTTTATAATTCTAACCCTAACCCTAATTTTTCTTAACTTTAAAATTTAAATTAATATTTTTATAAATTGTAATTAATCATTAATCATTTGTTAAATATGTAAATAATTTAGTAGTTATTTATTATTAAAAACCTATTTTCTTAATTAAATATTTAAAAAATCTTTTCTAATATTAATTTGTTTTGCTAATTTCTTATTTATCTTATTTTTATGTTTCTAACCTTCATTCCTAGTTATTATTGATTATTATTGCTTATTCATTATTATTTATCTTTATTATATTTCTCGATTATATTGTAATTGTCCCGAAGCTTTGTAATAGTTTAGATTTATATTTTGCTTTATTTTTATTATGAATATATTTATTGTATGGTTAGTAATTCTAGGGTGTGAATAACATACTTGTGATTAAAATTAACTTAGAATAATTAACTTAAACAAGATAAATATTTGAATATGAACACGTACACACGTAAGTCGATCTTTGATCGCCATCTTGCACTTTCTAGGGTTACCTCTCATGTTGCCTATTTCAAAAGGTCAAGTAAGTTGTCTTAAGCAAAGTCCCTTCACAAATATCATCAAGTCCCTATAAATTTAAAAGATCAAGTCCCTTCGACGTTGCCTATGATAAATTATCTTGTCCCTTCGAATAAAAGATGATAAGTCCCTACGAATTGCTAAAGACACCTTGCAGTTGCCTATATTCAGATGTCCCTACACATGTCCCTTATTACATCCAAGGTAATGACTACCTATTCCATAATAATAGGGATAGTCTTACCATTGAAAGAACATAAGAACAGTAAAGATTCAATATAGGGTAGGTTCCTTTTAATTACTTGCTCACACCTTTCAAAATACTCTTCACACCACACTTTTCAAACAAATTTTCAAACAACAAGGCTTTGTATACATCCATACGAGGATCATTACAAAGTACTTAGAAAGTTTTTTTAATCATACACTACACTCTTGCAAACAAACAAAGTGAGCTAAGTAACTAAGAGCCCATGGATAACCATGGATATAAAGGGTGCTAACACCTTCCCTTTGTATAAACTACCCCCCAAACTCAAAATCTTTTAAGGTCTTTCATGTTCTTTTATGTCATTTCCTTTTGGATAAAATAAAAGTCGGTGGCGACTCTTGCTATCCGCAACATTTATAGAAAGTCATTTCTCCCATCGTGTTACAGTGGGGAGAAAGGATCACTGCAGGATCTTTCTAGAGAACTCTCAGGGAAGAACTCTGTGGGGATCCAATGTTGGGGATGAGAAGATCTGGCAACTCGTTGGGGAAAAGTGATTTAGGCATTGCTTTGGAGATCCTGCTTGGGGAGGAGAGAACTTCTGGGAAGTAATCTGTCGGAAGATCAGCTTTGTGGGGGATACTCTGAGGGGATAAAAAGCTTTGTGGGGGAATAATTTCGTCAAGTAGTCCTTCTGATGATGTGACTGCCGGCTTGGCTGGAGATATAGTGCCTGATATTCCCCAAGCTGTGAAAGGTTGTCTGCCTTGAGTACCTGCAACCTGTCAAACAAAGGAAACGCACATGTGCTCTGAGGTATCCTCAGTCGTATTCTGTCATAGGAGTTAGGTTTGCTTAAGAGCACATATTTCCTGCAAGCATGGCTTATATGTTTTCATGAAAATGTTGTATTACGAACTTTGGACATTTTGCAAACAAAACAAAGTGTGAATGAATATTTGACTTTATTTGATTTGTGTGCCATGAATAGGAGAGTACAATGAGTGTAAACACCCCAAATTTGCCCTCACCCATTCACACCATGGCTTGTGATCCTTTCATGTGCATAAATTCAATCATAGCATCTCATATTGCATTTTTGTTTCACTGCATTGTTTCAAAGTCATCTGCATCTAGGGTTTGTGATCTGAGCAATCCAAGAGCCACTTGAGCCATTCCAAAGGTCTTAAATCACTTCAAAGGGGTCCATGTATGTTCAAGCATCACATTATACCCTCACAAGGCCAAGAAAGTCAAAGAATCACAAGAACTTGGAAAGGCATGGAAGTAGAGCCAGGTTTAATTGCACAGATGACCTGAAATTAGGGTTTTGGTTTCAAAGGCCATAACTCCAAATTTTTTGGTCATTCTTGTTTCTATTGGTCTCTATATGTTATAAGGATCATGTATATCAATTTTCATGAAGAAATTCAATGGGGAAGGCATCTGATCATAGGGTGACTTCTTGAGCAAGTCAGTGCAAAATCAGGGCATCTGAGGCCTCTAATGACCCAACCAAAGGGGTTTCTCCATCATTTTGAATGTGTATGATCTTTATTTGATCATAGAAGATGTTAGAAGTTCACAAAATTAAAGAATTTCAAGCCATTTGCAAAGTTGCCTTTTTGGGAAAGTGACTTGTAATGTAAACTTGCTATTTTGGGAAAGTTTTTCAACCTCCTCAAATTAATTCAAAAATAATTCAAATGAGAAATCTTTGGTCATGAAAGTTGTAGAATGGATCATTCCATTTTCAAAAAGTACAAGAACTCATTCTAATTCATTTTGGATCAAAAGTTATGGCTTGTCAAAGTTGGCAAAAATCACATAATTTCATATTTTGCACCAAAGAGAGGAAGTTGCAAAACCTCATGCCAAGGCAAAATGTGACTTCAAATGGACTTCTATGCATTACACAAACATAAACCATGACTTAAAAATCAGAATTCACCAAAGAATCTCCAAGTTTCATGACTTGTGCATTAAGAAACTTCAAAAGGGCCAAAAGATCACAAAATTGCAAAACCACACATAAACTCTAGTCCACTTGCAAATTGGCCTCAAATTCATTTCCATGGTCTGCCTTGATTCAAGCTGCAACAGACATGCTTTTGTTCTAGCCCTAAAACAGCCCATACCTTATAGTACACATAGACTTGACTTTTTGCAAAAGGGGCCATACCAATCAAGCTGTGCCACCAACAACTCTCTGACCAATCACAGCTTCACATACATGCCTCATGGATCATTTTCATACAATCTTGGAGCCTAAATACACAGCATTGTCATAGTTCACAAAAACCTCCCCCTTTGCATTTTCTTTCGAAACTCAATACACAAGCAAAGAACATCAAAACAAACTTCACAAAACCACTCACCATGACCCTCTGATCATTTCCCAACCCTCATTTGACCCTGAAACCACCCTAAGAAGAAACACAATTTTCCACCCCTCCTGAACAGAACATCATCAATCTCTTAAACCAGCCATAAGAAATTCCAAACAAGCATTGCAACCTTCTCAGGGGGTTCATTAAAGGCACCTTGGACCAAAGAAGCAGCCAGAAAGTTCCAAAGATCAAAGCTCCAGTTCAGGTGAGCTCAAGAACATTTTTTTCCAGAAACATGTTTTTAAGTTCCTAAATGAATCTATGTGATGTACTGATCATGCTGATATGTTTATTTTTGCAAATGGTTAAGTATTGAGTATGTATGAAGCTTCTGAAATTTTTTGACCTAAAACTAATTTTCTTCGATTCAGCTTGAATAGGTGAAATAAATTTGTTTTAGTGAGTTATTCTTGTTGAGTGATATGTGGGGTTGAGTCTTGGGCAGAAAGTTTAGGTTTTAGAAGCTTGGGGAGAGAGATAGCAAAATCTCAGGGGAGGTGTGGCCGGAGAAGATGACCGAAGGTCATTTCCGGCCACCTGAAAGTCATTAGTGCATTAATGGTAATTAGGGCTCAGTTTGAATGTGAGCCATAGATTCTGTTGACTTGGGTTGACCCGCGCGTGAATGAGTGGCCCAAATCTCTCATTAAAACCCTAATCCTATTTAATTAAATTAATTAATTAGGTTTAATTTAATCCAGCCAGTTTGAATCTGGGCCACAGGATCTGGCGCCAGTCAATTCCCTCCAAATTCGTTTAAACCTCAGCCTCAGGATCTGTTGACTTCTCCATAAATTCATTTTATTTTATTTTGTTTCATATTTAACTTCTACGAATTATTAAAAATAGTAAAACATATTTAAAAATTCTGATTTTTTTTGTCAAGCATTTCATTAATTTTCAGAACCCAAAAATATTTTTATTTTTATTTTTTGCATTAAAAATCATTTTTAAATCATTTAAATATTTATTTTTAATTAGTTTATGGAAATTAATTAATTAAAAATGCATTTAAGTATTTAAAAATCACCAAAAAAATTCACATTGCATTCTAAAACATTTAGAAACATTATCAAACTCTCAAAACAAATTTCTTTTTGGTTCTTGATGCATTTTGACAATTTTCATTGGAATTAAATTCTTTTAAAGGCAATATTTTTGTTCAAACTTGAAAAAATCCATTCTGCCTAACCATTGAGAGTTTGATGATGGTTCTTCTTGCATTGCATCCTTCACATCATGTAGTTTCTAGTTTAAAATTGGTTTGAATTTATCTTCCATTTTCAATTTGTTTTGCATTTTTCATTGTGAGGTACGTTGAAACCCTAATTGACTTAGAAAAACCATAACTTCCATTAGGTTTAGATTTAGGTCTTCTCCTTTGGGTAGTGATATTATGTAGGGTTAGGGTTCCTTTGATCACATTTTCAATTTTTTATCAAGTCATTTGATCCTGGTTTTGAATTTTTGCATTGCATGATGTGTGTAAACCCTAATTTGTGCCTTCATTTGCATCCTCATCCTTGCATGATCATCCACAACTCTTGACATGTGTTTGCATCATCTCTTAGCATCATTAACATCATGTTCATGCTTCTGGCTTTGTCTTGCATCATGAAATTCCATCTCATTTTCATTGAATTGCATTTCTTTTGCTAACTTTTCAGGTGGTAAGTTGTTTTGAGAAGTGAATTTGCCTTCACTTCTCACAATCTCTCTTCATCTCTCTTATGCATCATTGCTGCATTTTATCTTTGTATTAGAGTGAGCTTGATCATTCATGCTCTCTCCCACTTTCTTCCTTCAAACAACTTGTCTTATTGAGTGAAGCAAGTTGTCTTGCTTCTCTCTACTTCTTTCTCCTTTCATCTGCTTCTTTCCTTGGTGGCTCTCTGAAGATTTATTTCTCTCTTAAGCCTCACAAACCCTAGGACTTCCAAGCATAATAACACTTTAGGATTGTTTAGTCCCCCTTAGACTCTTTCCTTTGAGGTTTCTTTGAGTCTTCTCTTCTCATCTCATAATCAAGGACTAAACCTTAAAGGTTTTAAGGCTTTTTGATTAGGGTTATGCATGTATCCTTCTATTAGGATGGAGTGTATAACTTTAATCCTAAGTGTTAAACCCTTAATGTGTTTAAATCCTTTAATCAATCCACCTTGATAATCACTAAGACATCAGGCTTGTAACTTGGGCCTTGCATTAGGGTTCTAATTCTTCCTTAACTGGTTAAGAAGGACTAACCCTAGTGTTAATGGACAAGTCCCCCTCAAGTTGTCTTACCAACCATAAAACTCACTTCTTAATCTTATCATTAACTAAAATCCACTTTAATAAAGGCTTTGTTTTGTCATGAGGTTAATCCCTAATCATGGATTAAGTTGAGGAGCCTTCCTCAGCTTAAATGTTCTCATCTATTATCCTTCTATTAGGATGGTGTAATGAGTCCATTAAATCCCTGATTATGGATTAAACTCATTACTTAACACTAAACAAAAACAACAAAAACATCTAAATAATCACAAGTAGGTTAATGATCTTAATCCTACATCATGGAGACCAAGTGTGAGGTGTTTACTTCATACTTAAGGTATTCTCATTACCCCTAATCAGAGGGAGGATGTGATGAGTTTACTAACCCTTGGTTTAGGCTTAAGTTCATTTTCTTATGACAAGCATCAAAAAGCAATAAAAGATTGAAAACACAAAAACAAACAATAATCGTCTCCTCCGGGATTCTTTTCTCATCATCTTCACTCATAAACGAGAACTCGCTTCTTCCGTCTAATGTAAGACAGTTTGCACCTGAGCCAGACAGGTCATACACTTGAGCATAGACAAGTAAGCAGTTCACAAGTCAATTCATCTTTTAGTCTCTTTGGGTCGAACTACGTTGTTCTGACTTCCTCATTGCACGAGAGGATACGTAGGCATAACTTAACGGTTATCGAACAAAAGTCTCTGTATATTCCCCCTCCCTCCAGCATTATTCTTTATGCCTCAAAATCTTGAGCTTACTCTTGTTCTTACACTGACACTTCTGTTATTCACTTCACCCTTCTTTTACACTGACACTTGCATTCTTTCCAGCTTTGATACACAGATTGCACTGACACTACCTCTTTAAAACACAAATCTTTTAAGCGTGGATCCCGTCGAGTACGACGGACAATTTGGGTGCTAATACCTTCCCAGGTTGTAACCAACCCCCTTTCTCAGTCTCTCTGGTTCGAAGCCGTCTTATCCATCTTTTCTCAGGTCTATGCAGCATTACCTTTCCTCCGGGATAAAAATGCCTAGCTGGCGACTCTTGTCTTCTGAGTTCACCCTTGTGTGTACTCTCTCCTCTTTCACCGACCGTTTGCTTTTGTACCCCTTCTGACCAGGTGTCATTTGGTGGGAGCGACAGCTTGGCGACTCTGCTGGGGACCCTTATACTGTAACCAGGGCTTCTGGTTCTTTTTGTGGGTTCCTCCTAGCGCTTGTTTGATTTGTGTTTACTGGGGTGTTATGTGTTATATGTGTCTATGTGTTTATTTTATTGCTTTATGTACAGTCTTGTTTACTGCTTTCTTTACAGTTTTATACATCATATTGTCATACTGTCATTTTGTTGGATCTGGTTTGTTGTCTTGATGGGTGGGGGTTTCATTGAGAGTTTAAGGTCCTATACCTGGGACCTGAGTGACACCTAGGCTAGAGTGGTTCATTTTCTTTCCCATTCCATTTCGGTCTGGTGCGAGAATATGGAACACGGTTCAGATGTGGGTTTCTTCTTGAGAACTCTGTGCTACAGATTTCCTGTAGTGCTAGGGCTATCTGGGAAGCCTGCTAAGTATGGATGACCTTTATTATGACCTTCAGAAACTGAGGTGAATTAGAGGAGGATCTTTTATGGTTATTGTAAACACTGTACCTCCGGGTTGGAAGTGTTTACACTTCTCATAACTGATCCAAGTCTGAGGATCCTTGTTTTAGAACATTACCTGTGAGAGGGTTGGGTTGTTTACAGGTTTGCAGGTACCTTTGGCCACATCATACCTTGTTATTTTTTTTGGTTAAGAGTACCTCATTTTGGACAGTTCTTGTGATTTAACCCTGGACATGTGACTCTTTATTTGAGTCCCCCACCTTGGTTACTGGATTTCTGAACCTTCATCTGGACTTCTTGAACATACATGGGCTTTATATCAAGACAAATAATCAGATCCAGCTTGATCACAAACCCTTGCATATCATTTGCATTCATTATCATTGCATCATTTGACATTTGTTTATTTGTTTTTCAGGGTATCCACATTATATCTGGCTTGGTTTTGACCCCTTCATCTGCATAGACCTCTGTTTCATCAGTTATCTACTTCAGCAATTCTCATCATCACCAGCATCAGCCTGTCAGTGGCTCATCTCCAGTATCAGTATTGATCTTCATCAGCACCTATCCTCATCCTCTTCAGCATTTATGGCTACTCCCAGGAAGAGCAACATATCCTATCATTTCTTTGAGCCTGTGTTGACTGGTATCAGGCAGGTCCAGTCACTTATCACCCCTGACCACATCCCATTATTCAGAGAGCATTATGGAGGTATCCTGGATATGATTATGGACCTTAGCCCTCAGTATATATGGGGTTATACTGTTTGCAGATGAGCCCAAATTTATCAGCAAGAACGCCATTCATCTTTTCCTTCTGAGGAACCCGGTACCCACATTGCTGGGAGACTTTTATTATTCCATCCATCAGAGGAATGAGAAACAGAGGGGGAAGTTAGTGAGGTGTTGTGCACCTTTGTTTCACACCTGGCTGCTCAGACATCTACCTAAGACAGATGCCTTCTTGAATCCTCAGCAGCAGAAGAACTGGGCCAAAAGGCTCATTGCCTTGACTTCAGATGATATCAGATGGTGCACCCAGGGCACCAAGGGCAATGACATAATCACCAGCTGTGGGCAATACCCAAATGTACCTCTGATAGGAGTAAAGGGTTGCATTAACTACAATCCTTTGTTGTTTAAGAGACAACTGGGCTATGCTTTGGTCCACCCTCCTAGGGTGCAAGATTTAGCTGAAACCCTGTATTGTGAAATAAAACCAAATCTAGCTGCTGTCAGACAAGCATCCTGGGCTTGGGACAGCATCCAGACAAAGGGGATGGCCATTCTTGGAAGATCTAATAATGTTGCTTCAGCTCAGTATTATGATTGGTCCCGTACTAGAGCTCAGGTTACTGGAATGCCTTTCACCATTGAGGATATACCTGGACCATCTACAGCACAGCCAGCAACAACTGTCAGCCTGGAAGAATTTGAGAAGCTGAAGGAAAGGAATGAGAATCTGTCTCAAGCTCTGAAGAAGACCCTTTGGGAAAGGAGTGATGGTCGTCTGGACATTGAAAGGTTGGAGAAGCTTAGGGTGGAGCATCTGACCAAGATTGAGAAAACAGAAGACTATATCAGAAAAGCAAGAGCTGGGGAGCAAATATTGAAGAATGCCTGTAAAGAGGCCAAACTTCAGAAGGCTAGGACTGAGCTTTATCTGCAGGAGAGTCAGGCTAGGTGGGTCAGGATCACTGAAGCCCGGACACAAGAAGATCAGAGGACTCAAGCCAAGATTGAGCAATTAGAGGCCAATGAAAAGAAGCAACAGGAAGCTTTGTTGGCAGCCCAGAAGGAGATTTTAGAGTTGAAGCTTAGGGCTGGATTGAAGAGGTCAAAGGACCAGGACAGACACAAGAAGCTGACCACTGCCATTGCCACCAGGAACCTCCTCATTAGGACCATTACAGAGCATCCAGCGGGTCCAGTGACTGAGGCACTTCTGAAGGAGGTTAAGGAGGATGAATTTGGATTGAATGTTTGACTTCTTTGCTTGTTGTTCATTTCCATTTGATGTACTTTTCTCTTTTTGTATTTTGACCCTCCAAGGGGCATGTGTTGTAAAAACAAACTATGTATTGTTCAGTATTTGTAATATATTTTAGTTTGTTTCTATCTTGGGATTTCTTTTCTCAACAAAGTCAAAAGCATCTTCCTCGGGGTCTGGAAAGGTCAAAACCAAGAACCAAGCCGGATACCTTCGAAAAACAAATAAGCATACTGCATTGCATACTAACCTTGTTTTGTTTTGTAGGTTTTGTTTTTACTTGTTTCTAACTTTGTTGTGATCTCAGGAAATATTGCTCGCAGAAGAGTGTTCCCTGTCAACCGTACGCATCGGTACCCTACTCGCAACAACCTTCCTGGTATCCAAATGGATCAAGTACAACGGGACCTGACTGAGGTCATAACTCAGATGGCTAATGAAAGAGTGGAGATGAGGAACCAAATGGCTCAATTCATGACTGTAATGACTGGCTTGGCCCAGAGTCAAGAAAGGTTAAGGGCATTGGTGGAAAGGCAAACTCCCGAGGAACCTCATCCTGGAACTGGAGGGACTAGTAATAATGAGGGAGGTCAGCCTCCTGTTAACCCACCAGTATTTGGACCTCATCTAGATCTGGAAGTCAACATCCCAAGGAATGTGCAAGGCAACACTGCTGCAGGCAGGATCTTGCAAGAAGATCCTCAAGAAGAGCAGTTTACTATAATGGGAGCTGGAGATGAAGTTTATGATAGGAGGTTTGATGAAATTGCTGAGAAGTTGAGATCTTTGGAGTCTCAAAATTCCTTAGGCTTCGATGTAATGGATATGGGATTAGTGGATGGGGTGAGAATTCCCCACAAGTTCAAGCCCCCGTGCTTTGAGAAATACAATGGAACTTCTTGTCCACGAACTCACCTGCAGTCTTTCCTGGGAAGACTTAAAGCATATACCATGGATGAGAAGCTGTGGATGTTCTACTTTGAAGACAGTTTGACTGGGGCTTCAAGAGAGTGGTATTCACACCTAACCAGAGCCACTATGAGATGTTGGAAGGACCTAGCTGAAGCCTTCATCAGGCAGTATCAATACAATCTGGACATGGCTCCTAACAGGACCCTCCTGATGGGGATGTCTCAGTCTTCTAGAGAAAGCTTCAGGGAATATGCCCAAAGGTGGAGACAGCTTGCTGCTGCTGTCCAACCACCCATGTCGGAAAGAGAAATGGCCGACATGTTCATGAATACTTTGCAAGGAACATATATTGATAGATTGGCTGCCTTTTCTTCTACCAGCTTCGCAAACGTAGTTATAGCTGGGGAAAGGATTGAAAGTCTGCTAAAAATGGGCAAGATTTCTGATAATGGTGCAAGTTCGTCCAGCAATCCCAGGAAGCCTTTTGTGGGACCCCAAAGAACCGGTGAGACAAATGCCATTCATGCCAACAGGGGCAGACCTCAGTATGTCCACAGATCAGTAGCAGCTGTCACTATTCCAGCTCCGATTCCTCAGCAATCAACATATCAACCACAACAACAACCACATTATCAACAACAAGTTCAGTACCCGCCACAGAGAATCTACAACAACAACAATAGCAACCAACAACAACGACCCTTCCAACAAAGACCATCACAGGCAAATAGGGTGATTGACCCTATCCCTATGCCTTATGCTGCCTTATTGCCACAACTCCTAAAGCTTAACTTGGTTGAGTTAAGGACATTGGCACCACCAGATCCCTCCAATCTCCCAAGGAATTATGATGTCAACTCCAGGTGTGCTTTCCACTCCAATGCACCTGGCCACAATACTGAAAAATGCAGGGCCTTACAAATGAAAGTCCAAGATCTGGTGGATTCTAAAGCCCTCAACTTTGCACCCCCTCCAAATGTCAACAAAAATCCCATGCCTAATCATGGAGGGCCGAGGATTAATGCCATTGAGGAAGACAAACCATCTACTTTGATCATCAGTGTTGTACAAATTCGAACACCTTTGGTCGAAATTAAAGCTCAGCTTCTAGAGTGCCAAGTGTTCCCCGGGTGTAAGCTCGGTTGTGGGTATTATAACATTGCAGTCAACGGGTGTGATAATTTGAGAAGCGGCATAGATGGTCTTATCAAGGATGGAATCCTTCAGATCTCAACAACAGTGCCTATAAATCCAGCAATTCCTTTAACAACAATTCCCGATTCTTCTACAACAGCAGCAACAATCATTCCCACCGATTCATCAATATCATCAGCAATGGCTCCATCCATCACTTCAACAAATCAAATGTCAACAACCCTTTCTTCTACAACATCAGCATCCATTTATTCAGCGGAATCTTCTACAACACCAGCAAGGATTAATGAAGATGTCTCAGCAGTCACCATCTACTATGATCCATCAGAGGTTCCTCCCAGCAGCAATTTGCAACAACAAATCATGGCACCTCCTACCAGATTACCAGTCACAATTTACTATGATCCACACACCATTACAGTATCCTCCTTTGCAGCAGTCAGTCCAGTTACTATTACGGTACCTGGACCCGTTCCTTATGAAAGTAGTAATGCCATACCTTGGCATTATGGCTATGATCTCTACTGCAACGGGGAGAAAATCACTCTGGATTCATCAACCTCTTCTCCACAGATTGATAATGTTGGGGGAGGCGGAGGCTTCACCAGAAGCGGACGCCTTTTTTCCTCACAAGTGCAAAGACCTAATGCCGAAGCAGAAGCTGCTGCCAAAGCAAAGGGAAAGAGTGTGGTACCTGAAGAGCCGACTGTCAAAGAAACTCAGAAGACATCTTTTGAACAAGATGTAGAAGAGTTTATGAGAATCATAAAAAGAAGTGATTACAAAGTGGTGGATCAGCTTCACCAAACTCCCTCAAAGATCTCCATATTATCACTGTTGATGTGTTCTGAAGCTCACAGGAATGCATTACTGAAAGTCCTGCACGCAGCATACGTGCCAGAGGAGATTACCGTTAATCAGCTAGAAACTGTGGTAGCAAATGTCAACCCCAGTCATGGACTGGGTTTTACCAATGTTGACTTAACAACTGAGGGACGTAACCACAACAAGGCTTTGCATATCACCTTGGAATGCAAGGGTGTTGTTCTGTCTCATGTACTGGTGGACACTTGGTCATCACTCAATGTTCTACCGAAGAAAGCCTTAGTGAAGCTGGAGTATTATGGCTTGGCATTGCGACCGAGTAATTTGGTGGTTAGAGCATTCGATGGCTCTAAAAGATCAGTGCTTGGGAAAATTGATCTGCCTGTGATGATTGGCCCACAGACTTGTAAAATTACCTTCTATGTGATGGACATTCAGTCGGCCTACAGCTGTTTGTTGGGTAGACCCTGGATCCATGCTGCTGGCGCTGTTACATCTACCCTTCACCAGAAGCTGAAATTCGAGTGGGAAGGCCAGATCATCACCATCTGTGGGGAAGAAGACATCTTCGTTAGCCATCTGGATACGTATAAGTACATAGAAATGGATGGAGAAATCCATGAAACCACGAGCCAGGGGTTTGAGGCCCTGAACATTAATGAAGCATCTGCTGTACTGGGAACTTCCATGACGTCTTATCAACAAGCCCGGAAGGTTGTTGAAGAGGGTACTGTCCAAGGCTGGGGCAAGCTGTTGCCCGTAGAAAAGAAAGAAGACAAATTTGGGTTGGGTTACAAACCAACTCAACAAGATCAATCAGAGGCTGCCAAAGAGCCCAATTTTGTCAGCGGGGGAATGCTCACCCCAGATGCTGTGAACAACTTAGAAGACGAGGAGGAAAGCAACCGCAACCTGGAGAGTTGGATACGTCCAAGGATCCCGGGGAGCCAAGTCCTTAACTGGTCTTCCCAGGAAATTATAAGGGTTACTCCTGCAGAGTAATTATTATTTCCTGTATTTTTAAGCATGCATCAAGTCTTGCATCTTGCCCAAGATGTCAAGACTCATTTTTTAATCGGGCCATCTTGTAATTTTGTGCAAATGGATTAATCAATGAATATCGGACATCTTTTGCAAACGAGTCTCTTTTTTTCGCTCACTGTCTTTTCATTTTTCTTTTTGTACAAAAATAAAATGGCAATGTTTTCAAAATAGATAACTTCATTTTGACTTTTTCTAAATAAGATAAAAACTGATCACTAAAATAAACCAATCTAAACCCTTGCAGAGAGTGCCTTTCAGATTGCACCGACAACAACACAACTATGACTTCGTATGACTTTGACAATCCAATCAATCAAGCCGATGAAGGGGTTGAAGAAGATTATGAGCTACCTGAAGAGCTAGCCAGGTTGTTAAGGCAAGAGGAGAAGGTTATCACTCCTCATCAGGAGGAGATTGAAACTCTTAATCTTGGTACGAAAGAAGATGTGAAAGATGTTAAGATCGGGGCATGTCTACAGGATTCAGTAAAGGAACAACTGATTGATATGCTCCGGGAATATGTGGATGTCTTTGCTTGGTCTTATCAGGATATGCCAGGGTTGGACACCGACATTGTCATGCACAAGCTGCCTTTGAAAGAAGACTGCCCACCGGTGAAACAGAAGTTGCGCCGTACTCGCCCAGATATGGCAATGAAGATAAAAGAAGAGGTACAAAAGCAGTGGGACGCCGGTTTCCTTGTTGTGACTAGCTATCCGCCGTGGGTCGCTAATATTGTACCTGTGCCTAAGAAAGACGGCAAGGTGAGAATGTGTGTGGATTACTGGGACCTGAACAGAGCCAGTCCGAAAGATGACTTCCCTTTACCTCACATTGATGTATTGGTTGATAATACGGCTCAGTTCTCGGTATTCTCCTTCATGGATGGATTTTCAGGATACAATCAGATCAAGATGTCACCTGAAGACATGGAGAAGACAACTTTCATCACACCCTGGGGCACGTTCTGTTATAAGGTGATGCCATTCGGACTGAAGAATGCGGGTGCCACTTATCAACGGGCTATGGTACCATTATTCCATGACATGATCCACAAAGAAATTGAATGTTATGTGGATGACATGATTGCCAAGTCCCTCACAGAAGAAGACCACCTGGTGAATCTGTTGAAGTTATTCAAGTGTCTGCGGAAGTACCAATTGAAGTTAAACCCCAACAAATGCACATTCGGGGTGCGATCCGGTAAGCTGCTGGGATTTATTGTAAGTGAGAAAGGGATTGAAGTTAACCCTGATAAAGTTAAAGCCATTCAAGAAATGCCTGCGCCGAAGACCGAAAAATAAGTTTGAGGGTTTCTAGGTAGATTGAACTACATTTCAAGGTTCATATCTCACCTTACAGCAACCTGTGAGCCTTTGTTTAAGCTGTTAAGAAAAGAACAAACGGTCAGGTGGAACGAAGAATGCCAGAGGGCTTTTGACAAAATCAAGGAATACTTACAAGAGCCTCCGATCCTTATGCCTCCAGTTGAAGGAAGACCTCTAATAATGTACTTGACAGTATTAGAAGCGTCAATGGGGTGTGTGTTGGGCCAGCATGACGAGTCTGGTCGAAAAGAGTCTGCAATATACTACCTAAGCAAAAAGTTTACCGACTGTGAACAACGTTATTCACTGCTCGAGAAAACTTGTTGTGCTTTAGCGTGGGCTGCTCGCCGACTGAGACTGTATATGTTGACTCACACCACTTTATTGATCTCAAAGATGGACCCAGTTAAGTACATTTTTGAGAAGCCAGCACTTACCGGGCGGGTTGCAAGATGGCAAATGATCCTCACGGAATATGATATTCAGTACACATCTCAAAAAGCCATCAAAGGCAGTGTATTGTCTGACTATCTGGGTGAGCAACCCATTGATGATTACCAGCCTATGAGATTTGACTTCCCTGATGAAGACATC
This sequence comes from Lathyrus aphaca, assembly GCA_963966055.1. Taxonomy (NCBI): domain Eukaryota; kingdom Viridiplantae; phylum Streptophyta; class Magnoliopsida; order Fabales; family Fabaceae; genus Lathyrus; species Lathyrus aphaca. The sequence goes on from OZ014521.1 coordinate 213,322,179, forward strand.
ATGTTCATTAAAGCAAAAGATCATGAGGAGCCTATTCACACTGAAGGGCCTGACCCGGAAGAAGAATGGACCATGATGTTTGATGGGGCTGTTAATATGAACGGTCGTGGTGTTGGTGCAGTACTCATTACACCTAAAGGAGTTCACATGCCTTTCTTGGCAAAACTCACCTTTAACTGCACTAACAACGAAGCTGAATACGAAGCTTGTATTATGGGTCTTGAGGAAGCCATTGACCTCAGGATCAAGACTTTGACCATGTTCGGAGATTCAGCTCTGGTAATTAATCAAACCAACAGCAAATGGTACACCCACCAAGATCATCTGATACCTAACCGGGATTATACAAGAAGGTTATTGACTTTCTTCACAACGGTCAAGCTTGAGTATATCCCTCGAGACGAAAATCAGTTTGCAGATGCTTTGGCTACCATTTCATCCATGATCAAAGTTCAAGATGCCAACTTTGTGCCTCGAATTTCAGTGTCCAGACTAGACAGACCAGCATATGTGTTCTCAGCAGATGTTGTTAAAGATGATAAGCCTTGGTTCTATGACGTCAATGGCTTCTTAGAGGATTAGACATACCCACCTGGGGCATCTTCCAGTGATAAGAAGACATTAAGGAGGCTAGCTGGTAGTTTCTTTCTGAATACTGACGGTTCCCTGTACAAGAGAAACTTTGATATGGTACTTCTTAGATGTGTTGATAAGGCAGAAGCAGACTTGTTGATGCACGAGGTGCACGAAGGATCCTTTGGCACCCATGCTAGAGGGCATGCAATGGCTAAAACGTTGCTAAGATCAGGTTATTACTGGATCACAATGGATGCAGACTGATGTGCTTATGCCAGGAAATGCCATAAATGCCAGATTTATGCGGATAAAGTGCATGTGCCTCCCAATCCTTTGAATGTGATGTCTTCACCTTGGCCCTTTGCCATGTAGGGCATTGATATGATTGGCAAGATTGAACCGACTACTTTAAATGGCCACAGATTCATCCTGGTAGCCATTGACTATTTTACCAAGTGGGTCGAAGCAGCGTCCTATGCAAATGTCACCAGGCAAGTAGTAGCCCGATTTCTGAAGAGAGACATCATCTGTCGGTATGGAGTACCCGAGCGAATCATTATTGATAATGGTTCCAATTTAAACAACAGAATGATGGAACAACTATGCCGGTACTTCAAGATCCAACACCACAATTCTTCTCCTTATAGGCCAAAGATGAATGGCGCTGTAGAGGCAGCTAACAAGAATATCAAGAAGATTGTACAAAAGATGGTAGTCACCTACAAAGACTGGCATGAAATGTTACCATTTGCCTTGCATGGTTACCGTACGTCAATCAGAACATCCACTGGGGCGACACCGTATCAGCTTGTGTATGGTATGGAGGCAGTCCTGCCTGTTGAAGTTGAACTACCCTCCTTGCGGGTACTAATGGATGTTAAACTGAATGAAGCAGAATGGGTCCGATCCCGATACGAACAACTGAGTCTGATCGAAGAAAAGAGATTAGCTGCAATCTGTCATGGGCAGCTGTATCAGAAAAGAATGAAGAAAGCCTTCGATCAGAAATTCAGGCTTCGAGAGTACCAAGTAGGAGATCTCGTGCTGAAAAGACTCCTCCCTCCTCATACAGACCACAGGGGCAAGTGGAATCCGAATTATGATGGTCCGTTCATAGTAAAGAAAGTTTTCTCCGGTGGAGCACTGATGCTCGGTACTATGGATGGAGAAGACTTCCTGTCCCCTGTGAATTCAGATGCAGTTAAAAAATACTTCGCGTAAAAATGACCCGCTGGACATAAAAACAGAATGTAAGTCCAGGCAAAAATAGGGCATCCCGGCGAGTCAAAAACAGAATAAAAGACTCGGGAAAAAATAAGGGAAAAAGAATAATAAAAATGTACACCCGCTGAGTTGAAAAGCCGCATTGGACAGCTCAGGCAAAAAATGGGTACCCCGGTGGATCGAAAACCCGAAAGGGCGATCCACGCAAAATAAGGGAATAAGCGAACAACTGCATTCTGAATTCATCTGTATCACTTATAACATGGCAAGCTTCGAAAGGATAAAGCATTGGTCAGAATCAACCTTCTTCAGAAAGCAAGATGAGAAGAATGTCAAGTGTCATACGAGTCATAACAAAGGGAAGCTCCTTGAAGCGTCATCAACATTGCCAACGCCTTTTTGTTTCTCAATTTGTAACGATTTCCTCATTTTAGGGGATCTGTTTCTTTGACTGTACTTGCCAATTCAGGGCACATAAATTAATAAAATCAGATTTTCAGTCATATCTTGTCTCGTACATTTTATTTTTCATTTGCAAAATGTACGATGTCCTTAAGATATTGATTGCATAAATACAGATGCTTCCCTTCTAAAAATACGTGCTTACAGGAAATATATTTTCTCCCGGGAGTGTCTAAACTCCTATGACGGAATCCAGTAAGGGATACCTCGGGAAACTTGTACGTTTCTTTGTCATACAGGATTGCAGGTGTTCAAAGCACAACATGGGGCATAAAAGCTTCTCCCCGGTAGGCTGCCCAAGTCATCATTTCCTCAGCACACCTTCCAAACAGCACCAGAGATGCTTTCTCCCCATCATAGTTGTCAGGCATCACTTCTCCAAAGAGCAGCACCAGAAAGTGCTCATATCCCCAGCTGAGTTGTCAAGTATCATCCTCAGCAGGATCCCCGCAGAAATCTCTAGGAAGATCTTTCAGTGATCTTTCTTTTTCCCAGCCAAGTGCTAGACAGGGAACCATCTCCCTACAGAGTTTCAACCTCTATCCAGAAGAGCAACGCCTGAGGATCTCACAACAAAGTGACAAAAGCTTCTCCAGACCTCAGCTGGGTCCCTCGTTACTAAGAAAGATATATCAGTGATCTATTTCCCCATGCAGAGTCAGATATGCTAGATCTACAATGATCTCATCCCCAGCTGGGATATCCACTTCAAGCAGATCAACCAGAGGTCATCACAACATTGGGATCCAGATCCCAGAACGGTATCTTTGCATAATCATAGCATTCGCATCATATTTTCCCCACAAAGCGTAGCATTCCGTCTAATACGGAGCATTACGGCAAAAATCAAACATATTGCATAATCATAAGCCATATGTCGAACTGAACACTTGTAAAAACTGACCATCCATCAACAATATACAGAGTATTTCCTGGTTCCCCACCAGAGAGACAGAGCAGTTCCCTTACAGAAACAGATACACACTCCTTTTGGCACTCGTCGGTGTCATCATTCCCCAGTAAATTGCCCGAGCAAACAAATGCTTATACATTACAGATATTTCCTGACACCCGTCCGTGTCATACCCCCAGCGGAGAACCAAAGCGTCCCCTTTGCACTCACTAACATAGATACATATATACAATTCCTTGACACCCGTCCGTGTCACCTTCCCCAACATAGTTACCTAAACATTTGAGAACCATATACTTGTTTATAATACACTTTTTACGACACCCGTCCGTGTCACACTCTCCCCAGCAAGTTAAACACTCGTCTGTGTCTCACTCATCAGTCTTTTTAACTTACACAGATACTCGTTCGTATCTTGTATACATCACTTAAATCCTCTCAGAATCGACACTCGTCCGTGTTCTCTGTTAACTAGTTGGTACTCGTCCGTATCATCATCTCTGAGCATGTGTCACTGTTTTGTTTCTAGTTGATACTCGTCCGTATCATAGAATTAAGGATGCTCGTCCGCATCTTTAATTTATACACCGCGTCAAACACTTATATCTCCTTGAATTTAGACACTCGTCTGTGTCTACTATTCCCCAGAAGAGTCCCAGCAAATCCCAGTGAGTTATTTCCTTTCTATCTAACATTCGCCCTATGTCATGATACCTTTCGGCAGTCGTACCCTGCCAGGTGATCGTCCTTCACCTTTTTTATGATCTTCCTTCATCACCCCCAGTGGAGTCTCTATTCATTAGAACCCCTTCTTATCCGACATTCGTCCTATGTCGTGATATTCTTAGCAGCCGTCCCCTGCCAGGTGATCGTCCTTCACCTCTTGATGATCGTCATTCATCATTTTATCCGATGGCCGTCCCCATCGTCGATCTTGTTATCTGGCATTCATCCTATGTCATGATAAACCCCGAGAGCAGCCGTACCCTGCTAGGTGATCGTCCTTCACCTCTTGATGATCGTCCTTCATCATGCTTATCCGATGGCCGTCCCCATTGTCGACCTTTTTTATCCGGCATTCGTCCTATGTCGCGATACTTTTTGGCAACCGTACCTTGCCAGGTGATCGTCCTTCACCTTGGATGACCGTCCCTCATCCATATCCCCAACAGAGCAGCCGTCCCCTTCCAGGTGATCGTCCTTCACCTTTGATGACCGTACCTCATCATTTATTTCGTTTATGCTTTGAACTCGAGGGTCGTCCCCATCATTTACCTTTAACCCCCAGAAAGTCTTATTTCCTTACTTGATGTCCGCCCCCATCATAATCTCTTATATCCCCAGCATGTCGGCCGTCCCCGCCATTGCTTTATCCCCAGCAGTCGTCCTCTGCTCGACGGTCGTCCTCCGTCGCCCGCACTTCATAAATACACTTTATTTTCTTTTACAATCTATATCCCTTTTCTTCTTCATTATGTGAGTGCAAATTTTGGATTGTCTTTGGTATTCAACCACAAGTTATCTCGTTTGCCTGTTAAGCCGTTGCTTACATCCTGCACAGCTAACTCATGCTTGAATAGGGGCAACTGTAAACACCCCAAATTTGCCCTCACACATTCACACCATGGCTTGTGATCCTTTCATGTGCATAAATTCAATCATAGCATCTCATATTGCATTTTTGTTTCACTACATTGTTTCAAAGTCATCTGCATCTAGGGTTTGTGATCTGAGCAATCCAAGAGCCACTTGAGCCATTCCAAAGGTCTTCAATCACTTCAAAGGGGTCCATGTATGTTCAAGCATCACATTATACCCTCACAAGGCCAAGAAATTCAAAGAATCACAAGAACTTGGAAAGGCATGGAAGCAGAGCCAAGTTTAACTGCACAGATGACCTGAAATTAGGGTTTTGGTTTCAAAGGCCATAACTCCAAATTTTTTGCACCAAAGAGAGGAAGTTGCAAAACCTCATGCCAAGGCAAAATGTGACTTCAAATGGACTTCTATGCATTACACAAACATAAACCATGACTTAAAAATCAGAATGCACCAAAGAATCTCCAAGTTTCATGACTTGTGCATTAAGAAACTTCAAAAGGGCCAAAAGATCACAAAATAGCAAAACCACACATAAACTCTAGTCCACTTGCAAATTGGCCTCAAATTCATTTCCATGGTCTGCCTTGATTCAAGCTGCAACAGACATGCTTTTGTTCTAGCCCTAAAACAACCCATACCTTATAGTACACATAGACTTGACTTTTTGCAAAAGGGGCCATACCAATCAAGCTGTGCCACCAACAACTCTCTGACCAATCACAGCTTCACATACATGCCTCATGGATCATTTTCATACAATCTTGGAGCCTGAATACACATCATTGCCATAGTTCACAAAAACCTCCCCCTTTGCATTTTCTTTCGAAACTCAATACACAAGCAAAGAACATCAAAACAAACTTCACAAAACCGCTCACCATGACCCTCTGATCATTTCCCAACCCTCATTTGACCCTGAAACCACCCTAAGCAGAAACACGATTTTCCACCCCTCCTGAACAGAACTTCATCAATCTCTTAAACCAGCCATAAGAAATTCCAAACAAGCATTGCAAGCTTCTCAGGGGGTTCATTAAAGGCACCTTGGACCAAAGAAGCAGCCAGAAAGTTCCAAAGATCAAAGCTCCAGTTCAGGTGAGCTCAAGAACATTTTTTCCAGAAACTTGTTTTTAAGTTCCTAAATGAATCTATGTGATGTACTGATCATGCTGATATGTTTATTTTTGCAAATGGTTAATTATTGAGTATGTATGAAGCTTCTGAAATTTTTTGACCTAAAACTAATTTTCTTCGATTCAGCTTGAATAGGTGAAATAAATTTGTTGTAGTGAGTGATTCTTGTTGAGTGATGCGTGGGGTTGAATTCTGGGCAGAAAGTTTAGGTTTTAGAAGCTTGGGGAGAGAGATAGCAAAATCTCAGTTTGAATGTGAGCCATAGATTCTGTTGACTTGGGTTGACCCGCGCATGAATGAGTGACCCAGATCTCTCATTAAAACCCTAATCCTATTTTATTAAATTAATTAATTAGGTTTAATTTAATCCATCCAGTTTGAATCTGGGCCACAGGATCTGGCGCCAGTCAATTCCCTCCAAATTCGTTTAAACCTCAGCCTCAGGATCTGTTGACTTCTCCATAAATTCATTTTATTTTATTTTGTTTCATATTTAACTTCTACGAATTATTAAAAATAGTAAAACATATTTAAAAATTATGATTTTTTTGTCAAGCATTTCATTAATTTTCAGAACCCAAAAATATTTTTATTTTAATTTTTTGCATTAAAAATCATTTTTAAATCATTTAAATATTTATTTTTAATTAGTTAATGGAAATTAATTAATTAAAAATTCATTTAAGTATTTAAAAATCACCAAAAAATTCACATTGCATTCTAAAACATTTAGAAACATTATCAAACTCTCAAAACAAATTTCTTTTTGGTTCTTGATGCATTTTGACAATTTTCATTGGAATTAAATTCTTTTAAAGGCAATATTTTTGTTCAAACTTGAAAAAATCCATTCTGCCTAACCATTGAGAGTTTGATGATGGTTCTTCTTGCATTGCATCCTTCACATCATGTAGTTTCTAGTTTAAAATTGGTTTGAATTTATCTTCCATTTTCAATTTGTTTTGCATTTTTCATTGTGAGGTACCTTGAAACCCTAATTGACTTAGAAAAACCATAACTTCCATTAGGTTTAGATTTAGGTCTTCTCCTTTGGGAAGTGATCTTATGTAGGGTTAGGGTTCCTTTGATCCCATTTTCAATTTTTTATCATGTCATTTGCTCCTGGTTTTGAATTTTTGCATTGCATGATGTGTGTAAACCCTAATTTGTGCCTTCATTTGCATCCTCATCCTTGCATGATCATCCACAACTCTTGACATGTGTTTGCATCATCTCTTAGCATAATTAACATCATGTTCATGCTTCTGGCTTTGTCTTGCATCAATACATTCCATCTCAATTTCATTGCATTGCATTTCTTTTGCTAACTTTTCAGGTGGTAAGTTGTTTTGAGAAGTGAATTTGCCTTCACTTCTCACAATCTCTCTTCATCTCTCTTATGCATCATTGCTGCATTTTATCTTTGTATTAGAGCGAGCTTGCTCATTCATGCTCTCTCCCACTTTCTTCCTTCAAGCAACTTGTCTTCTTGAGTGAAGCAAGTTGTCTTGCTTCTCTCTGCTTCTTTCTCCTTTCATCTGCTTCTTTCCTTGGTGGCTCTCTGAAGATTTCTTTCTCTCTTAAGTCTAAAAAACCCTAGGACTTCCAAGAATGATAACACTTTAGGATTGTTTAGTCCCCCTTAGACTCTTTCCTTTGAGTTTTCTTTAAGTCTTCTCTTCTCACCTCATAATCAAGGACTAAACCTTAAAGGTTTTAAGGCTTTTTGATTAGGGTTATGCATGTATCCTTCTATTAGGATGGAGTGTATAACTTTAATCCTAAGTGTTAAACCCTTAATGTGTTTAAATCCTTTAATCAATCCACCTTAATAATCACTAAGACATCAAGCTTGTAACTTGGGCCTTGCATTAGGGTTCTAATTCTTCCTTAACTGGTTAAGAAGGACTAACCCTAGTGTTAATGGACAAGTCACCCTCAAGTTGTCTTACCAACCATAAAACTCACTTCTTAATCTTATAATTAACTAAAATCCACTTTAATAAAGGATTTGTTTTGTCATGAGGTTAATCCCTAATCATGGATTAAGTTGAGGAGCCTTCCTCAGCTTAAATGTTTTCATCTATTATCCTTCTATTAGGATGGTGTAATGAGTCCATTAAATCCCTGATTATGGCTTAAACTCATTACTTAACACTAAACAAAAACAACAAAAACATCTAAATAATCACAAGTAGGTTAATGATCTTAATCCTACATCATGGAGACCAAGTGTGAGGTGTTTACTTCATACTTAAGGTATTCTCATTACCCCTAATCAGATGGAGGATGTGATGAGTTTACTAACCCTTGGTTTAGGCTTAAGCTCATTTTCTTATGACAAGCATCAAAAAGCAATAAAAGATTGAAAACACAAAAACAAACAATAATCGTCTCCTCCGGGATTCTTTTCTCATCATCTTCACTCATAAACGAGAACTCGCTTCTTCCGTCTAATGCAAGACAGTTTGCACCTGAGCCAGACAGGTCATACACTTGAGCATAGACAAGTAAGCAGTTCACAAGTCAATTCATCTTTCAGTCTCTTTGGGTCGAACTACGGTGTTCTGACTTCCTCATTGCACGATAGGATACGTAGGCATAACTTAACGATTATCGAACAAAAGTCTCTGTATATTCCCCCTCCCTCCAGCATTATTCTTTATGCCTCAAAATCTTGAGCTTACTCTTGTTCTTACACTGACACTTCTGTTATTCACTTCACCCTTCTTTTACACTGACACTTGCATTCTTTCCAGCTTTGATACACAGATTACACTGACACTACCTCTTTAAAACACAAATCTTTTAAGCGTGGATCCCGTCGAGTACGACGGACAATCTGGGTGCTAATACCTTCCCAGGTTGTAACCAACCCCCTTTCTCAGTCTCTCTGGTTCGAAGCCGTCTTATCCATCTTTTCTCAGGTCTATGCAGCATTACCTTTCCTCCGGGATAAAAATGCCTAGCTGGCGACTCTTGTCTTCTGAGTTCACCCTTGTGTGTACTCTCTCCTCTTTTGCCGACCGTTCGCGTCTGTACCCCTTCTGACCAGGTGTCATTTTGTGGGAGCGACAATGAGGAAGCTAATCCCTGAAATGAGGAGGTTGATGCAAAATAAAAGTCCTATTTGGTAATGTTGAAGTTGACGCTCCAATGAGCTTCCGTTGCTATGACCTGTATGACCTGAACGCTCTTCTTATCTTGCTTTCTGAAGAAAGTTGATTCTGACCGACGCTTTGTCCTTTCAAAGCTTGCCATGTTATGTGAGTGATACAGAAGAATTCAGAATGCAGTTTTTCGCTTATTCCCGGATATTTCGTGGATCGCCCTTTCGGGTTTTCAATCCACTGGGACACCCCTTTTGACTGAGCTTTCCGATGTGGCTTTTCAACTCAGTGGGTGTACATTTTTTTCAATTTTTCCCTTGTTTTTGCCCGAGTCTTTTATTATGTTTTTGACTCGCCGGGATGCCCTATTTTTTTCCTGGACTTACATTCTGTTTTTATGTCCAGCGGGACATTTATGCGAAATATTTTTTAACTACATCTGAATTCACAGGAGACGGGAAGTCTTCACCATCCATGGTTGTGAGCATCAGTGCTCTGCCCGAGAAGACTTTAATTATCACATAGGGACCATCGTAATTTGGAGTCCACTTTCCCCTGTGGTCTGTATGAGGAGGAAGAAGTCTTTTCAGCACAAGATCTCCCACTTGGTATTCCCGAAGCCTGACTTTATGATCGAAGGCTTTCTTCATCCTTTTCTGATATAACTGGCCATGACAGATAGTGTCGCTCCTACCGAATGACACCGGTCCAGACGGGGTACAGACACGAACGATCGGCGAAAGAGAGAACATGAGGATGAACTGGAAAGAGTCGCCAGCTAGGCATTTTTATCCCGAAGGAAAGGTAATGCTGCATAAACCTGGAAAGATACGGACAAGACGGTTGCGAACCAGAGAAACTGAGAAAGGGGGTTGGTTATAACCTGGGAAGGTATTAGCACCCAGATTGTCCGTCGTACTCGACGGGATCCACGCTTGAAAGTTTGTGTTTAAAGGGGTAGTGTCAGTGCTATTCTGTGTGCAAAAGTTGGAAAACAATACAAGTGTCAGTGCAAAAGAAATGTGAAATGAAGAAAAGGAGTGTCAGTGTAAGAAAAGAGTGCAATGCTCAAGACAATGAAGCTTAAAGAATAATGCTGGAAGAGGGGGGGTATACAGAGACTTTTGTTCGATAACAGTTAAGTTATGCCTACGTATCCTCTCGTGCAATGAGGAAGTCAGAACACCGTAGTTCGACTCAAAGAGACTGAAAGATAAATTGACTTGTGAACTGCTCACTTATTTATACTCAAGTGTATGACCTGTCTGGCTCAGGTGCAAACTATCTTGCATTAGACGGAAGAAGCAAGTTCTTGTTTATGAGTGAATGAGGTGAGAAAAGAATCCCGAAGGAGATGATTATTGTTTGTTTTTGGTATTTTCAATCTTTTATTGCTTTTTTGGAGTTTGTCATAGGTTAATGAGCTTAAGCTTAAACCAAGGGTTAGCAAACTCATCACATCCTCCCTCTGATTAGGGGTAATGAGAATACCTTAAGTATGAAGTAAGCACCTCACACTTAATCACCATGATGTAAGATTAAGATCATTAACCTACTTGTATTTATTTAGATGTTTTTGGTATTTTTGTTTAGTGTTTAAGTAATGAGTTTAAGCCATAATCAAGGATTTAATGGACCCATTACACCATCCTAATAGAAGGATAATAGATGAGAACATTTAAGCTGAGGAAGATACCTCAACTTAATCCATGATTAGGGATTAACCTTATGACAAAAACAAAGCCTTTATTAGAGGATTTTAGTTAATGATAAGATTAAGAAGTGAGTTTTATGGTTTGTAAGACAACTTGAGGAGGACTTGTCCATTAACACTAGGGTTAGTCCTTCTTAACCAATTAAGGAAGAATTAGAACTCTAATGCAAGGCCCAAGTTACAAGCTTATTGTCTTAGTGATTATTAGGGTGGATTGATTAAGAGATTTAAACACATTAAGGTTTTAACACTTAGGATTAAATTTATGCACTCCATCCTAAGAAAAGGATACATGCATAACCTTAATCATAAAGCCTTAAAACCTTTAAGGTTTAGTCTTTGATTATGAGATGAGAAGAGAAGACACAAAAGATGACACAAAGGTAAAACTAATGGGGGACTAATCAAACCCTAATTGTGAGCATGCTTGGGTGTTCCTAGGGTTTATGAAGCTTGCAAGAGATCTCCAAGAAGAGCCACCAAGGAAGAAGCAGATGAAAGGAGGAGAAGCAAAAGAAGCAAGTCAACCTACTTCACTTAAGAAGGTAAGTTGCTTGAAGAAAGAAAGTGAAGAGGGAACATGAATGAGAAAGCTCACTCTAAGACAACACAAAATGCAGCAATGAATGCATAAGAGAGATGAGAAGAGATTGTGAGAAGTGAAGGCAAATTCACTTCTCAAAGCACTTACCACCTGAAAAGTTAGCATAAAGAAGAAATGAAGTGAAAATGAAATGAATGCAAAGATATAAACCAAAATCAGAAGCATATTTATGATGTTAATGATGCTATGATATTATGCAAAGACATATCAAGAGATGTGAATGATCATACAAGTAATGAAGATGCAAGTGAAACATGAAAGGAGGCATGAAAGTTCATGAATGTTTATGGGATGTAATGAATGCATAACATGGCAAATGGATGGTGCAATGATCAAACATGATTCTAATGTGTCCTATGATGTCTTAGAAGTCATGTGGATGTAAGAAATGTCATGGCAAGTTCATGAATGCAAGCATATGCAAGATGTATGCAAGAGAAGATGAGAAATTAGGGTTTTCATGCAACATGAGATGCAAAACTCAAAAATAGAAGCAAATGACAAGATAAAAAATTGAAATTGCAACCCAAAGAACCCTAACCCCATATGATATCACACCCCAAAGGAGAAGACCTAACTCTTAACCTAATGAAAGATATGATTTTTCTAAGTTATCTAGGGTTTTAAGGTACTTAAAGGGGAAAAATGCCAATTAATTTAAAAAGGCAGAATAAATTCATGAAAAAATTATGTTAGAAACTACATTTCAAATGAAGATCAATGCAAAATGAACCATTGTCATACCATTCTTGGTTAGGCAGAAAATAATTCTTGAAGTTAGGGTTCTATAATGTGAATTTTATGAACCCTAAATTCAAGAAAATTATCAAAAATGGTTCAAAACCAAAAAGAAATTTGTGTGGATGGTATGACAATGTTCCTAAATGTTTAAGAATGCTCTCCGATTTTTTTGGTGATTTTTAAATACTTAAATGTATTTTTAATTAATTAAAATCAATTAACTAATTAAATAAAACAATTAAATGAATTAAAAATACTTTTTTAATGCAAAAAATAAAAATAAAAATATTTTTGGGTTAAGAAAAATATTTGGAATCAAAGTGCAAAATAAAAATATTTTTGAGATTTTCTAACTATTTTAAATAAATGGAACAAAATAAATAAGAAAAATATGAAATAAAAATGGATTAAAATAAAAGTAAGCTGAATCAAGGGCTCATATTCAAAGTTGAGAGATTTTGGTTGACTGGCGCGTGAATGGGTGGACATGATTCATTCTGGGCTGATTTTCATTAACTAATTAATTAATCTTTAATTAAACAGAATTAAGGTTTAATGATGGCATCTGGACCATTCAAACACGCAGGGAAGCTCAATCCTACGGCCAGAATTCAAATAAAACCCTAAACCTAATTAAAACACTAATGACCTTCAGGTGACTGGAACACTGTTCCGGTCATCTTCTTCGGCCATCCATTTTCCTATCTCACTCAAAACTTCACCCAAACCCTCTAAAGCTCCAGAATCACTCAACAAACATCAAGAAACAAGAATCCAAGCACGAAATCCATTTATTTTCAGAAACAAGCATGAATAAAATCAATCTCTTTTTAGGTCAAAATTTTTAGAGATTCGGTTCATGCTCATCACTTCACCATTTTCAAAAATAACAAGTGCAGTAGAATCAGGGGATCATGGGGAACATTTCTATAACTTAAAAAGAGATTTCTAGAAAAAGAGTTTGAGATGGCTACCTGAGTTGGAGCTTTGAGATTCTGAGCTTTTAGGGCCTCTCCTTCGTGCAAGTCAGCTTCAATCAACCCCCTGAGGATGATGTGAAGCTTGAAAAGCTTTGAGAGTGGCTGATTTGTGTTGGATGGTTCTGGTTTAGCAGAAATGGAGGTTTGTGTGTGTGGTGATTCAGGCTGTTTCAGAGGGTGGGTATTGTTCTATGGATGAAGAGTGATTTGTTGGTGAATGAATTTCTGGATTTTGTTAAGTTTTGAGGTTGTTTCGAAGAGAACAAGTTTGTGCACAAAAATGTGAATTTGATGTTGTGTGTGTTCTCAGCTTGTGTGATGCTTGTTTTTATGATCCTTATGCAATCCCTAAACTATTGGAATGGGTCAGAAGACTTGACATGCACTGTGGGAATGGTATGGAGCAATTGGCCAAAAAGTCAATAGTTGGTGTACTTCAAGCATGGGCCATGACAGAAGCTATTTTAGGGTTGCTCTGAGTTCAGCTGTCTTCAAGGATGGCCATGGGATGATTTAGAGTGACCAGAAGTGAATGGATGGTGAGATGGCACATGTTTTGCATTTTCACAACTTGTTGCACTTTGAGATATTTGGTCATGGAAATGTCTCATTCAATGCTGAATTTTGGTCATGAAGTGTTACATGATGTTGCTATGATGCTTTGAGATCATTTAGAAACCATACCAACCCTTAGAAATCATTCTTGCAAGAATCCCTCTTTTGACAATTTTATGAAAAATGGCTTATGGAAGCTTGTGATCCAAGGCATGAAACTTTGTGAATTTTGTGCAATTCTGATTTTGGCAAGTTACAATATGTTGTAATGATGCTTAGAAGTCATTTAGAGGTCATGAAAGTGCTTAGAACTTGATTTTGCAAAAATCCCTCTTTGGCATGAAACTAAAAATTATGTGATTTTTGCCAACTTTGAAAGAACATAACTTGAGTTCCATAATGAATTAGGACTTGTTCTTGTACTTTTTGAAAAGGGAATGATCCAATCTAAAACTTTAATGACCAACAATTTTTTATTTGAAGCATTTTTGGTTGAGAAAGAGGAGGTTGAAAAACTTTCCCAAAATGGAAAGTTTACATTACAAGTCATTTCCATTTTTGGCAACTTTTAGTTTAGCTTATTTTTCTTCAAATTTGTGAACTTCTAAGCACTTAAATGATCAAATAAAGACCATATAACTTCAATTTGATGAAAATTCCACTTTGGTTCCATGGATAGGGGCCTCAGATGCCCTGATTTTGTTCTGACTTGCTCAAGAAGTTACCTAGTGAACAGATGACTTCCACAAAGAATTTCTTCATCAAACTTGGTACACATGATCCTTATAAAATATTGAGACCATCAGAAACAAGAATGACCAAAAAATTTGGAGTTATGGCCTCTGAAACCAAAACCCTAATTTCAGGTCATATGTGTAGTGAAACCCTAGCTCAGCTTCCATGCTTTCCCAGTTCTTGTGATTCTTTGACTTCCTTGATCTTTGAGGGATATAAGATGATGATTGAACATACATGGACCCTCTTGGAATGATTGATGGCCTTTGGAGTGGCTCAGATAAATCCTTGGATTGCTCAGACCACAAACCCTAGATGCAGATGAACTTGAACTATACAGATGAAACAAAAATGCAATATGACATGATATGCTTAAAATAATGCAAAGATGAAAGATCACAAGACATGGTATGAACTTAGTGAGGGAAAATTGGGTGTTTACAGCTGCCCCTATTCAAGCATGAGTTAGATGTGCAGGATTTAAGCGCATGGCTTAACAGATAAAGTAGATAACTTGTGGTTGAATACCAAAGACAGTCCAAAATTTGCACTCACTGGGGAGAAGAAGAAAAGGAATATAAATTGCAAAAGGCAGTAAAGTATGATCATAAAGTGCGGGCGATGGAGGACGACTGCTGGGGAAATAAAGACCATGACGGGGACGGCCATCAGGTAAGGAAATAAGATTCTCTGGGGATTAAAGTAAGGGCAATGATGGGGACGGCCATCAGGTTTGCAAAGTAAGGTAAACAACGATGGGGACGACCATCAGTTTAAAGAATGAATGAAATAAATGATGAGGGACAGTCATCAAAGGTGAAGGACGATCACCTAGCAGGGGACGACTGCTCTTTATCACGACATAGGACGAATGCCGGATAGAAAAAAAGTCGACGATGGGGACGGTCATCGGATAGGCATGATGAAGGAAGATCATTAAGAGGTGAAGGACGATCACCTAGCAAGGTGCGGCTGCTCTCGGGGTTGTTTCATGATATAGGACGAATGTCAGATAACAAGATCAACGATGGGGACGACCATCGGATAAAACGATGAAGGACGATCATCAGAAGGTGAATGACGATCACCTAGCAGGGGACGGCTGCTA
Source organism: Lathyrus aphaca (assembly GCA_963966055.1). Classification (NCBI taxonomy): domain Eukaryota; kingdom Viridiplantae; phylum Streptophyta; class Magnoliopsida; order Fabales; family Fabaceae; genus Lathyrus; species Lathyrus aphaca. The sequence continues at coordinate 213,337,637 of OZ014521.1, forward strand.
AATATCATGACATAGGATGAATGCCGGATAGAAAAGGGTTCCAATAATGGAGACTCCGCTGGGAGAAAAGATGAGGGACGGTCATCCAAAGGTGAAGGACGATCACCTGGCAGGGTACGGCTTCCGAAAGTATCATGACATAGGACGAATGTCAGATAGAAAAGAAGTTTTGCTGGGGACTTCGCCGGGGAATAATAAACACGAACGAGTGTTTACATCCAAGAAAAGAAAGGTACAAGTGTTTGACACTGTGTATATATTAAAGGTACAAGTGATTGACCTTATAACAGAACGTGCCCCAGGGTGTGATGAAAGTTGTCTTCTCCATGTCTTCAGGTGACATCTTGATCTGATTATATCCTGAAAATCCATCCATGAAGGAGAACACCGAGAACTGAGCCGTGTTGTCGACCAATACATCAATGTGAGGTAATGGGAAGTCATCCTTTGGGCTGGCTCTGTTCAGATCCCAGTAATCCACACACATCCGTACTTTGCCATCCTTCTTAGGCACAGGTACAATGTTAGCAACCCACGGAGGGTAACTAGCCACAACAAGGAAACCGGCGTCCCACTGTTTTTGCACCTCCTCTTTTATCTTCATGGCCATATTCGGGCGAGTACGACATAGCTTCTGTTTCACTGGAGGACAGTCTTCCTTTAGAGGCAGCTTGTGCGTAACAATATCGGTGTCCATACCTGGCATGTCTTGGTATGATCAAGCAAAGACATCAACGTACTCTCGTAGCATGTCAATAAGTTGTTCCTTCCCTGAATCTTGTAGACGGGCCCCGATCTTCACTTCTTTCAAGTCTTCTTCGGTACCAAGATTAACTGTCTCAACTTCCTTCTGATGAGGAGTGATAACCTTCTCCTCTTGCCTTAACAGTCTGGCTAGCTCTTCAGGTAGCTCATAATCTTCTTCAACCCCTTCATCGGCTTGATTAATCGAATTGTCGAAGTCATACGAAGTCATAGCAGTGTCGTTGTCGATGCAGTCTGGAGGGCACTCTCTGCAAGGGTTTAGATTGGTTCATTTTAGTGATCGGTTTTATCTTGTTTAGAAAAAAGAGTGAAAATGAAGTTATTATGAAAACATTGCCATTTTATTGTTTTGTACAAAAAATGAAAAATGAAAAACACTGAGCGAGAAAAAAGAGACTCATTTGCAAAAGATGTCCTGATATTCATTAATTGATCGTTTGCACAAAATACAAGATGGCCCGATTACAAAATGAGTCCTGACATCTTGGGCAAGATGCAGGACTTGATGCATGCTTAAAGACAGGAAATAATAATTACTCTGCAGGAGTAACTCTTATAATTTCCTGGGAAGACCAGTTTGAGACTTGGTTCCCCGGGATCCTTGGACGTATCCAGCTTTCCAGGTTACGTTCGTCTTCTTCCTCGTCTTCCAGACTGTTCACAGCATCCGAGGTAAGCATTCCCCCGCTGACAAATTTGGGCTCCATTGCAGCCTCTGGTTGGTTTTGTCGAGTTGGTCTGTAACCCAACCCAAATTTGTCTTCTTTCTTTTCAACTGGCAGCAGCTTGCCCCAGCCTTGAGTGGTACCCTCCTCAACAACCTTCCGGGCCTGTTGATATGAAGTGATGGAAGTTCCAGACACAACAGTTACTTCATTAATGTTAAGGGCCTCAAACCCCTGACTCATAGTCTCATGGACCTCCCCATCCATCTCTATATACTTGTAAGTAGCCAGCTGGCTAACGAAAATATCTTCCTCCCTGCAGATTGTGATGATTTGGCCTTCCCACTCAAATTTTAACTTCTGGTGAAGGGTAAATGTAACAACGCCAGCGGCGTGAATCCAGGGTCTACCCAACAAATAGCTGTAGGCTGGCTTTATGTCCATCACGAAGAAGGTAGTTTTAAAAGTCTGTGGGCCAATCAACACAGGTAGATCAATCTCACCAAGCACCGATTTTTTAGAGCCATCAAATGCTCTCACCACCAAGTTACTTGGACGCAATGCCAAACCATTCCACTCTAGCTTCACCAAGGCTTTCTTTGGGAGGACATTAAGCGAGGACCTAGTGTCCACCAGCACATGAGAAAGAACAACACCTTTGCATTCTAAGGTGATATGTAAAGCCTTGTTATGATTGCGTCCCTCCGTTGTTAAATCAGAATTTGTGAAGCCCAGCCCATGACTGGTGTTAACATTTGCAACCACTGTTTCCAGCTGATTAACCGTAATCTCTTCAGGCACATATGTTGCGTGCAGGACTTTCAACAATGCATTCCTATGGACTTCGGAACACATTAACAGTGATAATATAGAGATTTTGGAGGGTGTCTGATGAAGCTGGTCCACCACCTTGTAATCGCTCTTTTTGATTATTCTCATGAACTCATCCACCTCTTGTTCAAAAGACGTCTTCGGAGTTCCTTTATCAGTTGGCTCTTCAAGTACCACATTCTTCCCTTTTGCCTTAGCAGCAGCTTCAGCTTCAGCATTGGGTCTTGGTGTTTGTGAGGCAAAAAGGCGTCCGCTTCTGGTGAAGCCTCCGCCTCCCCCAACATTGTCAACTTGTGGTGAAGAGGTTGATGAATCTAGAGTGATCTTCTTTCCGTCGTAGTAGAGATCAGAGTCGTATTGCCAAGGTATGGCATTACTGCTTTCATAAGGAACAGGTCCAGGCACCGTAATAGTGACCGGACTGATTGCTGCAGCGGAAGGAACTGTGATGGTATGCGGGTCGTAGTAGATTGTGATTGGAGATCTGGCAGGAGGTGTTGCAGTTTGTTGGAAATTGTTGTTGGGATGAACATTTGCTGGGTCATAATAGATCGTGACCGTTGAGACATCTTCATTAGTGTTTTCTGGTGTTGTAGGTGTTTCCGTAGATAAGATGGGTGCTGATGTTGTAGAAGTAAATGTCGCTGAACTTTGATCTGTTGAAATAATGGATGGAGTGATTGCCGGAGTTGTGGATGAATCAGTGGGAATGATAGTTGTTGCAGTTGTAGGAGGATCTGTTGCTGCTGGAGAAAAAATTGATGATGTTGTAGGAGCCGTTGTGGTAATTAGAAAAATTCCATCTTTGATAAGGCCATCTATGCCAAACCTTATCCTCTCACAACCATTAATACCAATCTTGCACAATTTGCAGCAGGCCTCACAGCCCGGGAACACTTGGCATATCAGGAGTTGAGCTTTAACTTCTGCCAATGGTGTTTGAATCTATGCAACATTATCAATTAGTGCAGATGGTTGGTCCTCTCCTATGGCATTAATCCTGGGCCCACCATGATTAGGCATAGGATTTCTGTTAACATTCGGAGGAGGTGCGAAATTTAGAGCTTTGGAATCGACTAAATCCTGAACCTTCATCTGTAAGGCTCTACACTTCTTATTATTGTGACCAGGTGCAATGGAATGAAAGGCACACCTGGCATTAGCATCATAATTCTTTGGGAGGTTGAGAGGATCTGGTGGGGCCAAGGTCCTTAACTCAACCAGGTTAAGCTTCAGGAGTTGTGGCAGTAGAGTGGCATAAGGCATAGGGATGGGATCAATTACCCTATTTGCCTGAGATGGCCTCTGTTGAAAGGGGCGCTGCTGTTGGTTATTGTTATTGCTGTAAGTTCTTTGTTGCGGAAAATGAGATTGTTGTTGATAATGATGTTATTGTTGTTTTTGAGGAAACAGTGGTTGTTGTGGTAGTGGATCCGGGATAGTAACGACTGCTATTGACCTGTGAGAATACTGGGGTCTGCCCCGGCCTGCATGGATGGCATTAGTTTCACCTGCCCTTCGGGGTCCTGAAAAAGGTTTTCTGGGGTTGTTGGAGGAACTTGCACCATTGTCAGAGATTTTTCCCATCTTCAAAAGACTTTCAATTCTCTCACCAGCTATAACTACATCGGCAAAACTGGTGGAAGAGAAAGCAGCAAGTCTATCAATAGAAGTTCCCTGCAAGGTGTTCATAAACATGTCAGCCATCTCTCTTTCAGACATGGGTGGTTGGACAGCAACAGCAAGCTGTCTCCACCTCTGAGCATAATCCCAAAAGCTTTCCCTCAAAGACTGAGACATGCCCATTAGAAGAGTTCTATTAGGGGCCATGTCTAGGTTGTACTGGTATTGCCGGATGAAGGCTTCGGCTAAGTCTTTCCAACATCTTATAGTGGCCTTTGTCAGATGCGAATACCATTCTCTTGATGCTCCAGTCAGGCTGTCCTTAAAATAGAACATCTATAACTTCTCGTCCATGGTATAAGCCTTGAGTCTTCCCAAGAAAGACTGCAGATGGGTACGTGGGCAAGAGGTACCATTATAGTTTTTGAAGCATGGTGGTTTTAATTTGTGGGGAATCCTCACCCCATCTACCAGTCCCATATCCATCACGTCAAAGCCTAAAGAATTATGGGATTCCAAAGACCTCAGCTTTTCGGCAATCTCATCCAGCCTTCTGTCATACACCTCATCTCCAGCCCCAATAACTGTGAACTGTTCTTCTTGGGGGTCCTCCTGTAGGATTCTGCCCCCAGCAGTATTACCTTGAACATTCCTTGTGCCATTAACATCCAGACTCAAATGGGGCCCAAACTCTGGTGGGTCGATACGAGGTTGTCCTCGTTCATTATTGCTAGTTCCCCCTGTTCCAAGGTGAGGCTCTTCAGGTGTCTGTCTTTCCACCAGCTCTCTCAGCCTTTCCTGGCTCTGAGCTAAGCCAGACATCACAGCCATAAACTGGGTCATTTGGTTTCTCATTTCGACCCTCTCGTTTGCCATTTGATTTCTTACTTCATTCAGGTCCTGCTGTACCTGATCCATTTGAATGCCTGGAAGGTTGTTTCGCGTTGGGTACTGGTGCGTGCGGTTGACAGGGAACACTCTGCGACGAGCAATGTTTACTGAATTCACAACAAAGTGAGAAACAAACAATAAACCAAAACCTACAAAACAAAGAAAGAGTTAGTATGCAATGCAATATTCTTATTTATTTTCCAAGGTATCCGGTTTGGTTCTTGGTTTTGACCTTTCCAGACCTCGAGGAGATGCTTGATGATGTTGAGATGAAGCCCATCAGAATAAAAACAAACTGATATATTACAAATAATGAAAATACATAGTCTGTTTACAATACATGCCCATGGTGGGTCAAAAATACAACAATCAAAAGAAAAAGTACATCAAAAGAAAAGAAATACAAGCAAAGAGGAATCAGACATCCAATCCATAATTATCTTCCCTGACTTCCTTCAGGGGTGCCTCAGTCACCAGACCAACTGGGTGCTCTGTAATGGTCCTAATGAGGAGGTTCCTGGTAGCAATGGCATTAGTCACCTTCTTATGCCTATCCTGATCCTTTGATCTCTTTAACCTCGCTAAGAGCTTCAATTATGATATCTCTTTCTGTGCTGCCAACAGAGCTTCCTGCTGCTTCTTCTCATTGGCCTCCAGCTGCTCAATCTTGTCCTGAGTTCTCTGGTCTATTTGTGCATGGGCTTCGGTGATCCTGATCCACTTATCCTGGCTTTCCTCCAGGTAATACTCATCCCTAGCTTTCTGAATCTTGGCCTCCTTGCAGGCATTCTTCAAAACCAACTCTCCTGCTCTTGCCTTCCTTATGTAGTCATCTGTCCTTTCAATCTTGGTCAGATGCTCAGTCTTGAGTCTTTCCAATCTCTCAATGTCCAGACGACTGTCATTTCTCTCCAAGAGAGTCTTCTTCAGGACTTCAGATAGCTGATTATTCCTCTCTTTTAGCTTTTCAAATTCCTCCAGGCTAACAGTTGCTGCAGGCTGTACTGTAGAAGGTTCGGGTGTGTCTTCCAAGGTGAAAGGCATCCTGGTGATATGAGCTCTAGTATGGGACCAGTCAGAGTACTGGGCTGAAGCAATATTGTTACACCTTCCAAGGATGGTTGTTCCTTTGGTCTGGATGTTGTCCCAAGCCCAGGCAGCTTGTCTGACAACAACTGAGTTAGGTTGAACTTCACAGTATAGGGTCTCAGCTAAATCCTGTCCTCTGGGAGGGTGAACCAAGGCATATCCCAATTATCTCTTAAACAGTAAAGGGTTGTAATTGATGCAACCTTTTACTCCTATTAGAGGCACATTAGGGTATTGCCCGCAGTTGGTAATAATATCCTTGCCTTTGGTGCTTTGGGTGCACCATATGATATCATTTGATGTTAAGGCAATGAACCTCTTGGCCCAATTCTTCTGCTGATGTGGGTTCAAGAAGGCATCTGATTTAGGCAGGTGTCTGAGTAGCCAAGAATAGAACAAGGGAGCACAACATCTGACTAAGTTCCCCCTCTGCTTTTCATTTCTATGATGGATGGAGTAGTAATAATCCCCTAGTAATGTAGGTATTGGGTTCCTTAGCAGGAACAAGTGGATGGCATTCTTACTGACAAATTTAGGCTCATCTGCAAACAATATAGCCCCATATATGCTGAGGACTAAAAGTGCACAGACTGCCCTCCATTCTCCCACTGCAGCCTTCAGGATGGCCTAAGAAATTAAGAAGTCCAGATGTAAACCAGGAATCCCAGCTTTTGTTGTCATATTTTGCTCAATAAGGGCAGGCTCCAAGTGTAATGCCCTTGCTATCTCTTCACTTCTGGGAGCAGCCATCTCTAGGTTGAAGGGGATCCCCCCCTGATAGGCACTCCAATCAACAAGGAAATCTCTTCCAGTAGAGGCCCCATCTGGAAATCTGGAAAAGTGAAGCATCTGAGTGGAGGTTCATAAAACTGCAAGCATGTGTGGATCATGCTTCTCTGAGAAGAATCAAGATCCATAACCATGTCCAAAATACCCCCATAGTGCTCTCTAAACAGTGGGATGTGGTCAGGTGTGATAAGTGACTGGACCTGCCTGATACCAGTCAAGGAAGGCTCAAAGAAGTGATAAGATATGTTGCTTTTCCTTGGAATATCCATGAGTACTGATGAAGAAGCTGAAGACAAATGCTGATGAAGATCACAGACTGAAAAGCTTGAGGTAAGTCTCTGACAGACTGATGTAGGTGAGTCTCTGACAGACTGAAGGAGATAGCTGAAGAAAATACTGAAGAAGATAACTGAAGCTGAGGTCTAAACAGTAGAAGGGGTCAAAACCAAACCAAATATAATGAGGTGGATACCCTAAAAAACAAATAAAAAAATGTTAAATGATGCAATGATGATATATGCAAATGACATGCAAAGGTTTGTGATCAAGAGTTGGATCTGATTATCTGTCTTAGTATAAGGTCCATGTATGTTCAAAGGTCCGGATGGAGGCTCGGAAATCCAGTAACCAGGGTGGGGGACTCAAATAAAGAGTCACATGTCCAGGGCTAATCACAAGTACTGTCCAAAGTGATGCATTCTGAAAACAATACTAGTAACTGGGTATGATGTGGTCCAGGGTTCTTGCAAAACCTATAAATAACCCAACCCCCTCACATGTAATGTTCTAGAACAAAGATCCTCAGACTTGTATCAGTTATGAGAAGTGTAAACACTTCTAACCCGGAGGTACAATGTTTACAATAACCATAAAAGATCCTCCTCTAATTCACCCCAGATTCTGAAGGTCAAAATAAAGGTCATCCAGACTTAGCAGGCTTCCCAGATAGCCCTAACACTACAGGAAATCTGTAGCACAGAGTTCTCAAGAAGAAACCCACATCTGAACCGTGTTTCATATTCCCGCACCAGACCGAAATGGAATGGGAAAGAACATGAACCACTCTAGCCTAGGTGTCACTCAGGTCCCAGGTATAGGGCCTTAATCACTCAGTGAAACCCCACCCACCAAAACAGAAACCAGCTCCATCAATGACAATGATAGTATGATGTATAAAAAAATTGTAAAGAATGCAGTAAATAAAGCTGTACATAAAGTAATAAATAAAGCAAATAAACAAACACAATTAGCACATAACACCCCAGTAAACACAAATCAAACAAGCGCTAGGAGGAACCCACGAAAAGAACCAGAAGCCCTGGTTGCAGTATAAGGGTCCCCAGCAGAGTCGCCAAGATGTCGCTCCCACCGAATGACACCGGAAGTCAAAGAATCACAAGAACTTGCAAAGCATGGAAGCAGAGCCAGGGTTTAACTACAGATGACCTAAAATTAGGGTTTTGGTTTCAGAGGCCATAACTCCAAATTTTTTGGTCATTCTTGTTTCTATTGGTCTCAATATGTTATAAAGATCATATGTACCAAGTTTAATGAAGAAATTCATTGTGGAAGTCATCTGATCACTGGGTAACGTCTTGAGCAAGTCAGAGCAAAATCAGGGCGTCTAAGGCCCCCATACATGGAACCAAAGTGGATTTTTTTTATCAAATTGAAGTTGTATGATCTTTATTTGATCATTTAAGTGCTTGGAAGTTCACAAGATTGAAGAAAAATGAGCTAAACCAAAAATTGCCAAAAATGGAAATGACTTGTAATGTAAACTTTCCATTTTGGGAAAGTTTTTCAACTTCCTCTTTCTCAACCAAAAATTCTTCAATTGAAATATTGTTGGTCATGAAAGTTGTAGATTGGATCATTCCCTTTTCAAAAAGTACAAGAACAAGTTCTAATTCATTATAGAACTCAAGTTATGGCTTGTCAAAGTTGGCAAAAATCCCATAATTTTCAAGAATGCACCAAAAGGGATTCTTTGCAAAACCACTTGCCAAGGCATTTTGTGACTTCAAACACACTTCTATGTATTATAACATCATAATGCATTGCCTTAAGATCAGAATTGCCCAAAGAATTGCAAGATTTCATGCCTTGAACATCAAGAATTCTCAAAGGGGCCAAAACTTCACATAATTGCAAAACACCACATAACTTTGCTCCCACTTGCTGAATTGCCTCAAGACTGATTTTGTGGACATCCTTGAACTCAGCTGTGCATGGACAAGCCAATGAGCCAGCTACACCATTGCCCATACCTCAAGTACAACACTTTTGACTTTTTGGCAAAAACACCCATACCAATCACAACAGTCCACCACCCACTCTCTGCCCAATCCAAACTTTACAAGCATGGTCTAAGGACTCATTTTCATAACACACACAAGCCTAACACTCCAAGAACTCAGCATTGCCAAAATCACTCCCTCTTGCATTTTCCTTCGAATCTCTCAGCTTACTCACTCAATCTTCAAACCAATTTCACCATTGATCTCAAAATCACTCACTGACCACAAAGCAACCATTAAACCATCCAAGAACGCCCCATACACAAAACACGATTCTTGTCCAGTTGAGTTGCTACAACACAAACCAGCCATTCTCAAAGCCTTTGAAGCATTCCATTAGTCTCAGGAGGTCAAAGGGAATCATTTTGCACAAAGGAAGTGGCCAGAAAGCTCAAGTTTGGAAAGCTTCATCTCAGGTAGTCATCTGAAATCATTTTTCCAGAACTCATATTTTATGCTCCATTAAGAAAACGCATGATTCGCTGATCACTCTGAGCTTTGTATTTTCGAAAATGGTTGAGAAATGAGTTTGTATGAATGTTTTGAAATTTCTGCCATTTTTGATCTTTCCTTCGAATCTTGTTTATGAGTAATAAGAAATCTGTTTTGAGGTTAGATTAGTGTTTAGGAGGATGAGAGGAACTGATCTGGAGCTTTAGAGCTCCAGAAATGACCTAGGGAGAGAGTTTGAGATTTTCAGGGGAGGATGTCACCGGAGAAGACGACCGAAGCTCTTCTCTGGTGACCTGAAAGTCATTAAATATTCTAATTAGGGTTAGGGTTTTGTTTGAATGTAGGTCGTTTGATTGTGCTTTCCCGCGTGTGATGGACGTTTGAGATCACTTCATTAACTTTTAATCTGGATTTAATAATTAATTAATTAGGTTTAGTTAAGTTTGAATTGTGGCCATCAGATTTGGCGCGTGGTCAACACTAGAACCCCCCAGAATCAATCCCAGCCCTTGACTGCTCATACTTCTGTTTTATTTAATTTTTATTTCAATTTTCCTTATTTATTTTATAGCAAGAAAATTCTAAAAATATTTGTATTCTGCATTTTCACTTCAAATAATTTTCTTAACCCAAAAATATTTTTATTTTTATTTTTTGCATTTAAAAATCATTTTTAAAACATTTAAATGTTTATTTTAATTAATTAATGGAAATTAATTAATTAAAATATCATTTAGGTTTCTAAAAATCCCAAAAAAATTCACATGGCATCTTTAAACATTGACAAACATTATCATACCATTCACACAAATTTCTTTTTGGTTTTGAACCATCTTTGATAATTTTCTTGAATTTAGGGTTCATAAAGTTCACATTTTAGAACCCTAACTTCAAGAATTCTTTTCTGCCAAACCAAGAATGGTATGACAATGGTTCTTTTTGCATTGATCTTCATTTAGCATGTAGTTTATAGCATAATTTTGTCACAAATTTCTTCTGCATTTTTTATTTGAGTTGCATTTTTTTCCCTTTAGGTACCTTAAAACCCTAGATAACTTAGAAAAATCATAACTTCCTTAGGGTTAAGAGTTAGGTCTCCTCCTTTGGGGTGTGATATCATATGGGGTTAGGGTTCCTTTGATTGCATTTTCAATTTTTTATCTTATCATTTGCTTCTGTTTTTGGTTTTTGCATCTCATGTTGTATGAAAACCCTAATTTCCCATCTTTCTTTGCATACATCTTGCATAAGCATTCATATAAGAGCTTGCCATGACATTTTATGCATTCACATGACTTCTAAGGCGTATTAGGACACATTAGAATCATGTTTGGTAATTTCTTCATCCATTTACCATGTTATGCATTCATTACATTCCATGAACATTCATGAACTTTCATGCTTCCTTTATGCTTCATTTGCATCATTTGTATGATCATCCATTGCACTTGACATACACTTGTATCATCTCTTAGCATCATTAACATCATGCACATGCTTCTGGTTTTGGTTTTCATCCTTGCATGCATTCCATTTTCATTTCATTTCATTCCTTTATGCTAACTTTTCAGGTGGTAAGTGCTTTGAGAAGTGAATTTGCCTTCACTTCTCATTTCTCTTCTCATCTTTCTTATGCATTCATTGCTGCATTTTATCTTTGCTTTAGAGTGAGCTTGCTCATTCATGTTCCTCCTTTACTTTCATTCTTCAAGTAACTTATCTTCTTAAGTGAAGTAAGTTAACTTGTTTCTTCTGCTTCTCCTCCTTTCATTTGCTTCTTCCTTGGTGGCTTTTCTTGAAGATCTCTTGCAAGCCTCATAAACCCTAGGAACACCCAAGAATGATAACAATTAGGGCTTTGATTAGTCCCCTATTAGTTTTACCTTTGTGTCATCTTTTGTGTCTCTCCTCTCATCTCATAATCAGGGACTAAACCCCTAGGGTTTTAAGGCTTTGTGATTAAGATTATGCCTGCATCCTTCTCTTAGGATGGAGTGTATAACTTTAATCCTAAGTGTTAAACCCTTAATGTGTTTAAACATCTTAATCAATCCACCTAATAATCACTAAGACAATAGCTTGTAACTTAGGCCTTGCACTAGGGTTCTAATTCTTCCTTAATTGGTTAAGAAGGACTAACCCTAGTGTTAATGGACAAGTCCCCCTCAAGTTGTCTTACAAACCATAAAATCCATTTCTTAATTCTACCATTAACTAAAATCCATTTTAATAAAGGCTTTTTTTTGTCATGAGGTTAATCCCTAATCATGGATTAAGTTGAGGTATCTTCCTCAGCTTAAATGTTCTCATCTATTATCCTTCTATTAGGATGGTGTAATGGGTCCATTAAATCCTTGATTATGGCTTAAACTCATTACTTAACACTAAACAAAAACTCCAAAAAATATCTAAATAATTGCAAGTAGGTTAATGATCTTAATCCTACATCATGGTGATTAAGTCTGAGGTGCTTACTTCATACTTAAGGTATTCTCATTACCCCTAATCAGAGGGAGGATGTGATGAGTTTACTAACCCTTGGTTTAGGATTAAGCTCATTTTCTTATGACAGACAAAAAAAGCAATAAAAGATTGAAAACATCAAAAACAAACAATAATCGTCTCCTCTAGGATTCTTTTCTCACCTCATTCACTCACAAACGAGAACTCGCTTCTTCCCTCTAAATGCAAGACAATTAGCACCTGAGCCAGACAGGTCATACACTTGAGCATAGACAAGTAAGCAGTTCATCAGTCAATTTATCTTTCAGTCTCTTTGAGTTGAACTACGGTGTTCTGACTTCCTCATTGCACGAGAGGATACATAGGCATAACTTAACCGTTATCGAACAAAAGTCTTTTCCCCCCTCTTCCAGCATTATTCTTTTAAGCCTCATTCCTGAGCATTTCATTTCATATACCTTTTGCACTAACACCTGTATATTCTTTTCCAGCTTTTGCACACAGATAGCACTGACACTACCCCTTTAAACACAAATCTTTCAACCGTGGATCTCGTCGAGTATGACGGATAATCTGGGTTCTAACACCTTCCCAGGTTGTAACCAACCCCCTTTCTCAATTTCTCTGGTTTGCAACCGTCTTATCCATTTATTCCTAGGTTTATGCAGCATTACCTTTCCTTCGGGATAAAAATGCCTAGCTGGCGACTCTTTTCAGTTCATCTTCATGTTCTCTCTCTTTCGCCGAACGTTCGCGTCTGTACCCCATCCGACCCGGTGTCATTTCGTGGGAGTGACAACTTGGCGACTCTACTGGGGACCATTATACTTCAACCAGGGCTTCTGGTTCTTTTTGTGGGTTCCTCCTAGCGCTTGTTTGATTTGTGTTTACGGGGGTGTTACGTGCTACCTGTGCTTATTTATTTACTTTATTTATTGCTTTATGTACAACTTTATTTATTTCTTTCTTTTACAGTCTTATGCATATTTCATACTGTCATTATCATTGTGTTGGATCTGGTTTTCTTTGGTGGGTGGGATTTCATTGAGAGATTAAGGTCCTATACCTGGGACCTGAGTGATACCTAGGCTAGAGTGGCTTCATATTCTTTCCCATTCCATTTCGGTCTGGTGCGGGAATATGAAACACGGTTCAGATGTGGGTTTCTTCTTGAGAACTCTGTGCTACAGATTTCCTGTAGTGCTAGGGCTATCTGGGAAGCCTGCTAAGTCTGGATGACCTTTATTTTGACCTTCAGAATCTGGGGATAATTAGAGAAGGATCTTTTATGGTTATTGTAAACACTATACCTCCGGGTTAGAAGTGTTTACACTTCTCATAACTGATCCAAGTCTGAGGATCTTTGTTCTAGAACATTACATGTGATGGGGTTGGGTTGTTTACAGGTTTTGTAGGAACCCTTGACCACATCATACCCAGTTACTAGTATTGTTTTAAGAATGCATCACTTTGGACAGTTCTTGTGATTATCCCTAGACATGTGACTCTTTATTTGAGTCCCCCACCCTGGTTACTGGATTTTTGAGCCTCCATCCGGACCTTTGAACATACATGGACCTTATACCAAGATAGATAATCAGATCTAGCTCTTGATCACAAACCTTTGCATATCATTTGCATACATCATCATTGCATCATTTAACATTTGTTTATTTGTTTTTCAGGGTATCCATCATTTCATATTTGGTTTGGTTTTGACCCCTTCTACTGCTTAGACCTCTGCTTCAGCTATCTTCTCCAACACTTTCATCAGTCTGTCAGAGACTTACCTCCAACTTATCAGTCAGTGATCTTCATCAGCATTTGTCTTCAGCTTCTTTATCAGCACTCATGGAGACTCCAAGGAAGAGAAACATATCTTACCACTTCTTTGAGCCCATCTTGACTGGTATCAGGCAAGTCCAGTCCCTTATCACACTTGACCACATCCCACTGTTTAGAGAGCACTATGGGGGTATTTTGGACATGGTTATGGATCTTGATTCATCTCAGAGGAGCATGATCCACACATGCTTGCAGTTCTATGACCCTCCACTCAGATGCTTCACCTTTGCATATTTCCAGATGGGACCACTGCTAGAAGAGTTTTCCTTATTGATTGGAGTTTCTATCAGGAGGGGAATCCCTTTCAACCCAGAGATGACTGCTCCCAGAAATGAAGAGATAGCAAGGGAATTGCATTTGGAGCCTGACCTCATTGAGAAAAACTTGACAACAAAAGCTGGGATTCCTGGCTTACATCTAGACTTCTTGATTTCTCAGGCCACCCTGAAGGCTGCAGTGGGAGAATGGAAGGCAGTCTATGCACTATTAGCCCTCAGTATATATGGGGTTATATTGTTTGCAGATGAGCCCAAGTTTGTGAGTAAGAATTCCATCCACTTGTTCTTGCTGAGGAACCCTGTCCCTACATTACTGAGAGACTTCTACTACTCCATTCACCAGAGAAATGAAAAGCAAAGGGGGAAGCTAGTCAGATGATGTGCTCCTCTGTTCTACTCTTGGCTGCTCAGACACTTGCCAAGATCAGATTCCTTCTTGAACCCTAATCAGCAGAAGAATTGGGCCAAGAGGTTCATTGCCTTACCAAAGGTAAGGATATTATTACCAGCTGTGGGCAATACCTTAATGTGCCTCGGATAGGGGTAAAAGGTTGCATACACTACAACCCTTTACTGTTTAAGAGACAATTAGGATATGCCTTGGTTCATCCTCCCAGAGGACAAGATTTGGCTGAGACCCTATACTGTGAAGTTCAACCTAACTCTGTTGTTGCCAGACAAGCTGCTTGGGCTTAGGACAACATCCAGACCAAAGGGACAACCATCCTTGGAAGGTGCAACAATATTGCTTCAGCCCAGTACTCAAATTGGTCCCGTACTAGAGCTCAGATCACCAGGATGCTTTTCACCTTGGAAGACACACCTGGACCTTCTACAGTACAGCCTGCAGTAACTGTTAGCCTGGAGGAATTTGAAAAGCTGAAAGAGAGGAATAATCAGGTATCTGAAGCCCTGAAGAAGACTCTCTGGGAGAGAAATGACAGTTGTCTGGACATTGAGAGATTGGAAAGACTCAAGACTGAGCATCTTACAAAGATTGAAAAGACAGATGACTACATAAGGAAAGCAAGATCAAGAGAGTTGGTTTTGAATAATGCCTGCAAGGAAGCCAAGATTCAGAAGGCTAGGGTTGAGCATTATCTGGAGGAAAGCCAGGCTAGGTGGATCAGGATCACCGAAGCCCGTGCACAAGAAGACCAGAGGACTCAGGCCAAGATAGAGCAGCTGGAGGCCAATGAGAAGAAGCGGCAGGAAGCTTTGTTGGCAACTCAGAAGGATATATCAGAATTGAAACTCCGGGCGGGGTTAAAGAGATCAAAGGATCAGGACAAGCATAAGAAACTGACTAATGCCATTGCTACCAGGAACCTCCTCATTAGGACTATTACAGATCACCCAGCTGGTCCAGTGACTGAGGCCCTCCTGAAGGTAGTCAGGGAGGATGACTTTGGATTGGATGTCTGATCCTTTTTCTCGTATTTCTTTCTTTTGATGTACTTTTCTTTTTGTTGTATTTTGACCCACCTTGGGCATGTATTGTAAATAAACTATGTATATTCGTCCTGTTGTAATATATCAGTTTGTCTTATTTATTGGTGGGCTTTATCTCTCAACATCATCAAGCATTTCCTAGAGGTCTGGAAAGGTCAAAACCAAAGAACCAAACCGGATACCCTTGGAAGACAAATAAGCATATTGCATTGCATACTAACATTTTCTTTGTTTTGTAGGTTTTTGTTTGTTATTTGTTTCTAACTTTGTTGTGGTCTCAGGAAACATTGCTCGTCGCAGAGTGTTCCCTGTCAACCGAACACACCGGTATCCAATGCGAAACAACCCTTCGGGCATTCAAATGGATCAGGTACAGCAGGACCTGAATGAAGTAAGAAACCAAATGGCAAACGAAAGGGCTGAGATGAGAAATCAAATGACCCTGTTTATGGCTGTGATGGTTGGCTTAGCCCAGAGCCAAGAAAGGATGAGAGAGCTGGTGGAAAGGCAGACTCCTGAAAAGCCCCACCCTGGAACAAGAGGAACCAGCAATAATGA
Source organism: Lathyrus aphaca (assembly GCA_963966055.1). Taxonomy (NCBI): domain Eukaryota; kingdom Viridiplantae; phylum Streptophyta; class Magnoliopsida; order Fabales; family Fabaceae; genus Lathyrus; species Lathyrus aphaca. The sequence goes on from OZ014521.1 coordinate 213,353,639, forward strand.
ACGCGGGGAACCTCGCAAAGACCCACCAGAGTTCGGGTCCCATTTGAACCCAGATGTTCATGTCCCAAGGAATATTCAAGGAAACACTGCTGGAGGCAGGATCTTGGAAGAAGATCCTCTGGAAGAGCAGTTCACAGTTATTGGGGCTGGGGATGAGGTGTATGACCGAAGGCTGGACGAGATTGCTGAAAAAGCTGAGGTCTTTGGAATCCCAGAATTCTCTAGGCTTTGACGTAATGGATATGGGGCTGGTAGATGGGGTGAGGATTCCCCACAAATTCAAACCCCCGTGCTTTGAAAAATATAATGGTACCTCTTGCCCGCGTACTCATCTGCAATCTTTCTTAGGGAGACTCAAGGCTTTTACCATGGACGAGAAATTATGGATGTTCTATTTTGAGGACAGCCTGACTGGAGCATCAAGAGAATGGTATTCGCATCTGACTATGGCCACTATAAGATGTTGGAAATACTTGGCCGAAACCTTCATCCGTCAATACCAGTACAACCTAGACATGGCTCCCGATAGAACCCTTCTAATGGGCATGTCTCAGTCTTCAAGGGAAAGCTTCCGGGATTATGCTCAGAGGTGGAGACAGCTTGCTGCTGCTGTCCAACCACCCATGTCTGAAAGAGAAATGACCGACATGTTTATGAACACTCTTCAAGGAACATATATTGACAGACTTGCTGCTTTCTCTTCCACCATTTTTGCTGATGTAGTTATAGCAGGTGAGAGAATTAAGAGTCTTTTGAAGATGGGAAAAATCTCCGACAACGGTGCAAGTTCCTCCAACAATCCCAGAAAACCTTTTTTAGAACCCCGAAAGGCGGGTGAAACAAATGATATTCATGCAGGTAGGGGCAGACCCCAGTATTCTCACAAATCAATAGCAGTCGTTACTATCCCGGCTCCAGTTCCACAATAACCACTTTTTCCTCAACAACAACAACAACAACATCACTATCAGCAACAATCTCATTTTCCGCAACAAAGAACGTACAACAATAACAACAACAACCAACAGCAGCACCCCTTTCAACAGAGGCCATCTCAAGCAAATAGGGTGATTGACCCCATTCCTATGCCTTATGTCGCTATACTACTACAACTCCTGAAGCTCAACCTGGTTAAGTTAAGGACGTTGGCTCCACCAGATCCTCTCAATCTCCCGAAGAATTATGATGCCAATGCCAGGTGTGCCTTTCATTCCAACGCACCTGGTCACAATACCGAGAAATGTAGAACCTTGCAAATGAAGGTTCAAGATCTGGTCGATTCCAAAGCTCTCAATTTCGCACCTCCTCCAAATGTTAACAGAAATCCTATGCCTAATCATGGTGGGCCCATAATTAATGCCATATAAGAGGACCAACCATCTGCATTGATTGACAATGTTGCACAGATTCGGACACCGTTGGCAGAAGTCAAAGCTCAACTCTTAAAATGCCAGGTGTTCCCAGGCTGTGAGGCCTGCTGCGAATCGTGCAAAACTGCTATTAATGGCTGTGAGAGGCTAAGGCTTGGCATAGATGGCCTTATCAGAGATGGAATTTTTCAAATTACCACAACGGTTCCTACAACATCAACAACTCTTTCTTCAGCAACAACAGATCCTCCTACAACTGCAACAACTATCATTCCCACTAATTCATCCACAACTCCAGCAATCACTCCTTCCATTATTTCAACAAAACAAAGTTCATCTACACTTACTTCTACAACATCAACACCCATCTTATCAACGGAATTGCCTACAACACCAACAAAATCTAATGAAGATGTCTCAACGGTCACGATCTATTATGACCCGACAACTGTTCATCCCAACAACAATTTTCAACAACAAACTACAACACCTACTGTCAGATCTCCAGTCATAATCTATTACGACCCGTATACCATCACAGTTCCTTCCGCTGCAACAATCAGTCCGGTCACCATTACGGTGCCTGGACCCGTTCCTTATGAAAGCAGTAATGTCATACCTTGGCACTACGGCTCTGATCACTATTGCGATGGAAAGAAGATCACTCTGGATTCATCAACCTCTTCACCACAAGTTGACAATGTTGAGGGAGGCGGAGGCTTCACCAGAAGCGGACGCCTTTTTTCCTCACAAATACCAAGACCCAATGCTGAAGCAGAAGTTGTTGCTAAGGCAAAAGGGAAGAATGTGGTGCTTGAAGAGCCAACTGTTAAAGAAACTCCGAAGACGTCTTTTGAACAAGAGGTGGACGAGTTCATGAGAATAATCAAAAAGAGTGACTACAAAGTGGTGGACCAGCTTCATCAGACACCCTCCAAGATCTCTATCTTATCATTGTTAATGTGTTCCGAAGCCCATAAGAATGCACTATTGAGAGTCCTGCATGCAGCCTACATGCCGGAAGAGATTACGGTTAATCAGCTGGAAACAGTGGTTGCAAATGTTAACACCAGTCATGGATTGGGCTTCACTGATGCCGATTTAACGACAGAGGGACGCAATCATAACAAGGCTTTACATATCACCTTAGAATGCAAAGGTGCTTTCCTTTCTCATGTGCTGGTAGACAATGGGTCCTCGCTCAATGTCCTCCCAAAGAAAGCCTTGGTGAAGCTGGAATATGATGGTTTGGCATTGCGTCCAAGTAACTTGGTGGTGAGAGCGTTTGACGGCTCTAAGAGATCAGTGCTTGGAGAGATTGATTTACCTGTGATGATTGGCCCACAAATCTTTAAAACTACTTTCTTCGTGATGGACATATAGCCGGCCTACAGCTGTTTGTTGGGTAGACCCTGGATTCACGCCGCTGGCGGTGTTACATCTACCCTTCACCAAAAATTAAAATTTGAGTGGGAAGGCCAGATCATCACAATCTGTGGGGAGGAAGACATTTTCGTTAGCCAGCTGGCTACTTACAAGTATATAGAGATGGATGGGGAGATCCACGAGACTATGAGTCAGGGATTTGAGGCCCTTAACATCAATGAAGCAACTGCTGTGTCTGGAACTTCCATCACTTCATATCAACAAGCCCGATAGGTTGTTGAAGAGGGTACCGCTCAGGGCTGGGGCAAGCTGCTGCCAGTAGAAAAGAAAGAAGACATATTCAGTTTGGGTTACAGACCAACTCGACAAGATCAACTAGAGGCTGCAACGGAGCCCAAATTTGTCAGTGGGGGAATGCTTACCCCGGATGTTGTGAACAGTCTGGAAGACGAGGAAGAAGACGAACGCAACCTGGAAAACTGGATACGTCCAAGGATCTCGGGGAACCAAGTCTCCAACTGGTCTTCCCAGGAAACTATAAGAGTTACTCCTGCAGAGTAATTATTATTTCCTGTCTTTTAGCATGCATCAAGTCCTGCATCTTGACCAAGGTGTCAGGACTCATTTTGTAATAGGGCCATCTTGTATTTTGTGCAAATGACTAATTAATGAATATCAGGACATCTTTTGCAAACGAGTCTCTTTTTTCGCTCACTGTCTTTTTCATTTTTCACTTTTGTACAAAAACAATAAAATGGCAATGTTTTCAAAATATAAACTTCATTTTCACTTTTTCTAAATAAGATAAAACTGATCACTAAAATGAACCAATCTAAACTCTTGCAGAGAGTACCCTCCAGATTGCACCGACAACAACACTACTATGACTTCGTATGACTTCAACAATCTGATTAATCAAGCCGATGAAGGGGTCGAAGAATATTATGAGCTACCTGAAGAGCTAGCTAGATTGTTAAGGCAAGAGGAGAAGGTTATCACTCCTCATCAGGAGGAAGTTGAGACAGTTAACCTTGGTACCGAAGAAGACTTGAAAGAAGTGAAGATCGGGGCCCGTCTGTAAGATTCAGTGAAGGAACAACTTATTGACATGCTTCGAGAGTACGTTGATGTCTTTGCTTGGTCCTATCAAGATATGCCAGGTCTGTATACCGACATTGTTGTGCACAAGCTACCACTAAAAGAAGTCAGTCCTCCAGTGAAATAGAAGCTACGCCGTACTCGTCCAGATATGGCCATGGAGATAAAAGAAGAGGTACAAAAACAGTGGGACGCCGGTTTCCTTGCTGTAACTAGTTACCCGCCATGGGTCACTAACATTGTACCTGTGCCTAAGAAGGATGGCAAAGTACGGATGTGTGTGGATTACCGGGATCTGAACAGAGATAGCCTAAAGGATGATTTCCCTTTACCTCACATTGATGTATTGGAAGACAACATGGCTCAGTTCTCGAGGTTCTCTTTCATGGATGGATTTTCCGGGTATAATCAGATCAGGATGTCACCCGAAGACATGGAGAAGACTACCTTCATTACACCTTGGGGCACATTTTGTTACAAGGTAATGCCTTTCGGATTGAAGAATGTCGGGGCAACTTATCAACGGGCTATGGTGACATTATTCCACGACATGATACACAAAGAAATTGAATGCTACGTGGATGACATGATTGCCAAGTCCCTCGCATAAGAAGACCATCTGGTAAATCTGTTGAAGTTGTTCAAGCGTCTGAGAAAGTATCAGCTGAAGCTAAACCCCAACAAATGCACATTCGGGGTACGGTCCGGTAAGCTGTTGGGATTTATTGTAAGTGAAAAGGGAATTGAAGTTGACCCTGACAAAGTCAAAGCCATTCAAGAGATGCCTGCACCTAAGACTGAAAAGGAAGTTTGGGGGTTCTTGGGTAGGTTGAACTACATCTCAAGGTTCATATCTCATATTACTGCAACCTGTGAGCCCTTGTTCAAACTGTTAAGAAAAGAACAAACGGTCAGGTGGAATGAAGACTGCCAGAAGGCTTTTGACAAAATCAAGTACTTATAAGAACCTCCAATCCTTATGCCTCCAGTTGAAGGAAGACCTCTAATAATGTATTTGACAGTATTAGAAGGATCAATGGGGTGTGTGTTGGGCCAGCATGACGAGTCTGGTCGAAAAGAGTATGCAATATACTACCTAAGCAAAAAGTTTACCGACAGTGAACAACATTATTCACTGCTCGAGAAAACTTGATGTGCTTTAGCGTGGGCTGCTCGCCGACTAAGGCAGTATATGTTGACCCACACTACCTTGTTGATCTCAAAGATGGATCCAGTCAAGTACATATTTGAGAAGCCAGCACTTACCGGAAGGGTTGCAAGATGGCAAATGATTCTGACAGAATACGACATTCAGTACACATCTCAAAAGTCCATCAAGAGCAGTGTATTGTCTGACTATCTAGCTGAGCAACCCATTGATGATTACCAACCAAAGAGATTTGACTTCCCTGATGAAGACATCATGTTCCTAAAGGAAAAAGATCATGAAGAGCCTATTCACACTGAAGGGCCTGACCCGGAGGAAGAATGGACAATGATGTTTGATGGGGCTGTCAACATGAATGGTCGTGGAGTTGGTGCATTGCTTATTACACCAAAAGGAGTTCACATGCCTTTCTCGGAAAAACTCACCTTTGCATGCACTAACAATGAAGCTGAATACGAAGCCTGCATCATGGGTCTTGAGGAAGCCATTGACCATAGAATCAAGACTTTAACTGTATTCGGAGATTCAGCTTTGGTAATCAATCAGACCAACGGAAAATGGTACACTCACCAAGAGCATCTGATTCCATATCGAGACTACACGAGGAGATTATTGACTTTCTTCACAACAGTCAAGCTTGAGTACATCCCTCGAGATGAAAATCAGTTTGCAGATGCTCTGGCTACCATTTCCTCCATGATCAAAGTTCAAGCTGCCAATTTTGTGCCTCGGATTTCAATATCCAGACTTGGCCGACCAACATACGATTTCTCTGTGGACATTGCTGAAGATGACAAGCATTGGTTCCATGACATCAAATGCTTCTTAGAGGATCAAACATACCCACCTGGGGCATCATCCAATGATAAGAAGACATTAAGAAGGTTGGCTGGTAGTTTCTTCCTGAATGCTGATGGTTCCTTGTACAAGAGAAACTTTGACATAGATGTGTTGATAAGAAAGAGGCAAAATTGTTGATGCACGAGGTGCATGAAGGATCTTTCGGTACCCATGTTGGAGGACATGCAATGGCTAAGAAATTGTTAAGATCAGGTTACTACTGGATCACAATGGATGCAGACTGTTATGCCTATTCCAGAAAGTGCCACAAATGCCAGATTTATGCAGACAAAGTGCATGTGCCTCCGAATCCTTTGAATGTAATGTCTCCACCTTGGCCTTTTGCCATGTGGGGCATTGACATGATTGGAAAGATCGAACCGACTGCTTCAAATGGCCACAGATTCATTCTGGTAGCCATTGATTACTTCACCAAATGGGTTGAAGCAGCTTCATATGCCAACGTCACCAAACAAGTGGTAGCCCGATTCCTGAAAAGAGACATCATCTGTCGATATGGAGTACCCGAGCGAATCATTACTGATAATGGTTCCAACTTGAACAATAAAATGATGGCAGAACTGTGCCGGGACTTCAAGATCCAACATCACAACTTTTCTCCTTACAGGCCAAAGATGAATGGCGCTGTTGAGGTAGCTAACAAGAATATCAAGAAGATTGTGCAAAAGATGGTGGTCACATACAAAGACTGGCATGAAATGCTACCATTTTCCTTGCATGGGTATCGTACCTCAATCAGAACATCCACTGGGGCAACACCGTATCAGCTTGTGTATGGTATGGAGGCAGTCCTACCTGTTGAAGTTGAATTACCCTCCTTACGGGTACTGGTGGATGTCAAGTTGAATGAAGCAGAATGGGTCCGATCTCGTTACAATCAATTGAATCTGATCGAAGAAAAGAGATTAGCTGCAATCTGTCAAGGGCAGTTATATCAGAAAAGAATGAAGAAAGCCTTCGATCAGAAAGTCAGGCTTCGGGAATACCAAGTAGGGGATCTTGTACTGAAAAGACTCCTTCCTCCTCATACAGACCACAGGGGCAAGTGGACTCTGAATTATGATGGTCCATTCATAGTAAAGAAGGTTTTCTCCGGTGGAACACTGATGCTCACTACTATGGATGGTGAAGATTTCTTATCCCCTGTGAATTCAGATGCAGTTAAAAAATACTTCGCATAAAATGACCCGCTGGACATAAAAACAAAATGTAAGTCCAGGCAGAAATAGGGCATCCCGGTGAGTCAAAAACAAAATAAAAGACTCGGGAAAAAATAAGGGAAAATAAAAAAAATGTGTACACCCGCTGAGTTGAAAAGTCGCATTGGACAGCTCAGGCAAAAATGGGTATCCCGGTGGAATGAAAACCCGAAAGGGCGATCCACGCAAAATAAGGGAATAAGCGAACAACTGCATTCTGAATTTGTCTGTATCTCTTACAACATGGCAAGCTTCTAAAGGTTAAAGTATTAGTCAGGATCAACCTTCTTCAGAAAGCAAGATGAGAAGAACGTCAAGGTCATACGGGTCATAGCAAAGGAAAGCTCACCTGAAGCGTCGTTAACATTGCCAACACCCGTATTTTTCTCAGTTTTTGTAACAATCTCCTCATTTCAGGGATTTGTTTCTTTGACTGTATTTTGCTGATTCAGGGCACCCAGATTAATAAAATCAGAGTTTTCAGTTACACTTCGTCTTGTACATTTTGGTGTTTCGTTTGCAAAAATGTCCAATATCTATGATATAATACTTGAATAAAACAGATATGCCTTTCTAAATTACATGCTTACAGGAAATGTATTTACTTTCAGGAATGTCTAACTCCTATGACGGAATCCGGTAAGGGATACCTCGGGACACTTGTGCGTTTCTTTGTATTAACAGGATTGCAGGTATTCAATGCGCAACGTGGGGCATGCCAAACAGCATCTGGAATGTTTTTCCCCCAGCAAAGTTGCCAAGGCATTACTTCTCCAACACATCTTCTTCAAGCAGCATCAGAAGATGCTCATTTCCCCAACTGAGTTGTCAAGTCTCCTCATCCTCAGCATGATCCTCACAGAAACCTCTAGGAAGATCGTTCAGTGATCTTTCCTTCCCCAGAGTGCCGAATCTCTCATCTCCAGCAAAGACAGGGAACCATCTCCCCACAGAGCTCCAGACTCTCCCAGAAGAGCAATGTCTGAAATTCTCACACAACAAAGTGACGAAAGCTTTCACATCCCCAACTAGGCTCCTCATTACAAAGATAGGTCTATCAGTGACCTATTTCCCCAAGCAGAGTCATACATCTTATCAGATCTACCAACGATCTCATCCCCATCTGGGATGTCACTTTAGGCAGATCATCCAGAGATCTTCACAGCAGCGGGATCCGAATCCCGAACCGGTTTCTTTTGCATAATCATAGCATTCACATCATTTTTCCCCGAGAGCGTAGCATTCCGTCTAAAACGGAGCATTACAGCAAAAATCAAACATTTGCATGATCATAAGTCAGGTTCGAACCAGTCACCTGTATATACCAACAGTACCTCTTCAGCAATATACAAAATACATCCCTTGCACATAAAAGCCAAAGCGTCCCCTTTGCACTCTCAAATACAGATACATGCTCTTTTCGACACTCGTCCGTGTCACCTTTCCCCAATAAAGTTGTCAGAGCACTCTCTACAAACAGATACTTATACATAACATACTTTTGTCGGCACTCGTCCATGTCATCTCATATTTCCCCACAGAAAGCCAAAGCGTCCCCTTTGCAATCACAAACACATGTTCATATACTTTCGACACTCGTCCGTGTCATATCATCCCCTGCAGATATAAACCAAACCAATGCTTATACACTCTCTTGACACCCGTCCGTGTCACCTATCCCCAATACAGTTGCCCGAACACTTGTCTATTATACACTCCTTCCGACACCCGTCCGTGTCATCTTTACCCCACAGGTTGCCAGAATACACTAATAACTTGTGCACTTTCTTTTCTGATACTCGTCTGTATCATGGTCTTAAGGATGCTCGTCCGCATCCTTAATCTATACACAGTGTCAAAACACTTATACCTTTTTATTTTCGGAAAGCGTAAGCACTCGTCCGTGTTTACCATCCCCCAGCAAATCCCCAACAAAACATCCTTTTCTATCCGACATTCGTCCTATGTCGCGATACTTTCGACAGCCGTACCCTGCCAGGTGATCGTCCTTCACCTTTGGATGATCGTCCCTCATCCTTTCTCCAGCAGAGTCTCCATTCTTGGAACCCTTTTCTATTCGACATTCGTTCTATGTCGCGATACTTTCGGCAGCCGTACCCTGCCAGGTGATCGTCCTTCACCTTGGATGACCGTCCCTCATCTTTATTCCCCAAACAGAGCAGTCGTCCCCTGCTAGGTGATCGTCCTTCACCTTTAGATGATCGTCCTTCATCATTTTATCCGATGGTCGTCCCCATCGTTGATCTTGTTATCCGACATTCGTCCTATGTCATGATAAACACTGAGGGCAGCCGTACCTTGCTAGGTGATCGTCCTTCACCTCTTGATGATCGTCCTTCATCATACTTATCCGATGGCCGTCCCCATCGTCGACTTTTTTCTATCTGGCATTCGTCCTATTTCATGATAAAGAGCAGCCGTCCCCTGTTGGGTGATCACCCTTCACCTTTGATGACCGTCCCTCATCATTATTTCATTTATTCTTTGAACCGATGGTCGTCCCCGTCGTTGTTTACCTTACTTTGCAAATCTGATGGCTGTCCCCATCATTAACTTTGCCTTTAAATCCCCAGAAAATCTTAATCCGATGGCTGTCCCCGTCGTGATCCCTTTATTCCCCCAGCATGTCGGCCGTCCCCGTCATTGCTTTAATCCCCAACAGTCATCCTCTGCTCGATGGTCGTCCTCCATCGCCCGCACTTCACGAATCATACTATACTTTCCTTTCACAACTTATATCCCTTTTCTTCTTCATCCCAGTGAGTGCAAATTTTGGACTGTCTTTGGTATTCAACCACAAGTTATCTTGTTCGTCTGTTAAGCTCGTCGCTTACATCCTACACAGCTAACTCATGCTTGAATAGGGGCAGCTGTAAACACCCCAAATTTCCCTCACTAAGTTCACACCATGTCTTGTGATCTTCCATCATTGCATTAGTATAAGCATCTCATATCATATGGCATTTTTGTTTCATCTGCATAGTTCAAGTTCATCTGCATCTAGGGTTTGTGATCTGAGCAATTCAGGATCCATCTGAGTCATTCCAAAGGTCTTCAATCATCTCAAGAGGGTCCATGTATGATCAATCATCATATTATATCCTTCAATGATCAAGGAAGTCAAAGAATCACAAGAACTTGCAAAGCATGGAAGTAGAGCCAGGGTTTAACTACAGATGACCTAAAATTAGGGTTTTGGTTTCAGAGGCCATAACTCCAAATTTTTTGGTCATTCTTGTTTCTATTGGTCTCAATATGTTATAAAGATCATGTGTACCAAGTTTGATGAAGAAATTCATTGTGGAAGTCATCTGATCACTAGGTAACTTCTTGAGCAAGTCAGAGCAAAATCAGGGCGTCTGAGGCCCCCATCCATGGAACCAAAGTGGATTTTTTATCAAATTGAATTTGTATGATCTTTATTTGATCATTGAAGTGCTTGGAAGTTCACAAGATTGAATAAAAATGAGCTAAACCAAAAATTGCCAAAAATGGAAATGAGTTGTAATGTAAACTTTCCATTTTGGGAAAGTTTTTCAACCTCCTCTTTCTCAACCAAAACTGCTTCAAATGAAAAATTGTTGGTCATGAAAGTTGTATATTGGATCATTCCTTTTTCAAAAAGTACAAGAACAAGTTCTAATTCATTATGGAACTCAAGTTATGGCTTGTCAAAGTTGGCAAAAATCCCATAATTTTCAAGAATGCACCAAAAGGGATTCTTTGCAAAACCACTTGCCAAGGCATTTTGTGACTTCAAACACACTTCTATGTATTATAACATCATAGTGCATTTCCTTAAGATCAGAATTTCCTAAAGAATTGCAAGATTTCATGCCTTGAACATCAAAAATTCTCAAAGGTGCCAAAACTTCACATAATTGCAAAACACCACATAACTTTGCTCCCACTTGCTGAATTGCCTCAAGACTGATTTTGTGGACATCCTTGAACTCAGCTGCGCATGGACAAGCCAATGAGCTAGCTATACCATTGCCCATACCTCAAGTACAACACTTTTGACTTTTTGGCAAAAACACCCATACCAATCACAACAGTCAACCACCCACTCTCTGCCCAATCCAGACTTTACAAGCATGCTCTAAGGACTCATTTTCATAACACACACAAGCCTAACACTCCAAGAACTCAGCATTGCCAAAATCACCCCCTCTTGCATTTTCCTTCGAATCTCTCAGCTTAATCACTCAACCTTCAAACCAATTTCACCATTGATATCATAATCACTCACTGACCACAAAGCAACCATTAAACCATCCAAGAACACCCCATACACAAAATACGATTCTTGGCCAGTTCAGTTGCTACAACACAAACCAGCCATTCTCAAAGCCTTTGAAGAATTCCATTAGTCTCAGGAGGTCAAAGGGAATCATTTTGCACAAAGGATGTGGCCAGAAAGCTCAAGTTTGGAAAGCTTCATCTCAGGTAGTCATCTGAAATCTTTTTTCCAGAACTCATATTTTATGTTCCATTAAGAAAAAGCATGCTTCGCTGATCACTCCGAGCTTTGTATTTTCGAAAATGGTTGAGAAATGAGTTTGTATGAATGTTCTGAAATTTCTGCCATTTTTGATCTTTCCTTTGAATCTTGTTTATGAGCAATAAGAAATTTGTTTTGAGGTTAGATTAGTGTTTAGGAGGATGAGAGGAACTGATCTGGAGCTTTAGAGCTCCAGAAATGACCTAGGGAGAGAGTTTGAGATTTTCAGGGGAGGATGTCACCGGAGAAGACGACCATAGCTCTTCTCCGGTGACCTGAAAGTCATTAAATGTTCTAATTAGGGTTAGGGTTTTGTTTGAATGTAGGCCGTCTGATTGTGCTTCCCCGCGTGTGATGGACGTTTGAGATCACTTCATTAACTTTTAATCTGGATTTAATAATTAATTAATTAGGTTTAGTTAAGTTTGAATTGTGGCCATCAGATTTGGCGCGTGGTCAACACTAGAACCCCCCAGAATCAATCCCAGCCCTTGACTGCTCATACTTCTGTTTTATTTAATTTTTATTTCAATTTTCCTTATTTATTTTATAGCATTTATTTAAAATAGCAAGAAAATTCTAAAAATATTTTTATTCTGCATTTTCACTTCAAATAATTTTCTTAAACCAAAAATATTTTTATTTTTATTTTTTGCATTTAAAATTCATTTTTAAAACATTTAAATGTTTATTTTAATTAATTAATGGAAATTAATTAATTAAAATATCATTTAGGTTTCTAAAAATCCCAAAATAATTCACATGGAATGTTTAAACATTTAGAAACATTATCATACCATTCACATAAATTTCTTCTTGGTTTTGAACCATCTTTGATAATTTTCTTGAATTTAGGGTTCATAAAATTCACATTTTAGAACCCTAACTTCAAGAATTCTTTTATGCCAAACCAAGAATGGTATGACAATGGTTCTTTTTGCATTGATCTTCATTTAGCATATAGTTTCTAGCATAATTTTGTCACAAATTTCTTCTGCATTTTTTATTTGAGTTGCATTTTTTCCCTTTAGGTACCTTAAAACCCTAGATAACTTAGTGTCGTACCCCGAAAAATACGACCTCACGTGATCCGTAAAGACGGAGTCACGTGTCGGACGGACTGAAGAGTCGCCACCTAATTCTATTTATTCCCGAAGAGGGAAAGGGAAGATATAGATACAACCCGGGAGGAAAGGAGGATGAGGACAAAGGTCAACGGAACCATTGCCTGGGTTCGGGAGTCGGTTATGCAGGGGGAAGGTATTAGCACCCCCTACAGCCATCATACTCGATGGGAACCATCTAAGTTAACGCGCGCGAAAGGATGTCTATGCTTAAACGAATTTCTTGCTAGAGGGAAATGAGTTGAATTATAAGTTAAATTGAACCTAGGTGCTCGGCAAGGATTGAGATCCTCGTGCCTACGTACTCCCGCGTGCAATGGGAAAGTCAGAGCCTCGTAGTTCGGCCTACTAAGGGTAATGGTTGTTTGATTTTATTACCTTTTGTCGATGAAAGGGTTTAGGAGTTGAAATGCACTAAAGACTATGGATAGTTTATCTCGTCCAACAAGACGAGCGTCTTGCGTCGAAAATAATCGGAGCGAGTAACGAGAGCTCGTTATCCTCCTTTCTACCGCTTAAGGCTCGTGGCGTACAGATCTTCTCGTTTTTATTAAGGTGTTTTATTTCCTAAGACCGCTTGACGTTGGATCAAGGGTTTGGATCTAATAGAAACATTTTGGTTATTTTGAGGTTTTAGAGGGTAAATGCAAGTGGAGGTTTATTTTGTGTTTTGTTTAGCGAGGCACAATGCGCTCGGCTCGCAAGGAGAGATGGATCCTAATGAATGAAAATAATAACTGGAAAATAAAGTGCAAGTGTGCAAGTGCAATCGCTTGGCGTTGGACCAAGGATTCGGAATTAAATAAAATGCGGAAAATAAAAATGCGCACAAAATATTGGGAGAGGGATACAAAATAAATACAGGGGATTGCGAGAAATAAAGAGGCCTCGTTGTAATTAACCCAAGAGAAAGCGTGTGTGCAGTGTTTTGAACGGTTCGAAGGCATTCGTCCTTTTAGTCGGGACACAACTATTCGAAGGCGTTGGACCTTTTAATCGAGACACAACTATTCGAAGGCGTTGGACTTTTTTGGGACGCGGCGAAATTTAGTTCGTGAACTACCTTAGAACCGATTCAAAATTGGAATCATTCTATAAGGAGTCGAAACGTTTTTGAAAAGCGGAAATAAATGAATAAATTAAATTGCAAAAAATAAATAGAATAATAAATTTAAATAAATTAAATAATGTTAAGAATAATAATTTAAACTAAATTAATTTACATGTTTGTTTGCAAAAATAATAAAAATGAAAAATAATAAAGAAAACTAAATACAAGGAGGGCCTCATATTGACCGAATATCACCGATTAAAATCGGGCGAAAAAATCGGCCTTTTATTATATCATTGGCCCCAAATAAAATAAATAAATCGATAATAATAAATTTAAACAAATTAATTAATAATCGATAGCAATAAAATAAAAGAATGGTCTCATAGCGATTTTGATAACGTCGGATCGAAACCGAATATCGAAAAATACGCATTTATATCATAGACCCAAAAAACGCAATTATATTAAAAACTGAATAACTATTATTAATTTTCTTTAAGCCATTTTTTCTATAAAATAAAATAATGACAATAACAATAATGATAATGAACAAAAAAGTAGTAATCATTTTAAAATGAAATACTAGAATATGAAAAAGAACAAAAGGGAGGTCTGTATAATATGGGTGTGTATGTTCATGAAACTCATATGGGCTTCAAAGCCCAACCGAATAGTCAGAAGTTTAAAATACATAGGAAAAAAAAAGAAAAAAAAATAACACAAATGCATAATAAAAACTAAAAGACAACCAAAACAGGGGTGCGGTGCAGCGGATACATGGAAGTGAGTAAAAAAAAAGGATGGGTTAAGCCCATTTCAATCACAAAAATATATGGATTTCTCATGAAAATAAAAAGAAAATAAAAAAAATAAAATAATAATAAAAAAAAAATAAAAAAAAGGGAAAGGGGATAAAAACAGATAAGAGGAATTCTATCAATTGCAAAAGCAACAGAGGAACTCTTTTCCTCTCTCAAAATCGCGTTAAAGGAAAGAAAAATCCAACCTCGAAAATCAACGGCGGAGATGCCTCCTCCTCTCGACGATATCTCACGTTGTACTCGAATCCATGGCCTCTCGCGAGTTCTCACGGCGGTAGCGGCGGGATGACAAGCTCGATGACGGCCTTCGTGGAAGGGATTCGAAAACTTGGTTTCAAAGGTGTTACGGATTGCTGCGATTTTGACAGATTTGTGTGTTTGTGAGTTTCGGTGGGTGAGACGAACGAAAAACAGGGGCGGTAGTGAACAATTTTGTGACGGTGCAAGGTGGTCTCACGATTGTTGAAGGTTTGTGATGGTCGGCGCAGGGTTCGGTTCCGCGATTGTGTCCTTTGGTGATTTTCGGATTTGGTTTTTTTCAGGTATGTGGTTTTCCGAGTTTGCAATTTATGGGTGAGGTTTTTTTCGGTGTATTTCATGCGTTTCTGTTCTGATTCACTTGAGGCTCATTTTTTCTATTATATGTTTTGGCTGAGTTTAGATTGTGGTTCTCTCTCATTGCAGTTTCTGAGTTTTTCACATTGGTTGAGGGTGGTTCGATGGTTTCCCGTTATGGAGGGTGGTGGCGGTATTGTTGTGTGGCTAGTGGTGATGCGAAAATGAAGAAGAGTAAGGTTTCTGTATATTTTTTGTTGCTTATGGAGAGAGATTTTGATGGTTGTAATGTTGCTTCATGGCTGTGATTTGTATGGTGAGGAGATGGCTTTTTTTCAGCATTTTTGTTTTCGATTTGTCTGTGTACAGTTTAAAGGTTTTTTTTGTTTAATGGAGGAGTGGCTTGTGTATTTGATGGATGAATAAAGAGGAAAGGAATTTGCTGTTAAAAAAGAATGATTGAGAATGGTCCTTTTGTGCTGTTGTTATAACGTTTTCAGGTAGTACCCTTTTGGTGTCATGTGGGAGTAGTGGAAAATAGTTGGTTGGTGTGGGTGGGGTCCGCAGGAAGTGGTGAAATTATTCAGGTAGTGGGGTGGATTTTGCTGAGGACGTTGCAAAAGGTTTTGGAAAAAGTTATGTGGGGTTGAAAAAGTGAACAGGCTGTAGAAATTGGTTACTAGAATACAAACAAAATGACAATGGGTTTAATGGATAAAAACAATGGTTTATGAGTAATAAGAAAATCAGTAATAAAATAATAATACTATTAATAATAATAATCATAATATTGATAATATATATATATATATATATATATATATATATATATACATAAATAAGAATAATGTAAATACTAAAAAACTAATAAAAACAACAATACTAAATAATAAAAGTGGTGACTAAAAGAAAATAATAATGATAGAAATTTTTGTACTTTATCTTACATAAATAATAGTAAAAGAAAATAAATTAGTGAAATAGATATTTTTTAGAAAAAGGAAAACAAAAGGAGAAATTGATTTCTTTTATAGAATTCATTTGATAAATTGATTAATGAAAAATGAGAGTAACCAGACAAAAAGTCTTCACACAACACCAACTTTTTTTTTACACTGCGTACTCGACCTTAAAAACTTGGATAGACCTCGATTAGTCGCACAAAAGAAAATGACATATTTTTAGATTTTTCGAATATCAGACTGAAAAAATAAAATGGTACATATTTTTGGATTTTTGAAATAATGGTTAGACAGAAAATAAAATAGTGCGGGTAGGACAAATTTGGGGTATGACAGATGCCAGACCTGAGAAAAGATGGATAAGACGGTTGCGAACCAGAGAGACTGAGAAAGGGGGTTGGTTACAACCTGGGAAGGTATTAGCACCCAGATTGTCCGTCGTACTCGACGGGATCCACGCTTAAAAGATTTGTGTTTTAAAGGGGTAGTGTCAGTGCAATCTGTGTATCAAAGCTGGAAAGAATGCAAGTGTCAGTGTAAAAGAAATGTGAAGTGTATAAATGAAGTGTCAGTGTAAGAACAAGAATGAAATGCTCAAGATCATGAGACTAAAAGAATAAAGCTGGAAAGAGGGGGAATATACAGAGACTTTTGTTCGATAACTGTTAAGTTATGCCTACGTATCCTCTCGTGCAATGAGGAATTCAGAACACCGTAGTTCGACCCAAAGAGACTGAAAGATGAATTGACTGATGAACTGCTTACTTGTCTATGCTCAAGTATATGACCTGTCTGGCTCAGGTGCAAACTGTCTTGCATTAGACGGAAGAAGCGAGTTCTCGTTTATGAATGAAGATGGTGAGAAAAGAATCCCGAAGGAGACGATTAGTGTTTGTTTTTGTGTTTTCAGTCTTTTATTGATTTTGAAAATTTGTCATAAGTTAATGAGCTTAAGCCTAAACCAATGGGTTAGTAAACTCATCACATCCTCCCTCTGATTAGGGGTAATGAGAATACCTTAAGTGTGAAGTCAGCATCTCACACTTAATCACCATGGTGTAGGATTAAGATCATTAACCTACTTGTGATTATTTAGATTTTTTTGTTGTTTTTGTTTAGTGTTAGGTAATGAGATTAAGCCATAATCAGGGATTAAACAGACTCATTACACCATCCCAATAGAAGGATAATAGATGAGAATGTTTAAGTTGAGGAAGACTCCTCAACTTAATCCATGATTAGGGATTAACCTCATGACAAAACAAAGCCATTATTAGATGGATTTTAGTTAATGATAAGATGAAGAAGTGAGTTTTAAGGTTTGTAAGACAACTTGAGGGGGACTTGTCCATTAACACTAGGGTTAGTCCTTCTTAACCAATTAAGGAAGAATTAGAACCCTAATGCAAGGCCCAAGTTACAAGCTTGATGTCTTGATAATTATTTAGTGAATTTATTAAAGGATTAAACACATTAAGGGTTTAACACTTAGGATTAAAGTTATACACTCCATCCTAATAGAAGGATGCAGGCATAAGCTTAATCACAAAGCCTTAAAGCCTTTAGGGTTTAGTCCCTGATTGTGAGATGAGAAGGAGAAGACTCAAGGAGACACAAAGGTAAAAGCTAAGTGGGGGACTAATCAAACCCTAATTATTGTCATGCTTGGTTGTTCTTATGGTTTATGAGGTTTGCAAGAAAGATCTTCAGAGAAACCACCAGGAAGCAGATGAAAGGAGCAAAGAGAAGCAGAACAACTTGCTTCACTTAAGAAGACAAGTTGCTTGAAGAAAGAAAGTAAGATGAACAAGAATGAGCAAGCTCAATCCAAACACATACAAAATGCAACAATGATGCATAAGAGAGATGAAAAGAGATTGTGAGAAGTGAAGGCAAATTCACTTCTCAATACAACTTACCACCTGAAAAGTTAGTAAAGAAATGAAATGCAATGCAAATGAGATGAAATGTGATGATGAAAACTAAAACCAGAAGCATGAGTATGATGTTAATGATGCTAAGAGATGATGCAAACATGAGGCAAGGCATTAGAGTGATCATACAAACATATGGATGCAAGAGAAGCATGCTTAGAACCATGAACATACATGAAAAGTTATGAAATGCAAATGACATACAACATGGAAAATGAAAGATTAAATGATCAAACATGATTCTAATATGTCCTAAGATGTGCTATGAATCAAATGAATACATAAAATTTCATGGCAAGTCATGGTATGCAAGCAAATGGAAGATGGATGCAAAGGAAGGCATGAATTAGGGTTATATGCAACATACAAAGCAAAAATCCAAAACCAGAAGCAAACATCATGATAAAAATTTGAAAATGCAATCAAAGGAACCCTAAACCTACACAAGTTCACTGCCCAAAGGAGGGGATCCAACTCTTAACCTAATGAGAGTTATGAATTTTCTAAGATTGCTAGGGTTTTAAGGTACCTTGTCAAGAAAAATGCAAAACAAAATGAAAATGCAAGATCAATTCATGCCAATTTTATCCTATAAACTACATGTTATGCAAGATGCAATGCAAAAAGAATCATTGTCCAACTCTCAATGGTTAGGCAGAAATGAATTTTTGAAGTTTGAATCAAAATAATGCCTTGAAATGAAATTAATTCCATTGAAAATGATCAAAAGGCATCAAGAACCAAAAATAAATTTGGTTTGAGAGTTGGACAATGTTTCTAAATGTTTTTAAATGCTTCATGAATTTTTTTGTGATTTTTAAATACCTAAAAGTATTTTTAATTAATTAATTTTCATTAACTAATTAAAAATAAACTTTTAAATGATTTAAAAATAATTTTTGATGCAAAAAATAAAAATAAAAATATTTTTGGGTTCTGAAAATTAATAAAAGGTTTGATAAAAAATTTCAGAATTTTTCAATGTGTTTTGCTATTTTTAAAAATTCGTGCAAAATAAATCAAAACAAATGAAAATAAAATGAAATTTAAATGAAAAATGAGAAAGTCAGCAGATCTAAGGGCCAGGATTCAAATGAAAAGGGAGGGAATTGACCAACGCGTGCATCTGGACGGCTCACATTCAAACTACGCTAATTATGTCATTAACCCTAATCTGAACCCTAAACATTTTCAGGTGACCGGAACAGTGTTCCGGTCATCTTCTCCGGCCATCCATTTCTTCAATCTCACTCAATACACAACCCTAAGCTCTCTAACTCTCCAGAAATGATCCCCACCCCATTCTAAACAAGAATCAATCATCAAACAGGATTTATTTCACATGATCAGAGGGATTCGAAGCCAAACGGAAAAAATCACAGAAATTTCAGAAGCTTCATACATGCTTAATATTCAATCATTTTCGAAACCAAAAGGTGCATTGTGATAAGTGAAGCATGGAGAACAATCTAAGAACTTAAAATCAAGTTTCTAGAAAAAAAGTTCTTGATGATACCTGAACTGAAGCTTTCGAAAATGGTGCTTTCTGGCCAGTTCCTTGCTTCAAACCAGCTCCAATGATCCTCCTCAAGTGTTTATGATACTTAGTTGGAGTTTATATGGCCCCAAAATGAAAATGGCAGAAGTTTAGTTTGTGAAGTGTGGAAATCGTATTTTTGATTGTGAAGGTTTTAGGGCCAAATGAAGGGTGGGAAATGATCAGTGGATCATGGTGAGTTGAATGGTGAAAGAAGTTTGAAGGTTTGATGCTTGTGGAGTCAGTTTCGAATGGTTTTGCAAGTTGGAGGATTTTTGATAACTACGGCTTGGAGAGTGTTTCAGCATGAATTGTTGTGTGTAATGGCTTGCTTGAGGTCCACATATGAGGTTCTGATTGGGCAGAGAGTTGTTGTGGAGCAGTGTGATTGGTATGGCTCAAGTTGCAAAAAGTCAAGCAAGTTGTACTTGGAGGTATGGGCAAGTGGCAGGCTGAGATAGGGGCATGGCTATGTGCAGCAAGGATCAAGGGGTGTCATGAAATCAGATTTTGTGAGCTGGCTCAAGTGGATGAAGGGTTATGGATCATTTTGCAATTTTGTCCAACTTTGGCCCCTTTTGTAATTCTTGAAGTTTAAGGCATGGAACTTAAGAAATTCTTGGGCCAATCTGAAGTTTAAGTCATGTGTGATGTTTGTGTAAAGGTTAGACATCAATTAGAAGTCACAAATTGCCTTGGTACAAGAATTTGCAAGTTTCCCTCTTTGGTGCATAACTTGAAATTATGTGATTTTTCCCAACTTTGACAAGCCATAACTTTTGATCCAAAATGAATTAGGTCAAGTTCTTGAACTTTTTGAAAAGGGAATGATCCATTCTACAACTTTCATGACCAAAGGTTTCCCATTTGAATCATCTTTGAATCAAAAAGTAAGGGTTGAAAAAGTTTCCCAAAATGGCAATTTTCCATTACAAGTCATTTTCCCAAAAAGTCAACTTTGCAAATGACTTGAAATTCTTCAATTTTGTGAACTTCCAACATCTTCTATGATCAAATAAAGATCATACACAATCAAAATGATGAAGAACACCCTTTGGTTGGGTCATTGGGGGCCTCAGATGCCCTGATTTTACACTGACTTGCTCAAAAAGTCAACTCTTGATCAGATGACTTCTCCATGGAATTTCTTCATCAAAATTGGTATGCATGATCCCTATACCATATAGAGACCAATAGAAACAATAATGACCAAAAAATTTGGAGTTATGGCCTTTGAAACCAAAACCCTAATTCTAGGTCATCTGTGTAGTTAAACCTGGCTCTGCTTCCATGCCATTCCCAGTTCTTGTGATTTTTTGACATTCTTGACTTTGAGAGGATATAATATGATGCTTGAACATACATGGACACCTTTGAAGTGATTGATGACCTTTGGAGTGGCTCAAGAAGCTCCTGGATTGCTCAGATCACAAACCCTAGATGCAGATGACTTAGAACTAATGCAGTGAAGCAAATATGCAATATGAGATGCTATGATTGAACTTATGCATATGAGAAGATCAAAAGCCATGGTGTGAATGGGTGAGGGAAAATTTGGGGTGTTTACAGCTGCCCCTATTCAAACATGAGTTAGCTGTGTAGAATGTAAGCAACGGCTAAACAGGCAAACAAGATAACTTGTGGTTGAATACCAAAGATAGTCCAAAATTTGCACTCACAGAATGAAGAAGAAAAGGGATATAGATTGTAAAAAGAAAATAAATTATAATTATAAAGTGCGGGCGACGGAGGACGACCGTCGAGCAGAGGACAACTGCTGGGAATAAAAGCAATGGCGGGGACGACCGTCATGCTGGGAAAAATGCGGGAAATAAAGCAATGACGGGGACGGCCGACATGCTGGGAAAAATGCGGGAAATAAAGCAATGACGGGGACGGCCGAAATGCTGGGAAAAATGCGGGAAATAAAGCAATGACGGGGACAGCCGACATGCTGGGAAAAATGCGGGAAATGAAATAAAGCAAAGACGGGGACGGCCGACTAGCTGGGGATATAAGGGCTTATGATGGGGACGACTATCATGTTAAAGAATAAATGAAATAATGATGACGGACGGTCATCAGGTTCATAAAGTAATGCAAACAACGATGGGGACGACCATCGGTCTAAACTGATGAAGGACGATCATCAGGAAAAGGAAAAGGGACCACGACGGGGACAGCCATCGGGTTAAAGAATAAATGAAATAATGATGAGGGACGGTCATCAATGGTGAAGGACGATCATCAGGAAAAGGAAAAGGGACCACGACGGGGACGGCCATCGGGTTAAAGAATAAATGAAATAATGATGAGGGACGGTCATCAAAGGTGAAGGACGATCACCTAGCAGGGGACGGCTGCTCTGATGGGGATAAGATGAGGGACGGTCATCTAAGGCGAAGGACGATCACCTGGCAGGGTACGGCTGCCGAAAGTATCGCGACATAGGACGAATGCCGGATAAAAGGTCGACGATGGGGACGGCCATCGGATGAGCATGATGAAGGACGATCATCAAGAGGTGAAGGACGATCACCTAGCAGGGGACGGCTGCTCTCAAGGTTTATCATGACATAGGACGAATGTCAGATAACAAGATCAACGATAGGGACGGCCATCGGATGATCATGATGAAGGACGATCATGAAGAGGTGAAGGACGATCACCCAGCAGGGGACGGCTGCTCTCAAGGTTTATCATGACATAAGACGAATGTCAGATAACAAGATCAACGATGGGGACGGCCATCGGATAAAATGATGAAGGACGATCATCAAAAGGTGAAGGACGATCACCTAGCAGGGTACGGCTACTAAAAATCACGACATAGGACGAATTCCGGATAGAAAAGGGGTTCTGATGAATAGAGACTCCGCTAGGGAAAGGATGAGGGACGGTCATCCAAAGGTGAAGGACGATCACCTGGCAGGGTACGGCTGCTGACATGGTATCATGACATAGGACGAATGTCAGATAGAAAAAAGGTTGCTTTGCTGGCGACCTACTAAGGAATAGTAAACACGGACGAGTGTTTACATCCAAGAAATAAAAGGTATAAGTGTTTTAACGTTGTGTATAGATTAAAGATGCGGACGAGCATCCCTAGGACCGTGATACGGACGAGTATCAGTAGAAACAAACGCCGACGCATGTTCAGAGATGATGATACAGACGAGTATCAACTGGTTAACAAAGAACATGGACAAGTGTTGAATCTTAAGGGACTCTTCTGGGGAATAGTAGACACAGGCGAGTGTCTAATTCAAGAAGAAATAAGTGTTTGACACGTGTATGGATTAAAGATGCGGACGAGCATCCCTAAGACTACGATACGGACGAGTATCGGGTAGAAACACACGCTTGACACATGTTCTGAGATGATGGTACGGACGAGTACCAACTGGTTAACAAAGAACACGGACGAGTGTCGAATCTGAGGGGATTTGAGTGGTATATACAAGATACAGACGAGTATCTGTATGAGTGAAATAAGTATGAGTGGTGTATAGTTGAGTGTTTAATCTGCTGAGGAGGGTGACACGGACGAGTGTCAAAAGAGAAAGGTGTAATATAAACAAGTATATGGTTTACAAAGTGTTTAGGTAATTATGTTGGGGAAGGTGACACAGACGGGTGTCAGATGTGTATATGTGAGTGCAAAGGGGACGCTTTGGCTTTCTGCTGGGGATATGACACGAACGGGTGCCAGGAAGTATCTGTAATATATAAGTGTCTGTTTGCAAAGAAAGCTCGAGCGACTTTACCGGGGAATGATGACACGGACGGGTGCCAAAAGGAGTGTGTATTTGTATTTACAAGTGTAGGGCAAATGTCTTGGCTCTCTGCCGGGGAATTTGGAGGGTTTCTCTGTATATCTGATGGATTTGTCAATATTCACAAGTGTTTGATTCAAAACATGGCTTATGATTATGCAATATGTTTGATTTTTGCCGTAATGCTCCGTATTAGACGGAATGCTACGCTTTGTGGGGAAAATATGATGCGAATGCTATGATTATGCAAAGATACCGATTCGGGATTCGGGTCCCGTTGCTATGAAGATCTCTGGTTGATCTGCTTGAAGTGAACATCCCAGCTGGGGGATGAGATCATTGGTAGATCTGATAAGATGTATCTGCTTGGGGAATAGGTCACTGATAGACCTATCTTTGGTAATGAGGGACCCAGCTGGGGTTTGTAGAAGCTATCTACACTCTGTTGTGAGATCTTCAGGCGTCGTTCTTCTGGATAGAGGTTGAAACTATGTGGGGAGATGGTTCCCTGTTTTGACACTCGGCTGGGGAGGAATAGTAAATGGAAACTCGGCTGGGGAAGAAGAAAGACCATGGGAAGGTCTTCCTGGAGATTTCTGTAGGGTCCTGCTGAGGATGATACTTGGCAACTCAGCTGGGGATATGAACACCCCCTGGTGCTACCCTTTGAAGGAAATATTGGAGAAGTGATGCCTGGCAACTCTGATGGGGAGGGAGCATCTCTGATGCTAAGCCTGAGTAGGTACTGATTTTTCAGCTCGCTGGGGTGAAGCCTTCATGCCCCATGCTGTGCTTTGAATACCTGCAATCCTGAAAAGTCATAGAAACGCACAAGTAATCCCGAGGTATCCCTTACCGGATTCCATCATAGGAGTTTAAACACTCCCGGGAGTAATAATATTTCCTGCAAGCATGTATTTTTTTAAAGAAGCATCTGTATTTATGCAATCAATATCTTAGAGACATCGGACATTTTGCAAACGAAAATGGAACGTATAAGATGAAACATGACTGAAAATATGATTTTATTAATTCATGTGCCCTGAATTGGCAAATTCAGTCAAAGAAACAAATCCCCTACAATGAGGAGATTGTTACAAATTGAGAAACAAAAGGTATTGGCAATGTTGACGACGCTTCAAGGAGCTTCCCTTTGCTATGACTCGTATGACATTTGACGTTCTTCTCGTCTTGCTTTCTGAAGAAGGCTGATTCTGACCGGCGCTTGAACCCTTCGAAGTTTACCAAGTTGTAAGTGATACAGACGAATTCAGAATGCAGTTGTTCGCTTATTCCCTTATTTTGCATGGATCGCCCTTTCGGGTTTTCAATCCATCGGGATACCCATTTTTGCCTGAGTTATCCAATGTGGCTTTTCAACTCAACGGGTGTACATTTTTTTGTTTATTTCCCTTATTTTTGCCCGAGTCTTTTATTCTGTTTTTGACTCGCCGGGATGCCCTATTTTTGCCTGGACTTACATTCTGTTTTTATGTCCAGCGGGTCATTTTATGCGACGTATTTTTTAACTGCATCCGAATTCACAGGGGACGGGAAGTCTTCACCATCCATAGTACTGAGCATGAGTGCTCCACCGGAGAAAACTCTCTTTACTACGAATGGTCCTTCATAGTTTGGAGTCCATTTGCCCATGTGGTTTGTATGAGGAGGGAGGAGTCTTTTCAGCACAAGATCCCCTACTTGGTATTCTCGGAGCCTGACTTTCTGATCGAAAGCTTTCTTCATCCTCTTCTGATATAACTGCCCATGACAAATTGCAGCTAATCTCTTTTCTTCAATCAGACTCAGTTGTTCGTATCGGGATCGGACCCACTCTACTTCGTTCAGCCTAACATCCATTAATACCTGAAGGGAAGGTAACTCAACTTCAACAGGTAGGACTGCCTCCATACCATACACAAGCTGATACGGTGTTGCCCCAGTGGATGTCCTGATTGACGTACAGTACCCATGCAAGGCAAACGGTAGCATTTCATGCCAGTCTTTGTATGTGACTACCATCTTCTGCACAATCTTCTTGATATTCTTGTTTGCTGCCTCAACAGCGCCATTCATCTTTGGCCTGTAAGGAGAAGAATTGTGGTGTTGGATCTTGAAGTCCCGACACAGTTCTGCCATCATTTTGTTGTTTAAGTTGGAACCATTATCAGTAATGATTCGCTCGGGCACTCCATACCGACAGATGATGTCTCTCTTCAGAAATCGGGCTACCACTTGCCTTGTAACATTTGCATAAGAAGCTGCTTCAACCCACTTGGTGAAATAGTCAATAGCAACTAGGATGAATCTGTGGCCGTTTGAAGCAGTTGGTTCAATCTTGCCAATCATATCAATGCCCCACATGGCAAAGGGCCAGGGTGAAGAAATTATATTCAAAGGATTGGGAGGTACATGCACTTTATCCGCATAAATCTGGCATTTATGGCATTTTCTGGCATAGGCACAACAGTCGGCATCCATTGTGATCCAGTAACAACCTGATCTTAGCAACTTCTTTGCCATGGCATGCCCCCCTGCATGGGTACCAAAGGATCCTTCGTGCACCTCGTGCATCAACAAGTCTGCTTCTGTTCTATCAACGCATCTGAGGAGTACCATATCAAAGTTTCTCTTGTAGAGGGAGCCATCAGTATTCAGGAAGAAACTACCAGCAAGCCTTCTTAATGTCTTCTTATCATTGGAAGATGCCCCAGGTGGGTATGTCTGATCCTCCAAGAAGCATTTGATGTCGTGGAACCAAGGCTTATCATCTTTAACAACATCTGCTGAGAACACATATGCTGGTCTGTCAAGTCTGGACACTGAAATCCAAGGCACGAAGTTGGCAGCTTGAACTTTGATCATGGATGAAATGGTGGCAAGAGCATATGCAAACTAATTCTCGTCCCGAGGGATATACTCAAGCTTGACCGTTGTAAAGAAAGTCAATAACCTCCTTGTATAATCCCTGTAAGGTATCAGATGATCCTGGTGGGTGTACCATTTGCCATTGGTTTGATTGATTACCAAAGCTGAATCTCCGAATACCGTCAAAGTCTTGATCCTGAGGTCAATGGCTTCCTCAAGACCCATAATACAAGCTTCGTATTCAGCTTCGTTGTTAGTGCAGTTGAAAGTGAGTTTCGCCAAGAAAGGCATGTGAACTCCCTTAGGTGTAATAAGTACTACACCAACACTACGACCATTCATGTTAACAGCCCCATCAAACATCATAGTCCATTCTTTTTCCGGGTCAGGTCCTTCAGTGTGAATAGGCTCTTCATGATCTTTTGCTTTGATGAACATGATGTCTTCATCAGTGAAGTCAAATCTCATAGGCTGGTAATCATCAATAGGTTGCTCAGCAAGATAATCAGACAATACACTGCCTTTGATGGCTTTCTGAGATGTGTACTGGATGTCATATTCTGTGAGGATCATTTGCCATCTTGCAACCCTTCCAGTAAGTGTTGGCTTCTCAAAAATGTACTTGACTGGGTCCATCTTTGAAATCAATAAAGTGGTGTGGGTCAACATATATTGCCTTAGTCGGCGAGCAGCCCACGCTAAAGCACAACAAGTTTTCTCGAGCAGTGAAAAACGTTGTTCACAGTCGGTAAACTTTTTGCTTAGGTAGTAAATTGCATACTCTTTTCGACCAGACTCGTCATGATGGCCCAGCACACACCCCATTGACTCTTCTAATACTGTCAAGTACATGATTAGAGGTCTTCCTTCGACTGGAGGCATAAGGATTGAAGGCTCTTGTAAGTATTCCTTGATTTTGTAAAAAGCCCTCTGGCAGTCTTCATTCCACCTGACCATTTGTTCCTTTCTTAACAGCTTGAACAAAGGTTCACAGGTTGCTGTAAGGTGAGATATGAACCGTGAAATGTAGTTCAATCTACCTAAGAACCCCCGAACTTCTTTTTCTGACTTTGGTGCAGGCATTTCTTGAATGGCTTTGACTTTGTCAGGGTCAACTTCAATCCCCTTCTCACTTACAATAAATCCCAGCAGCTTACCGGATCGCACCCCGAATGTGCATTTGTTGGGGTTCAATTTCAGTTGGTACTTCCTCAGACGCTTGAATAACTTCAACAGATTTACCAGGTGGTCTTCTTCTGTGAGGGACTTGGCAATCATGTCATCCACATAACATTCAATTTCTTTGTGGATCATGTCGTGGAATAATGTTACCATAGCCCGTTGATATGTTGCACCAGCATTCTTCAGTTCGAATGGCATCACCTTGTAACAGAATGTGCCCCAGGGTGTGATAAAAGTTGTCTTCTCCATGTCTTCAGGTGACATTTTGATCTGATTGTATCCTGAAAATCCGTCCATGAAGGAGAATACCGAGAACTGAGCCGTATTATCCACCAATACATCAATGTGAGGTAAAGGGAAGTCATCTTTCGGGCTGGCTCTGTTCAGATCTTGGTAGTCAACACACATTCTCACTTTGTCGTCTTTCTTAGGCACAGGTACAATATTAGCAACCCACGGCGGGTAGCTAGTCACAGCAAGGAACCCGGCGTCCCACTGCTTTTGCACCTCTTCTTTGATCTTCATTGCCATGTCTGGGCGAGTACGGCGCAGTTTCTGTTTAACCGGTGGGCAATCTTCTCTTAAAGGCAGCTTGTGCATAACAATATCGGTATCCAACCCTGGCATATCCTGATAAGACCAAGCAAACACGTCCACATATTCACGAAGCAGGTCAATCAGTTGCTCTTTCACTGAGTCTTGTAAGCAGGCCCCGATCTTAACCTCTTTCACTTTTTCATCCGTACCAAGATTAATCGTTTCGACCTCCTCCTGATGAGGAGTGATAACCTTCTCCTCTTGCCTTGACAACCTAGCTAGTTCTTCAGGAAGCTCATAATCTTCTTCAACCCCTTCATCAGCTTGATTGATTGGATTGTCAAAGTCATACGAAGCCATAGCTGTGCTGTTGTCGGTGCAGTCTGAAAGGCACTCTCTGCAAGGGTTTAGATTGTTCATTTTAGTGATTGATTTTAATCTTGTTTAGAAAAAGTGAAACAAAGTTGTCATTTTGAAAACACTGCCATTTTATTTTTGTACAAAAAGAAAAATGGAAAAACAGTGAGTGAAAAAGAAAAAGACTCATTTGCAAAAGATGTCCGATATTCATTGATTGATCTGTTTGCACAAAACTACAAGATGGCCCGATTACAAAATGAGTCTTGACATCTTGGGCAAGATGCAAGACTTGATGCATGCTTAAAATATACAGGAAATAATAATTACTCTGCAGGAGTAACCCTTATAATTTCCTGGGAAGACCCGTTTGAGATACGGCTCCCCGGGATCCTTGGACGTATCCAGCTCTCCAGGTTGCGCTCATCTTCCGACTCATCTTCCAAGTTGTTCACTACATCCGGGGTGAGCAGTCCCTCGCTGACAAAACTGGGCTTCTTGGCAGCCTCTGATTGATCTTGTTGAGTTGGTTTGTAACCCAACCCAAATCTGTCCTCCTTCTTCTCCACAGGCAACAGCTTGCCCCAGCCTTGGGCAGTCCCCTCTTCAACAACCTTCCTGGCTTGCTGATAAGACGTCATGGAGGTTCCTAGTACAGCAGATGCTTCATTTATGTTCAGGGCCTCAAATCCCTGGCTCATGGTTTCATGGATTTCTCCATCCATCTCAATGTATTTGTATGTATCCAGATGGCTAACAAAGATATCTTCTTCACCACAGATGGTGATGATCTGGCCTTCCCACTCGAATTTCAACTTCTGGTGAAGGGTAGACGTAACAGCACCAGCGGCATGGATCTAGGGTCTACCCAACAAACAGCTGTAGGCCGGCTGAATGTCCATCACATAGAAGGTAATTTTGAAGGTCTGCGGGCCAATCATCACAGGCAGATCAATCTTCCCTAGCACTGATCTTTTAGAGCCATCAAATGCTCTCACCACCAAATTACTCGGACGCAGTGCCAAGCCATCGTATTCCAGCTTCACTAAGGCTTTCTTTGGTAGAACATTGAGTGAAGACCCAGTGTCCACCAGTACATGGGATAGAACAACTCCCTTGCATTCTAGAGTGATGTGTAAAGCCTTGTTGTGGTTACGTCCCTCAGTTGTTAAATCAGCATTGGTAAAGCCCAGTCCATGACTGGTGTTGACATTAGCTACCACAGTTTCTAGCTGATTAACGGTGATCTCTTCTGGCACGTATGCTGCGTGCAAGACTTTCAATAATGCATTCCTGTGAGCTTCAGAACACATCAGTAGGGATAATATGGAGATCTTTGAGGGAGTTTGGTGAAGTTGATCCACCACCTTGTAATCACTTCTCTTTATAATCCTCATAAACTCTTCTACATC
Source organism: Lathyrus aphaca (assembly GCA_963966055.1). Classification (NCBI taxonomy): domain Eukaryota; kingdom Viridiplantae; phylum Streptophyta; class Magnoliopsida; order Fabales; family Fabaceae; genus Lathyrus; species Lathyrus aphaca. Next base: position 213,383,365 of record OZ014521.1, read on the forward strand.
TTGCTCAAAAGATGTCTTCTGAGTTTCTTTGACAGTTTGCTCTTCAACTACCACACTCTTTCCTTTTGCTTTGGCAGCAGCTTCTGCTTCGGCATTAGGTCTTTGCAATTGCGAGGAAAAAAGGCGTCCGCTTCTGGTGAAGCCTCCGCCTCCCCTAACATTATCAATCTTTGGAGAAGAGGTTGAAGAATCCAAAGTGATTTTCTCTCTGTTGCAGTAGAGGTCAGAGCCATAATGCCAAGGGATGGCATTACTGCTTTCATATGGAACTGGTCCAGGTACTGTGATAGTAACTGGACTGACTGCAGCAGAGGAGGGTACTGAAATGGTGTGCGGATCGTAGAAAATGGTGGCTGGTGACCTGGCAGGAGGTGTCACTATTTGTTGTTGAAAATTGTTGTTTGGAGGAACATATGTTGGATCATAGTAAATGGTGACTGCTGAGATATTTGTTGGCGTTGTAGAAGATTCTATTGAAAGAAGGGGTGTTGATGTTGTAGAAGAAATAGTTGGTGACATCTGATTTGTTGAAGTGATGGATGGAGCCATTGTTGATGATATTGATGAATTGGTTGGAATGATTGTTGTTGCAGTTGTAGAAGAGTCAGGAATTGTTGTCAAAGGGATTGCTGGATTTGTAGGAGCCGTTGTTGTGATCTGAAGTATACCACTTTTGATAAGACCATATATGCCGCTTCTCAAGTTGTCACACCCGTTGACTGAAATGTTGTAGTAACCACAACCGAGCTCACACCCGGGGAACATCTGGTATTCTAGAAGCTGAGCTTTAATTTCTACCAGAGGTGTCCGAATCTTCCCCACACTGGTGATTAAGAAAGATGGCTTATCTTCCTCAATAGCATTAATTCTTGGTCCTCCATGATTGGGCATGGGATTCTTGTTGATATTTGGCGGGGGTGCAAAGTTGAGGGCTTTAGACTCTACCAGATCGTGTACTTTCATTTGTAAAGCCCTGCATTTCTCTGTACTGTGGCCAGGTGCGTTGGAGTGGAAAGCACATCTGGCGTTGACATCATAGTTTCTTGGCAGACTAGAAGGATCTGGTGGTGCCAATGTCCTTAACTCAACTAGGTTGAGCTTCAGGAGTTGTGGCAACAAAGCGGCATAAGGCATAGGGATAGGGTCAATCACCCTATTTGCCTGTGATGGTCTTTGCTGAAAGGGTCTTTGCTGTTGATTGCTGTTGTTGTTGTAGTTGTTTCTCTGTGGCGGATACTGAACTTGTTGCTGATAGTGTGGTTGTTGTGGTGGTTGATATGCTGGTTGCTGAGGAATTGGAGATGGAATTGTGACAGCTGATACTGATCTGTGAAGGTACTGAGGCCTGCCCCTGGTGGCATGAACGACATTTGTCTCACCAGTTCTTCTAGGTCCCACAAAAGGTTTCCTGGGATTACTCAACGAACTTGCACCATTATCAAAAATTTTACCCATCTTCAGAAGGCTTTCAATTCTTTCTCCAGCTATAACTACGTCAGCGAAGCTGGTGGAGGAAAAGGCAGCTAGCCTGTCAATGTATGTTCCCTGTAGAGTGTTCATGAACATGCCGGCCATTTCTCTTTCCGACATGGGTGGCTGGACAGCAGCAGCAAGCTGTCTCCACCTCTGGGCGTATTCTCTGAAGCTTTCCCTGGAGGATTGAGACATTCCCATCAGAAGGGTTCTGTTAGGAGCCATGTCCAGGTTGTATTGGTATTGTCTGATGAAAGCCTCAGCTAGGTCCTTCCAGCATCTGATAGTAGCTCTGGTCAAGTGAGAGTACCACTCCCTTGAGGCCCCAGTCAAACTGTCTTCAAAGTAAAACATCCACAGTTTTTCATCCATGGTGTATGCCTTAAGTCTCCCCAGGAAAGACTGCAAGTGAGTTCGTGGACAGGAAGTTTCGTTGTACTTCTCGAAGCACGGGGGTTTAAACTTGTGGGGAATTCTTACCCCGTCCACTAACCCCATGTCCATGACATCAAAACCTAGGGAATTTTGAGACTCCAGAGATCTCAACTTCTCAGCAATTTCATCAAGCCTCCTATCATAGGCTTCATCCCCAGCTCCCATCACAGTGAACTGCTCTTCTTGGGGGTCTTCTTGTAAGATTCTTCCTCCAGTAGTATATCCTTGTACAATGCCCGGGATGTTGACTTCCGGATGCAGATGAGGCCCATATACTGGTGGGTTAACATGAGGTTGAACCCTCTCATTGTTACTTGTTCCTCCAGTTCCCAAAGGAGGTTCCTCTGGGGTCTGTCTTTCCACCAATGCCCTCAATCTTTCTTGACTTTGAGCCAAGCCATTCATTACTTCCATGAACTGGGTCATTTGGTTTCTCATCTCCAGCCTTTCATTAACCATCTGGGTTCTGACCTCTGTCAGCTCTTGCTGTACTTGATCCATCTGGATACCAGGAAGGTTGTTGCGAGTAGGATATCTGTGTGGACGGTTGAGAGGGAACACCCGACGGCGAGCAATAATTCCTGAATCACAACAGAGTTAGTAACAAACAAAACAAAAACCTACAAAACAAAACAAAAGTTAGTATGCAATGCAGTATGCTTATTTGTTTCCAAGGTATCCGGCTTGGTACTTGGTTTTGACCTTTCCAGACCCGGAGGAAGATGCTTTGATGTTGCTTGAGAGAGAGAGAGACTTAATGAAACAAACTGACAAATATATTACAAACAGTGAATAATACATAGTTTGTTTTTTACAACACATGCCCCTGAGGGGTCAAAATACAACATAAAAGAAAAGTACGTCAAATGGAAATAGCAACAAGCAAAGTGATCAAATATCTAAGCCAAACTCATCCTCCTTAACCTCCTTCAGAAGTGCTTCAGTTACAGGACCAGCCGGATGCTCTGTAATGCTTCTGATAAGAAGGTTCCTGGTTGTAATAGCAGTGGTCAGCTTCTTGTGTCTGTCTTGGTCCTTTGACCTCTTCACACCAGCCATAAGCTTCAACTCTGAAATCTCCTTCTGGGCTGCTAGCAGAGCCTCCTGTTGCTTCTTTTCATTGGCCTCCAACTGCTCAATTCTAGCTTGAGTTCTCTTATCTTCTTGAATGCGAGCTTCAGTGATCCTGACCCACCTAGCTTGACTTTCTTTCAAATAGAGATCAGTCCTAGCCTTCTGAAACTGGGCCTCTTTACAGGCATTCTTCAAAATCTGCTCTCCTGCTCTTGATTTCTTGATGTAGTCCTCTGCTTTTTCAATCCTGGCTAGATGCTCCACCTTAAGCTTTTCCAACCTCTCAATGTCTAGACGACCATCACTCCTCTCCCAGAGGGTCTTCTTCAGAGCTTGAGACAGATTCTCATTCCTCTCCTTCAGCTTCTCAAATTCTTCCAGGCTGACAGTGGCTGGAGGTGGTGCTGTGGATGGTCCAGGTGCATCCTCAATGGTGAAAGGCATCCCAGAAATCTGAGCCCTAGCATGAGACCATTCATAATACTGAGCTGAAGCCACATTATTGCATCTCCAAAGAATGGCCACCCCTTTGGTCTGGATGTTGTCCCAAGCCCAAGATGCTTGTCTGACAATAGTTAGATTAGGCTTTATCTCACAATACAGGGTTTCAGCCAAGTCTTGCACTCTAGGAGGGTGGACCAAAGCATAGCCCAACTATCTTTTAAACAGCAAAGGATTGTAGTTGATGCAACCCTTCACTCCTATCAGAGGTACATTGGGGAACTGCCCACAGCTAGTAATTATGTCCTTGCCTTTGGTGCTCTGGGTGCACCACCTGATGTCATCTGCAGTCAAAGCAATGAGTCTTTTAGCCCAATTCTTTTGTTGGTGAGGATTCAAGAAAGCATCAGTCTTGGGCAAGTGTTTGAGCAGCCAGGTGTGAAATAGAGGAGCACAGCATCTTACCAATCTCCCTCTCTGCTTCTCATTCCTTTGGTGAACAGAATAATAGAAATCTCCCAGCAGGATGGGCACTGGGTTCCTCAAAAGGAAGAGATGAATAGCATTCTTGCTGATAAACTTGGGCTCATCTGCAAAAAGTATTACCCCATATATACTGAGGGCTAACAATGCACAAACTGCCTTCCATTCTCCCAAGGAGGCCTTCAGGATGGCCTGAGAAGTCAGAAAATCTAGGTGTAGGCCAGGGATTCCAGCCTTTGTAGTCATGTTCTGCTCAATCAGAATAGGTTCCAAATACAGTGCTTTTGCCATTTCTTCATTGCTAGGAGAAGCCATCTCTGGGTTGAAGGGGATACCACCCCTGACAGGTACTCCAATCAGTGATGAAAATTCCTCCAACAGAGGTCCCAACTGAAAATTCTGAAAAGTGAAGCATCTCAAAGGAGGATCATAGAACTGTAGGCAAGTGTGAATCAAACTCCTCTGAGAAGGGTCCAAGTCCATAACCATATCAAGGATGCCTCCATGATGTTCTCTGAATAATGGGATATGGTCTGGAGTGATAAGTGCCTAGACCTGCCTGATGCCAGCCAGTACAGGCTCAAAGAAATGATATGAAATGTTGCTCTTCTTAGGTGCCATGACTGCTGATGAAGAGCTGAGACAAATGCTGATGATGAAGACTGATACTAGAAGTAAGACACTGATAGGCTGAGGATGATGATGGAGGTAGCTGAAGCAGGCAACTGATAGCTGAAGCAGATAGCTGGTGAACAGGGGTCTATGCAGATGAAGGGGTCAAAACAAAGCCAAATGGAATATGGATACCCTGAAAAACAAATAAGCAAATGTTAAATGATACAATGATGATGTATGCAAATGATATGCAAGGGTTTATGATCAAGCTGGATCTGATTACTGCCTTGATATAAGTCCATGTATGTCTAAGAAGTCTAGATGGAGGTTCAAAAGTCCAGTAACCAAGGTGGGGGACTCAAATAAAGAGTCACATGTCCGGGGTTAAATCACAAGAACTGTCCAAAGTGAAGCATTCTTAAAAATAAGTACCAAGGTATAATGTGGCCAAGGGTTCCTGCAAACCTGTAAACAGCCCAACCCCCTCACAGGTGATGTTCTAAAACAAGGATCCTCAGACTTGGATCAGTTATGAGAAGTGTAAACACTTCTAACCCGGAGGTACAGTGTTTATAATAACCATAAAAGATCCTCCTCTAATTCACCTCAATTTCTGAAGGTCATAGTAAAGGTCATCCAGACTTAGCAAGCTTCCCAGATAGCCCTAGCACTACAGGAGATCTGTAGCACAGAGTTCTCAAGAAGAAACCCATATCTGAACCGTGTTTCATATTCCCGCACCAGACCGAAATGGAATGGGAAAGAACATGAACCACTCTAGCCTAAGTGTCACTCAGGTCCCAGGTATAGGACCTTAAATTCTCAGTAGAACCTCACCCACCAAAGCAAAAACCAGATCTAGCCAGATGACAATATGACAGTATGATATATAAAGCTGTAAAGAAAGCAATAAATAACTGTACATAAAGCAAAAATAAATACAAATATACAAACACAATTAGCACATAACACCCCAGTAAACACAAATTAATCAAGCGCTAGGAGGAACCCACAAAAAGAACCAGAAGCCCTGGTTACAGTATAAGGGTCCCCAGCAGAGTCGCCAAGTTGTCGCTCCCACCAAAATGACAAACCGGGGCCAAGAGGGGTACAGACGCGAACGGTCGGCGAAAAGAGGAATGAGAACACACAGGAGTGAACTCAAAAAGACAAGAGTCGCCAGCTAGGCATTTTTATCCCGGAGGAAAGGCAATGCTGCATAGACCTAGAAAGATATGTGTCACACCCTAAATTTTGACCAGAATTTTCTTTTTTCTGACGCGTTTCGTCGAAACATCAAAATCAATCATCTTTGTTGTTGTTAAACATCTTGTTAATTATTACATTCTTCCATACATTTTTTCACTTTTAATTTTGTTCTTGATTTTTTTAGAATTTTGTCTCTATTTAAAATTATGTTTGTCCCTTTTTTGTAATTTAATTATTTAATTTTAATTTTTAGTTACCTATTTATTTCCAAATCATTTAGAATTAATTTGATTGTTATCTTAGTTTTTTAGCTCAATTTTAATTCTAAATTAATTTAGGTCTATTTTAGGAGAATTTTATTTAGTTTGGTTTATAATTAGATTTATATTTATTTAGTTTTAAGAGTATTTGACTTTAATTTAATCTTTTTTATTTAAGTTCTTATATTTATTTTTAATTTATTTTTAATTGTTTCATTTGATTTAGTTTATGTAGTTAATTTTATTTAGTCATTTTTAATTAATTAATTTCAATTAATAATTATAATTAGTTTTCTCCAATCAGTTTATATTTTTTAGTTAGTCTATTTTTTTTTAATTAGTTTAAGTTTATTATTTATTATTTAATTTAATTTAAATAGAATCTCATTTGTTGGTTTGATAACAAAAGTATTCCAATACTCAATCCAGTATGTACTTTTCACTAAAATTGAACCAAGTCAAACCTGCAAGTATAAGTGTCAGGCTGAAAATATAAAAAAAAAGGGAAGAACAATACCAACAGCTAGAAATATACATCAATTTAGACAAGAATTTCTGGCACAAAGGGAGGAGGATATCAACAACACAGGGGAAATGTCAACAACACAGGGGGGGGCCCTTTCTGTTTGAAAAAGCATGAGCAAAGGGAGAGTGAGAGAACCCAGCGGGTCTCAACACAACCCTGGATTTCTCTCCCTCCTTTTTAAGACCCTGAGCCTTTTAAAACAGAGGGGGGAGGACAAAAAAAAGACAGTAAAAAAAAGAAACTCAGCAACCTCCAAACGGATCATCATACACTTCACTGCTAACCCCTCGCCACTACCGCCCTCAACTGCAAAAAACACGAAAAAAATCATTCCCAGCAAAAAACCCAATCCACAAAACGCAAGACCGCATACCTTCCTCGCCATCACCACAAACTCCTCTTACCATTCTTCATCAAAACCAGAACCTTCAAAACCTCCTCCAAAATCCAGGAACCTGCAACGCCACCCTCTTCACCGAACTCACTCCCTGCCTCTCCGCCGAACTCACCTTCAAAAAACGCACAAACCATCACCTTGATAGGGGGCTTCACCTCATAAACCTTTCCCTTCCAACCCTCACTTTTTCAATACCTCATTCTTTCATCCTCTGAAACCAGAGCTTCCTACCAATACCCTCCACCTCTGGTACACCTGCTAAACCAGTTGTAAAAGAATAAAACCTGCAACAAAAAAAAACAGAATAAAAACCAACAGCAAAAAAAGAACCCGCACCATCTTCAATCTTAAACTCACTTTCCTCTTCCTTCATCACATTCGCCGTTAAATCCAAACAACCCTCATCAACAAAACAAAATCAACACCCACCTACATAAAACCAAAAAAATAGAAACTCTCGCCACCATCCAAACAGAACCACAAAGGAACTGTGAACGAAACCCTCTTTACCGAACTCACCTTCAATTAACCTTCAAAACGGCCGAAGCCTCCATCAACCCGAACGCCACCATCTCCTGCAAGCTTCAACCAATACAAGAAAAAACACCTAAGAACCTCCCTGTTCATAAACCAAACTCCTCACCACAAAAAACCCTTGAATCCCCTTCATCCAAGAAAAAACTCGCTCTCCGTCCTCCAAAATCGTTCACAACAAAAAAGATGAACCGCTATTTCTGAAGCCACCGAATCCGACCCAAATCCCTCTTCCATCACAAATGCCGAAAATCACAACCAACAACCCGAACCTTCACGCCGAGAAACAACTATTGACCGTGAGAATCGCGAGGTTTGAAACCGTGTGAACAAGTAGAAACGGCGCAAGTGAGGGAGGTAGAAGAGCTGACGAGAACATCGCCGAGAGTGAGATCTGAGCGGAGCCGCCGCCATTGCCGTGTGAATCGATTGGGTAGATTTCTTTTTTTTCGAATCATGTTTTACGGAGGTTGGGTTCTTCTGATCTCGTGCTTTTCTATAAAAAAAACGCAAGTGTTTCTGAATTTTTCAAATATTCCCCTTTTGTTTTATTATTTTATTATTTTATTTTTTATTTATTCATTAGGTTTTCTGATGAGCTTTTGTTTGGTATGTTGGGCTAAGGCCTATATTTTCTTATTGCTAAACGCACACCTATTTCTCAGCACATACTCATTCTTTTGTTTATTTTTGTTATTGTTAATTGGACTGGGCCCCCATCCGAATTTTCTAATCATACATGCAGATCAACATTTCACCCATTTTTTTATTTTTTTTATTTTTTTTATTTATTTTTTTTAATTTTTATTATCTTATTTCTATTTTAATTATTAAAGTTATGTGTTAATAATTTCATTTTCGGGCCGATGATATAATAATGTCACGATAAATCGTTTCCGATTAATCATGACTAATATGAGGCCATTTGTTTATTTTATTATCATTTAATTTAATCTATTTTATTTCACAATTTATTTTATTTCACAATTTGTTTTACAATTTATTTCATTGTGTTAGTTTATTTATTTATTTTGTTTACGTCTCACACTTTTGTACAAAATCAAATTCTAACGGTTCGGTTAAATCATACACTGCACACACGCTTTCTATTGGGCAAATTACAACGAGACCCTTTATTTAATCGCAATCCCTTGTAAATTATCATGTATCCCTCTCCAATTTATTTTGTACGAAATTTATCTTTCCGCCCTTATTTTACCAGTTTTATTGCTTGGAATACCCATAAGAACTAGAAATCAATTCACATAATCAATTAAAACAATTCATATGCCCACATTTGCACACACGTAAGTCGATTACCAAGTGATCGCCGTCTGCACGACTTATCGCGCGCCTTAATAAATTAAATTACGAAAAAAGGAGCTCCGGAGTCTAGCATTCCGCACGTTCTGGATTGAACCGCAAATAGGCTAGCCTCACGCGATGGTTCATTCACCATTCGTATAAAAAAATAATTCAATTCATTTAAATTAATTTACGAAAAATGGAACCCCGGAGTCTAGCATTCCGCACGTTCTGGATTGAACCGCAAATGGGCTAGCCTCACGCGATGGTTCAATCACCATTCGTATATCAATTATTCAAATCTTTAATTAAATATTAATTACGAAAGAAGGAACTCCGGAGTCTAGCATTCCGCACGTTCTGGATTGAACCGCAAATGGGCTAGCCTCACGCGATGGTTCAATCACCATTCGTATATCAAATATTCAAATCTTAAATTAAATAAATCGTACGAAAACAGAACTCCGGAGTCTAGCATTCCGCACGTTCTGGATTGAACCGCAAATGGGCTAGTCTCACGCGATGGTTCAATCATCATTCGTATACCAACAAATTTAAATAATTTTTATAATTAATTATCGAAATACAGAATTCCGGAGTCTAGCATTCCGCACGTTCTGGATTGGACCGCAACATGGGCTAGCCCCACGCGATGTGTTCAATCGCCCTTTCGTTTAAAACATCTTAACAAAGTCAAACACTTTCTTCTAAAACGAACATTGTTTAAATCATTCTATCTCTCGAACAAGCTAGTGCTTCAGCCTCCACCGCGAGTATATGCCAACGCTTAGCAGTAGAATGCATTTCAAACAATCGTTCAATTAAAAATCACAAACTGTAGTAGCACGAACTACGGAGCTCTGACTTTCCCATTGCACAAGGGAATACATAGGCACGGGGATTTTAATCCTTCGCGAGCACCCTAATAAAAAATTTAACTATTTCTCTGTTTAAAAAACTTTAATCCTTTCTCCGTCTTAATAATAATTTAGAACAAACATATTAATATTCATTTAGAAGACATAGGCTTAAGATCAAACATTTAATTGCATAATTAGCTAAGAGGTTCCCGTTGAGTACAACGGACGTGAGGGGTGCTAATACCTTCCCCTTGCGTAACCGACTCCCGAACTTAGAATTTGGTTTCGTAAACCATTTCTTATCCTTATTTTAGGTTGTATCTATATCTCCCTTTTCTCTCGTAGAATAAATAGAATTAGGTGGCGGCTCTGTTGTTTTGTTTTAGGATCGTATTTTTCGAGGTACGACAGTTGGCGACTCTGCTGGGGACGTAGCTCCATGCTAGAGAGGGTCGAGCCTAACTTAGCTTTGTGTGTTTATTTGTTTGATCTTGTCTTTTCTTGTCTTCTCTATGTTTATTATTTATGTTTGTTTATCTGTTCTTTTACTGCTTTACTTTATTGCTCGATATATTTGTTTGTGGTTTCTCGGGGTCACGTTACAAGTAAATTTTGAGTGGTGGAAAAAGCAGAGGGAACACCTAAGTTTAGAATTGGATGTTATTAGTGTTAGTCTCCAAGGACTCGCTCCTTGCACGCCTAACATGAAAGCTCCCCCAGATAGTTAGACTTTTCGTAGATCTTGTCGTAACGCAGCTAGCCTGTCGCGTGACCTGATTCACGAAAGGGTTGTGATTCTGGGACCCCGTAGAACCTGTTTCAATATTGGTAGTTGTGTAATGTTAGGCTCCAAGGACTCGCTCCTTGCACGCCTAGCATGAGAACTCCACTCAAGGTAGACCTTATCGTTATTATCGTCACAATGCAGCTAGCCTGCGGCGGGGCGTTAGTACGGTAAACGTCCGTGACCTTGAGTTTCCTTAAACCATCACCGTAGAAACCATCCTGTGAGTGGGATTTATGGGTACAGAATATAGAACCAATCTCTTGCAGTTTACCATTTAGGAAGTTTGAGCTTCCAGCTTCCGTGTCTGTTTGTGTTTGTGATCTCAAGCATCCTTGCATTGCATCCGTTTGCATACCATTGCATTTGCGTTGCATATCATTTTTCCTTCCTCAGAGAAAGCTCATCCGCGTCCGGTGTCCATAACCCGCAGTTGTTTTCCCGACACCTACCTTTGGACTTGAAGTAGCTTCTGACTGATCATGGACCCTGAAGGACAAAAGCAGACTGCGACAAGGGGAGTCTTTGATTTGACAAGGGATCAGATGGACCAGCTCATGGATGTTATGACAGCTTTGATCAGGAGAGGGGATAATGTTCAACAGGCTGCCGTAATTGGAAATGTCTCTCCATCTCAAAGGAACAGTTTTGTTCAACCTCAGTCTGTCAGGTCCCCAGTTGGGGCATCCGTTATTCAAGAGCATACCGTTATTCGAGATGGAAACTCCTTACCTCACGATGCCGTTGAGTACCAAAGCTTTGGTTTCTCTGAGCCAGTTTCCCAAGGGGCAATCCCAGTAAGGAAGACCAAGGGGCCAGATGTTGCTGAGATGAATGAGAAATGTCGAATGCTAAACGAAAGACTCAAAGCTCTAGAGGGACAAAATTCTTTTGACCTAGATGCTTTAAACATGTGTTTAGTGCCTGGTTTGGTTATACCTCCTAAGTTTGAAGCACCTGCTTTTCAGAAGTACAAAGGGGATAGCTGTCCAAAGCACCATTTGGTGATGTTCTGTCGAAAAATGACTGCATATGATTTTGATGATAAGCTGATGATTCATTGCTTCCAAGATAGTTTGAGTGGGGCACCTTCGGATTGGTACATGGGTTTGGAAAGAAGTCATATTCAGTCATGGTTGGACCTAGACAATGCTTTTGTGAAGCAATACCTTTACAATTTGGAAGAAGCTCCCAGCCGTTTTCACTTGAAGGACATATCTCAAGGGAATGATGAGCCGTTCAAAAAGTATGTCCAGAGGTGGAAAGAGTTTGCTGATCGTGTTCAACCGCCGCTATCAGAGAAGGAGTTGGTCAACCTGTTCATGGACACTCTGTAGAGCCCGTACTTTGAGAAGATGGTAGGCACCGCCTCAACGAGTTTCTCTAACCTGGTAAAAACGGGAGAATGTATTGAGATTAGCCTCAAAAGCGGAAAGATCCAAGGCGCCTCAAGCGACCAGGCTAGTGAGAATGAATCCCTCAACAGTTCCCAAGAGGAGGAAGAGGATGTAATCAATGCAGTCATGGCCGATGTCAAGTATTCTTGTGGTGCATCAGCAAGATCCTTTGACCCTCCATCTTCTCAGCAATCACTATTCCATATGCCTCATCATCCTTGGAGGCAACCAGCAATGTTTAGGGTACCTTACCAGCAACCCTGGGTTTCTCTTCATCAAAGCCGGCAGGCCAAAGGCCAAGGATATCTGAATTAGCATCAGGGTCCACTTAAGCCTCGCAACAATTTGGAAAGAAGGAATGCTCCTCTTCATCCAGTACATTTATCATACACTCAGCTTCTGCAACCTTTGATTCAAAGCTCTTTAGTGGTTCCCAGGTCTCTCAAGCCAGTGTCAGAGCCATACCCTCCTGAGTATAATCCACATGAGCAATGTGGATATCATGCTGGATCAATGGGGCACTCAACTGAAGACTGCAGAGCTTTTCAAGCCAAGGTACAACATTTGATCGATAAGAAGTACATATCCTTCTCAGAAGGAAAACTTTTGGTGCATGTCAACCTCTCGCCTGAGTGACTTCTTGGTACATCTCCTGAAGACAGTGAATCAAGACATTTTCAATTCCCTAAAGCTGGCAGTCACCTGTTTGTTTCAGCATTGTTGTTATTTTCTTTGCATGTTTGAGTTTGTATTTACTTGTTAGCATTGTTGTTTTTGAATTGGCAAAATTAATGAAATGTTTATGCATATTTTGAATCAATCCATTCGTATTCACTCGTTTTCTTTCATTGTTAAAAAAAAACACAAAACACATTTATATCTTTTTGTTTATCAAACCTTTGTCTTAGCAAAGATTGGAGGGAGGATGATGAAAACCAGATGCCTTAATTCTCCATTTGTATGCTCTCAATTAAAACCTTGCCAATGATGTACAGGCATTGTTTCAAATTCCCAAACACCGGTGAAATAAGGATGATAATCCCTTGCTAACCCCTTTGAGCCTAGAAGTAGGAGTTTTCTTTTTTCAAAAAAATGCAAAAAACCTTAATTTCAAACCTGGGGCAGGGTAGCCGGTTCAGTTAATCTGTTTGCATCCAATCTTCAAAAGATTCAATCCATTATTCAAAAAGGATCAGCAACATACTCTCATTCACTGCCAAAGAGGTTGTGAATAGCCAAAAGTTCGTAGCACGTATTCTCTATCCTCCAATAAGATGGCAGTCGACCAATCAACAAAAGAATGACGTAAGGAAAAAGGGATACAAAGAAAAGTCCGCCAGGTCAAAAACAGAAAAAGACGACTTAGGCGAAAATTAATGAAGTCATCAGATCCAGCAAAGCAAGGATAAAGCAAGGTGGCTGCCATCACTTTCAAATCCTGATCCTTATCATGCATTGTCAAAAGAGTTTTGAGATATGAATGCGTATGTCAAATTAACTGAACATAGGATTGGAGTATTATCACGAAGATGGGATGGGTACAAATAAATTTTGAGCCTTTTATCTTTTGTTTCATAAACCGTGAACCAAACCACGTTACAACCCTTAAAAGACCTAATTGAGGCAGGGTTTATTTTGAGAGCATGCTACAACAAGGTTGTGTTAACCTGACTCCTAACGATCTTTGTTAATCATTTGTATTGATCATTTGATCTGCCATTCCATAAATGGCTAGATCCACCTTTTATTTTTTAAATCAACTCCATTGTATTACTGTCATACCAATAAATGGTGATTTCAAACTTGTATAAACATTACATTAAAATTGCCAATTTTTAAATGTATAATGTTATTTGCAAGTCAATTCGGCATCAGGGGAAGCCCAACGGTTTTATCCAGTCAGGGAATTTAACTTAGTAAGAGAAGTCCAATCAGGGGCAATCACTTCCAAGAACCAGTCAATCTGAATCAATCCATTCAGGAGTCAACAATTCAGAGGTTGAGATCTCCTCAGGACTCATACTTGAGCGAGTTATCAGAAAGAATTCAAGAGCTCATTGATCAGCCAAGTCAGGAGTTTCTTATCCAGGGATCAGATAACCAGGGGCAAATCTCCGTTGTTCGAACACCGGGGCAACCATTTCAAAGTCCATGCCATGGCAGGTTGTTTCCAAACCTTTTGAAGAGGAAATTTTCAAAACCATTGATTCCGGGGCAAGAGGAATCACACAGGGGCAAATCCTCTTCATGCTTACAAGTTGTTCAAGCAGGCCTTATGCAACAACAAATTTGGAGTTCAAGACGGGTGTCGGGAATCTTGTCGTCATCCTTACCTCCTTTTAGAGAGTCGTCTTCCAAGACTTTTCTATCCTTAACCACGCAGGGGAATGTTTTGAAAATCATTGAGTCAGTGCATAATCACTCTCATGCTTCAGTCATGTCGCTTCGCTCGTAGCGTTAAACCTTGCATATCTAGCATATGTCCAGGTCAAAACCCAGGTAAACCAATTCCCGTATGGTTTTTTTCTTTAGTCATTTATTTTCAACCCAGTCCCGTCTGGCAGTCATTTATTTTTCAACCCAGTCCCGTCTGGTAGTCATTTATTTTTCAACCCAGTCCCGTCTGGCAGTCATTTATTTTTCAACCCAGTCCCGTCTGGTAGTCATTTATTTTTTCAACCCAGTCCCGTCTGGTAGTCATTTATTTTTCAACCCAGTCCCGTCTGGTAGTCATTTATTTTTTCAACCCAGTCCCGTCTGGTAGTCATTTATTTTTTCAACCCAGTCCCGTCTGGTAGTCATTTATTTTTCAACCCAGTCCCGTCTGGTAGTCATTTATTTTTTTCAACCCAGTCCCGTCTGGTAGTCATTTATTTTTCAACCCAGTCCTGTCTGGTAGTCATTTATTTTCAAACCAGTTCCTGTCTGATATTCATTTTTTTCTTTTCAAACCAGTTTTCGTCTGTTAACCCATTCTGAACCAGTTCCCACCTGGTATTTTAATTTACAAGTTATTTGACAGTAAGTTTTTGTCTGACAGTTATCTTTTTTTCCAAATCCAACTTAAAACCAATTCTTGATTGAGAAGCCATTTCCAAAGTCAACCCCCGCCTGACAATAAAGAAACCAGTTTCTGTATGGCGTGTCAAGAGAAAATCATTTGTCATTAGCAGCTTTGTCTGAAAATCCATTTGTTGTTGATGCTCTTTAGTATAGTTCATCAAAGTGTTTCCCCAGTAACACTAATATCCCCTGCAGAGGTCCTCCTTATTATTAATATCCACCCTTTTGCCACCAATATTTCTCTTAAGTCCAATCGTCATTGGCACAAATTCTTCAAGTTCATCATTTAGGGAATTTTCGGGAGATGGACGTTTATCTTGTTTAAAACTCCAACATTTTATTGCCAGTCAGTCGCTTAGGGCCGTTGATTTATATCAGAACGCTTCGCATTTTTTCCAGTATCGGTGGTTTGCACGGAGCCGCTGCCTGAGTATTGTTTCGTTTCCCAATCCTCGGTCTCAACAGTTACACTTGAACCTGTTGATTTGCCACTTTGGATTATATGTATGTCTTTTATTTTCATGATCACCGTGTCGACACCTGTCTTTTATTTCCTGACCACCGTGTCATTATCTGTTATTTCCATTTTCCTGACCACCGTGTCAATGTCTGCTATTTTATTTCCCGATTACCATGTCGATGTTTGTTTATTCCTGACCGTCGTGTCAATGTCTGCTATTTTGTTCGCCTGACTGTCGATTCGGTGTCATTTCATTTTTTTTCTCAATCACTGAATCGTTGCATTGGAATCCCCGGCAACTACCTTGAACTTGCTAACTCATCACTTCAGTTAGCCTGTCTTTAATCTCGCATTTTGCTTTCCAGTCTTTTGTTATCCTTAGTGCCAGCAGTTACATTTGAACCTGCTGATCTATCACTTTGGACACATCCTGTTTTCGTCTTGTCATCCCCAGCATATTTTTATCCCCAGTGGGTCTTTGCCCTTAGTTTTCGTTTATGTGGATCACCGTTCTCATTTATCTGCATCATACCATTTTTAGCATATTCATCATTAAAAAATCAGCATGTTAAGTTTCATCGCATCTCGCATGTCATATCCCGGCAAAACAAGTAGTCTCTCTCTTCCATCTTCGCATTGCATATCATAGCATTTTCATCTTCATTTTCGGTCAAAATTCCTGGTATTCTGATATTTAATCACCTTCCACCTCGAATGTTCAAAAACAAATTTTTTTTTACTCAGACATTCAGGTTCAGGAAGATTAAATAGGGGCAACTGTCACACCCTAAATTTTGACCAGAATTTTCTTTTTTCTGACGCGTTTCGTCGAAACATCAAAATCAATCATCTTTGTTGTTGTTAAACATCTTGTTAATTATTGCATTCTTCCATACATTTTTTCACTTTTAATTTTGTTCTTGATTTTTTTAGAATTTTGTCTCTATTTAAAATTATGTTTGTCCCTTTTTTGTAATTTAATTATTTAATTTTAATTTTTAGTTACCTATTTATTTCCAAATCATTTAGAATTAATTTGATTGTTATCTTAGTTTTTTAGCTCAATTTTAATTCTAAATTAATTTAGGTCTATTTTAGGAGAATTTTATTTAGTTTGGTTTATAATTAGATTTATATTTATTTAGTTTTAAGAGTATTTGACTTTAATTTAATCTTTTTTATTTAAGTTCTTATATTTATTTTTAATTGTTTTTTAATTGTTTCATTTGATTTAGTTTATGTAGTTAATTTTATTTAGTCATTTTTAATTAATTAATTTCAATTAATAATTATAATTAGTTTTCTCCAATCAGTTTATATTTTTTAGTTAGTCTATTTTTTATTTATATTTTTTTAATTAGTTTAAGTTTATTATTTATTATTTAATTTAATTTAAATAGAATCTCATTTGTTGGTTTGATAACAAAAGCATTCCAATACTCAATCCAGTCTGTACTTTTCACTAAAATGGAACCAAGTCAAACCTGCAAGTATAAGTGTCAGGCTGAAAATATAAAAAAAGGGAAGAACAATACCAACAGCTAGAAATATACATCAATTTAGACAAGAATTTCTGGCACAAAGGGAGGAGGATATCAACAACACAGGGGAAATGTCAACAACACAGGGGAAGCCCTTTCTGTTTGAAAAAGCATGAGCAAAGGGAGAGTGAGAGAACCCAGCGGGTCTCAACACAGCCCTGGATTTCTCTCCGTCCTTTTTAAGACCCTGAGCCTTTTAAAACAGAGGGGGGGAGGACAAAAAAAAGACAGTAAAAAAAGAAACTCAGCAACCTCCAAACGGATCATCATACACTTCACTGCTAACCCCTCGCCACTACCGCCCTCAACCGCAAAAAACACGAAAAAAATCATTCCCAGCAAAAAACCCAATCCACAAAACGCAAGACCGCATACCTTCCTCGCCATCACCACAAACTCCTCTTACCATTCTTCATCAAAACCAGAACCTTCAAAACCTCCTCCAAAATCCAGGAACCTGCAACGCCACCCTCTTCACCGAACTCACTCCCTGCCTCTCTGCCGAACTCACCTTCAAAAAATGCACAGACCATCACCTTGATAGGGGGCTTCACCTCATAAACCTTTCCCTTCCAACCCTCACTTTTTCAATACATCATTCTTTCATCCTCTGAAACCAGAGCTTCCTACCAATACCCTCCACCTCTGGTACACCTGCTAAACCAGTTGTAAAAGAATAAAACCAGCAACAAAAAAAAAACAGAATAAAAACCAACAGCAAAAAAAGAACCCGCACCATCTTCAATCTTAAACTCACTTTCCTCTTCCTTCATCACATTCGCCGTTAAATCCAAACAACCCTCATCAACACAACAAAATCAACACCCACCTGCATAAAACCAAAAAAACAGAAACTCTCGCCACCATCCAAACATAACCACAAAGGAACTGTGAACGAAACCCTCTTTACCGAACTCACCTTCAATTAACCTTCAAAACGGCCGAAGCCTCCATCAACCCGAACGCCACCATCTCTTGCAAGCTTCAACCAATACAAGAAAAAACACCTAAGAACCTCCCTGTTCATAAACCAAACTCCTCACCACAAAAAACCCTTGAATCCCCTTCATCCAAAAAAAACTCGCTCTTCGTCCTCCAAAATCGTTCACAACAAAAAAGCTGAACCGCTATTTCTGAAGCCACCGAATCCGACCCAAATCCCTCCTCCATCACAAACGCCGAAAATCACAACCAACAACCCGAACCTTCACGCCGAGAAACAACTGCTGAGCGTGATAACCGCGAGGTTTGAAACCGTGTGAACAAGTAGAAACGGCGCAAGTGATGGAGGTAGAAGAGCTGACGAGAACACCGCCGAGAGTGAGATCCGAGCGGAGCCGCCGCCATTGCTGTGTGAATCGATTGGGTAGATTTCTTTTTTTCGAATCATGTTTTACGGAGGTTGGGTTCTTCTGATTTCGTGCTTTTCTAAAAAAAATGCAAGTGTTTCTGAATTTTTCAAATATTCCCCTTTTGTTTTATTATTTTATTTTTTATTTTTTATTTATTCATTAGGTTTTCTGATGAGCTTTTGTTTGGTAAGTTGGGCTAAGGCCTATATTTTCTTATTGCTAAACGCACACCTGTTTCTCAGCACATACTCATTCTTTTGTTTATTTTTGTTATTGTTAATTGGACTGGGCCCCCATCCGAATTTTCTAATCATACATGCAGATCAGCATTTCACCCATTTTTTTATTTTTTTTATTTTTTTTATTTTTTTTTTAATTTTTATTATCTTATTTCTATTTTAATTATTAAAGTTATGTGTTAATAATTTCATTTTTGGGCCGATGATATAATAATGTCACGATAAATCGTTTCCGATTAATCATGACTAATATGAGGCCATTTGTTTATTTTATTATCATTTAATTTAATCTATTTTATTTCACAATTTATTTTATTTCACAATTTGTTTTACAATTTATTTCATTGTGTTAGTTTATTTATTTATTTTGTTTACGTCTCACACTTTTGTACAAAATCAAATTCTAACGGTTTGGTTAAATCATACACTTCACACACGCTTTCTATTGGGCAAATTACAACGAGACCCTTTATTTAATCGCAATCCCTTGTAAATTATCATGTGTCCCTCTCCAATTTATTTTGTACGCAATTTATCTTTCCGCCCTTATTTTACCAGTTTTATTGCTTGAAATACCCATAAGAACTAGAAATCAATTCACATAATCAATTAAAACAATTCATATGCCCACATTTGCACACACGTAAGTCGATTACCAAGTGATCGCCGTCTGCACGACTTATCGCGCGCCTTAATAAATTAAATTACGAAAAAAGGAGCTCTGGAGTCTAGCATTCCGCATGTTCTGGATTGAACCGCAAATGGTCTAGCCTCACGCGATGGTTCAATCACCATTCGTATAAAAAAATAATTCAATTCATTTAAATTAATTTACGAAAAAAGGAACCCCGGAGTCTAGCATTCCGCACGTTCTGGATTGAACCGCAAATGGGCTAGCCTCAGGCGATGGTTCAATCACCATTCGTATATCAATTATTCAAATATTTAATTAAATATTAATTACGAAAGAAGGAACTCCGGAGTCTAGCATTCTGCACGTTCTGGATTGAACCGCAAATGGACTAGCCTCACGCGATGGTTCAATCACCATTCGTATATCAAATATTCAAATCTTAAATTAAATAAATCGTACGAAAACAGAACTCCGGAGTCTAGAATTCCGCATGTTCTGGATTGAACCGCAAATGGGCTAGCCTCACGCGATGGTTCAATCATCATTCGTATACCAACATATTTAAATAATTTTTATAATTAATTATCGAAAGATAGAATTCCAGAGTCTAGCATTCCGCACGTTCTGGATTGGACCGCAACATGGGCTAGCCCCACGCGATGTGTTCAATCGCCCTTTCGTTTAAAACATCTTAACAAAGTCAAACACTTTCTTCTAAAACGAACATTGTTTAAATTATTCTATCTCTCGAACAAGCTAGTGCTTCAGCCTCCACCGCGAGTATAAGTCAACGCTTAGCAGTAGAATGCATTTCAAACAATCGTTCAATTAAAAATCACAAACCGTAGTAGCACGAACTACGGAGCTCTGACTTTCCCATTGCACAAGGGAATACGTAGGCACGGGGATTTTAATCCTTCGCGAGCACCCTAATAAAAAATTTAACTATTTCTCTGTTTAAAAAACTTTAATCCTTTCTCCGTCTTAATAATAATTTAGAACAAACATATTAATAATCATTTAGAAGACATAGGCTTAAGATCAAACATTTAATTGCATAATTAGCTAAGAGGTTTCCGTAGAGTACAACGGACGCAAGAGGTGCTAATACCTTCCCCTTGCGTAACCGACTCCCGAACTTAGAATTTGGTTTCGTAAACCATTTCTTATCCTTATTTTAGGTTGTATCTATATCTCCCTTTTCTCTCGTAGAATAAATAGAATTAGGTGGCGGCTCTGTTGTTTTGTTTTAGGATCGTATTTTTCGAGGTACGACAATATGGATAAGACGGTTGCGAACCAGAGAGACTGAGAAAGGGGGTTGGTTACAACCTGGGAAGGTATTAGCACCCAAATTGTCTGTCGTACTCGACGGGATCCACACTTAAAAGATTTGTGTTTTAAAGGGGTAGTGTCAGTGCAATCTGTGTATCAAAGCTGGAAAGAATGCAAGTGTCAGTGTAAAAGAAATGTGAAGTGTATAAATGAAGTGTCAGTGTAAGAACAAGAATGAAATGCTCAAGATCATGAGACTAAAAGAATAAAGCTGGAAAGAGGGGGAATATACAGAGACTTTTATTCGATAACTGTTAAGTTATGCCTACGTATCCTCTCGTGCAATGAGGAAGTCAGAACACCGTAGTTCGACCCAAAGAGACTGAAAGATGAATTGACTGATGAACTACTTACTTGTCTATGCTCAAGTATATGACCTGTCTGGCTCAGGTGCAAACTGTCTTGCATTAGACGGAAGAAGCGAGTTCTCGTTTATGAATGAAGATGGTGAGAAAAGAATCCCGAAGGAGACGATTAGTGTTTGTTTTTGTGTTTTCAGTCTTTTATTGCTTTTGAAAATTTGTCATAAGTTAATGAGCTTAAGCCTAAACCAATGGGTTAGTAAACTCATCACATCCTCCCTCTGATTAGGGGTAATGAAAATACCTTAAGTGTGAAGTCAGCATCTCACACTTAATCACCATGGTGTAGGATTAAGATCATTAACCTACTTGTGATTATTTAGATGTTTTTGTTGTTTTTGTTTAGTGTTAGGTAATGAGATTAAGCCATAATCAGGGATTAAACAGACTCATTACACCATCCCAATAGAAGGATAATAGATGAGAATGTTTAAGCTGAGGAAGACTCCTCAACTTAATCCATGATTAGGGATTAACCTCATGACAAAACAAAGCCATTATTATATGGATTTTAGTTAATGATAAGATGAAGAAGTGAGTTTTAAGGTTTGTAAGACAACTTGAGGGGGACTTGTCCATTAACACTAGGGTTAGTCCTTCTTAACCAATTAAGGAAGAATTAGAACCCTAATGCAAGGCCCAAGTTACAAGCTTGATGTCTTGATAATTATTTAGTGAATTGATTAAAGGATTAAACACATTAAGGGTTTAACACTTAGGATTAAAGTTATACACTCCATCCTAATAGAAGGATGCAGGGATAAGCTTAATCACAAAGCCTTAAAGCCTTTAGGGTTTAGTCCCTGATTGTGAGATGAGAAGGAGAAGACTCAAGGAGACACAAAGGTAAAAGCTAAGTTGGGGACTAATCAAACCCTAATTATTGTCATGCTTGGTTGTTCCTATGGTTTATGAGGTTTGCAAGAAAGATCTTCAGAGAAACCACCAGGAAGCAGATGAAAGGAGCAAAGAGAAGCAGAACAACTTGCTTCACTTAAGAAGACAAGTTGCTTGAAGAAAGAAAGTAAGATGAACAAGAATGAGCAAGCTCAATCCAAACACATACAAAATTCAGCAATGATGCATAAGAGAGATGAAAAGAGATTGTGAGAAGTGAAGGCAAATTCACTTCTCAATACAACTTACCACCTGAAAAGTTAGTAAAGAAATGAAATGCAATGCAAATGAGATGAAATGTGATGATGCAAACTAAAACCAGAAGCATGAGTATGATGTTAATGATGCTAAGAGATGATGCAAACATGAGGCAAGGCACTAGAGTGATCATACAAACATATGGATGCAAGAGAAGCATGCTTAGAACCATGAACATACATGAAAAGTTATGAAATGAAAATGACATACAACATGGCAAATGAAAGATGCAATGCAAAAAGAATCATTGTCCAACTCTCAATGGTTAGGAAGAAATGAATTTTTGAAGTTTGAATCAAAATAATGCCTTGAAATGAAATTAATTCCATTGAAAATGATCAAAAGGCATCAAGAACCAAAAATAAATTTGGTTTGAGAGTTGGACAATGTTTCTAAATGTTTTTAAATGCTTCATGAATTTTTTTTTGATTTTTAAATACCTAAAAGTATTTTTAATTAATTGATTTTCATTAACTAATTAAAAATAAACTTTTAAATGATTTAAAAATAATTTTTGATGCAAAAAATAAAAATAAAAATATTTTTGGGTTCTGAAAATTAATAAAAGGTTTGATAAAAATTTTCAGAATTTTTCAATGTCTTTTGCTATTTTTAAAAATTCGTGCAAAATAAATCAAAACAAATGAAAATAAAATGAAATTTAAATGAAAAATGAGAAAGTCAGCAGATCTAAGGGCCAGGATTCAAATGAAAAGGGAGGGAATTGACCAGCGCGCGCATCTGGACGACTCACATTCAAACTACGCTAATTATTTCATTAACCCTAATCTGAACCCTAAACATTTTCAGGTGACCGGAACAGTGTTCCGGTCATCTTCTCCGGCCATCCATTTCTTCAATCTCACTCAATACACAACCCTAATCTCTCTAACTCTCCAGAAATGATCCCCACCCCATTCTAAACAAGAATCAATCATCAAACAGGATTTATTTCACATGATCAGAGGGATTCGAAGCCAAACGGAAAAAATCACAGAAATTTCAGAAGCTTCATACATGCTTAATATTCAATCATTTTCGAAACCAAAAGGTGCAGTGTGATCAGTGAAGCATGGAGAACAATCTAAGAACTTAAAATCAAGTTTCTGGAAAAAAAAGTTCTTGATGATACCTGAACTGAAGCTTTCGAAAATGGTGCTTTCTGGCCAGTTCCTTGCTTCAAACCAGCTCCAATGATCCTCCTCAAGTGTTTGTGATACTTGGTTGGAGTTTATATGGCCCCAAAATGAAAATGGCAGAAGTTCAGTTTGTGAAGTGTGGAAATCGTATTTTTGATTTTGAAGGTTTTAGGGCCAAATGAAGGGTGGGAAATGATCAGTGGATCATGGTGAGTTGAATGGTGAAAGAAGTTTGAAGGTTTGATGCTTGTGGAGTCAGTTTCGAATGGTTTTTCAAGTTGGAGGATTTTTGATAACTACGTCTTGGAGAGTGTTTCAACATGAATTGTTGTGTGTAATGGCTTGCTTGATGTCCACATATGAGGTTCTGATTGGGCAGAGAGTTGTTGTGGAGCAGTGTGATTGGTATGGCTCAAGTTGCAAAAAGTCAAGCAAGTTGTACTTGGAGGTATGGGCAAGTGGCAGGCTGAGATAGGGGCATGGCTATGCGCAGCAAGGATCAAGGGGTGTCATGAAATCAGATTTTGTGAGCTGGCTCAAGTGGATGAAGGGTTATGGATCATTTTGCAATTTTGTCCAACTTTGGCCCCTTTTGTAATTCTTGAAGTTTCAGGAATGGAACTTAAGAAATTCTTGGGCCAATCTGAAGTTTAAGTCATGTGTGATGTTTGTGTAAAGGTTAGACATCAATTAGAAGTCACAAATTGCCTTGGTACAAGAATTTGCAAGTTTCCCTCTTTGGTGCATAACTTGAAATTATGTGATTTTTCCCAACTTTGACAAGCCATAACTTTTGATCCAAAATGAATTAGGTCAAATTCTTGTACTTTTTGAAAAGGGAATGATCCATTCTACAACTTTCATGACCAAAGTTTTCCCATTTGAAGCATCTTTGAATCAAAAAGTAAGGGTTGAAAAAGTTTCCCAAAATGTCAATTTTCCATTACAAGTCATTTTCCCAAAAAGTCAACTTTGCAAATGACTTGAAATTCTTCAATTTTGTGAACTTCCAACATCTTCTATGATCAAATAAAGATCATACACAATAAAAATGATGAAGAACACCCTTTGGTTGGGTCATTGGGGGCCTCAGATGCCCTGATTTTACACTGACTTGCTCAAAAAGTCAACTCTTGATCAGATGACTTCTCCATGGAATTTCTTCATGAAAATTGGTATGCATGATCCCTATACCATATAGAGACCAATAGAAACAAGAATGACCAAAAAATTTGGAGTTATGTCCTTTGAAACCAAAACCCTAATTCTAGGTCATCTGTGCAGTTAAACCTGGCTCTGCTTCCATGCCATTCCCAGTTCTTGTGATTTTTTGACATTCTTGACTTTGAGAGGATATAATATGATGCTTGAACATACATGGACCCCTTTGAAGTGATTTATGATCTTTGGAGTGGCTCAAGAAGCTCCTGGATTGCTCAGATCACAAACCCTAGATGCAGATGACTTAGAACTAATGCAGTGAAGCAAATATGCAATATGAGATGCTATGATTGAACTTATGCATATGAGAAGATCACAAGCCATGGTGTGAATGGGTGAGGGAAAATTTGGGGTGTTTACAATAAGGCAAATAACTGAAAATGAAATTCGTTATCAATAGAGGAAGATAAGGTGAATGACTGAAAATAAAATCACTTATCAACAGAGGAAGATAAGGCGAATGACTGAAAATGAAATCACTTATCAACAGAGGAAGATAAGGCGAAAGACTGAAAATAAAATCACTTATCAACAGAGGATGATAAGGCAAAAGACTGAAAATAAAATCACTTATCAACAGAGGATGATAAGGCAAAAGACTGAAAATAAAATCACTTATCAACAGAGGATGATAAGGCGAATAGACTGAAAATAAAATCACTTATCAACAGAGGATGATAAGGCAACAAACCGAAAAATAAAATCACTTATCAACAGAGGATGATAAGGCGAAAGACAGAAAAAATGAAGGATCGCTATCAACAGAGGATGATAGGCGAATAACAGAAAATAAACTCACTTATCAACAGAGGATGATAAGGCGAAAGAAAATTAAACACGGCCATTGAGTCTGCCAAGAGGATGCCTGGAATCTTCGATTGATACGATCCTGATTTTCGCTGAGGAAAGGACTGGAAACTTGTGATGATCCTGGATCCTGAATTATGCAACTATGCTTGATTGGTTTTGCAATGGCATTCCATAGGGATGGAGATACGATGTAAATGTTTATGCACTGAGATGTAGGTTGAAACTGCTGGGGAAAATAAAAAGTTTGTTTTATGTTTAGATAGGCACATGATGCACATGCTGTAAATGATTGATGAAAATGATGCTTATGACGCGTAATGATGCATATGAGCGATTGAAAGATGCCAGCTTGGTGGACTTTTGGTTTGGTAGTTGCCAATAATGATTGGACTTTGGGTGGGTGGAGGGCTTGATTCCCCGACACTCGATCTTCGACGATGTATGATCAGAAGATGGATTTGAAAGCTCCAAGTTTGGTTATCTGCTGGTGAGTGAAGCGGCTTAATTGACACATGAAGACTGATTTATTTTGAACGATTGCCAATGTCTAGCAAGGACTTCCTGTTCAGCTGGGGAGAAAGAGAGGAAGATTTGCTCCTTGTTTGCTTGCCCCTGCCTGTAGGGTATTTGAAATAAATCTGGTGGGGAAGCTTTGACAATGGCCATGGCACGACCTGCCCCAGAGTCTGGATTTGGTAAGCGCCTGCCCCTGATTGAGCTGTTTGAAGATGAAATGTCCCTGATTGGGTCACTAGAGATGATTTTGCCCCTGATTGGACTGTTGAAGTAGTCTTGATTCATGTTGGCACCAACGAAGTTCAAATTTTCTTTTGATTGCATCTTGTTGGGATTGTACTGATGTCAAGCACTGAATTGCAATTAAATTGTTCATACACAAATGGTAGTGTTAATGCAACGTTCATGTAAGTTTTGAAAAAGTCAATTTATTTGAATGATTGTGATAGTGTAACGGATGGACCGTTAGTCCATACGAGGTGCTGATTTAGAAAGTGAGTAAAGGATGCAGCAAGAATAATGTGCAATCGAGATTGAAGATTAGCAAATATATGGGAGTCAATTTACGCAACCTTGTTGGTAGCATGCTTTCAGAATAAACCGCACCTCAATTAGGTCTTTCGAGGGTTGTAACGTGGTCTGGTTAATGGTTTGAGAAACAAAGGATATAAGGCTCAAATGATTTATACCCACCCCTTCTTCGTAATATTCTCCAGTCCTATGTTCAGTTAACTTTGCATATGTATTTTTTTTTACTTTGCAAGAATGAAGATGAAGCTTTAAAGTTTGCTTGAAAATGACAGTCATCTTTTTTTGCTGGTGACCCTTTGATTCTTGATTTGGTGGTCACTGATATTTGTTTTGCTTTTGCTGAGGATTTGGGCTCCTCCTTTTGATTTTTTTCGACTAAGTCTCCCTTCGGGTGCTCAACTTAGTAGTTTTTTCTTTTCTTTTTGTTTGAATGTTGTGACTGCCAAGTCATTTGTTGATGGTCCTCCGACGGGATGTCTCATCTTGCGATTCAAAGGTGTAGTCAGGCTAACTGAATAACTACCCTACCCTGGGTTAAATGTAAGGGTTTGTATCCGAAATAAAATCTTACTTCTAGGCTCGAAGTGGTTGACTAGGGATTAACTCCTTGTATCTCCAGTGTTTGGGGATTTGAAAGAATGCATGTACATCATTGACGAGGTCTTATCTGAAAGCATACCGTAACAATTATGGGTATTTCGTTTTCATCATCCTCCCTCAAATATTTGCTAAAGTGAATTGAGGAAATATTTTTTTTGTGATTTTTTGATAAATGACAAATAATGGGCGAATGCGAATAAATTAATTCAAAACATGCATAATGTAAACACCCCAAATTTGCCCTCACCCATTCACACCATGGCTTGTGATCATCTCATATGCATAAACACAATCATATCATCTCATATCACATTTTTGGTTCACTGCATAGTTTCTAAGTCATCTGCACCTAGGGTTTGTGATCTGAGCAATCCAAGAGCTTCTTGAGCCACTCCAAAGGTCAACAATAACTTCAAAGGGGTCCATGAGTGTTCTTATATCATATCACATCCTCTCAAAGTCAAAAATGCCAAAGAATCACAAGAACTGAGATTGGTATGGGTGCAGAGCCAGGTTTGACTACACAGTTGACCTAAAATTAGGGTTTTGGTTTCAGAGGCCATAACTCCAAATTTTTTGGTCATTCTTGTTTCCATTGGTCTCTATATGGTATAGGGAGTGTGCATATCAATTTTCATGAATAAATTCCATGGGGAAGTCATCTGATCAAGGGTTGACTTTTCAGACAAGTTAGTGCAAAATCAGGGCATCTGAGGCACCCAATGACCCAACCAAGGGGTGATCTTCATCATTTTGAGTGTATATGATCTTTATTTGATCATGGAAGAAGGTTGAAGTTCACAAAATTCAAGAATTTGAAGTTTTTGCAAAGTTGACTTTTTTTGGGCATAGTTGACTTTTAAAGAATATGTCATTTTATGCCACTTTTCAAGCCTTGCTTTTTGATCCAAAAATGCTTCAAATGAAAAAAACTTTGGTCATGAAAGTTGTAGATTAGATCTTTCCCTTTTCAAAAAGTACAAAAACTTGACCTAATTCATTTTGGATCAAAAGTTATGGTGTGTCAAAGTTGGCAAAAATCACTAATTTTCAAGATATGCCTCAAATGAGAAACTTGCATTTTCATGTACTAAGCATTCTTGTGACCTCTAATTGACATCAAACCATTACACAAGCATCATGTAAGTCCTAAAGTTCAGATTGGACCAAGGTTTCCTCATGTTTTATGGCTTGTAAGGCAAGAAAGTTTCATATGAACCAAAAGGAACCAAGTTGCAAAACCACTCATCACACACCACCAACTTGTTGTCTTGGCTACTGAACCTTCCTAGCACCTCTCACACACCATGCTGCGCCAGCCCCCATGCTTGTACTAGCCTAGAACCAAGCCCATGCTTTCCTTACACCAAAGTGGACTTTTTGCAAAAGTGAACATCCCAATCACAGCAGGCCAGGTCACATCATCTGACCAATGGGATTATTTTATGCAAGCCAAATGCTAGCCATTTCACATAGAGAGCAAGGCTGAAACACACAAGAACCACACATTCACAAACTCACTCCCTCAAGCAAAACTCTTCGAATCTCTCCATACAGCTGACAAAC
Organism: Lathyrus aphaca; assembly: GCA_963966055.1. NCBI lineage: Eukaryota > Viridiplantae > Streptophyta > Magnoliopsida > Fabales > Fabaceae > Lathyrus > Lathyrus aphaca. The sequence goes on from OZ014521.1 coordinate 213,411,682, forward strand.
ACAAAAAACCAGTTTCACTGATCAACTCACCATGCTTCATTGAGCCTAAACCAGCAAGACTTAGGCCTGAACCAAACAAGAACACCATTTCTCCATTTTCACTCCAACCTGCACTTTCCTTCGAAACATCTTCCACAGGCCATAAACACTCAAACAAACTCCACAAACCTTCTCAAAACATCACCCTGAACACAAAGAACCCTTCATCTTTGCCTGAAACAGCCTGAATCACAAACACCATTCTCACCTGAGCTTGAACAGAACTTGTTCATTCTCCCCAACCAGCCAACTTAAACTCCTTCTAAGCATTCAAGCATCATCAGGGGATCAAGTGGAGTGGATAACATCAAGAGGGGAGGTCGGAAAGTTGCAGGATTGAAAGCTTCGAAACTCAGGTAGCTCAAGAACTTTTTTTCCAGAAATCATTTTTTAAGTTCTTAAGTTGTTGTTCATGCTTCCCTGATGATGTATATGTCCTTAGTTTCGAAAATGGTGGAGAGATGAGAGTGTAATCAGTCTCTGAAACTTTTTGCCCTAGATTTTGTTTGTTTCGATTCAGTTATTTCTGGAATGATAAACATGTTTTGATTGGGGGTTTTGGTTCGTGAGTGAGTAGGGATCATTCCTGTGTTTTTAGAATTCATTTTAGATGCGTATGGAGTGAGATTAGGTTTTGAGGTGAACGGAGAAGATGACCGGAACACTGTTTCAGTCATCTGAAAGTGATTAACGGCAGGATTAGGGCATAAGCATTAATTAGCCAGGTTTGAATGCTGGCCCTTGGATTTGGCGCCAGGTCAATGCGCGCGTGTTTTTGTTTGAATCTCCACCATCAGATTGCATGACTTTTCCATTTTCAGCTTTTATTTCATTTAATTTTCATATTATTTCATTTGTTTTGCATAATTTATTTAAAATAGCAAAAATGTTTTAAAAATTATGAAACTTTTTGTCAAGAGTTTCATTAATTTTTAAAACACAAAAATATTTTTATTTTCATTTTTAGCATTAAAAAAGTATTGTTAAATATTTAAAAAATTTATTTTTAATTTATTAATTAGAATTAATTTATTAAAAATACTTTTAGGTATTTAAAAATCACAAAAAAATTCATGAAATGTTCTAAGACATTTAGAAACATTGTCCAACCTTCAAACCAAATTTATTTTTTGATCTTGATGCATTTTGAGAATTTTTCATTGATTTAAAATCATTTTTATGCATTAATTTGATCCAAAGTTCCAAAAATCATTTCTGCCTAACTATGAGGAGTTGGACATTGATTCTTTTTGCATTGCATTGTGTTTAACATGTAGTTTGTGAGATTAAATGGCCATGATTTGATCTTTCATTTTCAATTTTTTTGATAATTTTCTTGTTTGGAAACCTTAAAACCCTAAGAAACTTAGAAAAAACCATAACTTGAGATTGGTTAAGAGTTGAAACCTCTCCTTTGGGCATTGGGTTGGTATAGGATTAGGGGTCCTTTGAGTGACATTTTCAATTTTTTATCTTAGTGTTTGCTTATGATTTTGATTTTTGTTTGATGTATTGTTCATAAACCCTAATTTGGGCTTCCATATGCATCCATCTTGCATCTTCTTGCATAACATGACTTGCCATGACATTTCAAGCATCCATTTGATTCATTTGACATCATAAGACATATTGAAAGCATGTTTGATCATTGCATCATGTATTTGCCATGTTGTATGTCATGTGCACTTCATAACTTTCCATGTATGTTCATGGTTCCTAACTTGCTTCATTTGCATTCATGAACTTGTATGATCATTTCCATGTGCTGCCTCATGTTTGTAGCATCTCATAGCATCATTAGAATCATGTATATGCTTCTGGTTTTGTTTCTCATCATGTCATCTCATCCCATTATGCATTGCATTGCATTCCTTTTCTAACCTTTCAGGTGGTAAGTGACTTTGAGAAGTGAATTTTCCTTCACTTCTCATAACTTTTCTTTTCATCTCTCTTGCATCCATTGCTGCATTTTTGTTTGTGTTTGAGTTTGAGCTTGCTCATTCTTCTTCTTCTCACCTTCTTTCTTCAAGTGACTTGACTTCTTGAATGAAGCAAGTTGCTTTGCTTCCCTTGATCCTTTCATCTGCTTCCTGGTGGTTCCATTGAAGATTTCTCTTGAAAACCTCACAAACCTTAGGAACAACCATGTATGACAATGATTAGGGTTTGATTAGTCTCCCCTATTAGTTTTACCTTTGTGTCTCTTTTGAGTCTTCTCTTCTCATCTCACAATCAGGGACTAAACCCTAAAGGCTTTAAGGCTTTGTGATTAAGCTTATGCCTGCATCCTTCTCTTAGGATGGAGTGTATAACTTTAATCCAAAGTGTTAAACCCTTAATGTGTTTAAATCCCTTAATCAATTCACTTAATAATCATCAAGACTTCACACTTGTAACTTGGGCCTTGCATTAGGGTTCTAATTCTTCCTTAATTGGTTAAGAAGGACTAACCCTAGTGTTAATGGACAAGTCCCCCTCAAGTTGTCTTACCAATCATAAAATCCACTTCATCATCATATCATTGAATAAAATCTACTTAATCAAAAGCTTGTTTTGTCATGAGTTTAATCCCTAATCATGGATTAAGTTGAGGAGCTTTCCTCAGCTTAAACCTTCTCATCTATTATCCTTCTATTAGGATGGTGTAATGAGTCTGTTTAATCCCTGATTATGGCTTAATCTCATTACTCAACACTAAACAAAAACACCAAAAACATCTAAATAATCACAAGTAGGTTAATGATCTTAATCCTGCATCAAAGGTGATTAAGTGTGAGAATCTGACTTCACACTTAAGGTATTCTCATTACCCCTAATCAGAGGGAAGATGTGATGAGTTTACTAACCCATTGGTTTAGGCTTAAGCTCATTAACGTATGACACGTTTCCAAAAGCAATAAAAGACTGAAAACTCAAAAACAAACAATAATCGTCTCCTCCGGGATTCTTTTCTCATCTCATTCACTCATAAACGAGAACTCGCTCCTTCCGTCTAATGCAAGACAGTTTGCACCTGAGCCATACAGGTCATACACTTGAGCATAGACAAGCAAGCAGTTCACAAGTCAATTTACCTTTCAGTCTCTTTGGGTCGAACTACGGTGTTCTGACTTCCTCATTGCACGAGAGGATACGTAGGCATAACTTAACAGTTATCGAACAAAAGTCTCTGTGTATTCCCCCTCTTTCCAGCATCTTTCTCTTAGCCTCATTATCATGAGCAATTCATTCTCATTCTTACACTGACACTGTATATATCACACTTCACACTTTTCTTACACTGACACCTGTACATCCTTTTCCAGCTATTTTACACACAAAATGCACTGACACTACCCCTTTAAAACACAAATCTTTCAAGCGTGGATCCCGTCGAGTACGGCAGACAATCTGGGTGCTAATACCTTCCCAGGTTGTAACCAACCCCCTTTCTCAGTCTCTCTGGTTCGCAACCGTCTTATCCATCTTTTTCTAGGTCTATGCAGCATTGCCTTTCCTCCGGGATAAAAATGCCTAGCTGGCGACTCTATTCATCTCCAGTGAGTTCACGGCTGTGTGTCCTCACTGTTCCCTTCGCCGACCGTTCGCGCTTGTACCGGGGATGCAAATCTTTGGGAGCGACAGCTTGGCGACTCTGCTGGGGATACCTTATACTGCAACCAGGGCTTCTGGTTCTTTTTGTGGGTTCCTCCTAGCGCTTGATTGATTTGTGTTTGTTGGGGTGTTATATGCTTATTTGTGTTTGTATATGTTCTATTTTTGCTTTATGAACAGTTTGTTTACTTTCTTTACTGCTTTACATATATCATACTGTCATGCTGTCTGGCTGGATCTGGTTTTGCTTTGGTGGGTGGGTGTTCCATTGAGAGTTAAGGTCCTATACCTGGGACCTGAGTGACACCTAGGCTAGAGTGAATCATATTCTTTCCCATTCCATCTCGGTCTGGTGCGGGAATATGAAACACGGTTCAGATATGGGTTTCTTCTTGAGAACTCTGTGTTGCAGATTTCCTGCAATACTAGGGCTATCTGGGAAGCCTGCTAAGTCTGGATGACCTTTTAGTATTGACCTTCAGAAACTGAGGTGAATTAGAGGAGGAACATTTATGGTTATTGTAAACACTGTACCTCCGGGTTAGAAGTGTTTACACTTCTCATAACTGATCCAAGTCTGAGGATCCTTGTTTTAGAACACCACCTGTGAGGGGGTTGGGCTGTTTACAGGTTTGCAGGTACACTTGACCTCAGAATACCCTGTTACTTTGTTTGTGTAAGAATACTCCATTTTGGGACAGTTCTTGTGATTCTAAAACCCTGGACATGTGGCTCTTTATTTGAGCCCCCCACCTTGGTTACTGGATTTATAGACCTCCATCTGGCATTCTTGAACATACTTGGACCTATATCAGGGCATTTGATCAGATCCAGCTCAGTCACAAACCCTTGCATATCATTTGCATACATAATCATTGCATCATATTGACATTTGCTTATTTGTGTTTCAGGGTATCCACCTTCATTTTTGGTTTGGTTTTGACCCTATCTTCAGTATTGACCTATCTTCATCAGCATCTGCTCCAATTATCAATCATCCACTTCAGTCACCTGCACCAGCCAATCAGTGGCCCATTCTTCAGTGTCATCATCAACACCTGTCTCCACTCATCTTCAGCATTATGGCTCCTAAAAAGAGCAACATCACCTATCACTTCTTCCAGCCAGAGCTAACTGACATCAGGAGGATTCAGACCTTGATCACTCCAGATCACATACCATTGTTCAGGGAACACTATGGAGATATACTTGATATGGTTATGGATCTGGACCCTTCACAGAGAAGCCTGATTCACACTTGCATTCAATTTTATGATCCCCCACTGAGATGTTTCACTTTTCAGGACTTTCAACTGGGCCCTCTATTAGAAGAATACTCATCATTGGTTGGTATGCCTATCAGGGGTGGAATCCCTTTCAACCCTGAAATGGTCTTTCCTGGTAATGGAGAAGTAGCAAAGGCTTTGCATCTGGAACCTGTCCTGATTGAGCAGCATATGACCTCTAAAGCTGGAATCCCTGGCTTCCATCTGGATTTCTTGATCTCTCAAGCTACCCTGAAAGCTTCTTTAGGAGAGTGGAAAGCTGTCTGTGCTTTATTGGCCCTGAGCATATATGGAATTGTATTGTTTGCAGATGAGCCCAGATTCATTAGCAAGAATGCAATCCATCTTTTCATCCTGAAGAACCCAGTGCCAACCTTGTTAGGGGATCTCTACTATTCAGTGCACCAAAGGAATGAAAAGCAGAGGGGAAGATTAGTGAGTTGCTGTGCTCCTTTGTTTCATACTTGGCTTCTCAAGCATTTGCCCAGGACAGATGCATTTTTGAACCCTCATCAATAGAGAAACTGGGCTAGAAGACTCACTGCTCTAACTTCAGCTGATATCAGATGGTGCACCCAAAGCACCAAAGGCAGGGATATCATCACCAGCTGTGGGCATTTTCCCAATGTGCCCCTGATAGGAGTTAAGGGGAGTATTAATTACAACCCTCTGCTGTTCAAAAGGCAACTGGGCTATGCACTGGTCCACACTCCTAAGGCACAGGACTTGGCTGAGACTCTTTATTGTGAGAACAAGCCTAATCTGGCTATTGTTAGGCAGGCTGCTTGGGCCTGGGATATTGTTCAAACCAAGGGAGTAACCGTTCTGGGGAAGTGCAACAATGTAGCATCAGCACAATATTATGAGTGGTCCCATGCCAGGGCTCAATTTTCTGGAATGCCCTTTACCATGGAAGATATGCCTGGATCATCCTCAGCACCACCTCCTGCCACTGTCAGCTTAGAGGAGTTTGAGGGCTTGAAAGAAAGGAATGAGAAGTTGACTCAGGCTTTGCAGAAGACCCTCTGGGAGAGGAATGATGGTAGGTTGGATATTGAGAGGTTAGAGAAGCTGAGAGTGGAGCATCTGGCTAAAATTGAGAAGTATGGGGATTATATCAAGAAGTCTAAAGCTGGAGAACAGATTCTGAAGAATGCTTGCAAGGAAGCCCAGTTCCAGAGAGCAAGGGCAGACTTGTATCTGAAGGAGAGTCAGGCTAGGTGGGTCAGGATCACCGAGGCTCGTACTCTGGAGGACAAGAGGGTCCAAGACAAGATAGAGCAGATGGAAGCTAGTGCAAAAGAGCAGCAAGAAGCCCTGGCAGCAGCCCAGAGGGAGATATCAGAGCTGAAGATCAGAGCTGGAGTGAAGAGGTCAAAGGACCAAAGTCAGCACAAGAAGCTAACTGCAGCTGTTACCACCCGGAATCTCCTCATCAGGAATCTCACGGAGCGTCCAGCTGATCCTGTGACCGAAGCACTTCTCAAGGAAGTTCGGGAGGATGAGTTTGGTCTTGGTGTTTTACCATTTGCTTGTTGTTGCTTTCATTTCATTGTACTTTTATTTTCTTGTGATGTATTTTGACCCCTCAGAGGGCTTGTATTTGTAAACAAACTATGTACCATTGGCTTTTTATATGTGTTAGTTTGTTCCATCCAAGTTTACTTCGAAAGAAACATCAACAGCATCTCCAAGGGTCTGGAAGGGTCAAAACTGAATGCCAAGCTGGATACCTTGAAAAAAAATAAGCATACTGCATTGCATGCTAACCCTTTTGTTTGTTTTGTAGGTTTTTGTTTTATTGTTGCTAACTCTGTTGTGGTGTTCAGGAACTATTGCTCGACGCCGGGTATTTCCCCTCAACCGTCCGCACCGTTATCCAACCCGTAACAACCTTCCGGGCATACAGATGGATCAGATGCAGCAGGACCTTACAGAGGTCAGGAACCAAATGACCAACGAGAGGTTGGAAATGAGGAACCAAATGACACAGTTTATGGAGGTAATGAACAACATGGCTCAAAGCCAGGAGAGGCTCAGAGCACCGGCGGAAGGGAGAAATCAAGAGGATCCACATATAGGGACTGCCGGCACCAACAACAATGAAAGGGTCCAACCTCGTGTTAACCCCCCCTGTATTTGGCCCCCATCTTCATCCAGAGGTCAATATTCCTGCAAATGTTCAAGGGACTGCCACTGCAGGCAGGGTACTGCAAGAAGACCCCCAAGAGGATCAATTCACAATAATGGGTGCTGGGGAAGAGGCTTATGACAGAAGGTTGGATGAGATAGCTGAGAAATTGAGGTCCTTAGAGTCTCAAAACTCTTTGGGTTTCGATGTCATGGACATGGGCTTGGTAGACGGGGTCAGGATTCCCCACAAGTTCAAGCCTCCTTGTTTTGAAAAATACAACGGGACTTCATGCCCCCGAACTCATTTACAATCATTTCTGGGGAGGTTGAAGGCCTATACTATGGATGAGAAGCTCTGGATGTTCTATTTCGAAGACAGCTTGACAGGAGCTTCAAGAGAATGGTACTCTCACCTGACAAGGGCAACCATCAGGTGTTGGAAGGATTTGGCAGAAGCTTTCATCAGACAGTATCAGTACAATTTAGACATGGCACCCAACAGGACTCTCCTAATGGGAATGTCACAGTCGTCAAGGGAAAGTTTCCGAGAATATGCCCAGAGATGGAGGCAACTGGCTGCTGCTGTTCAGCCACCTATGTCTGAAAGGGAAATGGCAGATATGTTTATGAACACCCTTCAGGGGACATATATTGACAGGCTGGCTGCTTTCTCTTCCACTAGCTTTGCGGATGTTGTCATAGCTGGGGAGAGAATTGAGAGCCTGTTGAAGATGGGCAAGATTTCTGACAATGGTGCCAGCTCATCCAGTAATGCAAGAAAGCCTTTTGCAGGCCCAAGAAGAACTGGCGAGACCAATGCCATCCACACCAACAGGGGCAGACCCCAATATGTTCACAGGTCAGTGGCAGCAGTCACCATTCCCGCTCCAGCTCATCCTCAACCAGCCTATCAACCTCCGCAGCAAAACTATCAGCAACAACATCAGTACCATCAACAGAATCAGTATCCTCCGAGAAATTATAACAACAACAACACCAACAACAATAACCAGGAAAGGCCATTCCAACAGAGGCCATCTCAAGCTAATAGGGTGATCGATCCGATCCCTATGCCATATGCTACATTGCTGCCACAACTCCTGAAACTCAACCTAGTTGAGCTAAGGACGCTGGCACCTCCAGATCCCAACAGTCTACCCAGGAATTATGACTCCAACGCCAGATGTGCTTTTCATTCAAATGCACCTGGCCACAGTACGGAAAAGTGCAGAGCTCTGCATATGAAGGTACAAGACCTGGTAGACTCTAAAGCTCTGAATTTCGCACCACCACCCAATGTCAATAAGAACCCTATGCCAAACCACGGGGGTCCCAGAATTAACGCTATTGAAGAAGACAAGCCGTCTTATCTAATAACCAGTGTGGGTCAGATCCGGACACCGTTGGTGGAAATTAAGGCTCAGCTCCTCGAATGTCAAATGTTCCCGGGGTGTGAGTTAGGGTGTGCTTACTGCAATATCTCAGTAAATGGGTGCGATAACCTGAGAAATGGCATAGATGGTCTCATTCAGAGTGGCCAACTTCAAATCACCACATCATTTCCAACAAATCCAGCAATCTCATCAGCAACAATTCCAGAACCTCCTACAACTGCAACAACCATTGTTCCCAACAATTCTTCGGCTTCATCAACAAGTACTTCATCTGTCATTTCAACTGACCAAATATCGACAAATGTTCCTTCTACAACTCCAGCACCACTCCATTTTGAAACTCCTACAACAACAACATCCATTCTTCCAACAATGTCTCCTACAACACCAGCAATAAATCATGAAGATGTCTCAACTGTCACAATATTTTATGATCCTGAAAACAACTCCGCCTACCACTCAGAAAGTGCTACTCCCATCAGAGCACCGGTCACAATTTATTATGATCCACAGACTATCACAATTCCTTCCGCAGCTGCGGTCAGTCCAGTCACTATCACGGTGCCTGGACCAGTACCTTATGAAAGCAGCAATGCCATCCCCTGGCATTACGGTTCTGACCTGTACTGCGGAGGACAAAGAATCACTTTTGAATCATCAACCCCTGTACCACAAATAGACAATGTGGGAGGAGGCGGAGGCTTCACTCGAAGCGGACGTCTCTTTGCTTCACAAATTCAGAGACCCACTGCCGAAGCAGAAGCTGCTGCCAAGGCAAAAGGGAAAAGCTTGGTGCAGGAGGAGCAGATTGTCAAGGAGGCTTTGAAAACACCCTTTGACCAAGAAGTTGATGAGTTCATGCGAATCATCAAGAAGAGTGATTATAAAGTAGTGGATCAGCTTCATCAGACGCCTTCCAAGATCTCAATCCTATCATTGCTTATGTGCTCTGAAGCCCACCGGAACGCACTACTCAAAGTTCTGCACGCAGCTTATGTGCCTGAAGAGATCACTGTCAATCAGCTGGAAGCCGTAGTTGGAAATGTTAATGCTAGTCATGGACTAGGGTTCACCAACACTGATTTGACCACGGAAGGCCGCAACCATAACAAGGCATTGCACATAACCATGGAATGTAAAGGTGCTGTCCTTTCTCATGTGCTGGTAGACACGGGGTCATCCCTCAATGTCTTACCTAAAAATGCCCTGGTGAAGCTAGAATATGACAGATTGGCGTTAAGACCCAGCAACCTGGTGGTGAGAGCCTTTGATGGTTCAAAGAGATCGGTTCTGGGGGAGATTGAGTTGCCCATAAAGATTGGCCCGCAAACTTTCAAAACGACCTTCTACGTGATGGATATACAGCCTGCCTACAGCTGTCTATTGGGTAGGCCATGGATTCACGCCGCTGGCGCCGTGACCTATACCCTTCACCAGAAGTTAAAATCTGAGTGGGAGGGTCAAATCGTTACAATCTGTGGAGAGGAGGACATTCTTGTCAGCCACCTGGCTACCTATAAATATATTGAGATGGATGGGGAGATCCATGAAACAATGAGCCAAGGTTTCGAAGCCTTGAACGTGAATGAAACATCTGCTGTACCTGGAACTTCAATGACATCATACCAACAAGCCCGGAAGGTTGTTGAGGAAGGAAATGCCCAAGGCTGGGGCAAATTGTTACCGGTGGAGAAGAAAGAGGACAGATTTGGGTTGGGTTACAAACCAACTCAACAAGATCAAGCAGACGCTGCAAAAGAGCCCAACTTTGTGAGTGGGGGGATGCTCACCCCTGATGCTGTCAACTGTCTGGAAGACGAGCTGGAAGAAGAACGCAACCTGGAAAGCTGGATTCGTCCAAAGATCCCGGGGAGCAGTATCTCAAACTGGTCTTCCCAGGAAATTATAAGAGTTACTCATGCAGAGTAATTATTATTTCCTGTATTTTTATAGCATGCATCAAAGTCTTGCATCTTGCCCAAGATGACAAGACTCATTTTGTAATTGGGCCATCTGTACTTTTTGTGCAACAAGATTAATCAATGAAATATCAGACATCTTTTTGCAAACGAGTCTTTTTCTTTTCCGCTCACTGTTTTTCCATTTTTCTTTTTGTACAAAAAATAAATGGCAATGTTTTCAAAATGACAACTTTATTTCACTTTTCTAAAACAAGATTAAAATCAAATCACTAAAATGAACAAACTGAACCCTTGCAGAATGTGCCTTCCAGACAACACTGACAACAGCACGGCTATGACTTCGTATGACTTTGACAATCCGATCAATCAAGCTGATGAAGGGGTTGAAGAAGAATATGAGCTTCCTGAAGAGCTAGCCAGGTTATTAAGGCAAGAGGAAAAGGTTATTACTCCTCACCAGGAGGAGGTTGAAGTGATCAATCTTGGTACAGATGAAGACGTGAAAGAAGTTAAAATCGGGGCCTGCTTACAAGACTCGGTGAAGAGACAACTGATTGACCTGCTTCGAGAGTATGTGGATGTGTTTGCTTGGTCTTATCAAGACATGCCAGGTTTGGATACCGACATTGTTGTGCACAAGCTGCCTTTGAGAGAGGAATGCCCGCCGGTTAAACAGAAACTGCGCCGTACTCGCCCAGACATGGCAATGAAGATCAAGGAAGAGGTACAAAAGCAATGGGACGCCGGATTCCTTGCTGTAACTAGCTATCCACCGTGGGTTGCTAATATAGTACCTGTGCCTAAGAAAGACGGCAAAGTAAGGATGTGTGTTGACTACCGAGATCTGAACAGAGCTAGCCCGAAAGATGACTTCCCATTACCTCACATTGATGTATTGGTGGATAATACGGCTCAGTTCTCGGTATTCTCCTTCATGGACGGATTTTCAGGATACAACCAGATTAAGATGTCACCTGAAGACATGGAGAAGACAACCTTCATCACACCCTGGGGCACGTTCTATTACAAGGTGATGCCATTCGGATTGAAGAATGCTGGTGCAACATATCAACGGGCTATGGTGACATTATTCCACGATATGATCCATAAAGAAATAGAATGTTATGTGGATGACATGATTGCCAAGTCCCTTACTGAAGAAGACCACCTGGTGAATCTACTGAAGTTATTCAAGCGTCTGAGGAAGTACCAACTAAAGTTGAACCCCAACAAGTGCACATTCGGGGTGCGATCTGGTAAGCTGCTGGGTTTTATTGTGAGCGAGAAAGGGATTGAAGTTGACCCTGATAAAGTCAAAGCCATTCAAGAAATGCCTGCACTGAAGATAGAGAAGGAGGTTCAAGGGTTCTTAGGTCGATTGAACTACATCTCAAGGTTCATATCTCACCTTACAGCAACCTGTGAGCCTTTGTTCAAATTGTTAAGAAAAGAACAGACGGTCAGGTGGAACGACGACTGCCAGAGGGCTTTTGACAAGATCAGGGAATACTTACAAGAACCTCTAATCCTTATGCCTCCAGTTGAAGGAAGACCTCTAATCATGTACTTGACAGTATTAGAAGAGTCAATGGGGTGTGTGCTGGGCCAGCATGACGAGTCTGGTCGAAAAGAGTATGCAATATACTACCTAAGCAAAAAGTTTACCGACTGTGAACAACGTTATTCACTGCTCGAGAAAACTTGTTGTGCTTTAGCGTGGGCTGCTCGCCGACTAAGACAATATATGTTGACCCACACTACCTTGTTGATCTCAAAAATGGACCCAGTCAAGTACATATTTGAGAAGCCAGCACTTACCGGACGGGTTGCAAGATGGCAAATGATCCTTACAGAATATGACATCCAGTACACTTCTCAGAAAGCCATCAAGGGCAGTGTATTGTCTGAATATCTTGCTGAGCAACCCATTGATGATTACCAGCCTATGAGATTTGACTTCCCTGATGAAGACATCATGTTCATAAAAGCAAAAGATCATGAAGAGCCTGTTCACACTGAAGGGCCTGACCCGGAAGAAGAATGGACTATGATGTTTGATGGGGCTGTTAATATGAATGGTCGTGGTGTTGGCGCAGTGCTCATTACACCTAAGGGAGTTCACATGCCTTTCTCGGCAAAACTCACTTTCAACTGCACTAACAACGAAGCTGAATACGAAGCTTGCATTATGGGTCTTGAGGAAGCTATTGACCTCAGGATCAAGACATTGACTGTATTCGGAGATTCAGCTCTGGTAGTTAATCAAACCAACGGAAAATGGTATACACACCAGGATCATCTGATACCTTACAGGGATTATACAAGGAGGTTATTGACTTTCTTTACAACAGTCAAACTTGAGTATATCCCTCGGGATGAGAATCAGTTTGCAGATGCTCTTGCTACCATTTCATCCATGATCAAAGTTCAAGCTGCCAACTTTGTACCTCAGATTTCAGTGTCCAGACTCGACAGACCAGCATATGTATTTGCAGCAGATGTTGTTAAAGACGATAAGCCTTGGTTCCATGAAATTAAACGCTTCTTGGAGGATCAAACATACCCACCTGGGGCATCTTCCAATGATAAGAAGACTTTGAGAAGGCTTGCTGGTAGTTTCTTCTTGAATACTGATGGTTCTCTATATAAAAGGAACTTTGATATGGTACTCCTCAGATGCGTTGACAAGACGGAAGCAGATTTGTTGATGCATGAAGTGCACGAAGGATCCTTCGGTACCCATGCTGGAGGGCATGCAATGGCCAAGAAGTTGCTGAGATCTGGTTATTACTGGATCACAATGGATACCGACTGTTGTGCCTATGCCAGGAAATGCCACAAATGCCAGATCTACGCAGATAAGGTGCATGTGCCTCCCAATCCTTTGAACATCATGTCTTCACCATGGCCCTTTGCCATGTGGGGCATTGACATGATTGGCAAGATTGAGCCGACTGCTTCGAATGGCCACAGATTCATCCTGGTCGCCATCGACTATTTCACCAAGTGGGTCGAAGCAGCTTCCTATGCCAACGTTACAAGGCAAGTGGTAGCCAGATTTCTAAAAAGAGATATCATCTGTCGATATGGAGTTCCCGAGCGAATCATTACTGATAATGGTTCCAATTTAAACAACAAAATGATGGCAGAACTGTGTCGGGACTTCAAGATCCAACATCACAATTCTTCTCCCTACAGGCCAAAGATGAATGGCGCTGTTGAGGCAACCAATAAGAATATCAAGAAGATTGTGCAGAAGATGGTAGTCACCTACAAAGACTGGCATGAAATGCTACCGTTTGCCTTGCATGGGTACCGCACGTCAATCAGAACATCCACTGGGGCAACACCGTATCAACTCGTGTATGGTATGGAAGCAGTCCTACCGGTTGAAGTTGAATTACCCTCTCTGCGAGTACTAATGGATGTTAAACTGAGTGAAGCAGAATGGGTTAGGGCCCGATACGAGCAACTGAGTCTGATTGAAGAAAAGAGATTGGCTGCAATCTGTCATGGGCAGTTATATCAGAAAAGAATGAAGAAGGCCTTCGATCAGAAAGTCAGGCACCGAGAGTACCAAGTAGGAGATCTTGTGCTAAAGAGAATCCTCCCTCCTCATACAGACCACAGGGGCAAATGGACTCCAAATTATGAAGGACCATTCGTAGTAAGGAAAGTTTTCTCTGGTGGAGCACTGATGCTCAGCACCATGGATGGTGAAGATTTCCCGTCCCCTGTGAATTCAGATGCAGTTAAAAAATACTTTGCATAAAAATGACCCGCTGGACACAAAAACAGAATGTAAGTCCAGGCAAAAATAGGGCATCCCGGCGAATCAAAAACAGAATAAAAGACTCGGGCAAAAATAAGGGAAAATAAGCAAAAAAATGTACACCCACTGAGTTGAAAAGCCACATTGGACAGCTCAGGCAAAAATGGGTATCCCGATGGATTGAAAACCCGAAAGGGCGATCCATGCAAAATAAGGGAATAAGCGAACAACTGCATTCTGAATTCGTCTGTATCACTTACAACTTGGTAAGCTTCGAAAGGATCAAGCTTCAATCAAAATCAGCCTCCTTCAGAAAGCAAGACGAGAAGAACGTTAAAAGTCATACGAGTCATAGCAAAAGAGGAAGCTCCTCAAAGCGTCATCAACATTGCCAGCATTTTGTTTCTCAATTTGTAACGATCTCCTCATTTCGGGGGATTTGTTTCTTTGACTGTATCTTGCCAATTCAGGGCATATGAATTAATAAGATCAGATTTTCAGTCACGTCTCGTCTTGTACATTTTTATTTGCAAAAAATGTCTGATAAAGAAAAATTGATTGCATAGAATACAGATGTCTATCTTCAAATAAACACATGCTTGCAGGAAATATACTTACTCTCAGGAGTATCTAAACCCCTATGACGGAATCCGGTAAGGGATACCTCGGGATCACTTGTATGTTTCTATCTTTGCAGGATTGCAGGAATCCGAAGCGCAACATGGGGCATGTAAGCTTCATCCCAGCAAGCTGGCAAATCAACACTCAATTTTAGCACCCGAAGTGCTCTCTCCCCAGCTGAGTTGCCTCTCATGACTCCCCCAGCTGAGCTGCCACTTGCTACTGCTCCCAGCCGAGTTGCCATTTCATCCTCAGCCGGAGTACAAAAGTCAGGGAACCATCTCCCCACAGAGCTCCAGCCTCTATCCAGAAGAGCAACGCACAAAGAATCACAACAGAGTGAAGAAAGCTTCTTCAAACCCCAGCTGGGTCCATCATTACCAGGATAGGTTCATCAATGACCTATATCCCCAAGCAACAGCATCTCATCAGATCTGCCAATGATCTCACCCCAGTTGGGATGTCTATTCCAAGCAGATTGGCCAGAGATCTTCGCGGCAACGGGATCCGAATCCCGGTTTGGTATCTCTGCATAATCATAGCATTCGCATCATATTCACCCACAAAGCGTAGCATTCCGTTTTAACACGGAGCATTACGGCAAAAATCCAACACATAGCATAATCATAAGCCATGTTTTAAACCAACACTTGTGAATAATGACAGTTCGCCAACGTACAGAAAAATCCCCACCAGAATCCCCCAGCAAAAGCAGCTGCCTCTCAATCAACAACACCAGTGTATACTCATTTTGACACCCGTCCGTGCCATCTTTCCCCAGTAAAGTCGCTTGAACGCTCTTTACGAGCAAGATCACCCGTATTACAGATACGACCTGACACCCGTCCGTGTCATACCCCAGCAGAAAGCCAAAGACATCCTCTTTGCACTCACATATACCTATACACACTTTCTTGACACCCGTCCGTGTTGTATCCCCAGCGCAGTCGCCTACACTTTTACAACCCATATACTTGTTGATATTATTATACTTTTCTCTCTTGACACTCGTCCGTGTCACCCTCCCCAGCAGATAAACATTCATCTATACGATACTCATACTCACTACTCATGTTACACTTATACAGATACTTGTCCGTATTTTGTATACACCACTTATATCCCCACAGATTCGACATTGGTCCATGTTCTTTGTTAACCAGTTGGTACTCGTCCGTATCATCATCTCAGAACATGCGTCAAGCGTTTGCTTCTACATGATACTCGTCCATATCATAGTCTTAAGGATGCTCGTCCGCATCTTTAATCCATACACTGTGTCAAAAACTTCTGTCTTCTTAAATGTAGATACTCGCCTGTGTCTACTATTCCCCAGAAGAATCCTCTCAGATTCAACACTCGTCCGTGTTCTCTGTTAACCAGTTGATACTCGTCCGTATCATCATCTTTGAACGCGAGTCAGTATTTGTTTCTACCCGATACTCGTCCGTATCGCAGTCTTAAGGATGCTCGTCCGCATCTTTAATCTATACACAAATATCTAAACACTTATACCTTTTGTTTCTTGTATGTAAACACTCGTCCGTGTTTACTACTCCCCAGTAGATTTCCAACAAACAAATTTTCTTTTTATCTGACACTCGTCCTGTGTTATGATAGACCCTGAGAGCAGCCGTACCCTGCTAGGTGGTCTTCCTCCACCTCTTGATGGTCGTCCTCCATCATGATCATCCGATGGCCGTCCCCATCGTTGATATTTAGCAGCCGTCCCCTGCTAGGTGGTCGTCCTCCACCTCTTGATGATCGTCCTTCATCAGTTTTATCCAATGGCCGTCCCCATTGTCGATTTTTTTGGTTACCTGGCATTCGTCCTATGTCATGATAAACCTTGAGAGAAGTCGTCCCCTGCTAGGTGGTCGTCCTCCACCTCTTGATGGTCGTCCTCCATCATGCTCATCCGATGGCCGTCCCCATCGTTTATTTTCTATCCGGCATTCGTCCTATGTCGCGATATTTTCGGCAGCCGTACCCTGCCAGGTGGTCGTCCTCCACCTTAGATGACCGTCCCTCATCTTATCCCCAACAGAGCAGCCATCCCCTGCTAGGTGATCGTCCTTCACCTTTGATGACCGTACCTCATCATCTGTTCATTTCATTTATTCTTTAACCCGATGGCCGTCCCCGTCGTGGTCCCTTTTCAGTTTAGCCCGATGGCCGTCCCCATCGTCGGTTACTTTGCTTTATGAACTTGACGGCCGTCCCCGTCATGTTTCATTAATCCCCAGAGAATTTTACAACTTTATCTTGATGGCCGTCCCCATCATAATTTCTTACTTTTCCCAGCTAGTCGGTCGTCCCCGTCTTGGCTTTACCTTTTATCCCCAGCGTGTCGGCCGTCCCCGTCATTGCTTTATTTCCCACACTTTACAATATACTTTATTTTCCTTTTACAATCTATATCCCTTTTCTTCTTCATTCTGTGAGTGCAAATTTTGGACTGTCTTTGATATTCAACCACAAGTTATCTTGTTTGCCTGTTAAGCCGTTGCCTACATCCTGCACAGCTAACTCATGTTTGAATAGGGGCAGCTGTAAACACCCCAAATTTGCCCTCACCCATTCACACCATGTCTTGTGATCATCTCATATGCATAAACACAATCATATCATCTCATATCACATTTTTGGTTCACTGCATAGTTTCTAAGTCATCTGCACCTAGGGTTTGTGATCTGAGCAATCCAAGAGCTTCTTGAGCCACTCCAAAGGTCAACAATCACTTCAAAGGGGTCCATGAGTGTTCTTATATCATATCACATCCTCTCAAAGTCAAAAAGGCCAAATAATCACAAGAACTGAGATTGGTATGGGTGCAGAGCCAGGTTTGACTGCACAGTTGACCTAAAATTAGGGTTTTGGTTTCAGAGGCCATAACTCCAAATTTTTTGGTCATTCTTGTTTCCATTGGTCTCTATATGGTATAGGGAGTGTGCATATCAATTTTCATGAAGAAATTCCATGGGGAAGTCATCTGATCAAGGGTTGACTTTTCAGACAAGTTAGTGCAAAATCAGGGCATCTGAGGCACCCAATGACCCAACCAAGGGGTGATCTTCATCATTTTGAGTGTATATGATCTTTATTTGATCATGGAATAAGGTTGAAGTTCACAAAATTCAAGAATTTGAAGTTTTTGCAAAGTTGACTTTTTTTGGGCATAGTTGACTTTTAAAGAATATGTCATTTTATGCCACTTTTCAAGCCTTGATTTTTGATCCAAAAATGCTTCAAATGAAAAAAACTTTGGTCATGAAAGTTGTAGATTAGATCTTTCCCTTTTCAAAAAGTACAAAAACTTGACCTAATTCATTTTGGATCAAAAGTTATGGTGTGTCAAAGTTGGCAAAAATCACTAATTTTCAAGATATGCCTCAAATGAGAAACTTGCATTTTCATGTACTAAGCATTCTTGTGACCTCTAATTGACATCAAACCATTACACAAGCATCATGTAAGTCCTAAAGTTCAGATTGGACCAAGGTTTCCTCATGTTTTATGGCTTGTAAGGCAAGAAAGTTTCATATGAACCAAAAGGAACCAAGTTGCAAAACCACTCATCACACACCACCAACTTGTTGTCTTGGCTGCTGAACCTTCCTAGCACCTCTCACACACCATGCTGCGCCAGACCCCATGCTTGTACTAGCCTAGAACCAAGCCCATGCTTTCCTTACACCAAAGTGGACTTTTTGCAAAAGTGAACATCCCAATCACAGCAGGCCAGGTCACATCATCTGACCAATGGGATTATTTTATGCAAGCCAAATGCTAGCCATTTCACATAGAGAGCAAGGCTGAAACACACAAGAACCACACATTCACAAACTCACTCCCTCAAGCAAAACTCTTCGAATCTCTCCATACAGCTGACAAACACAAAAAACCAGTTTCACTGGTCAACTCACCATGCTTCATTGAGCCTAAACCAGCAAGACTTAGGCCTGAACCAAACAAGAACACCATTTCTCCATTTTCACTCCAACCTGCACTTTCCTTTGAAACATCTTCCACATGCCATAAACACTCAAACAAACTCCACAAACCTTCTCAAAACATCACCCTGAACACAAAGAACCCTTCATCTTTGCCTGAAACAGCCTGAATCACAAACACCATTCTCACCTAAGCTTGAACAGAACTTGTTCATTCTCCCCAACCAGCCAACTTAAACTCCTTCTAAGCATTCAAGCATCATCAGGGGATCAAGTGGAGTGGATAACATCAAGAGGGGAGGTCGGAAAGTTGCAGGATTGAAAGCTTCGAAACTCAGGTAGCTCAAGAACTTTTTTTCCAGAAATCATTTTTTAAGTTCTTAAGTTGTTGTTCATGCTTCCCTGATCATGTATATGTCCTTAGTTTCGAAAATGGTGGAGAGATGAGAGTGTAATCAGTCTCTGAAACTTTTTGCCCTAGATTTTGTTTGTTTCGATTCAGTTATTTCTGGAATGATAAACATGTTTTGATTGGGGGTTTTGGTTCGTGAGTGAGTGGGGATCATTCCTGTGTTTTTAGAATTCATTTTAGATGCGTATGGAGTGAGATTAGGTTTTGAGGTGAACGAAGAAGATGACCGGAACACTGTTCCGGTCATCTGAAAGTGATTAACGGCAGGATTAGGGCATAAGCATTAATTAGCCAGGTTTGAATGCTGGCCCTTGGATTTGGCGCCAGGTCAATGCGCGCGTGTTTTTGTTTGAATCTCCACCATCAGATTGCATGACTTTTCCATTTTCAGCTTTTATTTCATTTAATTTTCATATTATTTCATTTGTTTTCCATAATTTATTTAAAATAGCAAAAATGTTTTAAAAATTATGAAACTTTTTGTCAAGAGTTTCATTAATTTTTAAAACACAAAAATATTTTTATTTTCATTTTTAGCATTAAAAAAGTATTGTTAAATATTTAAAAAACTTATTTTTAATTGATTAATTAGAATTAATTTATTAAAAATACTTTTAGGTATTTAAAAATCACAAAAAAATTCATGAAATGTTCTAAGACATTTAGAAACATTGTCCAACCTTCAAACCAAATTTATTTTTTGATCTTGATGCATTTTGAGAATTTTTCATTGATTTAAAATCATTTTTATGCATTAATTTGATCCAAAGTTCCAAAAATCATTTCTGCCTAACTATGAGGAGTTGGACATTGATTCTTTTTGCATTGCATTGTGTTTAACATGTAGTTTGTGAGATTAAATGGCCATGATTTGATCTTTAATTTTCAATTTGTTTGATAATTTTCTTGTTTGGAAACCTTAAAACCCTAAGAAACTTAGAAAAAACCATAACTTGAGATTGGTTAAGAGTTGAAACCTCTCCTTTGGGCATTGGGTTGGTATAGGATTAGGGGTCCTTTGAGTGGCATTTTCAATTTTTTATCTTAGGGTTTGCTTCTGATTTTGATTTTTGTTTGATGTATTGTTCATAAACCCTAATTTGGGCTTCCATATGCATCCATCTTGCATCTTCTTGCATAACATGACTTGCCATGACATTTCAAGCATCCATTTGATTCATTTGACATCATAAGACATATTGAAAGCATGTTTGATCATTGCATCATGTATTTGCCATGTTGTATGTCATGTGCACTTCATAACTTTCCATGTATGTTCATGGTTCCTAACTTGCTTCATTTGCATTCATGAACTTGTATGATCATTTCCATGTGCTGCCTCATGTTTGTAGCATCTCATAGCATCATTCGCATCATGTATATGCTTCTGGTTTTGTTTCTCATCATATCATCTCATCCCATTATGCATTGCATTGCATTCCTTTTCTAACCTTTCAGGTGGTAAGTGACTTTGAGAAGTGAATTTGCCTTCACTTCTCATAACTTTTCTTTTCATCTCTCTTGCATCCATTGCTGCATTTTTGTTTGTGTTTGAGTTTGAGCTTGCTCATTCTTCTTCTTCTCACCTTCTTTCTTCAAGTGACTTGACTTCTTGAATGAAGCAAGTTGCTTTGCTTCCCTTGATCCTTTCATCTGCTTCCTGGTGGTTCCATTGAAGATTTCTCTTGAAAACCTCACAAACCTTAGGAACAACCATGTATGACAATGATTAGGGTTTGATTAGTCTCCCCTCTTAGTTTTACCTTTGTGTCTCTTTTGAGTCTTCTCTTCTCATCTCACAATCAGGGACTAAACCCTAAAGGCTTTAAGGCTTTGTGATTAAGCTTATGCCTGCATCCTTCTCTTAGGATGGAGTGTATAACTTTAATCCAAAGTGTTAAACCCTTAATGTGTTTAAATCCCTTAATCAATTCACTTAATAATCATCAAGACTTCACACTTGTAACTTGGGCCTTGCATTAGGGTTCTAATTCTTCCTTAATTGGTTAAGAAGGACTAACCCTAGTGTTAATGGACAAGTCCCCCTCAAGTTGTCTTACCAATCGTAAAATCCACTTCATCATCATATCATTGAATAAAATCTACTTAATCAAAAGCTTGTTTTGTCATGAGTTTAATCCCTAATCATGGATTAAGTTGAGGAGCTTTCCTCAGCTTAAACCTTCTCATCTATTATCCTTCTATTAGGATGGTGTAATGAGTCTGTTTAATCCCTGATTATGGCTTAATCACATTACTCAACACTAAACAAAAACACCAAAAATATCTAAATAATCACAAGTAGGTTAATGATCTTAATCCTGCATCAAAGGTGATTAAGTGTGAGAATCTGACTTCACACTTAAGGTATTCTCATTACCCCTAATCAGAGGGAAGATGTGATGAGTTTACTAACCCATTGGTTTAGGCTTAAGCTCATTAACTTATGACACGTTTCCAAAAGCAATAAAAGACTGAAAACTCAAAAACAAACAATAATCGTCTCCTCCGGGATTCTTTTCTCATCTCATTCACTCATAAACGAGAACTCGCTCCTTCCGTCTAATGCAAGACAGTTTGCACCTGAGCCAGACAGGTCATACACTTGAGCATAGACAAGCAAGCAGTTCACAAGTCAATTTACCTTTCAGTCTCTTTGGGTCGAACTACGGTGTTCTGACTTCCTCATTGCACGAGAGGATACGTAGGCATAACTTAACAGTTATCGAACAAAAGTCTCTGTGTATTCCCCCTCTTTCCAACATCTTTCTCTTATCCTCATTATCATGAGCAATTCATTCTCATTCTTACACTGAAACTGTATATATCACACTTCACACTTTTCTTACACTGACACCTGTACATCCTTTTCCAGCTATTTTACACACAAAATGCACTGACACTACCCCTTTAAAACACAAATCTTTCAAGCGTGGATCCCGTCGAGTACGGCGGACAATCTGGGTGCTAATACCTTCC
Source organism: Lathyrus aphaca (assembly GCA_963966055.1). Taxonomy (NCBI): domain Eukaryota; kingdom Viridiplantae; phylum Streptophyta; class Magnoliopsida; order Fabales; family Fabaceae; genus Lathyrus; species Lathyrus aphaca. Next base: position 213,433,787 of record OZ014521.1, read on the forward strand.
CAGGTTGTAACCAACCCCCTTTCTCAGTCTCTCTGGTTCGCAACCGTCTTATCCATCTTTTTCTAGGTCTATGCAGCATTGCCTTTCCTCCGGGATAAAAATGCCTAGCTGGCGACTCTATTCATCTCCAGTGAGTTCACGGCTGTGTGTCCTCACTGTTCCCTTCGCCGACCGTTCGCGCTTGTACCGGGGATGCAAATCTTTGGGAGCGACACATAAACATAACATTAACATAACCAAGTACAAATGATAACAGTGTTCAGAGCAAATAGTACTTAAACATAACAAATCAACAGGAATGCGTAAATAATAAATGGCGATGGCTGCCATGATTTGAGGAATTGAACTCCTCTTGATTGAATGCTTCAAAGTTGGAGACTACTCATCTTGGTCTTCAACAACCCCTTTAAATGTCTTCATTTGTTGGCACCATGCGTCGACAATGGATTGTTCTGGACATTTGCATTTCTCGGAGTGAGAGTGAGATCTTTAGAGTTGATCATATCCTGAATCAAGTGTTTGAAGGCATGGTATTTCTCGATTGTATGACCTGGAGCGCCTTTGTGATACTCACAATGAGCATTGGCATCATAGTTTCGGGCATTACCAGTCTGAGGTGGCATATCTCTCAAAGTAAGAGGTCCTTTTTCCATCAACTGTTTAAATATTTCAGTGTATAACATAGGCAGGGGATCAATGTGCCTACCATATCCTCTTGGTTGATATGGTGGACGCTGTTGAGGAGCGCGTTGTTGTTGTTGACCAGACCATTGTGGATAAGCCGGTTGCTGGTATGGTCCAGGTGCATATTGCGCAGTTGCAACCATTGGATGTGGACGTGGTTGATGAGCCATCTGAGGCGGAAGTAGAGCTTGAAAGGCCTGCTGATAAGGCATTAGAGGAACTGGCTGATATGGCATAGGAGCATATTGCGCAGTAGCAACATAGGGATACTGATAGTAAGGAACAGGTGCAGGTGCATTCTGTTGAAAATTCCCGCTTGCAGCAGAAACGACATTTGTTTCACCCTTCTTGTACCCGTTGAAAGGTTTCTTGACATTGGTTTGGCTGCTAGAACCTCCTTGAATCTTTCCACTTTTCAGACCTTCTTCGATTCTTTCTCCAACAATCACCATGTCTGAAAATCCAGCAGATACGCTGCTGATCAGCTTTTCATAGTATTGCCCCTGTAAGGTACCCATGAAGATGTCAGTCAATTCACGGTTAACCAATGGCGGATGCACTCTAGCAGCTAACTCCCTCCAGCGTTGGGCGTACTCCTTAAAGGATTCGCTCTCCTTTTGAGACATACTCTGAAGTTGAGTACGGTTAGGAGCAAGGTCACTGTTGTACTTGTACTGCTTTTTGAATGCATCAGATAAATCAAGCCAAGTACGAACATTGTTGCGCTCAAGTTGCATGTACCCTTCTAGAGACGCTCCAGACAGGCTGTCTTGGAAACAATGGATCATGAGCTTGTCATCCTTGGCATGAACGGCCATTTTTCTACAGTACATCCTTAAATGAAGCTCAGGACAGCTGAGGCCTTTGTATTTTTCGAACTCTGGCAGTTTGAACTTAGCAGGGATCACAACATCTGGAACTAAGCACATGTCTGAGGCACTCAGAGAAGTTGAGTTGTGTCCTTCCATAATTCGAAGTTTTTCAGCTAACTCGCGGCACATCTTCATAGCTTCAGATTCTTGAACAGCATGAGGATTGGTGATTGGAACAGCAGTATGTATCTCATACTCAACTTGATGATTCTCTTCAGCTTGAGGAAACTGGACTTGAGTTGGAATAGGTTGAGCTTGAGGAATAGCTCCAACAGTAACACCAGAAGCAAGTATTGGCTAAGAAGTGACCTCTTCAACAGCAGGAGTGAAGCCTGGAGGCAAACCGTAGACCAAAGGATTTGGAACTGGAACTGAAGGCATTGCTCGTAAGGTAGATCCTTGCACTTGAGCATTGTTCATTGCTGCAGCAGCTTCGCGACGTTCTTCCATTCTGGCCAAAGCTTGCAAAGTCTCATAAATCTGGTCAATCTTGTTCTTGACCGAGTCAATCTCTTCCCTCATAGCAGCTTGCTCTTCTTGAATCACATCCATTAGTCTTCTAGTGTTGGCTCGAGTTAAGTACGGGCGTCTAGCACGATACGGGCGTCGGGAAACCAGCTTGATTTACTGAAGATGGAGGAACATGAAATGAGTTGTTGAATTTTGGAATGAAATGCAAGATGAATAATTAATGCAAATGAAATGATATGCAATGTCAGAATCCAGGATCACAAGATCAAGGTCTCACGAGTCCAAGGTACAGATGGAGGACACTCTGATCGGGAACTCGCTGGGTAGACTCTAAGGTTTTAGGGATCACAAAGTTATCAATTCATATGGATGTTCATCACACGCGCCATAAGCATGACGGTTGATTGACTCCGCCATATGAATCTATTTTGTGTGAGATCTTCGTATCGACAACCCACGAGAGCAAATTTTCTTGGGAGCCTATACTAAGTGATCATCGACACAAGGTTTAAACAAAGCCTCAGAGTTATAGACTTTGCTCAAATGTTTGATGCACATGTCAGCTCTTGACAGTCAATCAACTCCATTGAGAATGTCTATTCTGAGTGAGGTCTTCGTATCGACAACCCACGAGAGCAAATTTCCCGGGAGCCAATACTATGCGACCATCAATCGATGTTTTAACCAAAAGGTTCTAAAGGTCCTCAGAGTCGGTGACCCTAATGAAAGCAACTGAGCACACACGCCAAGGACTTGACGGTTGTCAGTATTCTCATTAGAATCTACTCCAAGCATTGAAACCTAGACTAGGCTTGACTCGCATAGGGGTGAACCAGTCCCCAGCAGAGTTGCCAGCTGTCGTACCCCGAAAAATACGACCTCACGCGATCCGAAAAGACGGAGTCACGCGCCGGACGGACTGAAGAGTCACCACCTAATTCTATTTATTCCCGAAGAGGGAAAGGGAAGATATAGATACAACCCGGGAGGAAAAGAGGATGAGGACAAAGGTCAACGGAACCATTGCCTGGGTTCGGGAGTCGGTTATGCAGGGGGAAGGTATTACCACCCCCTACATCCATCGTACTCGATGGGAACCATCTAAGTTAACGCGCGCGAAAGGATGTCTATGCTTAAACGAATTGCTTGCTAGAGGGAAATGAGTTGAATTATAAGTTAAATTGAACCTAGGTGCTCGGCAAGGATTGAGATCCTCGTGCCTACGTACTCCCACGTGCAATGGGAAAGTCAGAGCCTCGTAGTTCAACCTACTAAGGCTAATGGTTGTTTGATTTTATTACCTTTCATCGATGAAAGGGTTTAGGAGTTGAAATGCACTAAAGACTATGGATAGTTTATCTCGTCCAACAAGACGAGCGTCTTGCGTCGAAAATAATCGGAGCGAGTAACGAGAGCTCGTTATCCTCCTTTCTACCGCTTAAGGCTCGTGGCGTACAGATCTTCTCGTTTTTATTAAGGTGTTTTATTTCCTAAGACCGCTTGATGTTGGATCAAGGGTTTGGATCTAATAGAAACATATTGGTTTTTTTGAGGTTTTAGAGGGTAAATGCAAGTGGAGGTTTATTTTGTGGGTTGTTTAGCGAGGCACAATGCGCTCGGCTCGCAAGGAGAGATGGATCCTAATGAACGAAAATAATAACTGGAAAATAAAATGCAAGTGTGCAAGTGCAATCGCTTGGCGTTGGACCAAGGATTCAGAATTAAATAAAATGCGGAAAATAAAAATGCGTACAAAATAATGGGAGAGGGATACAAAATAAATACAGGGGATTGCGAGAAATAAAGAGGCCTCGTTGTAATTAGCCCAAGAGAAAGCGTGTGTGCAGTGTTTTGAACGGTTCGAAGGCGTTCGGCCTTTTAGTCGGGACACAACTATTCGAAGGCGTTGGACCTTTTAATCGAGACACAACTATTTGAAGGCATTGGACCTTTTTGGGACGCGGCGAAATTTAGTTCGTGAACTACCTTAGAACCGATTCAAAATTGGAATCATTCTATAAGGAGTCGAAACGTTTTTGAAAAGCGGAAATAAATGAATAAATTAAATTGCAAAAAATAAATAGAATAATAAATTTAAATAAATTAAATAATGTTAAGAATAATAATATAAACTAAATTAATTTACATGTTTGTTTGCAAAAATAATAAAAATGAAAAATAATAAAGAAAACTAAATACAAGGAGGGCCTCATATTGACCGAATATCACCGATTAAAATCGGGCGAAAAAATCGGCCTTTTATTATATCATTGGACCCAAATAAAATAAATAAATCGATAATAATAAATTTAAACAAATTAATTAATAATCGATAGCAATAAAATAAAAGAATGGTCTCATAGCGATTTTGATAACGTCGGATCGAAACCGAATATCGAAAAATACGCATTTATATCATAGATCCAAAAAACGCAATTATATTAAAAACTGAATAACTATTATTAATTTTCTTTAAGCCATTTTTTCTATAAAATAAAATAATGACAATAATAATAATGATAATGAACAAAAAAGTAGTAATCATTTTAAAATAAAATACTAGAATATGAAAAAGAACAAAAGGGAGGTCTGTATAATATGGGTGTGTATGTTCATGAAACTCATATGGGCTTCAAAGCCCAACCGAATAGTCAGAAGTTTAAAATACATAGGAAAAAAAAAGAATAAAAAATAACACAAATGCATAATAAAAACTAAAAGACAACCAAAACAGGGGTGCGGTGCAGCGGATACATGGAAGTGAGTAAAAAAAAAGGATGGGTTAAGCCCATTTCAATCACAAAAATATATGGATTTCTCATGAAAAAAAACAGAAAATAAAAAAAATAAAATAATAATAATAAAAAAAGAAAAAAAAGGGAAAGGGGATAAAAACAGATAAGAGAAATTCTATCAATTTCAAAAGCAACAGAGGAACTCTTCTCCTCTCTCAAAATCGCGTTAAAGGAAAGAAAAATCCAACCTCGAAAATCAACGACGGCGATGCCTTCTCCTCTCGACGATATCTCACGTTGTATTCGAATCCATGGCCTCTCGCGAGTTCTCACGGCGGTAGCGGCGGGATGACAAGCTCGATGACGGCCTTCGTTTTCCGACCACGTCTCCGCGGCGGCCTGGTGATTTGGTGTTTGAGCGTTTCCGATTTGTGTTCTTGGGGTGAGCTCTGAGTTTTCCGGCGTTTCGAATGGTGGTTTCCGTGTTTTGGATTGTGCTTCCCTGTGCGAATGGTGGTGTTTGATGAGTGAAGGAAAAGGGTTGGATTCGTTTTGGATTCGTGAAAGGGATTCGAAAACTTGGTTTCAAAGGTGTTACGGATTGCTGCGATTTTGACAGATTTGTGTGTTTGTGAGTTTCGATGGGTGAGAAGAACGAAAAACAGGGGCGGTAGTGAACGATTTTGTGACGGTGCAAGGTGGTCTCACGATTGTTGAAGGTTTGTGATGGTCGACGCGAGGTTCGGTTCCGCGATTGTGTCCTTTGGTGATTTTCGGATTTGGTTTTTTTCAAGTATGTGGTTTTCCGAGTTTGCAATTTCTGGGTGAGGTTTTTTTCGGTGTATTTCATGCGTTTCTGTTCTGATTCACTCGAGGCTCATTTTTTCTATTTTATGTTTTGGCTGAGTTTAGATTGTGGTTCTCTCTCATTGCAGTTTCTGAGTTTTTCACATTGGTTGAGGGTGGTTCGATGGTTTCCCGTTATGGAGGGTGGTGGCGGTATTGTTGTGTGGCTAGTGGTGATGCGGAAATGAAGAAGAGTAAGGTTTCTGTATATTTTTTGTTGCTTATGGAGAGAGATTTTGATGGTTGTAATGTTGCTTCATGGCTGTGATTTGTATGGTGAGGAGATGGCTTTTTTTCAGCGTTTTTGTTTTCGATTTGTCTGTGTACAGTTTAAAGGTTTTTTTTGTTTAATGGAGGAGTGGCTTGTGTATTTGATGGATGAATAAAGAGGAAAGGAATTTGCTATTAAAAAAAGAATGATTGAGAATGGTCCTTTTGTGCTGTTGTTATAACGTTTTCAGGTAGTACCCTTTTGGTTTCATGTGGGAGTAGTGGAAAATAGTTGGTTGGTGTGGGTGGGGTCCGCAGGAAGTGGTGAAATTATTCAGGTAGTGGGGTGGATTTTGCTGAGGACGTTGCAAAAGGTTTTGGAAAAAGTTATGTGGGGTTGAAAAAGTGAACAGGCTGTAGAAATTGGTTACTAGAATACAAACAAAATGACAATGGGTTTAATGGATAAAAACAATGGTTTATGAGTAATAAGAAAATCAGTAATAAAATAATAATACTATTAATAATAATAATAATAATAATAATATTGATAATATATATATATATATATATATATATATATATATATATATATACACACATAAATAAGAATAATGTAAATACTAAAAAACTAATAAAAACAACAATACTAAATAATAAAAGTGGTGACTAAAAGAAAATAATAATGATAGAAATTTTTGTACTTTATCATACATAAATAATAGTAAAAGAAAATAAATTAGTGAAATAGAGATTTTTTAGAAAAAGGAAAACAAAAGGAGAAATTGATTTCTTTTATAGAATTTTTTTGATAAATTGATTAATGAAAAATGAGAGTAACCAGACAAAAAGTCTTCACACAACACCGACTTTTTTTTTACACTGCGTACTCGACCTTAAAAACTTGGATAGACCTCGATTAGTCGCACAAAAGAAAATGACATATTTTTAGATTTTTCGAATATCAGACAGAAAAAATAAAATGGTACATATTTTTGGATTTTTGAAATAATGGTTAGACAGAAAATAAAATAGTGCGGCTAGGACAAATTTGGGGTATGACACTTAGAAAAATCATAACTTCCTTAGGGTTAAGAGTTATGTCTCCTCCTTTGGGGTGTGATATCATATGGGGTTAGGGTTCTCAATTTTTTATCTTGTCATTTGCTTCTGTTTTTGGTTTTTGCATCTCATGTTGTATGAAAACCCTAATTTCCCATCTTCCTTTGCATACATCTTGCATAAGCATTCATATAAGAGCTTGCCATGACATTTTATGCATTCACATGACTTCTAAGACATCTTATGACACATTAGAATGATGCTTGGTAATTATTTCATCCATTTACCATGTTATGCCTTCATTACATTCCATGAACATTCATTTGCTTCCTTTATGCTTCATTTGCATCCTTTGTATGATCATCCATTGCACTTGACATACATTTGCATCATCTCTTAGCATCATTAACATCATGAACATGCTTATGGTTTTGGTTTGCATCCTTGCATGCATTCCATTTTCATTTCATTTCATTCCTTTATGCTAACTTTTCAGGTGGTAAGTGCTTTGAGAAGTGAATTTGCTTTCACTTCTCATTTCTCTTCTCATCTTTCTTATGCATTCATTGTTGCATTTTATCTTTGATTTAGAGTGAGCTTGCTCATTCATGTTCCTCCTTCACTTTCATTCTTCAAGTAACTTATCTTCTTAAGTGAAGTAAGTTAACTTGTTTCTTCTGCTTCTCCTCCTTTCATCTGCTTCTTCCTTGGTGGCTTTTCTTGAAGATCTCTTGCAAGCCTCATAAACCCTAGGAATACCCAAGCATGATAACAATTAGGGTTTTGATTAGTACCCCATTAGTTTTACCTTTGTGTCACATTTTGTGTCTCTCCTCTCATCTCATAATGAGGGACTAAACCCCTAGGGTTTTAAGGCTTTGTGATTAAGATTATGCCTGCATCCTTCTCTTAGGATGGAGTGTATAACTTTAATCCTAAGTGTTAAACCCTTAATGTGTTTAAACCTATTAATCAATCCACCTAATAATCAGTAAGACAATAGCTTGTAACTTCGGCCTTGCACTATGGTTCTAATTCTTCCTTAATTGGTTAAGAAGGACTAACCCTAGTGTTAATGGACAAGTCCCCCTCATGTTGTCTTACAAACCATAAAATCCACTTCTTAATCCTACCATTAACTAAAATCCATTTTAATAAAGGCTTTATTTTGTCATGAGGTTAATCCGTAATCATGGATTAAGTTGAGGTATCTTCCTCAGCTTAAATGTTCTCATCTATTATCCTTCTATTAGGATGGTGTAATGGGTCCATTAAATCCTTGATTATGGCTTAAACTCATTACTTAACACTAAACAAAAAATCCAAAAAACATCTAAATAATTGCAAGTAGGTTAATGATCTTAATCCTACATCATGGTGATTAAGTGTGAGGTGCTTACTTCATACTTAAGGTATTCGCATTACCCCTAATCAGAGGGAGGATGAGATGAGTTTACTAACCCTTGGTTTAGGATTAAGCTCATTTTCTTATGACAAACACAAAAAGCAATAAAAGATTGAAAACATCAAAAACAAACAATAATCGTCTCCTCCGGGATTCTTTTCTCACCTCATTCACTCACAAACGAGAATTCGCTTTTTCCCTCTAAATGCAAGACAGTTAGCACCTGAGCCAGACAGGTCATACACTTGAGCATAGACAAGTAAGTAGTTCATCAGTCAATTTATCTTTCAGTCTCTTTGAGTCGAACTACGGTGTTCTGACTTCCTCATTGCACGAGAGGATACGTAGGCATAACTTAACTGTTATCGAACAAAAGTCTTTTCCCCCCTCTTCCAACATTATTCTTTTAAGCCTCATTCCTGAGCATTTCATTTCACATACCTTTTGCACTGACACCTGTATATTCTTTTCCATCTTTTCCATACAGATAGCACTGACACTACCCCTTTAAACACAAATCTTTCAAGCGTTGATCCCGTCGAGTACGACGGACAATCTGGGTGCTAATACCTTCCCAGGTTGTAACCAACCCCCTTTCTCAGTTTCTCTGGTTCACAACCGTCTTATCCATTTCTTCCTAGGTTTATGCATCATTACCTTTCCTTCGGGATAAAAATACCTAGCTGGAGACTCTTTTCAGTTCATCTTCATGTTCTCTCTCTTTCGCCGACTGTTCGCGTCTGTACCCCATCTGATCCGGTGTCATTTGGTGGGAGCGACAACAGCTAATAATGATGTCTTTGCACTTGGTGTTCTGAGTGCACCATCTGATGTCTTCTGATGTAAGGGAAATCAATCTCTTAGCCCAGTTCCTTGGCTGATGAGGGTTCAGGAAAGTGTCTGACTTCAGCATGTGTCTTAACAACCAACAGTATAAGAGGGGTGCACAGCATCTGACCAATCTCCCCCTTTGCTTCTCATTCCTTTGATGCACTGAGTAGTAAAAGTCTCCAAGCAAGGTAGGAACTGTGTTCCTCAATAAAAACAGGTGAATAACATTCTTGCTTACAAACTTTGGCTCGTCTGCAAACAAGATAATTCCATATATGTTGTGGGCTAGAAGAGCAAAAATAGTCTCCCACTTCCCTATTGCAGCATGCAGGGTGGCCTGGGAGATCAGGAAATCCAAGTGAAGGCCGGGGATTCCAGCCTTGGTGGTCATGCTCTAATCAATGAGGGTAGGCTCCAAGTTTAAAGCCTTAGTTATATCTTCATTCTTAGGAGCAACCATCCCAGGGTTGAAAGGGATCCCTCTCCTGATAGTGACACCTAACAACATGGAGAACTCTTCCATCAATGGTCCTAGCTGAAAATCTGGGAAAGTGAAGCATCTAAGAGGAGGGTCATAAAACTGCAAGCAAGTGTGAATCATGTTCCTCTGGGATGCATCCAGGTCCATGATCATGTCCAATATGGCTCCATAATGTTCCCTGAATAGAGGAACATGATCAGGTGTGATGAGAGACTGGATATGTTTGATGACTGTCAGAGTGGGCTCAAAGAAGTGGTAAGTTATGTTGCTCTTCCTGGAAGTGTCCATGCTGACAATGGATGCTGGTGAAGAAAACTGAGGAGAAACCCTGATGAAGGTAACTACTGAAAACTGATGAAGATAACTGGAGAAGGTACTGAAGAAGGGTCTCTGATGAAGACAACTTGATGAATGTGCTGATGCAGATAACTGAGGAAGTCTGAGCAGCAGAACAGGTCAAAACCAAACCAAAGATAAGAAGGTGGATACCCTGTAAAACAAATAGACAAATGTTAAATGATGCAAAATGATGTATGCAGAATGATATGCAAAGGGTTTGTGATCAAGTGTTGGATCTGTTATCTGCCTTGATATGGTCCATGTGTGTTCATAAGTCCGGATGGAGGTTTAGAAAACTAGTAACCAGGTGGGGGACTCAAATAAAGAGTCACAAGTCCAGGGCTTCACAAGAACTGTCCAAAATAATACAACCTTAACAAATCTAGTAACAAAGGGTATGATGAGGCCAAGGGTTCCTGCAAACCTGTAAACATCTCAAACCCCTCACATGTATTCTTCTAGAACAAGGATCCTCAGACTTGGATCAGTTATGAGAAGTGTAAATACTTCTAACCCGGAGGTACAGTGTTTACAATAACCATAAAAGATCCTTCTCTGATTCACCTCAGATGTCGGAGGTCATAAAAAGGTCATCCAGACTTAGCAGGCTTCGCAGATAGCCCTAGTACTACAGAAAATTCGTAGCACAGAGTTCTCAAGAAGAAACCCATGTCTGAACCGTGTTTCATATTCCCGCACCAGACCGAAATGGAATGGGAATGAATATGAAGCCACTCTAGCCTATGTGTCACTCAGGTCCCCGGTATGGAACCTTAATCACTCAATAATCCCTCCCACCAAGGTAAACACAGATCTAGCACAAATGATGATAACAGTATGAAATGCATAAAACTGTAAAAGAAAGCAATAAATAAAGCTGTACAGAAAGCAATAAATAAATAAGCACAAGTAGCTCATAACACCCACGTAAACACAAATCAAAGAAGCGCTAGGAGGAACCAACAAAAAGAACCAGAAGCCCTGGTTGCAATATAAGGGTCCCCAGCAGAGTCGCCAAGTTGTCGCTCCCAAAGATTTGCATCCCGGTACAAGCGCGAATGGTCAGTGAAAGGAGAAGAGAAATGAAGATGAATAGAGTCTCCAACTAGGCAGTTTTATCCCGAAGGAAAGGTAATGCTTCATAAACCTAGAAAGAGATGGAAAAGACGGTTGCGAACCAGAGAAACTGAAAAAGGGGGTTGGTTACAACTTGGGATGGTATTAGCACCCAGATTGTCTGTCGTACTCGACGGGATCCACGCTTAAAAGATTGTGTTTAAAGGGGTAGTGTAGGTGCTATCTGTGTGCAAAATGATGGAAAAGAATATACAAGTGTCAGTGCAAAATGGTGAATGCTCAGGAACTGAGGCTTAGAAAAGAATGCTGAAAGAAGGGGAAGACAAAGAGACTTTTGTTCAATAACAGTTAAGTTATGCCTACGTATTCTCTCGTGCAATGAGGAAGTCAGAACACCGTAGTTATACTCAAAGAGACTGAAAGGTAAAATTGACTGTGAACTGCTTACTTGTCCATGCTCAAGTGTATGACTCGTCTGGCTCGAGTGCTAACTGTCTTGCATTAGACAGAAGAAGCAGGTTCTCGTTTATGAGTGAGTGTGATGAGAAAAGAATCCTGAAGGAGACGCTTATTATTTGTTTTTGTGTTTTCAGTCTTGTTATTGTTTTTGGTGTTTTGCATAATTTTATGAGCTTAAGCCTAAATCAAGGGTTTGTAAACTCATTATATCTTCCCTGATTAGGGATAATCAGCCTACTTAAGTATGAGATAAGCGTCTCAACTTAATTACCATGATGATGTAGGATTAAGATCATTAACCTACTTGTGATTATTTAGATGTTTTTGTTTTTTTGTTTAGTGTTAAGTAATGAGTTTAATCTTTAATCACAGATTAGTGGACTCATTACACCATCCTAATAGAAGGATAATAGATGAGAACACTTAAGCTGGGGAAGATACATCAACTTAATATATGGTTAGGGATTAAATTCATTATTATAACAAGCCTTTATTAAATGGATTTTAATTAAGGGATGAGATTAAGAAGTGAATTATATGGTTTGTAAGACAACTTAAGGGGGACTTGTCCATTAAACACTAGGGTTAGTCCTTCTTAACCATAAAGGAAGAATTAGAACCCTAATGTAAGGCCCAAGTTACAAGATGAAGTCTTAGTTATTATTAAGATGATTTGATTAAGAGGTTTAAACAAATTAAAGGTTTAACACTTAGGATTAAAGTTATACACTCCATCCTAATAGAAGGATACATGCACAACCCTAATTCCAAAGTCCTAAATCTTTAAGAGTTTAGTCTCTGATTAAGAGGTGAGAAGAGAGACTCAAAGAAGACTCAAAGGTGAAAGACTAAAGGGGACTATATAAAACCCTAAGGTTATCATGCCTTGTTATCATATGGTTTGTGAGGCTCAAGAGAAGTCTTCAAGGAAGCCACCAACGGGAGAATTAGATGAAAGGAGGAAGAAGCTGAAGAAATAAGTTACTTACTTCAATGAAGAAGATAAGTAACTTGAAGAAAGAAAGTGAGAAAGAAAGAACACAAATGAACAAGTTCACTTCAAAACCATCAAGATGAAAATGAAAGAGATAAAGAGAAATGAGAAGTGAAGGCAAATCCACTTCTCAAAGTAACTTACCACCTGAAAATGTCAACATGAATGCATAAGGTGAGAAACATAAAGAAATGAGATGAAATGAGATGAAATGATCAAAGTCAGAAGTGTTTATGCAATGCAAATGAGTTATGAGATGATGCAAAGCCACACATGATGCATATTTATGATCAACCTAGAGATGGATGCAAATGAAGGCAAGTTAGAAGCTTGAAAACACATGAAAGTTAAGGAAATGAAATAAATGCAAATCATGGAAAATGAATGAATAAATGATCAATCATGATTCTAACATATCCTAAGATGTCTAAGATGACATGTGAATGCATGAAATGTCATGGCAAGTTCATGTATGGATGCATATGTAAGATGAATGCAAATGAACATGTAAAATTAGGGTTATATGGAAGTATGAGATGCATATGACCAAAACAGATGCAATGTACCTGATAAAAAATTGAAAATGCACTCAAAGGAACCCTAAACCTATACTAGGTTACCATCCAAAGGGGGAGGTCAGAAGCTAAACCTAAAAGGAGTTATGAATTTCCTAAGTTTCTAGGGTTTTTTGGGTGATCTTCAATGTAAAATGCCAAACAATTTGAAAATTCAAGATAAAAATGAAACAAAAATGTTTTTGGATGCTAGAAGATATGCATAGAACAATGCAAAAAGAACCATTCACAAACTCAACTAGGTTTAAAAGTTATGAATTTTTGAAGTTAGGGTTAGAAAATAAGTCATTTTAGGAACCCTAATTCAATGAAAAATGTCAAAGTGTGATCAAAACCAAAAAGAAATTTGTATGATGAGTTTGTAAATGTTTGTAAATGTTTATAAATGCTCTCTGAATTTTTTTTTTGTGATTTTTAAATACTTAAATGTATTTTTAATTAATTAAAATGAAATAACTAATTAAATAAAACATTTAAATGATTTAAAAATACTTTTTTAATGCAAAAAATAAAAATAAAAATACTTTTGGTTTCTGAAAATTAATAAAAGTCATGACAAATATTTTCAGAATTTTTAAATCATTTTTGCTATTTTTAATAAATATATGAAATAAAATACAAAGAAAGTGAAATAAAAATAAAATAAAGGGAAAGTAATCAGATCCAAAGGCCAGGATTCAAAGTCAGGGGGAAAGGGTTGACTGGCGCGTGAATGGGTGGGGTAGATTTGTCCTGATTAAATTATATTTAATTAAATTAATTAAACAGGTTTAGGGTTAATGAGATGATCTGGACCTTTGAAACACGCGCGGAAACTCAAATCCAAGGGCCAATATTCAAACTTCACTAATTACACTGATTAAACCCTAACCACTTTCAGATGACCGGAACAGTGCTCCGGTCATCTTCTCCGGCGAGCCAAAATGCTATCTTTCTACTCAAGCTTCTAAAACCTAATTTTTCTGCCCATAAATGATCCCCATACATCACTGAACCTAAATCCCCAAACAAAATTCATTTATAACACATCAAAAGAGAGAATCGAAGCAAATAAGTTCTAGGTCAAAAAAATTTCAGAGATCATGAAATGCTTATTTCTCAGCCATTTTCAATTTCAAACATATTAGGATGATCAGTGCAACTCATAGAAACATGTTCTTGAGGTTACCTGAGGTGGAGCTTTGCTATCTGGAGCTTTCTGGCCACCTCCTTGGTGCTTTTCCACTCCAATGAACCCCTTGATGCTTCTGGCAAGCTTGAAACAAGTTTGTATGGACTGCTTTGAAGGTTTCAGTTCAGAGCATGTCAAAATCATGTTTTTGTTTGAGATGGTTTCAGGCAAATGTGAGGGGTGGGAAATGATCCTGGGGTTATGTGGAGATGATTGGTGAAAGAATTTTTGATTTTTGATGGCTGAGTTGGGAGATTCGAAGAGATGAAGTTTTAGAGGGATTTTGTGTAATCTGAGCTTGGGTGTGTTTCAGGCTTCAAGCATTGTGTGTTTGTGTTCCATAATGTTTGCATATGATGTCTTGATTGGTCAGAGAGTGGGTGGTGGCCTTGCTTGATTGGTATGGGTGATTTTGCAAAAAGTCAAGCTTGGTTGTACTTGAGGTATGGCACGAGTCAGAGTTGGATTAGGGGCATGGCTGGGCTCAGCATGGATCAAGGAAGGCCTTTGGATTGTTTTTGTGCAGCTGTAATGACTGAGTCAAGTGGTAGCATTGCTCTTGCAACTTTTCCCTCTTTGTTGTTTCTTGATTCACAAGCCATAAAAAACCTAGGTCAAGGGCCCAATTCTGGTGCTTTGAAGTTGTTTGATCATGTTATGTCACATTTGGGCACATTAGAAGTCATTTGAAGGCTTGGCAAGTGGTTTTGCAAATATCCCTTTTTGGTGCATTCTTGAAAATTATAGGATTTTTGCCAACTTTGAAGGATCATAACTTGAGTTCCATAATGAATCAAGACATGTTATTGTACTTTTTGAAAAGGGAAAGACCTAATCTACAACTTTAATGACCAAGATTTTTCATTTGAAGCATTTTTGGTTGATAAAGAGGAGGTTGAAAAACTTTCCTAAAATGGAAAGTTTCCATTACAAGTCATTTCCATTTTTGGCAACTTTGCAAATGGCTCAAAATTCTTCAATATTGTGAACTTCCAACCTCTTCTAAGATCAAATAAAGATCATATAACCTCAATTTGATGAAAATACCCCTTTGGTTCCATTGTTGGGGGCTTCAGATGCCCTGATTTTGACTTAACTTTCTCAGGAAGTTACCCAGTGAACAGATGACTTCCACAATGAATTTCTTCATCAAACTTGGTACACATGATCCTATTAAAATCTTAAGAACATTAGAAATAAGAATGGCCCAAAAATTTAGAGTTAAGGCCTTTGAAACCAAAACCCTAATTTTGGTCATCTGTGTAGTGAACACCCTAGCTCTGCTTCCATGCCTTGCCAGTTCTTGTGATCTCTTGACTTCCATGAACTTTTAGGGACATAATAAGATGATAGAACACACATGGAACCTATTGGAAAGCTTTGAGGCCTTTGGGATGGCTTAGATGAAATCTTGGATTGCTCAGATCACAAACCCTAGATGCAGATGAACTTGAACTATGCAGATGAAACAAAAATGCAATGTGAGGTGGTATGCTTATGCTTATGCAAAAATGAAAGAACACAAGCCATGGTGTGATATTAGTGAGGGAAAATTTGGGGTGTTTATAGCTATGGGCTCTATTGCTAATGGCCCTAGTACATATTCCAGGGTGAATGGCATACGAGTAATTTGTCTTCTGATGCGCGACCATTCGGTGTACTGAGCAGAAGCTATGTTATTACACATTCTAAGGATGGAGGTTCCCATAGTCTGTATGTGGTCTCAAGCCCAGGCTGCTTGTCGGATAATGGCATGATTATTCTGAATATCACAATAAAGAGACTCTACTAAGTCCTCCTCCCTAGGTGGATGTATCAAGGCATACCCAAACTGTCTTTTGAAAAGTAAACGATTGTAATTGATGCAACCCTTTACTCCAATAAGGGGCACATTTGGGTATTGCCCATAGCTTGTTATTATGTCTCGGCCCTTGGTGTTCAAAGTACACAATCTGATATCTTCTGAAGTAAGGGCAATCATCTTCTTAGCCCAATTGCTTGACTGATGTGGGTTTAGGAAAGCTTTCGTCTTCGGCATATGCTTCATCAACCAACTGTAGAAGAGAGGTGTAAACACCCCAAAATTTCCCTCACTCTTCATCACACCATGGTTTATAATCTTTCATCTTTGTTTCAGCATAAGCATTACATCTCATATTGCATGTTTGTGTCACTGCATAGTTCAAGTTCATTTGCATCTAGGGTTTGTGATCTGAGCACTCCAAGAATCCATCTGAGCCATCCCAAAGGTCTCAAAGCTTTCCAATAGGGTCCATGTGTGTTCTATCATCATATTATGCTCCCTAAAGTTCATGGAAGTCAAGAGATCACAAGAACTGGCAAAGGCATGGGAGCAGAGTTAGGGTTTTCACTACACAGATGACCAAAATTAGGGTTTTGGTTTCAGAGGCCTTAACTCCAAATTTTTGGGTCATTCTTGTTTCTAATGTTCTTAATATGTTATAAGGATCATATTTACCAAGTTTGATGAAGAAATTCATTGTGGAAGTCATTTGTTCACTGGGTAACTTCCCGAGCAAGTTAAGTCAAAATCAGGGCACCTGAGGCCCCCAACAATGGAACCAAAGGGGTATTTTCATCAAATTGAAGTTCAATTATCTTTATTTGATCTTAGAAGTGTTTGGAAGTTCACAAGATTGAAGAATTTTGAGCCAATTGCAAACTTGCCATTTTTGGAAATGACTTGAAATGCAAACTTTCCATTTTGGGAAAGATTTTCAATCTCCTCTTTCATGACCAAAAATGCTTCAAATGAAAATTTCTTGGGCATGAAAGTTGTAGATTAGGTATTTACCTTTTCAAAAAGTACAAGAACATGTCTTGATTCTTCATAGAACTCAAGATATGACCTTTCAAAGTTGGCAAAAATCACATAATTTTCAAGTTCATGCCAAAGAGGGAATTTTGCAAATTCACTTGCCAAGCATTCTAATGACCTCTAATGTGTACAAACACTTCACAACATGCCTATGCAACTTCAAAATATCAGAATTATGCATTGAACCTAGGGTTTTCATGACTTTTGATCCAAGAAATTTCAAAGAGGGAAATTTGCAAAACATGTGAGAACTCTTCATGCAAGCCTTCCAGCACATCAAATTCAATCCCATGGCCATCCGTGAACCAAGATGGGGCCAGCCACCCCATGAAAACACCTCCGACCCGTGCCCATACCTCATAGTACACAATTTTAACATTTTGCAAAAACTCCCATACCAATCAGCCTGTGCCACCACCCACTTTCTGCGCAATCCCATTGGTTTATGCAAACATCATGGATCACATTTCATAGAACACACAAGCTTGAAAGCTCTCATACACTCATATTGCCAAAAACCTCAAGAGACCTTCATCTCTTCGAAATTCATAGCCTAACCATCAAAACATCAAACTTCTTCCACTAATCAACTCAACATCACCCCATGATCATTTCCCACCCATCACCATATCCTAAAACACTGTCAAACTCAAACACGATTTCTCACTCTTCAGAACTGAAACTCACAAAATAGGAATTTTAAACTCCATTCAAGCTTTTCATAAGCATTAGAGGGATCATTGGAGGCATTTTGCCCAAAGGGAGAGGTCAGAAAGCTCCAGTTTGCAAAGCTTCAACTCAGGTAGTCATGATGAACATTTTTTCCAGATCTCCCTTTTTAAGTTTCTAAATGATTCCTTATGCTCCCCTGATCCCACTGATATGATTGGTTTTGAAAATGATTGAGAAATGGCCATGTATTAACTCTCTGAAATTTTGCCCGTAAAACTTGCTTGCTTCGATTCTTGTTTTTGATGCAATATAAATGAATTTCGTGCCTGGATTCTTGTTTGTTGTTGTTCATTGATCATTTATGGAGATTTTGATGCATTTTTGTGGCGTATTGAGTGAGATGGCTTGAAGGTGTGGCCGGAGAAGATGACCGGAGCTTGCTCCGGTCCCCTGAGAGTAATTAGGGTTCTAATTAGGGTTTAGTTGCCAGTTTGAATGGTGGCCCTTGGATCTATTTTTCCCACGTGCATGGATGGCTAGGATTAGGTCATTAAACCCTAAGTATAATTAATTAAATTAATTAAAATTATTTAGCCAGTTTGAATATGGAACATTGATTCACGCGCGCAGTCAACGTTTCCCTCCCCAGTTCAAATCTCAGCCCTCAGATCCTCATAATTTCTTTTATTTCATTTTAATTTCATTTTATTTTCATTTCTTTTGTTCATTTTATTTAAAACATCAAAATGCATCAAAAAAATATGAAACTTTGCATTCTGACTATAAAAAGTATTAAAAAAAGTATTTTTTAAATATTTAAATGTTATTTTTAATTAATTAAAGTATTTTAATTAATTAAAAATACATTTAGGTTTCTAAAAATCACCAAAAAATCATGAACCATTCCAATGCATTTAGAAACATTTTCAAACTCTTCACACAAATTTATTTTTAGGTTTGATCATAGTTTACTAATTTTCTTTGAATTAAGGGTTATAAAAATCACATTTTTGAACCCTAACTTTGAAAAATCATTTCTGCCTAACCATGAAGAGTTTGAACTTGATTCTTTTTGCACTGTGTTACATATTGTATGTAGTTTATAGGTCTTTTTCCTCATGAATTTATCTTGTATTTTCAATTTCATTTTCATTTTTCCTTTTGAACAACCCAAAAACCCTAGAAAAGTTAGGAAAATTATAACTTTTGATAGGTTAGGCTTCTGACCTTCTCCTTTGGGGTATGACCTAATATGGGATTAGGGTTTGTTTGAGCTTGATTTCAAATTTTTATCATGTTGATTGCTTCTGTTTTGGTCATTTGCATCTTACATGTCCATAAAACCCTAATTTCTCATGTTCATTTGCATTTACCTTGAATATTCATCATTACATGAACTTGCCATGACATTTCATGCATTCATATATCACCTTATACTTATTAAGACATGTTAGAACCTTGCTTGATCATTCCTTCATCCATTTTCCATGTTTAGCATTCATTTCATTTCATAAACTTTCATGTGTTTTCAAATTTCAAAGCATGCTTCTTTTGCATCCCATCTTTGTATGATCACACATATGCATTTTGTATACCTTTGCATAATCTCACATGTCATTTTCATAACATAAAAACTTCTGACTTTGATCATTGCATCTCATATCACTTCATTCCTTTATGCTTTATACTTTGTGCATTCATACTAACACTTTCAGGTTTTGGTAAGTTATTTTGGGAGGTGGATTTGCCTTCACCTCTCACTTCTTCTTATCTCTTTCATTTGAATTTTGCTTGTATTTGAAGTAAATTTGATTCACTTATGTTACATCTCTCACTTTCTCCCTTTAAGTCCCTTATCTTCTTAGGAAGTAAGTAACTTATTCTTCTGCTTCCTCCTCCTTTCATCTGCTTCTTCCATTGGTGGCTTCCCTGAAGATCTTTCTTAAACCTCACAAACCATAGGATATCCAAGCATGATAATGATTAGGGTTGTAATTAGTTCCCCTTATCTTTTTACCTTTGAGTCTCCTTGAGTCTCTCTTCTCATCTCAATAATCAGAGACTAAACACTTAAAGTTTTAGGACTTTGGAATTAGGGTTATGCTTGCATCCTTCTCTTAGGATGGAGTGTATAAATTTAATCCTAAGTGTTAAACCTTTAATTTGTTTAAACCTCTTAATCAAATCATCTAATAATCACTAAGACTTTATCTTGTAACTTGGGCCTTACATTAGGGTTCTAATTCTTCCTTATGGTTAAGAAGGACTAACCCTAGTGTTTAATGGACAAGTCTCCCTCAAGTTGTCTTACAAACCATAAAATCCACTTCTTAATCTCACCCCTTAATTAAAACACACTTAAGAAAGGCTTGTTATATAATGAATTTAATCCCTAACCATGGATTAAGTTGAGGTATCTTCCTCAACTTAAGTGTTCTCATCTATTATCCTTCTATTAGGATGGTGTAATGAGTTCACTAATCTGTGATTAGAGATTAATGCAAGACAATTAGCACTCGAGCCAGACGAGTCATACACTTGAGCATAGACATTTAAGTAGTTCACAGTCAATTTTATTTTCAGTCTCTTTGAGTCGAATTACGATGTTCTGACTTCCTCATTGCACGAGAGGATACGTAGGCATAACTTAATTGTTATCGAACAAAAGTCTCTTTGTCATCCCCCTCTTTCATCATTCTTTTCAAAGCCTCAGTTCCTGATCATTCACCCTTTTGCACTGACACTTGTATATTTCTTCTCTTTAGCTTTTGCACACAGACAACACATACACCTACCCCTTTAAACACAATCTTGTAAGCGTGGATCCCGTCTATTACGACGGACAATCTGGGTTCTAATACCTCACTAGGTTGTAACCAACCCCCTTTCTCAGTTTCTCTGGTTCGCAACCGTCTTATCCATCTTTTTCTAGGTTTATGCAGCATTACCTTTCCTTCGGGATAAAAATGCCTAGCTGGCGACTCTTTTCATTCATTCTCAGTTTCTCTTTTCGCCGACCGTTCGCGTCTGTACCTTGGGACCCCTAGTGTCTTTTCGGGGGAGCGACAGCTTGGGGACTCTGCTGGGGAAATCTTATCTTGCAACCAGGGCTTCTGGCTCTT
Source organism: Lathyrus aphaca (assembly GCA_963966055.1). Classification (NCBI taxonomy): domain Eukaryota; kingdom Viridiplantae; phylum Streptophyta; class Magnoliopsida; order Fabales; family Fabaceae; genus Lathyrus; species Lathyrus aphaca. The sequence continues at coordinate 213,454,632 of OZ014521.1, forward strand.
TTTGTGGGTTTCTCCTAGCTCTTGATTGATTTGTGTTTACGGGGGTGTTATGTGCTACTTGTGCTTGTTGTTTATTGCTTTATTTATTTCTTTATGTACAACTTTATTTATTACTTTCATTTACTGTTTATATACATTCATACTGTTATTATATCATTTGTGCTGGATCTTCTTTCTGTTTTGGTGGGAGGGTTATTGAGTGAGTAAGGTTCCATATCGGGGACCTGAGTGACACACATGATAGAGTGGCTTCATATTATTTCCCATTCCATTTCGGTCTGGTGCGGGAATATGAAACACGGTTCAGACATGGGTTTCTTCTTGAGAACGCTGTGCTACGGATTTCCTGTAGTACTAGGGCTATCTGGGAAGCCTGCTAAGTCTGGATGACCTTTTATGACCTTCAGCATCTGAGGTGAATTAGAGGAGGAACCTTTATGATTATTGTAAACACTGTACCTCCGGGTTAGAAGTGTTTACACTTCTCATAACTGATCCAAGTCTGAGGATCCTTGTTCTAGAACAATACATGTGAGGGGGTTGTGATGTTTACAGGTTTGCAGGAACCCTTGGCCTCATCATACCTTGTTACTGGTTTTGTTAAGGTTGCATCATTTTGGATTGTTCTTGTGAAACCCTGGACTTGTGACTCTTTATTTGAGTCCCCCACCTAGTTACTGGTTTTCTAAGCTTCCATTCGGGCTTATGAACACACATGGACCCTATCAAGGCAGATAACAAATCCAACACTTGATCACAAACCCTTGCATATCATTCTACATACATCATTTAACATTTGTCTATTTGTTTTACAGGGTATCCATATCTTATCTTTGGTTTGTTTTTGACCTGTTCTACTGCTTAGATTCCTTCAGCTATCTGCATCGGCTATCTTCATCAGTTATCTTCATCAGAGATCCTCTCGAGTATCTTTTCCAGTTATCTTCAGCAGTTCTCTCCAGTACTTCTCCTCAGTCCTCTTCACCAGCATCCATTATCAGCATGGACCCATCCAGGAAGAGCAACATCACCTATCATTTCTTTGAGCCCACTCTGACAGGCATCAGACAGATCCAGACACTCATCACTCCTGATCATGTCCCTTTATTTAGGGAACATTATGGTGGCATTATGGACATGATCATGGACTTGGATGCATCACAAAGGAGCATGATCCACACTTGTCTTCAGTTCTATGACCCTCCTCTCAGATGTTTCACTTTCCAAGATTTTCAGTTGGGACCTTTGATGGAAGAGTTCTCCATGTTGTTAGGTGTCCCCATCAGAAGGGGGATTCCTTTCAACCCTGAGATGACTGCTCCCAAGAATGAAGATGTAGCTAAGGCTTTGCACTTGGAGTCCACCCTCATTGACCAGAATATGACCACTAAGGCTAGAATCCCAGGCCTTCACTTGGATTTCTTGGTTACTCAGGCCACCATTCATGCTGCAGTAGGGAAGTGGGACACTGTTTGTGCTCTTCTGGCCCTTAACATATATGGGATCATCTTGTTTGCAGACGATCCTAAGTTTGTAAGCAAGAGTGCTATCCACCTTTTCTTGTTGAAGAATCCAGTCCCTACCTTGATTGGAGACTTTTACTACTCAGTGCATCAAAGGAATGAGAAGCAGAGGGGGAGATTAGTCAGGTGTTGTGCACCTCTTTACTATTGTTGGTTGTTGAGGCACTAGCCAAAGTAAGAAGCTTTCCTGAACCCTCATCAGTCAAGGAACTGGGCTAAGAGAATGATTGCCCTTACTTCAGAAGACATCAGATGGTGCACTCAGAGCACCAAAGGCAGAGATATCATCACCAGTTGAGGGCAGTATCCCAATGTACCCCTGATTGGAGTGAAGGGTTGCATCAATTACAACCCTTTGTTGTTCAAAAGGCAATTAGGGTATACCTTGGTACATCCACCAAGAGAGCAAGACTTGTCAAAAACTCTTTACTGTGACATTCAACACAACCTTGCCCTTGCCAAAAAGCAGCTTGGGCTTGGGATAATATTCAGACAAAAGGGACTGCTATTCTTGGCAAGTGCAACAACATAGCTTCAGCTCAGTATCTTGATTGGTCTCATATCAGGGGACAGATCACCCGCATGACATTCACCTTGGAGGATGTTCCTGGATCATCAGCAGTAGAGCCTGCAGCTATAGTCAGTTTAGAGGAGTTTGAGAAATTGAAGGAAAGGAATACTCAGCTTTCTGAAGTTCTGAAGAAGACCCTCTGGGAGAGGAATGATAGTCGTCTGGACAATGAAAGGTTAGAGAAGCTCCGGATCGAGCATATGACCAAGATTGAGAAGACAGATGATTACATCAGAAGGGCTAGAGCAGGGGTGTTGGTATTGAAGAATGCTTGCAAAGAAGCCAAGATTCAGAAGGCCAGAGCTGAGCACTACTTGAAGGAGAGTCAGGCTAGGTGGATCAGGATCACTGAAGCTCGTGCACAGGAAGATCAGAGGACCCAGGCTAGGATAGAGCAACTGGAAGCTAGTGAGAAGAAGAGTCAGGAGGCCTTGTTAGCAGCGCAGAAGGAGATCTTTGAGTTGAAACTCCGGGTGGGGTTGAAGAGATCAAAGGACCAAGATAAGCACAAGAAGTTGACCAGTGCCATTTCCACCAAGAACCTTCTTATCAGGACCATCACAAAGCATCCAGTTGGTCCAGTGACTGAGGCTCTCCTAAAAGAAGTCAGAGAGGATGATTATGGATTGGATGTTTGATTTCTTTGTACTTGTATTCCATTTTGATTGTATTTTTGTTGTTATATTTTGACCGGCCGTGGGAACTTTGTTGTAATCAAACTATGTATCTTTACACTTTGTAATATATGGTTTGTATTATTTCATGGGCTTTATCTCTCTTCAACATCATCATTCCTCGAAGTCTGGAAGGTCAAAACCAAAGAACCAAATCGGATACCCTTGGAAGACAAATAGACATCTTGCATTGCATACTAACCTCATTTCTTTGTTTTGTAGGTTTTTTTTTGTTTTTACTGTTTCTCACTTTGTTGTGCTTTCAGGAAACATTGCTTGAAGAAGAGTCTTCCACATCAATAGAGTGCACCGGTATCCGATAAGAAACTACCTTCCGAGCTTACAAATGGACCAGGTTCAACAAGATCTGACTGACGTGAGAACCCAAATGGCCAATAAGAGGACTGAGATGAGGGCCCAAATGAACCAGTTCATAGCTGTGATGACTGGGTTGGATCAAAGCCAAGAAAGACTGAGAGTGTTGGTCGAGCGGCAAACTCCAGAAGAAAACCACCCAGGTACAAGGGGTACCAACAACAACGATCATTTACAACCTTGTACTGATCCCCAAGAGTTTGGACCTCATCTTAACCCAGACATCAATGCTATAAGAAATACCCAGTGCAACACTGGAGGGAGGGCCTTGCAGGAGGACCCTCAGGAAGAACAATTTATTGTGGTTGGGGCAGGAGACGAAGTCTATGATCGTCGGCTGGACGAGATAGCAGAAAAGATGAGGTCTCTGGAATCTCAAAACTCTCTGGGTTTTGATGTCATGGATATGGGACTAGTGGAGGGGGTTAAAATTCCTCACAAATTCAAACCTCCTTGTTTTGAAAGATACAATGGTACATCTTGCCCTCGTACCCATCTCCAATCTTTTCTGGGAAGATTGAAAGCCTACACCATGGATGAAAAACTATGGATGTTTTATTTTGAGGATAGCTTGATAGGGGCGTCCCGTGAGTGGTACTCTCATTTGACCAGGGCCATAGTAAGGAATTGGAAAGATTTGGCCGAGGCTTTCATTCGCCAATATCAATATAATCTGGACATCGCTCCAAACAGAACATTTATAATAGGAATGTCCCAATCTTCCCGGGAAAGCTTTAGAGAGTACGCTCAAAGATGGAGGCAATTAGCTGCTGCTGTTCAACCCCCGATGTCAGAAAGGGAAATGGCAGATATGTTCATGAACACTCTCCAAGGGACTTACATTAATAGGTTGGCTGCTTTTTCTTCCACTAGCTTTGCAGACGTGGTTATAGCTGGGGAAAGAATCGAGAGCTTATTGAAAATGGGGAAAATTTCTGATAACGGGGCCAGTTCAAGCAGAACAAGGAAACCATTTGCAGGGCCTCGCAGATCCGGTGAAAAAAATTATGTACACATGGGCAGGGGAAGACCCCAGTATCTTCCTAGATCAATTGCCGCTGTCACCATTCCCACTCCACCTCCTCAATACACTCAACAACTACATCATTTTCCTTAACAACAACAGTTTCCTCAACAAAGATCCTACAACAACAACAACAACCAACAACAATGCCCTTTCCAGCAAAGGCCATCTCAAGTCAACAGGGTGATTGACAATATACCAATGCCATATGCCACCTTGTTGCCACAACTCCTGAAGCTCAAACTTGTCGAGTTAAGGACTTTGGCTCCACCAGATTCTCTGAACCTTCCGAGAAATTACAACGTCAATGCCATATGTGCCTTTCATTCTAATGCACCTGGTCACACCACAGAAAAGTGCAGAGCTTTGCACATGAAAGTCCAGGATCTAGTCGATTCAAAGGCCCTAAATTTTGCACCACCTCCTAATGTCACGAAGAACCCTATGCCTAGCCACGGTGGGCCCAGGATAAATGCAATTGAGGAGGGCCAACCCATGAATTTAATAGAAGATACTGTAAGCATTCAAACACCTCTGGCAGAGGTTAAAGCTCAGATTTTAAAATGCCAGGTGTTCCCAGGTTGTGAGGCCTGTTGCGAATCTTGCAAAGTTTCCATCAATGGGTGTGCAAGCTTAAGAAGTGGCATCAATGGCCTGATCATAGAAGGTATCCTGCAAATAACAACAACGATTTCTACAACATCAGCAACTCCTTTTTCAGCAACAACAAATACTTCTCCTACAACTTCAAAGACAATTATTCCGACGGACTCGTCTACAAGATCAACAACCACCTCTTCCAAAACTTCAACAAACACCAGTTCAATCGCATCCGCTTCTATAACTATAGCAACCATGAATAACGACGTCTCCACAGTCACTACCTATTACGACCCTGCAACGGTCCCTGATTCCAACAATTTTTGGCAACAATCTCAACAACAATTTCAGCAACAACCAAGCTTCAGTCAATCACCACCACCATCAATCAGAAGTCCTGTTACCATATTTTATGATCCACAAACAATAACGGTCCCTACCTCTGCTGCAGTCAGCCCAGTCACCATCACGGTGCCGAGGCCCATTCCGTACGATAAAGACAATGTTGTACCATGGCACTATGGTTCAGACCTTTACTGCAACAGAGAGAGTCCTTCTTGATTCTTCGGTTCATACACCACAAGTGGATAATGTCGAGGGAGGCGGAGGCTTCACCCGAAGTGGACGCCTCTTCGCGTCACAAATTCCAAGAACTAATACTGAGGCAGAGGCTGCTGCCAAAGCCAAAGGTAAAAGTGTGGCACATGAAGAACCTATACCAAAAGAGGCCCATAAATCATCCTTTGATCAAGATGTGGATGAATTTATGAGGATAATCAAAAGAAGTGACTACAAGGTTGTGGATCAGCTCCACCAGACTCCTTCCAAGATCTCCATCTTATCCCTGCTGTTGTGTTCCGAAGCTCATCGGGATGCACTACTTAAAGTCTTGCACGCAGCCTATGTGTCGGAAGAGATCACAGTGAATCAGCTCGAGACAGTGGTGTCCAATGTTAATACTAGCCATGGGTTAGGTTTCACCAACGCTAATTTGACAATGGAAGATCGTCACCACAACAAGGATTTACACATCACTCTGGAGTGTAAAGGGGCTGTGCTCTCGCATGTTCTTGTGGACACTAGCGCAATTACGTCGACCCTTCACCAGCTGTTTGTTGGGTCGACCATGGATTCATGCCGCTGGCGCAGTTACGTTGACCCTTCACCAGAAATTGAAATATGAGTGGGAAGGACAGATTATCATCATCTGTGGTGAAGAGGATATCTTTGTTAGCCATCTGGCTATATACAAATACATTGAGATGGATGGTGAAATCCATGAAACCATGAGCCAAGGGTTCGAAGCACTGAACGTCAATGAGGAAACAACTGAAATATTTGCTGCATCCCAGAAGGATAGGATGGGTACTTTAATTGTCTCATATCAACAAGCTCAGAAGGTTGTTGAAGATGGAAATGCCCATGGCTGGGGCAAGCTGCTACCGGTGGAGAAGAAGGAGGACAAATTCGGTTTGGGTTACAAACCATTCCGACAAGATCAAGCAGAGGCTGCTAAGGAGCCCAAGTTCATCAGTGGGGGTATGCTCACCCCAAATGTTGTCAATAATATGGAAGACGAGGCGGAAAGCAACCTCAACCTGGAGAGCTGGATTCGTCCAAAGACCTCGGGTCACCAAGTCCTTAACTGGTCTTCCTAGGAAATTATAAGGGTTACTCCTGCAGAGTAATTATTATTTCCTGCTTTTTTCAGCATGCATCAAGTCTTGCATCTTGCCCAAGGTGTCGGGACTCATTTTGTAATAGGGCCATATTTGTAATTTTATGCAAATGGAATATCAATGAATATCAGACATCTTTTGCAAACAATTCTCTCTTTCGCTCACCGTTTTTTCATTTTTGTTATTTTTCGCACAAAAAAATAAAATGGCAATGTTTTCAAAATAAATAACTTCTTTTTTCTGAACAAGATTAAAGTTGATCACTAAAACGAACAAATCTCAACCCTTGCAGAGATTATCCTCCAGATTGCACCGACAACAGCACCGCTATGACCTTGTATGACTTCGACAATCCAATTAATCAAGATGATGAAGGGGTTGAAGAAGACTGTGAGTTGCCTAAAGAGTTAGCCAGGTTGTTGAGGCAAGAAGAGAAAGTAATTACTCCTCATCAGGAGGAGGTTGAAACTGTTAATCTTGGTACCGAGGAAGATTTGAAAGAAGTGAAAATTGGGGCCAGTCTGCAAGCTCTAGTAAAGGAATAGCTTATCAGCATGCTTCGGGAATACGTCGACGTCTTTGCTTGGTCCTATCAAGACATGTCGGGCCTAGATACAGATATAGTCATGCACAAGCTACCCTTGAAAGAAGATTGCCCTCCAGTGAAGCAAAAGCTACGCCGTACTCGCCCATATATGGCCATGAAGATTAAGGAAGAAGTATAAAAACAGTGGGATGTCGGTTTCCTTGCTGTAACTAGTTACCCTCCGTGGGTTGCTAACATTGTACCAGTGCCTAAGAAGGATGGCAATGTGCGTATGTGTGTGGAATACCGGTACCTAAATAGAGCTAGCCCGAAGGATGATTTCCCATTACCTCACATTGATGTATTGGTCGACAACACAACTCAATTCTCGATATTTTCTTTCATGGATGGATTTTCTGGGTATAATCAAATCAAGATGTCACCCGAAGACATGGAGAAAACAACCTTCATCACACCTTGGGGCACATTTTGTTACAAGGTAATGCCTTTTTGGATTGAAGAATGCCGGTGCGACTTATCAACGGGCTATGGTAACATTATTCCACGACATGATCTACAAAGAAATTGAATGCTAAGTGGATGACATGATTGCCAAGTCCCTTACTGAAGAAGATCATCTGGTAAATCCGCTGAAGTTGTTCAAGCGTCTGAGAAAGTATCAGTTGAAGTTAAACCCCAACAAATGCACATTCGGGGTACGTTCGGGTAAGTTGCTAGGATTTATCGTAAGTGAAAAGGGAAGTGAAATTGATCCTGACAAAGTCAAAGCCCTTCAGGAGATGCCTGCACCTAGGACTGAAAAGGAAGTCCAGGGGTTCTTGGGTAGATTGAACTACATATCAAGGTTCATATCTCATCTTACTGCAACCTGTGAACCCTTGTTCAAGCTGTTAAGAAAGGAACAAACAGTCAGGTGGAACAACGATTGTCTGAAAGCTTTTGACAAGATCAAGGAGTACCTGCAAGAACCTCCGATTCTCATGCCTCCAGTTGAAGGAAGACCTCTGATAATGTACCTGAAAGTATTAGAAGGATCAATGGGGTGTGTGTTGGGCTAGCATGACGTGTCTGATCGAAAAGAGTATGCAATATACTACCTAAGCAAAAAGTTTACCGACTGTGAACAACGTTATTCACTGCTCGAGAAAACTTGCTGAGCTTTAGCGTAGGCTGCTCGCCGACTAAGACAGTATATGCTGACTCACACTACCTTGTTGATCTCAAAGATGGACCCCGTCAAGTACATATTTGAGAAGCCAACACTTACCGGAAGGGTTGCAAGATGGAAAATGATTCTGACAGAGTATGACATTCAGTACACATCTCAAAAAGCCATCAAGGGCAGTATACTGTCTGACTATCTAGATGAGCAATCCATTGATGATTACCAGCCCATGAGATTTGACTTCCTTGATGAAGACATCATGTACTTAAAAGAAAAAGACTACGAAGAGCCAGTTCACACTGAAGGGCCTGATCCAGAAGAAGAATGGACAATGATGTTTGACGGGGCTGTCAATATGAATGGTCGTGGAGTTGGTGCAGTGCTCATTACACCTAGAGGAGTTCATATGCCTTTCTCGGCAAAACTCACCTTTGCTTGCACTAACAATGAAGCTGAATACGAAGCGTGTATCATGGGACTTGAGGAAGCCATTGACCTCAAGATCAAGACACTGAATGTATTCGGAGATTCATCTTTGGTAATCAATCAAACCAACGACAAATGGTACACTCACCAAGAGCATCTGATTCTATACCGTGACTACACGAGGAGATTATTGACTTTCTTCACAATAGTTAAACTTGAGTACATCCCTCGAGACGAAAATCAGTTCGCAGATGCTTTAGCTATCATTTCCTCCATGATCAAGGTTCAAACTGCCAATTATGTGCCTCGAATTCTAGTATCCAGACTGGACCAACCGGCATACGTATTCTCTGTGGACATTGCTAAAGATGACAAGCCTTGGTTCCATGACATCAAATGCTTCTTAGAGGATCAAACATACCCACCTGGGGCATCATCCAATGATAAGAAGACATTGAGAAGGCTGGCCGATAGTTTCTTCCTCAATGCTGATGGTTCATTATACAAGCGAAACTTCGACATGTTCCTGCTCAGATGTGTTGATAAGAGAGAAGCAGACTTGCTGATGCACGAGGTGCATGAAGGATCTTTCGGTACCCATGCTGGAGGACATGCAATGGCTAAGAAATTATTAAGATCAGGTTACTACTGGATCACAATGGATGCAGACTATTGTGCTTATGCCAGAAAATGCCACAAGTTCCAGATCTACGCAGACAAAGTGCATGTGCCTCCGAATCCTTTGAACGTGATGTCTTCACCTTGGCCCTTTGCTATGTGGGGCATTAACATGATTGGAAATATCGAACCGACTGCTTCGAATGGCCACAGATTCATCCTAGTAGCCATTGATTACTTCACCAAATGGGTTGAAGCAGCTTCATATGCAAACGTCACCAGACAAGTGGTAGCCAGATTTCTGAAAAGAGACATCATCTGTCGATATGGAGTTCCCGAGCGAATCATTATTGATAATGGTTCCAATTTGAACAACAAAATGATGGCAGAACTGTGTTGGGACTTCAAAATCCAACATCACAACTCTTCTCCTTATAGGCCAAAGATGAATGGCGCTGTTGAGGCAACTAACAAAAACATCAAGAAAATTGTGTAGAAGATGTTGGTTACTTACAAAGACTGGAATGAAATGCTACCATTTGCCTTGCATGGGTACCTAATCTCAATCAGAACATCTACTGGGGCAACGACTTATCAGCTTGTGTATGGTATCGTGGCAGTCCTACCTGTTGAAGTTGAGCTACCCTCTTTACGGGTGATGATGGATGTGAAACTGGATGAAGCAGAGTGGGTACGATCTCGGTACAATCAACTGAATTTGATCTAAGAAAAGAGACTAGTTGCCATCTGTCATGGGCAGTTATATCAAAAGAGGATGAAGAAAGCCTTCGATCAAAAAGTCAGGCTTCGGGAATACCTAGTGGGAGACCTTGTTTTGAAAAGACTTCTCCCTCCTCATATAGACCACAGGGAAAAATGGACGCCAAACTACGATGGCCCATTCATAGTAAAGAAAGTATTCTCTGGTGGAGCACTGATGCTCACTACTATGGACGAAGAAGATTTCTTATCCCCTGTGAATTCAGATGCAGTTAAAAAATACTTCGCATAAAATGACCCGCTGGACATAAAAACAGAATGTGAGTCCAGGCAAAAATAAGGCATCCCGGCGAGTCAAAAACAGAATAAAAGACTCGAGCAAAAATAAGGGAAAAATCAAAAAATGTACACCCGCTGAGTTGAAAAGCCGCGTTGGACAGCTCAGGCTAAAATGGGTATCCTGGTGGATTGAAAACCCAAAAGGGCGATCCACGCAAAAACAGGGAATAAGCGAACAACTGCATTCTGAATTCGTCTGTATCACTCACAACATGGCAAGCTTCGAAAGGACAAAGCATCAGTCAGAATTAGCCTTCTTCAGAAAACATGATAAGAAGAGCGTCAAGGTCATACAGGTCATAGCAAAGGAAGTTCACTAGAACGTCGTCGTCAACATTGCCAACACCTTTATTTTCTCAATTTTCAGCAATCTCCTCATTTCAGGGGATTTGTTTCTTTGACTGTATTTGCTGATTCAGGGCACCCAAATTAATAAAATCAGAGTTTTCAGTCACACCTCGTTTTGTACATTTTTGTTTCGTTTACAAAATGTCCAATATTCATAATATAATACTTGCATAAAACAAATGAGCCATTTTTAAATAAATGCTTGCAGGAAATATATTACTTTCAGGAAAGTCTAACTCCTATGACGGAATCCGGTTAGGGATACCTCGGGATACTCATGCGTTTCTCTTGTCTTAACAGGATGCAGGTATTCAATACACATCATGGGGCATGTCAAACATTGAAACCCTGGCATGATACTTCCCAGAAGTTATCTCCTCCTCAAGCAGGACCTCCAGAGCAATACTTGACAGCTCACCCTCAGTAAGGTTGAAGGAACTGTATCCCCACAGGGTTTCCATTCTCTCCCAGAAGAGCAATGCCTGAGACCCATACCCAACAAAGTAGCTGAAGCTTCCTTCTCCCCAGCTAAGTTCTCCTTACGGATAGATCTATCAATGATCTATTCCTCCAAACGGAGTTCCCTCCCCAAGCAGATCAGCCAGAGATCTTCATCCCAGCAGGATCCAAGTCCCGGATCGGTTTCTCTTTTACATAATCATAAGCATTTGCATCATATTCACCGAATAAGCGTAGCATTCCGTCTAATACAGAGCATTACGACATAAATCAAACATTTGCATGATCACAAGCCAGGTTCGAACCTTTCACCTGCAATATACAAAATACATCCCTTGCACATAAAAGCCAAAGCGTCCCCTTTGCACTCTAAAAAAAAATTACTTGTTCATAACACACTCTTTTCGACACCCGTCCGTGTCATTCCATCCCCAAAGAAAGCCAAAGCATCTCCTTTGCACTCTCAAAACCGATGCCTGTTTATACTTATACATTATTTTGACACTCATCCGTGTCATACTTCCCCAGCAAGTCGAACACTCGTTCGTGTCTTGCACATATTTCACCAACAAATCAATACTCATACATACTTATACTGAAGTCCTTGATACTCATCCGTATCCTGTTTATATCATTCCTCAACAGATCCGACACTCGTTCGTGTTCCTTGTTAACCAGTTGGTACTCGTCCGTATCATCATCTCTGAACACGCGTCAGCGTTTGTTTCTACCAATACTCGTTCGTATCATGGTTCTAAGGATGCTCGTCCGCGTCTTTAATCTATACACGTCGTCAAACACTTTTATCCTCTATTTCTTGAAAGTGTAAGCACTCGTCTGTGTTAACCGTTCCCCAGTAAGTCATCAACAAAAACAACTTTCTCATATCCGACATTCGTCCTATGTCGTGATACTTTCGGCAGCCGTCCCCTGCCAGGTGATTGTCCTTCACCTTTGGATGACCGTCCCTCATCCCTTTCCCCAGTGGAATCTCCGTTATTGGAACCTTTTTATCCGACATTCGTCCTATGTCGTGATATTTTTAGCAGCCGTCCCCTGCTAGGTGATCGTCCTTCACCTTTTGATGACCGCCCCTCATCATTTATCCGATGGTCGTCCCCGTCGTTGATCTTGCTATCCGACATTCGTCCTATGTCGTGATAATCCCCGAGAGCAGTCGTACCCTTCTAGGTGATCGTCCTTCACCTCTTGATGATCATCCTTCATCATCCGATGGCCGTCCCCATCGTTGACCTTATCTATCCGACATTCATCCTATGTCGTGATAAAGAGCAGTTGTCCTCTTCTAGGTGATCGTCCTTTGCCTTTGATGACCGTCCCTCATCATTATTTCATTTATTCTTTAAACTGATGGCCGTCCCCATCATTTCTTACTTTACTTTCCAAGCCTGGTGGTCGTCCCCATCATTGCTTTTCTCATTACTTTAATCCCCAGATAATCTTATGTCCTTACCCGATGGTCGTCCCCATCATGATCTCCTAATTTCCCCAGCTTGTCGGTCGTCCCCGTCATTGCTTTACTTACCACTTTATCCCCAGCAGTCGTCCTCTGCTCGATGGGTCGCCTTCATTTGATAATCATACTATACTACCTTTTATAATTTATATCCCTTTTCTTCTTCTATCCAGCGAGTGCAAATTTCAGACTGTCTTTGGTATTCAACCACAAGTTATCTTGTTTGTCTGTTAAGCCAGGCACTTACACCCTGCACATCTAACTCATGCTTGAATAGGGGCAGCTGTAAACACCCCAAATTTGTCCTCACTCTTCATCACACCATGGCTCGTGATCTTTCATCTTTGTTTCAGCATAAGCATTACATCTCATATTGCATGTTTGTTTCACTGCATAGTTCAAGTTCATCTGCATCTAGGGTTTGTGATCTGAGCAATCCAAGAATCCATCTGAGCCATCCCAAAGGTATCAAAGCTTTCCAAGAGGGTCCATGTGTGTTCTATAATCATATTATGCTCCCCAAAGTTCATGGAAGTCAAGAGATCACAAGAATTGGCAAATGCATGGGAGCAGAGCTAGGGTTTTCACTACACAGATGACCAAAATTAGGGTTTTGGTTTTAGAGGCCTTAACTCCAAATATTTAAGTAATTCTTGTTTCTAATGTTCTTAATATGTTATAAGGATCATATTTACCAAGTTTGATGAAGAAATTCATTGTGGAAGTCATCTGTTCACTGGGTAACTTCCCAAGCAAGTTAAGTCAAAATCAGGGCATCTGAGGCCCCCAACAATGGAACCAAAGGGGTATTTTCATCAAATTGAAGTTCAATTATCTTTATTTTATCTTAGAAGTTGTTGGAAGTTCACAAGATTGAAGAATTTTGAGCCAATTGCAAACTTGCCATTTTTGGAAATGACTTGAAATGCAAACTTTCCATTTTGGGAAAGATTTTCAACCTCCTCTTTCATGACTAAAAATGCTTCAAATGAAAACTTCTTGGGCATGAAACTTATAGCTTAGGTCTTTCCCTTTTCAAAAAGTACAATAACATGTCTTGATTCATCATAGAACTCAAGATATGGCCTTTCAAAGTTGGCAAAAATCACATAATTTTCAAGTTCATGCCAAAGAGGGAATTTTACAAATTCACTTGTCAAGCATTCTAATGACCTCTAATGTGCACAAACACTTCACAACATGCCTATGCAACTTCAAAAGATTAGAATTATGCATTGAACCTAGGGTTTTCATGACTTGTGATCCAAGAAATTTCAAAGAGGGAAATTTGCAAAACATGTGAGAACTCTTCATGCAAGCCTTCCAACACATCAAATTCAATCCCATGACCATCCGTGAACCAAGCTGAGGCCAGACACCCCATGAAAACACCTCTGACCCGTGCCCATACCTCATAGTACACAATCTTGACTTTTTGCAAAAACTCCCATACCAATCAGCATGTGCCACCACCCACTTTCTGAGCAATCCCATTGGTTTATGCAAACATCATGGATCACATTTCACAGAACACACAAGCCTGAAAGCTCTCATATACTCAGATTTCCAAAAACCTCAAGAGACCTTCATCTCTTCGAAATTCATAGTCCAACCATCAAAACTTCAAACTTCTTCCACTAATCAACTCAGCATCACCCCAGGATCATTTCCCACCCATCACCATAGCCTAAAACACTCTCAAACTCAAACACAATTTCTCACTCCTTAGAACTTAAACTTACAAAAGAGGCATTTTAAACTCCATTCAAGCTTTTCAGAAGCATCAGAGGGGTCATTGGAGGTATTTTGCACAAAGGGAGAGATCATAAAGTTCTAGTTTGCAAAGCTTCAACTCAGGTAGTCATGATGAACATTTTTTCTAGAACTCCCTTTTTAAGTTTCTAAATGATTCCTTATGCTTCCCTGATCCCACTGATATGATTGGTTTTGAAAATGATTGAGAAATGGCCATGTATTGACTCTGTGAAATTTTGCCCGTAAAACTTGCTTGCTTCGATTCTTGTTTTTGATGCAATATAAATGAATTTTGTGCCTGGATTCTTGTTTGTTGTTGTTCATTGATCATTTCTGGAGAGTTTGATGCATTGTTGTGGCGTATTGAGTGAGATGGCATGAAGGTGTGTCCGGAGAAGATGACCGGAGCTTGCTCCGGTCACCTAAGAGTAATTATGGTTCTAATTAGGGTTTAGTTGTCAGTTTGAATGGTGGCCCTTGGATCTATTTTGCCCGCGTGCGTGGATGACTAGGATTAGGTCATTAAACCCTAAGTATAATTAATTAAATTAATTAAAATTATTTAGCCAGTTTGAATATGGACCATTGATTCACGCGCGCAGTCAATGTTTCCCTCCCCAGTTCAAATCTCAGCCCTCAGATCCTCATACTTTCTTTTATTTCATTTTAAATTCATTTCATTTTCATTTCTTTTGTTCATTTTATTTAAAATATCAAAACGCATCAAAAAAAATATGAAACTTTGCATTCTGACTTTAAAATTTTTTCTCATTTCAAAAATTATTTTATTTTATTTTTTGCATTAAAAAAGTATGTTTTAAATATTTAAATGTTATTTTTAATTAATTAAAGTACTTTTATTAATTAAAAATACATTTATGTTTCTAAAAATCACCAAAAAAATCATGAAACATTCCAATGCATTTAGAAACATTTTCAAACACTTCATACAAATTTCTTTTTAGGTTTGATCATAGTTTACCAATTTTCTTTGAATTAAGGGTTATAAAAATCACATTTTTGAATCCTAACTTTGAAAAATCATTTCTGCCTAACCAAGAAGAGTTTGAACTTGATTCTTTTTGCATTGTGTTACATATTTCATGTAGTTTATAGGTCTTTTTCTCATGAATTTTTCTTGCATTTTCAATTTGATTTGCATTTTTCCTTTTGAACCACCCAAAAACCCTAGAAAAGTTAGGAAAATCATAACTTTTGATAGGTTAGGCTTCTGACCTTCTCCATTGGGGTATGACCTAATATGGGATTAGAGTTTGTTTGAGCTTGATTTCAAATTTTTATCATGTTGATTGCTTCTGTTTTGGTCATTTGCATCTTACATGTCCTTAAAACCCTAATTTCTCATGTTCATTTGCATTCACCTTGCATATTCATCATTACATGAACTTTCCATGACATTTCATGCATTCATATGTCATCTTAGACTTCTTAAGACATGTTAGAACCTTAATTGATCATTCCTTCATCCATTTTCCATGTTTAGCATTCATTTCATTTCATAAACTTTCATGTGTTTTCAAACTTCAAAGCATGCTTCTTTTGCATCCCATCTTTGTATGATCACACATATGAATTTTTTATGCCTTTGCATCATCTCACATGACATTTTCACAACATAAACACTTTTGACTTTGATCATTGCATCTCATTTCACTTCATTCCTTTATGCTTTATACTTTGTGCATTCATACTAACACTTTCAGGTTTTGGTAAGTTATTTTGGGAGGTGGATTTGCCTTCACCTCTCACTTCTTCTTATCTCTTTAATTTGCATTTTGCTTGTCTTTAAAGTGAATTTGATTCTGTAAACACCCCAATTTTTCCCTCACTAAGTTCACACCATGGCTTGTGATCTTTCATATTTGCATTAGTATAAGCATATCATCTCATATTTCATTTTTGTTCATCTGCATCTAGGGTTTGTGATCTGAGCAA
Source organism: Lathyrus aphaca (assembly GCA_963966055.1). Taxonomy (NCBI): domain Eukaryota; kingdom Viridiplantae; phylum Streptophyta; class Magnoliopsida; order Fabales; family Fabaceae; genus Lathyrus; species Lathyrus aphaca. The sequence continues at coordinate 213,470,888 of OZ014521.1, forward strand.
TCCAGGATCCATCTGAGCCACTCCAAGGGTCTCCAATCATTTCAAGAGGGTCCGTGTATGTTCAATCATCATTTTATGTCCCTCAAAGATCAAGGAAGTCAAAGAATCACAAGAACTTGCAAAACATGGAAGTAGAGCCAGGGTTTCACCGCACATATAACCTGAAATTAGGGTTTTGGTTTCAGAGGCCATAACTCCAAATTTTTTGGTCATTCTTGTTTCTATTGGTCTCAATATGTTATAAGGATCATGTATACCAAGTTTTATGAAGAAATTCATTATGGAAGCCATCTGTTCATTGGGTAACTTCTTGAGCAAGTCAAAGCAAAATCAGGGCATCTGAGGCCCCCCAACATGGGACCAAAGTGGATTTTTCATCAAATTGAAGTTATATGATCTTTATTTGATCATTGAAGTGCTTGGAAGTTCACAAAATTGAATAAAAGTGAGCTAAACCAAAAGTTGCCAAAAATGGAAATGACTTGTGTCGCTCCCTGGATTTCCATCCTGGTACAAACGCGAAAGTGGCGCGGAAAAGGTAGAGTCGCCAGCCAGGCATTTTTATCCGGAAGGAACGGGAATGGTAATGCTGCACAAACCGAAGAGAAGAAAAGGAAGGACACAGGTCCTGCGAACAAAAGAAAATGAGTTTGTGAGTCGGTTACGACCTGGGAAGGTATTAGCACCCCAGATCGTCTGTCGTACCCGACGGGATCCATGCTTGCAAAGAAATATGTTTCAAAGGGTGAAGAAATGAAAGCTGCTGCAAAACTGAAACTGAAACTAGATAAGAAAGAAAAGAAAGGGGGGAAATGTAGGGAAAATAAAGAGTATGCTCGAACGGGCCCTACCCCGCTGCCTACGTATCTCATCTGGACAATGAGGATCATAGTCGCCGTAGTTCCCCTAACTAGGGGTGGAAAGTATTACTTGTGTCTCAAGGCTTGAACTGCCTATGTCAATGCTCAGGTGTTGCAGGCTCGGACGACGAGTGCGTTACCGTCTTGCAAAATGACAAGTAGTAGCAAGTTCACGGACGGAGCGAAGGAGATGAGAAAAGAATTCCCGAAGGAAAGACGCTTATTGTTTGTTTGTTTTTTTAGAAGCTTTTTATTGAGTGTGTCACAAGGAAATGAACTCAAGCTCTTTTCCATGGAATGTGTACTTGCCACTACATTCCAAGATGGAATAATAGAACAAGCACACTCAAGTAAGGAGAAGATCCCCAAAACTTGATTCCAGAGATTAGGGCTTAGGCTCACTAACTCATTGAACTTATTAAGTGTTTTTTGTATTTTGATGAAGAAGTGTGTTTTATGATTTTTCTTGATGAAGATGGCATCCTGATCAGACTTGTGCATCATGATGAATAAGCTTGTACTATCCCAAGATGGGAAAACTACAAGTGTTTCATGGAATAAGGCTATTGCACAGGAGACCACTTCAAACTTTATTAAGTGTCTTTTATGATTTTGTTTTGAGATGAGAAGATAAGATAAACCAAAGGATCTTAAAGGTAAAAGTCTAATGGGGGACTAATGAATCCTAATTGTTATCATGCCAAGGAAAACCTAGGTTAGTGAGGTTTACTATCCTAAAGGAGGAGAAGATAAGAAAAGAAAGAGAAGAAAGAAGAAAAAAAGAAGGAGGAAGTAAGGCCTAAGACCCAACAATCACAAGTAAGAGAATAAAAGAGAAGAGATAAGAATTGGAGATGTGGGAATCACATCCACACCTCTCACTTACTAGAGCCCCTGAAATGGTTAGTAACATAAGAATAAATGCAACACAGAATGAGCATAAGATCAAACCAAAGCCACACAACCAGAAGTGAAGCTTCAATCACAAATGTCAAATGCAAATACACAACATAAGAATGAGAGAGGAACTATACAACTCAACATGGAGCAACATGGATTATCATGCCAAATCAAAACAATCATGAGAGAACACAAGGTAAACCAAGCAAACAATCATCACAAAGTTCAAGACCAGAACCCTAACATGTTAAGAATGTGCCTAAGGATCATATTAGATGAAGAGAAGAAGCATACAAACTCAAGTATTAACATCATGAGAAGCAAAGAAGCAAAATAAGTGAGGTGAACATGTACAAAGGTGAATGATCTTCAAAAGCAAACAATCATAAAATTTCTCCAAAGTATAAACATCAACTCAAGACCAGAGATGGATTATCATCCTAAATAGGCTCTAAACCACCTAAAGAAGTTGGCACAAGTGCCCTTCTAGCCTAAGGATTGAACATATGACCAAAAAGAAGCAAAAGAGGATAGGCAAAGAACAAAAACTCAAATCAATTCAAGTATGCATCCAAAAATTCACAAACTTGCACAAAGACCCTTCAAACATACAATATTGACATGCCAAAAGGAGAGAATCAAAATCAGAACCTAAGCAAGTCAAATAAATGCTTAAACATGGATTTAGAAGACTTCATGCACAAGTTAAAGACCAAAACCAATTAAGCCAACTTCTAAAAATCAGAATAAAAATCATCAACAAACTACATCCCCATGTGAATCGAGAGCAAAAAGAATCAGTTCAAAATTCCAATTAATGATCAAGATAGAAATTGTACAAGACAGCATGCATGAAAAATGAATTAAAAGAAATTAGTAAAAGAGAAAATTAATTCCAGCGTGGCAAATGAAAAAAAAACAAAAATGCCAAAAATTAGAGAAAACTCAAAAGATCATACATGAAATTTTTTAGAATTTTTAATGACTTTTCTATTTTTAAAAAATTAAAAACCAAACTGCAAACAAAATGAAATAAGAAAAAGAATTAATGAAGCTAGAGGTGTAGACAGCAATCTGGATCAGTTCAATATAACCTGGGCCCAAACAGCGGGGGTGCACTTAGCAATTGGCCTTAGGCCCACCCGAAACTTCCACAAACCTCACCAATAATCAGACTTGTCACATGTTATAATTAATTTTATTAAAATAAAATGAACAAAAGTTATGTGACTTAACATCAACCGGTCAACCTAGGGTTTAGTTACTACAGGACAAAAATTCACCACAGCCACTCAACATTCACCACGTCATCGTCTCCTACCTCCCGCTCATGAAAAATTCAAAGGAAATGCAGAAAACAGAACAACAAGAACACATTATCCGCATCAACTCAGAGCAACATAACTTCCTCAACTCTTAATGAAAATCAAAAATGTAAAAGCCAAAAATGAAGTCCGAAACACGGGGATCACGAATATGTCATCAAGATCCACAAACAGCTAACATATGCAGCAAACCGAATGCAACAAGATCAAACATCCAAACATAAATTCACGATATAAAGCCATACAAAGCTTCTAATCACTTCATATCGTTCATATTAAGCCATATCAACACAAAACAAGCTAGAATGCAGTCAAACCGAAGCAATCAATTGAGAGACTCAAACCTGAAATTGAAGCTTCTTGAAGGTGTTGAGAAATCCAGAAATCTCATTGCTCTCTTCAAGCTTCCTTGGATCTTGTTCAGGCCAAATAAAGGCTTACAGATGAAGCTGATGCAAGATCAGAGAGAGTGCAGGGTGCATTTGGTTGTGGTGTGTGAACTAAATTGGTTATCTTTCTTTCACAAAATACAGGGCATGCGTGAGCCTCTCTTTCTTTTTCTCAATTTGTGTTTTGAAAACAGATCACATACATGAGAGAGCATGATAGTATGGTGTCTTGCATGTGTTGTTGAACCACTATTTGATGATAAAAAGAAACGAAAATGAAGTGAAGGCTATGATTGGTGGTGACTTGGTGTGGTGTATGGAGTGCATGGGTACTGGTGTTTCACGTGAGCTTTTGCTTCCCCTCTTGATGTAGTCTGCGTGATGTGGAGTGAGTGAGGAAAAAACGTGACCTCAAGAGTAACATGTGGCAGGCAGGTATTGACTGGATCCAAGATGCTGATTTTTTCACATCAACTTTCGTACACACCACCACCAAGTGCCATGTTCTTGCATTTTTAAATATTTTGTCACACAAACTAATAACATGGACCCATTAAAAAGTTTGTGAACAAAAATAACATGCCACACAACATAACTTCATTTAATAATGAGCCAATCACAAATTGACACATGTCCACCAAAAGAAAATCCTAAAATGCTCCAAACTTTAAAAAATCATAACTTGTGTTCTAAAAATGCTATGAAAGCATTCTACAACTTTTCGAAAAGGGAAAATCGTGCTCTACAACTTTCATGCTCACCGGAAAATCATTCAGAGCTTTTCCGCACATGAAATAATAGCTTGAAGTTTCGGGACAAATAATTTCCAAAAATGGAAACTTCTAGACTTCCAATTTTAGCAACTTTTTGCATACTCCCGATTTTTGACCTTTAAGCTCAACTGAATTATTCCTTGACATGATATGACCTCAAAAATGATAATCCTGATAAAAAAACTCTGAAATCTTCATGTTGACTTTTTTGACTGCACAGTTGACTTTCTTGCTTCACCTCCAATTAACTGCTGAAATAACTGACTTCTCTAAGGAATTTTCTCACCAAATTTCATCCCTAGGATCCTCTCTTGACATATGAGAGACTTTTCCCATATGAAATGGCCAAAGCTACAAAGAAATCAAGCCTAAAAATGAAACCCTAATTTGGGATCATTGTGTAGGAGCTTGCCCTAGCCTGACTTCACTGATGATCTCTCAACCTCCTGGGCTTTTGTGAATGATCTTGGGGCTTGTGAGTATCATGTAGAATCTTCCTGGGCTTTGGACAAGCCCACTAGGTCTCTTGCTATAACTTGTGATGCTTCAAATCCACCCACAGTTGATCATATGCCTGGTGCTAGATCATGAGAATGTTATGCTTCATTTTTTCATGCAAAGATGCCAAGGACATGATATGCTTATGATGACTATGATATGATAATGATGCTTAAAAAGAAGAGGGAAAATTTAGGGTGTTACATCTGCCCCTATTTAAACAACAGTTAATCTGAAAAGGACGGTAGCACGGCTATCGACCGTTCAAGATAAACTGTGGTTGAATACCAAGAAAAAACCTGAAATTTGCACTCTGCTTGAGAACGCAAGCAATGGGAAATAAACCCAACCAAATGACGCTTTGGCGACTGAAGTGGGGAGAAAGCAGACGAGCTCCTTCCAAGTTGAACTGTTACACCATATAGGGATACTTAGAAAGACGAGTCTTCTTCGAACAAACCTGTTACGCCAGAAACTGGACATACGAGCCCTCTTCAAGTAAACCTGTTACGCCATGAATGGACATACGAGCCCTCTTCATACATTTACAAAAAATATATGACTTGAGACGGACGAATCTCCTTCGGATAAACCTTTACGCCAGGACCGGTGATGCACTTAAGTCTGTGGGATAGACATGCATAATCAGGATAGACGAACCCTCTTCATATATTCTCTATGGATATATGATCTAAGACAGACGAGCCTTCTTCGGATATACCTGTTACGCCAGAAACTGGTAACCATTTTGACGTTTAATCCCACCGTCAGGACTTCAAATCTCTTCAACACAGACGAGTATTGGATGATCATCAAGAGAACACAGACGAGCACTATAAGTCAATGATACAAATGAGTATCAGACGATGATCTAAGAAACACAGACGAGCGCTTCAGGCGATGATACATACGAATATCAGCCACCGGTACAGACGAATACCAGAAACCCAACACAGACGAGCAATTGGAGTAGCAATACAGACGAGTACCAAAGTGATTATCACATCAACACATGTGTATATAAGCTAACACAGACGAGTGTGAGGGATGGTACAGACGAATATCCCAACAATGCAAACGAGCTTTAAACAGATAACAAACACAAACGAGTGCTAGAAAATGCAGACGGGCTATAAGCAAATATCAAACACAGACAAGTGTTGAGTACCAAAAGGAAGTTAATACGCAGACGAGTGTTGGGAAGTGCAGACGAGCAACAACAATTACAACCCTGGGTGACTGCTGGTGAAAGCAAACGAGCAATACCAAAGTGTGAACACAGATGAGTTTTGGGAAATGTAGACGAGCCATAAGAAAATATCAAACACAGACAAGTGTTGGGGAATATTTCAATGATGGTTGTATCTCAATCCTGAAACTCTGCGGGGGAATGACGATCTTCCAACATGGTTGGGGAGATGCTTCCTCAAATATCCTTTGCTTGGGAAGAGAGTTTTGAAAGTTATAAACTTTGTGAGGAATGGGCCTCCCACTGCCTGCTGGGCATTCTCCACTTGTGGGAAAATACACTGCTTGGGGATTCCACCTGTTATGACTCAGCTGGGGAAAACTCTGTTTGGGGGGAATGTGACGCCATCCTGCCAACCTACAACAACAGAATACACATATGTGCCCTGGGGACTTGCATGGTATGATTTGTTCATCCATCATCACCCGACACTCAAATATGGTTTTAAATGTTTCTCTGCAATGTCATTTTTTCCTTTTAGAAAACAAACACCATGTTTTAAATGCAATGTTATTATTTTTTCCAAAAATTCAGGACATTTTTTTGCAAACAAAAGTAAACACAACACATCTTTTTGACTGAATATTCTTTTATTAAAGGGCCTCTGAATAGGAAAAGTTTTTACATCAGGAAGCAACCACCCGGAAAGAGGTAGCTACCATAAAATTGAGAAAATAACTATCTTAATGGCAATGGGCACGACATCCCAATGAGTTTCCTTCTTTCTATGACCAACATGTCTTCAAAACTTTCCACTCTTGCCTTCGGATATTGTCAGGCTGTACGAAACGATGATTTGGTACATATTACCCGGATCGCAGTTGTTTGCTTATTCCCTTGTTTTACATGGATCGCCCTTTCGGGTTTTCAATCCACCGGGATACCCTTTTTTGCTTGAGCTGTCCGACGTGGCTTTTCAACTCAGCGGGTGTACATTTTTTTTATTTTTTTTCCCAAACTTTTGCCCGAGCTTTTTATTCTGTTTTTAGCTCGCCGGGATGCCCTTTTCTTGCCTGGACTTTAATTCTGTTTTTGTGTCCAGCGGGTCTTTTTATTCGAAGTATTTTTTAACTACGTCCGAGTTAACAGGGGATTGGAAATCTTCTCCATCCATAGTGGTGAGCATCAGTGCTCCTCCCGAGAAAACTTTCTTCACTATGAATGGTCCTTCGTAGTTTGGGGTCCACTTGCCTCTGTGATCTGAACCTGGAGGAACAATCCTCTTGAGCACAAGCTCTCCTACTTGATACTCCCGAGTATGTACTCGTTGGTCGAATGCTCGCTTCATTCTCCTCTGATAAAGCTGACCATGACATATAGCCGCTAATCTCTTTTCCTCAATTAGACATAACTAATCGTATCGAGCGCGTACCCACTCAGCCTCATCAAGCTTTACATCCATCATCACACGCAACGAAGGAATTTCTACTTCAACAGGCAAGACTGCCTCCATACCATATACCAATGAGAAAGGAGTTGCCCCGGTTGACGTCCTGACTGACGTTCGGTACCCATGCAACACAAATGGTAACATCTCATGCCAATATTTGTAAGTGACAACCATTTTTTGCACAATCTTCTTGATATTCTTATTTGCTGCCTCTACCGCACCATTCATCTTTGGTCGGTAAGGAGAAGCATTGTGATGCTGAATCTGGAAGTCCCGACACAATTTTGCCATCATCTTGTTATTCAAATTGGAACCATTGTCAATAATGATTCGCTCGGGAACTCTGTATCTGCAAATAATGTCTCTCTTCAAAAATCTGGTTACCACTTGACGAGTGACATTGGCCTAAGATGCTGCTTCAACCCACTTAGTGAAGTAATCAATCGCAACTAGAATGAAACGATGACCATTTGAAGCAGTAGGCTTTATTTTCTCGATCATGTCAATGCCCCACATAGAAAAGGGCCAAGGAGATGACATGACGTTGAGCGGGCTGGGAGGAACATGCACCTTGTCTGCATATATCTGGCACTTGTGGCACTTACGAGCGTACGAACAACAGTCTGTATCCATTGTCATCCAATAATACCCCGATCTCAACAACTTCTTAGCCATTGCATGTCCTCCTGCATGAGTACCAAATGATCCCTCGTGAACCTCTTGCATTAACAGGCTTGCTTCGTGTCTATCCACGCATCTGAGCAAGACCATGTCAAAGTTCCTCTTTACAAGACCCCATCTGTATTCAATAAGAAGCTAGCAGTAAGACGTCTTAAGGTCTTCTTGTCGTTGTATGATGCCCCAGCTGGGCATTCTTGTTTTTCCAGGAGAAGCTTGATATCATAGTACAAGGGTTTCTCATGAGACACAGCATCTACAGAGAAAGCATAAGCTGGTGCGTCAAGCCTGGAAATGTCAATCCTGGGTACGTAGTTCCAACACAAGACTTTGATGGACGAAGGAAGAGAAGCCAATGCATCGGCAAATTGATTCTCATCTCGTGGTATATACTGCAGCCTAACTGTTGTGAAGAACGTAATCCCTATAAGGAATCAATTGCTCATGAAGTGTATACCACTTGCTGGTAATCTAATTGATAACGAGGGCTGAATCTCCGAATATATCGAGGGTCTTAATCCGAAGATTAATAGCCTCCTCTATTCCCATTATGCACGCCTCGTACTCCGCTTCATTATTGGTGCAGCCAAAAGTAATTCTGGTAGTGAAGGAAAAGTGAACACCTTCAGGAGTGATAAGTACAACACCAACTCCACGTCCGTTGATATTGACTGCCCCATCAAACATCAAATTCCATTTGGATTCAGGGTCTGGCCCCTCCTCCAGAAGTGGTTCCTCGTAATCTTTTGCTTTGAGGTACATGATGTCCTCATCAGGGAAATCAAACTTCATTGGCTGACAGTCATCTTCAAGAGGTTGATGTGCAAGGTAATCTGACAATACACTTCCCTTGATGGCTTTCTGGGAAGTATACTGTATATCATACTCTGTCAAGATCATCTTCCATCTTGCAACCCTTTCGGTTAACGCTGGTTTCTCGAAGATGTACTTGACAGGATCCATTTTTGAGATTAGCAGTGTGGTATGGGTCAACGTATACTATCTCAGTCGGCGAGCAGCCCATACCAAAGCGCAACAAGTTTTCTCAAGCAGTGAGTAAAGAGATTCACAGTAGGTAAACTTTTTGCTAAGGAAATAAATAGCATACTCTTTTCGACCAGACTCATCATGTTGGCCTAGAACACACCCCATTGACCCTTCTAGCACAATCAAGTACATGATAAGTGGCCGTCCTGGAACTGGAGGCATTAGAATCGGAGGTGTCTGCAAATATTCTTTTATCTTTTCAAAGGCTCTTTGACAGTCCTCATTCCACCTAACCGTTTTCTCTTTTCTTAGCAATTTGAATATTGGCTCACATGTGGCAGTTAGATGAGATATAAACCGTGAAATGTAGTTCAATCTCCCTAAAAACCCGCGCACTTCTTTTTCTATTTTCGGTGCAGGCATATCTTGTATTACTTTTACTTTTGCAGGATCCACCTCAATTCCTTTCTGGCTAACAATAAAACCCAGCAATTTTCCGGAACGCACTCCGAAAGTGCACTTGTTTGGATTCAATCTCAGCTTATACTTTATCAGTCTATCAAACAGCTTTTTGAGATTGACCAGATGCTCTTCTTCGTCTCGGGACTTGGCAATCATGTCGTCCACATAGCACTCAATCTCTTTGTGTATCATGTCGTGGAACAATGTAACCATAGCCCACTGATACGTTGCCCCGACGTTCTTCAATCCAAAGGGCATCACCTTGTAACAGAATGTACCCCACGGGGTAATGAACGTTATTTTCTCCATGTCTTCCGGTGCCATTTTAATCTGATTATACCCGGAGAAGCCATCCATGAAAGAAAATACCGAGAACTGAGCGGTGTTATCTACCAGCACATCAATGTGTGGTAACGGAAAGTCATCCTTTGGACTTGCTCTGTCTAGATCCCGATAATCAACGCACATCCGAACTTTGCCGTCTTTCTTTGGTACATGCACAATATTAGCTACCCAAGGTGGGTAACTAGTTATGGCAAGGAATCCGGCATCCCACTGCTTCTGAACTTCCTTCTTAATCTTCATCGCCATATCAGGACGAGTTCTTCTCAGCTTTTGCTTCACTGGAGGACAGTCTTCTCTTAGTGGCAGCTTATGCACAACAACGTCAGTATCTAGCTCTGGCATTTCTTGATACGACCAGGCGAAGATATCCACATACTCACGTAGCATACCAATCAACTCCTTCTTTACCTCGGCCTGCAGACTGGCCCCAATCTTTATCTCTTTCTTTACATCTTCAGTCCCGATGTTGATAATCTCTATCTCTTCCCGATGAGGCTGAATGACCCTTTCCTCTTGTTTCAACAATCTGACTAATTCTTTGGGGAGTTCACAGTCTTCCTCAACCCCTTCATCAGCTTGGTAGATAGGATTGTCGAAGTCATGCATGGTCATAGCAGGAACGTTATCACTAGAATCCGGATGATCAACACTGCACAGATGATGTGCTCATTTCAGAATCTGTTTTTTTTTTCAAAAGAGACGCAAGCACGCAAGACACAAGAAAAGAAAAAACATTGCCATTTTATTTCTTTGTGAAAAATTTAAAACGAAAGAAAGAGAACAAAAATTTGCTTGAGAAATGTCCTTTATTTCATGGTAAAATATAAATGCATTAAAAGCATGGTGGCCCTACAAATGGATCCGTGCACCTTGGGCCGAGTGCAGGATTGACATGCAGCATGATAAAAATGGAAACAAGAAAATTACTTTGATTGCCAGGTGAACGAAATCCTCGGCAGACCAGTTCTTGAGCTCTTCCCCAGGTGCACATGGGTGAATCCAGTTATCCCAGTCGCAGTCACTATCCCCTTCTTCACTTGTTGCACAGATATTGTTGCGATCGAGCATTCCGGCGCTTGTGAAAGTTATAGTCTAACCACCCTGAGGCCAGTTGGACCCACCAGGCTGGTAACCAAGACCAAACTTGTCATCTTTCTTCTCTAATTCCAGCAACTTGCCCCATCCCTAGGCGCTTCCAGATTGAACCACTTCTTTGGCTTGTTTGTAGGAGTGAATGGAGGTCCCTTCCTTCTCGTTGTTCCTCTCTGCCGGAGCCAAAATGCTGACATTAACCGCTTCAAAGGCCTTACACAACATTTCATGAATTTCTCCATTCATCTCCACGTATTTGAAAGTTGACAGGTGACTCACAAAGATATCTTCTTCTCCACACACAGTGATCACATGGCCATCTACTACGTACTTCAGCTTCTGATGAAACATGGATGTCTGCACCTGCATCATGGATCCAGGGACGTCCCAGCAAGAAACTGTATGCAGGTTGAATATCCATGACATAGAACATGCTCTTGAACACTTGAGATCCTATCTTCACAGGTAGCTCAACTTCCCCGAACACAGACCTCCGGGACCCATCAAAGGCTTTCACTATTAAATCACTGGGTCGCAAGATAATGCCGTCAACATTCAGCTTCATTAAGACCTTCTTAGGGAGCACATTAAGAGAAGAGCCCGTATCAACCAAGACATTTGACAAAACAGCACCCTTACACTCCATGGTGATATGTAGGGCTTTGTTGTGATTGCGGCCTTCTGAGGTAAGATCTCTATCCGTGAAGCCCAACCCATGGCTAGCATTCACACTGCCCACTACAGCCTCCAATTGATTAACAGTTATCTCATATGGAACGTATGCCATCTGCAACACTTTCAGTAGAGCTTCTCTTTGAGCTAGAAAACACATCAACAAGAAAACAATTGATATTTTGGAAGGAGTCTGATTCAACTGCTCAACTACTTTGTAGTCACTCTTCTTTATTATCCTCATAAACTCCTCAACTTATTTTTCAAAAGTACCCTGTTCAGCAGCAGGAGTTGTCATTTCCTCGGTCACTGTCTGTTTCCATTTAGCTTTTGCAACAGCTTCAGATTTGGGATCCACTCTGAGAGCTTGGGGAGCAAAAAGACGCCCGCTTCTCGTAAAACCACCGACTCCTCCGACATTCACCACAGTCGGGTCAATTGTCACTGTTTTACTCTCCACCTTCTGACCTTCCACATACACATCCGAGCTATAATGCCACGATATGGCTTTATCATCAGCATAAGGAATAGGCCCTGGAATAGTAATAGTAACAGGACTAACCTCCGGAGCATAGATAGTCACAGGCTCCCTCCGGGCAGGTACTTCAGCTGGATCAAAGAAAATTGTTATGGTAGACACACAATCACTTCTATCATCAACCTTATAAAACTGCAGCGACCCCTCGTCAATTAAATATTGTAGTCCAATCTTCAAGTCTTCACAGCCATTCACTGAACTCAAACACTTTTCACAATCAGAACCACACCCCGGAAATACTTGTCCTTTCAACAATCTTTCTTTCACCGCCAGTAATGGAGTCTTCACCTCTTCTACGTTCAAAATCAAGCTTAACTTTTCACCATCGTCAACAGCATTTATCCTCGCCCCTCCATGGTTTGGAATAGGGTTTGATGTAACATTAGGCGGTGGTGCGAAGTTAATCGCCTTTGAATCGATCAAATCTTAAACTTTATGCTGTAGTGCCCTGCACTTCTCAGTTGAAGGTCCGGGTCCTCCTGAGTGAAACGTGCATCTTGCGTTCGCATCATACCCCACTGGAAGCTCTCCAGGTGGAGGTGGAGCTAACGTCCTCAATTGTACCAAGTTCAAACCTAACAACCTCTGCAGCAGTGTCGTGTACGTCATCGGAATGGCCTCAAGCACCCTATTAGACGGACGAGCCTGTCTCTATTGATAGGGTCTTTGCTGATAATTGTTGCGATGTGGATGTTGTTGTTGTTGCTATTGTGGTTGAGTCTGTTGCACATGGCTTGATGGAATAGCGACAGCAGCCACTTGCTCATAAGGTCTTCTGTATCCTCGGCCCCGTCCTCGGCCGTACACAGCATTAGTTTCACCTTCTTTTCTTCTCGGATGTCCGTTAAAAGCTTTTCTTACACCGCTTGAGCTACCCGCACCAGTGTCCTAAATCTTCCCCGTCTTCAACAGAGTTTCGACCCTCTCTCCTGCTATCACTATATCATTGAACCTTTTTTGCTGAACAAGACGCCAACCTCTCGATAAACACCCCTTGTAATGTTCCCATGAACATATCAGCCATCTCATTTTCCAGCAAGGGTGGTTGTACCCTAGCAGCAAGCTGACGCCACCTTTGGGCGTACTCCTTAAACCCTTCTTTAGCATTTTGAGACATGGTCTGCAGCTGAGTGCGATTTGGAGCCATATCCAAATTGTACTGGTATTGCTTCACGAACGCCTCTGCTAAATCCTTCCAGCTCCTAATGTTAACCCTGCTCAGCTTCATATACCACTCCAAGGAGGCCCCCACCAGGCTATCCTAGAAGTAATACATCCATAGCTTCTCGTCATCAGTATGGGCAACAATTCTTCCTACAAAGGACTAGAGGTGAGTCTTCGGGCAAGCCGTGCCGTTGTACTTATCGAAAGTAGGAACCTTGAACTTGTAGGGGATTCTAACCCCTGGCACCAAGCCCAAGTCAGTTATATCAAACCCCAGAGAGCTGTAAGATTGAATGGCACGGATCTGCTCAGCCATCTCTTCAAACTTTCTATTTATTTCAGCCCCTTGGCCTTCCGCCTCGTCCAGCAAAGTAAATTGTTCATCTTGACCATCCATATGTACATTGTTCAGTCCATCATTGATAATGGTAATCCCTGGTTGTGCCACAGGGATTTCAACTTGACGGGCGCCAACACCGTTGCGATTATCTCCATCAGCAGTCCCATTGTTCCTGGTCTGATTATTTTCCACCATCTCGCGCAAGCGCTCCTGAGTCTGACCCATCCCCGCCATAAGGGTCATGAAATTGTCCATTCTCAATCTCAAGTCAGCTAAATCAGCCTGCATTTGATTCATCACCCTTTCTTTGTTTATTCTTGTGGGATATCTGTGTACAGTTGACTGTTCTCGAACCTTCCTGGGAGCTATAGTGCCTGAAGTTGACATAAACGTTAGAAACTGATGAATTACCTGCAAAACAGCAAACACGTTATATGCATGCAATGTAACTATTCATGTTTCCAAGTTTAGGAATTTATATGCCCCAGTTCTGGTATTTGCTCCAGATAGCCCTTTGAGCATTAATTTTCAAACTCTCCCTTTGAAGAGTGTTTAGATCTTAGCAGTCTCAGACAAACAAGCTTTGCATACTCAGAAATGGTAATTGGAGTTTAACATTGCATAACATGGATAACCCACTGACGGCTAAAGAGTTAGAGCACAAACAAATTCCCCGAAGAGTTACCAGTCACTACATGAATAAAAAGAAAATAAAGCAAGACTCCTACAACAAGCTTGTAGGTAGTCTGCACAACAATAAATAAAAACTAGACTAAAGACTCAGGTTCTTCTTCTGCAGCTATCACCTTTGTCCTGTTCTTCTTCACACCTGCTCTCAGCTTGAGCTCTTCAATCTCTTTCAATGTCTCCTCCAAGGCCATCTGGCTCTGTGCCAACTGTTGAGTCTTTTCCCTTCGTTTTTTTTGGACTTGTTCTACTTCTTCTTTCTTGAAGGCCATCTGTACCTCGAAAAACTCTTCTTTTTCTTTATACTTCTTTTTCTCCGGTTCCCTTTGGCCTTGCAACCAAATAATGTACTGACGAGCTTCCTTAAGAGTCTTCAAAGTCTTCTTACGCTCTGCTTCTCTTTTTGACTCCATTAGACCCAATCTCTGAAAGTGAGCTTCTCTTCCAGCAAACTCCTTTTCCTTAGCTTCCAAGGAGGCTTGCATCTTCTGTAGCTTTTCCTCTGCTTCATTCTTGGCACGATTGGCAAGGTGGTACAAGTCAACCATTTCAGCATTCTCTATTCGGACCTCGTGCAACTGAGCTTCCAACTTCTTATACTTTTCCAGAGAAACAGTATTCAGACATGGCACTTCTTTAGGATACAATGGAGCTTCCACTGAAAATGGCATGAGCACTTCCTCTACACGTTTCTTCAACCATGTAGAAAAAGGAGGATATTTCTTGGGATCTACCCTTCCAAAATCCTTCTTTCCTTTCTTCACCCTGTGAGCCTAAGCCTGAGATGCTTGTATGACCAACTCTCTGTTTCCCTCCACAGAAAAGTACAAAGACTCAGCAAACTCCTCCATACTTGGTGGATCTTTCAAAGGATAGCCAAATTGCTTCCTGGCTATGACTGGATGGTAACTGATCACACCCTTTCTTCCTAGCAAAGGTACACCATCAAATCTTCCACAACTGACCAGTAACTCCTTCCCCAGCAAATATCTGTCATAACCCCAAGCTATATCCTCAGAAGTTAGTCCCATTAGCCTCCTAGAACACCTTCATTCATCTCTCATCTCTTTGAAAGGGCTTGACTTTGGCAATTGCCTAGCAAACCAATCAGCAAATAATGAAGCACAACAGCCCACTGGTCCACCTCTGCCTTTCTCATTCCGGTAATGAACATTGTAGTAGAAATCTCCCAAAAGGGTTGGTACAGGATTACCTTTAGCAAAATTGGAAATCACCTCCAAGCTCACAAACTCATTTTCTCCCGGGAAAATACTAGATCCATATACCATCAAGGCCACCACAGCACCAAAATCTCCCCACTTACCCTTTTTGGCATACTCTTCAGCCTTTGGTATAAACACACCCCAAGGAAGTCCTCTGCCCTCACTGTCTTTCAAAGCTTTCTTGACCTTAGCAACTGGTATACGACAGACTCTGGCTATGTCTTCTTCCTTGAGAACCACCTCTAACCCATAGTAAGGCAAAGTATCTCTGACAGGAACACCCAAAATGCTGGAAATCTCCTCCAAGGTAGGAGCCAAGATATAATCCGGAAATACAAAATGTAACACCCTTCTACCCCAAAACATAATTTTTAAATAATATCAGAGTAAATCATCAAAAAGGGTATTACATATCTTCAAAAATCAACACAACAGTGTCCTGTCCCGTAACACGGGTTAATCAACATCAAAATAACATAAATCATTTCACAGCGGAATTTAACTTCAAAATTCAAAACTTCATAAATATATTTTCACCATCCTGAATTTAACATCACATAAATAGGAAAACATTTATCCAATAATAACATAACTGAACAGTTAACAGAATAAAACCCATCCCAGTGTTACATGACACAGAGCAGGACACATAAACCAGAACCACTAATAAGGAACACTAAAGGTGCTCCGAGACTCGTGAAACTCCTATTGAACTGCAAGTCTACTCTTCGACATCTGCAAGTTACCCACGAAGGAGGCAACATTTCCAAGCAGGCAGGGTGAGTAATCATAATTTAAGTGCCACTGTTACAGTGTTAACCGGTTAACCTATAGCGTTAACCGGTTAACGCCTCATTTTTTTGCCCAAAGCGCATATTTTTCATTGGTTAATCGGTTAACACATATGGTTAACCGGTTAACACATGTACATAAGCAGTTTTCTGCTGTTTTTACGAATTCTACACCGAAATACCTTAATTTTTCATATGAATTCATTCCAATGCAACCCAAAACTTCTTACCAATCAAAATTAATCATATAAAACAACAATATATCAATTCAAACATCAAATACATCATTCTAAATCATCTTATCAATCCTAATTCACCAATTCATACTCTTATAACTCAATATATGTCATCAAACCTAACAATCACCAAAATCATACAAAACCTAATCTATTCATAAACCAGTTCTTATATAATTATAATAGATTATGAAAACTCCCCATACCTTAGAGAATTTCGCCGATTGATATACCTCTCCAAGGTTCTCCGTAACTTCCTGACTCTGAGCTTCTTCTCCTTCCTTTCTTCAGAGCTCTTTTCCAAAAACACGATAAATCCAATTTTGATCGTATACTCACTTTTACAAAAACTATCCCAGTTTATGTTTTTCCCAACTTAACCTTACCCTTTCTTCATAAAGACCATCTTGCCCTTTTTCCTTAATATTTTTATTAAATAATACTAATATAATAATACACTAATTATTCATATTATATAAAAGTACTCCTCATATTCCCAATTGACCAACATAACCTCCATACCCCCACTTTTATTATTATTAATAATAAACAATAATTTCGAATAATACTACATGATTATTCTTATTATTAATATTATTAAAATAATATCACCACAATGCATCGGGCCACATAACCACTTATTTTCCAAAATTATCATATATCCTCAAATAATTATCAATTACTCATAATCGAATTTGGGGTGTTGCAACTCTCCCCCACTTACAGAATTTTCGTCCTCGAAAATTACCAAGAGTAGACATAGTCAGATACAACTCCCTTATTTGATCTTCTCGCTTGGAACTCAAGTGTTTTTCTCCTATCATCATGATAACTCTTCTGACGACTCTGCGACGTGTTCATCCTTTCCCAAATTATTTTTGTCTTCCGTTGTCTCCTGAACAACCTCTGACCCAAGCACCAAACTCTCTCCTGACTCATACCAACATAATGGAGTGCGACAATGTCCACCATACAATGCCTCATATGGAGCCATTCTAATACTAGCATGAAAAATGTTGTTGTATGTAAACTCAACCAATGACAAATGACTATCCCAAGATCCTCCTTGATCCAAAACACAAGCTCTCAGCAGATCTTCTAAAGATTGGAATGTCCTTTCCGTCTGACCATCCGTCTGTGGATGATAAGCAGAATTCATCCTCAATTTAGTACCCAAAGCATTTTGCAAACTCTTCCAAAACTTCGACGTAAACCGCGGATCTCTATCCGATACAATACTTGAAGGTACACCATGCAACTTCACAATTTCCTCATTATTAATCTCAACTAGCCTCTACATTGAATAATTAATCTTCTTTGACAAGAAATGCGCCGACTTAGTTAATCAGTCAATAATTACCCACATCAAATCATTACCTCTTGTAGTTTTAGGTAACCCAGTCACAAAATCCATGGAAATGCTATCCCATTTCCACTCAGGAACATTCAATGGTTGCATCATACCTGAAGGTCTCTGATGTTCAATCTTCGACTTCTAGCATGTCAAACAAACATATACAAATTCAGCAATACCCTTTTCATACCCGGTCACCAAAATAACCTGCATAAATCCTAATACATCTTCGTAGTGCCATGATGAATACTCAGTCGACTTTTATATCCCTCTAAAAAAACACTTTGTTAATCCCCGAAATGTCTGGAACACACAGTTTAAATCCAACATCAAAACAATCGGCTATCGACATCGTCTTCATTCGCAAACAACAACTACACCGCACCACGCATTCGCTGCGCACTCTGATTACTCTGCAAAGTTACAGGACTACCAAGTTTATTTCCAACTTCTTCAATCACCAAACCAACACATCCATAACACATTCGACTTAACTCTTCTGAATTTCGTTTCAATAGGTATTCTACTCTTGTAGTTACCGAATACATCCAACTTAAATTCATAAGGTAACACTTCCAAACGTTCAATCATAAATACAAGCGCGACAACTTCCAAATTTTTGGTCAAAAATTTACATACTTCATGAATTTCCAATTATCCTCAACACAACTACAACTTTACCATCTTAAATAATACCTCCTTCGAAAATTACCTTAAACACACTATATCATTATGACAATATAAGGTACATCGATACCACAATTTCCACAAGATAACTCATATTTCTTTGCTTCTAATTAATCCAACGTATCGAATCCTCGATTCTTACTCATACTAACATACATTTCATAAATTCTTATCCGAACCAACGCAACCAAAACAATTATCCATGTTCTAATCAAAATCATGCTTTAACAAACCCACTTATAATCTTACTTCGTCGGATTCTTTCAACTCAATTCAATCCTATACTCTTGAAAATCTTGGTCTTACTTTTCCATATACCTTAACCTCGAATCACCTCAAGAAACTCCAAGCCTCATGCCACTTAATTTATCATCAAACAATAATTTTACTATCCAGAGTTTAACTACAAATTTCCACAATACTATTTACTCCCAACGTAACTTCATACCATCATTCTTAAATCTTACTAACATTCTTATATATGATTCTTCCTCGATAATTCAAACAATGCTCAAATGCCCAGCTCGACTTCAACTGATTTAACTCATATACTATACTAGTTAGCATGACGCATCTATTCCTCAATTATGATTTCGTTTATTATCAACAATAGATTAAGGGTGATCAGTTTCTCAATTTGTCAATAAATATCCGACAACCATAATAGCAGCATAAATAGTCATTACCCAACACAATAGCGTACTTCAACTTATGTATAAAGTCCGTAGGCATAATTCCCGCCAACTCTCTATGACTTATCAACATCCTCTTAGTTCCCTTAATTCTGACTTAGTCGATTTCACCAAGACATCCAAAATCCAATACACAATCCATCATACGTGCTCTTGTATAATATTGCTTCAAATATTCTTATAACACCGGAGTCACTACGACATTAAGCACAATCCAATTTGGTTCTCTTCCATTCATGACTTTCATTCAAATTATAATTCTTAACAACACAATTCAAACATCATCTTCTTCTCAACATTACTATCATCTAACATCAGAATTTTAATCATCCTCATTACACATTTATGCATTCTGCAAATACTTATGCATTCCCTCTAATACCGACATCTTATTATATTTCAATATTTTATCTTCCTAAAATTTCCAGCAAAACACTCCCCACTTTGAACGCAATTATCTTCTCCAATAAAGACCTCCAAACCAAAAATATATATTCTAACATGAAGAGAATTTTGTGTAGATTTCATAACTTCAAGAATCACTCAAATTCGACTTACGAGTAAAAAGTTATTCCCCTTTCAATGGGACTGGTCAAGAATTCTCGTATGCAGAATTTTCCAAAATCAGCAGCAGATCTGACTAGTAAAACACACTTATCTTCCTGATCACAAACATCCCGAATGCAAATCTTATATGTAAACTGTAGGGAATTCTGTAAGCTTTCCAAAAAGTCCAGAACCGCTTCATTTCAAGTCACTAGCAAAAAGTTATGCCACTTCTCGTGACAGCTGCTCCAAGATTTCAAAAACCAGAATTTTGAGATTGATGAACATAAGTTTAATCTCTCTCCTCTTTTTCTTCCAAACTCTACCAAGGATTTTACTCTAACTCTAGCTTCAAAATTTACTCAGCTTAATCCAACTACACTCAAAGCGAAACAATCTAGCGACTTGATTTGTCAACTTATCATTTCCATCAAAGTAAATATTCCTTCTTAAACAATTCCCACCTAAAATATACACACTTCTCTAACCCGACTGATACGAATTCAGGAGTCCAAACTCCTGCCGGTCCACAACAACATCGTCTTCACAACCTTGCACTCTCACAACCAACATCAACTCGAACCAATTTCTTCATACCAATAACATTTCGGAAGCAAGCTTCTCCCCCACTTAATTCCAAACTAATCTCTGCAAACAACAACTAGAAACCAACAAACAAGTGCCGACAGTGTTTCACACACATATCGTGCACTAGGGAATAAACGACTTTAACGACACTGGCCGGACAGACCTACCTGCTCTGATACCACTAATGTAACACCCTTCTACCCCAAAACATAATTTTTAAATAATATCAGAGTAAATCATCAAAAAGGGTATTACATATCTTCAAAAATCAACACAACAGTGTCCTGTCCCGTAACACGGGTTAATCAACATCAAAATAACATAAATCATTTCATAGCGGAATTTAACTTCAAAATTCAAAACTTCATAAATATATTTTCACCATCCTGAATTTAACATCACATAAATAGGAAAACATTTATCCAATAATAACATAACTGAACAGTTAACAGAATAAAACACATCCCAGTGTTACATGACACAGAGCAGGACACATAAACCAGAACCACTAATAAGGAACACTAAAGGTGCTCCGAGACTCGTGAAACTCCTATTGCACTGCAAGTCTACTCTTCGACATCTGCAAGTTACCCACGAAGGAGGAAACATTTCCAAGCAGGTAAGGTGAGTAATCATAATTTATCATAAATATATTAAAATATGGAATATAAATAAATTATCATAAGCATGTCATAACATCTTCAACCATATAATTCAGCAGCAACAACTCAATCATGAACACCTTATAAAAATTCAGCAACAACAACTCAATCGTGAATTCATCCAGACATATGCAATTCCAACTATCATGATATGCAATTATGCATGTGGTACCAATTTCATCATGAGATGGATACATTACCATCAACCTTCCACAAGGGAGCACACCGTAATCATCGAGACACTTTAATCCACACAGTGGGATTGAAGCAAATAAATAGGCCGAAGCCACATCGTGAATATCATGAAATGCAATGATGCGTTACACCGTAAAATTCATCGAGAAATCAATTGTGCATCATTCATTTCATATCAACAACTCAACATCAATTAAACATATATTTCCATCGTAATAACACATCAAAACCTCATTTCATTAGCTACCTCAACTCATCAAGACATAATCCATCATTTTTATGTTCAACAGATAATCATCATAAAATCATGTATTTCATCACAACAACACATCAACCATAATTCTTTTATCAATCATACCACAAAACAATTATTCGAATCAACGAGACAACCAAACAAATCCCTTCATCAACAACAACAAAATGCCAATTCACAATAACATCATGTTTATAATCATAAAACCAATTTTTAACAGCAAATCAAACGACTTCCTTCATCAACAACAACATATTGTAACCTTACAATAGAATCTTATTTATAATCATAAAACCAACTCAACTTTTTCTAAATATTCATCATTTAAAAATGTATCATTTCACTCATTTTATTTCATCAAATTAAAGTTCGTCTCGTTAGCTTTCTGACGCTTCAAACGGGACCTAAATCGGAGTTACGGATCAAAAGTTATGAATTTTTCAAAATAAAAGTGCCACTGTTACAGCGTTAACCGGTTAACCTATAGCGTTAACCGGTTAACGCCTCATTTTTTTGCCCAAAACGCATATTTTTCACTGGTTAATCGGTTAACACATATGGTTAACCGGTTAACACATGTACATAAGCAGTTTTCTGCTGTTTTTACGAATTCTACACCGAAATACCTCAATTTTTCATACGAATTCATTCCAATGCAACCCAAAACTTCTTACCAATCAAAATTAATCATATACAACAACAATATATCAATTCAAACATCAAACACACCATTCTAAATCATCTTATCAATCCTAATTCACCAATTCATACTCTTATAACTCAATATATGTCATCAAACCTAACAATCACCAAAATCATACAAAACCTAATCTATTCATAAACCAATTCTTATATAATTATAATAGATTATGAAAACTCCCCATACCTTAGAGAATTTCGCCGATTGATATACCTCTCCAAGGTTCTCCGTAACTTCCTGACTCTGAGCTTCTTCTCCTTCCTTTCTTCAGAGCTCTTTTCCAAAAAAAACGATAAATCCAATTTTGATCGTATACTCACTTTTACAAAAACTATCCCAGTTTATGTTTTTCCCAACTTAACCTTACCCTTTCTTCATAAAGACCATCTTGCCCTTTTTCCTCAATATTTTTATTAAATAATACTAATATAATAATACACTAATTATTCATATTATATAAAAGTACTCCTCATATTCCCAATTGACCAACATAACCTCCATACCCCCACTTTTATTATTATTAATAATAAACAATAATTTCGAATAATACTACATGATTATTCTTATTATTAATATTATTAAAATAATATCACCACAATGCATCGGGCCACATAACCACTTATTTTCCAAAATTATCATATATCCTCAAATAAGTATCAATTACTCATAATCGAATTTGGGGTGTTACACAAAACACCGCAACAAGTGTCGCTCCCCGGATTTCCATCCTGGTATAAACGCGAAAGTAGCGGGGAAAAGAATAGAGTCGCCAGCCAGGCATTTTTATCCCGAAGGAACGAGAATGGTAATGCTGCACAAACCAGAAGAAAAAAGAGGAAGGACACGGGTCCTGCGAACCAAAGAGACTGAGTTCGGGAGTCGGTTACGACCTGGGAAGGTATTAGCACCCAGATCGTCCGTCGTACCCGACAGGATCCACGCTTGCAAAGAAACTATTTCAAAGGGTGAGGGGATGAAAGCTGCTGCAAAGAAAAGGAAATGAACTGGGAAAGAAACTGAGAAAAGAACTGAATGAGAAAACAAAGAGAATAAATGTAGGGAAAATAAAGATTGTGCTCGAACGGGCCCTACCCCTCTGCCTACGTACCTCATCAGGACAATGAGGATCAGAGACGTCGTAGTTCCCCTAACTAGGGGTAGAAAAGAAATTGGTTGTGAATTAAGGCTTAAACTGCCTATGCCAATGCTCAGGTGTTGCAGACTCGGACGATGAGTGTGTAACCATCTTGCAAAATGACAAGTAGGAGCAAGTCCGCTTCATTGTTGGTGCAGCCAAAAGTAATTCTGGCAGCGAAGGGAAAGTGAACACCTTCAGGAGTGATAATAACGGCACCAACTCCACGTCCATTGATATTGACTGCCCCATCAAACATCAACTTCCATTTGGATTCAGGGTCTGGCCTCTCCTCCGGAAGTGGTTCCTCGCAATCGTTTTCTTTGAGGTACATGATGTCCTCATCAGGGAAATCAAACTTCATTGGCTGATAATCATCTTCAAGAGGTTGCTGTGCAAGGTAATCTGACAATACACTTCCCTTGATGGCTTTCTGAGAAGTATACTGGATGTCATATTCAGTTAAAATCATCTGCCACCTAGTAACCCTTCCGGTTAACGCTGGTTTCTCAAAGATGTACTTGACAGGATCCATTTTGGAAATGAGCAGCGTGGTATGAGTCAACATGTACTGTCTCAGTCGGCTTGCAGCCCATATCAAAGCGCAACAAGTTTTCTCGAGCAGTGAGTAACGGGATTCAAAGTCGGTAAACTTTTTGCTAAGGTAATAAATAGCGTACTCTTTTCGACCAGACTCGTCATGTTGGCCTAGAACACACCCCATTGACCCCTCTAGCACGGTCAAGTACATGATTAAAGGTCTTCCTTCCACTGGAGGCATTAGAATTTGAGGCTCCTGCAAATATTCTTTTATTTTGTCGAAAGCTCTTTGACAATCTTCATTCCACCTGACCGTTTGCTCTTTTCTTAGCAATTTGAATATTGGTTCACACGTGGAAGTTAGATGAGATATGAACCGAGAAATGTAGTTCAACCTCCCTAAAAACCCGCGCACTTCTTTTTCTGTTCTCGGTGCAGGCATGTCTTGAATTGCTTTTACTTTTGCAGGATCTACCTCAATCCCTTTTTGACTAACAATGAAACCCAGCAGTTTCCCGGAACGCACTCCGAAAGTGCACTTGTTTCGATTCAACCTCAGCTTGTATTTTATCAGTCTATCAAACAACTTCTTAAGGTTGACCAGATGCTCTTCTTCGTCTCGGGACTTAGCAATCACATTGTCCACATAACACTCAATCTCCTTGTGTATCATGTCATGGAACAATGTGACCATCGCCCGCTGATAAGTTTCCCCGGAGTTCTTCAAACCAAAGGGCATGACCTTATAGCAGAATATACCCCACGGGGTAATGAACTTTGTTTTCTCCATGTCTTCCAGTGCCATCTTAATCTGGTTATATCCGGAGAAGCCATCCATGAAGGAAAATACCGAGAATTGAGCAGTGTTATCTACCAACACATCAATGTGTGGCAACGGAAAGTCATCTTTTGGGCTTGCTCTATTTAAATCCCGGTAATCAACGCACATCCGGACCTTGCCGTCCTTCTTTGGTACAGGTACAATGTTAGCTATCCAAGGTGGGTAACTAGTTATAGCAAGGAACCCGGCATCCTATTCCTTCTGAACCTCTTCTTTGATCTTCATCGCCATGTCAGGACGAGTACTTCTCAACTTCTGTTTCACAGGAGGACAGTCTTCTCTTAAAGGTAGCTTATGCACAATGATGTCGGTATCCAACCCTGGCATATCTTGATATGACCAAGAAAAGATATCCACATACTCTCGCAACATATTGATCAGCTCTTTCTTTACTTCGGCCTGCAGACTGGCCCCAATCTTGATCTCTTTCTTCACATCTTCACTGCCAATGTTGATGATCTCAATTTCTTTTTGATGAGGCTGAATAACCCGTTCCTCTTGTTTCAACAATCTGACCAATTCTTCAGGGAGTTCACAGTCTTCCTCAACCCCTTCATCAGCTTGGTAGATAGGATTGTCAAAGTCATGCATGGTCATAGCAGGAATGTTATCAATGGAATTCGGATGATCAACACTGCACAGATGATGTGCTTATTTAGAATCTGCTTATTATTTTTTTTAAAAGAGACGCAAACACAAAAACAAAAAGGAAAAACACATTGCCATTTTTATTTTTATTTTTTTGTGAAAAATTTAAAAACAAAGAAAGAGAACACAAATTTGTCTGAAAATGTCCTTTTATTTTATGGTAAAATAAGTGCATAACAAACATAGTGGCCCAATACAATGGATCCTAGCATCTTGGGCAGAATGCTGGATTTGACTATGCAGTATGATAATAAAAGGAAACAAATAAATTACTCTGAGTGCCAGGTAACTTGGACGATGTCTTCAGCGGACCAGTTCTTCAGCTCCTCTCCGGGCGCACACGGATGAATCCAGTTGTCCCAGTCACCATCAATGTCTCCATCTTGGCTTGTCACACAGATTTGGTTGCGGTCGAGCATCCCAGCACTTGTAAAGGTAATGGTTTTACCACTTGGAGTAGATCCACCAGGCTGATAACCCAAACCAAACTTATCGTCTTTCTTTTCCAATTCCAGCAATTTGCCCCAACCTTGGGCGCTTCCTGACTGAACTACCTCCTTTGCCTGCTTGTAGGAATGGATGGAGGTACCCTCCTTCTCACTGCTTTTCTCCACAGGAGTCAAGATGCTGACATTGATTGCTTCGAAGGCTCTGCACATAGTCTCGTGAATCTCTCCGTCCATCTCCACATATTTGAACGTTGATAAGTGGCTTACAAAGATGTCTTCCTCTCTGCATACTGTGATTACCTGGCCATCAACCACATATTTGAGCTTTTGATGCAGAGTAGAGGTTATGGCTCCGGCAACATGAATCCATGGGCATCCCAACAAGAAGCTGTGCGCGGGCTGGATGTCCATGACGTAGAAGATACTTTTGAATACTTGAGAACCTATTTTCACGGGTAACTCAGCCTCTCCAAATACTGATCTTCTGGACCCGTCAAAAGCTTTGACAATCAAATCACTGGGCCTCAGGACTATACCATCAACATTGAGCTTCATTAATGCTTTCTTTGGAAGTACATTAAGAGAAGAACCTGTGTCAACAAGGACATGTGACAACACAGCACCCTTGCACTCCATAGTAATATGTAGTGCTTTGTTATGGTTTCGGCCCTCTGACGTAAGGTCTCTGTCTGTAAAGCCCAGCCCATGGCTTGCATTTACACTGCCCACTACAGCTTCAAGTTGATTGACAGTGATTTCTTGAGGAACATAGGCCATCTGCAGCACTTTCAACAAGGCCTCTCTGTGTGCAGGAGAACACATCAACAAAGATAGAATGGATATCTTGGAAGGTGTCTGGTTCAACTGTTCGACCACCTTATAATCACTCTTTTTAATTATGCGCATAAATTCCTCGACCTCTTTCTCAAACGTACCCTGCCCAGCAACAGGAGTTATTGTCTCATCAGTCACAGCTTGTTTTCCTTTAGCCTTAGCTGAAGCCTCGGCCTCAGGATCCCCTCTCAGAACTGGGGGAGAGAATAAACGACCACTTCTCGTGAAACCTCCAACTCCTCCGACGTTCACTACAGTCGGGTAAATAGTAACAAACTTGCTCTCAAATTTCTGTCCAGCCACGTATACATCTGAGCCGTAATGCTAGGGAATGGCTTTATCGTCTATATAAGGAACATGCCCAGGCACGTTGATAGTCACGGGACTAACCTCAGGAGCATAAATGGTTACAGGCTCTCTTCTGGCAGGCATCTCAACTTCATCATAGAAAATGGTTATAGTGGACACATCATCAGCTTCACTGTCAACTTTGTTAAACTGCAAAGATCCTTCATCAATAAAATTCTGCAATCCCATCTTCAGGTCTTCACACCCGTTCTCTGAATTCACACATTTCTCACCATCATAACAGCATCCTAGAAACACTTGACCTTTCAACAGCCTCTCCTTCACTACTACCAATGGAGTCTTCACTTCTTCTATGCTCAACATCAGGCTTAACTTCTCACCGCTTTCAACAACATTGATTCTAGCCCCTCCATGATTCGGAATAGGGTTTGAAGTAACATTTGGCGGTGGTGCAAAGTTAATCGCCTTGGAGTCTATCAGATCTTGAACTTTGTGCTAAAGCGCCCTGCACTTCTCAGTTGAGTGCCCGGGTGCCCCTGAATGGAAAGTGCATCTGGCATTGACATCGTACCCCACTAGAAGCTCTCCAGGTGGTGGTGGTGCCAAAGTTCTCAATTGTATCAAATTTAGGTCCAGTAATCTTGGTAGAAAAGCAACATATGTCATGGGGATTGCCTCAAGCACCCTATTAGGCGGCGAGTCTGCCTTGGCTGATAAGGTCTTTCTTGATAGTTGTTACGTTGTGGCTGATGTTGTTGCTGTTGTTGTTGAGGTGGTGCCTGTTGCACAGGACTGGAAGGAATTGTGACTGCTGCCACATGCTCATAAGGTCTTCTATACCCTCGGCCTCGTCCTCGGTCAAACACATCATTTGTCTCACCCCCTTGTCCTTGGAGGTCCACTGAAAGCTTTTCTTGCTCCATTAGAACTGCTCGCACTTGTATCTTGGATCTTTCCCATTTTCAACAAGGTCTCTACCCTCTCTCCAGCAATTACTATGTCATTGAATTTTGTAGCAGAACAAGACGCCAATCTTTCAATAAACACACCTTGCAATGTCCCCATAAACATATCAGCCATCTCATTTTCGAGCAGTGGTGGTTGCACTCTGGCAGCGAGCTGACGCCACCTCTGAGCATATTCTTTGAAACCCTCCTTAGCAGTTTGAGACATGTGTTGCAATTGAGTGCGATTTGGAGCCATCTCCAAATTATACTGGTATTGTCTCACAAAAGCCTCTGCCAGGTCCTTCCAGCTCTTAATGTTGACTCTGCTTAGCTTCATATACCATTCCAAGGAGGCCCCAACCAGGCTGTCCTGGAAATAGTACATCCATAACTTTTCATCATCAGTGTGAGCAGCAATCCTCCCTACAAAGGACTGAAGATGAGTCTTTGGGCATGCTGTGCCATTGTATTTCTCAAAATTTGGGACCTTGAACTTGTAAGGGATTCTAACCCCAGGAACCAAGCCCAAGTCAATAATGTCAAATCCCAAAGAATTATGGGATTGAATAGCCTTGATTTGTTCTGCCATTTCCTCAAACTTCATGTTCATCTCAGCCCCCTGACCCTCAACTTCGTCTAGCAGAGTGAACTGTTCGTCTTGTCCGTCCATTTGGACATTGTTCAGACCATCATTGATTATGGTAACCCCTGGCTGTGCTACAGGGATTTCAACTTGACGTGCGCCCGCACCGTTACGATTACCTCCCTCAGCAGTACCATTGTTCCTGGCTTGACCATTTTCAATCAATTCCCGCAGACGTTCTTGATTCTGACCCATGCCTGCAATCAAGGTCATAAAATTGTCCATCCTCAGCCTCAAGTCAGCTAAGTCCGCTTGCATTTGATCCATGTTTCTCTCTCTGTTGACCTTTGTTGGATATCTGTGTGTGACTGACTATTCCCGAACTTTCCGGGGAGCTATAGTGCCTGAAACACAAAATACATTAGAAACTGAAGCACTACCTGCAAAACAAACAAACATGTCATATGCAATGCAATGTAACTGCTCATGTTCCCAAGTTTTAAGCATTTGCATGCCCCAGTTCTGGCATCTACTCCAGACAGTCACTTTCAGTATTAACTTTCAAGCTTTCTCTTTGAAGAGTGTTCAAGTATTAGCAGTATCAGACAAATGAGCCTTGCACATTCAAAAATGATAATTTGCACATTAATACTGTATATCATGGACAAACCACTGTCGGCCAAAAGTTAGAGCACAAATAGAAATATTCCCCGAAGGGTTACAAGCCATTACATGAATAAAAGACAAAACAAATAAAGCAAAACTCCTACAACAAGTCTGTAGGTAGTCTGAAAAATAAACTAAACTAAGGACCCAGGCTCTGCCACCTCTGCTCTGCTCTTCTTGACACCTGCTCTCGGCTTGAGCTCTTCAATTTCTTTCCGTGCCTCCTCCAAGGCTAACTGGCTTTGTGCTAACTGCTGAGTCTTTTCCCTTCGAATTTTGTGGACTTGCTCCACCTCTTCCTTCTTATAGGCCATTTGCACTTCAAAGAACTCTTCTTTCTCTTTTAACTTCTTTTGCTCTTCCTCCCTTTGGCCTTGCAACCAAACAATGGATTGGCGAGCTTCCTTGAGAGTCTTCAAAGTCTTTTTGCGTTCGGCTTCTCTTTTTGCTTCCATCATACCCAACCTGTGAAAGTGAGCTTCCCTTCCAGCAAAGTCTTTCTCTTTAGCCTCCAAGGAGTCTTGTATCTTCTACAGCTTTCCTTCTACTTCATTCTTGGCCCTATTGGCAAGATGGTACAGGTTTACCATTTCAGCATTCTTCACTCGAACTTCATGCAGCTGAGCTTCCAATTTCTTGTACTCTTCAAGGGAAACAGTACTACTCTGGCTTGGAACTTCTCTGGGATAAAGTGGAGCTTCTACTGAGAAAGGCATGAGAACCTCTTCTACATGTTTTTGCAACCATGCAGCAAAAGGTGGATACGTCTTGAGATCTACTCTACCAAAGTCTTTCTTACCCTTCCTTATCCTGTGAGCCCAAGCTTGGGAGGCTTGTAGAACTAACTCCTTGTTTCCTTCCACAGGAAAGTACAAAGATTCAGAAAACTCTTCCATCTGTGGTGGATCTTTCAAAGGATAACCAAACTGCTTCCTGGCTAGTGTTGGATGATAACTGATCACACCCTTCCTTCCTAGCAAAGGCACTCCAACAAATCTTCCACAACTGACCAGCAAATCTTTACCTAGCAGATCTCTGTCATATCCCCAGGAAATATCTTTAGCGGTTAACCCCATCAACCTTCTTGACCATCTCCACTCATCCCTCATCTCCTTGAAGGCACCTGATTTTGACAGTTGTCTGGCAAACCACTCAGCAAACAATGAAGCACAGCAGCATACTGGTCCACCTCTACCTTTCTCATTCCTGTAATGAACACTGTAATAGAAGTCACCCAGCAGAGTTGGCACAGGATTGCCTTTGGCAAAGATGGAGATCACTTCCAAGCTTACAAATTCTTTCTCTCCTGGGAACAAGCTAGACCCATACACCATCAAAGCAAGCACATCAGCAAAGTCACCCCAACCACCCTCTTTAGCATATCTCTCTGCCTCTAGTATGAGCACACTCCAAGGGAGTTCTTTGCCTTCACTATCCTTCAGATCCTTCTTGACTGTAGCAGCTGGCAAACGACAAAATTTGGCTATGTCCTCTTCTTTAAGAACCACCTCAGATCCATAGAAAGGCAAGGTCTCTCTGACTGGAACATTCAGAATGCTAGCAATCTCTTCCAATGTAGGAGCTAGAATGTAACCTGGAAACACAAAGCAACGCAGCAGGGGATCATAAAACTGAAGCAAGGTATGCAAACTGTCCTTCTGGTCTGCAGTGGGCTTGTCCACATACTTCAATATCTGGCAATATCTTTTCCTGAAATTGCCCAAGACTTGGTCATTCATCAGACCTACTAATTTCTGAACATTTCTGACTTCAGGCTGAAGAAAAGTATAGTGAACATTCTTTTTCCTTGTAACTCTTCTGATTTCTGCCATCTGGAGATAAGATTTACCAGAACTGGGAGCTGACTATGAACAATGACCTGAAAAATGGAAACATAAACAGTTAATGCAAGAATGATGCAAATGCAAATGCAATGCAGGCATATGATCAACTGGGACCATCTGGATATTGGACAATGAACACAAGGACCCTCTGATCAACTGCAAACCAAAAGTCCTCTGAATCATAACTCTCTGATAGAAGATCTCAGAACCACAGTACCAAGAAAACCTGAATACCATAACCATAGGACCATAGAACCATAGGACCAGAAATCATAATAAGGACCACTGATTATGAGGGTATGTAGAGGCCAAGGGTTCCTGCAAACCTGTAAACCCCTCCCAATGTCACAGGTAGGCTCCGGGTCAAACATCACGGACTCTCAAAGCCGAATAGCAATAATACTTTCACCATCTCCGAGAAATGGCTCATGACCAAATCAGGGAATCGGTTTGGCATTATATACTACGCAGGGAGGCCTCAGCTGAGTCCGGGAAACAAGGTCATCCTATGTGAGTCCCAGGTGGGCCCTCGGATGCGAATTGGTTTGCTACACAATATGTTCTGCCACTGTCATCACTAGAGAGGGATGTTTCCACAAGGTTCTCAATGATCGGTCCCCAGCTGCACATAACTGTCAGGGTTATGAAATGAGAGAGGAAGATCCCAAAATCAAGACATTTCCAAGATGGTCGCAAATCTGGGCGTGGAACTCACTACTACCCCCATGAGAAGATCTCATGAGGCCAAAGTGGAACCACTCTAAGTCCTAAGGTGCACTCGAGCCGTGGTAATGAGCTCATCTCTCAGAAACAGTATTACCCAACCCACCAAACAGAAAATCCAGTCCAGACAGTCCAGTATATAATATGATGCAGAAAATAAATACTGAAAACTGTAAAGAAAGTTGTAAATAAAAACAGTAAAATACAACACACAACAACAAACAAACATCACCCAAAGAAACAGAAACAAAAAAGCGCTAGGAGAGACTCACAGGGGAACCAGAGATACTCTGGTTAACAATGTCCCCAGGAGAGTCGCCAGCTGTCGCTCCCCGGATTTCCATCTTGATACAAACGCGAAAGTGGCGCGGAAAAGAATAGAGTTGCCAGCCATGCATTTTTATCCCGAAGGAACGGGAATGGTAATGCTGCACAAACCAGAAGAAATAAGAGGAAGGACACGGGTCCTGCGAACCAAAGAGACTGAGTTCGGGAGTCGGTTACGACCTGGGAAGGTATTAGCACCCAGATCGTCCGCCGTACCCGACGGGATCCACGCTTGCAAAGAAACTGTTTCAAAGGGTGAGGGGATGAAAGCTGCTGCAAAGAAAAGGAAATGAACTGGGAAAGAAACTGAGAAAAGAACTGAATGAGAAAACAAAGAGAAAAAATGTAGGGAAAATAAAGATTGTGCTCGAACGGGCCCTACCCCACTGCCAACGTACCTCATCAGGACAATGAGGATCAGAGACGCCGTAGTTCCCCTAACTAGGGTTAGAAAAGAAATTTCTTGTGAATTAAGGCTTGAACTGCCTATGCCAATGCTCAGGTGTTGCAGACTCGGACGACGAGTGCGTAACCGTCTTGCAAAATGACAAGTAGGAGCAAGTTCGCGTACGGAGCTGTAAACACCCCAAATTTGCCCTCACCCATTCACACCATGGCTTGTGATCATTTCATATGCATAAACACAATCATACCATCTCATACCTCAATTTTGAGTCATTGCATTGTTTCTAAGTCATCTGCACCTGGGGTTTGTGATCTGAGCAATCCAAGAGCTTCTAGAGCCACTCCAAAGGTCATCAATCACTTCAAAGGGGTCTATGTGTGTTCAAGTATCATATTACATCCTCTCAAAGTCAAGAATGCTAAAGAATCACAAGAACTGGGATTGTTGTGGAAGCAGAGCCAGGCTTGACTGCACAGATGACCTAAAATTAGGGTTTTGGTTTCAGAGGCCATAACTCCAAATTTTTTGGTCATTCTTGTTTCTATTGGTCTCTATATGGTATAGGGAGTATGCATATCAATTTTCATGAAGAAATTCCATGGCGAAGTCACCTGATCAAGAGTTGACTTTCTGGACAAGTCAGTACAAAATCAGGGCATCTGACGCCCCCAATGACCCAACCAAGGGGTGATCTTCATCATTTTGAGTGTATATGATCTTTATTTGATCATGGGAAGAAGTTGGAAGTTCACAAAATTCATGAATTTCAAGTCTTTTGCAAAGTTGACTTTTTGGGCAAGTTTGACTTTTAATGAAAATGTCATTTTATGCAACTTTTTCAACCCTTACTTTTTGATTCAAAAAGGCTTCAAATGAAAAAACTTTGGTCATGAAAGTTGTAGATTAGATCTTTCCCTTTTCAAAAAGTACAAGAACATGACCTAATTCATTTTGGATCAAAAGTTATGGTTTATCAAAGTTGGCAAAAATCACAGAATTTCAAAGTTTCCACCAAAGAGTTATTTTGCAAAATGACTTGATCAAGTGTTCTAAAGCTATCAAATGGACTTCTAATTCACATAACATGACAATGAGGCATCTAAAGTTCAGATTGGACCAAAGAATTACATGTTTGTATGGTTTTTGGAACAAGATCTTTTCATGAGAACCAAAGTGGACCAAGTTGCAAAATCCATCATAATATCTCATCCACTTGCTGCCTTGGTTGCTGAACCACCCTAGCCTTTCCCTCACACCATGCTGCGCAGCCCACACCCCTTGTACTTGGCTAGAACATGACCATGCTTTCTCTTACACAAAGTTGACAAAATGGCAAAAGTAGCCATACCTATCACAAAAGGGCATGTCACATCCTCTGACCAATAGGATTAGTTTATACAAACAAATGGCAAGCCAAACAACATAACACACAAGCCTGAAACAAGCAAGAACTCAGCACTCTCATTTTTCACCCTTGAAGCAAAAGCTTTCGAAACACAGCATACAAGCCACAAACACTAAAACAAACCTCATAAACCTTCTCAACACATCACTCTGGTCACAAAGCACCCCTCATCTTTTCCTTAAACTGCCTGAATCATAAACACGATTCTCACTTGAGCTTGAACAGAACTTGTTCAATCTCCCAAACCAGCCAGCACAAACTCCTTCTAAGCATCCAGACATCATCAAGGGACCAAAAGGAGTGGATTTCATAAAGAGGGGAGGTCAGAAAGCTGCAAAGTTGAAAGCTTCAAAACTCAGGTAGCTCAAGAACTTTTTTTCCAGAAATGATTTTTAAAGTTCCTAAGTTGTTCTTTGTAGTTCACTGATCACTCTGATGTTGTTGGTTTTGAAAATGGTGAAGAGATGAGAGTTTAATCGTGTTCTGAAAGTTTTGCCCTAAAATTTCTTTTGTTTCGATTCATGTGATTGATGAAATATAAATGATGTTTATGTTAGGGTTTTGATTCAGTGAAGTATGGGAAGGATTTCTGTTTGTTTAGATTTCATTTTAGTTGCGTTTTGAAGATTCTAGGAATTTTCAGGTGGGGTTCCCACCGGAGAAGACGACCGGAGGTCTTCTCCGGCCACCTGAAAATAATTAGGGTTTAATCCCTGTAATTAATGAAGTTTGAATTTCAGGCGTTGGATGAGTTGACTAAGTCTTTTCCCGCGTGCATCCAATGGTTCAGATCATTCACTTAGCCCTAATCTTAATTAATTAAGTTAATTAATTTATTTTAGCAAGTTTGAATCCCAGCCATAGGATCTGGCGCGCAGTCAAGCCTTCCCTGCCCAGATTGCATCTCATCCCTTCATTCTGCATACTTTCCAATAATTCAATTTTTAATTCATATTTTCTTATTTATTTTGTCCATTTTATTTAAAATAGTAAAATTCATTCAAAAAATCTGAAATTTTTTATACAAGTTATTATTTTATTTCAGAACACAAAAATATTTTTATTTTTATTTTTTGCATTAAAAAAAGTATTTTTAAATATTTAAAAGTTTCTTTTTAATTAATTAATGAGAATTAATTTATTAAAAATACTTTTAGGTATTTAAAAATCACCAAAAAATTCATGAAACATTCAAAAACATTTAGAAACATTGTCCAACCCTCAAACCAAATTTATTTTTTGATCTTGATGCATTTTGAGAATTTTTCATAGAATTAAAATCATTTTGATGCATTATTTTGATCCAAACTTCAAAAAATCACTTCTGCCTAACCATGATGAGTTGGACTTTGATTCTTTTTGAATTGTGTTTAGCATATCATGTAGTTTGTGAGATTAAATGGACATGATTTGATCTTCCATTTTCCATTTGTTTGGCATTTTTCTTGTTAAGGAACCCTAAAACCTTGAAAAACTTAGAAAAATCATAACTTGAACTAGGTTAAGAGTTGGGACTTCTCCTTTGGGATTTGGGTTAGTATAGGTTTAGGGATCCTTTGAGGGCATTTTCAATTTTTTGTAATGTTGTTTGCTTCTGATTTTGGTTTTTGTTTGATGTGTTGTTCATAAACCCTAATTTGGGTTCCCATATGCATCCATCTTGCATTTGCATTCATACCTTGACTTGCCATGGCATTTTATGCATTCTTGTGATTCATTTGGCATCTTAAGACATATTGAAAGCATGTTTGATCATTGCATCTTGCATTTCCCATGTTGTATGCCATTTGCATTTCATAACTTTTCATGTATGTTCATGCTCCTTAGCTTGCTTCATTTGCATCCATGAGTTTGTATGATCATCCCCATGTGTTGTTTCATGTTTGTGACATCTCATAGCATCATTAGCATCATGTATGTGCTTCTGGTTTTGCCTCTCATCATGCCATTCCATCCCATTTTGCATTGCATTGCATTTCTTTTCTAACTTTTCAGGTGGTAAGCAACTTTGGGAAGTGAATTTGCCTTCACTTGTCACATTTTCTTTTCATCTCTCTTTCATGAATCCTTGCTGCATTTTGTTATGTGCTTGAGTTTGAGCTTGCTCATTCTTCTTCTTCTCACTTTCTTCCTTCAAGTGACTTGTCTTCTTGAATGAAGCAAGTTACTTTGCTTCTCCTGATCCTTCCATCTGCTTCCTGGTGGTTCCATTGAAGATTTCTCTTGTCAAACCTCACAAACCTTAGGAACAACCAAGCATGACAATGGTTAGGATTTTGATTAGTCCCCCACTTAGTTTTACCTTTGTGTCTCATTGAGTCTTCTCTTCTCACCTCATAGTCAGGGACTAAACCCTAAAGGCTTTAAGGCTTTGTGATTAAGCTTATGCCTGCATCCTTCTATTAGGATGGAGTGTATAACTTTAATCCTAAGTGTTGAAACCTTAATGTGTTTAAATCCTCTAATTAATTCACATAATAATCATCAAGACTTCACACTTGTAACTTGGGCCTTGCATTAGGGTTCTAATTCTTCCTTAACTGTTTAAGAAGGATAACCCTAGTGTTAATGGACAAGTCCCCCTCAAGTTGTCTTATAAACCCTAAAACTCACTTCATCATCATATCATTAACTAAAATCCACTCAATAAAGGCTTTGTTTTGTCATGAGTTTAATCACTAATCATGGATTAAGTTGAGGAGTTTTCCTCAGCTTAAACATTCTCATCTATTATCCTTCTATTAGGATGGTGTAATGAGTCTGTTTAATCCCTGATTATGACTTAATCTCATTACTTAACACTAAACAAAAACAACAAAAACATCTAATTAATCACAAGTAGGTTAATGATCTTAATCCTACACCAAAGGTGTTTAAGTGTGAGAAGCTGACTTCACACTTAAGGTATTCTCATTACCCCTAATCAGAGGGAAGATGTGATGAGTTTACTAAATCCATTGGTTTAGACTTAAGCTCATTAACTTATGACAAAATCCAAAAACAATAAAAGACTGAAAACACACAAAACAAACAATAATCGTTTCCTTCGGGATTCTTTTCTCATCTCATTCACTCACAAACGAGAACTCGCTTCTTCCGTCTAATGCAAGACAGTTTGCACCTGAGCCAGACAGGTCATACACTTGAGCATTGACAAGCAAGCAGTTCACAGGTCAATTTATCTTTCAGTCTCTTTGGGTCGAACTACGGTGTTCTGACTTCCTCATTGCACGAGAGGATACGTAGGCATAACTTAACAGTTATCGAACAAAAGTCTCTGTATATTCCCCCTCTTTCTAGCCTCATTCTTTTAGCCTCATGATCTTGAGCATTTCACTCCTGTTCTTACACTGACACCTGTACATCCTCTTCCAGCTATTTTTATACATAAATTGCACTGACACTACCCCTTTAAAACATAAATCTTTTAAGCGTGGATCCCGTCGAGTACGGCGGACAATCTGGGTGCTAATACCTTCCCAGGTTGTAACCAACCCCCTTTCTCAGTCTCTCTGGTTCGCAACCGTCTTATCCATCTTTTTCTAGGTCTATGCAGCATTGCCTTTCCTCCGGGATAAAAATGCCTAGCTGGCGACTCTTTTCATCTCCAGTGAGTTCACTGCTGTGTGTTCTCATTGTCCTCTTTCGCCGACCGTTCGCGTCTGTACCTTTATCTGGGCCATTCCCCATTTATCGGGAGCGACAGGAGCGAAGGAGATGAGAAAAGAATTCCCGAAGGAAAGACGCTTATTGTTTGTTTGTGTTTTTTAGAAGCTTTTTATGAGTGTGTCACAGGGAAGTGAACTCAAGCTCTTTTCCATGGAATGTGCACTTGTCACTACATTCCAAGATGGAATAATAGAACAAGCCCACTCAAGTAAGGAGAAGATCCCCAAAACTTGAACCCAAAGATTAGGTCTTAGGCTCACTAACTTATTAACTTACTAAGTGTTTTTAGTATTTACAATGAAGAAGTGTTTTTTATGCTTTTCTTTGTGAAGATGATACCTTGATCAGACTTGTGAATCACAAGATAAGCTTGTACTACCCCAAGATGGGAAGACTACAAGTATCTCATGGGACAAGGCTATTGCTCAAGGTATCACTTCAAACTTTATTAGGATGTTTTCTTTAAGGTTATGAGATGAGAAGAGAAGAAGAACCAAAAGGATCATAAAGGCAAAAGTCTAAAGGGGGACGAAAGAATCCTAAGTGTTGTCATGCATGGATATCCTAAGGTTAGTGTGGTTTTCTATCCTAAAGAAGAAAGAAAGAAGAAGAGAAGAAGAAGAGAGAAGAAGATATGAGCAATGCCTAAGCCCAACAATCAAAGGGTTAGCACAATAAAGAAATAAGAAGAAGAAGAGATGAGATTTGGAGATGTGGAACTCACATCCACACCTCTCACTTACCATATCCCCTGAAAGGTTAGCAACATAAACATACAAGCAAAACAAGATGGACAAGATGACATGCCAACATCACACAAACATAAATGAAGTCATATATACAAATGCCTAATGGATATGCAAGTTACAAGAATGAGAAATGAAGCATGCAAGCAAATTGATGCAACATGAAACACATGCCAAACAAATGCACACTTAAGAAGATGCAAAGCAATAATGCACAAAACAAGAACTCAAGGCCCAAGACCAGAACCAAAACAAGTTAAAGAAGTGCTTTAGAAGCAAGGGAGATGAAGAGAAAAGAGGCACAAGACCAAACAATCACATAATGGAAGGAAAGAAGTGAAGAAATGATGTGAAAGTACATAAGAAATGGAAGAACTTAAAAGATAAGCAAAACACAAAATTTCCAAGACACAAACCCTAAGCTAAGATCAGAAAGGAACCCATACCCCAAAGAGACCCTAAATGAGAAGAAGAAGTTGGCACAAGTGCCCTTCTAAGCTATTGAAATTCTGGGATCAGATATGTGATGTCGAGACAGATGTTTAGACACTGATATTCTAAGCAATAAA
Source organism: Lathyrus aphaca (assembly GCA_963966055.1). Taxonomy (NCBI): domain Eukaryota; kingdom Viridiplantae; phylum Streptophyta; class Magnoliopsida; order Fabales; family Fabaceae; genus Lathyrus; species Lathyrus aphaca. Next base: position 213,509,805 of record OZ014521.1, read on the forward strand.
TTAATGAGCTAGTAAATTAATTAACACAGGAAATTGTTAACCCAGTTCAGTGTATCTCCACACTTACATCTGGGGGCCACCAAGCCAGGAAGGAAATTCAATATAAGTAATATTAATTAGGGAGTTAAACCAATTAGTTTAATCCTTCACTTAATATCTACCAAAGGCAATTTCTATCTAAGACTCTACTTGGATATGAGTACCTACTCACTCCCCCTCAATCACACAGTGATCTCTAACTTAGAATGATTAATAAGTTTGAAGTCACACTTCAGACACACCAACTTGATCTTACTTATCAGTTTCAATCAAGACACACTTCACTTTTTTCTTAAAAGCTTATAAAGTGAATAACACACAAATAAAACCTGCTTAAGTAACTAGCTTCCCTAACACCCTTGACACTCTGCTTAAAATCGTTGGATTTACTTGAGTGTATCAGTTTCTTAAATAGATGCTGAGTTTGTGGGCTTTTTGCAAATTATCCAGACTTGTAATTTCTAAATCCCACAGTTATCTCCTTGAATTAAGGTGAGTTAGTTTTCTGTTTCTTATCTCCTTGAATTAAGGTGAGTTAGTTTTCTGTTTCCTTTACACTGGAACCAGATAACTTAACTTCCTAAAGAGGCGCCTTGGAGTGCTCACCCTTTTACGTTTACTTCCAGATATTTACTCCTGATTTTAAGCACTTCTGTTGCGTATCATTTTAAGGCAGATAGCAGGTTCGCGATGTCACAACATCTGGTGTGACATCCTGATGTCCTGAACTAAGTTCATAACTTTTACTTTGTTTTTCAAAAATTCTGCCAATTTCTAACATCTACAAACTCCCCCTTTGGCTAATTTTTGGCTAACATATTCTTCTGGTTTTGTCAGAGAGCAGCGGAGTTCCTTTCTGTTGGATCATGTGAGAGCTAAGAATTTTCTCCCCCTCAAACATGTAGTTACCTGAGATGTACACTGCCATGACTTGGCCCAACAGACTTTGATAAGTACCCATTACACCCAGTGACACTTTGATAGGTCCAAAATATACCATTTCAGCAGACATACATAATATCATTGTTCAACACACACAGATTTCTCCCCCTTGTTAGACATAAATTTTGGGGCCAAAAAAAACATTAAAGAAACAGACATACAATTCAGAACAGACAGACTCCAAACATACATTTTCCACCAACAAACAGCTTCACTCTTCATCCTCTGTATCCTCAGACTCATCACCAGCTCCATCATCATTCCCAGCAGCCTCTTCCAGCTCCAGTCTTTGAATCAGGTCCTCAAGCTTCTTCTTCCTTTCTTCCAGCTCCTTGCAGGTTGTCCTGAGCTCTGCAATTAGGGCTGCCTTTGATATAGGTGTCTTGACAGCAGATGTCCCATCATATGTCCCACATGGTGCTTCAACATCTGCAGCATGATGACCTAGAAACAACTTGTAATGGAAAGACAATGGACTTTCCCTTTTACAGACAGAGTCCTTGTCAGTAAGGATTCATGTATACTGGTTGAGAATCACCCCACAGAGTAGTGATGGGAAGGCTATTGGAAGCTTGATGGTTGAGGTTCCTGCATGCTTGAGAGTCTGGTCAAAGATGTATGCTCCATAATCCAGCTTGGTTTGGGTGCCTACAGCACAGATAAACCTCCCAAGCCTAGTGGCTATGGTTGAGGTGTGGTTGGTTGGGACCCAGTTGGCTGCCCCAATTCTGTGTAGCATGGCATATTTCCTGGTTAACAAGCTGACTGAGAGTTTGCCTTTTACTGGCCATGTCTTGACCTAGTTATCTGTAATTATTCTGCACACTTGATTGTCAGTCTTGCCAAGCTCAATTGGCCCATCAGCTTCTCTCCCCAGGTACTGATTGATCACCCTAGGAGAAACGTCTACACACCTTCCCCTGACATACACTTTTCTGAAATCCTCAGATTTCCCATTAGCACATCCTTCTTGTAAGTTCACTATAAATTCTTTTACCAACAACTCATAACATGGAGAGAATTTAGAGACAGTCTTGAATAGTCCAGCATTGGAAATTAAATCAATTACTTCAGTACAATCCAAGGCATTACTACCCAGCTCTCGTTCCAGAGCCACCCTTCTCTGATAGACATATTTCTACATGCTTACGCTGGAGACATGGTGGAAGGACACATTATCCAGGGGTGCTTCAGGGACAGCAGTGGCAGTCCTAGAAGGTGCTGGCCTCTTTCTGGGTTGAGATGTTGGGACATCCTCCTCAACATCAGAATCAGATGGAGTTGTGGCCTTCCTCTTCTGTGTGATGACCTTACTCCATGGCTTTGTAGGTCCAAAAGCAGTTTTGACCTTGTCCTTCTTGGGGGTTGGCTGTCTTTTCTCAGGGGTTGCTTGAGCAGCTGGCCTCTTATCCTTCCTATCCATAAGCCTCTTGGCTATGCTAGGATCAACAGCTGTTATGATCTCTGTATCAGAATCATCGTCCAGGTTCACACCTGGTGGAGGTTGGGAAGCCTCATTCTCAGCATCTTGATCATCAGTAGGACCTTCTACTCCTTCATCATCATTTGGGGCTTTGTCCTGGCCCTCAGTTGTCTCAACATTGCTTGGGACATCTTGTGGAGTAGGCATGTCTTCTTTAGCTTGGTTGCTGGGAGTTGAGGCAGGCATCCTGTTCAGGGGAACTGACACCCCAGGCACAACCCTTTCTTCTGTCAGGATCCTGGTTACAAGATCTCTGATTGTGGAGTCCACGTAAGCAGAAGCTTTGGGAGCACTGGAAGTTGAAGAGGCTCCCTTACTTTTGTTGAAGACTGGCTCCTTGGGTCTTCTTGCATGGGGAGTCCTGGGCTTTTGGGCGATGGGAATGCTTCCTCTGACAACGTTTATGGGTGTCGCATCCATGGGTACTACAGACAATGGAGTGACGTCCACTACGTCTTCCTGAAGGAGACCCTCATCAATGGAGTTAGGGTTCTGATGTTGTGACATGTTTGCGATTGTAGTGGGGATGTATAAAGGTTTGATGATAGACTTAGATGGGTTCAAAATCTCAGTTGTAGCATGCAAAGGGTTCAGTGGTGCTAATGAGAATGTGAGAAGCTGAAGGCACATTTGTACATAAATAGAGCCCGTTTCTATTGGAATTTGTAAAACTGGAATACAAACGGTTATTGGCCATACTAGTGCTGCCACCTGGTGGTCATGCCCCACGATGTCATAAGATATGCTGGCACTTCTCCATAATTTCTATATGTCACACATGCAGATTCCCAATTTACCCCTTAGGTTTTCAAATTGGGTAGCATCCAAAGCCTTGGTGAATATTTCAGCTAATTGCAGCTCTGTGGCTACATGCTCCAATGTGATCACCTTCTCCTCCACAAGGTCTCTGATGAAGTGATGTCTGATATCTATGTGCTTAGTCCTGCTGTGTTGGATAGGATTTTTGGAGATATTAATAGCACTTAAATTGTCACAGTACAATGTCATGACATCTTGTGTGACATTGCACTCTGTGAGCATTTGTTTCATCTATACCAGCTGTGAACAACTGCTACCAGCTGCAATGTATTCAGCTTCAGCAGTGGATAAGGACACATAATTCTGTTTCTCACTGAACCAAGAAATTAAATTGTTCCCTAGAAAGAAGCATCCTCTTGATGTACTCTTTCTATCATCAGCACTTCGAGCCCAGTCAGCATCACAAAACCCAGTGAGGATGGGTTCACAACCATGAGAGTACATTACGCCATAGTCACAAGTGCCATTTACATATTTCAAGATCCTCTTAACCTGGTTGAGATGGCTCACCTTTGGTTCAGCTTGATACCTTGCACACACACCTACTGCAAATGCTATATCTGTTCTGCTAGCTGTAAGATATAGTAGACTTCCAATCATGCTCCTGTACAAGCTTTGGTCCACACTATCACCTTTGTCATCCTTTGTTAGTTTTAGATGAGTGGGGGCAGGTGTTCTCTTGTGACTTGCATTGTCCATCCCAAACTTCTTGACAGTGTTCTTTGCATACTTGCTTTGGGATATGAACATGGAGTCCTCCATCTGTTTGATTTGCAGTCCAAGGTAGTAAGTTAATTCTCCCACTAGGCTCATTTCAAACTCAGACTCCATTTGAGTCACAAAATGTTTAACCATCCTGTCTGACATCCCACCAAACACTATGTCATCCACATATATCTGAGCAATCATAACCTTTCCCTCTTCATCCTTTACAAACAGGGTTTTGTCTATTCCTCCCTTCCTGTATCCATGCTTAATGAGAAAGGTGGTCAGTCTTTCATACCATGCTCTAGGATCTTGCTTTAGCCCATACAGAGCCTTCCTCAGCTTATATACATGCTCTGGACAGCTTGGATCAACAAATCCCTTTGGTTGCTCCACATATACTTCCTCATTAAGGTACCCATTTAGGAAGGCACTTTTAACATCCATCTGAAATAATTTGAACTTTAGGATGCAAGCAATTCCTAGGAGTAGTCTGATGGATTCAAGTCTTGCTACTGGTGCAAAAGTGTCATCAAAATCCACCCCCTCAATTTGAGTATATCCTTGAGCCACAAGCCTAGCCTTGTTTCTTGTAACTACTCCCTGCTCATTAGACTTGTTTTTATACACCCACTTAGTACCAATCACATTAATGCCATCAGGCCTAGGAACAAGATCCCATACTTCATTCCTTGTAAACTGGCCTAATTCTTCCTGCATAGCAGAGATCCAGTACTCATCATTCAGAGCTTCCTTGATGTTCTTAGGTTCTACCTTTGAAACAAAGCAGGAGCCTGAGATCATCTCTCTTGATCTAGTGGTGACACCACTGTTGAGATCACCAATTATCAGTTCTTTAGGATGATCTTTCTGGATTCTGATGGAGGGAATTTGTTGTATTGCTCTGACTTTGCCTCAGTTAAAGTGAAGTCAAGATTATCACTTTCTATTTTAACTTCAGTTGGATTGTCAGCAGATGTTCCAACATCATCAGCAACATCTGTCTTTGCATAGGTATCATCAATAGTCACATTTATTGACTCCATCATAACCTTGGTTCTGGAGTTAAATACTCTGTAAGCTCTGTTATTTATAGAGTATCCAAGAAATATCCCTTCATCACTCTTAGGGTCCATCTTCCTTCTTTGATCCCTATCAGCCAGGATGTAGCACCTACTTCCAAATACATGAAAGTACTTGACTGTAGGTTTTCTACCCTTCCAGACTTCATAGATGGTGGATAGAGTTCCCTTTCTTAGTGTGACTCTATTGTGGATGTAGCATGTTGTGTTCATGGCTTCAGCCCAAAAGTACAGGGGTAACTTCTTGGCATGAATCATGGCTCTAGCTGACTCCTGAATAGTTCTGTTTTTCCTTTCTACAACCCCATTCTGTTGAGGGGTGATGGGAGAAGAGTACTCATGGTTGATCCCTTCTGATGAACAGAAGTCTGAGAATTTTTTATTCTCAACCTCCTTTCCATGATCACTTCTTATTCTGACCACACAACTTGCCTTTTCTCTTTGGATCCTATGGCACAAATCTCTAAACACCTCAAACACATCTGACTTTTCTTTGATAAAGCTTATCCATGTATATCTTTAGAAGTCATCAACAACCACATGGGCATATCTTTTTCCACCAAGACTCTCTACCTGCATTGGTCCCATAAGGTCCATGTGCAGTAATTCCAAGACTTTGGAGGTTGTCAGATGTTGAAGCTTTGGGTGTGACATCTTGGTTTGCTTACCCATTTGACACTCACCACACACTTTTCTTTCATCAATCTTAAGTCTTGGGATCCCTCTTACAGCCTCCATAGAGATGATTTTCTTTATTCCTCTGAGATTGAAATGACCCAATCTTTGATGCCATATCTTCACTTCTTCTTCTTTGGCTATGAAACAAGTAGATGTGAGGCTGGAATCTTGGGGTTCCCATATATAGCAGTTATCTTTTGATCTAGCTCCTCTCATGACCACTTTCTGCTCTTTATCAGAAACTATGCACTCAGCTTTGGTGAAGTTAACATTGTAACCTTGGTCACATAACTGACTTATGCTGATCAAGTTAGCAGTTAACCCTTTCACCAATAGCACACCATCTAGACTTGGTACACCTGAGCAGTCCAGGGTCCCAACTCCCTTGATTTCACCCTTTGATCCATCTCCAAAGGTTACATAGCTGGATGAGTGTGGCTTTAGGTCTACCAACAAATTCTTCAGTCCAGTCATGTGCCTTGAGTAGCCACTGTCAAAATACCAGTCTTCCTTAGCAGATACCCTGGGAGATGTGTGTGCTATAGAGGCAACAACCTGCTTGGACCACTTGTGCCTGTTGTGAGGTTTCCTTTTCCTAGAATGTGAGTTCAGATCAGGCTGTCTTCCTCTCTTAGGCTCCCACTGCTGGATATATGTGTGTCTTCTCTGATGCATCTGCCCTGGGTAGTGTCCATCTCTAGAGTTCCAAGGTTGCCTGGTGAACTTGTTCTTCTGCTTAGGCATGTACTGGTAGCTTTGATCAGTATAATGTCTAGCTTTAGGTATCCAAGTTTTCCTAGTGACCTCTGTCTTCTGCTTAGGAAGGTACTGGGAACTCTGATTGGGGTATCCATGCAGTTTGTAGCAAAAAGGTTTGATGTGACCAAACCTTCCACAGTGATGGCATCTCCACCTTTGATATTTCTTTTTCATCATGTTTTTCTCATGATGTTGAGACATCTGCTTGAACATCTTGTTTGACTTCATAGGATCTGGAGTTGTTTGGCTGGTGCTAGCCTCAGAGTTTTGAGCTTTATTAAATCCCAGCCCAGTCCTATCCCATGAGTGCTTGTTGTTGTTGAGAATGGCATCCAGTTTGTTTGAGCCACTGTTCAACATTCTGACAGATTTGGACATATGCTCCATTTTGGAGTTGAGTAGGCTGACTTCATTTTTCTAGGTGGCAATGATCTCCAGATGACTTGCCTTTTCAGCTTTTAATTCCTCAATCTGCTTCTTCTGCTGTTCACTTTCCTTGCATACCTCAGTGCTCCTTTCACACAGCATCCTGTAAGATGTTTCAAGCTCTTCAAATGTCAGATCCTCATCACTGGATTCCCCTTCAGTTTCACATACTCCAGCTAGAGCAGTGATGTGCTTTGCAAACTCTTCTTTTGACTCACTGCCTGAGTCTTCATCTGAGCAAGACACATAAAGGCCTTTATTTTTCTTCTTTAGATAGGTTGGGCATTCACTTCTAATGTGTCCATAACCTTCACATCCATGACATTTGATCCCTTTTCCTTGGTTAGTTTTCTCATCATAGTTTGACCTTCTGTTAGAGTCATAAGATCTTTTATTCTCAGAGGTTGAGTTTCTTCCACTTGATCTGGGCATGTTGTCCAGTCTTTTGATAATTTTGTTAAATTGCCTCCCAAGCATAGCAATTGCATCTGATAAGTTGTCCTCAGAGCCTGCTTCATGACTTTCTTCTTCCTTATCAGTGTTTGAGACCAGGGCTACGCTCTTGTTTTTCTTCACAATAGTATCACTCATTCCCATCTCAAAGGTTTGAAGGGAACCAATGAGCTCCTCAACTTTCATTGTGCAGATGTCCTAAGCTTCTTATATGGCAGTGACTTTCATGTCAAACCTCTTGGGCAGTGATCTGAGAATCTTCCTTACCAACTTTTCATCACTCATCTTCTCTCCCAAGGCACCAGAAGTATTTACAATCTCCAGGATGTTCATGTAGAACTCATGAATGGTCTCATCTTCCTTCATCCTCAAGTTCTCAAACTTGGTGGTGAGAAGTTGAAGTCTTGACATCTTCACCTTTGATGTTCCTTCATGAGTATTTTTGAGGGTGTCCCAAACATCCTTGGCTAGCTCACAGTGGTGCACAAGCCTAAATATGTTCCTGTCAATGCCATTGAACAAGGCATTTAAGGCTTTGGAATTTCCAAGAGCTGACTCCTCTTCCTCCTTGCTCCACTCTTCTTCAGGCTTCATCACTTTTGCCCCATCCTTATTGTCTTTGACAGGGTGCTCCCATCCTTTGTTAGCTGCTTTCCAAGCCCTGCTATCAAGAGATTTCAAGAATGATACCATTATTGGCTTCCAGTAATCATAGATGGATCCATCCAAAATAGGTGGTCGATTCACAGATCCTACATCTCTGTCCATGTTCCCAAAATTTGCAGTCCCTAGATCTCACCCAGTTATACAGGCAGGGTGCCTGCTCTGATGCCAATTGAAATTCTGGGATCAGATATATGATGTCGAGACAGATGTTTAGACACTGATATTCTAAGCAATAAATTAATGAGCTAGTAAATTAATTGAAACAGGAAATTGTTAACCCAGTTCAGTGTATCTCCACACTTACATCTGGGGGCTACCAAGCCAAGAAGGAAATTCAATATAAGTAATATTAATTAGGGAGTTAAACCAATCAGTTTAATCCTTCATTTAATATCTACCCAAGGCAATTTCTATCTAAGACTCTACTTAGATATGAGTACCTACTCACTCCCCCTCAATCACACAGTGATCTCTAACTTAGAATGATTAATAAGTTTGAAGTCACACTTCAGACACACCAGCTTGATCTTACTTATCAGTTTCAATCAAGACACAATTCACTTTTTGCTTAAAAGCTTATAAAGTGAATAACACACAAATAAAACCTGCTTAGATAACTAGCTTCCCTAACACCCTTGACACTCTGCTTAAAATCGTTGGATTTACTTGAGTGTATCAGTTTCTTAAATAGATGTTGAGTTTGTGGGCTTTTTGCAAATTATCCAGACTTGTAATTTCTAAATCCCACAGTTATCTCCTTGAATTAAGGTGAGTTAGTTTTATGTTTCTTATCTCCTTGAATTAAGGTGAGTTAGTTTTCTGTTTCCTTTACACTGGAGCCAGATAACTTAACTTCCTAAAGAGGCGCCTTGGAGTGCTCACCCTTTTACGTTTACTTCCAGATATTTACTCCTGATTTTAAGCACTTGTGTTGCGTATCATTTTAAGGCAGATAGCAGGTTCGCGATGTCACAAAATCAGGTGTGACATCCTGATGTCCTGAACTAAGTTCATAACGTTTACTTTGTTTTTCAAAATTTCTGCCAATTTCTAACATCTACAGCTAATAAGAGACCTTATGATCATAAGGAAGCAAAATGGGACAAGGTAAGAACAAATATTCAAATCAAATCAACAATGCATCTAAAAATTCCACAACTTAAGACAAATGATCCTCAAACATGATATAACAATGAGCCAAAAGGATTGGGAGAAATTCAGAAGCTAAGTAGGCCAAGAGAAGGCTTAAACATGAACTAGGGTTAAGAAACTTCACTTACAAGGCAAGGACCAAAACCCAGTGAAAAAATTTCTAAAAATCAGGGGAAAAATCTCACATGAACTACATCTTCTTATGAATTCAGAACAAAAAGAACCAACACAAAACTCAAAAAGATGAACACTATGAAATTTGAACAAGACAGGGTGCTCAAAAAGGACTTAAAATGAATTAATTAAGATGGAAGAATTAAACGACACGTGGATATTAAGAAAAATGGAAAAGAAAAATATAGAAAAATAAAGAAAACTCAAATTGACTTACATGAATTAATTTGGAATTTTTAGACACTTGGAGGTATTTTTAATAAATTGAAACCAAAATGAAATAAAGAAATAAAATGAAAAAGAAATAAAAATGAGAAATAGGGCTGAGAGGTGTGGATAGTGAAGAGTTTAGTTGAAATGGTTTGGGCTTGGAATACAAGGGGGTGCGAATATCATTTATGGCCCATTAGGTTGCGCATGTGTATAACAAGCTGGGTGGGAAATTAGAGAAAAATAACAAAAAAACAATGACCATTGGATGAAAGCAACGCATCTGGTGAAGGAATTCATTAAATGACGTGGCTAATTCATTGGTCTAGAGGCTGAGGAACATAAGAGTTATTGTGGGATGCGCTACAAAACAAATTAAAACAGAAATAGAAGGCACGTGAGAGAGAGGCTGGCTTTTTAATTGACGTGGCAAGATCTGGTGAGGTGAGAAAGAAGATCCAAGGGACCAGGACTTGTCTTCTTCGTTGAGAAACCCTAACACAAATTTGTAGATTCCGGTGACCGGAGCTAGGGCTCCGGCACCGGAAATTACACAGCAAGAACAAACAACAATAATAATGAACAAAACACTCCAGATTGGGTAATTGAGGTGCCCTGATTTCAAAAATGGTGATGAAAATTTCATTGGATAAATGTATCATCCGGATCGAGCAAAAACAGTTGTGTCCATAAAAGTTCAAATTCATATTACAAGCTCTACAATGCATGAAATTCAAAACTACAAACAGCAGAATGACCAGCAAACATCACAGATCAAGATGCACTCAAACATTTTCAATTTCAGATCTGACGATTTGGATGTTACCTGAACTTGCAGATCTTGAGAAAATGTGCTAGAAGTCCAGATGATGAAGCCAAATTACTCCAAATGCTCTCTAGTTTCAATATAAATGCAATTAGAGCCTTGAATCTTGTTGGATCTTGAGCTTTGCAAGCAACTACCCTGAAATGGCAAGTTTCTTGATCCTAAGAGATAGCTTGAACAAGTGTGTGATTAATGATCCTGATCTTCCAAGGATCAAAGATCTACAATTTGTTTTTGGAGAGAGCTATTGTGTGAGGAGATTTGAGAGAAAATGAAAATTATGCAAGAAGTTGGAAGTTGCGCAATGAGAGAGAACTGAGGCAAGCTGAAACCCTAATTTGTTATATATCCTCTCATGAGCCAATGCTGAAACCCTAATTTGTTATATATCATCTCATGAGGCAATGCTGAAAAAATGAAGAAGTTTGCACGTGGGAATCACAAGTTTTGGTGATTTTGCAAATTTTAGAATTTGTGATGAGAGCATGTAATCCTCATGAATTCCCTTGCTTTTCAGCCCATGTGCACTCTAAATCCAACCCTTAATTTGAATCCAAAAGTTCTTGTCCATTGGATTAGAGTATCACACTATTTTCATGTTCATGCATTTTTTACACTTTTGGAATGACATTCTTGTTGTGCACGAATTTGTGAATTTCTTTGGAGAAAATTATGCCAAATACATTGTATTTTAACATTGGAACCTCACTTGATCCATTCCAACACTTAAAATGAAGTTTCATGACTTTTGGCCCTTGGTGCATGCATGAAAATCAACATTTGCCCTAATTTTGCCAAATTTTCGAGGGGCTTAGATTCCAAACCACACATGCTATGAAAAAGTACTTGTACTTTTTGAAAATGGTAGGCCTTAATATCCAACTTTCATGTTTGACTTTGGTCCATTTGAAGAATTTTTGATTAAGTTAAGGTCACTTGAATTTTAGGGCAAAAGTTGCCAAAAATGAAATTTCCTTGAAACCAACTTTGCACCAATTTTGCAAAAACCCTCAAAACTTCATGATTCTTGATCTTTGAACTTGCCAATCCTCTTATAACATTGTAAGAACATCTCTTGGCTAGAAAAATTGGGTTGGACCCCTTGAAATCACACAGTTGACTTTTTTAAGGCACAATTGACCAATTACTTCATCTGCAAGCAACTGAAGAATTTCTTGACTTCCACAAGGAGTTTTCTCACCAAAATTGGTACCTAGGATCATCTTGACATATAGAAGACTTTTCCCAAAGGAAATGGCCAAAGTTTTGAGGTTTTCATGCCTGAATCTCAAACCCTAGTTTAGGTCCATTGTGTAGGAGCTTTGCCCTAACCTGGAATCCCTGATGATCTTCCAACCTTATGAGCTTTTGCAAATGAACTTGAACTTGTAAATGCAATTTAGACTCCTCATAGGACTTGTACAAAACCATTTGGACCCTTTTCATGGCTTGAAATGCTTCAAGAACCTCTACAGATGATCATATGCCTAATTCTAGGTCATGAGAAATGTTATGCCTCATCTTTCCATGCTAGGATGCTAAGAAAATGATATGTTCATGATGAATATGATGTGATATGATGCTTAAAATGAAGAAGGCAAATTTGGGGTGTTACAACAAGGGATCATAAAACTGAAGCAAAGTGTGCAAGCTATCCTTCTGGTCTGCAGTAGGTTTATCCATGTACTTCAAAATCTGACCATACCTCTTTCTGAAATTCCCTAAAACTTGGTCATTCATCAGCCTTGCTAGTTTCTTAACACTCTTGACTTCTGGTTGGAGAAAAGTGTAATGGACATTCTTCTTTCTTGTAATTTTCTTAACTTCTGCCATATGGAGAGCTTACAATTACCAGAACTGGGTACTAAACTGTAAACAACAACCTGCAAAATGGAAACACAAATAGTTAATGCGAGTATGATGTGATGCAAATGCAATGCAGACATATGATCAATCTGGGACCATCTGGATACTGAATATTAGGACCCTCTGAATAACTGAAAACCAAGATTCTCTGAGCCATAACCATCTGATAGAAACCCTCAGAACCAAGAGACCAAGAAATCCAGAACCATAAGGACCAAGTCATAACAGAGACCATACTGATAATGAGGGTATGTAGAGGCCAAGGGTTCCTGCAAACCTGTAAACCCCTCCCAATCTCACTGTTGTGCTCCGGGTCAAACATCACGGACTCTCAAAGCCGAATAACAATAATACTTTCACCATTTCCGAGAAATGGCTCATGACCAAATCAGGGAATTGGTTTGGCATTATATACTACGCAGGGAGGCCTCAGCTGAGTCCAGGATTACAAGGTCATCCTATGTGAGTTCCAGGTGGGCCCTCGGGTGCGAATGGGTTTGCCACAGAATATGGTCTGCCACTGTCATCACTAAATAGGGATGTTTCCACAAGGTTCTCAATAATCGGTCCCCAGCTGCACATAACTATCAAGGTTATGAAATGAGAGAGGAAGATCCCCAAATCAAGACATTTCCAAGACGGTCGCAAATCTGGGCGTGGAACTCACTACTACCCTCATGACAAGATCTCATGAGGCCAAAGTGGAACCACTCTAAGTCCTAGGGTGCACTCGAGCCTTGGCAATGAGCTTATCTCTCAGAAACAGTATCACCCAAGTCCCACCAAACAGAAAATCCAGTCCAGACAATCCAGTATAAAATATGATGCAGGAAAATAAATACTGAAAACTGTAAATAAAGCTGTAAATAAACTGATAAATAAACAACAGTAAAATACAACACGCAACGACAAACAATCAACACCCAAAGAAACAGAAACAAACAAGCGCTAGGAGAGACTCTCAAGCGAACCAGAGATTCTGGGTTCGGTCCCCAGCAGAGTCGCCAGCCGTCGCTCCCTGGATTTCCATCCTGGTACAAACGCGAAAGTGGCGCGGAAAAGGTAGAGTCTCCAGCCAGGCATTTTTATCCCGAAGGAACGGGAATGGTAATGTTGCACAAACCGAAGAAAAGAAAAGGAAGGACACAGGTCCTGCGAACCAAAGAAAATGAGTTCGGGAGTCGGTTACGACCTAGGAAGGTATTTGCACCCCAGATCGTCCGCCGTACCCGACGGGATCCATGCTTGCAAAGAAATCTGTTTCAAAGGGTGAAGAAATGAAAGCTGCTGCAAAACTGAAACTGAAATTGGATAAGAAAGAAAAGAAAGGGGGAAAATGTAGGGAAAATAAAGAGTATGCTCGAACGGGCCCTACCTCGCTGCCTACGTACCTCATCTGGACAATGAGGATCAAAGTCGCCGTAGTTCCCCTAACTAGGGGTGGAAAGGATTGCCTGTGTCTTAAGGCTTGAACTTCCTATGTCAATGCTCAGGTGTTGCAGTCTCGGACGACGAGTGCGTTACCGTCTTGTAAAATGACAAGTAGTAGCAAGTTCGCAGACAGAGCGAAGGAGATGAGAAAAGAATTCCCGAAGGAAAGACACTTATTGTTTGTTTGTTTTTTTAGAAGCTTTTTATTGAGTGTGTCACAAGGAAGTGAACTCAAGCTCTTTTCCATGGAATGTGTATTTGCCACTACATTCCAAGATGGAATAATAGAACAAGCACACTCAAGTAAGGAGAAGATCCCCAAAACTTGATTCCAGAGATTAGGGCTTAGGCTCACTAACTCATTGAACTTATTAAGTGTTTTTTGTATTTTGATGAAGAAGTGTGTTTTATGATTTTTCTTAATGAAGATGGCATCCTGATCAGACTTGTGCATCATGATGAACAAGCTTGTACTATCCCAAGATGGGAAAACTACAAGTGTTTCATGGAATAAGGCTATTGCACAGGAGACCACTTCAAACTTTATTAAGTGTCTTTTATGATTTTGTTTTGAGATGAGAAGAGAAGATAAACCAAAGGATCTTAAAGGTAAAAGTCTAATGGGGGACTAATGAATCCTAATTGTTATCATTCCAAGGAAAACCTAGGTTAGTGAGGTTTACTATCCTAAAGGAGGAGAAGATAAGAAAAGAAAGAGAAGAAAGAAGAAAAGAAGAAGGAGGAAGTAAGGCCTAAGCCCCAACAATCACAAGTAAGAGAATAAAAGAGGAGATAAGAATTGGAGATGTGGGAATCACATCCACACCTCTCACTTACCAGAGCCCCTGAAATGGTTAGTAACATAAGAATAAATGCAACACAGAATGCAAATGTCAAACCAAATCCACACAACCAGAAGTGAAGCTTCAATCACAAATGTCAAATCCAAATACACAACATAAGAATGAGAAAGGAACTATACAACTCAACATGGAGAAACATGGATTATCATGCCAAATCAAAACAATCATGAGAGAACACAAGGCAAACCAAGCAAACAATCATCACAAAGTTCAAGACCAGAACCCTAACATGTCAAGAATGTGCCTAAGGATCATATTAGATGAAGAGAAGAAGCATACAAACTCAAGTATTAACATCATGAGAAGCAAAGAAGCAAAAGAAGTGAGGTGAACATGTACAAAGGTGAATGATCTTCAAAAGCAAACAATCATAAAATTTCTCCAAAGAATAAACATCAACTCAAGACCAGAGATGGATTATCATCCTAAATAGGCTCTAAACCACCTAGAGAAGTTGGCACAAGTGCCCTTCTAGCCTAAGGATTGAACATATGACCAAAAAGAAGCAAAAGAGGATAGGCAAAGAACAAAAACTCAAATCAATTCAAGTATGCATCCAAAAATTCCACAAACTTGCACAAAGACCCTTAAAACATACAATATTGACATGCCAAAAGGAGAGAATCAAAATCAGAACCTAAGCAAGTCAATTAAATGCTTAAACATGGATTAGGGTTAGAAGACTTCATGCACAAGTTAAAGACCAAAACCAATTAAGCCAACTTCTAAAAATCAGAATAAAAATCATCAACAAACTACATCCCCATGTGAATCCAGAGCAAAAAGAATCAGTTCAAAACTCCAATTAATGATCAAGATAGAAATTGTACAAGACAACATGCATGAAAAATGAATTAAAAGCAATTAGTAAAAGAGAAAATTAATTCCAGCGTGGCAAATGAAAAAAAAACAAAAATGCCAAAAATTAGAGAAAACTCAAAAGATCATACATGAAATTTTTTAGAATTTTTAATGACTTTTCTATTTTTTAAAAATTAAAAACCAAACTGCAAACAAAATGAAATAAGAAAAAGAATTAATGAAGCTAGAGGTGCAGACAGCAATCTGGATCAGTTCAATATAACCTGGGCCCAAACAGCGGGGGTGCACTTAGCAACTGGCCTTAGGCCCACCCGAAACTTCCACAAACCTCACCAATAATCAGACTTGTCACATGTTATAATTAATTTTATTAAAACAAAATGAACAAAAGTTATGTGACTTAACATCAACCGGTCAACCTAGGGTTTAGTTACTACAGGACAAAAATTCACCACAGCCACTCAGCACTCACCACGTCATCGTCTCCTACCTCCCGCTCATGAAAAATTCAAAGGAAATGCAGAAAACAGAACAACAAGAACACATTATCCGCATCAACTCAGAGCAACATAACTTCCTCAACTCTTAATGAAAATAAAAAATGTAAAAGCCAAAAATGAAGTCCGAAACACGAGGATCACGAATATGTCATCAAGATCCACAAACAGCTAACATATGCAGCAAACCGAATGCAACAAGATCAAACATCCAAACATAAATTCACGATATAAAGCCATACAAAGCTTCTAATCACTTCATATCATTCATATTAAGCCATATCAACACAAAACAAGCTAGAATGCAGTCAAACCGAAGCAATCAATTGAGAGACTCAAACCTGAAATTGATGCTTCTTGAAGGTGTTGAGAAATCCATAAATCTCATTGCTCTCTTCAAGCTTCCTTGGATCTTGTTCAGGCCAAAAAAAGGCTTACAGATGAAGCTGATGCAAGATCAGAGAGAGTGATTGAATCTTTAAGTTGCCCGAAGCTCCAAGAATTGATTATGTAGGTGATGTGAGAGTGAGTGTGAGGATTCAGAGGTCTTGAGGATGAAGAATGAGATGCGAAATTCACAATCCAGATCTGGAATTGCTTTTACAGTTGAGAGCACAATAAGAGAGGAGACAAGTTAAAGAATGTGATGAATCTGTTACTAAAATCGTGAGCAGCTCTTTATATTGCAAGGTGTCGCTCCCGATAAATGGGACTGGCCCAGATAAAGGTACAGGCGCGAACGGTTGGCGAGAGGGACAATGAGAACACACAGCCGTGAACTCACTGGAGATGAATAGAGTCGCCAGCTAGGCATTTTTATCCCGGAGGAAAGGCAATGCTGCATAGACCTAGAAAGACATGGATAAGACGGTTGCGAACCAGAGAGACTGAGAAAGGGGGTTAGTTACAACCTGGGAAGGTATTAGCACCCAGATTGTCCGCCGTACTCGACGGGATCCACGCTTAAAAGATTTGTGTTTTAAAGGGGTAGTGTCAGTGCAATTTGTGTACAGAAGAGCTGGAAAAGGATGTACAGGTGTCAGTGTAAGAGAAGTGAAGTGTGTAATATATACAGTGTCAGTGTGAGACCAGGAATGAAATGCTCATGATAATGAGGCTAAAGAATGAGGCTAGAAAGAGGGGGAATATACAGAGACTTTTGTTCGATAACTGTTAAGTTATGCCTACGTATCCTCTCGTGCAATGAGGAAGTCAGAACACCGTAGTTCGACCCAAAGAGACTGAAAGATTGAATTGACTTGTGAACTGCTTACTTGCCTATGCTCAAGTGTATGACCTGTCTGGCTCAGGTGCTAACTGTCTTGCATTAGACGGAAGAAGCAAGTTCTCGATTGTGAGTGAAGATGATGAGAAAAGAATCCCGGAGGAGACGATTATTGTTGGTTTTTGAGTTTTCAGTCTTTTATTGCTTTTGAAAGTTTGTCATAAGATAATGAGCTTAAGTCTAAACCAATGGATTTAGTAAACTCATCACATCTTCCCTCTGATTAGGGGTAATGAGAATACCTTAAGTGTGAAGTCAGGTTCTCACACTTAATCACCTTTGGTGTAGGATTAAGATCATTAACCTACTTGTGATTATTTAGATGTTTTTGTGGTTTTTGTTTAGTGTTAAGTAATGAGGTTAAGCCATAATCAGGGATTAAACAGACTCATTACACCATCCTAATAGAAGGATAATAGATGAGAATGTTTAAGCTGAGGAAAGCTCCTCAACTTAATCCATGATTAGGGATTAAACTCATGACAAAACAAACCTTTGATTAAGTGTATTTTATTTAATGGTATGATGATGAAGTGATTTTTAGGGTTTGTAAGACAACTTGAGGGGGACTTGTCCATTAACACTAGGGTTAGTCCTTCTTAACCATTTAAGGAAGAATTAGAACCCTAATGCAAGGCCCAAGTTGCAAGTGTGAAGTCTTGATGGTTGTTAGGTGAATTGATTAAGAGATTTAAACACATTAAGGGTTTAACACTTAGGATTAAAGTTATACACTCCATCCTAAGAGAAGGATGCAAGCATAAGCTTAATCACAAAGCCTTAAAGCCTTTAGGGTTTAGTCCCTGATTATGAGATGAGAAGAGAAGACTCAAAAGAGACACAAAGGTAAAACTAAGAGGGGAGACTAATCAAAACCCTAATCATTGTCATGCTTGGTTGTCCCTAAGGTTTGTGAGGTTTTCAAGAGAAATCTTCAATGGAACCACCAGGAAGCAGATGAAAGGATCAAGAGAAGCAAAGCAACTTGCTTCATTCAAGAAGTCAAGTTACTTGAAGAAAGAAAGTGGGAAGAAGAAGAATGAGCAAGCTCAAACTCAAACACAAACAAAAATGCAGCAATGGATGCAAGAGGGATGAAAAGAAAAGTTATGAGAAGTGAAGGCAAATTCACTTCTCAAGCTACTTACCACCTGAAAAGGTTAGGAAAGAAATGCAATGCAATGCAAGATGAGATGAAATGACATGAAGAGAAACAAAACCAGAAGCATGTTGATGATGATAATGATGCTATGAGATGCTACAAACATGAGGCAGTACATGAAAATGATCACACAAGTTCATGAATGCAAATGGTGCAAGTTAAGGAACATGAACATACATGAAAAGTTGTGAAGCATACATGGCATACAACATGGCATATACATGATGCAATGATCAAACATGCTTGCAATATGTCTTATGATGTCACATGAATCAAATGGATGCTTGAAATGTCATGGCAAGTCATGTTATGCAAGAGAATGCAAGAAGGATGCAAATGGAAGCCCAAATTAGGGTTTATGAATCAAACACTAAACAAAAACCAAAAACAGAAACAAACCCTAAGATAAAAAATGGGAAATGCCACACAAAGTACCCCTAATCCCATACTAAACCAAGGTCCAAAGGGGAAATCTCAACTCCTAACCAATCTCAAGTTATGAATTTTACAAGTTATTAGGGTTTTTAGGGCTCCTAAACAAAAGAAATACCAAACAAATTGAAAATGAGGAATCAAATCATGGCCATTTTATCTCAAAAACTACATGCTAAACACAATGCAATGCAAAAAGAATCAATGTCCAACTCTTCATAGATAGGCAGAAATGATTTTTTGAACTTAGGATCAAAATAATGCACAAAAATGATTTTAATTCAATGAAAAATTCTCAAAATGCATCAAGATCAAAAAAGAAATTTGGTTTGAAGGTTGGACAATGTTCCTAAATGTCTTAGAACATCTCATGAATTTTTTGGTGATTTTTAAATACCTAAAGGTATTTTTAATAAATTAATTTCCATTAATCAATTAAAAATAATCCTTTAAGTATTTAAAAATACTTTTTTAATGATAAAAATAAAAATAAAAATGTTTTTGTGTCATAAAAATTAATAAAACTTATGAGAAAAAGTTTCATAATTTTTACACATTTTTTACTATTTTAAAATAATTATGCAAATAAAAGGAAAAGAAATGAAATAAAAATAAAGAAAATGGAAAAGTAAACAGAATGGGTGGTTGAGATTGAGACTGGGTTTGAATTGGTTGACCAGCGCGTATCTGGACGGCTGTGGTTCCTTCTGAGCTAATCCCAATTAATTAAATAAATAATGAAGATTAGGGCTAAGCAAAGTGATCTGGGCCTTCTATCCACGCGGGAAGTCAACTAGTCAACTCAATCTAACGCCCCAGATTCAAATGACACTAATTACAGGGATTAGGGAAAATCACTTTCAGGTGACCGGAGGGGAGCTCCGGTCATCTTCTCCGGCACTACCAAAACCCTAGAACACGTTTCAGGCGTCTATTCCACAAATTAAACATACCTAAGTGATCCTCTAACATCCTAGGATACGAATCCATGCTCAAACATCATTTATACACCATGAATCAAACGAATCGAAAGAAATAAAATTCACGGGCAAAATTTCAGAGGGACCATACAAACTCAATTTTCACTCATTTTTGATTCTGAAACCAACCCCATGACCAGCAAGACATGAATAATCAATTTGTAACTCAAAAATCAAGCTTTGAGAGGAAAGTTTCCATGGTCATACCTGAGCTGGAAAGCTTCAAAACTGAGCTTCCAGAGCTTTCCTTGCGTGCAAATGGACTCCCTTGACTCCCCTGATGCCAATGGAAGGCTTGAAATGAGCTTAGGCAGGCTGCCTTGAGCAATCCAGTTCTGGTGTAGCAGGAAATGAGCTTTGTGTACAGGCTGCTTCAGATCAATGTGAGGGGTGGTTTTGACTCCTTTTGATGTGTTTGATCTGTTGGTGAAGAGAGCTTTGATGTTTGATGGCTAGGGAAGGTGATTCGAAGAAAAATGCAGGCTGAGGTGAAGAATGGTGAAGCTCAATCCATGCTGGTTTCAGGCTTGAATCTTGGTGGTTTCTACTCAATGAGATCAGGTGAAATGATGTGTGGAAATGATTTGGATGTTTGTGAGTTGTGCAGGCAGATTCGAAGGAAAATGCAAAATGTTGTGTTTTGGTGTGTGGTGTCTTAGGGCCTGTTTCAGCTTGGCTTGGTGTTATGTTTAGCTTGCAAATGGAAAGTATAAACAATTCTAATTGGCCAGATGATGTGACATGGCCTGCTGTGATAGGTAAGTCACCTTTTGCAAAATGTCAACTTCTTTGTAAGAGAAGCATGGGCTAAGTTATAGCTTGGTACATGAGCATGGGCTGGCGCAGCATGGTATGTGAGTGAAGCTAGGGAGGTTCAGCATCCAATGCATCAAGTTGGTGAAGTGTGATGAGTGGTTTTGCAAGTTGTTACTTTTTGAAACTTTCATGAAAAATGCCTTGTTACATAAACCAAAACATGTGATCTTTGGTTCAATTCTGATTTTTTAGAGTTCATGTGATCATGTTGGGTGCATTAGAAGCCCATATGGTGACTGAATTGGCCTTGAAAGGAGAATTTGCAATTTTTGCCTTTTGGTGCATAACTTGAAAATCCATGATTTTTGCCAACTTTGTCATACCATAACTTTTGATCCAAGAAGAATTTGATCATGTTCTTGTACTTTTTGAAAAGGGAAAAATGTGATCTACAACTTTCATGACCAAAGTTTTTCCATTTGAAGCATTTTTGGATCAAGAATCAAGGCTTGAAAAATGACCTAAAATGAAGCATTCTTGAAAAGTCAACTATGCCCAAAAAGTCAACATTTGCAAAAACCCCAAATTCTTGATTTTTGTGAACTTCAACCTTCTTCCATGATCAAATAAAGACCATATACACTCAAAATGATGAAGATCACCCATTGGTTGGGTCATTGGGGGCCTCAGATGCCCTGATTTTGCACTGACTTGTCCAGAAAGTCAACTCTTGATCAGATGACTTCCCCATGGAATTTCTTCATGAAAATTGATATGCATACTCCCTATACCATATAGAGACCAATGGAAACAAGAATGACCAAAAAATTTGAGGTTATGGCCTCTGAAACCAAAACCCTAATTTTAAGTCAACTGTGCAGTCAAACCTGGCTCTGCATCCATTCAAACCCTAGTTCTTGTGATTCTTTTGAAATCTTGACTTTGAGAGGATGAAATATGATATAAGAACACATGTGGATCCCTTTGAAGTGATTGGTTGCCTTTGGAATGGCTCCAGAAGCTCTTGGGTTGCTCAGATCACAAACCCTAGATGCAGATGACTTAGAAACTATGCAGTGAATCAAAAATGGGATGTGAGATGATATGATTGTGTTTATGCATATGAGGATGATCACAAGCCATGGTGTGAATGGGTGAGGGCAAATTTGGGGTGTTTACAGCTGCCCCTATTCAAACATGAGTTAGCTGTGCAGGATGTAAGCGACGGCTTAGCAGGCAAACAAGATAACTTGTGGTTGAATACCAAAGACGGTCCAAAATTTGCACTCACAGAATGAAGAAGAAAAGGGATATAGATTGCAAAAGGAAAATAAAGTATATTGTAAAACGTGGGCGACGGAGGACGACCGTCGAGTAGAGGACGACTGCCGGGTAAAGAGCGATGACGGGGACGGCCGACATGCTGGGGAGAGTTTGTGAAGTAAAGCGATGACGGGGACGGCCGACATGCTGGGGATAAAAAGTAAAGCCAAGACGGGGACGGCCGACTAGCTGGGAAAACAAGATACTACGATGGGGGACGGCCATCAGGATAAAGCTGTAAAATTTTCTGGGGATCGAATGAAACATGACGGGGACGGCCATCAAGTTCAAAGTGACCGACGATGGGGACGGCCATCGGGCTAAAAAGAAAAGGGACCACGACGGGGACGGCCATCGGGTTAAAGAATAAATGAAATAAACAGGTGATGAGGTACGGTCATCAAAGGTGAAGGACGATCACCTAGCAGGGGACGGCTGCTCTGTCGAGGTTAAGATGAGGGACGGTCATCTAAGGTGAAGGACGATCACCTGGCAGGGTACGGCTGCCGAAAATATCGCGACATAGGATGAATGCCGGATAAAATGGTCAACGATGGGGACGGCCATCGGACGAGCATGATGGAGGACGACCATCAAGAGGTGGAGGACGACCACCTAGCAGGGAACGGCTTTTCTCAAGGTTTCTCATGACATAGGACGAATGCCAGATAACCAAAATCCACAATGGGGACGGCCATTGGATAAAATGATGAAGGACGATCATCAAAAGGTGGAGGACGACCACCTAGCAGGGGACGGCTGCTAAATATCAACGATGGGGACGACCATCGGATGAGCATGATGGAGGATTACCATCAAGAGGTGGAGGACGACCACCTAGCAGGGTACGGCTGCTCTCAGGGTTATCATAACACAGGACGAGTGTTAGATAAAAAGGAAAATTTGCTTTGTTGGCGATCTACTGGGGAGAAGTAAACACGGACGAGTGTTTATATCCAAGAAACAAAAGGTATAAGTGTTTAGATGTTAGTGTATAGATTAAAGATGCGGACGAGCATCCTTAAGACTATGATACGGACGAGTATCAGGTAGAAACAAACTGACACGTGTTCAGAGATGATGATACGGACGGGTATCAACTGGTTAACAAAGAACACGGACGAGTGTTGAATTTGAGGGGATTCTTCTGGGGAATAGTAGACACAGACGAGTATCTATATTCAAGAAGATACAGTGTATGACGCGGTGTATGGATTAAAGATGCGGACGAGCATCCTTAAGATTATGATACGGACGAGTATCATGTAGAAACAAACACTAGACGCAATGTTCTGAGATGATGGTACGGACGAGTACCAACTGGTTAACAAAGAACAAGGACTATTGTTGAATCTGTGGGGATATAGATGGTGTATACAAGATACAGACGAGTATCTGTATAAGTATGACATGAGTAGCGAGTATGAGTATTGTACAGATGGATACTTTAACTGCTGGGGAGAGTGACACGGACGAGTGTCAAAAGGAGAAAAGTATAATATAAACAAGTATATGGGTGATGAAAGTGTAAGCGACTGCGCTGGGGATATGACACGGACGGGTGTCAAGAAAGTGTATATACAAGTATATGTGAGTGCAAAGAGGATGTCTTTGGCTTTCTGCTGGTGATTTGACACGGACGGGTGTCAGGAAGTATCTGTAGTACGGGTGATTTTGTTGTAAAGAGTGTTCAGACGACTTTACTGGGGAAAGATGGCACGGACGGGTGCCAAAAGGAGTATATACTGGTGTTTGTGATTTGTGAGGCAACTGCTTTGCTGGGGACTCTGGGGGATTTTGGGGAAAGTATTCTGATGAATGGTTATTATTCACAAGTGTTTGATTCGAAACATGGCTTATGATTATGCTATGTGTTGGATTTTTGCCGTAATGCTCCGTGTTAGAACGGAATGCTACGCTTTATGGGTGAATATGATGTGAATGCTATGATTGTGCAAAGATACCAAACCGGGACCCGGGTCCCGTTGCTGCGAAGATCTTCGGTCGATCTATTTGAAGTAGACATCCCAGCTGGGGATGAGATCAATGGTAGATCTGACGAGATGCTATCTGCTTGGGGATACGGGTCATTGATAGACCTATCCTTATAAATGAGAGACCCAGCTGGGGTTTGTAGAAGCTTTCTTTACTCTGTTGTGATCTTCATGCACTGCTCTTTTGGATAGAGGCTAGAACGCTGTGGGGAGATGGTTCCCCGACTTTGTACTCGGCTGAGGGCGAGACGGCAACTCGGCTGGGGAGAAAGAGAGATCCTTGACTCAGTCGGGGATGTAGGTTCCTTCTGCGATGCCTGGCAGCTCTGATGGGGAAGTCACGAGGCTACTCAGCTGGGGAGAAGGTACTTCGGATGCCATAATTGAGTGTAGATTTGCCAGCTCGCTGGGATGAGGTTTCATGCCCCAAGCTGCATTCTGGATACCCGCAACCCTGAAAAGAGATAGAGAAACACACAAGATAATCCCGAGGTACCCCTTACTGGATTCCGTCATAGGAGTTCAAATGTTTCTGAGAGTAAGTACATTTCCTGTAAGCATGTTTTTATTTTCTTAGAGAGAAACATCTGTACTCGTGCAATCAGTTCTTAGAGACATCAGACATTCTTTGCAAAATAAAATATACAAAACGAGACATGACTGAAAAATCTGATTTTATTAATTTGTGTGCCCTGAATTGGCAAGATACAGTCAAAGAAACAAATCTCCTGAAATGAGGAGATTGTTACAAATTGAGAAACAAAATGCTGGCAGTGTTGATGACGCTTTGAGGAGCTTCCTCTCCTGCTATGACTTGTTATGACAATGACGTTCTTCTCGTCTTGCTTACTGAAGAAGGTTGATTCTGATCGAAGCTTAATCCTTTCGAAGCTTACCAAGTTGTGAACGATACAGACGAATTCAGAATGCAGTTGTTCGCTTATTCCCTTATTTTGCATGGATCGCCCTTTCGGGTTTTCAATCCATCGGGATACCCATTTTTGCCTGAGCTGTCCAATGCGGCTTTTCAACTCAGCGGGTGTACATTTTTTTACTTATTTTCCCTTATTTTTGCCCGAGTCTTTTATTCTGTTTTTGACTCGCCGGGATGCCCTATTTTTGCCTGGACTTACATTCTGTTTTTATGTCCAGCGGGTCATTTTATGCGAAGTATTTTTTAACTGCATCTGAATTCACAGGGGATGGGAAATCTTCACCATCCATGGTGCTGAGCATCAGTGCTCCACCAGAGAAAACTTTCTTTACCACAAATGGTCCTTCATAGTTAGGTGTCCACTTGCCCCTGTGGTCTGTATGAGGGGGGAGGATTCTTTTCAGCACAAGATCTCCCACTTGGTACTCTCGGTGCCTGACTTTCTGATCGAAGGCTCTCTTCATTCTCTTCTGATATAACTGCCCATGACAGATTGCAGCTAATCTCTTCTCTTCGATCAAACTCAGCTGCTCGTATCGGGACCTAACCCATTCTGCTTCACTCAGTTTGACATCCATCAACACTCGCAAGGAGGGTAATTCAACTTCAACTGGTAGGACTGCTTCCATTCCATACACAAGCTGATACGGTGTTGCCCCAGTGGACGTCCTTATTGACGTGCGGTACCCATGCAAGGCAAACGGTAGCATTTCATGCCAGTCTTTGTAGGTGACTACCATCTTCTGCACAATCTTCTTGATATTCTTATTTGCTGCCTCAACAGCGCCGTTCATCTTTGGCCTGTAAGGAGAAGAATTGTGGTGTTGGATCTTGAAGTCCCGACACAGTTCTGCCATCATTTTGTTGTTTAGATTGGAACCATTATCAGTAATGATTCGCTCGGGAACTCCGTACCGACAGATGATATCTCTTTTCAGAAATCTGGCTACCACTTGTCTTGTGACGTTTGCATATGAGGCTGCTTCAACCCACTTGGTGAAATAGTCAATGGCGACCAGGATGAATCTGTGGCCATTTGAAGCAGTTGGCTCAATCTTGCCAATCATGTCAATGCCCCACATAGCAAAGGGCCAAGGAGAAGACATCACATTCAGAGGGTTCAGAGGCACATGCACTTTGTCCGCATAGATCTGGCATTTGTGGCATTTTCTGGCGTAAGCACAACAGTCTGCATCCATTGTGATCCAATAGTAACCTGATCTTAGCAATTTCTTGGCCATTGCATGTCCTCCAGCATGGGTACCAAAGGAGCCTTCGTGCACTTCATGCATCAATAAATCTGCTTCTGTCTTGTCAACACATCTGAGGAGTACCATATCAAAGTTCCTTTTGTATAAAGATCCATCAGTGTTCAAGAAGAAACTACCAGCCAGCCTTCTTAAAGTCTTCTTATCATTGGAAGATGCCCCAGGTGGGTATGTTTGATTCTCCAAGAAGCACTTAATGTCGTGGAACCAAGGCTTGTCATCTTTAACAACATCTGCTGCGAACACATATGCCGGTCTATCAAGTCTGGACACTGAAATCTGAGGTACAAAGTTGGCAGTCTGGACTTTGATCATGGACGAAATGGTAGCAAGAGCATCTGCAAACTGATTCTCATCCCGAGGGATATACTCAAGCTTGACTGTTGTAAAGAAAGTCAGTAACCTTCTTGTATAATCCCTGTAGGGTATCAGATGATCCTGGTGGGTGTACCATTTTCCGTTGGTTTGATTAACTACCAGAGCTGAATCTCCGAATACAGTCAATGTCTTGATCCTGAGGTCAATGGCTTCCTCAAGACCCATAATGCAAGCTTCGTATTCAGCTTCGTTGTTAGTGCAGTTAAAAGTGAGTTTTGCAGAGAAAGGCATGTGGACTCCCTTAGGTGTAATGAGTACTACACCAACACCACGACCATTCATGTTAACAGCCCCATCAAACATCATAGTCCATTCTTCTTCCGGGTCAGGCCCTTCAGTGTGAATAGGCTCTTCATGATCTTTTGATTTTATGAACATGATGTCTTCATCAGGGAAGTCAAATCTCATAGGCTGGTAATCATCAATGGGTTGCTCAGCAAGATATTCAGATAGTACACTGCCCTTGATGGCTTTCTGAGATGTGTATTGGATGTCGTATTCTGTGAGAATCATTTGCCATCTTGCGACCCGTCCGGTAAGAGCTGGCTTCTCAAATATGTACTTGACTGGGTCCATCTTTGAGATCAGTAAGGTAGTGTGGGTCAACATATACTGCCTTAGTCGGCGAGCAGCCCACGCTAAAGCACAACAAGTTTTCTCGAGCAGTGAATAACGTTGTTCACAGTCGGTAAACTTTTTGCTTAGGTAGTATATTGCATACTCTTTTCGACCAGACTCGTCATGCTGGCCCAACACACACCCCATCGACTCTTCTAATACTGTCAAGTACATGATCAGAGGTCTTCCTTCAACTGGAGGCATGAGGATTGGAGGTTCTTGTAGGTACTCCTTGATCTTGTCAAAAGCCCTTTGGCAGTCTTCGTTCCACCTGACCGTCTGTTCTTTCCTTAGCAGTTTGAACAAGGGTTCACAGGTTGCTGTAAGGTGAGATATGAACCGTGAAATGTAGTTCAATCGACCCAAGAACCCTCGAACTTCTTTCTCTGTTTTCGGTGCAGGCATCTCTTGGATGGCTTTGACTTTATCAGGGTCAACCTCAATCCCCTTCTCGCTTACAATAAAACCCAGCAGCTTACCAGATCTCACCCCGAATGTGCATTTGTTGGGGTTCAGCTTCAGTTGATACTTCCTCAGACGCTTGAATAATTTGAGCAGATTTACCAGATGGTCCTCTTCAGTAAGGGACTTGGCAATCATATCATCCACATAACATTCTATTTCTTTATGGATCATATCGTGGAATAATGTCACCATAGCCCGTTGATATGTTGCACCAGCATTCTTTAGTCCGAATGGCATCACTTTGTAACAGAACGTGGCCCAAGGTGTGATGAAAGTGGTCTTCTCCATGTCTTCGGGTGACATCTTGATCTGATTGTATCCTGAAAATCCGTCCATGAAGGAGAATACCGAGAACTGAGCCGTATTATCAACCAATACATCAATGTGAGGTAAAGGAAAATCATCTTTTGGGCTGGCTCTGTTCAGATCCCGGTAATCAACACACATCCTCACTTTGCCGTCTTTCTTAGGCACAGGTACTATGTTAGCAACCCACGGCGGATAGCTAGTTACGGCAAGGAACCCGGCGTCCCATTGCTTTTGTACCTCCTCCTTGATTTTCATAGCCATGTCTGGGCGAGTACGGCGTAGTTTCTGTTTAATTGGCGGGCATTCTTCTATCAAAGGCAGCTTGTGCACGACAATATCGGTATCCAACCCTGGCATATCTTGGTAAGACCAAGCAAACACATCCACATACCCTCGAAGCAGGTCAATCAATTGTCTTTTCACTGAGTCTTGCAGGCAGGCCCCGATCTTGACTTCTTTCACGTCTTCATCCGTACCAAGATTGATCACTGCAACCTCCTCCTGGTGAGGAGTAATAACCTTTTCCTCTTGTCTTAACAACCTGGCTAGCTCTTCAGGAAGCTCATATTCTTCATCAACCCCTTCATCAGCTTGATTGATTGGATTGTCAAAGTCATACGAAGTCATAGCCGTGCTGTTGTCGGTGCTGTCTGGAAGGCACTCTCTGCAAGGGTTAAGTTTGTTCATTTTAGTGATCTGATTTTAGTCTTGTTTAGAAAAGTGAAATAAAGTTGTCATTTTGAAAACACTGCCATTTATTTTTTGTACAAAAAGAAAAAATAGAAAAACAGTGAACGGAAAGAAAAAGACTCGTTTGCAAAAAAGATGTCTGATATTTCATTAATTGATCTTGTTTGCACAAAAAAGTACAGATGGCCCGATTACAAAATGAGTCTTGTCATCTTGGGCAAGATGCAAGACTTTGATGCATGCTATAAAAATACAGGAAATAATAATTACTCTGCATGAGTAACTCTTATAATTTCCTGGGAAGACCAGTTCGAGACACTGCTCCCCGGGATCTTTGGACGAATCCAGCTTTCCAGGTTGCGCTCTTCTTCCAGCTCGTCTTCCAGACAGTTGATGGCATCAGGGGTAAGCATCCCCCCACTCACAAAATTGGGCTCTTTCGCAGCCGCTGCTTGATCTTGTTGAGTTGGTTTGTAACCCAACCCAAATCTGTCTTCTTTCTTCTCCACCGGTAGTAGCTTGCCCCAGCCTTGGGCAGTTCCTTCCTCGACAACCTTCCGGGCTTGTTGGTATGATGATATTGAAGTACCAAGCACAGCAGATGTCTCATTCACATTCAAGGCTTCAAACCCCTGGCTCATTGTTTCATGGATCTCCCCATCCATCTCAATGTACTTATAGGTTGCCAGGTGGCTGACAAAAATGTCCTCCTCTCCACAGATTGTAACGATTTGACCCTCCCACTCGTATTTTAATTTCTGGTGAAGGGTAGAGGTCACGGCGCCAGCAGCGTGAATCCATGGCCTACCCAATAAACAGCTGTAGGCGGGCTGTATATCCATCACGTAGAAGATAGTTGTGAAAGTTTGCGGGCCAATCGTTACGGGTAATTCAATCTCTCCCAGAACCGATCTCTTTGAACCATCAAAGGCTCTTACCACCAGGTTGCTGGGTCTCAACGCCAATCCGTCATATTCTAGCTTCACCAGGGCCTTCTTAGGTAAGACATTGAGGGATGACCCCGTGTCTACCAGCACATGGGAAAGGACAGCACCTTTGCATTCCATGGTTATGTGCAAGGCTTTGTTATGGTTGCAGCCTTCCGTTGTCAAATCAGTATTGGTGAACCCTAGTCCGTGACTAGCATTAACATTTCCCACTACTGCTTCCAGCTGATTGACAGTGATCTCTTCAGGCACGTAAGCTGCGTGCAAGACTTTGAGTAGTGCATTCCGATGGGCTTCGGAGCACATAAGCAATGATAGGATTGAGATCTTGGAGGGCGTCTGATGAAGCTGATCCACTATTTTATAATCACTCTTTTTGATGATTCGCATGAACTCATCAACCTCTTGATCGAAGGGTGTTTTCAGAGCTTCTTTAACAGCTTGATCTTCCTGCACAGGGCTCTTCCCTTTTGCCTTGGCAGCAGCTTCTGCTTCGGCAGTGGGTTTCTGAATTTGTGGAGCGAAAAGACGTCCGCTTCGAGTGAAGCCTCCGCCTCCTCCCACATTGTCAATTTGTAGTGCAGGGGTCGATGATTCAAAAGTGATTCTTTGTCCTTCACAGTACAAGTCTGAGCCGTAATGCCAGGGGATGGCATTGCTGCTTTCATAAGGTACGGGTCCAGGCACCGTGATGGTGACTGGACTGATTGCAGCTGTTGAAGGAACGGTGATAGTCTGTGGATCGTAATAAATTGTAACTGGTGCTCTGATGGGAGCAGCACTTTCTGAGTTGTAGGCAGAGTTGTTTTCAGGATCATAGAATATGGTGACAGTCGAGACGTCTTCATGATTTGTTGATGGGGTTGTAGGAGATAACGGTGGAAGAATGGATGTTGTTGTTGTAGGAGCTTCATAATGGAGTGGTGCTGGAGTTGTAGAAGGAACATTTGTTGACATTTGGTCAGTTGAAATGACGGATGAAGTACTTGATGATGAAACCGAAGAATTGTCAGGAACAATGGTTGCTGCAGTTGTAGGAGGTTCTGAAACCGTTGCTGATGAGATTGCTGGATTTGTTGGAAATGATGTGGTGATCTGAAGCTGGCCACTCTGAATTAGGCCATCTATGCCATTCCTCAAATTCTCGCACCCATTTACTGAGATATTGCAGTAAGCACAACCCAACTCGCACCCCGGGAACATTTGACATTCCAAGAGCTGAGCTTTGATTTCCACCAACGGTGTCCGGATCTGACCCACACTGGTTATTAAATAAGACGGCTTGTCTTCTTCAATAGCATTAATTCTGGGACCACCGTGGTTTGGCATGGGGTTCTTATTGACATTGGGTGGTGGTGCGAAATTCAGAGCTTTTGAGTCTACCAGGTCTTGTACCTTCATATGCAGGGCTCTGCACTTTTCTGTACTGTGGCCAGGTGCGTTTGAATGAAAAGCACACCTAGCATTGGAGTCATAGTTCCTGGGTAGACTGTTGGGATCCGGAGGTGCCAATGTCCTTAGCTCAACTAGGTTGAGTTTCAGGAGTTGTGGCAGCAGGGTAGCATATGGCATAGGGATCGGATCGATCACCCTATTAGCTTGAGATGGCCTCTGTTGGAATGGCCTTTGCTGACTGTTGTTGTTGTTGTTGTTGCTGTTGTTGTAATTCCTTGGAGGATACTGAGATTGCTGGTGGTACTGAGGTTGTTGCTAATAGTTTTGTTGTGGAGGTTGATAGACTGGTTGAGGATGCGCTGGAGCAGGAATGGTAACTGCTGCTATTGACCTTTGAACATATTGGGGCCTGCCCCTGTTGGTGTGGATGGCATTGGTCTCGCCAGTTCTTCTCGGGCCTGCAAAAGGCTTTCTTGTACTACTGGACGAGCTGGCACCATTGTCGGAAATCTTGCCCATTTTTAACAGGCTCTCGATTCTCTCCCCAGCTATGACAACATCCGCAAAGCTAGTGGAAGAGAAAGCAGCCAGCCTGTCAATATAAGTTCCCTGAAGGGTGTTCATAAACATATCTGCCATTTCCCTTTCAGACATAGGTGGTTGAACGGCAGCAGCCAATTGCCTCCATCTCTGGGCATATTCTCGGAAACTTTCCCTTGGCGACTGTGACATTCCCATTAGGAGGGTCCTGTTGGGTGCCATGTCTAAGTTGTACTGATACTATCTGATGAAGGCCTCTGCCAGGTCCTTCCAGCATCTAATAGTTGCCCTTGTCAAGTGAGAGTACCATTCTCTTGACGCTCCAGTTAAGCTGTCTTCGAAATAGAACATCCAGAGCTTCTCATCCATAGTATAGGCCTTCAACCTCCCCAGAAATGATTGCAAATGAGTCCGGGGGCATGAAGTCCCGTTGTACTTTTCAAAACAAGGAGGCTTGAACTTATGGGGGATCCTGACCCCGTCTACCAAGCCCATGTCCATGACGTCAAAGCCCAAAGAGTTTTGAGACTCTAAGGATCTCAACTTCTCAGCTATCTCATCCAATCTTCTGTCATAAGCTTCTTCCCCAGCGCCCATTACTGTGAATTGGTCCTCCTGAGGATCTTCTTGAAGTACCCTAGCTGCAGTGGCAGTCCCTTGAACATTTGCAGGGATATTAACCTCAGGATGGAGGTGTGGTCCAAATACAGGGGGGTTTACATGAGGTTGCACTCTTTCGTTGTTGCTGGTGCCGGCAGTCCCTATATGTGGATCTTCTTGATTCTGCCTTTCCACCATGGCCCTCAATCTTTCCTGGCTCTGAGCCATATTGTTCATCACTTCCATGAACTGAGTCATTTGATTCCTCATTTCCAATCTTTCGTTTGCCATTTGATTTCTAACCTCTGCAAGGTCCTGCTGTACCTGATCCATTTGAATTCCCGGAAGGTTGTTTCGGGTTGGATAACGGTGCGGACGGTTGAGGGGAAATACCCGGCGCCTAGCAATAGTTCCTGAACGTCACAACAGAGTTAGTAGCAATAAACAAAAACCTAAAAAATAAGCAAAAGGGTTAGCATGCAATGCAGGATGCTTATTTGTCCTCAAGGTATCCGGCTTGGCCTTCAGTTTTGACCCTTCCAGACCCTTGGAGATGCTGTTGTTGTTGCTTGAAGAAAACTCAGATGAAGCACACTAACACCAATATATTACAGAAGGTGAAATAATACAACTTGTTCATTTTTACAACACAAGCCCTCTAAGGGGTCAAAATACATTACAAGAAAATAAAAGTACATGGAAAGAAAGCAACAACAAACAAATGGTCAAACACCAAGACCAAACTCATCCTCACGAACTTCCTTGAGAAGTGCTTCGGTCACAGGATCAGCTGGACGCTCCGTGAGATTCCTGATGAGGAGATTCCGGGTCGTAACAGCTGCTGCTAGCTTCTTGTGCTGAGTTTGGTCCTTTGACCTCTTCACCCCTGCTTTGACCTTCAGTTCTGATATCTCCCTCTGGGCTGCTGCCAGGGCTTCTTGTTGTTCTTTTGCATTAGCTTCAAGTTGCTCCATCTTGTCTTGAACTCTCTTGTCTTCCAGGGTACGAGCCTCGGTGATCCTGACCCACCAGGCTTGACTCTCCTTCAAATACAAGTCTGTCCTTGCTCTCTGGAACTGGGCTTCCTTGCAAGCATTCTTCAGAATTTGTTCTCTAGCCTTAGACTTTTTGATATAATCTCCAGACTTCTCAATCTTAGTCAGATGCTCTACTCTCAACTTCTCCAACCTCTCAATCTCCCTCATACCCTCACTCCTCTCCCGGAGGGTCTTCTGCAAAGCCTGGGTTAACTTCTCATTTCTTTCCTTCAAACTCTCAAACTCCTCCAAACCGATAGTGGCAGGGGGTGGTGCTGAAGATGACTCAGGCATGTCTTCTATGGTAAAGGGCATCCCAGAGAATTGGGCCCTGGCACGGGACCACTCACAATATTGTGCTGATGCCACATTATTGCACTTCCCCAGAATAGTCACTCCCTTGGTTTGAACATTATCCCAGGCCCAGGCAGCCTGCCTAACAATAGCCAAATTAATCTTGTTCTCACAATAGAGAGTCTCAACCAAGTCCTGTGCCTTAGGAGTGTGGACCAGGGCATAGCCCAGTTGCCTTCTGAACAGCAGAGGATTGTAATTGATACTTCCCTTAACTCCTATTAGGGGCACATTGGGAAAATGCCCACAGCTGGTGATGATATCCCTGCCCTTGGTACTTTGAGTGCACCATCTAATATCAGCTGAAGTTAGAGCAGTAAGTCTCTTAGCCCAGTTGCTCTGCTGATGAGGGTTTAGAAATGCATCTGTCCTGGGCAAATGCCTGAGAAGCCAAGTGTGGAACAATGGAGCACAACACCTCACTAATCTTCCCCTCTGCTTTTCATTCCTCTGATGCACTGAATAGTAAAGATCCCCCAATAAAGTTGGCACTGGGTTCTTCAGGATGAACAGATGGATTGCATTCTTGCTAATGAATCGAGGCTCATCCGCAAACAATACAATTCCATATATGCTCAAGGCCAGTAAAGCACAAACAACTTTCCACTCTCCTAGAGAAGCTTTCAGGGTAGCTTGAGAGATCAAGAAATCCAGGTGAAAGCCAGGGATCCCAGCTTTAGAAGTCATATGCTGCTCAATCAAAGCAAGTTCCAGATGCAAAGCTTTTGCTACTTCTCCATTGCTAGGAAAGACCATCTCAGGGTTGAAAGGGATTCCACCCCTGATAGGCAAACCAACCAATGATGAGTATTCTTCTAATAGAGGGCCCAACTGAAAGTCTTGGAAAGTGAAACATCTCAGTGGGGGATCATAAAACTGAATGCAGGTGTGGATCAGGCTTCTCTGTGATGGGTCCAGATCCATAACCATATCAAGTATATCTCCATAACTTTCCCTGAACAATGGTATGTGATCTGGAGTGATCAGGGTTTGAATCCTCCTGATGCCTGATAACTCTGGCTGGAAGAAGTGATAGGTGATGTTGCTCTTTTTAGGAGCCATGATGCTGAAGACTGAGTAGAGACAGGTGCTGATGATAATACTGAAGAAGGGGCCACTGATTGGCTGGTGCAGGTGATAACTGAAGCAGATAGCTGATGAAGACAAGTCAATACTGAAGATGGGGTCAAAACCAAAACCAAATGAAGATGGATACCCTGAAACACAAATAAGCAAATGTCAATATGATGCAATGATTATGTATGCAAATGATATGCAAGGGTCTGTGACTGAGCTGGATCTGATCAAAAGCCCTGATATAGGTCCAAGTGTATTCAAGAATTCCAGATGGAGGTCTATAAATCCAGTAACCAAGGTGGGGGGCTCAAATAAAGAGCCACATGTCCAGGGTTTTAGAATCACAAGAACTGTCCAACATGGAGTATTCTTAATCAAATCAAAGTAACAGGGTATGTTGAGGCCAAGGGTACCTGCAAACCTGTAAACAGCCCAACCCCCTCACAGGCGGTGTTCTAAAACAAGGATCCTCAGACTTGGATCAGTTATGAGAAGTGTAAACACTTCTAACCCGGAGGTACAGTGTTTACAATAACCATAAAAGTTCCTCCTCTAATTCACCTCAGTTTCTGAAGGTCAATACTAAAAGGTCATCCAGACTTAGCAGGCTTCCCAGATAGCCCTAGCATTGCAGGAAATCTGCAACACAGAGTTCTCAAGGAGAAACCCACATCTGAACCGTGTTTCATATTCCCGCACCAGACCGAAATGGAATGGGAAAGAATATGATTCACTCTAGCCTAGGTGTCACTCAGGTCCCAGGTATAGGACCTTAACTCTCAATGAATCACCCACCCACCAAAACAAAGACCAGATCCAGCCAGCAGCATGACAGTATGATATATACAAAAGCAATAAAGAAAGCAGTAAAGCAACTGTACATAAAGCAAAAATAAATACAAAAATACAAACACAAATAAGCACATAACACCCCAGTAAACACAAACCAAACAAGCGCTAGGAGAAACCCACAAAAAGAACCAGAAGCCCTGGTTGCAAATAAGCATCCCCAGCAGAGTCGCCAAGCTGTCGCTCCCGATAAATGGGACTGGCCCAGATAAAGGTACAGGCGCGAACGGTTGGCGAGAGGGACAATGAGAACACACAGCCGTGAACTCACTGGAGATGAATAGAGTCGCCAGCTAGGCATTTTTATCCCGGAGGAAAGGCAATGCTGCATAGACCTAGAAAGATATGGATAAGACGGTTGCGAACCAGAGAGACTGAGAAAGGGGGTTAGTTACAACCTGGGAAGGTATTAGCACCCAGATTGTCCGCCGTACTCGACGGGATCCACGCTTAAAAGATTTGTGTTTTAAAGGGGTAGTGTCAGTGCAATTTGTGTACAGAAGAGCTGGAAAAGGATGTACAGGTGTCAGTGTAAGAGAAGTGAAGTGTGTAATATATACAGTGTCAGTGTGAGACCAGGAATGAAATGCTCATGATAATGAGGCTAAAGAATGAGGCTAGAAAGAGGGGGAATATACAGAGACTTTTGTTCGATAACTGTTAAGTTATGCCTACGTATCCTCTCGTGCAATGAGGAAGTCAGAACACCGTAGTTCGACCCAAAGAGACTGAAAGATTGAATTGACTTGTGAACTGCTTACTTGCCTATGCTCAAGTGTATGACCTGTCTGGCTCAGGTGCTAACTGTCTTGCATTAGACGGAAGAAGCAAGTTCTCGATTGTGAGTGAAGATGATGAGAAAAGAATCCCGGAGGAGACGATTATTGTTGGTTTTTGAGTTTTCAGTCTTTTATTGCTTTTGAAAGTTTGTCATAAGATAATGAGCTTAAGTCTAAACCAATGGATTTAGTAAACTCATCACATCTTCCCTCTGATTAGGGGTAATGAGAATACCTTAAGTGTGAAGTCAGGTTCTCACACTTAATCACCTTTGGTGTAGGATTAAGATCATTAACCTACTTGTGATTATTTAGATGTTTTTGTGGTTTTTGTTTAGTGTTAAGTAATGAGGTTAAGCCATAATCAGGGATTAAACAGACTCATTACACCATCCTAATAGAAGGATAATAGATGAGAATGTTTAAGCTGAGGAAAGCTCCTCAACTTAATCCATGATTAGGGATTAAACTCATGACAAAACAAACCTTTGATTAAGTGTATTTTATTTAATGGTATGATGATGAAGTGATTTTTAGGGTTTGTAAGACAACTTGAGGGGGACTTGTCCATTAACACTAGGGTTAGTCCTTCTTAACCATTTAAGGAAGAATTAGAACCCTAATGCAAGGCCCAAGTTGCAAGTGTGAAGTCTTGATGGTTGTTAGGTGAATTGATTAAGAGATTTAAGCACATTAAGGGTTTAACACTTAGGATTAAAGTTATACACTCCATCCTAAGAGAAGGATGCAGGCATAAGCTTAATCACAAAGCCTTAAAGCCTTTAGGGTTTAGTCCCTGATTATGAGATGAGAAGAGAAGACTCAAAAGAGACACAAAGGTAAAACTAAGAGGGGAGACTAATCAAAACCCTAATCATTGTCATGCTTGGTTGTCCCTAAGGTTTGTGAGGTTTTCAAGAGAAATCTTCAATGGAACCACCAGGAAGCAGATGAAAGGATCAAGAGAAGCAAAGCAACTTGCTTCATTCAAGAAGTCAAGTTACTTGAAGAAAGAAAGTGGGAAGAAGAAGAATGAGCAAGCTCAAACTCAAACACAAACAAAAATGCAGCAATGGATGCAAGAGGGATGAAAAGAAAAGTTATGAGAAGTGAAGGCAAATTCACTTCTCAAGCTACTTACCACCTGAAAAGGTTAGGAAAGAAATGCAATGCAATGCAAGATGAGATGAAATGACATGAAGAGAAACAAAACCAGAAGCATGTTGATGATGATAATGATGCTATGAGATGCTACAAACATGAGGCAGTACATGAAAATGATCACACAAGTTCATGAATGCAAATGGTGCAAGTTAAGGAACATGAACATACATGAAAAGTTGTGAAGCATACATGGCATACAACATGGCATATACATGATGCAATGATCAAACATGCTTGCAATATGTCTTATGATGTCACATGAATCAAATGGATGCTTGAAATGTCATGGCAAGTCATGTTATGCAAGAGAATGCAAGAAGGATGCAAATGGAAGCCCAAATTAGGGTTTATGAATCAAACACTAAACAAAAACCAAAAACAGAAACAAACCCTAAGATAAAAAATGGGAAATGCCACACAAAGTACCCCTAATCCCATACTAAACCAAGGTCCAAAGGGGAAATCTCAACTCCTAACCAATCTCAAGTTATGAATTTTACAAGTTATTAGGGTTTTTAGGGCTCCTAAACAAAAGAAATACCAAACAAATTGAAAATGAGGAATCAAATCATGGCCATTTTATCTCAAAAACTACATGCTAAACACAATGCAATGCAAAAAGAATCAATTTCCAACTCTTCATAGATAGGCATAAATGATTTTTTGAACTTAGGATCAAAATAATGCACAAAAATGATTTTAATTCAATGAAAAATTCTCAAAATGCATCAAGATCAAAAAAGAAATTTGGTTTGAAGGTTGGACAATGTTCCTAAATGTCTTAGAACATCTCATGAATTTTTTGGTGATTTTTAAATACCTAAAGGTATTTTTAATAAATTAATTTCCATTAATCAATTAAAAATAATCCTTTAAGTATTTAAAAATACTTTTTTAATGATAAAATTAAAAATAAAAATGTTTTTGTGTCATAAAAATTAATAAAACTTATGAGAAAAAGTTTCATAATTTTTACACATTTTTTACTATTTTAAAATAATTATGCAAATAAAAGGAAAAGAAATGAAATAAAAATAAAGAAAATGGAAAAGTAAACAGAATGGGTGGTTGAGATTGAGACTGGGTTTGAATTGGTTGACCAGCGCGTATCTGGACGGCTGTGGTTCCTTCTGAGCTAATCCCAATTAATTAAATAAATAATGAAGATTAGGGCTAAGCAAAGTGATCTGGGCCTTCTATCCACGCGGGAAGTCAACTAGTCAACTCAATCTAACGCCCCAGATTCAAATGACACTAATTACAGGGATTAGGGCAAATCACTTTCAGGTGACCGGAGGGGAGCTCCGGTCATCTTCTCCGGCACTACCAAAACCCTAGAACACGTTTCAGGCGTCTATTCCACAAATTAAACATACCTAAGTGATCCTCTAACATCCTAGGATACGAATCCATGCTCAAACATAATTTATACACCATGAATTAAACGAATCGAAAGAAATAAAATTCACGGGCAAAATTTCAGAGGGACCATACAAACTCAATTTTCACTCATTTTTGATTCTGAAACCAACCCCATGACCAGCAAGACATGAATAATCAATTTGTAACTCAAAAATCAAGCTTTGAGAGGAAAGTTTCCATGGTCATACCTGAGCTGGAAAGCTTCAAAACTGAGCTTCCAGAGCTTTCCTTGCGTGCAAATGGACTCCCTTGACTCCCCTGATGCCAATGGAAGGCTTGAAATGAGCTTAGGCAGGCTGCCTTGAGCAATCCAATTCTGGTGTAGCAGGAAATGAGCTTTGTGTACAGGTTGCTTCAGATCAATGTGAGGGGTGGTTTTGACTCCTTTTGATGTGTTTGATCTGTTGGTGAAGAGAGCTTTGATGTTTGATGGCTAGGGAAGGTGATTCGAAGAAAAATGCAGGCTGAGGTGAAGAATGGTGAAGCTCAATCCATGCTGGTTTCAGGCTTGAATCTTGGTGGTTTCTACTCAATGAGATCAGGTGAAATGATGTGTGGAAATGATTTGGATGTTTGTGAGTTGTGCAGGCAGATTCGAAGGAAAATGCAAAATGGTGTGTTTTGGTGTGTGGTGTCTTAGGGCCTGTTTCAGCTTGGCTTGGTGTTATGTTTAGCTTGCAAATGGAAAGTATAAACAATTCTAATTGGCCAGATGATGTGACATGGCATGCTGTGATAGGTAAGTCACCTTTTGCAAAATGTCAACTTCTTTGTAAGAGAAGCATGGGCTAAGTTATAGCTTGGTACATGAGCATGGGCTGGCGCAGCATGGTATGTGAGTGAAGCTAGGGAGGTTCAGCATCCAATGCATCAAGTTGGTGAAGTGTGATGAGTGGTTTTGCAAGTTGTTACTTTTTGAAACTTTCATGAAAAATGCCTTGTTACATAAACCAAAACATGTGATCTTTGGTTCAATTCTGATTTTTTAGAGTTCATGTGATCATGTTGGGTGCATTAGAAGCCCATATGGTGACTGAATTGGCCTTGAAAGGAGAATTTGCAATTTTTGCCTTTTGGTGCATAACTTGAAAATCCATGATTTTTGCCAACTTTGTCATACCATAACTTTTGATCCAAGAAGAATTTGATCATGTTCTTGTACTTTTTGAAAAGGGAAAAATGTGATCTACAACTTTCATGACCAAAGTTTTTCCATTTGAAGCATTTTTGGATCAAGAATCAAGGCTTGAAAAATGACCTAAAATGAAGCATTCTTGAAAAGTCAACTATGCCCAAAAAGTCAACATTTGCAAAAACCCCAAATTCTTGATTTTTGTGAACTTCAACCTTCTTCCATGATCAAATAAAGACCATATACACTCAAAATGATGAAGATCACCCATTGGTTGGGTCATTGGGGGCCTCAGATGCCCTGATTTTGCACTGACTTGTCCAGAAAGTCAACTCTTGATCAGATGACTTCCCCATGGAATTTCTTCATGAAAATTGATATGCATACTCCCTATACCATATAGAGACCAATGGAAACAAGAATGACCAAAAAATTTGAGGTTATGGCCTCTGAAACCAAAACCCTAATTTTAAGTCAACTATGCAGTCAAACCTGGCTCTGCATCCATTCAAACCCTAGTTCTTGTGATTCTTTTGAAATCTTGACTTTGAGAGGATGAAATATGATATAAGAACACATGTGGATCCCTTTGAAGTGATTGGTTGCCTTTGGAATGGCTCCAGAAGCTCTTGGGTTGCTCAAATCACAAACCCTAGATGCAGATGACTTAGAAACTATGCAGTGAATCAAAAATGGGATGTGAGATGATATGATTGTGTTTATGAATATGAGGATGATCACAAGCCATGGTGTGAATGGGTGAGGGCAAATTTGGGGTGTTTACACAAGGGTGCAGGGTGCATTTGGTTGTGGTGTGTGAACTAAATTGGTTATCTCACTTTCACAAAATGCAGGGCCTGCATGAGCCTCTCTTGCTTTTTCTCAATTTGTGTTTTGAAAACAGATCACATACATGAGAGAGCATGATAGTATGGTGTCCTGCATGTGTTGGTGAACCACTATTTGATGATAAAAAGAAACGAAAATGAAGTGAAGGCTATGATTGGTGGTGACTTGGTGTGGTGTATGGAGTGCATGGGTACTGCTGTTTCACGTGAGCTTTTGCTTCCCCTCTTGGTGCAATCTGCGTGTTGTGGAGTCAGTGAGGAAAAAACGTGACCTCAAGAGTAACATGTGGCAGGCAGGTATTGGCTGGATCCAAGATGCTGATTTTTTCACATCAACTTTCGTACACACCACCACCAAGTGCCATGTTCTTGCATTTTTAAATATTTGGTCACACAAACTAATAACATGGACCCATTAAAAAGTTTATGAACAAAAATAACATGCCACGCAACATAACTTCATTTAATAATGAGCCAATCACAAATTGACACATGTCCACCAAAAGAAAACCCTAAAATGCTCCAAACTTCAAAAAATCATAACTTGAGTTCTAAAAATGCTATGAAAGCGTTCTACGACTTTTTGGAAAGGGAAAATCGTGCTCTACAACTTTTGTGTTCACCGGAAAATCATTCGGGGCAAATAATTTCCAAAAATGGAAACTTCTAGACTTCCAATTTTAGCAACTTTTTGCATACTCCCGATTTTTGACATTTAAGCTCAACTGAATTATTCCTTGACATGATATGACCTCAAAAATGATAATCCTGATAAAAAAAACTCTGAAATCTTCATGTTGACTTTTTTAACTGCACAATTGACTTTCTTGCTTCACCTCTAATTAACTGCTGAAATAACTGACTTCTCTAAGGAATTTTCTCACCAAATTTCATCCCTAGGATCCTCTTGTCATATGAGAGACATTGCCCAGATGAAATGGCCAAAGCTACAAAGAAATAAAGCCTAAAAATGAAACCCTAATTTGGGATCATTGTGTAGGAGCTTGCCCTAGCCTGACTTCACTAATGATCTCTCAACCTCCTGGGCTTTTGTGAATGATCTTGGGGCTTGTGAGTATCATGTAGACTCTTCCTGGGCTTTAGACAAGCCCAATGGGTCTCTTTCTATAACTTGTGATGCTTCAAATCCACCCACAGTTGATCATATGCCTGGTGCTAGATCATGAGAATGTTATGCTTCATTTTTTCATGCAAAGATGCCAAGGACATGATATGCTTATGATGACTATGATATGATAATGATTCTTAAAAAGAAGAGGGCAAATTTAGGGTGTTACAACTTGTAATGTAAACATTCCATTTTGGGAAAGTTTTTCAACCTCCTCTTTCTCAACCAAAAATGCTTCAAATGAAAAATTGTTGTTCATGAAAGTTGTAGATTGGATCATTCCCTTTTCAAAAAGTACAAGAATAAGTTCTAATTCATTATGGAACTCAAGTTATGGCTTGTCAAAGTTTGCAAAAATCACATAATTTTCAAGAATGCACCAAAGAGGATTCTTTGCAAAACCACTTGCCAATTCATTTTGTGACTTCAAACACACTTCTATGTATCATAACATCATAGTGCATTGCCCTAAGATCAGAATTTCACAAAGAATTGTATCATTCCATGCCTTGAACATCAAGAAATTACAAAGGGGCAAAAACTTCACATAATTGCAAAAGGTCACATGAACTTCCATCCACTTGCCGAATTGCCTCAAGACTGATTCTATGGACATCCTTGATCCATGATGCGCATGGACAAGCCAATGAGCAAGCTACACCATTGCCCATACCTCAAGTACAAAACTTTTAACTTTTTAACAAGAAGCCCATACCAATCACCACAGTCCACCACCCACTCTCTGCCCAATCCAGACTTTACAAGCATGCTTCAAGGACCATTTTTCATAAGACACACTAGCTAAAACCTCCAAGAACTCAGCATTTCCAAAATCACTCCCACTTGCAAAAAGCTTCAAATCTCTCAGCTCACTCACTCAAACTCCAAACCAAATTCACCATTCATCTTAGAATCATAAACTGAACACAAACCAAACATTAAAACAACCAAAAACACCCTATACACAAAACACGATTCTCGGCCAGTTGAAGTGCAATCTCATAAACCAGCCAAAAGAAACTTCTTCCAAGCATCAAAGCTTCTTCAAGAAGGTCATGGGAGTCAGCTTGCACAAGAGAAGTGGCCAGAAAGTTCCAAACCGAGGAAGCTCAAGCTTAGGTAACTTCTTCAAACTTTTTTCCAGAAGTGTTTTTTTAAGTGCTTAGATTGATCTTCATGTTTTGCTGATCACCATGATGTGTTTATTTTTAAGAATGGTTGAAAAATGAGCCTGTATGCATGTTTTGAAAGTTTTGCCATTTTTAATCTTTCATTCGAATCTTGTTTATGAGCAATTATAAATTTGTTTTAGGGGTGGATTTGAGTTTAGGAGAGTGAGAGGGTTTGATCTGGAGCTTTAGAGCTCAAGAAATGACCTAGGGAGAGGATTTGAGATTTTCAGGGGAAGAGGCTGCCGGAGAAGACGACCGGAGCTCTTCCCCGGTGACCTGAAAGTAATTAATGGCTTAATTAGGGTTAGGGCAGTGTTTGAATGCGGGCCCTTAGATTTCAGCTTCCTGCGTGTGATGGACGCCCAGGATCATTTCATTAGTTTTAATTATGGATTATATAATTAATTAATTAAGATTAGTTAAGTTTGAATTCAGGCCATAGGATCTGGTGCGTAGTCAACTTTGAATTCCCCAGAACCAATCCAAGCCCTTAGATTTGCTTACTTCTGTTTTATTTAATTTTTATTGCATTTTTCTCATTTTATTTTACAGCATTTATTTAAAATAGCTAAAAAATTCCAAAAAATATTTTATTCTGCATTTTCACTTCAAATAATTTTCTTAACCCAAAAATATTTTTATTTTTATTTTTTGCATTAAAAATCATTTTTAAAACATTTAAATGTTTATTTTAATTAATTAATTAAAATATCATTTAGGTTTCTAAAAATCCCAAAAAAATTCACATTGCAT
Organism: Lathyrus aphaca; assembly: GCA_963966055.1. Lineage (NCBI taxonomy): Eukaryota > Viridiplantae > Streptophyta > Magnoliopsida > Fabales > Fabaceae > Lathyrus > Lathyrus aphaca. Next base: position 213,553,490 of record OZ014521.1, read on the forward strand.
CTTAGAAAATTAAGAAACATTATCATACCATTCACACAAATTTCTTTTTGGTTTTGAACAATCTTTGATAATTTTCTTGAATTTAGGGTTCATAAAATTCCTATTTTTGAACCCTAATTTCAAGAATTCTTTTCTGCCTAACCATGAATGGTATGACAATGATTCTTTTTGCATTTATCTTCATTTGACATGTAGTATCTAGCATTATTTTGTCATAAATTTCTTCTGCATTTTTTATTTGATTTGCAATTTCTCCCTTTAGGTGCCTTAAAACCCTAAATAACTTAGAAAACATCATAACTTTCATTAGGTTAGGAGTTAGCTCTTCTCCTTTGGGGTGTGATATCATATGGGGTTAGGGTTCCTTTAAGTCCATTTTCAAATTTTTATCTTGTGATTTTCTTCTATTTTTGACTTTTGCATCTCATGTTGCATGAAAACCCTAATTTCTAATCTTCATTTGCATACATCTTCCATATGCATTCATTCAAGAACTTGCCATGACATTTCATACATTCACAAGACTTCTAATACATCTTAGGACATATTAGAATCATGTTTGATCATTTCTTCATCCATTTGACATGTCATGCATTCATTACATTCCATGAACATTCATGAACTTTCATGCTTCATTTGCATTCTCATCACTTGTATGATCATCCATTGCACTTGACATGCATTTGCATCATCTCTTAGCATCATTTGCATCATGAATATGCTTCTGGTTTTGGTTTGCATCCTTGCATACCTTCCACTTTCATTTCATCTCATTCCTTTATGCTAACTTTTCAGGTGGTAAGTGCTTTGAGAAGTGAATTTGCCTTCACTTCTCACATTCCCTTCTCATCTCTCTTATGCATTCATTGCTTCATTTTACTTTTGCTTTAGAGTGAGATTGCTCATTCATGATCATTATCCACTTTCTTTCTTCAAGTAACTTATCTTCTTAAGTGAAGTAAGTTAACTTGTTTCTTCTGCTTCTCCTCCTTTCATCTGCTTCTTCCTTGGTGGCATTTCTTGGAGATCTCTTGCAAGCCTCATAAACCCTAGGAACACCCAAGCATGATAAAAAATAGGGTTTTGATTAGTCCCCCATTAGTTTTACCTTTGTGCCTTCTTTTGTGTCTCTCTTCTCATCTCATAATCAGGGGCTAAACCATTAAGGTTTTAAGGCTTTGTGATTAAGATTATGCCTGCATCCTTCTCTTAGGATGGAATGTATAACTTTAATTCTAAGTGTTAAACCCTTAATGTGTTTAAATATCTTAATCAATCCATCTAATAATCACTAAGGCAATAAGCTTGTAACTTGGGCCTTGCATTAGGGTTCTAATTCTTCCTTAATTGGTTAAGAAGGACTAACCCTAGTGTTAATGGACAAGTCCCCCCTCAAGTTGTCTTACAAACCATAAAATTCACTTCTTAATCTTACCATTAACTAAAATCTACTTTAATAAAGGCTTTGTTTTGTCATGAGGTTAATCCCTAATCATGGATTAAGTCGGGGTATCTTCCTCAGTTTAAATGCTCTCATCTATTATCCTTCTATTAGGATGGTGTAATGAGTCCATTAAATCCTTGATTATGGCTTAAACTCATTACTTAACACTAAACAAAAACTCCAAAAAACATATAAATAATCACAAGTAGGTTAACAATCTTAATCCTACATCATGGTAATTAAGTTTGAGGTGCTTACTTCATACTTAAGGTATTCTCATTACCCCTAATCAGAGGGAGGATGTGATGAGTTTACTAACCCTTGGTTTGGGCTTAAGCTCATTAACTTATGACAAACACAAAAATCAATAAAAGACTGAAAACACCAAAAACAAACAATAATCGTCTCCTTCGGGATTCTTTTCTCATGCTCTTCACTCACAAATGAGAACTCGCTTCTTCCGTCTAATGCAAGACAGTTAGCACCTGAGCCAGACAGGTCATGCACTTGAGCATAGGCAAACAAGCAGTTCATCAGTCAATTTATCTTTCAATCTCTTTGAGTCGAACTACGGTGTTCTGACTTCCTCATTGCACGATAGGATACGTAGGCATAACTTAACGGTTATCGAACAAAAGTCTTTGTCTCTTCCCCCCTCTTCTAGCATTCTTTTTAAGCCTCATTCCTGAGCATTTCATTTCACACCTCTTCTGCACTGACACCTGTACATTCTTTTCCAACTTTTGCACACAGATAGCACTGACACTCCCCCCTTAAATACAAACTTTCAAGCGTGGATCCCGTCGAGTACGACGGACAATCTGGGTGCTAATACTTTCCCTGGTTGTAACCAACCCCCTTTCTCAGTTTCTCTGGTTCACGATCGTCTTATCCATTTCTTTCCTAGGTTTATGTAGCATTACCTTTCCTTCGGGATAAAAATGCCTAGCTGGTGACTCTTTTCAGTTCATCTTCATGTCCTCTTTCGCCGACCGTTCGCGTCTGTACCCCGTCTGACCCGGTGTCATTTGGTGGGAGCGACAGCTTGGCGACTCTGCTGTGGAAACTTATACTGCAACCAGGGCTTCTGGTTCTTTTTGTGGGTTCCTCCTAGCACTTGTTTGATTTGTGTTTACAGGGGTGTTACGTGCTACTTGTGCTTATTTATTTTATTTATTGCTTTATGTACAACTTTATTTACTGATTTTCTTTACTATTTTATGCATATTCATACTGTCATTGTCATTATGCTGGATCTGGTTTTCCTTGGGGGTGGGGTTTCATTGAGTGATTAAGGCCCTATACCTGGGACCTGAGTGACACCTAGGCTAGAGTGGCTTCATATTCTTTCCCATTCCATTTCGGTCTGGTGCGGGAATATGAAACACGGTTCAGATGTGGGTTTCTTCTTGAGAACTCTGTGCTACAAATTTCCTGTAGTACTATGGCTATCTGGGAAGCCTGCTAAGTCTGGATGACCTTTATTATAACCTTCAGAATCTGGGGGTGAATTAGAGGAGGATCCTTTATGGTTATTGTAAACACTGTACCTCCGGGTTAGAAGTGTTTACTCTTCTCATAACTGATCCAAGTCTGAGGATCCTTGTTCTAGAACATTACATGTGAGGGGGTTGGGTTGTTTACAGGTTTTGCAGGAACCCTTGACCACATCATACCCTGTTACTGTTTTGTTTTAAGAATATCTCACTTTGGACAGTTCTTGTGATTACCCTGGACATGTGACTCTTTATTTGAGTCCCCCACCTGGTTACGGGATTTCTGAGCCTCCATCCAGACTTCTGAACAGACATGGACCTTTACCAAGGCAGATAGTCAGATCCAGCTCTTGATCACAACCCTTGCATATCATTTGCATATATCATCATTGCATCATTTAACATTTGCTTATTTGTTTTACAGGGTATCCATCATATCATCTTTGGTTTGGTTTTGACCCCTTCTGCCGCTTAGACCTCTGCTTCAGTTATCTTCTTCAGCATCTGCTTCAGCTATCTTCTCCAGCACTTTCATCAGTCTGTCAGAGACTTACCTCCAGCTTATCAGTCAGTGATCTTTGTCAGCATTTTCTCTCAGCTTTCTCATCAGCATCCATCATCAGTATGGCTACTTCAAGAAAGAGCAACATATCTTACCACTTCTTTGAGCCCACCTTGACTGGTATCAGGCAGGTCCAGTCCCTTATCATACCTGACAACATCCCACTGTTTAGAGAGCACTATGGGGGTATTTTGGACATGGACATGGATCTTGATGCATCTCAGAGGAGCATGATTCATAAATGCTTGTAGTTTTATGACCCTCCACTCAGATGCTTCACCTTTCCTGATTTCCAGATGGGACCATTGCTAGAAGAGTTTTCCTTGTTGATTGGAGTTCCTATCAAGAGAGGAATCCCTTTCAACCCAGAGATGACTGCTCCCTGAAATGAAGAGATAGCCAGGGCAGTGCATTTGGAGCTTGTCCTCATTGAGCATAACATGACAACAAAGGCTGGAATTCCAGGCCTCCACTTAGACTTCCTGATTTCCCAGGCCACTCTGAAGGCTGTAGTAGGAGAATGGAAGGTTGTCTGTGCACTGTAAGCCCTCAGTATATATGGGGTTATATTGTTTGTAGATGAGCCCAAGTTTGTGAGTAAGAATGCCATCCACCTGTTCTTGCTGAGAAACCCAGTGCCTACATTGCTGGGGGACTTCTACTACTCCATCCATCAGAGGAATGAAAAGCAAAGATGGAAGCTGGTCAGATGTTGTGCTCCTCTGTATTACTCTTGGCTGCTCAGACACTTGCCAAAATCAGATGCCTTCTTGAACCCCCATCAGCAAAAGAATTGGGCTAAGAGGTTCATTTCCTTAACATCAGACGACATTAGATGGTGCACCCAGCGCACCAAAGGCTAGGACATTATTACCAGCTATGGGCAGTACCCTAATGTGCCTCTGATAGGAGTAAAAGTTTGCATCAACTACAACCCTTTACTGTTTAAGAGACAATTGGGATATGCCTTGGTTCATCCTCCCAGAGGACAAGATTTGGCTGAGACTCTCTACTGTGAAGTTCAACCTAACTCTTCTATTGTCAAACAAGATGCCTGGGCTTGGGACAACATCCATACCAAAGGGATAGCCATCCTTGGAAGGTGCAACAATATTGCTTCTGCCCAGTACTCTGACTGGTCCCGTACTAGAGCTCAGATCACCATGATGCCTTTCACCTTGGAAGACACACCTGGACCTTCTACAGAACAGCCTGCATCAACTGTTAGCCTGGAAGAGTTTGAAAAGCTGAAAGAGAGGAATAATCAGCTATTTAAAGCCCTGAAGAAGACTCTCTGGGAGATAAATGACAGTCGTCTGGACATTGAGAGATTGGAAAGACTCAAGATTGAGCATGTGTCCAAAATTGAGAAAACAGATGACTACATTAGGAAGGCAAGAGCAGGGGAGTTGGTTCTGAAGAATGCCTGCAAGGAGTCAAAAATTCAGAAAGCTAGGGTAGAGCATTATCTGGAGGAAAGCCAGGCTAGGTGGATCAGGATCACTGAAGCCCGTGCGCAAGAAGACCAGAGAACTCAGGCCAAGATAGAGCAACTGGAGGCTAATGAGAAGAAGCAACAGAAAGCTTTGTTGGCAGCTCAAAAGGAGATATTTGAATTGAAACTCCGGGCGGGGTCGAAGAGATCAAAGGATCAGGACAGGCATAAGAAGCTAACCAATGCCATTTCTACTAGGAACCTCCTCATCATGACTATTACAGAGCACCCAACTGGTCTAGTGAGTGAGGCCCTCCTGAAGGAAGTCAGGGAGGATGACTTTGGATTGGATGTCTGATCCTTTTGCTTGTATTTCTTTCTTTTGATGTATTTTTCTTTTGATTGTTGTATGTAAACACCCCAAATTTTCCCTCACCAAGTTCACACCATAGCTTGTGATCTTTCATATTTACATTAGCTTAATCATATCATATCATGTTGCATTTTTGCTTCACTGCATTGGTTCAAGTCATCTGCATCTATGGTTTGTGATCTGAGCAATCCAAGATCCTTCTGAGCCACTCCAAAGGTCTTCAATCATCTCAAGAGGGTCTATGTATGTTCAAACATCATATTATATCCTCCCAAGATCAAGGAAGTCAGAAAATCACAAGAACTGACAAGGCATGGAAGTAGAGCCAGGTTTAACTGCACATATGACCTAAAATTAGGGTTTTGGTTTCAGAGGCCATAACTCCAAAAATTTTGGTCATTATTGTTTCTATTGGTCTCAATATGTTATAAGGATCATATGTACCAAGTTTGATGAAGAAATGCATTATGGAAGTCATCTGATCACTGGGTAACTTCTTGAGCAAGTCAAAGCAAAATCAGGGCATCTGAGGCCCCCATCAATGGACCCAAAGTGGATTTTTCATCAAATTGAAGCTATATGGTCTTTATTTGATCATTGAAGTGTTTATAAGTTCACAAATTTGAAGATAAAGTGGGCTAAACCAAAAGTTGCCAAATATGGAAATGACTTGTAATGTAAACTTTCCATTTTGGGAAAGTTTTTCAACCTCCTCTTTCTTAAACAAAAATGCTTCGAATGAAAAATTGTTGGTCATGAAAGTTGTATATTGGATCATTCCCTTTTCAAAAAGTACAAGAACAAGATCTAATTCATTTTGGAACTCAAGTTATGGCTTTCCAAAGTTGGCAAAAATCACATAATTTCATGTTTCATGCCAAAAGGGATTTTTTTTGCAAAACCTCATACCATACCATTTTGTGACTTCTAAATGACTTCTATGCATCATCACAACTTGCCAAAATCAGAATTGCACAAATTCACAAAGTTTCATGCCTTGGATCACAAGCCTGCATAAGTCATTTTTTCATAAATTCTCAAAAAGAGGGATTTTGCAAGAAGGACTTCTAATGATTTATTTGGTTTCTAATTGTCTCAAAACATCATAACAACATTACATGATCCATTTTGCTGCAAATTGCCCAAGAGTTCACAAGATTTCTTGCCTTGATTCACAAGAAACTTCAAAGAGGGCAAAATGCATAAAACTATGTCATCTTGCTATCCAAGCCATCCAGCTGCCTTCTTTTGATCCTAGGGCTCACCATAAACAATGTTGAAGCAAGACACCCCATTGAACCACTTTATTTCCAGCCCATGCTTATAGTACACACACTTTTGACTTTTTGCAAAACAAGACATACCAATCAAGCTGTGACATTACCAACTTTCTGACCAATCCCAATACCTTATACTAATCAAAAGCAATCCAAAACAGACCACACACAAGCCTGAACTCTCCCATAAGCCAGGATTCACAAAAATTTCCAAAACCTTCATCTCTTCGAAACTCCATCCACATCCATCAAACTTCAAATTTTTCTTCACCAATAAGTCACACATCATCCATAGAACAAGAATCAACCCTTAAAACAGCCTGAAACATCACATATCAAATCCTCAAATTTTGCTACACCTGAACTGGGATCTTCAAACTAGCCACCATCAAAGGTTTTGGAGCATCCCATTAGCTTCCGGTGGATCAGAGAGACTTTTTGCACGAAGGAGAGGCCTGGAAAGCTCACATTTGCAGTTCATCGTCTTAGGTAATCTCAAGAACAAAACTTTTCAGACCTTGAATTTTTTGTTACAAAATGAAAATATATGTTATGGGGATCACACTGATGCTTTTAGAATTGGAAATGGTGAAGAAATGACTATTTTGTGACTCTCTGAAATTTCACCCGTGAAAATAATTTGATTCGTTTCTCCTTGTTCATGTGTTGTAAATGGTGTTTGAGGGTTGATTTGAGTTGGGTTTGGATAGAGGATCATTTCTGGGTGGTTGATTTGGGGTGGGGTGGCCTGTAGAGAGTTTTAGGGTTTTGTCCCGCCGGAGAAGATGACCGGGGCTCCCCTTCAGTCACCTGAAAGTGTTTAAACCCTAATCCCTAATTAATTTGCCAGATTGATTCGTAGCCCTGGGATGGGGATTAAGTTAAGTTGTGAACGGCTCAGATTAAGTCACTTAGCCCTAATTCATTTTTATTAAATTAATTGAGATTAATTAGTTTAATTAAGTCAGAGTGAATCCCAGCCATTAAAAAACGCGCCAGTCAACCCTGGAATCTCAACTTTGAATTTGGACCTCAGGATCTTCATACTTTTCATATTTATCATTTTTATTTTATTTTTCTTTCTATGTCTTTTCAGGAATTTTTAAAAATAGGAAAAAACATCAAAAAATTCTGAAATTTTTTATCAAGCCTTTTATTAATTTTCAGAACCCAAAAATATTTTTATTTTTATTTTTCAGCATTAAAAAATATTTTTAAATCATTTAAATTTTATTTTTAATTAGTTAATTGATTTTAATTAATTAAAAATACATTTAGGTATTTAAAAATCACACAAAAATTCAGAGAACATTCTTAGGCATTTAGAAACATTTACAAACTCACCACACAAATTTCTTTTTGGTTTGATCACACTTTGACATTTTTCAAATGAATTAGCGTTCTTAAATTTGCATATTTTTAACCCTAACTTCAAAAATTCATAACTTTTTAACCAAGTTGAGTTTGTGAATGATTCTTTTTGCATTGTGTTATGCATGGTTTCAAGCATCTAAAACAGTTTTGTTTCTTTTTTATCTTTCATTTTCAATTTTTTTGGCATTTTCCATTTAGGATCACCCTTTAAACCCTAGAAACTTAGGAAATTCATAACTCCCTTAGGGTTCAGCTTCTGACCTCCCCCTTTGGATGGTGAACTAGTATAGGTTTGGGGTTCCCTTAAGTCCATTTTCAATTTTTTATCTTATGATTTGCTTCTGTTTTTGAGTTTTGCATCATACCATGTTCATATAACCCTAATTTGCATCTTCATTTGCATTCATCTTGTATAAGCTTGCATACATGAACTTGCCATGACATTTTGTGCATCCACATGACATATAAGACATCTTAGGACACATTGAATTCATGTTTGAACATTGCATCACCCATTTTCCATGTTATGCTTTCATTTCATTTCATATGCATTCATGGACTTTCATGCTTCCTTTATGTTTCATTTGCATTCTCATCCCTTGTATGATCATCCACATCTCATGACATACATTTATATCATCTCTTTGCAGCATTAGCCTCATGAACATGCTTCTGATTTTGGTTTTCATCCTTGCATTTCATTTCATTTTCATTTCATTTCATTTCCTTTTGCTAACTTTTCAGGTGGTAAGTCTTTGAGAAGTGAATTTGCCTTCACTTCTCACAATCTCTTCTCACCCCTCTTATGCATTCATTACTGAATTTTACTTTAGTATTAGAGTGAGCTTTCTCATTCATGTTCCGTCCTCACTTTCTTTCTTCAAGCAAATTATCTTCTTAATTGAAGTAAGTTGTCTTGCTTCTTTCTGCTTCTCCTCCTTCCATCTTTCTTCTTCCTTGGTGGCTTTTCCTTGAAGGTCTCATGCAAGCCTCATAAACCCTAGGAATACCCAAGCATGATAAAAATTAGGGTTTGATTATTCCCCCATTAGTTTTACCTTTGTGTCATCTTTTGTGTCTTCTCTTCTCATCTCATAATCAAGGACTAAACCCTTAAGGTTTTAAGACTTTGTGATTAGGGTTATGCATGTATCCTTCTATTAGGATGGAGTGTATAACGTTAATCCTAAGTGTTAAACCCTTAATGTGTTTAAATCCTTTAATCAATCCATCTTAATAATCACTAAGACAAATATCTTGTAACTTGGGCCTTGCATTAGGGTTCTAATTCTTCCTTAATTGGTTAAGAAGGACTAACCCTAGTGTTAATGGACAAGTCCCCCTCAAGTTGTCTTACAAACCATAAAATCCACTTCTTAATCTTATCATTAACTAAAATCCACTTAAATAAGGGCTTTGTTTTGTCATGAGGTTAATCCCTAATCATGGATTAAGTTGAGGAGCCTTCCTCAGCTTAAATGTTCTCATCTATTATCCTTCTATTAGGATGGTGTAATGAGTCCATTAAATCCTTGATTATGGCTTAAACTCATTACTTAACACTAAACAAAAACTCCAAAAAATATCTAAATAATTGCAAGTAGGTTAATGATCTTAATCTTACATCATGGAGATTAAGTGTGAGGTGCTTACTTCATACTTAAGGTATTCTCATTACCCCTAATCAGAGGGAAGATGTGATGAGTTTACTAACCCTTGGTTTAAGCTTAAGCTCATTAACTTATTGACAAACCACAAAAAGCAATAAAAGATTGAAACCCCAAAAACAAACAATAATCGTCTCCTCTGGGATTCTCTTCTCATCTCATTAACTCATAAATGAGAACTCGCTTCTTCCGTCTAAATCAAGACAGTTAGCACCTGAGCCAGACAGGTCATACACTTGAGCATAGACAAGTAAGAAGTTCACAAGTCAATTTATCTTTCAGTCTCTTTGAGTCGAACTACGGTGTTCTGACTTCCTCATTGCACGAGAGGATACGTAGTCATAACTTAACTGTTATCGAACAAAAGTCTCTGTATATTCCCCCTTTTCGAGCATTATTCTTTTAAGCCTCATTGTCTTGAGCTTTGCATTCTTTCCTTACACTGACACTCCTTTTATTCATTTCACATTTCTTTTGCACTGACACTTGCATCCTTTCCCAGCTTTTGCACACAGATAGCACTGACACTACCCCTTTAAACACAAATCTTTCATGCGTGGATCCCGTCGAGTACGACGGACAATCTGGGTGCTAATACCTTCCCAGGTTGTAACCAACCCCCTTTCTCAGTCTCTCTGGTTCGCAACCGTCTTATCCATCTTTTCTTAGGTTTATGCAGCATTACCTTTCCTTCGGGATAAAAATGCCTAGCTGGCGACTCTTTTCAGTTCACCCTTGTGTTCTCTCCCTTTCGCCAACCGTTCGCTTCTGTACCCCTCTTGGCCCAGGTGTCATTTGGTGGGAGCGACAGCTTGGCGACTCTGCTGGGGACCCTTATACTGCAACCAGGGCTTCTGGTTCTTTTTGTGGGTTCCTCCTAGCGCTTGTTTGATTTGTGTTTACTGGGGTGTTATGTGCTAATTGTGTTTATTTAGTTTCTTTATTTATTTCTTTATATACAACTCTATTTATTGCTTTCTTTTAGAGTCTTATGCATATTTCATACTGTCATTGTTGGATCTGGTTTTCTGTTTTGGTGGGTGGGGTTCCATTGAGAGATTAAGGTCCTATACCTGGGACCTGAGTGACGCCTAGGCTAGAGTGGTTCATGTTCTTTCCCATTCCATTTCGGTCTGGTGCGGGAATATGAAACACGGTTCAGATGTGGGTTTCTTCTTGAGAACTCGGTGCTACAGAGTTCCTGTAGTGCTAGGGCTATCTGGGAAGCCTGCTAAGTCTGGATGACCTTTATTTTGACCTTCAGAATCTGGGGTGAATTAGGGGAGGAGCTTTTATGGTTATTGTAAACACTGTACCTTCGGGTTAGAAGTGTTTACACTTCTCGTAACTGGTCCAAGTCTGAGGATCCTTGTTCTAGAACATTACATGTGAGGGGGTTGGGTTGTTTACAGGTTTGCAGGAACCTTTGGCCACATCATACCCTGTTACTGTTCTGTTTAAGAATACTCCACTTTGGACAGTTCTTGTGATTAACCCTGGACATGTGACTCTTTATTTGAGTCCCCCACCCTGGTTATTGGATTTCTGAGCCTCCATCTGGACCTTTAAACATACATGGACCATATGTCAAGACAAATAATCAGATCCAGCTCTTGATCATAAACCCTTGCATATCATTTGTATATATCATCATTGCATCATTTAACATTTTTTTTTTTCAGGGTATCCATCATATCATACTTGGTTTGGTTTTGACCCCTTCTATTGCTTAGACCTCTGCTTCAACTGTTTTCTTCAGTTATTTGCTTCAGTTATCTCCATCATCACCTGCATCAATCTGTCAGAGACTTCCCTCCAGCTTCAGTCTGTGATCTTCATCAGCATTTTACTTCAACTTCTTCATCAGCACTTATGGATGTTCCAAGGAAGAGCAACATATATTATCACTTCTTTGAGCCTTCTTTGACTGGTATCAGGCAGGTCCAGTCACTTATCACACCTAACCACATCTCACTGTTCAGAGAGCACCATGGGGATATTTTGGATATGGTTATGGATTTGGATTCTTCTCAGAGAAGCATGATCCACACATGCTTGCAGTTCTATGACCCTCCACTTAGGTGCTTCACCTTTCCAGACTTTCATATGGGGCCTCTGTTGGAAGAGTTTTCTTTGTTGATTGGAGTGCCTATCAGAGGAGGGATCCCCTTCAACCCGGAGATGACTGCTCCCAGAAGTGAGGAGATAGCAAGGGCACTGTACTTGGAGCCTGCCCTTATTGTTTGCAGATGAGCCTAAATTTGTCAGTAAGAATGCCATCCACTTGTTTCTGCTGAGGAATGTTCAAGGTAATACTGCTGGGGGCAGAATCCTGCAAGAGGATCCCCAAGAAGAACAATTTACTGTTATTGGGGCTGGAGATGAGGTGTATGACAGAAGATTGGATGAGATTGCTGAAAAGTTAAGATCTTTGGAATCTCAGAATCCTGTGGGCTTTGACGTAATGGATATGGGGCTGGTAGATGGGGTGAGGATTCCCCACAAATTCAAACCCCCTTTCTTTGAGAAGTATAATGGTACCTCCTGCCCGCGTACTCATCTGCAATCCTTCTTAGGAAGACTCAAGGCTTATACCATGGACAAGAAGTTATGGATGTTCTATTTTGAGGACAGTCTGACTGGAGCTTCAAGAGAATGGTATTCGCATCTGACAAGGGCCACTATAAGGTGTTGGAAATATTTGGCCGAGGCTTTCATCCGGCAGTACCAGTACAACCTAGACATGGCCCCTAATAGAACTCTTCTAATGTGCATGTCTCAGTCTTCAAGGGAGAGCTTTCAGGATTATGCTCAGAGGTGGAGACAGCTTGCTGCTGCTGTCCAGCCACCCATGTTAGAAAGAGAGATGGCTGACATGTTTATGAACACCTTGCAGGGAACCTATATTGATAGACTTGCTGCTTTCTCCTCTACCGGTTTTGCTGATGTAGTTATAGCTGGTGAGAGAATTGAGAGTCTTTTGAAGATGGGCAAAATTTCATACAATGGCGCAAGTTCCTCCAGTAACCCCAGAAAACCTTTTTCAGGACCCCAAAGGGCGGGTGAAACAAATGCTATTCATGCAAGCAGGGGAAGACCCCAATATTCTCACAGATCAGTGGCAGATGTTACCATCCCGGCTCCAGTTCCACAACAACCATTATATCCTCAACAACAACAACATCACTATCAGCAACCATCTCATTTTCCGCAACAAAGAACTTACAACAACAACAATAACAACCAACAGCAGCTCCCCTTTCAACAGAGGCCATCTCAGGCAAATAGGATGATTGACCTTATCCCTATGCCTTATATTACTTTATTGCCACAACTCCTGGAGCTTAACCTGGTTGAGTTAAGGACGTTGGCACCACTGGATCCTCTTAATCTCCCGAAGAATTATGATGTTAATGTTAGGTGTGCCTTTCACTCCAACACACCTGGTCACATTACCGAGAAATGTAGGGCCTTACAGATGAAGGTGCAAGATCTGGTCGATTCCAAAGCTCTCAATTTCGCACCTCCTCCAAATGTTAATAGAAATCCTATGCCTAATCATGGTGGGCCTAGGATTAATGCCATTGAAGAGGACCAACCATCTACACTAATTGATAATGTTGCACAGATTCAAACACCACTGGCTGAAGTCAAAGTTCAACTTTTAAGATGCCAAGTATTCTCGGGTTGTGGGGCCTGTTGTGAATCGTGTAAAACTACTATTAATGGTTGTGAGAAGCTAAGGTTTGGAATAGATGGCCTCATCAAAGATGGAATCTTGCAAATTACTTCAACAACTCCTTTAGCAACTCTTGTTTCAACAATAATGGATTCTCCTACAGCACCAACAATTCTTCCTTCAACAGTTTCTCCTACAACAACAACAACTATCATTCCTAATGATTCATCAACAACACCAGCAATCACTCCATCCATTATTTCAACAAGTCAAAGTTTAGCAACATTTACTTCTACAACGTCAGCACCCATTGTATCAACGAAATCATCTACAACGCCAGCCAACATTAATGAAGATGTCTCAACGGTCACGATCTATTATGACCCAGCAAATGTTCATCCCAACAATAATTTCCAACAACAAGCTACACCACCTCCTGTCAGATCTCCAGTTACGATCTACTACGATCCGTACACCATCACAGTTCCTTCCGCTGCAGCAATCAGTCTGGTTACCATTACGGTGCCTGGACCTGTTCCTTATGAAAGAAGTAATGCCATACCTTGGCACTACGGCTCTAATCTCTACTGCAATAGGGAGAAAATCACTCTGGATTCATCAACCTCTTCACCACAAGTTGACAATGTTGGGGGAGGCGGAGGCTTCACCAGAAGCGGAAGCCTTTTTGCTTCACAAACACCAAGACCTAATGCAGAAGTAGAAGCTACTGCTAAAGAAAAGGGAAAGAATGTGGTATCTGAAGAGTCAACCGTTAAAGAGAATCCGAAGACGTATTTTGAGCAAGAGGTAGACGAATTCATGAGGATAATAAAGAAGAGTGATTACAAGGTGGTGGACCAACTTCACCAAACCCCCTCCAAGATCTCTATATTATCATTGCTAATGTGTTTCGAAGCCCACAAGAATGCATTGTTGAAGGTCCTGCACGCAGCATATGTGCCGGAAGAGATTACTATTAATCAATTAGAAACTGTGGTCGCAAATGTCAATACCAGTCATGGACTGGGCTTTACAAATGTTGATTTAACAACGGAGGGCACGACCATAACAAGGCTTTGCACATCACCTTGGAATGCAAAGGGGCTGTCCTTTCTCACGTACTGGTGGACATTGGGTCTTCACTCAATGTTCTCCCAAAGAAAGCCCTGGTGAAGTTGGAATATGATGGCTTGGCATTGCGCACAAGTAATTTGGTGGTGAGAGCATTTGATGGCTCTAAAATATCGGTGCTTGGAGAGATCGATTTACCTGTATTGATTGGCCCGCAGACCTTTAAAACTACCTTCTTTGTGATGGACATACAGCCGGCCTACAGCTGTCTGTTGGGTAGACCCTAGATCCACGCCGCTGGCGCTGTTACATCTACCCTTCACCAGAAGTTAAAATTCGAGTGGGAAGGCCAAATCATCACCATTTGCGGGGAGGAGGATATCGTTGTTAGCCAGCTGGCTACGTATAAGTACATAGAAATGGATGGGGAGATCCATGAGACCATGAGTCAGGGGTTTGAGGCCCTTAACATTAATGAAGCAACTGTTTTATTTGGGACTTCCATCACTTCATATCAACAGGCCCGAAAGGTTGTTGAGGAGGGTACCGCTCAAGGCTGGGGCAAACTGCTGCCAGTTGAAAAGAAAGAAGACAGATTCGGGTTGGGTTACAGACCAACTCGACAAGATCAACCAGAGGCTGCAATGGAGCCCAAATTTGTCAGCGAGGGAATGCTTACCCCGGATGCTGTGAATAGTTTGGAAGACGAGGAAGAAGACGAATGCAACCTGGAAAACTGGATACGTCCAAGGATCCCGGGGAACCAAGTCTCAAACTGGTCTTCCCAGGAAATTATAAGAGTTACTCCTGCAGAGTAATTATTATTTCCTGTCTTTAAGCATGCATCAAGTCCTGCATCTTGCCCAAGATGCCAGGGCTCATTTTGTAATCGGGCCATCTTGTATTTTGTGAAAACGATCAATTAATGAATATCAGGACATCTTTTGCAAACGAATCTTCTTTTTCGCTCACTGTTTTTCATTTTTCATTTTTTGTACAAAAATAAAATGGCAATGTTTTTCAAAATAATAACTTCATTTTCACTTTTTCTAAACAAGATAAAACTGATCACTAAAATGAACAAATCTAAACCCTTGCAGAGAGTGCCCGCCAGACTGCACCGACAACAACACCGCTATGACTTCGTATGACTTCGACAATCCGATTAATCAAGCCGATGAAGGGGTTGAAGGAGATTATGAGTTACCCAAATAACTAGCCAGGTTGTTGAGACAAGAGGAGAAGGTTATTTCTCCTCATCAGGAGGAAGTTGAGACAATTAATCTTGGTACCGAAGAAGATTTAAAAGAAGTGAAAATCGGGGCCCGTCTGCAAAATTCAGTGAAAGAGCAACTTATTGACATGCTTCGGGAGTATGTGGATGTTTTTGCCTGGTCTTATCAGGATATGCCAGGTCTGGATACCGACATTGTTATGCACAAGCTGCCTCTAAAGGAAGAATGTCCTCCAGTGAAACAGAAGTTGCGCCGTACACGTCCGGATATGGCCATGAAGATAAAAGAAGAGGTACAAAAATAGTGGGACACCGGTTTCCTTGCTGTAACTAGTTACCCGCCGTGGGTTGCTAACATTGTACTTGTGCCTAAGAAGGATGGCAAAGTACGGATGTGTGTGGATTACCGGGATTTGAACAGAGTTAGCCTGAAAGATGACTTCCCATTACCTCACATTGATGTATTGGTCGACAATACGACTAAGTTCTCAGTGTTCTCCTTCATGGATGGATTTTCAGGATATAATCAGATCAAGATGTCACCTAAAGACATGGAGAAGACAACTTTCATCACACCCTGGGGCACATTCTGTTATAAGGTAATGCCATTCGGACTGACGAATGCTGGTGCCACTTATCAACGGGCTATGGTAACATTATTCCACGACATGATCCACAAAGAAATTGAATGTTATGTGGATGACATGATTGCCAAGTCACTCACAAAAGAAGACCACCTGGTAAATCTGTTGAAGCTATTCAAGCATCTGAGGAAGTACCAGCTGAAGCTAAACCCCAACAAATGCACATTTGGGGTGCGTTCTGGTAAGCTGCTAGAATTTATTGTAAGTAAAAAGGGAATTGAAGTTGACCCTGACAAAGTCAAAGCCATTCAAGAGATGCCTGCACCAAAGACTGAAAAAGAAGTTCGGGGGTTCCTAGGTAGATTGAACTACATTTCAAGGATCATATCTCATCTTACAGCAACCTGTGAGCCTTTGTTCAAGTTGTTAAGGAAAGAACAAACAGTCAGGTGGAATGAAGACTGCCAGAGGGCTTTTGACAAAATCAAGGAATACTTACAAGAGCCTCCAATTCTTATGCCTCCACTTGAAGGAAGACCTCTAATAATGTACTTGACAGTATTAGAAGAGTCAATGGGGTGTGTGTTGGGCCAGCATGACGAGTCTGGTCGAAAAGAGTATGCAATATACTATCTAAGCAAAAAGTTTACTGATTGTGAACAACGTTATTCACTGCTCAAGAAAACTTGTTATGCTTTAGCGTGGGCTGCTCACCGACTAAGGCAGTATATGTTGAGCCACACAACCTTGTTGATCTCCAAGATGGATCCAGTCAAGTACATATTTGAGAAGCCAACACTTACCGGACGAGTTGCAAGATGGAAAATGATTCTCACAGAATATGACATTCAGTACACATCTCAAAAAGCTATCAAAGGCAGTGTATTGTCTGATTATCTAGATGAGCAACCCATTGATGATTACCAGCATATGAGATTTGACTTCCCTGAAGAAGACATCATGTTCATAAAAGCAAGAGATCATAAAGAGCCTGTTCACACTGAAGGGCCTGACCCAGAAGAAGAATGGACAATGATGTTTGATGGGGCTGTTAATATGAATGGTCGTGGTGTTGGTGCAGTTCTCATTACACCTAAGGGAGTTCACATGCCTTTCTCGGCAAAACTAACTTTTTACGGCACTAACAACGAAGCTGAATACGAAGCCTGTATCATGGGTCTTGAGGAAGCCATTTACCTCAGGATCAAGACTTCAACTGTATTCGGAGATTCAGCTTTGGTAATCAATCAAACCAACGGCAAATGGTACACTCACCAGGAGCATCTGATACCCTTCCGGGACTATACAAGGAGATTACTAACTTTCTTCACAACAGTCAAACTTGAGTATATCCCTCGAGATGAAAATCAGTTTGCAGATGCTTTGGCTACCATTTCCTCCATGATCAAAGTTCAAGCTGCCAACTTTGTGCCTCGGATTTCAGTATCCAGACTTGACAGACCAGCATACGTATTCTCAGCAAACCTTGCTAAAGATGATAAGCCTTGGTTCTATGACATCAAATGCTTCTTGAAGGATCAAACATACCCACCTGGGGCATCATCCAATGATAAGAAGACATTAAGAAGGCTGGCTGGTAGCTTCTTCCTGAATGTTGATGGTTCCTTGTACAAAAGAAACTTTGATATGGTACTTCTCAGATGTGTTGATAAGGCAGAGGCAGACTTACTGATGCACGAGGTGCATGAAGGATCTTTTGGTACCCATGCTGGAGGGCATGCAATGGCCAAGAAATTGTTAAGACCGGGTTACTACTGGATCGCAATGGATGCAGACTGTTGTGCTTATGCCAGAAAGTACTACAAATGCCAGATATATGCGGACAAAGTGCATGTGCCTCCAAATTCTTTGAATGTGATGTCTTCACCTTGGCCCTTTGCCATGTGGGGAATTCATATGATTGGCAAGATTGAACCGACTGCATCAAATGGCCACAAATTCATCCTGGTAGCCATTGACTATTTCACCAAATGGGTCGAAGAAGCTTCGTATGCAAATGTCAACAGGCAAGTGGTAGCCCGATTCCTAAAAAGAGACATCATCTGTCGGTATGGAGTGCCCGAGCGAATCATTACTGATAATGGTTCCAACTTGAACAACAAAATGATGGCAGAACTGTGCCAGGACTTCAAGATTCAACATCACAACTCTTCTCCTTACAGGCCATAGATGAATGGCGCTGTTGAGGCAGCTAATAAGAACATTAAGAAGATTGTGAAAAAGATGGTGGTCACCTACAGAGACTGACATGAAATGCTACCATTTTCCTTGCATGGGTACCGTACCTCAATCAGAACATCCACTGGGGCAACACCGTATCAGCTTGTGTATGGTATGGAGGTAGTCCTACCTGTCGAAGTTGAATTACCCTCTCTACGGGTATTGATGGAGGTCAAGTTGAACGAAGCAGAATGGGTCTGGTCTCGATACAATCAACTGAATCTGATCGAAGAGAAGAGATTAGCTGCAATTTGTCATGGGCAGTTATATCAGAAAAGAATGAAGAAAGCCTTCGATCAGAAAGTCAGGCTTCGGTAATACCAAGTAGGAGATCTGGTGCTGAAAAGACTTATTCCTTCTCATACAGACCACAGGGGCAAGTGGACTCCGAACTACGATGGTCCATTCATAGTGAAGAAAGTTTTCTCTGGTGGAGCACTGATGCTCACTACTATGGTTGGTGAAGATTTCCTGTCCCCCGTGAATTTAGATGCAGTTAAAAAATACTTCGCATAAAATGACCCGCTGGACATAAAAACAAAATGTAAGTCCAGGAAAATATAGGGCATCCCGGCGAGTCAAAAACAGAATAAAAGACTCGGGCAAAAATAAGGGAAAATAAAGAAAAATGTACACCCGCTGAGTTGAAAAGCCGCATTGGAATGCTCAGGAAAAAATGGGTATCCCGGTGGATCGAAAACCCGAAAGGGCGATCCACGCAAAATAAGGGAATAAGTGAACAACTGTATTTTGAATTCGTCTGTATCACCCACAATATGGCAAGCTTCTAAAGGATCAAGCGTCGATCAGAATCAACCTTCTTCAGAAAGCAAGATGAGAAGAACGTCAATGTCATACGATTCATAGCAAAAGGGAATCTCACTAAAGCCTCATCAACATTGCCAACACCTTTTTGTTTCTCAATTTGTAACGATCTCCTCATTTCAGGGGATCTGTTTCTTTGACTGTACTTGCCAATTCAGGGCACACAAATTAATAAAATCAGATTTGCAGTCATACTTCGTCTTGTACATTTTTTTTCATTTGCAAAAATGTCCGATATCCTTGATGTAACGTTGCATAAATACAAATGCGCTTTTCTAATCACATGCTTGCAGGAAGTATATTACTTACTCCCGGGAGTGTCTAAACTCCTATGATGGAATCCAGTAAAGGATACCTCGGGGTACTTGTGCGTTTCTTTGTCATAACAGGATTGCAGGTATTCAGAGCGCCACACGGGGCATGAAAGGTTTTCCCCCAGCAAAGATGCCGAATCATTATTTCCTCGGCATCTTCCAAACAGCACCAGAGATGCTTTCTACCCATCAGAGTTGTCGGGCATCACTTCTCCAACACTTTCTTCAAAGCAGCATCAGAAGGTGTTCATGTCCCCAGCTGAGTTGTCAGATATTATCATCCTCAGCAGGATTCCTACAAAAATCTATAGGAAGATCGTTCAGTGATCTTTCTCCTCCCCAGCCGAGTGTTAGACAGGGAACCATCTCCCCACAGAGCTCCAGCCTCTATCAAGAAGAGCAATGTCTGAAAATCTCACAACAAAGTGACGAAAGCTTCCATAGCCCCCAACTGGGCTCCTCATTACCAAGATAGGTCTATCAGTGACCTATTTCCCCAAGCAGAATCATCTGTATCAGATCTACCAATGATTTCATCCCCAGCTGGGATATTCTTTCGAAACAGATCATTCGGAGATCTCCACAGCAACGGGATCCAAATCCCGGATCAGTATCTTTTGCATAATCATAGCAATTATATCATATTTCCCCTCAGAGCTTAGCATTCCGTCTAATACAGAGCATTACAGTAAAAATCAAACATATTGCATAATCACAAGTCATGTTTTGAATCATTCACCTATGTATATCAACATAAAGACTCATAGTCCCAACGGAAAGCCAAAGCATCCCATTTGCACTCATAAATATATGTTAATATATACTCTTTTCGACACCCGTCCGTGTCATATCATTCCCCCACAGATATAAACCAAACAGATATCTATACACTCTCTGGACACTCATCCGTGTCACCACTCCCCAGCATGGTTGCCTAAACACTTATTGTAAACCAAAACACTTGTTTATAATACACTTTTTTTGACACCCGTCTGTGTCATCCTATCCCCACAGATCTCCAGAATATTTTTTACACTTATAAGACTCATAACTTATACACTTTTCTCTTATGACACCCGTCCGTGTCGTACTCTCCCCAGCAAGTTGGATACTCGTCTGTGTTTCACTCATGATTATCTTTACTCATACAGATACTCGTCCGTATCTTGTATACACACTTGTTTTCCCCTCAGATTCAACACTCGTCCGCGTTCTTTGTTAACCAGTTGGTACTCGTCCGTATCATCATCTCTGAACATGCGTCAGTGTTTGTTTCTACCGATACTTGTCCGTATCATAGTCTTAGAGATGCTCGTCCGCATCTTTAATCTATACGCAGTGTCAAACACTTATACCTTTCATTTCTTGGATGTAAACACTCGTCCGTGTTTACTATTCCGCAGCAAATCCCTAGCAAAATTTCTTTAATATCTGACATTCGTCCTATGTCATGATACTTTTGGCAGCCGTACCCTGCCCGGTGATCGTCCTTCACCCTTTGATGATCGTCCCTCATCATTCCCCCAGCGGAGTCTCCATTATTGGAACCCTTTCTATCCGACATTCGTCCTATGTCGTGATATTTAGCAGTCGTCCCATTCTAGGTGATCGTCCTTCACCTTTTTGATGATCGTCCTTCATCATTTTATCCGATGGTCGGCCCCCATCGTTGACCTTGTTATCTGACATTTGTCCTATGTCATGATAAAACCCGAGAGCATCCATACCCTTCTAGGTGATCGTCCTTCACCTCTTGATGATCTTCTTTCATCATGCTTATCCGATGGCCGTCCTCATCATCAACCTTTTCTATCCGGCATTCGTCCTATGTCGTGATAATTTCGGCAGCCGTCCCCTGCCAGGTGATCGTCTTTCACCTTAGATGATCGTCCCTCATATTTCTCCCCAACAGAGCAGCCGTCCCCTGCCAGGTGATCGTCCTTCACCTCCTCATCTTTCTCCCCAACAGAGCAGCCGTCCCCTGCTAGGTGATCGTCCTTCACCTTTGATGACCGTCCCTTATCATTTACTTCTTTAAACCTGATCATTGCCATTACCTTCAATCCCCAGAGAGTCTTGTTTCTTTACTTGATGGTCGTCCCCATCATGATCCCTTTATTTCCCCAGCATGTCGGTCGTCCCCGTCACCGCTTTATCCCCAGCAGCCGTCCTCTGCTCGATGGTCATCCTCCATCACCCACACTTTATAATCATACTTTACTTCCTTTTACAATCTATATCTCTTTTCTTATTCACCCAGTGAGTGCAAATTTTGAACTGTCTTTGGTATTCAACTACAAGTTATCGTGTTGGTATGATAAGCCCGTCGCTTACATCCTGCACAGCTAACTCATGCTTGAATAGGGGCAGCTGTAAACACCCCAAATTTGCCCTCACCAAGTTCACACCATGGCTTGTGATCTCTCATATTTGCATTAGCTTAATCATATCATATCATGTTGCATTTTTTCTTCACTACATTGGTTCAAGTCATCTGCATCTAGGGTTTGTGATCTGAGCAATCCAAGATCCTTCTGAGCCACTCCAAAGGTCTTCAATCATCTCAAGAGGGTCTATGTATGTTCAAACATCATATTATATCCTCCCAAGATCAAGGAAGTCAGAAAATCATAAGAACTAGCAAGGCATGGAAGTAGAGCCAGGTTTAACTGCATAGATGACCTAAAATTTGGGTTTTGGTTTCAGAGGCCATAACTCCAAATAATTTGGTCATTCTTGTTTCTATTGGTCTCAATATGTTATAAGGATCATATGTACCAAGTTTGATGAAGAAATTCATTGTGGAAGTCATCTGATCACTGGCTAACTTCTTGAGCAAGTCAGAGCAAAATCAGGGCATCTGAGGCCCCCATCAATGGACCCAAAGTGGATTTTTCATCAAATTGAATTTATATGGTCTTTATTTGATCATTGAAGTGTTTAGAAGTTCACAAATTTGAAGAAAAGTGGGCTAAACCAAAAGTTGCCAAATATGGAAATGACTTGTAATGTAAACTTTCCATTTTAGGAAAGTTTTTCAACCTCCTCTTTCTTAACCAAAAATGCTTCGAATGAAAAATTGTTGGTCATGAAAGTTGTAGATTGGATCATTCCCTTTTCAAAAAGTACAAGAACAAGATCTAATTCATTTTGTAACTCAATTTATGGCTTTCCAAAGTTGGCAAAAATCACATAATTTCATGTTTCATGCCAAAAGGGATTTTTTTGCAAAACCTCATACCAAACCATTTTGTGACTTCTAAATGACTTCTATGCATCATTACAACTTGCCAAAATCAGAATTGCACAAATTCACAAAGTTTCATGCCTTGGATCACAAGCCTCCATAAGTCATTTTTTTTCATAAATTCTCAAAAAGAGGGATTTTTGCAAGAAGGACTTCTAATGATTGATTTGGTTTCTAATTGGTCTCAAAACATTATAACAACATTACATGATCCATTTTGCTGCAAATTGCCCAAGAGTTCACAATATTTCTTGCCTTGATTCAAAAGAAACTTCAAAGAGGGCAAAATGCAAAAACTATGTCATCTTGATATCCAAGCCATCCAACTGCCTTCTTTTGATCCTAGGGCTCACCATAAACCATGCGGAAGCAAGACACCCCATTGAACCACTTCTGTTCCAGCCCATGCTTATAGTACACACACTTTTGACTTTTTGCAAAACAAGTCATACCAATCAAGCTGTGACATTACCAACTTTCTGACCAATCCCAATACCTTATATTAATCAAAAGCAATCCAAAACAGACCACACACAAGCCTGAACTCTCCCATAAGCCAGGATTCACAAAAATTGCCAAAACCTTAATCTCTTCGAAACTCCTTCCACAGCCATCAAACTTCAAATTTTTCTTCACCAATAAGTCACACATCATCCATAGAACAAGAATCAACCCTTAAAACAGCCTGAAACATCACATATCAAATCCTCAAATTCTGCTACACCAGAACTGGGATCTTCAAACTAGCCACCATCAAAAGTTTTGGAGCATCCCATTATCTTCAGGTGGATCAGAGGAGACTTTTTGCATGAAGGAGAGGCCTGGAAAGCTCACATTTGCAGTTCATCGTCTCAGGTAATCTCAAGAACAAAACTTTTCAGACCTTGAATTTTTTGTTACAAAATGAAAATATATGTTATGGGGATCACACTGATGCTTTTAGAATTGGAAATGGTGAAGAAATGACTATTTTGTGACTCTCTGAAATTTCACCCGTGAAAATAATTTGATTCGTTTCTCCTTGTTCATGTGTTGTAAATGGTGTTTGAGGGTTGATTTGAGTTGGGTTTGGATAGAGGATCATTTCTGGGTGGTTGATTTGGGGTGGGGTGGCCTGTAGAGAGTTTTAGGGTTTTGTCCCGCCGGAGAAGATGGTCGGAGCTCCCCTCTGGTCACCTGAAAGTGTTTAAACCCTAATCCCTAATTAATTTGCCAGATTGATTCGTAGCCCTTGGATGAGGATTAGGTTAAGTTGTGAACGGCTCAGATTAAGTCACTTAGCCCTAATTCATTTTTATTAAATTAATTGAGATTAATTAGTTTAATTAAGTCAGAGTGAATCTCAGCCATTAAAAAACGCGCCAGTCAACCCTGGAATCTTAACTTTGAATTTGGAACTCAGGATCTTCATACTTTTCATATTTATAATTTTTATTTTATTTTTCTTTCTATTTCTTTTCACGAATTTTTAAAAATAGGAAAAAACATCAAAAAATTCTGAAATTGTTTATCAAGCCTTTTATTAATTTTCAGAACCCAAAAATATTTTTATTTTTATTTTTCAGCATTAAAAAATATTTTTAAATCATTTAAATGTTATTTTTAATTAGTTAATTGATTTTAATTAATTAAAAATACATTTAGGTATTTAAAAATTACACAAAAATTCAGAGAACATTCTTAGGCATTTAGAAACATTTACAAACTCACCACACAAATTTCTTTTTGGTTTTGATCACACTTTGACATTTTTCAAATGAATTAGGGTTCTTAAATTTGCATATTTTTAACCCTAACTTCAAAAATTCATAACTTTTAAACCAAGTTGAGTTTGTAAATGATTCTTTTTGCATTGTGTTATGCATGGTTTCAAGCATCTAACAACATTTTTGTTTATTTTTTATCTTTCATTTTCAATTTGTTTGGCATTTTCCATTTAGGATCACCCTTTAATCCCTAGAAACTTAGGAAATTCATAACTCCCTTAGGGTTTAGCTTCTGACCTCCCCCTTTGGATGGTGAACTAGTATAGGTTTGGGGTTCCCTTCAGTCCATTTTCAATTTTTTTATCTTATGATTTGCTTCTGTTTTTGAGTTTTGCATCATACCATGTTCATATAACCCTAATTTGCATCTTCATTTGCATTCATCTGGTATAAGCTTGCATACATGAACTTGCCATGACATTTTGTGCATCCACATGACATATAAGACATCTTAGGACACATTGAATTCATGTTTGAACATTGCATCACCCATTTTCCATGTTATGCTTTCATTTCATTTCATACGCATTCATGGACTTTCATGCTTCCTTTATGCTTCATTTGCATTCTCATCCCTTGTATGATCATCCACATCTCATGACATACATTTATATCATATCTTTGCATCATTAGCCTCATGAACATGCTTCTGATTTTGGTTTTCATCCTTGCATTTCATTTCATTTTCATTTCATTTCATTTCCTTTTGCTAACTTTTCAAGTGGTAAGTCTTTGAGAAGTGAATTTGCCTTCACTTCTCACAATCTCTTCTCACCCCTCTTATGCATTCATTACTGCATTTTACTTTTGTATTAAAGTGAGCTTTCTCATTCATGTTCCCTCCTCACTTTCTTTCTTCAAGAAACATATCTTCTTAATTGAAGTAAGTTGTCTTGCTTCTTTCTGCTTCTCTTCCTTCCATCTTTCTTCTTCCTTGGTGGCTTTTCCTTGAAGGTCTCTTGCAAGCCTCATAAACCCTAGGAATACCCAAGCATGATAAAAATTAGGGTTTGATTAGTCCCCCATTAGTTTTACCTTTGTGTCATCTTTTGTGTCTTCTCGTTTCATCTCATAATCAAGGACTAAACCCTTAAGGTTTTAAGACATTGTGATTAGGGTTATGCATGTATCCTTCTATTAGGATGGAGTGTATAACTTTAATCCTAAGTGTTAAACCCTTAATGTGTTTAAATCCTTTAATCAATCCATCTTAATAATCACTAAGACAAATAGCTTGTAACTTGGGCCTTGCATTAGGGTTCTAATTCTTCCTTAATTGGTTAAGAAGGACTAAC
This sequence comes from Lathyrus aphaca, assembly GCA_963966055.1. Classification (NCBI taxonomy): domain Eukaryota; kingdom Viridiplantae; phylum Streptophyta; class Magnoliopsida; order Fabales; family Fabaceae; genus Lathyrus; species Lathyrus aphaca. The sequence continues at coordinate 213,579,374 of OZ014521.1, forward strand.
CCTAGTGTAAATAGACAAGTCCCCCTCAATTTGTCTTACAAACCATAAAATCCACTTCTTAATCTTATCATTAACTAAAATCCACTTAAATAAGGGCTTTGTTTTGTCATGAGGTTAATCCCTAATCATGGATTAAGTTGAGGAGCCTTCCTCAGCTTAAATGTTATCATCTATTATCCTTCTATTAGGATGGTGTAATGAGTCCATTAAATCCTTGATTATGGATTAAACTCATTACTTAACACTAAACAAAAACTCCAAAAAACATCTAAATAATTGCAAGTAGGTTAATGATCTTAATCTTACATCATGGTGATTAAGTGTGAGGTGCTTACTTCATACTTAAGGTATTCTCATTACCCCTAATCAGAGGGAAGATGTGATGAGTTTACTAACCCTTGGTTTAGGCTTAAGCTCATTAACTTATTGACAAAGCACAAAAAGCAATAAAAGATTGAAAACCCAAAAACAAACAATAATCGTCTCCTTCGGGATTCTCTTCTCATCTCATTCACTCATAAACGAGAACTTGCTTCTTCTGTCTAATGCAAGACAGTTAGCACCTGAGCCAGACAGGTCATACACTTGAGCATAGACAAGTAAGCAGTTCACAAGTCAATTTATCTTTCAGTCTTTTTGAGTCGAACTACGGTGTTCTGACTTCCTCATTGCACGAGAGGATACGTAGGCATAACTTAACTGTTATCGAACAAAAGTCTATGTATATTCCCCCTTTTCCAACATTATTCTTTTAAGCCTCATTGTCTTGAGCTTTGCATTCTTTCCTTACACTGACATTCCTTTTATTCATTTCACATTTCTTTTGCATTGACACTTGCATCCTTTCCCAGCTTTTGCACACAGATAGCACTGACACTACCCCTTTAAACACAAATCTTTCAAGCGTGGATCCCGTCGAGTACGACAGACAATCTGGGTGCTAATACCTTCCCAGGTTGTAACCAACCCCCTTTCTCAGTCTCTCTGGTTCGCAACCATCTTATCCCTCTTTTCTTAGGTTTATGTTGCATTACCTTTCCTTCGGGATAAAAATTCCTAGTTGGCGACTCTTTTCAGTTCACCCTTTTGTTCTCTCCCTTTCGCCGACCGTTCGCGTCTGTACCCCTCTTGACCTGGTGTCATTTGGTGGGAGCGACATTGTATTTTGACCCACCACGGGCATGTATTGTAAACAAACTATGTATTTTCATCATTTGTAATATATCAGTTTGTTTTATTTTGGTGGGCTTTATCTCTCAAAATCATCAAGCATTTCCTCGAGGTCTAGGAAGGTCAAAACCAAAGAACCAAATCGGATACCCTTGGAAGACAAATAAGCATATTGCATTTGCATACTAACATTTCTTTGTTTTGTAGGTTTTTGTTTTATTTGTTGTTTCTCACTTTGTTGTGGTTTCGGGAAACATTGCTCGCAGACGAGTGTTCCCAGTCAACCAAATTCACCGGTACCCAACGCGAAACAACCTTCCGGGTATTTAGATGGATCAGGTACAGTAGGACCTGAATGAAGTAAGGAACCAAATGGAAAACGAAAGGGTTGATATGAGAAATCAAATGACTCAGTTTATGGCGGTGATGACTGGCTTAGCCCAGAGCCAGGAAAGATTGAGGGAATTCGTAGAAATGCAGACTCCTGATGAACACCATCCTGGTACAGGAGGAACCAACAATAATGAACGCGGGCAGCCTCGCATTGACCCACCAGAGTTTGGGCCCCATCTGAACCCAGATGTTAATGTCACAAGGAATATTCAAGGAAACACTGCTGGAGGCAGGATCTTGCAAGAAGACCCTCAAGAAGAGCAGTTCACAGTTATTGGGGCTGGGGATGATGTGTATGACCGAAGGCTGGATGAGATTGTTGAGAAGCTGAGGTCTTTGGAATCCCAGAATTCTCTAGGCTTTGACATAATGGACATGGGGCTGGTAGATGGGGTGAGGATCCCTCACAAATTCAAACCCCCATGCTTTGAAAAATATAATGGTACCTCCTACCCGCGTACTCATCTGCAGTCTTTCTTGGGGAGACTCAAGGCTTATACCATGGACGAGAAGTTATGGATGTTCTATTTTGAGGACAACCTGACTGGGGCATCAAGAGAATGGTATTCGCATCTGACCAGGGCCACTATAAGATGTTGGAAAGACTTGGCCGAAGCCTTCATCCGTCAATACCAGTACAACCTAAACATGGCTCCCAATAGAACCCTCTAATGGGCATGTCTCAGTCTTCAAGGGAAAGCTTTCGGGATTATGCTCAGAGGTGGAGACAGCTTGCTGCTGCTGTACAGCCACCCATGTCTGAACGGGAAATGGCTGACATGTTTATGAACACTCTTCAGGGAACATATATTGACAGACTTGCTGCTTTCTCTTCCACCGGTTTTGCTGATGTAGTTATAGCTGGTGAGAGAATTGAGAGTCTTCTGAAGATGGGTAAAATCTCTGACAGCGGTGCAAGCTCCTCCAACAATACAAGAAAACCTTTTTCAGGACCCCGAAGGACGGGTGAAACAAATTCTATTCATGCAAGCAGGGGCAGACCCCAATATTCTCACAGATTAGTAGCAGCCATTACTATCCCGGCTCCAGCTCCACAACATCCACTTTTCCCTCAACAGCAACAACAATAACACTATCAGTAACAACCACACTTTCCGCAACAAAGAACGTACCACAATAACAACAACAACCAACAGCAGCGCCCCTTTCAACAGAGGCCATCTCAAGCAAATAGGGTGATTGACCCCATTCCTATGCCTTATGCCGCTCTACTGCCACGACTCCTGAAGCTCAACCTGGTTGAGTTAAGGACGTTGGCTCCACCAGATCCTCTCAACCTCCCGAAGAATTATGATGCCAATGCTAGGTGCGCCTTCCATTCCAACGCACCTGGTCACAATACTGAGAAGTGTAGAGCCTTGCAAATGAAGGTTCAGGATTTGGTCGATTCCAAAGCTCTCAACTTCGCACCTTCTCCGAATGTTAGCAGAAATCCTATGCCTAATCATGTTGGGCCTAGGATTAATGCCATAGAGGAGAACCAACCATCTGCACTGATTAATAGTGTTGCACAGATTCGAACGCCGCTGGCAGAAGTCAAAACTCAACTCTTAAGATGCCATATATTCTCAGGTTGTGAGGCCTGCTGCGAATCGTGCAAGACTGCTATTAATGGTTGTGAGAGGCTAAGGCTTGGCATAGATGGTCTTATCAAAGATGGAATTTTGCAAATTACCACGACGGCGTCTACAACATCAACAACTCTTTCTTCAGCAACAATAGATCCTCCTACAACATCAACAATTCTTTCTTCAGCAACAATAGATCCTCCTACAACTGCAGCAACTATTGTTCCCACTAATTCATCCACAAGTCCAGCAATCACTCCACCCATTATTTCAACAAACCTAAGTTCAGCAACACTTACTTCTACAACATCAACACCCATCTTATCAACAGAATCGCCTACAACACCAACAAACGCTAACGAAGATGTCTCAACGGTCACAATCTATTATGACCCAGCAACTGTTCATCCCAACAACAATTTTCAACAACAAACTGCAACACCTACTGTCGGATCTCCAGTCACAATCTATTACGACCCGCATACCATCACAGTTCCTTCCGCTGCAGCAATCAGTCCAGTAACCATTACGGTACCTGGACCCGTTCCTTATGAAAGCAGTAATGCCATACCTTGGCACTACGACTCTGATCTCTACAGCGACGGAAAGAAAATCACTCTAGATTCGTCAACCTCTTCACCACAAGTTGACAATGTTGGGGTAGGCAGAGGCTTCACCAGAAGCGGACGCCTTTTTGCCTCGGAAATACCAAGACCCAATGCTGAAGCAGAGGCTGCTGCTAAAGCAAAAGGGAAGAATGTGGTACTCGACGAGCCAGATATTAAAGAAACTCTGAAAACCTCTTTTGAGCAAGAGGTGGACGAGTTCTTTAGAATAATAAAAAAGAGTGATTACAAAGTGGTGGACCACTTTCATCAGACGCCCTCCAAAATCTCTATATTATCATTGTTAATGTGTTCTGAAGCCCATAGGAATGCACTCTTGAGGGTCCTGCACATAGCTTACGTGCCAGAAGAGATTACGGTTAATCAGTTGGAAACAGTGGTTGCAAATGTTAACACCAGTCATGGACTGGGCTTCACAGATGCTTATTTAACGACGGAGGGACGCAATCATAACAAGGCTTTACACATTACCATAGAGTGCAAAGGTGCTATTCTTTCTCATGTGCTAGTAGACATTGGGTCCTCGCTCAATGTCCTCCCTAAGAAAGCCTTGGCGAAGCTGGAATATGATGGTTTGTCATTGCGTCCAAGTAACTTGGTGGTAAGAGCGTTTGATGGCTTTAAGAGATCAGTGCTTGGAGAGATTGAATTACCCGTAATGATTGGCCCACAATTCTTTAAAACTACTTTCTTCGTGATGGACATTCAGCCGGCCTACAGCTGTTTGTTGGGTAGACCCTGGCTTCACACCACTGGCGCTGTTACATCTACCTTTCACTAGAAATTAAAATTTGAGTCGGAAGGCCAGATCATCACAATCTGCTGGGAGGAAGACATTTTCGTTAGCCAATTGGCTACTTACAAGTATATAGAGATGGATGGGGAGATCCAAGAGACTATGAGCCAAGGGTTTGAGGCCCTTAACATCAATGAAGCAACTGCTGTGTCTGGAACTTCTATCACTTCATATCAACAAGCCCAGAAGGTTGTTAAAGAAGGTACCGCTCAGGGATGGGGCAAGCTGCTGCCAGTAGAAAAGAAAGAAGACAGATTCGGGTTGGGTTACAGACCAATCCGACAAGATCAACCAGAGGCTGCAACGGAGCCCAAATTTGTCAGTGGGGGAATGCTTACCCCAGATGTTGTGAACAGTCTGGAAGACGAGGAAGAAGGCAACCGCAACCTGGAAAACTGGATACGTCCAAGGATCCCGGGGAACCAAGTCTCTAACTGGTCTTCCCAAGAAATTATAAGAGTTACTCCTGCAGAGTAATTATTATTTCCTGTCTTTTAGCATGCATCAAGTCCTGCATCTTGCCCAAGGTGTCAGGACTCATTTTGTAATAGGGCCATCTTGTATTTTGTGCAAATGATTAATTAATGAATATCAGGACATCTTTTGCAAACAAGTCTCTTTTTTTCGCTCACTGTCTTTTTTCGTTTTTCATTTTTGTACAAAAACAATAAAATGGCAATGTTTTCAAAATAAACAACTTCATTTTCACTTTTTATAAACAAGATAAAACTAATCACAAAAATGAACCAATCTAAACCCTTGCAGAGAGTGCCCTCCAGATTGCACCGACAACAACACTGCTATGACCTCGTATGACTTCGACAATCCGATTAATCAAGCCGATGAAGGGGTTGAAGAAGACTATGAGCTACCTGAAGAACTAGCCAGGTTGTTAAGGCAAGAGGAGAAGGTTATCACTCCTCATCAGGAGGAGGTTGAGACAGTTAATCTTGGTACAAAAGAATACTTGAAAGAACTGAAGATCGGGGCCCGTCTGCAAGAATCAGTGAAGGAACAACTTATTAACATGCTTCTAGAGTACGTTGATGTCTTTGCCTGGTCCTATCAAGACATGCCAGGTCTGGATACCGACATCATTGTGCACAAGCTGCCTTTGAAGGAAGACTGTCCTCCAGTGAAGCAGAAGCTACGCCGTACTCGTCCGGATATGGCCATGAAGATAAAAGAAGAGGTACAAAAACAGTGGGACGCCGGTTTCCTTGCTGTAACTAGTTACCCTCCGTGGGTTGCTAATATTGTACCTGTGCCTAAGAAGGATGAAAAAGTGTGAATGTGTGTAGATTACCGAGATCTGAACAGAGCTAGCCCAAATGATGGTTTCCCTTTACCTCACATCGATGTATTGGTCGACAACACGACTCAGTTCTCGGTGTTCTCCTTCATGGATGGATTTTCAAGATATAATCAGATCAAGATATCACCTGAAGACATGGAGAAGACTACTTTCATCACACCCTGGGGCACATTCTGTTATAAGGTAATGCCATTTAGATTGAAGAATGTCGGGGCAACTTATCAGCGGGCTATGGTAACATTATTCCATGACATGATCCATAAAGAAATTGAATGCTACGTGGATGATATGATCGCCAAGTCCCTCATTGAAGAAGACCATCTGGTAAATCTGCTGAAATTGTTCAAGCGTCTGAGGAAGTATCAGTTGAAGCTAAACCCTAACAAATCTACATTCGGGGTACGGTCCGGTAAGCTGCTGGGATTTATTGTAAGTGAAAAGGGAATTGAAGTTGACCCTGACAAAGTCAAAGCCATTCAAGAGATGCCTACACCGAGGACTGAAAAGGAAGTTCGGGGATTCTTAGGTAGATTGAACTACATATCAAGGTTCATATCTCATCTCACTGCAACCTGTGAGCCCTTGTTCAAGTTATTAAGAAAAGAACAAACGGTCAGGTGGAATAAAGACTGCCAGAAGGCTTTTGACAAAATCAAGGAGTACTTACAAGAACCTCCAATCCTTATGCCTCCAGTTGAAGGAAGACCTCTAATAATATACCTGACAGTATTAGAAGGATCAATGGGGTGTGTGTTGGGCCAGCATGACGAGTCTGGTCGAAAAGAGTATGCAATATACTACCTAAGCAAAAAGTTTACCGACTGTGAACAACGTTATTCACTGCTCGAGAAAACTTACTGTGCTTTAGCGTGGGCTGCTCGCCGACTAAGACAGTATATGTTGACCCACACTACCTTGTTAATCTCAAAGATGGACCCATTCAAGTACATATTTGAGAAGCCAAGACTTATCGGAAGGGTTGCACGATGGCAAATGATTTTGACAGAATATGACATTCAGTACACATCTCAAAAGGCCATCTAGTTGAGCAACCCATGGATGATTACCAGCCAATGAGATTTGACTTCCCTGATGAAGACATCATGTTCCTAAACACAAAAGATCATGAAGAGCCTATTCACACTGAAGGGCCTGACCCAGAAGAAGAATGGACAATGATGTTTGATGGGGCTGTTAATATGAACGGTCGGGGAGTTGGTGCAGTGCTCATTACACCTAAAGGAGTTTACATGCCTTTCTCGGCAAAACTCACCTTTGCATGCACTAACAACGAAGCTGAATACGAAGCCTGTATCATGGGTCTTGAGGAAGCCATTGTCCTCAGGATCAAGAATTTAACTGTATTCGGAGATTCAGCTTTGGTAATCAACCAGACCAACGGAAAATTGTACACTCACCAAGAGCATCTGATTCCATACCGTGACTATACGAGGAGATTACTGACTTTCTTCACAACAGTCAAACTTGAGTACATCCCTCGAGACGAAAATCAGTACGCAGATGCTTTGGCTACCATTTCCTCCATGATCAAGGTTCAAGCTGCCAACTTTGTGCCTCGGATTTCAATATCCATACTTGACCGACCAGCATACGTATTCTCAATGGACATTGCTAAAGATGACAAGCCTTGGTTCCACGACATCAAATGCTTCTTAGAGGATCAGACATACCCACCTGGGGCATCATCCAATGATAAGAAGACATTAAGAAGGTTGGCTGGTAGTTTCTTCATGAATGCTGATGGTTCGTTATACAAGAGGAACTTTGACATGGTGCATCTTAGATGTGTTTATAAGAAAGAAGCAGATTTGTTGATGCATGAGGTGCATGAAGGATCTTTCGGTACCCATGCTGGAGGACATGTAATGGCTAAAAAATTGTTAAGATCAGGCTACTACTGGATCACAATGGACGCAAACTGTTGTGCCTATGCCAGGAAGTGCCACAAATGCCAGATTTATGCGGATAAAGTGCATGTGACTCCAAATCCTTTGAACGTGATGTCTTTACCTTGGCCCTTTGCAATGTGGGGCATTGACATGATTAGAAAGATCGAACCGACTGCTTCAAATGGCCACAGATTCATCCTGGTAGCCATTGATTACTTCACCAAATGGGTTGAAGCAGCTTCATATGCGAATGTCACCAGGCAAGTGGTAGCCCAATTCCTGAAAAGAGACATCATCTGTCGGTATGGAGTACCCGAGCGAATCATTACTGATAATGGTTCCAACTTGAACAACAAAATGATGGCAGAGCTGTGTCGGGACTTCAAAATACAACACCACAACTCTTCTCCTTACATGCCAAAGATGAATGGCGTTGTTGAGGCAGCTAACAAGAATATCAAGAAGATTGTGCAGAAGATGGTGGTTACTTACAAAGACTGGCATGAAATGCTACCATTTGCCTTGCATGGGTATCACACCTCGATCAGAACATCCACTGGGAAACACCTTATCAACTAGTATATGGTATGGAGGCAGTCCTACCTGTTGAAGTTGAATTACCCTCCTTACGGGTACTGATGGATGTCAAGTTGAATGAAGCAGAATGGGTCCGATCTCGGTATAATCAACTGAATCTGATCGAAGAAAAGAGATTAGCTGCAATTTGTCATGGGCAGTTATATCAGAAAAGAATGAAGAAAGCCTTTGATCAGAAAGTCAGGCTTCGGGAATACCAAGTGGGAGATCTTGTGCTGAAAAGACTCCTTCCTCCTCATACAGACCATAGGAGCAAGTGGACTCCAAACTACGACGGTTTGTTCATAGTAAAGAAGGTTTTATCTGGTGGAGCACTGATGCTCACTACTATGGACGGTGAAGATTTCTTATCCCCTGTGAATTCAGATGCAGTTAAAAAATATTTCGCATAAATGACCCGTTGGACATAAAAACAGAATGTAAGTCCAGGCAAAATTTGGGCATCCCGACGAGTCAAAAACAGAATAAAAGACTCGGGCAAAAATAAGGGAAAAATTGAAAAAATGTACACCCACTGAGTTGAAAAGCCGCATTGGACAGCTCAGGAAAAAACGGGTATCCCGGTGGATTGAAAACCCGAAAGGGCGATCCACGCAAAATAAGGGAATAACTAAACAATTGCATTCTGAATTCATCTGTATGACTTACAACACGGCAAGCCTCAAAAGGTTAAAGCATTGGTCAGAATCAACCTTCCTCAGAAAGCAAGATAAGAAGAACGTCAAGGTCATACGGGTCATAGCAAAGGGAAGCTCACTGAAGCGTCGTCAACATTGCCAGCACCTTTATTTTTCACAATTTGTAACAATCTCCTCATTTCAGGGGATCTGTTTCTTTGACTGTATTTGCCAATTCAGGGCACCCGAATTAATGAAATCAGAGTTTTTAGTCACACTCCGTCTTGTACATTTTTGTTTCGTTTGCAAAATGTCTAATATTCATGATATGATACTTGCATAAAACAGACGTGCCTTTCTAATTACATGCTTACAGTAAATATATTTACTTCTAGGAATATCTAACTCCTATGATGGAATCCGGTAAGGGATGCCTCAGGACACTTGTGCGTTTCTTTGTCTTAATAGGATTGCAGGTATTCAATACATGGGGCATGCCAAACATACTTCCTCCCCTAACAGTATCTGGAATGTTTTTCCCCAGCGAAGTTTCCAAGGCATCATTTCTCCAGCTCATCTTCTTCAAGTAGCATCAGAAAATGCTCATTTCCCCAGCTAAGTTGTCAAGCATCCTTATCTCTAGCCCTCCCCCCACAGAGTTCCAACCTCTTCCCGGAAGAGCAATATCTGAATCTTCACACAACAAAGTGACGAAAGCTTCCACATCCCCAGTTGGGCTCTTCATTACAAAGATAGGTCTATCAGTGACCTATTTCCCCAAGCAGAGTCATATATCTTATCAAATCTACCAATGATCTCATCCCCAGCTGGCGCATCACTTCAAGCAGATCAACCAGAGATCTTCACTGCAGTGGGATCCGAATCCCGAACCGGTTTCTTTTGCATAATCATAGCATTCGCATCATTTTCCCCCCAAAGCGTAGCATTCCGTCTAATACGGAGCATTACGGCAAAAATCAAACATATTGCATAATCACAAGTCAGGTTCGAACCAGTCACCTGTAAATACCAACAGTACCTCATCAGCAATATATAAGATACATCCCTTGCACATTAAAGCCAAAGCATCCCCTTTGCACTCTCAAATACAGATACATGCTCCTTTTGATACTTGTCTGTGTCATCATTTCCCAGTGAAGTAGCCAGAACACTTTCTACCAAAAGATACTGGTCTTTCTCGACACTCGTCCGTGTCACCTCATATTTCCCCACAGAAAGCCAAAGCGTCCCCTTTGCACTCTCCAACACAAACATATGTTCATATATACTTTCGACACTCGTCCGCGTCATATCATCCCCTACAGATATAAAACAAACCAATGCTTATACACTCTCTTGACACCCGTCTGTGTCACATACCCCCAGCATAGTTGCCCAAATACTTGTCTATATTACTTTTTTTGACACTCGTCCGCGTCATCCTATCCCCACAGTGCCAAAACACTTATACCTTTTATTCTGAAAGGCGTAAGCACTCGTCCGTGTTTACCATTCCCCAGCAAAACAAATTTTTCTATCCGACATTCGTCCTATGTCGTGATACTTTCGGCAGCCGTACCCTTCCAGGTGATCGTCCTTCACCTTTGGATGACCGTCCCTCATCCTTTCCCCAGCGGAGTCTCCATTATTGGAACCCTTTTTATCCGGCATTCGTCCTATGTCATGATACGTTCGGCAGCCGTACCCTGCCAGGTGATCGTCCTTCACCATGGATGATCTTCCCTCATCCTATCCCCAACAGAGCAGTCGTTCCTTGCTAGGTAATCGTCCTTCACCTTTTTGATGATTGTCCTTCATCATTTTTATCCGATGGCCGTCCCCATCGTTGATCTTTGTTATCTGACATCCGTCCTATGTCATGATAAACACCGAGAGCAGTCGTACCCTGCTAGGTGATCGTCCTTCACCTCTTGATGATCGTCCTTCATCATGCTTATCCGATGGCCTTCCCCATCGTCGACCTTTTCTATCCGACGTTCGTCCTATGTCGTGATAAAGTGCAGTCGTCCCCTGCTAGGTGATCGTCCTTCACCATTGATGACCTTCCCTCATCATTATTTCATTTATTCTTTGAACCGATGGTCGTCCCCGTCATTGTTTACTTTACTTTGCAAACCTGATGTCAGTCCCCATCATTGCCTTTGTTTTTATCGCCAGAGAATCTTATTTCCTTACCTGATGGCCGTCCCCATCATGGTATCTTTACCTTTCCCTAGCATGTCGGCCGTCCCCGTCATTGCTTTATCCCCAGCAGTCGTCCTCTGCTCGATGGTCGTCCTCCATCGCCCATATTTTAATAATCATAATATGCTACCTTTTACAATTTATATCCCTTTTCTTCTTCTCCCCAGTTTGTGCAAATTATGGACTGTCTTTTGTATTCAACCACAAGTTATCTTGTTTGTCTGTTAAGCCAAGTGCTTACATCCTGCACAGCTAACTCATGCTTGAATAGGGGCAGCTGTAAACACCCCAAATTTGCCCTCACTAAGTTCACACCATGGCTTGTGATCTTTCATATTTGCATTAGTATAAGCATATCATCTCATATTGCATTTTTGTTCATCTGCATCTAGGGTTTGTGATCTGAGCAATCTAGGATCCATCTGAGCCACTCCAAAGGTCTCAAATCATTTCAAGAGGGTCCATGTATGTTCAATCATCATTTTATGTCCCTCAAAGATCAAGGAAGTCAAAGAATCACAAGAACTTGCAAAGCATGGAAGCAGAGCCAGGGTTTCACCGCACAGATAACCTGAAATTAGGGTTTTGGTTTCAGAGGCCATAACTCCAAATTTTTTGTCATTCTTGTTTCTATTGGTCTCAATATGTTATAAGGATCATGTATACCAAGTTTGATGAAGAAATTCATTATGGAAGCCATTTGTTCATTGGGTAACTTCTTGAGCAAGTCAAAGCAAAATCGGGGCATCTGAGGCCCCCCAACATGGGTCCAAAGTGGATTTTTCATCAAATTGAAGTTATATGATCTTTATTTAATCATTGAAGTGCTTGGAAGTTCACAAAATTGAAGAAAAGTGAGTTAAACCAAAAGTTGCCAAAAATGGAAATGACTTGTAATGTAAACTTTCCATTTTGGGAAAGTTTTTCAACCTCCTCTTTCTCAACCAAAAATGCTTCAAATGAAAAATTGTTGGTCATGAAAGTTGTAGATTGGATCATTCCCTTTTCAAAAAGTACAAGTAAAAGTTCTAATTCATTATGGAACTCAAGTTATGGCTTGTCAAAGTTGGAAAAAATCACATAATTTTCAAGAATGCACCAAAGAGGATTCTTTGCAAAACCACTTGCCAATTCATTGTGTGACTTCAAACACACTTCTATGTATCATAACATCATAGTGCATTGCCCTAAGATCAGAATTGCCCAAAGAATTGTATCCTTCCATGCCTTGAACATCAAGAAATTACAAAGGGGCCAAAACTTCACACAATTGCAAAAGGTCACATAAACTTCCATCCACTTGCTGAATTGCCTCAAGACTGATTCTATGGACATCCTTGATCCATGATGCGCATGGACAAGACAATGATCTAGTTACACCATTGCCCATACCTCAAGTACAAAACTTTTGACTTTTTTCCAAGAAGCCCATACCAATCACCACAGTCCACTACCCACTCTCTGCCCAATCCAAACTTTACAAGCATGCTTCAAGGACCATTTTTCATAAGACACACAAGCTAAAACCTCCAAGAACTCAGCATTGCCAAAATCACTCCCACTTGCAAAAACCTTCGAATTTCTCAGCTCACACACTCAAACTCCAAACCAATTTCACCATTCATCTTAGAATCATAAACCAAACACAAACCAACCATTAAAACAACCAAAAACACCCCATACACAAAACACGATTCTTGGCCAGTTGAAGTGCAATCTCATAAACCAGCCAAAAGAAACTTCTTCCAAGCATCAAAGCTTCTTCAGGAAGGTCATTGGAGTCAGCTTGCACAAGAGAAGTGGCCAGAAAGTTCCAAACTGAGGAAGCTCAAGCTCAGGTAACTTCTTCAAACTTTTTTCCAGAAGTGTTATTTTAAGTGCTTAGATTGATCTTCATGCTTTGCTGATCACCATGATGTGTTTATTTTTAAGAATGGTTGAGAAATGAGCCTGTATGCATGTTCTGAAAGTTTTGCCATTTTTAATCTTTCATTCGAATCTTGTTTACAAGCAATTATAAATTTGTTTTAGGGGTGGATTTGAGTTTAGGAGAGTGAGAGGGTTTGATCTGGAGCTTTAGAGCTCCAGAAATGACCTAGGGAGAGGATTTGAGATTTTCAGGGGAAGAGGCTTCCGGAGAAGACGACCGGAGCTCTTCCCTGGTGACCTGAAAGTAATTAATGGCTTAATTAGGGTTAGGGCAGTGTTTGAATGAGGGCCCTTAGATTTCATCTTCCTGCGTGTGATGGACGCCCAGGATCATTTCATTAGTTTTAATTATGGATTATATAATTAATTAATTAAGATTAGTTAAGTTTGAATTCAGGCCATAGGATCTGGCGCGTAGTCAACTTTGAATTCCCTAGAACCAATCCAAGCCCTTAGATTTGCTTACTTCAGTTTTATTTATTTTTTATTGCATTTTTCTCATTTTATTTTGCAGCATTTATTTAAAATAGCTAAAAAATTCCAAAAAATATTTTATTCTGCATTTTCACTTCAAATAATTTTCTTAACCCACAAATATTTTTATTTTTATTTTTTGCATTAAAAAATAATTTTTTAAACATTTAAATGTTTATTTTAATTAATTAATGGAAATTAATTAATTAAAATATCATTTAGGTTTCTAAAAATCCCAAAACAATTCACATTGCATCTTAGAAATTTAGAAACATTATCATACCATTCACAAAAATTTCTTTTTGGTTTTGAACAATCTTTGATAATTTTCTTGAATTTAGGGTTCATAAAATTCCTATTTTTGAACCCTAATTTCAAGAATTCTTTTCTGCCTAACCATGAATGGTATTACAATGATTCTTTTTGCATTGATCTTCATTTGACATGTAGTATCTAGCATAATTTTGTCATAAATTTCTTCTGCATTTTTTATTTGATTTTCATTTTCTCCCTTTAGGTGCCTTAAAACCCTAAATAACTTAGAAAAAATCATAACTTTCATTAGGTTAGGAGTTAGGTCTTCTCCTTTGGGGTGTGATATCATATGGGGTTAGGGTTCCTTTAAGTCCATTTTCAATTTTTTTATCTTGTGATTTGCTTCTGTTTTTTACTTTTGCATCTCATGTTGCATGAAAACCCTAATTTCTCATCTTCATTTGCATACATCTTGCATATGCATTCATTCAAGAACTTTCCATGACATTTCATATATTCACATGACTTCTAAGACATCTTAGGAAACATTAGAATCATGTTTGATCATTTCTTCATCCATTTGACATGTCATGCATTCATTACATTCCATGAACATTCATGAACTTTCATGCTTCTTTCATGCTTCATTTGCATTCTCATCACTTGTATGATCATCCATTGCACTTGACATGCATTTTCATCATCTCTTAGCATCATTTGCATCATGAATATGCCTCTGGTTTTGGTTTGCATCCTTGCATACCTTCCACTTTCATTTCATCTCATTCCTTTATGCTAACTTTTCAGGTGGTAAGTGCTTTGAGAAGTGAATTTGCCTTCACTTATCACATTCCCTTCTCATCTCTCTTATGCATTCATTGCTGCATTTTGCTTTTGCTTTAGAGTGAGCTTGCTCATTCATGTTCATTATCCACTTTCTTTCTTCAAGTAACTTATCTTCTTAAGTGAAGTAAGTTAACTTGTTTCTTCTGCTTCTCCTCCTTTCATCTGCTTCTTCCTTGGTGGCATTTCTTGGAGATTTCTTGCAAGCCTCATAAACCCTAGGAACACCCAAGCATGATAACAATTAGGGTTTTGATTAGTCCCCCATTAGTTTTACCTTTGTGCCTTCTTTTGTGTCTCTCTTCTCATCTCATAATTAGGGACTAAACCATTAAGATTTTAAGGCTTTGTGATTAAGATTATGCCTGCATCCTTCTCTTAGGATGGAGTGTATAAATTTAATTCTAAGTGTTAAACCCTTAATGTGTTTAAATTTCTTAATCAGTCCATCTAATAATCACTAAGGCAATAAGCTTGTAACTTGGGCATTGCATTAGGGTTCTAATTCTTCCTTAATTGGTTAAGAAGGACTAACCCTAGTGTTAATGGACAAGTCCCCCTCAAGTTGTCTTACAAACCATAAAATTCACTTCTTAATCTTACCATTAACTAAAATCCACTTTAATAAAGGCTTTGTTTTGTCATGAGGTTAATCCCTAATCATGGATTAAGTCGGGGTATCTTCCTCAGTTTAAATGCTCTCATCTATTATCCTTCTATTAGGATGGTGTAATGAGTCCATTAAATCCTTGGTTATGGCTTAAACGCATTACTTAACACTAAACAAAAACTCCAAAAACATCTAAATAATCACAAGTAGGTTAACAATCTTAATCCTACATCATGGTAATTAAGTTTGAGGTGCTTACTTCATACTTATGGTATTCTCATTACCCCTAATCAGAGGGAGGATGTGATGAGTTTACTAACCCTTGGTTTGGGCTTAAGCTCATTAACTTATGACAAACACAAAAAGCAATAAAAGACTGAAAACACCACAAACAAACAATAATCGTCTCCTCCGGGATTCTTTTCTCATCTCATTCACTCACAAACGAGAACTCGCTTCTTCCGTCTAATGCAAGACAGTTAGCACTTGAGCCAGACAGGTCCTACACTTGAGCATAGGCAAGCAAGCAGTTCATCAGTCAATTTATCTTTCAGTCTCTTTGAGTCGAACTACGGTGTTCTGACTTCCTCATTGCACGAGAGGATACGTAGGCATAACTTAACGGTTATCAAACAAAAGTCTCTGTCTCTTCCCCCCTCTTCCAGCATTCTTTTTAAGCCTCCTTGTAAACACCCCAAATTTGCCCTCACCCATTCACACCATGGCTTGTGATCTTTTCATATGCATAAACACAATCATATCACCTCATATTACATTTTTGATTCACTGCATAGATTCTAAGTCATCTGCACCTAGGGTTTGTGATCTGAGCAATCCAAGAGCCTCCTGAGCCACTCCAAAGGCCACCAATCACTTCAGAGGGGTCTACATGTGTTCAAGTATCATATTATATCCTCTCAAAGTCAAGAATGCCAAGGAATCACAAGAACTGGGATTGGTGTGGATGCAGAGCCAAGTTTGACTGCACAGTTGACCTAAAATTAGGGTTTTGGTTTCAGAGGCCATAACTCCAAATTTTTTGGTCATTCTTGTTTCCATTGGTCTCTATATGGTATAGGGAGTATGCATATCAATTTTCATGAAGAAATTCCATGGGGAAGTCATCTGATCAAGGGTTGACTTTCTGGACAAGTCAGTGCAAAATCAGGGCATCTGAGGCCCCCAATGACCCAACCAATGGGCATTCTTCATCAATTTGAGTGTATATGATCTTTATTTGATCATGGAAGAAGGTTGAAGTTCACAAAAATCAAGAATTTGAAGTTTTTGCAAAGTTGACTTTTTAGGGCATGTTTGACTTTTCAAGAATATGTCATTTTGTGCCATTTTTCAAGCCTTGATTCTTGATCCAAAAATGCTTCAAATGAGAAAACCTTGGTCATGAAAGTTGTAGAATACATTTTTCCCTTTTCAAAAAGTACAATAACATGATCTAATTCATTTTGGATCAAAAGTTATGGTGTGACAAAGTTGGCAAAAATCATTGATTTTCAAGATGTGCACTAAATGGAAAGTTTGCAAGATCATGAACCAAGGCTGTTTGTAACTTCTAGTTGACATCAAACCAATGTACAAACATCACATAAGTCCTAAAAGTCAGAATTGAACCAAAAATTCTCATGTTTCATGGCTTATGGAATGAGAAAATCACATGTGAACCAAGGTTGAAACAACTTGCAAAATCATCATCACACTTTCCCCACTTGTCACATTGGATGCTGAACCTTGCTAGCCTCCCATACACACCATGCTGCGCCAGCCCTAGCCATTGTACCAAGCTAGAACTCAAGCCATACCTTTCTTACAAAAAAGTTGACTTTTGGCAAAAGCAAACATCCCAATCACAGCAGGCCATGTCACATCCTCTGGCCACTTGGAATTATTTATACTATCCTTTCGCAAGCCAAACATGAGAAGAAGCCCAGCTGAAAGACACCACAACATCACATACACAAAAACACTCCATCAAGCAAAAACTCTTCGAATCTGCCTCCACAAACCTCAAACACTAAAACCAATTCCACATATCAACTCACCTGGCCTCATTGAGTAGAAACCAACAAGATTCAAGCCTGAAACCAGCATGAACTGAGCTTCACCATTTCTCATCCTCAAAACCAGAACTCTTCGAATCCCTTTATCCAACCATCAAACACACCATTTTTCTTCACCAACAAGTCAAGCACACCTAAAGGAGCAAGAATCCACCATTGGAGTGGCCTGAAACCTCCCTATTCCTGACTGTGTTATCTGCTACACCAGAAGTATTCCTCTCAAATCAGCCATCCACAAGAGCTTTGAGGTATCCCATTGAGCTCAGGAGAGTCAAAGAGGTCCATTTGCACACAAAGAAGGCCCTGGAAGCTCAATATTGAAGCTTTCCAGCTCAGGTATGAACATGAACACTTTCTCCCAAAGCTTGCATTTTAAGTTATAATATGATTGCTTATGTCTTGCTGATCATGGGGATGCCTTTAGAATCAAAAATAAGTGAGAAATGAGTTTGTATGATCCCTCTGAAATTTCACCCGTGGATTTTGTTCTCTTCGATTTGCATGATTTCTGGAGTTTAAATGATGTTTGAGCATAGATTCGTGTCCTAGGATGTTAGAGGATCACTTAGGTGTGTTTAATTTGTGGAATAGATGCCTGAATCATGTTTTAGGGTTTTGATACCGCCGGAGAAGATGACCGGAGCTTCCCTCCGGTCACCTGAAAGTGTTTTGCCCTAATCTCAGGTCATTAGTGCCATTTGAATCTTGGGCGTTGGATTGTTTGAAAACGTTGACTTCCCGCGTGGATAGATGGTCCAGATCTGTTTGCTTTGCCCTAATCCACTTTAATTAATTAAATAAATCATATTTAGGTTAATTAAATCAGAACCAACCACAGCCCTTGGATCTGCGCGCCAGTCAACACTTTCAAACTTGGAGTGAATCTCAGCCATTCTTTCTGTTGACTTCATTTAAAATTCATTTTTATTTCATTTCTTTTCATTTTATTTGCCCAATTTATTTAAAATAGCAAAAATTGTTTAAAAATTATGAAACTTTTTCTCAAGAGTTTTATTAATTTTTATGACACAAAAATATTTTTGTTTTTATTTTTAGCATTAAAAAAGTATTTTTAAATATTTAAAGGATTATTTTTAATTGATTAATGGAAATTAATTTATTAAAAATACTTTTAGGTATTTAAAAATCACCAAAAAATTCATGAAATGTTCTAATACATTTAGAAACATTGTCCAACCTTCAAACCAAATTTATTTTTTTGATCTTGATGCATTTTGAGAATTTTTCATTGAATTAAAATCATTTTTATGCATTAATTTGATCCAAAGTTTAAAAAATCATTTCTGCCTATCCATGAAGAGTTGGACATTGATTCTTTTTGCATTGCATTGTGTTTAGCATATAGTTTGTAGGATTAAATGGCCATGATTTGATCTTTCATTTTCCATTTGTTTGGTAATTTTCTTGTTTAAGAACCCTAAAACCCTAAAAAATTTGTAAAAATCATAACTTGAATTTGGTTAAGAGTTGAGACCTCTCCTTTGGGCATTGGTTTAGTATAGGATTAAGGGTCCTTTGAGTGGTATTTTCCATTTTTTATCTTAGGGTTTGCTTCTGATTCTGATTTTTGTTTGTTGCATTGATCATAAACCCTAATTTGGGCTTTCATATGCATCCATCTTGCATTCTCTTGCATAACATGACTTGCCATGACATTTCAAGCATCCATTTGATTCATTTGACATCATAAGACATATTGAAAGCATGTTTGATCATTGCATCATGTGTTTGCCATGTTGTATGCCATGTGCACTTCATAACTTTTCATGTGTGTTCATGGTTCCTAACTTGCTTCATTTGCATTCATAAACTTGTATGTCCATTTCCATGTGCTGCCTCATGTTTGTAGCATCTCATAGCATCATTAGCATCACATATGTGCTTCTGGTTTTGGTTTGCATCATGTCATCTCATCCCATTTTGCATTGCATTGCATTTCTTTTCTAACCTTTCAGGTGGTAAGTGACTTTGAGAAGTGAATTTGCCTTCACTTCTCATAACTTTCTCTTCATCACTCTCTTGCATCCATTGCTGCATTTTTATATGTGTTTGAGTTTGAGCTTGCTCATCCCTCTTCTTCTTACTTTCTTTCTTCAAGTGACTTGACTTCTTAAGTGAAGCAAGTTACTTTGTTTCTCCTGATCCTTTCATCTGCTTCCTGGTGGTTCCATTGAAGACTTCTCTTGAAAACCTCACAAACCTTAGGAACAACCATGTATGACAATGATTAGGGTTTTGATTAGTCTCCCCTCTTAGTTTTACCTTTGTGTCTCTTTTGAGTCTTCTCTTCTCATCTCATAATCAGGGACTAAACCCTAAAGGCTTTAAGGCTTTGTGATTAAGCTTATGCCTGCATCCTTCTCTTAGGATGGAGTGTATAACTTTAATCCTAAGTGTTAAACCCTTAATGTGTTTAAATCTCTTAACCAATCCACTTAATAAGTATCAAGACACCACACTTGTAACTTGGGCCTTGCATTAGGGTTCTAATTCTTCCTTAATTGGTTAAGAAGGACTAACCCTAGTGTTAATGGACAAGTCCCCCTCAAGTTGTCTTACAAATCATAAAATCCATTTCATCATCATATCATTGAATAAAATCTACTTAATCAAAAGCTTGTTTTGTCATGAGTTTAATCCCTAATCATGGATTAAGTTGAAGAGCTTTCCTCAGCTTAAACATTCTCATCTATTATCATTCTATTAGGATGGTGTAATGAGTCTGTTCAGTCCCTGATTATGGCTTAACCTCATTACTCAACACTAAACAAAAACCACAAAAACATCTAAATAATCACAAGTAGGTTAATGATCTTAATCCTACACCATGGTGATTAAGTGTGAGAATCTGACTTCACACTTAAGGTATTCTCATTACCCCTGATCAGAGGGAAGATGTGATGAGTTTACTAAATCCATTGATTTAGGCTTAAGCTCATTAACTTATGACAAACTTTCAAAAGCAATAAAAGATTGAAAACTCAAAAACAAACAATAATCGTCTCCTTCGGGATTCTTTTCTCATCACCTTCACTCACAACCGAGAACTTGCTTCTTCCGTCTAATGCAAGACAGTTTGCATCTGTGCCAGACAGATCATACACTTGAGCATAGGCAAGCAAGCAGTTCACAAGTCAATTCATCTTTCAGTCTCTTTGGGTCGAACTACGGTGTTCTGACTTCCTCATTGCACGAGAGGATACGTAGGCATAACTTAACAGTTATCGAACAAAAGTCTCTGTATATTCCCCCCTCCTTCCAGCATTATTCTTTTTAGCCTCATGATCTTGAGCATTTCATTCCTGATCTCACACTGACACATCATTTATACACTTCACTTCTCTTACACTGACACATGTACATTCTTTTCCAGTTACTTTATACACAGATTGCACTGACACTACCCCTTTTAAACACAAATCTTTCAAGCGTGGATCTCGTCGAGTACGACGGACAATCTGGGTGCTAATACCTTCCCAGGTTGTAACCAACCCCCTTTCTCAGTTTCTCTGGTTCGCAACCGTCTTATCCATCTTTTTCTAGGTCTATGCAGCATTGCCTTTCCTCCGGGATAAAAATGCCTAGCTGGCGACTCTATTCATCTCCAGTGAGTTCACGGCTGTGTGTTCTCATTGTCCCTTTCGCCGACCGTTCGCGTTTTGTACCTTTATCTGGGCCTGGTCCCACTTATCGGGAGCGACAGCTTGGCGACTCTGCTGGGGAACCTTATATTGCAACCAGGGCTTCTGGTTCTTTTTGTGGGTTCCTCCTAGCGCTTATTTGATTTGTGTTTACTGGGGTGTTATGTGCTATCTGTGCTTGTGCATTTATTTTATTTATTGCTTTATGTACAGTTTGTTTTACTGCTTTCTTTATTGCTTTTCATATATCATACTGTCATGCTGTCTGGCTGGATCTGGTTTTGTTTTGGTGGGTGGGTGTTCCATTGAGAGTTAAGGTCCTATACCTGGGACCTGAGTGACACCTAGGCTAGAGTGAATCGTATTCTTTCCCATTCCATCTTGGTCTGGTGCGGGAATATGAAACACGGTTCAGATATGGGTTTCTTCTTGAGAACTCTGTGTTGCAGATTTCCTGCAGTACTAGGGCTATCTGGGAAGCCTGCTAAGTCTGGATGACCTTTAGTTTTGACCTCCAGAAACTGAGGTGAATTAGAGGAGGAACTTTTATGGTTATTGTAAACACTGTACCTCCGGGTTAGAAGTGTTTACACTTCTCATAACTGATCCAAGTCTGAGGATCCTTGTTTTAGAACACCACCTGTGAGGGGGTTGGGCTGTTTACAGGTTTGCAGGTACCTTGGCCTCAGAACACCCTGTTACTTTGACTTGATTAAGAATACTCCATGTTGGAACAGTTCTTGTGATTCTAAAACCCTGGACATGTGGCTCTTTATTTGAGCCCCCCACCTTGGTTACTGGATTTATAGACCTCCATCTGGAATTCTTGGACATACTTGGACCTATATCAGAGTTTTTGATCAGATCCAGCTCAGTCACAAACCCTTGCATATCATTTGCATACATAAACATTGCATCATATTGACATTTGCTTATTTGTGTTTCAGGGTATCCATCTTCATTTGGCTCTGGTTTTGACCCCATCTTCAGTATTGACCCATCTTCATCAGCATCTGCTTCAGCTATCACCTGCACCAGCCAATCAGTGGCCCCTTTCTTCAGTATCATCAACAGCACCTGTCTCTACTCATCTTCAGCATCATGGCTCCTAAAAAGAGCAACATCACCTATCACTTCTTCCAGCCAGAACTATCTGACATCAGGAGGATTCAGACCCTGATCACTCCAGATCACATACCATTGTTCAGGGAACACTATGGGGATATACTTGATATGGTTATGGATCTGGACCCTTCACAGAGAAGCCTGATCCACACTTGCATTCAGTTCTATGATCCCCCACTGAGATGTTTCACTTTTCAGGACTTTCAGCTAGGCCCCTTATTGGAAGAATACTCATCATTGGTTGGTATGCCTATCAGGGGTGGAATCCCTTTCAACCCTGAGATGGTCTTTCCTGGTAATGGAGAAGTGGCAAAGGCTTTGCATCTGGAACCTGTCCTAATTGAGCAGCATATGACTTCTAAAGCTGGAATCCCTGACTTTCATCTGGATTTCTTGATCTCTCAAGCTACCCTGAAAGCTTCTTTAGGAGAGTGGAAAGCTGTCTGTGCTTTATTGGCCTTGAGTATATATGGAATTGTATTGTTTGCAGATGAGCCTCGATTCATTAGCAAGAATGCAGTTCATTTATTCATTCTGAAGAACCCAGTGCCCACTTTATTGGGGGACCTCTATTACTCAGTGCATCAGAGGAATGAAAAGCAGAGGGGAAGATTAGTGAGGTGTTGTGCTCCATTGTTCCACACTTGGCTTCTCAGGCACCTGCCCAGGACAGATGCATTTTTGAATCCTCATCAGCAGAAAAACTGGGCTAAGAGACTCACTGCTCTAACTTCAGCAGATATCAGATGGTACACTCAAAGCACCAAGGGTAGGGATATCATCACCAGATGTGGGCATTTTCCCAATGTACCCCTAATAGGAGTTAAGGGTAGTATCAATTACAACCCTCTGCTGTTCAAAAGGCAACTGGGCTATGCACTGGTCCACATTCCTAAAGCACAGGACTTGGTGGAAACTCTTTATTGCGAGAACAAGCCTAATCTGGCTACTGTTAGGCAGGCTGCTTGGGCCTGGGATAATGTTCAAACCAAGGGAATAACTATTCTGGGGAAGTGCAACAATGTGGCATCAGCACAATATTATGAGTGGTCCTATGCCAGGGCTCAATTCTCTGGAATGCCCTTTACCATAGAAGATATGCCTGAATCATCCTCAGCACCACCCCCTGCCACTATCAGTTTGGAGGAGTTTGAGAGCTTGAAGGAAAGAAATGAGAAGTTAACCCAGGCCTTGCAGAAGACCCTCCGGGAGAGGAGTGATGGTAGGATGGAGATTGAGAGGCTAGAGAAGCTGAGAGTGGAGCATCTGGTTAAGATTGAAAAGTCTGGGGATTATATCAAGAAGTCTAAGGCTGGAGAACAAATTCTGAAGAATGCTTGCAAGGAAGCCCAGTTCCAGAGAGCAAGGAAAGACTTGTATCTGAAGGAGAGTCAGGCCAGGTGGGTCAGGATCACCGAGGCTCGCACTCTGGAGGACAAGAGAGTTCAAGACAAGATGGAGCAACTGGAAGCTAGTGCAAAAGAACAGCAAGAAGCCCTGGCAGCAGCCCAGAGGGAGATATCAGAGCTAAAGATCAAAGCTGGAGTGAAGAGGTCAAAGGACCAAAGTCAGCACAAGAAGTTAACAGCAGCTGTTACGACCCGGAACCTCCTCATCAGGAATCTCACGGAGCGCCCGGCTGATCTTGTGACCGAAGCACTTCTCAAGGAAGTTCGTGAGGATGAGTTTGGTCTTGATGTTTGACCATTTGTTTGTTGTTGCTTTCGTTCCATGTACTTTTATTTTCCTGTAATGTATTTTGACCCCTCAGAGGGCTTGTATTTGTAAACAAACTATGTACCATTTTGCTTTTGTAATATATGTATTAGTTTGTTCCATCCAAGTTTCACTTCAAAAGCAACATCAACAGCATCTTCAAGGGTCTGGAAGGGTCAAAACTGAATGCCAAGCCGGATACCTTGAAAACAAATAAGCATACTGCATTGCATGCTAACCCTTTTGTTTGTTTTGTAGGTTTTTGTTTTATTGCCACTAACTCTGTTGTGATGTTCAGGAACTATTGCTCGGCGCCGGGTATTTCCCCTCAACCGTCCGCACCGTTATCCAACCCGTAACAACCTTCCGGGCATCCAAATGGATCAGATGCAGCAGGACCTTACTGAGGTCAGAAACCAAATGGCGAATGAAAGGCTAGAAATGAGGAATCAAATGACTCAGTTTATGGAAGTGATGAACAACATGGCTCAGAGCCAGGAAAGATTGAGGGCCATGGTGGAAAGACAGAATCAAGAAGATCCACATATAGGGACTGCCGGCACCAGCAACAACGAAAGGGTCCAACCTCATGTTAACCCCCCTGTATTTGGGCCACACCTCCATCCTGAGGTCAATATTCCTGCAAATGTTCAAGGGACTGCCACTGCAGCCAGGGTACTTCAAGAAGACCCCCAGGAGGATCAGTTTACTGTAATGGGTGCTGGGGAAGAAGCTTATGATAGAAGGCTGGCTGAGATAGCTGAGAAATTGAGGTCCTTAGAATCTCAAAATTCTTTGGGTTTCGATGTCATGGACATGGGCTTGGTAGACGGGGTCAGGATCCCCCATAAGTTTAAGCCTCCTTGTTTTGAAAAATACAACGGGACTTCATGCCCACGGACTCATTTACAATCATTTCTGGGAAGGCTGAAGGCCTATACTATGGATGAGAAGCTCTGGATGTTCTATTTTGAAGACAGCTTGACTAGAGCGTCAAGAGAATGGTACTCTCACTTGACAAGGGCAACTATCAGATGCTGGAAGGACTTGGCAGAGGCCTTCATCAGACAGTATCAGTACAACTTAGATATGGCACCCAACAGGACCCTCCTAATGGGAATGTCACAGTCGTCAAGGGAAAGTTTCCGAGAATATGCCCAGAGATGGAGGCAATTGGCTGCTGCTGTTCAACCACCCATGTCTGAAAGGGAGATGGCAGACATGTTTATGAACACCCTTCAGGGGACTTACATTGATAGGCTAGCCGCCTTCTCATCTACCAGCTTTGCAGATGTAGTCATAGCCGGGGAGAGAATTGAAAGCCTATTGAAGATGGGTAAAATCTCAGACAACGGTGCAAGCTCGTCCAGTAGTACAAGAAAGCCTTTTGCAGGCCCGAGAAGATCTGGCGAGACCAATGCCATCCACACCAACAGGGGCAGGCCCCAATATGTTCACAGATCAGTGGCAGCAGTCACCATTCCTGCTCCAGCTCATCCTCAACCAGTCTATCAATCTCCGCAGCAAAACTATCAGCAGCAACCTCAGTACCATCAGCAACCTCAGTATCCTCCAAGAAATTACAACAACAATAACAGCAACAACAACAGTCAACAAAGGCCATTCCAACAGAGGCCATCTCAAGCTAATAGGGTGATTGATCCAATCCCTATGCCGTATGCTACATTGCTGCCACAACTCCTGAAACTCAACCTGGTTGAGCTAAGGACGTTGGCACCTCCAGATCCCAACAGTTTACCCAGGAATTATGACTCCAACGCCAGATGTGCTTTTCATTCAAATGCACCTGGCCACAGTACAGAAAAGTGCAGAGCTCTGCACATGAAGGTACAAGACCTGGTAGACTCAAAAGCTCTGAATTTCGCACCACCACCCAATGTCAATAAGAACCCAATGCCAAACCACGGTGGTCCTAGAATTAACGCTATTGAAGAAGACAAACCGTCTTATTTAATAACCGGTGTGGGTCAGTTCCGGACACCGTTGGTAGAAATCAAGGCTCAACTCCTCGAATGTCAAATGTTCCCGGGGTGTGAGTTGGGGTGTGCTTACTGCAATATCTCGGTAAATGGGTGCGATAACCTGAGGAATGGCATAGATGACCTCATTCGGAGTGGCCAACTTCATATCACCACATCATTTCCAACAAATCCAGCAATCTCATCAGCAACAACCCCAGAACCTCCTACAACTGCAACAACCATTGTTCCTGACAATTCTTCGGTTTCATCAACAAGTACTTCATCTGTCATTTCAACTGACCAGGTATCAACAAATGTTCCTTCTACAACTCCAGCACCACTCCATTATGAAGCTCCTACAACAACAACATCCATCCTTCCACCAATGTCTCCTACAACACCAACAACGAATCATGAAGATGTCTCAACTGTCACAATATTTTATGATCCAGAAAACAACTCTGCCTACAACTCAGAAAGTGCTGCTCCCACCAGAGCACCAGTCACAATTTATTACGATCCACAGACTATCACAATTCCTTCCGCAGCTGCAGTCAGTCCAGTCACTATCACGGTGCCTAGACCAGTACCTTATGAAAGCAGCAATGCCATCCCGTGGCATTATGGCTCTGACCTGTACTGTGAAGGACAAAGAATCACTTTTGAATCATCAACCCCTGCACCACAAATTGACAATGTGGGAGGAGGCGGAGGCTTCACTCGAAGCGGACGTCTTTTCGCTCCACAAACTCAGAGACCCACTGCCGAAGCAGAAGCTGCTGCTAAAGCAAAAGGAAAAAGCTTGGTGCAGGATGAGCAGACTGTTAAAGAAGCTTTGAAAACACCCTTCGATCAAGAGGTTGATGAGTTCATGCGAATCATCAAAAAGAGTGATTATAAAGTAGTGGATCAGCTTCATCAGACGCCTTCCAAGATCTCAATCCTATCATTGCTTATGTGCTCCGAAGCCCATCGGAATGCACTACTCAAAGTCTTGCACGCAGCTTACGTGCCTGAAGAGATCACTGTCAATCAACTAGAAGCTGTAGTTGGAAATGTTAATGCTAGTCATGGACTAGGGTTCACCAATACTGATTTGACAACGGAAGGCCGCAACCATAACAAAGCCTTGCACATAACCATGGAATGTAAAGGTGTTGTCCTTTCCCATGTGCTGGTAGACACGGGGTCATCCCTCAATGTCTTACCTAAAAAGGCCCTGGTGAAGCTAGAATATGACGGATTGGCGTTAAGACCCAGCAACCTGGTGGTGAGAGCCTTTGATGGTTCAAAGAGATCGGTTATGGGAGAAATTGAATTGCCCATAACGATTGGCCCGCAGACCTTCAAAATGACCTTCTACGTGATGGATATACAGCCTGCGTACAGCTGTTTATTGGGTAGGCCGTGGATTCACGCCGCTGGCGCCGTAACCTCTACCCTTCACCAGAAGTTAAAATACGAGTGGGAGGGTCAAATCGTTACAATCTTTGGAGAGGAGGATATTTTTGTCAGCCACCTGGCTACCTATAAGTATATTGAGATGGATGGGGAGATCCATGAAACAATGAGCCAGGGTTTTGAAGCTTTGAATGTCAATGAAACATCTGCTGTGCCTGGTACTTCAATATCATCATACCAACAAGCCCGGAAGGTTGTTGAGGGAGGAAACGCCCAAGGTTGGGGCAAACTGTTATCGGTGGAGAAGAAAGAGGATAGATTTGGGTTGGGTTACAAACCAACTCAACAAGATCAAGCAGAGGCTGCAAAGGAGCCCAACTTTGTGAGTGGGGGGATGCTCACCCCTGATGCTGTCAACTGTTTGGAAGACGAGCTGGAAGAAGAACGCAACCTGGAAAGCTGGATTCGTCCAAAGATCCCGGGGAGCAGTATCTCAAACTGGTCTTCCCAGGAAATTATAAGAGTTACTCATGCAGAGTAATTATTATTTCCTGTATTTTTATAGCATGCATCAAAGTCTTGCGTCTTGCCCAAGATAACAAGACTCATTTTGTAATCGGGCCATCTGTACTTTTTGTGCAAACAAGATTAATCAATGAAATATCAGACATCTTTTTGCAAACGAGTCTTTTTCTTTTCCACTCACTGTTTTTCCATTTTTCTTTTTGTACAAAAAAAAAATGGCAGTGTTTTCAAAATGACAGCTTTATTTCACTTTTCTAAAACAAGATTAAAATCAAATCACTAAAATGAACAAACTGAACCCTTGCAGAGAGTGCCTTCCAGACAGCACTGACAACGGCACGGCTATGACTTCGTATGACTTTGACAATCCAATCAATCAAGCCGATGAAGGGGTTGAAGAAGAGTATGAGCTTCCTGAAGAGCTAGCCAGATTGTTGAGACAGGAGGAGAAGGTTATCACCCCTCATCAGGAGGAGGTTGAAGTGGTCAATCTTGGTACAGATGAAGACGTGAAAGAGGTTAAAATCGGGGCCTGCCTGCAAGACTCAGTGAAGAAACAACTGATTGACCTGCTTCAAGAGTATGTGGACGTGTTTGCTTGGTCTTATCAAGATATGCCAGGGTTGGACACCGACATTGTTGTGCACAAGCTGCCTTTGAGGGAAGAATGCCCGCCAGTTAAGCAGAAACTGCGCCGTACTTGCCCGGACATGGCAATGAAAATCAAGGAGGAGGTACAAAAGCAATGGGACGCCGGGTTCCTTGCTGTAACTAGCTATCCACCATGGGTCGCTAACATAGTACCTGTGCCTAAGAAAGACGGCAAAGTAAGAATGTGTGTTGACTACCGGGATCTGAACAGAGCCAGCCCAAAAGATGACTTCCCATTACCTCACATTGATGTATTGGTCGATAACACGGCTCAGTTCTCGGTATTCTCCTTCATGGACGGATTTTCAGGATACAACCAGATTAAGATGTCACCTGAAGACATGGAGAAGACAACCTTCATCACACCCTGGGGCACGTTCTGCTACAAGGTAATGCCATTTGGGCTCAAGAATGCTGGCGCAACATATCAACGGGCTATGGTGACATTATTCCACGATATGATCCATAAAGAGATAGAATGTTATGTGGATGACATGATTGCCAAGTCCCTTACAGAAGAAGACCACCTGGTAAATCTGCTAAAGCTATTCAAGCGTCTGAGGAAGTACCAACTGAAGTTGAACCCCAACAAATGCACATTCGGGGTGCGATCTGGTAAGCTGCTGGGCTTTATTGTAAGCGAGAAAGGGATTGAAGTTGACCCTGATAAAGTCAAAGCCATCCAAGAGATGCCTGCACCGAAGTCAGAAAAAGAAGTTCGAGGGTTCTTAGGTCGATTGAACTACATCTCAAGGTTCATATCTCACCTTACAGCAACCTGTGAACCCTTGTTCAAATTGTTAAGAAAAGAACAAACGGTCAGGTGGAATGAAGACTGTCAGAAGGCTTTTGACAAGATCAAGGAGTACCTACAAGAACCTCCAATCCTTATGCCTCCAGTTGAAGGAAGACCTCTGATAATGTACTTAACAGTATTAGAAGAGTCAATGGGGTGTGTGCTGGGCCAGCATGACGAGTCTGGTCGAAAAGAGTATGCAATATACTACCTAAGCAAAAAGTTTACCGACTGTGAACAACGTTATTCACTGCTCGAGAAAACTTGTTGTGCTTTAGCGTGGGCTGCTCGCCGACTAAGGCAGTATATGTTGACCCACACTACTTTATTGATCTCAAAGATGGACCCAGTCAAGTACATATTTGAGAAGCCAGCACTTACCGGACGGGTTGCAAGATGGCAGATGATTCTCACAGAATATGACATCCAATACACTTCTCAGAAAGCCATCAAGGGCAGTGTATTGTCTGAATATCTTGCTGAGCAACCTATCGATGATTATCAGCCTATGAGGTTTGACTTCCCTGATGAAGACATCATGTTCATAAAAGCAAGAGATCATGAAGAGCCTGTTCACACTGAAGGGCCTGACCCGGAAGAAGAATGGACTATGATGTTTGATGGGGCTGTTAACATGAATGGTCGTGGTGTTGGTGCAGTACTCATTACACCTAAGGGAGTTCACATGCCTTTCTCGGCAAAACTCACTTTCAACTGCACTAACAACGAAGTTGAATACGAAGCTTGCATTATGGGTCTTGAGGAAGCCATTGACCTCAGGATCAAGACATTGACCGTATTCGGAGATTCAGCTTTGGTAATCAATCAAACCAATGGCAAATGGTACACCCACCAGGATCATCTGATACCTTACAGGGATTATACAAGGAGGTTATTGACTTTCTTCACAACAGTCAAGCTTGAGTATATCCCTCGGGACGAGAATCAGTTTGCAGATGCCCTGGCTACCATTTCATCCATGATCAAAGTTCAGGCTGCCAACTTTGTACCTCAGATTTCAGTGTCCAGACTTGACAGACCAGCATATGTGTTCGCAGCAGATGTTGTTAAAGATGATAAGCCTTGGTTCCATGACATTAAATGCTTCTTGGAGGATCAAACATACCCACCTGGGGCATCTTCCAATGATAAGAAGACTTTGAGAAGGCTTTCCGGTAGTTTCTTTCTGAACACTGATGGGTCTTTGTACAAGAGAAACTTTGATATGGTACTCCTCAGATGCGTCGACCGGACGGAAGCAGATTTGTTAATGCATGAAGTGCACGAAGGATCCTTTGGTACCCATGCTGGAGGGCATGTCATGGCTAAGAAGTTGCTAAGATCAGGCTATTACTGGATCGCAATGGATGCCGACTGTTGTGCCTACGCCAGAAAATGCCATAAATGCCAGATTTATGCAGATAAGGTGCATGTGCCTCCCAACCCTTTAAACGTGATGTCTTCACCCTGGCCCTTTGCCATGTGGGGCATCGACATGATTGGCAAGATTGAGCCAACTGCCTCGAACGGTCACAGATTCATCTTGGTCGCCATTGATTATTTTACCAAGTGGGTTGAAGCAGCCTCCTATGCCAATGTTACAAGACAAGTGGTAGCCAGATTTCTGAAAAGAGATATCATCTGTCGGTACGGAGTTCCCGAGCGAATCATTACTGATAATGGTTCCAACTTGAACAATAAAATGATGGCCGAACTGTGTCGGGACTTCAAGATTCAACATCACAATTCTTCTCCTTACAGGCCAAAGATGAACGGTGCTGTTGAGGCAGCAAATAAAAATATCAAGAAGATTGTGCAGAAGATGGTAGTCACTTACAAAGACTGGCATGAAATGCTACCGTTTGCCTTGCATGGGTACCGCACGTCAATCAGAACATCCACTGGGGCAACACCGTATCAGCTTGTGTATGGTATGGAAGCAGTCCTACCTGTTGAAGTTGAATTACCCTCTCTGCGGGTACTAATGGATGTTAAACTGAGTGAAGCAGAATGGGTTAGGGCCCGATTTGAACAATTGAGTCTGATTGAAGAGAAGAGGTTGGTTGCAATCTGTCATGGGCAGTTGTATCAGAAAAGAATGAAGAAAGCCTTCGATCAGAAAGTCAGGCACCGAGAGTACCAAGTGGGAGATCTTGTGCTAAAAATAATCCTCCCTCCTCATACAGACCACAGGGGCAAATGGACTCCAAATTATGAAGGACCATTTGTGGTAAAGAAAGTTTTCTCTGGTGGAGCACTGATGCTCAGCACCATGGATGGTGAAGACTTCCCGTCCCCTGTGAATTCAGATGCAGTTAAAAAATACTTCGCATAAGAATGACCCGCTGGACACAAAAACAGAATGTAAGTCCAGGCAAAAATAGGGCATCCCGGCGAGTCAAAAACAGAATAAAAGACTCGGGAAAAAATAAGGGAAAATAAACAAAAAAATGTACACCCGCTGAGTTGAAAAGCCGCATTGGACAGCTCAGGCAAAAATGGGTATCCCGATGGATTGAAAACCTGAAAGGGCGATCCATGCAAAATAAGGGAATAAGCGAACGACTGCATTCTGAATTCGTCTGTATCGTCTACAACTCGTTAAGCTTCAAAAGGATCAAGCTCCAGTCAGAATCAACATTCTTCAAAAGCAAGATGAGAAGAACGTCAAAAGTCATACGAGTCATAGTGAGAGAGGAAGCTCCTCAAAGCGTCACCAACACTGCCAACATTTTGTTTCTCAATTTGTAACGATCTCCTCATTTCAGGGGATATGTTCCTTTGACTGTATCTCGCCAATTCAGGGCATATAAATTAATAAAATCAGATTTTCAGTCATGTCTCGTCTTGTACATTTTATTTGCAAAAAATGTCTGATGTCTTAAAAGAAGAAACTGATTGCATAAGAATACAGGTGTTTATCTTCAAATAAAAACATGCTTGCAGGAAATATGCTTACTCTTAGAAGTATCTAAACTCCTAGGACGGAATCCAGTAAGGGATACCTCGGGATTACCTTGCGCGTTTCTCTATCTTTTTCAGGGTTGCAGGTATTCAGAATGCAACTTGGGGCATGTAAGCTTCATCCCAATAAGCTGGCAAATCAACACTCAGCTTTAGCACCCGAAGTGCTCTCTCCCCAGCTGAGCTGCCTCCCATGACTTCCCCCCAGTTGAGTTGTCCACTTATTACTTATCCCCATCAGAATGGGCAGGTATCACAGAAGGCACCTATATCCCCGGCTGAGTCAAGGATCCTCTTCAACAGAATCCCTAAGGAGGTCTCTCAATAATCTTTCTTCTTCCCCATCCGAGTTGCCATTTCGCTCTCAGCCGAGCACAAAAGTCAGAGAGCTATCTCCCCACAGAGTTCCAGCCTCTATCCAGAAGAGCAGCGCATAGAAGATCACAACAGAGTGAAGAAAGCTTCTACAAACCCCAGCTGGGTCTCTCATTTATAAGGATAGGCCTATCAATGGCCCATATCCCCAAGCAGATATCATATCATCAGATCTACCAAGTGATCTCACCCCCAGCTGGGATGTCCATTTCAAGCAGATCGATCAAAGATCTTCGCAACAGCGGGACCCGGATCCCGGTTTGGTATCTTTGCACAATCATGGCATTCGCATCATATTCACCCCACAAAGCGTAGCATTCCGTTTTAACACGGAGCATTACGGCAAAAATACAACATATAGCATAATCATAAGCCATGTTCTAAACCAGCACTTGTGAATAATGACAGCTCATCAACGTACAGAAAAATCCCCACCAGAATCCCCAGCAAAAAAAAACAGTTGCCTCTCAATCACAAACACCAGTATATACTCATTTTGGACACCCGTCCGTGTCATCACTTCCCCTAGTAAAATCACCTGAATACTCTTTACAAACAAAATCACCCATATTACGGATACTTCCTGACACCCGTCCGCGTCGAATCACCAGCAGAAGGCCAAAGACATCATCTTTGCACTCACATACCTATATACACTTCCTTGACACCCGTCCGTGTCATATCCCCAGCACAGTCATCTACACTTTTACAACCCATATACTGGTTGATATTATTATACTCTTCTCCTTTTGACGCTCGTCCGTGTCACTCTCCCCAGCAGTTAAACACTCATCTATACACTACTCATACTACCTATACAGATACCCGTCCGTATCTTTTATACTTATATATCCCCTCAGATTCAACACTAGTCCTTGTTCTTTGTTAACCAGTTGGTACTCGTCCGTATCATCATCTCAAAACATGTGTCAAACGTTCGTTTCTACCTGATACTCGTCCGTATCATAGTCTTAGGGATGCTCGTCCGCATCTTTAATCTATACACAATATCTAAACACTTATACCTCTTGTTTCTTGGATGCGAACACTCGTCCGTGTTTACCATTCCCCAGTAGATCACCAACAGACAAATTTCTTTTATCCGACACTCGTCCTGTGTTGTGGTAAACCTTGAGAGCAGCCGTACCCTGCTAGGTGGTCGTCCTCCACCTCTTGATGGTCGTCCTCCATCATGCTCATCCGATGGCCGTCCCCATCGTTGATTTTAGCAGCCGTCCCCTGCTAGGTGGTCGTCCTCCACCCTTTTGATGATCGTCCTTCATCAATTTTATCCAATGGCCGTCCCCATTGTTGATTTTGGTTATCTGGCATTCGTCCTATGTCATGATAAACCCTGAGAGCAGCCGTCCCCTGCTAGGTGGTCGTCCTCCACCTCTTGATGGTCGTCCTCCATCATGCTCATCCGATGGCCGTCCCCATCGTTGATTTTAGCAGCCGTCCCCTGCTAGGTGGTCGTCCTCCACCCTTTTGATGATCGTCCTTCATCAATTTTATCCAATGGCCGTCCCCATTGTTGATTTTGGTTATCTGGCATTCGTCCTATGTCATGATAAACCCTGAGAGCAGCCGTCCCCTGCTAGGTGGTCGTCCTCCGCCTCTTGATGGTCGTCCTCCATCATGCTCATCCGATGGCCGTCCCCATCGTTGATATTTTCGGCAGCCGTACCCTGCCAGGTGGTCGTCCTCCACCTTTGATGGCCGTCCCCATCATGATTCCTTTTATTCCCAACAGAGCAGCCGTCCCCTGCTAGGTGATCGTCCTTCACCTTTGATGGCCGTACCCCATCATCTGTTTATTTCATTTATTCTTTAACCCGATGGCCGTCCCTGTCGTGGTCCCTTTTCCTTTTCTTTCAGCCCGATGGCCGTCCCCATCGTCGGTTACCTTGCTTTGTGAACTTGATGGCCGTCCCCGTCATGTTTCGTTAACTCCCAGAGAATCTTATCTTGATGGCCGTCCCCATCACAATTTCTTATTTTCCCCAGCCAGTCGGCCGTCCCCGTCTTGGCCTTACCTTTTATCCCTAGCATGTCGGCCGCCCCCGTCATTGCTTTGCTTCACACACTTTCCCAGCATGTCGGCCGTCCCCGTCATTACTCTTTACCCAGCAGTCGTCCTCTGCTCGACGGTCGTCCTCCGTCGCCCACACCTTACAATATACTTTTTTTTCTTTTACAATCTATATCCCTTTTCTTCTTCATTCTGTGAGTGCAAATTTTGGACTGTCTTTGGTATTCAACCACAAGTTATCCTGTTTGCCTGTTAAGCCGTCGCTTACATCCTGCACAGCTAACTCATGTTTGAATAGGGGCAGCTGTAAACACCCCAAATTTGCCCTCACCCATTCACACCATGGCTTGTGATCTTTTCATATGCATAAACACAATCATATCACCTCATATTACATTTTTGATTCACTGCATAGATTCTAAGTCATCTGCACCTAGGGTTTGTGATCTGAGCAATCCAAGAGCCTCCTGAGCCACTCCAAAGGCCACAAATCACTTCAGAGGGGTCTACATGTGTTCAAGTATCATATTATATCCTCTTAAAGTCAAGAATGCCAAGGAATCACAAGAACTGGGATTGGTGTGGATGCAGAGCCAAGTTTGACTGCACAGTTGACCTAAAATTAGGGTTTTGGTTTCAGAGGCCATAACTCCAAATGTTTTGTTCATTCTTGTTTCCATTGGTCTCTATATGGTATAGGGAGTATGCATATCAATTTTCATGAAGAAATTCCATGGGGAAGTCATCTGATCAAGGGTTGACTTTCTGGACAAGTCAGTGCAAAATCAGGGCATCTGAGGCCCCCAATGACCCAACCAATGGGCATTCTTCATCAATTTGAGTGTATATGATCTTTATTTGATCATGGAAGAAGGTTGAAGTTCACAAAAATCAAGAATTTGAAGTTTTTGCAAAGTTGACTTTTTAGGGCATGTTTGACTTTTCAAGAATATGTCATTTTGTGCCATTTTTCAAGCCTTGATTCTTGATCCAAAAATGCTTCAAATGAGAAAACCTTGGTCATGAAAGTTGTAGAATACATTTTTCCCTTTTCAAAAAGTACAAGAACATGATCTAATTCATTTTGGATCAAAAGTTATGGTGTGACAAAGTTGGCAAAAATCATTGATTTTCAAGATGTGCACTAAATGGAAAGTTTGCAAGATCATGAACCAAGGCTGTTTGTAACTTCTAGTTGACATCAAACCAATGTACAAACATCACATAAGTCCTAAAAGTCAGAATTGAACCAAAAATTCTCATGTTTCATGGCTTATGGAATGAGAAAATCACATGTGAACCAAGGTTGAAACAACTTGCAAAATCATCATCACACTTTCCCCACTTGTCACATTGGATGCTGAACCTTGCTAGCCTCCCATACACACCATGCTGCGCCATCCCTAGCCATTGTACCAAGCTAGAACTCAAGCCATACCTCTCTTACAAAAAAGTTGACTTTTGGCAAAAGCAAACATCCCAATCACAGCAGGCCATGTCACATCCTCTGGCCACTTGGAATTGTTTATACTATCCTTTGGCAAGCCAAACATGAGAAGAAGCCCAGCTGAAAGACACCACAACATCACATACACAAAAACACTCCATCAAGCAAAAACTCTTCGAATCTGCCTCCACAAACCTCAAACACTAAAACCAATTCCACATATCAACTCACCTGGCCTCATTGAGTAGAAACCAACAAGATTCAAGCCTGAAACCAGCATGAACTGAGCTTCACCATTTCTCATCCTCAAAACCAGAACTCTTCGAATCCCTTTATCCAACCATCAAACACACCATTTTTCTTCACCAACAAGTCAAGCACACCTAAAGGAGCAAGAATCCACCATTGGAGTGGCCTGAAACCTCCCTATTCCTGACTGTGTTATCTGCTACACCAGAAGTATTCCTCTCAAATCAGCCATCCACAAGAGCTTTGAGGTATCCCATTGAGCTCAGGAGAGTCAAAGAGGTCCATTTGCACACAAAGAAGGCCCTGGAAGCTCAATATTGAAGCTTTCCAGCTCAGGTATGAACATGAACACTTTCTCCCAAAGCTTGCATTTTAAGTTATAATATGATTGCTTATGTCTTGCTGATCATGGGGATGCCTTTAGAATCAAAAATAAGTGAGAAATGAGTTTGTATGATCCCTCTGAAATTTCACCCGTGGATTTTGTTCTCTTCGATTTGCATGATTTCTGGGGTTTAAATGATGTTTGAGCATAGATTCGTGTCCTAGGATGTTAGAGGATCACTTAGGTGTGTTTAATTTGTGGAATAGATGCCTGAATCATGTTTTAGGGTTTTGATACCGCCGGAGAAGATGACCGGAGCTTCCCTCCGGTCACCTGAAAGTGTTTTGCCCTAATCTCAGGTCATTAGTGCCATTTGAATCTTGGGCGTTGGATTGTTTGAAAACGTTGACTTCCCGCGTGGATAGATGGTCCAGATCTGTTTGCTTTGCCCTAATCCACTTTAATTAATTAAATAAATCATATTTAGGTTAATTAAATCAGAA
Organism: Lathyrus aphaca; assembly: GCA_963966055.1. Taxonomy (NCBI): domain Eukaryota; kingdom Viridiplantae; phylum Streptophyta; class Magnoliopsida; order Fabales; family Fabaceae; genus Lathyrus; species Lathyrus aphaca. The sequence continues at coordinate 213,616,531 of OZ014521.1, forward strand.
CCAACCACAGCCCTTGGATCTGCGCGCTAGTCAACACTTTCAAACTTGGAGTGAATCTCAGCCATTCTTTCTGTTGACTTCATTTAAAATTCATTTTTATTTCATTTCTTTTCATTTTATTTGCCCAATTTATTTAAAATAGCAAAAATTGTTTAAAAATTATGAAACTTTTTCTCAAGAGTTTTATTAATTTTTATGACACAAAAATATTTTTGTTTTTATTTTTAGCATTAAAAAAGTATTTTTAAATATTTAAAGGATTATTTTTAATTGATTAATGGAAATTAATTTATTAAAAATACTTTTAGGTATTTAAAAATCACCAAAAAATTCATGAAATGTTCTAAGACATTTAGAAACATTGTCCAACCTTCAAACCAAATTTATTTTTTTGATCTTGATGCATTTTGAGAATTTTTCATTGAATTAAAATCATTTTTATGCATTAATTTGATCCAAAGTTTAAAAAATCATTTCTGCCTATCCATGAAGAGTTGGACATTGATTCTTTTTGCATTGCATTGTGTTTAGCATATAGTTTGTAGGATTAAATGGCCATGATTTGATCTTTCATTTTCCATTTGTTTGGTAATTTTCTTGTTTAAGAACCCTAAAACCCTAAAAAATTTGTAAAAATCATAACTTGAATTTGGTTAAGAGTTGAGACCTCTCCTTTGGGCATTGGTTTAGTATAGGATTAAGGGTCCTTTGAGTGGTATTTTCCATTTTTTATCTTAGGGTTTGCTTCTGATTCTGATTTTTGTTTGTTGCATTGATCATAAACCCTAATTTGGGCTTTCATATGCATCCATCTTGCATTCTCTTGCATAACATGACTTGCCATGACATTTCAAGCATCCATTTGATTCATTTGACATCATAAGACATATTGAAAGCATGTTTGATCATTGCATCATGTGTTTGCCATGTTGTATGCCATGTGCACTTCATAACTTTTCATGTGTGTTCATGGTTTCTAACTTGCTTCATTTGCATTCATAAACTTGTATGTCCATTTCCATGTGCTGCCTCATGTTTGTAGCATCTCATAGCATCATTAGCATCACATATGTGCTTCTGGTTTTGGTTTGCATCATGTCATCTCATCCCATTTTGCATTGCATTGCATTTCTTTTCTAACCTTTCAGGTGGTAAGTGACTTTGAGAAGTGAATTTGCCTTCACTTCTCATAACTTTCTCTTCATCACTCTCTTGCATCCATTGCTGCATTTTTATACGTGTTTGAGTTTGAGCTTGCTCATCCCTCTTCTTCTTACTTTCTTTCTTCAAGTGACTTGACTTCTTAAGTGAAGCAAGTTACTTTGTTTCTCCTGATCCTTTCATCTGCTTCCTGGTGGTTCCATTGAAGACTTCTCTTGAAAACCTCACAAACCTTAGGAACAACCATGTATGACAATGATTAGGGTTTTGATTAGTCTCCCCTCTTAGTTTTACCTTTGTGTCTCTTTTGAGTCTTCTCTTCTCATCTCATAATCAGGGACTAAACCCAAAAGGCTTTAAGGCTTTGTGATTAAGCTTATGCCTGCATCCTTCTCTTAGGATGGAGTGTATAACTTTAATCCTAAGTGTTAAACCCTTAATGTGTTTAAATCTCTTAACCAATCCACTTAATAAGTATCAAGACACCACACTTGTAACTTGGGCCTTGCATTAGGGTTCTAATTCTTCCTTAATTGGTTAAGAAGGACTAACCCTAGTGTTAATGGACAAGTCCCCCTCAAGTTGTCTTACAAATCATAAAATCCATTTCATCATCATATCATTGAATAAAATCTACTTAATCAAAAGCTTGTTTTGTCATGAGTTTAATCCCTAATCATGGATTAAGTTGAAGAGCTTTCCTCAGCTTAAACATTCTCATCTATTATCCTTCTATTAGGATGGTGTAATGAGTCTGTTCAGTCCCTGATTATGGCTTAACCTCATTACTCAACACTAAACAAAAACCACAAAAACATCTAAATAATCACAAGTAGGTTAATGATCTTAATCCTACACCATGGTGATTAAGTGTGAGAATCTGACTTCACACTTAAGGTATTCTCATTACCCCTGATCAGAGGGAAGATGTGATGAGTTTACTAAATCCATTGATTTAGGCTTAAGCTCATTAACTTATGACAAACTTTCAAAAGCAATAAAAGATTGAAAACTCAAAAACAAACAATAATCGTCTCCTTCGGGATTCTTTTCTCATCACCTTCACTCACAACCGAGAACTTGCTTCTTCCGTCTAATGCAAGACAGTTTGCATCTGTGCCAGACAGATCATACACTTGAGCATAGGCAAGCAAGCAGTTCACAAGTCAATTCATCTTTCAGTCTCTTTGGGTCGAACTACGGTGTTCTGACTTCCTCATTGCACGAGAGGATACGTAGGCATAACTTAACAGTTATCGAACAAAAGTCTCTGTATATTCCCCCCTCCTTCCAGCATTATTCTTTTTAGCCTCATGATCTTGAGCATTTCATTCCTGATCTCACACTGACACATCATTTATACACTTCACTTCTCTTACACTGACACCTGTACATTCTTTTCCAGTTACTTTATACACAGATTGCACTGACACTACCCCTTTTAAACACAAATCTTTCAAGCGTGGATCTCGTCGAGTACGACGGACAATCTGGGTGCTAATACCTTCCCAGGTTGTAACCAACCCCCTTTCTCAGTTTCTCTGGTTCGCAACCGTCTTATCCATCTTTTTCTAGGTCTATGCAGCATTGCCTTTCCTCCGGGATAAAAATGCCTAGCTGGCGACTCTATTCATCTCCAGTGAGTTCACGGCTGTGTGTTCTCATTGTCCCTTTCGCCGACCGTTCGCGTCTGTACCTTTATCTGGGCCTGGTCCCACTTATCGGGAGCGACACTCGTTCCTGAGCATTTCATTTCACACCGCATTTGCACTGACACCTGTACATTCTTTTCCAGCTTTTGCACACAGATAGCACTGACACTCCCCCCTTAAACACAAACTTTCAAGCGTGGATCCCGTCGAGTACGACGGATAATCTGGGTGCTAATAACTTCCCAGGTTGTAACCAACCCCCTTTCTCAGCTTCTTTGGTTCGCGACCGTCTTATCCATTTCTTTCCTAGGTTTATGCAACATTACCTTTCCTTCGGGATAAAAATGCCTAACTGGCGACGCTTTTCAGTTCATCTTCATGTCCTCTTTCGCCGACCGTTCGCGTCTGTACCCCGTCTGACTCGTTGTCATTTGGTGGGAGCGACAGATTCACTTATGTTCCATCTCTCACTTTCTCCCTTTAAGTCCCTTATCTTCTTAGGAAGTAAGTAACTTATTCTTCTGCTTCCTCCTCCTTTCATTTGCTTCTTCCATTGGTGGCTTCCCTGAAGATCATTCTTAAGCCTCACAAACCATATGATATCCAAGCATGATAATGATTAGGGTTATAATTAGTTCCCCTTAGCTTTTTACCTTTAAGTCTCCTCGAGTATCTCTTCTCATCTCAATTATCAGAGACTAAACTCTTAAAGTTTTAGGACTTTGGAATTAGGGTTATGCCTGCATCCTTCTCTTAGGATGGAGTGTATAACTTTAATCCTAAGTGTTTAACCTTTAATTTGTTTAAACCTCTTAATCAAATCATCTAATAATCACTAAGACTTTATCTTGTATCTTGGGCCTTACATTAAGGTTCTAATTCTTCCTTATGGTTAAGAAGGACTAACCCTAGTGTTTAATGGACAAGTCTCCCTCAAGTTGTCTTACAAACCATAAAATCCACTTCTTAATCTCACCCCTTAATTAAAACCCACTTAATAAAGGCTTGTTATATAATGAATTTAATCCCTAACCATGGATTAAGTTGAGGTATCTTCCTCAGCTTAAGTATTCTCATTTATTATCCTTCTATTAGGATGGTGTAATGAGTTCACTAATCTGTGATTAGAGATTAAACTCATTACTTAACACTAAATAAAAACCCAAAAAACATCTAATTAATCACAAGTAGGTTAATGATCTTAATCCTACATCATCATGGAAATTAAGTTTAGATGATTATCTCATACTTAAGTAGGCTCATTATCCCTAATCAGGGAGGATATAATGAGTTTACAAACCCTTGATTTAGGCTTAAGCTCATTAACTTATGCAAAACACCAAAAGAAATAATAAAAATGAAAACACAAAAACAAACAATAAACGTCTCCTCCGGGATTCTTTTCTCATCACCCTCACTCTATAAGCGAGAACTTGCTTCTTCCGTCTAATGCAAGACAGTTAGCACTCGAGCCAAACGAGTCATACACTTGAGCATAGACATTTAAGTAGTTCACAGTCAATTTTATTTTCAGTCTCTTTGAGTCGAACTACGATGTTCTGACTTCCTCATTGCATGAGAGGATACGTAGGCATAAATTAATTGTTATCGAACAAAAGTCTCTTTGTCATCCCCCTCTTTCAGCATTCTTTTCAAAGCCGCAGTTCTTGATCATTCACCCTTTTGCACTGACACTTGTATATTTCTTCTCTTTAGCTTTTGTACACAGACAACACATACACCTACCCCTTTAAACACAATCTTGTAAGCATGGATCCCATCAAGTACGACGGACAATCTGGGTGCTAATACCTTCCCAAGTTGTAACCAACCCCCTTTCTCAGTTTCTCTGGTTCGCAACCGTCATATCCATCTTTTTCTAGGTTTATGCAACATTACCTTTCCTTCGGGATAAAAATGCCTAGCTGGCGACTCTTTTCATTCATTCTCATTTTCTCTTTTCGCCGACCGTTCGCGTCTGTACCTTGGGACCCCTAGTGTCTTTTCGGGGGAGCGACAAGAGGGGCACAACACCTTACCAGTCTTCCTCTCTGTTTCTCATTCCTCTGATGAACTGAGTAATAAAAGTCTCCTAACAAGGTGGGAACCGGGTTCTTTATCATGAAGATGTGGATGGCATTTTTGCTTACAAACTTAGGCTCGTCTGCAAACAAAATGATACCATAAATGCCGAGAGCTAGGAGAGCACATACAGTTTCCCAATTCCCTTTTGCAACGTGCTTTGTAGCCTGAGTAATCAAGAAATCCAAATGGAGGCCTGAGATTCCAGCTTTGGAAGTCATGTGTTAATCGATGGTGGTTATTTCCAGATGTAGTGCTTTGGCTATGTCTTCATTCTTTGGAGGAGTCATTTCAGGATTGAAAGGAATTCCTCTTCGAATGGGGATATCCAACAACATGGAGTACTCTTCTAGCAACAGACCTATCTGAAAGTCTGGGAAAGTGAAACAACGTAGGGGAGGGTCATAAAACTGCAGACAGGTGTGAATCATGCTCCTTTGTGATGCAACCAGGTCCATAATTATGTCTAAGATTCTACCGTAACTTTTTCTAAACAGAGGTACATGATGGGGAGTAATGAGGGCCTATATCTGTTTAATACCTGCCAAGGGATACTCGAAGAAATGATAGGTGATGTTGCTTTTCCTTGTTGAATCCATTCTGAAGATGAGTGTTGAAGGAGATAACTGAAGAAGTGTTGTAGCAGATAGGCTGAGCAGAAGAACGGTCAAACCCAAACTAAGAAAAGTGGATACCCTGTAAACAAATAGACAAATGTTAGAAATGATGCAATATGATGCATGATGATGATATGCAGGGGTCTATGACCATGTGCTGGATTATCAGTTGCCTTTGGTGGGATCCTTGAGTGTTCAGAGTTTCGGATGGAGGTCTGAGAACTAGTAACCAGGTGGGGGCTCAAATAAAGACTCAATAATCCAGGGTTTCAAAGAACTAGTCCAAAATAGTACAACCTTAAGAAAAAATTCCATTAGCAAGGTATGTTGAGGTCAAGGGTTCCTGCAAACCTGTAAACAACCCAACCCACTCACAGGTATTGTTCTAGAACAAGTATCCTCAGGTTCGAATCTATTATGAGAAGTGTAAACACTTCTAACCCGAAGGTACAATGTTTACCTTAATCATAAAGGATCCTCTTCTAATTCACCTCAGATGCTGAAGGTCATCTAAAAAGGTCATCCAGACTTAGCAGGCTTCCCAGATAGCCCTAGCACTACAGGAAATCCGTAGCACATATTTCTTAAAAGGAAACCCATGTCTGAACCGTGTTTTCATATTCCCGCACCAGACCGAAATGGAATGGGAAAGAATACAAAACCACTCTAATCATATGTGTCACTCAGGCCTTTGTGTTGAGCCTTTCTCACAGGAATACCCCTCCCACCAAAGCAAACCAGAAAACCATCACGATGATATGATAATAATAAATGAAATGCAGAAAGCAATAAATGAAGGCGATAAAGTAAATGCAATAAATAAAGTTGTATAGGAAGCAATAATTAAAGCAAAAAAATAAACACAAATAGCACCTAACACCCCCAATAAACACAAACAAACAAGCGCTAGGAGAAACCCACAAGAGAACCAGAAGCCCTGGTTGTAAAGTCCCTGGCAGAGTCGTCAAGCTGTCGCTCCCCGGAAATTCGTCCCGGTGCAAACGTGAACTGACGAGGCGAAGAGAAGGTTGAGGTTGAATAGAGTCACCAGCTAGGCATTTTTATCCCGAAGGAAAGGTAATGCTTCATAAACCTAGAAAGAGATGGATAAGACGGTTGTGAACTAAAGAGACTGAGTAAGGGGGTAGGTTACGATCTGGGAAGGTATTAGCACCCAGATCGTCCTTCGTACTTGACGGGATCCACGCATACCTAATTGTGTTTAAAAGGGGATAGTGTATGTGCTAAACTGTGTATAAAAGGCTAGGGTTGAATGGATGTACAGAGTGTCAGTGCAAGAAGAAAGTGAGTGCTCAAAACAGAGGTTGAGGAAAGAGAACTAGAAGGAGAAGTGAGGGGGGACCTGGGGACTTTTGTTCGATAACTGTTAAGTTATGCCTACGTATCCTCTCGTGCAATGAGGAAGTCAGAATACCGTAGTTCGACTCAAAGAGACTTCGATATTTTTTTTGTGAACTGCTTGCTTGATTATGCTCAAGTGTATGAATCGTCTGGCTCGAGTGCTAATTGTCTTGCATTAGACGGAAGAAACAAGTTCTCGTTTTCAGAGTGAGTGTAAAGAGAAAAGAATCCCGGAGGAGACGTTTATTGTTTCCTTTTGTGTTTTCAGTTTTTTATTGTTTTTGGTGTTTTGCATAAGATAATGAGCTTAAGCCTTAATCAAGGGTCGTAAACTCATTATATCACCCCTAATTAGGGATAATGAGTCTACTTAAGTATGAGATGAAAATATCAACTTAGTTACCCTATGATGCAGGATTAAGATCATTAACCTACTTGTGGTTATTAAGTGTTTTTGGATTTTGTTTTGTGTTAAGTAATGCGTTTAATCTCTAATCAGGGATTAGTGAACTCATTACACCATCCTAAGAGAAGGATAATAGATGAGAAAACTTAAGATGAGGAAGACTCCTCAACTTAATACATGGTTAGGGATTAAATTCATTATATAACAAGCCTTTATTAAAGTGGATTTTAATTAAAGGTGGGATTATGAAATGGATTTTATGTTTGTAAGACTAAACCTGAGGGGGACTTGTCCATTGAACACTAGGGTTAGTTCCTCTGAACCAACAAGAAGAGATGTAACCCTAATATAAGGCCCAAGTTACAAGCTTAAGTCTTAATGATTATTAGGTGTAAACAACTTAAAGGTTTAACACTAAGTATTAAATTTATACACTCCATCCTAAGATAAGGATACAGGCATAACCCTAATTCAGAGTCTTAAAACTTTAACTGTTTAGCCTTGATTATGAGATGAGAAGCAGAGACTCAAGGAGACTCAAAGGTAAAAAACTAGGGGGAGACTATGTACAACCCTAAAGTTATCATGCTTGGATATTCCTATGGTTTGTGAGGCTTAGAGAAAGATCTTCAGAAAGTCTTCAGATGGCCACCAAGGAAGAAGAAGCAGATGAAAAGAGAAAAGAAAGGAGAATAGTTTACTTACTTCCTGAAGAAGATAAGTGTCCTAAGAGAAAGAAAGGGAGCAAGAGAGAGCATAAGTGAGTCAAACTCACTTCAAAGAAAAATAAAGATGCAAATGAAGAGATAAGAAGAGGTTGGATGTAGAGGCAAATCCACATCCTAAACAACTTACCTGAAGCCCATGAAATGGTTAGTATGAATGCATAAGATGTGAAACAAAAGGAAATAAGGAAAATGAATATGCAATGATCAAGACCAGAAGTTCAAACACAATGCCAATGTGTTATGAAATGATGCAAAGACATGTACAATGTTTATGCATGATCATACAAGAGATGGGATACAAAGGAAGGCATGTTAGAAGCTTGAAATCACATGAATACACATAAGAAGTAATGAATGAAAAACATACCAAATGGATGCAACAATGATCAACCAATGTTCATACATGTCCTAAGGTATCTAAGATGACATATAAATGCATGAGATGTCATGCCAAATCCATATGATGAAGGTATGCAAAGATGAATGCAAATGAACATGGCAAAGTAGGGTTTTAAGAAAGTATGAGATGCACATGTCCACAACAGAAGGATAACACATGATAAAAAATTTGAAAATGCAACCAAAAGAACCCTAAACACACATAATATCACTCCCCAAAGATGGAGGTCAGAAGTTATACCAAAGTCAAGTTATTGTTTTTCTAAGTTAGGCTAGGGTTTTGGACATTTTGAAAAGAAAAAGTCAAAACAAGTTGAAAATGTAAAGTAAAAATACACCAAAAATATCTTAGATAACAGACATAAAGTATGAAAGTTTGCAAAAAGAACATGTACAAACTCATTTTGGTTAGGCAGATATGAATTTTTGAATTAGGGTTATGAAAAAGGAGATTTTCAAAACGCTAATTCAAAGAAATTTGTCAAAACATGATCAAACCCTAAAATAAATTTGTGAGATGAGTTTGTAAATTGTTCTAAATGTTCAAAGAGGTTCTCTAATTTTTTTTGTTGTGATTTTTAAATACCTAAAAGTATTTTTAATTAATTAAAAATGAATTAATTAATTAAAAATACAATTAAATGATTTAAAAAAGATTTTTGAATATAAAAAATAAAAATAAAAATGTTTTTGAGTTTTTAAAATTATTTAAAGCAAGAATGTAAAAGATCAGATTTTTAGAAATTAATTTTCTATTTTAAATAAAATAAACAAAAGAAAATGAAAATAAAAGAAACTAAATAAAAGAAAATAGAAAGTATGCGCAACAGAGGGTCCAGATGCAAAGAGAGAGAGATCAATGGTCCAGGATGAGAGTCAGCAAGACCCAGGGTACTCACAATCAAGGGCCTATGTTTAAAGTTACCAAGTGCGCGTGATCTAATGGCTCACATCTCTTCTGAATTAAATAAACCTGAATATATTAAATAATTAAAATTAAGGATTAATGATGCAATATGGTTCGTTTATGCGCAAGCCCTAATCACAATCCAATGGCTCAGATTCAAACTGGAAACATAAACAGGATTAACCCTAATAAATCTCAGGCGACCGGAGATAAGCTTCGGTCGTCTTCTCCGGTGAGCTCCCAACTTCACCTACAAGCCACTAAAACGCATCAAACCTGCCCAGAATCAAACCCCCAACATCATAGAACACGAATTCACAAACAAAAACCATTTATATTGCATGAACAAGCTGAATCGAAACTAAACATTTTTTAGGTCAAACTTTCAGAACATCATAACATGCTTATTTTTCACTCATTTTCAGTTTTAAACACATCAACATGACCAGCATAACATGTAGATTCACATTTTAACAAGAAATTAAGGTTCTGGAAAAATTGTTCTTGAGGGATACCTGAGCTGGAGTTCTTCAAACTGGAGCTTTCAAAGCCTTCCCTCTGTGCAAACCAACTCCTTTGGACCTCCTAAAGCTATTGAGATGCTTGGATGAAGTTTATTTTGGCTAGTTGGTGAGATACAGTTCAGATATGACAGAAATCATGTTTGTGTTTAAGGTTATTTCAAGTCATGGTGATGGGCGGGTTTTGTTCCTTGAGTGATAAGGAGTTGAATGGTGAAAGAAAATGTGATTTTTGTTGGTTGGATTGAGAGTTTCGAAGAGAGAAAGTTTGAGAGGATTTTTGTGAATATGAGTTTGTGTCCTTGTTCAAGGCTTGCTGTGATATGTTTTATGATGCTTAGGGTTTGTATAAACAATTGGGATTGATCAGAAGAGTGGTTGTGCACTGTGGGATTGACATGGGTGAAAATGCAAAAAAGTCAAGATTTTGTACTTGAGGTATGGGCTTGGGACAGAGATATTTTGAAGGCTTAGTTTGCATCAGCTAACTCCATGGATGGCCCTTGGATCATTTGTAGTGAGCTGTAACACTTGTGGCAGAAGTTTGAACATGTTTTGCAAGTTGCCAACTTTGAGAATTTTGTGAAAATTGGCCATGAAACTTGTGAAGCAAGGCATGATTTTTTTGGTATTGAGATGTTTCTCATCAATGTTATGCAGTGTAGAAGTGAATTATAGGTCACTAGGATGCTTAGAAGTCCATCTTGCAAAATTCCCCCTTTGACATGAACATGAAAATTAAGTGAAATTGGCCAACTTTGATCCATCATATCTTGAGTTCTAGGATGAATCAAGAGGAGTTCTTGTAATTTTTGAAAATGGGAAGATCCAATCTACAACTTTCATGTTTGGAGAAAATTCATTTGAAACCTTTTTGATCAAGAAAGAGGAGATTGAAAATCTTTCCCAAAATGGAAAGTTTTCATTACAAGTCATGTCCAAAAATGGCAACTTTGCAAATGGCTCAAAATTCTCCAATCTTGTTAACTTCTAACCATTCCTAATACTAAATAAAGGTCATAGGAGCTCAAATTGATGATGATGACCCTTTGGAACCCTTGTTGGAGGCCTCAGATGCCCTAATCCTGACTTTTCTTGCACAACAAGTCACAGCTTGATCAGATGACTTCCACAATGAAGTTTTGCTTCAAATTTGATACACATGCTCCGTATAACATATATAGACCAATAGAATCAAGAATGGTCAAAAAATTTAAGTGTAAGGGCCTCACACCCAAAACCCTAATTTATGGTCATCTGTGTAGGAAACCCTAAGCCTGTCTGGGTAGCTGTGCAATCCTCTGAGATTTTGTGACTTTAAAGCAAACTGGGAGGTATAATATGATCATAGAACACTCATGGACCCTCTTGTAATGCTTCATGGACTCTAAGATAGCTCAAACCACTTCTAAGATTCATTTGATCACAAACCCTAGTTATGCAACTTATGTAGTGAAATAACTATGCAGTATGAGATGGTATGCTTATGCAATGCAATATGAAGGATCACAAGCCAAGGTGTGAGAAAAAGGAAAGGGAAAATTTGGGGTGTTTATAGACCTTTTCATGGATACTCTTCTTGGGCACTTTATAGAACGGTTAGCAGGTTGTTCGTCTAACAGTTTCTCTGATGTCATCCTGACTGGTGATAGAGTTGAAAACTAGATGAAGTGAGGAAAAATCCAGAACAACGGTGCCTCCACTTCTGGAACTAAGAAGTCGTCTTTAAAAGGGCGAAAAAGACAGTACGAAGAAGTCGGGGAAGTCTATGGCCAGCGAAAGAGGAGAAATCAAGGTTCATATTACCAGACAGCATCTGTGGTCCTCCAAAGGGCAACCCAATTGCAAGAGCAAAATCATCGGTAGCATAACCCTCAACAAGGTCGTCAGCATCCGCAAAGGAGGGAAAGAGTTTTCGACCCTTTGCTAATGTCTCATACTGACCTACTACATCACTTGCTTCAATTGAAACTGATTGAGCTTCGCAAGCTGTCCCCACCTCCTTTCCCATTACCAGATGGATGGGATGCCAACACCCACTGTGATTTTCATTCTGGGGCACCAGGGCATCATATCGATGGATGTAAAGCTTTTCACCACAAGGTGCAGGATTTAATCGACTCAAAAGTTGTCAACCTTGCACCAAATAGATGAGGGAAAGGGCATCCCAATACTCTCAGATTGCATTATTTCTTTCAGTGCATTTTCATTCCTATTGAGGGGAACTACGTTGCTCTGATTCTTCATTGGTCAATGGAGATACGTAGGTAGAAGATCGTCAGGTCTTTCCGAGCAACCTTACGGGGCAACTTCATTCTCCAACTTTACTCCTTCTTTCAGATGTCTCGTGTCAGAGTTTGAATAACTAGAAGAAAAGGTATGATTTCCATGTCGGACATGTGACCACTTTCTTGAAGACTACAAGTCCATGAAGAGTTACTGATCACAGGAAGCGTCTGTAATACCCTAATTTTTTCCCTATGGTTTCTTCACATTTCATGTGCATTTTTCATACAAACAAGATCGCACTGGTTTATAAATTCCTCTCAAATGTAGGTTTTTGCTTCACAGGGGATCATCATTGCTATTATTTTTATTTGCTTTATATTTGTGTATTTTCATTAATTACTAACCAAAATACCAAAAATATGTTTTAGTTCGCTTCTCCTTCTTTGTGCTTTCACAAGTTGCAGGGTTTTCAAAGTGTGACAGTGTTTTCAATTCAGACATGGTTGTTCAGTTATGATTCGATTTAGATGGATGTTTGACCTAATCTTGGTCAAACTATCAAAAGATTGTTCAACAGCAAGTTGTTTGTACCGGTGGGTTATTTCTTAGACAGTGCGTGTTGTGTGTGAAAGTTCTTTGGTTTATTAAGCAGTGATTCATGAGAAGCTTGGTCCAGATTATCTTAATTTGGTGTTCATCAGTTCATCAATGATTCATCTGTGGATTTATTTTCCTCAGCATGGATTCAAATCATCAGGGAATTGTTTAGACAATTCAAATGGTCGTGTCTTGATTGACAATTTATTCAGTGGTTCAGGAGTTGGCAGTATTCATCATTATTAGTGGCTTGTGCAAAAAAAGATCAAGCTTTGGTTTTAGGTTTAAGACCAGTTTCCTTTTTCTTTAAATCCCTTTGGATCCATGTTTTATCTAATTATTCATTCACCTCCATCTTATAAACCATTATCCATTATTATTCAATAAACACTCCTTCCATTTTTATTTTTTATTTTTGATTATTCGATTGTCCAAATTACCATTTTGGTCTCATATTTTTATCAATATCTATTTTTTTAAACTCAATCCATTTCCAATTTTTTTTCTTCATTCTTAAAGCCCATAACACAATTCTACTATAAGCCCATTATTTTTTTTCCATTTCTCATTTTTTATACAAAACAAATTAAAAATACAAAAAGGCCCATTGGCCCATTTCCATTCATCACATGAATATTAGCCAGCATATGATTTTCCTTCATTTCCAACTAAAATGACACAGCTTCAATAACACGCGAACAAGCCATTTTCCAAGTCAAAGTTCCAGCCATTATCTCACTTTCCACGTACGCCTTCAGCAACCTGTAAAACGCGTCTTAATACAACACTAAACGCAGCCGCACACTTTCTATCACACGCTGCACAAGCCCAAAATGCATCAGCTTCAACACACATAAACTGTTAGAACAATTATGGTTCTGAACCTCTAAGTGTTTTGATGATAACAAAGCCTTTTATATTAGAAGTTCTAATGAATATATTTATTCTTGTGTAGAAGACAAATTCATTTACATAAACCGTACGTGCTTAGAAGATTCATTTAGTCACATTCAGAAGATACGCTCAAAGGAGAATCCAGCATTAAATATTATATTTATTGGCTGCGCATCTTATTTATTATCTCTTATCTCCGCTTAGAAGATGCTGGTATCCTTATTAAAGACATTAATTAAAGAATATTTTAATTAATGAACAAAGACAAGTATCTCTACTTATGGAAGGAATTTATGGTATTAAAGTCTATCCTAATTTAATTCAAGATGTCTCCAACGGCTACATTCTCAAGAAATATATAAAGGACTTCATTTGAAGAATTCAGAAACGCATCTCATCATATTCATGCAAACCAATTAAATCATATTGTGCTTATTCTTGTAACTTTCACTTAGTGATCTCTGCTTATCTAGAAGCATTCTAAGTTACTTTTCTTATTATATTTGTAATAGTTATTCTATTCCTTGAGTGACTAAGTTTAGTCAGAAGACTGAAGAGGACATTGACTATAGGTCTTTGTGTGTATTCTTATTGAATAGTGGATTAAGACCTCAGTAGAGGCAAAATCACCTTGGCGGGTGGACTGGACGTAGTTTGAGTTCAAACGAACCAGGATAAATTAAACGTGTCATTAGAAGTTATTTTTAATTGTTAAAGAAAACCCAATTCCAACCCCCCTTCCTTGTGTTTTGCGCACCTTCAATTGGCATCAGAGCGCTAGGTTCTGAGTATTACACTTAACCGTGTCAGTAAAAGATCCAGAAGTTAAACACATGGCAGAAACTAGAATTAACAACAATGACTATCAGAATGACAAGATCAATGCTAAACCTCCAATATTCAATGGTGACAATTTTGACTACTGGAAGGATGTTCTGGAGAGTTTATTTCTAGCTCTAGATGGAGATCTCTGGGACATGGTGACAGATGGATACATTCATCCTGTTGGAGCAGATGGTCAGAAGATTGAAAGAAAAAATATGACAGCTCAACAGAAGAAGGAATTCAGAAATCATCACAAAGCTAGGACCATACTTCTAAGTGCCATCTCTTACACAGAATATGAGAAGATCACAAATAGGGATTCAGCTAAACACATGTTTGATTCTCTGAGGATGACACATGAAGGCAACTCTCAAGTCAAGGAGACTAAAGCTCTAGCTCTCATCCAGAAGTATGAAGCTTTCAAGATGGAAGAAGATGAAACCATTGAAAAAATGTTTTCAAGGTTCCAAATCCTGGTAGCTGGACTAAAAGTTCTGGAAAAAGGCTACTCAACAGTAGATCATGTGAAGAAAATCATCAGAAGTTTACCAAAAGCATGGAGGCCTATGGTCACTGCTTTAAAGTTATCAAAAAATCTGAATGAAATTTCCTTAGAAGAACTGATCAGCTCCTTGAGAAGTCATGAGATTGAATTAGAAGAAGATGAACCCCAGAAGAAAGGTAAGTCTGTAGCTCTTAAATCTAACAAACATGTTTCTAAAGCGTTACAGGCAGAAGAAGAAGAAAGTTCTGGATGTTCATCAGAAGAAGATGAATTATATCTCCTATCAAGAAGAGTTCAACAACTCTGGAAGCATCGGCAGAAGAAGTTCAGAAATACCAGAAGAACAAATAATTATTCTGAATCAACATCTGGCCACAAGAAACCCAGAAGCAAAGAAGTTGTGTGCTACGAATGCAAAGAACCAGGACACTATAAAAGTGAATGTCCAAAACTTCAGAAAGAAAAACCCAGAAACAAATTCAGCAGAGAAAAGAAAAAGAGTCTCATGGCAACTTGGGATGATTCTGAATCATCTGAAGCAGAGTCAGATTCTGAAGATGAACAAGCTAATATTGCATTAATGGCAAACATACCAGAAGATGATCACTCATCAGAATCAGAGTTAGAATCAGACTCAGAAGAGGTATTTTCTAAATTTTCTAGACCTCAGTTAGAAGCTAGCCTCTCAGAAATACTTGAAAAATATCAGAAGCTTCAATTCAAATACAAAGACATTAAACAAAGTCTAGTATCTGAATTAGAAGAAGTTAGAAAACTAAAAACAGAAAACTCTGAGCTGAAAGAAAAACTCTTTGAATGTAAAAACTCTTTTGAGAAACTTAAAGCTCAGAAGAAATCTGAATTAGAAGATCTAATCAACTCTGATAATATCATAAAACAATATGATTATAGCTTTCAACAATTTCTTACTAAAAGCTTAGATAGAAGTAAGATTGCTTCTATGATCTATGGTGTTAGCAGAAATGAAAGAAGAGGCATAGGCTATGTGAAAAATAAAGAAACTCTGAAGCTGAAAAATATTGATGACATTGTCATAAATACTAATACTCCTCTAAGTTCTCATTTCACCTATGGTCATAATCATGATCTTATATACACTAGTGAGTCATCTTGTTCCACAAGTTCTGATTTAAAACCTAAAATGAATCAGAAGTTTGTAAAAACTAACAAACAAGGACCCAGAAGAATATGGGTACCCAAGGATAAAATTGTGTATGTTGCAGATGTCTTTAACAGCAAAACTGAAACACCAATCATGGTACCTGGACTCTGGATGCTCACGTCACATGACGGGAAGAAAGCATATGTTCCAAAGTCTTGAATTAAAAGATGGAGGCCACGTAGGTTTTGGAGGCAATCAAAAAGGAAGGATAATTGGCTCCGGAACTATTGGTAATGGAAATCTTCCCTCTATCTCTAATGTTCTACTTGTAGAAGGATTAATGCATAATTTATTATCCATAAGTCAATTAAGTGATAATGGCTATGACATAATCTTTAATCAAAAGTTCTGTAAAGCTGTTAGTCAGAAAGATGGAACAATCCTCTTTAGTGGAAAGAAAAAGAACAACATTTATAAAATAAAGCTTTCAGAATTAAAAATTCAAAATGTAAAATGTCTAATGTCTGTGGAAACTGAGCAATGGGTCTGGCACAGAAGATTGGGACATGTTAATATGAGAAGATTATCTCAACTTAACAAACTCAATCTAGTCAGAGGACTTCCAAATTTGAAGTTCAACTCAGAAGCTCTGTGTGAAGCATGTCAGAAAGGCAAATTTTCAAAAACTGGTTTTAAAGCTAAAAATGTTGTATCTTCCTCTAGACCATTAGAACTTCTGCACATTGACTTGTTTGGACCAGTGAAAACTGCTTCTGTCAGTGGCAAAAAGTATGGATTAGTGATCGTAGATGACTTCGGCAGATGGACATGGGTAAAGTTTCTTAGACACAAGGATGAGTCAATTGCTGTATTTTCTAGCTTCTGCAAACAAGTTCAAAATGAAAAAGAATCCAAAATTATCAAAGTCAGAAGTGATCATGGTGGAGAATTTGAAAATAAACAATTAGAATCATTTTTTGATGAAAATGGCATCTCTCGTGATTTTTCTTGTCCTAGAACTCCACAACAAAATGGAGTTGTAGAACGTAAAAATAGAACATTACAAGAGATGGCCAGAACCATGATCAATGAGACTAATATGGCTAAACATTTTTGGGCAGAAGCAGTAAATACAGCATGCTATATTCAGAATAGAATCTCTATAAGACCTATTCTTGAAAAGACTCCTTATGAATTGTGGAAGAACAAAAAGCCCAACATTTCATACTTTCATCATTTTGGATGTATTTGTTTTATCTTAAATACTCTTGATACTCTGAATAAATATGATTCTAAGGCACAAAAGTGTTATATGTTAGGATACTCTGAACGTTTTAAGGGATACAGAGTATACAATACAGAAACACGCATTGTGGTAGAATCTATTCATGTCAAATTTGATCATAAGCTTGGTTCTGAAAAACCAAAGCAGAATAAATTTTCTGCAGATATAGAAGTAGAAATCTCTACAAACAGAACTTCTAAAGATCAATCATCTAAAGATCAAGACTATACAAATTCTCCAACAACACCTGAAGAACCCATCCAGAAGAAACTATCCAGAAGCAATATTAATCACCCAGAAGATAAAATCTTGGGAAAGAAAGATGAACCAATCAGAACAAGATCTTCATTCAAAAACTCTGAAGAGACGTTAATGGGACTTGTTTCTCTGATTGAACCAACTTCCATAGAAGAAGCTCTCTCAGAAAATGATTGGATTCTGGGTATGCAAGAAGAACTAAATCAATTCACCAGAAATGATGTGTGGGATCTAGTTCCTAGGCCCAGAGGATTCAACATCATTGGCACCAAGTGGGTATTCAGAAACAAGCTAAATGAGCAAGGAGAAGTTGTCAGAAACAAAGCAAGACTGGTTGCACAAGGTTATAGTCAACAATAAGGAATTGACTATACAGAAACCTATGCACCAGTCGCCAGGTTAGAATCAATCAGACTTCTAATATCATTTGCTGTAAATCATAATATTATTCTATATCAAATGGATGTCAAAAGTGCATTTTTAAATGGTTATATTGATGAAGAAGTGTATTTACACCAACCCCCTGGTTTTGAAAATACAAAATTTCCAGAACATGTTTACAAACTCAAAAAATCATTATATGGTTTAAAACAAGCTCCCAGAGCTTGGTATGAAAGACTAAGTAATTTTCTTCTGGAAAATAAGTTCATCAGAGGGAAAGTGGATACAACTCTTTTCAGTAAAAACATTAAAAATGATCTTCTGATATGTCAAATTTATGTAGATGATATAATTTTTGGTTCTACTAAGAGTGCCTTGGGAAAGGAATTTGCTAAATCTATGCAGGCAGAATTTGAAATGAGCATGATGGGAGAACTAAAGTTCTTTCTGGGAATTCAAATAAATCAAACATCAGAAGGAACCTATATCCATCAAAGCAAATATGTAAAAGAACTTCTGAAGAAATTTGATTTATCAGAAAGTACTATATCCAAAACTCCTATGCATCCTACTTGTATTTTGGAGAAAGAAGAGGTAAGTAAGAAAGTAGATCAGAAGCTCTACAGAGGTATGATTGGATCTCTCCTCTATCTAACTGCTTCTAGACCAGATATTCTATACAGTGTATGTTTATGTGCTAGATTCCAATCAGATCCTAGAGAAACTCACTTAACAGCAGTTAAGAGAATCTTTAGATATCTGAAAGGTACTACTAATCTTGGTCTGTACTACAGAAGATCAGAAGAGTATAAACTTGTAGGATATTGTGACGCTGATTTTGTTGGAGATAGAACAGAAAGAAAAAGTACCTCTTGAAGTTGTCAATTTCTGGGAGACAACTTAATCTCTTGGTCTAGCAAAAAACAGTCAACCATAGCATTATCAACTGCAGAAGCTGAATACATTGCAGCAGCTGGATGCAGTACCCAGATGCTCTGGATGAAAAATCAGCTTGAGGACTTCAATATCTATGAGAGTAACATTCCCATCCTCTGTGACAATACTTCTGCTATTTGTCTCTCTAAAAATCCAATTTTACATTCTAGAGCTAAACACATAGAAGTTAAACATCATTTCATTAGGGACTATACTCAGAAGGGAATTTTAATGTTAAAATTTATAGACACAAATCACCAATGGGCTGATATTTTTACAAAACCCCTTTCCTGAAGATAGATTTAATTTCATACTAACTAACCTTAGCATGAAATTATGTCCAGAATGAAAATGCTTTACTTATATGTTTTTATCACATAGAAGTTCTGATATTTATCCTCTATATGGTTATCTCAGAAGATGCTATGCTCTAACTGTTTCATTCTTAGAACTTCTGTTCAAAGGATTAACATGCAGATCTTCAAATCAACAAGTGTCAACAAGGCTCTGAGGATTTCCATCAGAATAAACAAGTGTCCATATTCTTAAAAGTGACAGAACATGCTTTTGTAACTGTTCTCTACAGAAGGGCAACTGTTGATATTCTGGAATCTGATACGGCTAGACTTGACACCAAAAAGGCAAGAAAATCTCTTGGGTAACTATTCCAGAATCGTTTACGCATTACCCTATGTCAGCGCATTTAATGCTTTTAATCATTATGTTTTTTTTAAAACTTAAATTTTTCCCACTAATTTCTCAACTAATTAAATGCTTTATTTTTCTATATATGTCAAGTGTCTCTCTCACTTTCAACTTTTACCCGTATTTTACTCTTACTGAATTTTCTTAACCTCACTCTTGCGTCTTCCTTAAATTTTTTCAAAAACCCTAAACTCTTTTCAAAAACCCTAAACTTTCCAATATCATCTTAGTAACTAATGGCTTCATCTTCTCATCAACGCAAAGATTTTTCTGATGTGTACTATGTTGAGCCCTCAAAGACTCTCTCAACCCCTTCTGACAAATTGGAAGTCCTGTGTGAGTTATTTGTGGATTTCGAAAGTTTAAAGGAAAATGGCTTTGATCTCCTCCCGTATGTTGAAGCTCAGGGCTGGGAAAAGTATTTTGATAGATTAATGGGACCAGTCTTTCCTAAACTGGTTAAAGAATTCTGGGCTTATGCATCATCAAACGACGCACAGGTTACCTCTTACGTGCTTGGTAAAAAGGTGGTTATTTCTGAAGACCATCTTGCTAAACTTCTTGAAGCTGATGGTAATGGCATCAAGTGCAGTGACATGGACAAAGCGTCTGATACTGCTGTGATAGCAAAAGAAATTTTTACCTCTGGAAAACCCTCCAACAAAATCAAAGACTTGAAGACTCCTCTCCGTATTTGGGCAAAAATCATTCTTGGGACGATCTGTCACAGGAAACCTACCAACTCTCCAGATTACATCAACCTGGACCAACAATTTCTTCTCTACTTCATTGCTAAAAAGAAGAAAATCAACCTTGCACACACTCTCTTCCAGAATCTTAGAGTCAGTGTGAAGGAAACCAAAGATGGTGAGAAGACCAAAAGGGATTGGATTCCTTTTGGACGTATTATTTCTGATATACTCTGCCAAAACAAGCTGGTAGACTTTCTAGCAGAGTTGAAGCAAACTGAACTTCTAGAAACAGATGTTGGCAAACCTCTGAATGCTAAGAACTTGAAGAAGATGAAGTTCATTACTTCTATTCAGCAAGAACCTGTTCTTCAATCAAGAGAAGTAATCAGCACCAGAAGGATTCCACTGGAAGACTTCCCTCTCTTCTCCTCTGACACACCTGCAAATGTTGTAGTTAACTACCTGGATATTTGCAAGCAACAAGGTATGGAACCCCAGTTCAAGCTTACTGAACTCAAACAGAAAGCTCCAGATGCTGCTTCTGTAAGGCTCAAGAAGAGAAAGACTGCTGAAGGACCTTCTCAGAAGATGCCAAAATCATCTAGAACATCAGGTAAATCTTCTGCCTCTAACTCTGAATTCATTTCTGTAGTAGAAGCAGTAAATGTAGAAGTGTCTGAACTACCTTCTAGCACCTTACCTTCTAGCCAACAACCCTCTGTTGATATTCCCTCTGAACAAATCCCTTCCTCTGAACCTCCTCAAACTGTTAATCCCATTCAAACTGAAATCCCTGCAACTTCTGCAGTAGCATCCATCCTTTCATCATTATATCCACCAGAAGCTGAAAATCATCAACCACAAACTATTTCTGATTTTGACATACCCATTGATAATACCCCACTATCTGACATTGATCGCTCTCCAACAACCAAAACACAAACTGCTTTGCAAAATGCTCTAGATCTTGATCTTGAACATTTTCAAGACTCAGAATATGTCCAACCTCCTTCTCCTGAACATCCACCTAGACTATCTCCCATAAGGGAAAGCTCACTATCCTCTCATATATCTACACCACCAAACTCACCTACTGTCATAAACATTCCTGATACTCCAGAAGAAACTGAAAATGAAAATCCTCTCAGAACATCTATTGATTTTGAAGCCCTACAAAAACTGTCCTCCGTATCAAACAAAAGAGCAATACCCATACCAAAACCAAAACCATCCAGAATAGACATTTCTGCTTTACTTCTTGATTTTGAAACAGGCTTTAAATTAAAGTTAGAGGATCTGAAGTCTGCATGCTCAGAGCTTACAGATCCAGCTGCTTCTGATTTTCTGTGGGCTACCCTCAGAAAGTGGTTTAATGCTGAGTCCAAAAGACCTAAGGACATCTGCTATGATGTTGCTCACCAGAACTTCTGTGAGTACCTTCAAGCAGTCGTCTCAAATGTTGAACAGGCTAAACCTCTTCTGCTGGATAACAAGCCTTGGACAGAGTCAGAACCTCTGGATGAACTCTCAGCACTTCAAATGGTCTTGGTATCTTCTGTAGAAGAGAATATTGATGAACCTGAAAATCAAGCTGCATCAGAAGCTGAAGAACGTCTGGCTACAGATTTTGTTCTGCAAACTCTACAAGAGCTGAAGAAGGAGAATCAGCTGGTGAAAGAACGTCTGGATAAGCAAGATGAAACCACTGCTGAAATGAAGGCATTGCTTGGCAAGCAAGTGGAATCATCATCAGAAATCAAATCTTTGTTGGAGACCTTAGTTACTAAGATGAACTCCTAAATTTTTTTTTGCTTATCTTCTACCTTAGATATTCCCTTGTTTTATCTTCTGCTACTGCATAACTCTTTGAACTTCTACTGGTTTTGTGTTTGCTTATAGTTCTTTAATATATTGATTACCTTTTATCTTTCTCACTTGCTATAATTCTTTTTGATTATGACAAAAAGGGGGAGAAACGTAAATGATTCTGATCCATAGCAGTTTACCATAATTTGCCTCTTACATATAATTCTAATGAAAATATTTTGAGTTGTTATCGTAGACAAGAAACAGGTCAAGTAATCAACTCAGGGGGAGCTAAGAATCATGGAACTTCTGAAAGAACTTTTCTTCTAATCAAAGGGAGTTCACTTAATTTTATTAAACTCTATTCTCCTCATTTAAATGTTTTGTCATCATCAAAAAGGGGGAGATTGTTAGAACAATTATGGTTCTGAACCTCTAAGTGTTTTGATGATAACAAAGCCTTTTATATTAAAAGTTCTAATGAATATATTTATTCTTGTGTAGAAGACAAATTCATTTACATAAACCGTACGTGCTTAGAAGATTCATTTAGTCACATTCAGAAGATACGCTCAAAGGAGAATCCAGCATTAAATATTATATTTATTGGCTGCGCATCTTATTTATTATCTCTGATCTCCGCTTAGAAGATGTTGGTATCCTTATTAAAGACATTAATTAAAGAATATTTTAATTAATGAACAAAGACAAGTATCTCTACTTATGGAAGGAATTTATGGTATTAAAGTCTATCCTAATTTAATTCAAGATGTCTCCAACGGCTACATTCTCAAGAAATATATAAAGGACTTCATTTGAAGAATTCAGGAACGCATCTCATCATATTCACGCAAACCAATTAAATCATATTGTGCTTATTCTTGTAACTTTCACTTAGTGATCTCTGCTTATCTAGAAGCATTCTAAGTTACTTTTCTTATTATATTTGTAATAGTTATTCTATTCCTTGAGTGACTAAGTTTAGTCAGAAGACTGAAGAGGACATTGACTATAGGCCTTTGTGTGTATTCTTATTGAATAGTGGATTAAGACCTCAGTAGAGGCAAAATCACCTTGGCGGGTGGACTGGACGTAGTTTGAGTTCAAACGAACCAGGATAAATTAAACGTGTCATTAGAAGTTATTTTTAATTGTTAAAGAAAACCCAATTCCAACCCCCCTTCCTTGTGTTTTGCGCACCTTCATAAACCACATGAAACGTAGCCAAACTGAACGTAAAACGCAAGTCGCACGCACTCAAAACGCATGCCGAAACATTAAATTCACACATGAGAAAACTGTGTCTCAAAACGCAGGATTTCACGTAAGGGATAAAACGCAAGGCTCATACCCATTTCAAAAGGCATCAACACGCTGTAGCTTCACACAAATCACGCTTTACTTGTGAACCTGAAACGAACATCAACAAAGCACAAAACACAAAGCCAAACAAATTAAAATGCAGGGAATTTCAAAAATCAGACAAATGAACACACGCATGTAATACCTCAAAATTTTCCTTCATATTTATTACCATTTAGCTAGCTTTTCGCTTCGCATTAGTCTGCATCATCCATTAGGTCATAATATCCATAATCATGCATTTCATCGTTTCCTAAGGCACGTGATCAAAGCATTTCCTTTTGATATGGATTCTCCTATCCATAGGTGATATATTTGGTTATTGCACTCAAGTTGATACAAAGGTTGAATTCTTACTATCATGGGCGATCTTTTAAAGTTACAAGTTGTCAAGGTTATAACTGAGGTTTACCATGGACTAAGGTTGTTTCCCCTCAATGTCTCAAGTGTTCTTCTTACCCAAAGTCATTCTCCTTGACGCATATTATGGATATTAAAGCTTCATTAAAAGCCATGAGATTAGGGGATTTGTGACAGAGGTTTTCTTGGGCGTACTTGTTGTTATGACTTCGTTACCATCTTCAGGGTTTCCTCGAGGAATTTGTCTGTTGAAGGATGGAAAATGCACAATTATGGTTTATTTGATAGTGCCGGTCAAACAAAACCCATATCATTTTAATCCCACCTTCGTGTCCATATCCAATGTTATTAATCAAGTTCATCCATGTTGAAATCCGTATTTTAACATCCAATGGCTCGCTTTGTCACAATATTGTCCACACTCTAATTGGTCCATTTTTTTTTTCTAAAATCAATCTATTATTCATTTCTAATTCCATTTCCATTTGACCATTTTAATCCATTCTTGATCCCGAATCCATTTGTTTGACAAAGTTACTAAATCATGTTCATTTGACCAAACTCAATAAACCAATATCATTTAAAGCCCACTTTTATTATTCATTTTCCATTTTCAAGTTAGATCCATCACTCATATAAATGTCCTTTTACTCTTATTGTTTCTATCCAAAGGTTTTTATTGTTTCTATCCAAAGGTTTTGTTTCATTTAAGGCCATACTTTTGAAACAAATATGAAAAATGCCCAATGATATATTTCATACTCAAGTCCCTAAATTTTGAAATGGGAAACCCTAATGTCACCACTTTTTTAAAGAGGTTTGTCACAATTTCATCTGAGAATCGAAAAACTTCCAATTCGCAGTTTGAACATTTGTGCAACTATCTTGCGGATTTAAGCCTGCTTGACTATGAGTGTATACAATTCTTGCCTTCTGTTATGGCTGCCTCTGTTATATTTCTTGCCAAATTTATCCTCAAGCCTAGATTACATCCTTGGACTTCATCCCTTTATGAATCATTGGGTTATGCATCTTATGATTTGGAAGAATGTGTTATCACTCTACACGGTTTGTATATGTCAAGAAGGTCAGCATCCTTGAAAGTGGTTCACGACAAATACAAGTAGAAGAAGTTCAAACGTGTAGCAAACTTGACTTCCCATCCAGAGCTGCGAGAACATTACTTTGAAGAAGATGATGGCTGACAACTATAGAGGACTTTTTGAGGTTTCCAAATATGAAATGATTTAGTTTCTTCTGCACAAGTGGTGATAATTTCAAATTTTGGTATTACATGGATTTTAGGGGAATCACTTTCTTCTATAGAAGTTCCTAATAATTTCAAAATTTACATTACTTTTGACTATCAATCAATTACTGATAGTAACATCTGTTGGATCTCATAATCCAATTATCAATTACTCCAACTGATGGTCACATCTGCCATATTTTGACAATCCTCATTGATTCTTTGCTAATAGCTCAAATTTGTGTTCAAGTTGTTAGATACAACCTACTCTCCTTTGATCTCTACCCTTCATCTGCATTTTGCAATGATAAAACAAAAGAAGGGTTAAGTGAACACTCAAGAAGAAAAAAGCAGAGGATTATAGTTCAATTAAGTTGCAGTTCATAACCGATTCATAACAGAAAAATAACAAACTTCTAACAGAAAGTTTCTAGAAACCTCACCTGAACTTCTCATCAAACAGTCTTCAATCTTCTATAAATCATAATTTCTCTTCTTCTTCAATCTTCTTCCACACAATTTCCCATTTTCTCTTCCAGACCATAATCTTCTTCTTCTCCCTCAATTTCATTTCTCTGATTCACTCATCTTCCCATTCTTTCTCTGATTCACTCATCTTCTCCTTCTTCGGCTTCATCATCATCAACCTCTCTCCTGATTCTTCCACCCTTTTTCTGAATCTTTCCTTCCCAACCTCATCATCTTCATCATTTTTATCAACTATCTGCAACTTCATTCAATGTCATTCTTCCTCCATCTTCTTCAATCATCATAACTGAAACCTGCAAAATCATTTCAAAAGACAACAATAAACAAGCAGATTGAATCAAGTATTATCCGCAAATTCAAGAGCATTGAGGCAACTCGATTCAGAAGCGAGAACAAAACAACAAGAAGAGGATCGTAAACAAACTGCAAACCATACCATAACATGACTCGACACCGATCTCACAATCAGCGACGAATTCATAACGCACATACGCAAAGAGAGGAGCGGAGATCGAAGCAATCTTCTTCATCTTCTTTTCTGGTTCGCAAGCAAGAGAAACCAAACCAATCTTCAACAAACTTCAACAAATACCTTTACCTGCAAATTCAAGAAGAAGGTCAACGAGATTGACACAGACTCAGAAACAAGGTCAAAAGAACGAGAAGAAGAGCGCAGTGAAAAGAATCTTACCGGGATCGCGTCTTTGTTGTCAACGGCAAATATGACAATCGTCGTTCCTACATACAAATCTCACGTATTTTTGATCGATTGAAAGTACAATATCGTGATTCCGTTTCTACCTTACTTTTGACGTTCTTCGATCTATAGATTTAGGGCGATTTAGTTGAAATTGTTTAGGGATTTGAGATAAGGAACGAAAAATAGGTGAGGTTCATGTTAAGAGATTATGGTTTGTAAGAGTTTTACGGAAAAATAGCCACCGGCGGCGGCTAGGGTTTACAGAAAATGAAGAAGATGGAGTTATGAGGGAGAGGGAGCGTGTTTGAAGTAGGGGGCATCGTTTGAAGTCTGAAGTGTTTGGTTCTCTTTTTTTATTTAGTTCTTGTTTAATTTGATTTTGATTTGGAATTAAAAAGAAATAAGAACCCATAAAACATCATTAATCCCCATTTAATTTCCTTAAGATTCCCCATAAAACCCACCGTTGAAAGAGATAAGATGGAGTCTTTTTGAATTCCAACCATACCGGCGGTGACACGTGTCACCGTCCGGTTGGCTTCCCTTGCGGCGGATCGTATGTTTGTGAAATCACCATAAGGTTTCATGTTCCCACATCCATGAACCACTTGATGATATTACTAGTTGAGAAGACCATATCAATGGCCTGGATTGAGTCAACGAAGGTTGACTGAGCCTCATCCTACACTCCCCATTTTCCTGTGCAATTGGGCCTTGCCCTTTTACTTTTCACACCACCATTTAAAAGCCAAATAGAATAATGAACTAGGAAAAATACTACTTTCACCCCCCTCCCTTATTTCTTTAGATTTTATTTTTTGTTTTAGTTTAGTTTAGAAATAATTCATCAAAAAATAACATATACCATACGAAAATTCCATAAAAAATCCAGTAGCTCAATAATCCATTTTAGAAATTTGTGACAATTTTATTTTCTGAGTTTTGGTTATATTTGATTTAATTTCGATTTTTCTCTTAATTGGCATTTTATTGAATTTCTTTAAACTGTACTTGTTTTTGTTCATTTTATTTTGTCTCATTCCTGTAGGATTTTTAGCCCATTCTTTTTGCTATGTTTAGAGGACTAATAAGAGAATTTAGGATATTTTTTGGTAGATTTTTAGGCCATTTTATCCACTGTTTTGGTAGTCTAATTCATGAAAAATAATAGTTAATTCTTAAGTAGATTTAAGTGATTTTTAGACATAGTTAGCTTCGGAATTTTTAGGATATTGTTTAGCAAAATGCTATAATCAGTTTTAGGACCCTATAGAATTAATTTCATATTTTTTCCAGGACTTTTAATAATTTTAGTGTATTAATCTTTAGGCTAGTTGTACATGTAAAATCCACCTAGTTTAGTTTAGAATATTATGATCCATTAAGGACTAGTTTAATTAGGATTAATCCTAGGATTTAAAATGACTTAGTATAGTTTAGGTACTGATTTTTAGAATGATAATATTAGATAGTTTCCTTAGTTTTAAGACTTAGGCTTAGCATTTCTAATAAATAGACTTAGATGAAGTTTAGGCTTGTTTTGGTTTTATACCTTTAAATATGTATTTTTAGAATTTATTCTTTGTTCCATTTTAATGCCTTCCCTATTGTTTTTAGAATCAATTTAACTTCCTTAGGAAGTAAGTTGAATTCTAGTAGTTTCTAGTTCCTTTCTTCATTAGGTTTAGAAAACCACACAAACCATTAGGACCACTTGTGGATAAATAAGCAAAATTAGGATTGAGTCTTAGTCCCTTAGTTTTTGCCTTTTGCAACTTGAGTCATTCTTTCTCATCTCATAAAGAAAAGCAATAAAACACTTAATAAAAACCTAGCGTTCTTATACGATACGGGACTTTGTTGCGGAGTGCTTATACGCATCCTGTTTCGGGGCGAGGTGTAAGTACTTACTGCGATGGATAGGTCTTAGTATGAGAATGTTCACAAACCAATTCAAAACACTTCTCATAAAAGACAAAAACAAATAATAAGCGACTATCCTGCGGGAACTTCTCCTCTCACCTTACTCACTCACAACGCGAACTCGCGACGACTTGTCTCGCATGCAAGACGGTAAACGCACTCGTACCAGACGAGCCTGCAATACCTGAGCATAGACATATGCAGTTCCAGCTATAAAAAACACAAGCAAATAGTTTCCGCCTTAGTTAGGCGAACTACGTCGACTCTGATCCTCATTTTCCCGATGAGGTACGTAGGCAGCGGGGTAGGGCCCGTTCGAGCACATTCTTTATTTTCCCTACATTTCCCCATTCTTTATTTTCATTCTTTCTTCCAATTCCCTTTCTCATTTCCATTTCCATTCCAGTAGCAGTTCGTTTGATCAGCGGCAGTCATATTCTTTTACCCTTTGAAACAAATCAAAAAAGTGTGGATCCCGTCGGGTACGGCGGACGATTTGGGGTGTTAATACCTTCCCAGGTCGTAACCGACTCCCGAACTCAAATCTTTGGTTCGCAGGACCTTGTCCTTTCCATCTTCCTCAGGTTTGTGCAGCATTACCTTTCCCATTCATTCGGGATAAAAATGCCTGGCTGGTGACTCTACCTTTTCCGTGCCACTTTCGCGTTTGTACTAGGATGAAAATCCCAGGAGCGACAACTGGCGACTCTGTTGGGGACCGAACCCAGAATCTCTAGTTTCCCTTGTAGAGTCACTCCTAGCACCTGTTTGGTTTTGTTTCTTTGGGTGTTTATCTGTTTTTTGTTGTGTGCTTTAGTTTAGCTTTATTGTTTTTATTTACAGTTTTTACTTTACAGCTTTACTTTACCGCATTTATTTACCGCTTTCAGTATTTATTTTTCATGCATCATATTATACTATACTGTCTGGCTGTGCTGGTTTTCATTTTTTCTGTGGGTTGGGAGTTACTGTGAGATAAGTCAAATACCCGGCTTGAGTGCACTATAGGATTAGCGTGGACACGTTGTACTTGCATGGTTACATGATGAGTGGCGATGTGTTCCACACCCAGACTACGATCGTCTTGGGACTATTCTGTGTGGGGGTTCTTCCCCACTTCAGGGTACGACCTTGATAGTTATGTGCATTTGGTGACCGATCTTCGAGGACCTTAATGGAAACACCCCTCTCCATTGATGACAGTGGCAGACCACATTTGTTGGCAAACCCACTCGCATCCGAGGGTCCATTGGGAACTCGCATAGGATGGCCTGGTTCTCTCATAGGAATCCAGTTAAAGCAAACTGTTCGTATGACGGTAGTATTGTACCCTTCGGGATGAATGTATTATTGTTTCTCGATTCAGTGCTTGAAGTTGGGGACTTGTGAGGGATGCTTGTTTTTTCGGACTTAGCTGAGGCCTCCCTGAGTAGTACATAATGCCAAACTGATTCCCTGATTTGGTCATGAGCTATTTCTCGGAGATGGTGAACGTATTATTGCTATTCGGCTTTGAGAGTCTGTGATGTTGACCCGAGTAGCACACCCGTGAGATTGGGAGGGGCTTACAGGTTTGCAGGAACCTTAAGACCTTCAACATACCCGCTTTGCCATTGGTTCAGTTTCGTGATCTGGTTTTCTGGTTCTAAGATATGGATCCCGGATCAAAGGGATTGTTATTGTGATATGTTGATATTGTGGCCTTGCACCGACACCTGATTATATGATTGGCACATCACAGACACTTCACTGATCACATGCCTCGCCTTGCATAAGCATCATATCATCATTAATCATTTGTGTTTCTTTTATTCTCAAGGTCTGCGTTACTCACGGTTCCTGGTCATATCATTACTTCAGAATGGAAGACGTCAGAAAAAAGACTGTGCACTACAAGTTTTTTGATACCAAAATGGACTTGATCAACCAAATGGTGTCTCTTATTACCCTGGGTCATTTGGGATACTTCAAGGAAAAGTATGGTGATATTCTAGACTTGGTATTCAACTTGGATAGCTCTCAGAGAAGCGCCATTCACACTTTGTTGCAGTATTACAATCCACGGCTCAGGTGTTTCACATTTCATGACTTTTAGTTGGGTCCTTTGCTGGAAGAGTATGCTGAGATTATGGGAGTGTCAATCAAGGATCAGATTCCTTTCAACTCAGAGATGACAAGGCCAACCCATGCTGACATCGCTAAAGCTCTTTATTTGAGCTCATCTGAAGTATCTGCAAATCTGTCTACCACCAAAGCAAAAGTACTTGGTTTCACTCTAGAGTATCTAGTTAGAAAGGCTGAAGAACTTGCAGTGACAAATCAGTGGGATTCTGTTTGCGCCATCCTAGCACTATCCATTTATGGGATCATCCTGTTCGCTGATATGGACAAATTTGTGGACAAAAATGCTATTCATTTATTTGTGTTGCAGAATCTGGTGCCCACTCTCCTAGGTGACTTGTATTATTCAGTGCTTTATAAGAATGAGAAGAAGCGAGGAGGTCTGGCTAGATGTTGTGCTCCCTTATTCTACAAGTGGGTCATGAGACATCTGCCTACCACTGAGAGTTTTACTGATCCTAATACTACTTGGGCCCAGAAGCTGAGTACTTTGTCTGCCAGAGATATTAGATGGTTTACTTTGAGGTTGAAAGGAAAGAGTTTCATCACCAGCTGTGGGAATTACCTCAATGTGCCTTTGTTAGGAGTGTCAGGAGGTATCAACTACAATCCCATTCTCCTAAGAAGACAGTTAGGGTACGCGCTCAAAGAGATCCCCGATGAATCCGAGTTATTCCAAACTTTTTACTTCTCGGTAAGAGACAATCTTCTGTTGGTCAGAAAAGTTGCAGGTTTTTGGAAGGTGATCAAAAGAAAAGACACGACATGTCTAGGTAAGAGCAATAACCAGATGTTCCATGAATTCAAAGCTTGGATAAAGGAGGAGATTCAAACGGCTCTAGTCCCTTTTTCTATACCAACCCCGCCTCCAGCAAAGGTGCCTTTGGAAGATTACCAGAAATTGGAAGCTTTAGTCAAGCAGCTTAGAGTTGAAAATCAAGAGGCTTACGATTCCTGTCAGAAATTGATGATTCAGAATCAGCAGTTAGAAGATAGAGCTCTCCGAGCTGAAGAGACGGTTCGGCTTAAGCAGAAAGACTTTGAGGAAAGGGAGATATACTTTAGGAAGAGAGGATTGGCTGAGATCCATAAGGCGAGTCAGCGCCAGAGGGATAAGAAATAACTGAATGAGGCTAATGAAGCCATCACACTTTGGCAAGAGAAATGGAGCGATAATCAGAAAAAGCAAAAGGAGGTAGAAGCTGAATTCGAGTTAAAGATCAAGAACCTTCAGGATACCTTGGTTGGGCAAGAAAAGTTAGTTTAGAAGGAACAAGAGCAACAGAGAGAGTACCTTCATCAGATGACAAAGAGTCAACAAATAGCTGAAGACGTCCAGAAAGAAGTTGAAGAGCTGAAGCTTCGCGCTGATGTGAATATGTCAAAGGCCGAGCCGGGTCCGAGCAAAGAGAATGAGATGACTTTCCTGCAACAGATTGAAGATTTACATGCTTCCTTTGATCTAAGGGACCTCCTCATCTAGAGACTCATCCAGGAGCCCAATCATCCGGATATCGTTCAATTGTTCTAGAATGTCAAGCGTCTTAGCTGGAGGCTGCAAGACTTAGAGCTCCCTAGGGTTTAGTTTCATGCTATTGTACTTGGACTACCCACAAGCTTGTTGTGGGATTCCTTTTATTGATACTTTGTTGTTCTTTTAATTGGAACCCTTCGGGGACTTTTTTGTTTCAAACTTCAGTTTATGCGATTGACTTGCTTTGAATCTCTTGTTTGTTATTTGTTGCACCGACACAGGGTAATGAGCACCAATTCTCCACGACCGTCACTTTATTTGAACATCACTTGGGTTTTCTTCCCAATTATTATTCTCTTAATACTAGGACCGGAAAAAGGAAAGCCTTGGGAATAAAAGGAACACATTGCATTGCATACACATCATTTGCATTTCTTCTTTGTTTTTGCAGGTTTTTCTACAGCATGCTTAACTTATCTGTGTTATAGGCAAAGATTGCGAGAGCTGCCAAGACCCGACATCTTCGACAAGATATCCTGCATCGCTACGCAACTCACAGCAACCAGAGGACAATCATGGACACTATGCAAAATGAGCTTATTTAGTTTCGGACCAGAATGGGAGAATTCATGGTCATGATGCAAGGGATGGTAAAGGACAACAAGAGTTAAGGAATGCAATTCAAGGGCTCAACCCTCCTTAGACTAACACTCCTGTGACCACTCCTGGCGTGCAAGTGGCACCTCCCAACACCAGCAATAGCCCAGGTGGACCTCAAGTTCCAGAACAGGGTACAACAACTTTCATTCCGGTACACGACAGGCACGAGGATCAGTTCTCTCCTTACAACAACGACATGGGATTCGGTGGAGAAGGAAATCTTCAAGACTTTTTTATGCTTACTGAGAAAGTCAAAGCCCTCAAGTGTAGAGACACTTTGGGGATAGATGTGTCTGACATGGGCCTAGTCCCCGGGATGGTTATTCCTCACAAATTTAGGCCGCCTACTTTTGACAAGTATAACGGTAGCTCCTGCCCAAAGACTCACTTGCAGGCATTCTATCGGAAGATCGCTGCCCATACTAGGGATGAAAAGCTCTGGATGTACTACTTCTAGGATAGTCTCTCCAGAGGGTCCTTGGAATGGTATATGAAGCTAGAGAAAAGTTCTGTAAGAAACTGGAAGGAATTGGGAGAAGCATTCCTCAAGCAGTATCAGTATAATATTGACATGGCGCACAGTCGCACTCAACTTCAGAGTCTGACTCAGAGGAGCTCCGAGAGTTTCAAAGATTACACATAAAGGTGGCGTGAAGTGGCCGCTAGAGTGCAACCGCCTTTGTTGGAGAGAGAAATGGTAGACCTGTTCCTGGATACCCTCCCTGGGCATTTCATGGAAAGGCTAGTTGGATGTTCTTCAAGTGGATTCTCAGATATCATCTTGACTGGCGAGAGGATAGAAAGTTGGATCAAGCAATGGAAGATTCAGAACAGAGGCGCTTCAAATTCTGGTATCAATAAACCCTTCGTGAAGAGAAGAGAAGGAGAGACCGGAGTAGTGTACACGCAGAGGGGAGGAAGTGGCATAGGTTTTTATCAGCAAGTGAAACATGATTTCAATATTTCCTAAGATGTCTTATATGTCATGTGGATGCACAAAATGTCATGGCAAGTTCATGTATGCAAGCATATGAAGAATGAATGCAAATGAAGGCAAAAATTAGGGTTTATGTACAAGATGTAATGCAAAAATCAAAATCAGAAGCACATGACAAGATAAAAAATTGAAAATGGGATCAAAGGAACCCTAACCCTATATGATATCACACCCAAAGGAGGAGACCTAACTCTTAACCTAATGGAAGTTATGATTTTCTTAAGTTTGCTAGGGTTTTAAGGGACCTCACAAAGAAAATTGCAAAATAAATCAAAAATGAAAGATAAACTCATGCCAATTTTACATTAGAAACTACATGATATGTGGAATGCAATGCAAAAAGAACCATTATCAAACTCTTCATGGTTAGGCAGAGAATATTTTTCCAAGTTAGGGTCAAAATATTGATTTTTAAGAACCCTAAATCAAAATAAAAATGTCAAAATGGATCAAGAACCAAAAAGAATTTTGTATGAATGGTTTGATAATGTCTCAAAATGTGTCAAGATGCCATGTGATTTTTTTTGGTGATTTTTAGAAACTTAAATGGTATTTTAATTAATTAATTTCCATTAATTAATTAAAATAAAAATTTAAATATTTTAAAAATACAAATTTTATGCAAAAATAAAAATAAAAATAATTTTCAAAATGAGAAAAATATTTAAAGTCATGATGCAAAAAATGAAAATTTTTAGATGCATTTTGCTATTTTTAATAAAATGATAAAGAAAATGCAAAGAAAATGAGAATTAATGAAAGTCAACTGATCCAAGGGCCAGGGTTTGAAGTTGGGACGCGGGAATTGACTAGCGCGCATCTGAATGGCTATAATTCAAACTTCACTAATTACGCAATTAAACCATAATCTAAACCCTAATGACTCTCAGGTGACCGGAACAGTGTTCCGGTTATCTTCTCCGGCCAGCCAAACATGATATCTCACTCAAAACGTAAAATAAACGCATCAAACTCTCCAGAAATGATCCTCACCTCACTCTAAACAAGAATCAAACAACAAATTTCATTTATTTCACATGAACAGCTAGAATCGAAGCAAAACAGAAAATCAAACAGAAATTTCAGAAGCTTGTGAAATGCTTAAAACTCAACCATTTTCAAAACAAAACATATCATGGCAGTCAGGGGAGCACATAGAATCATTCTATAACATAAAAAAGAAGTTCTGGAAAAATAAATTCCATGGCTACCTGAAGTGAAGCTTTCAACCCAGGAGCTTTCTGACCAGTTCTTTGCCTCAAATCATCTCCAATGACTCCCCTGAAGAGCTTGCAATGCTTGGTTGGAGTTTAAATGGCCTCTATGTGAAGTTAGCTGAAACTCAGTTCACGAAATGTGAAAATCGTGTTTTTGATTTGAGGTGTTTCAAGGAAAAATGAAGGGTGGGAAATGATCAGTGATGAATGTGTAGTTGAATGATGGAAAAAGTTTGAAGATTTGTTGGATGAGCTATGAGTTTCGAAAGCTTTTGCAAGTTAGAGGGATTTTGTGTATGTTGAGGATTCTGAGGTTTCAGCTTGTGTTGTGTGGTGTGTTGAGTTGCTTGAGGTCCACATACCAATCCTTGATAGGTCAGAGAGTTGTTGTGGAGCAGTGTGATTGGTATGGAGCAAAATGCATAAAGTCCACAAAGTTGTCTTTGGAGGTATGGGCTCATGGTAGGCCAAGGACAATGGGGTGTCCTATGCAGTTGGCTTTAGGGAGGTCCATGGAATTGGCTTTGAGGCAATTCAGCAAGTGGGATGAAGTTTGTGTGATGTTTTGCAATTATGTGAAGCTTTGGCCCTTTTGTAATTTCTTGATGTTCAAGGCATAGAATGATGCAATTCTTTGGGGAATTCTGATTTATAGGTCATGTACTATGTTTGTGTAATGGTTAGAAGTGTGTTAGAGGTCACAAATTGGTTTGACATGAGTTTTTGCAAGTTTCCCTCTTTGGTACATAAGTAAAATTTTGTGATTTTTCCCAACTTTGCAAGACCATAACTTGAGTTCTATGGTGAATTAGATCAAGTTCTTGTACTTTTTGAAAAGGGAATGATCCAATCTACAACTTTCATGACCAAGAATTTTTCATGTGAAGCCTTTTTGAATCAAAAAGAGGAGGTTGAAAAACTTTCCCAAAATGGCAATTTTACATTACAAGTCACTTTCCCAAAATGGCAACTTTGCAAATGGCTTGAAATTCTTCAATTTTGTGAACTTATAACTTCTTATAAGATCAAATAAAGATCATATACACCCAAAATGATGGAGAAGACCCTTTGGTTGGATGATTGGGGGCCTCAGATGCCCTGATTTTGCACTGACTTGCTCAAGAAGTCATATATTGATCAGATGTCTTCCCCATTGAATTTCTTCATGAAAATTGGTATGCATGATCCTCATATCATATAGAGACCAATAGAAACAAGAATGACCAAGAAATTTGGAGTTATGGCCTCTGAAACCAAAACCCTAATTTTAGGTCATCTGTGTAGTTAAGCTTGACTCTACTTCTCTGCCTTCCTCAGTTCTTCTGATTTTCTGACTTTATTGATCTTGGGAGGGTATAATATGATGCTTGAACATACATGGACCATCTTGAGATGATTGAAGACCTTTGGAGTGGCTCAGATGGATCAGGGATTGCTCAGATCACAAACCCTAGATGCAGATGACTTTGGATCAATGCAGTGAAGCAAAAATGTAATATGAGATGATATGTTTGAACTTATGCAAAATGAAAAGATCATAAGCCATGGTGAAATGAGTGAGGGAAAATTTGGAGTGTTTACAACTGCCCCTATTCAAGCATGAGTTAGTTGTGTAGGATGTAAGCGCTTGGCTTAACAGACAAACAAGATAACTTGTGGTTGAATACCAAAGACATTCCAAAATTTGCGCTCACTGGGGAATAAGAAAGGGGATATAAATTGTGAAAGGAAGCAAAGTATGATTATAAAGAGCGGGCGACGGAGGATGACCGTCGGGCAGGGGACGACTGCTGGGGATGAAGTAATGACGGGGACGGCCGACATGCTGGGGAAATGAAAAGATTATGATGGGGACGACCATCAAATATAGTAACAGGGCTCTTTGGGGATAAGATGAGGAACGGTCATCTAAGGTGAAGGACGATCACCTGGCAAGGTACGGTTGCCGAAAGCATCACGACATAGGACGACTGCCGGATAGAAAAGGTCGACGATGGGGACGGCCATCGGATAAGCATGATGAAGGACGATCATCAAAAGGTGAAGGACGATCACCTGGCAGGATACAACTGCCGAAAGTATCACGACATAGGATGAATGTCAGATAACAAGATCAACGATGGGGACGGCCATCGAATAAAATGATGAAGGACGATCATCAAAAGGTGAAGGACGATCACCTAGCAGGGTACGGCTGCTAAAAATATCACGACATAGGACGAATGTCGGATAAGAAAGGGTTCCAATAATGGAGACTCCGCTGGGGATGATGAAGGACGATCTACAAAAGGTGAAGGACGATCATCTGGCAGGGTACGACTGCCAAAAGTATCATGACATAGGACTAATGTCAGATAGAAAAGAAATTTGCTTTTTACTGAGGTTTTGTTGGGAGCTCTTCTAGGGAATGGTAAACAAGGACGAGTGCTTACATTCAAGAAAAAGGTATAAGTGTTTGTCACTTTGTATAGATTAAAAATGCAGACGAGCATCCTTAAGACTATGACACGGACGAGTATCGGTAGAAACAATGCTGACACATGTTCAGAGATGGACGAGTATCAATTAGTTTAACAAAGAATACGGACGAGTGTCGACTCTGAGGGGAGAAAAGGTGTGTATGCAAGATACGGACGAGTATCTGTATAAGTA
Source organism: Lathyrus aphaca (assembly GCA_963966055.1). Taxonomy (NCBI): domain Eukaryota; kingdom Viridiplantae; phylum Streptophyta; class Magnoliopsida; order Fabales; family Fabaceae; genus Lathyrus; species Lathyrus aphaca. The sequence goes on from OZ014521.1 coordinate 213,653,806, forward strand.
AGAAGCAAGAGTGAAACACAGACGAGTGTTCAATTTGCTAGGGAGAGCACGATACAGATGAGTATCATATAAGTTATGAACTTATAAGTGTAAGAGATGTTCTGACGATTTGTGGGGATAGGTTCACACGGACGGGTGTCAAAAGAGAGTGTATTATAAACAAGTGTTTGGTTCGCAATAAGTGTTTAGGATACCATGCTGGGGAAAGGTGACACAGACGAGTGTCCAAAGAGTGTATAGACATCTGTTTGTGGAGAATGTCCTGGCGACTTTACTGGGGAATGATGACACGGACAAGTGCCAAAAGGAGCACGTATCTGTTTTTGAGAGTGCAAAGGAGATGTCTTGGCTTTCTGCCACGGGAATTTGAGAGGTATTTTGTATATTGCTGATGTGGTATTGTTTGGTATTTACAGGTGTTTGGTTGAACATATGGCTTATGATTATGCAGTATGTTTGATTTTTGCCGTAATGTTCCGTATTAGACGGAATGCTACGCTCTGAAGGGAAATATGATGCGAATGCTATGATTATGCAAAAGATACCGATCTGGGATTCGGATCCCGTTGCGGCGAAGATCTCTGATTGATCTATTTTGGAAGAAAGTCCCAGCTGGGGATGAGATCATTGGCAGATCTTGATAAGATGTATGATTCTGCTTGGGGAAACAGGTCACTGATAGACCTATCTTAATGATGAGGAGCCCAGTTGGGGTTTGTGGATGCTTTCGTCACTTATTGTGAGATCTTCAAACATTGCTCTTCTGGATAGAGGCTAGAGCTCTGCGGGGAGAAGGCTCCCTGTCTGACACTTGGCTAAGGAGGAATGATCACTGAACGACCTTCCTAGAGATTTTTTGTGATTCTGTTGAAGATGATTGAAGCCTGACAACTCAGCTGGGGAGAAGGCATCTCTGGTGCTATTTGGGAGATGTGCTGAGTAAATAGTGATTTGGCAGCTTGCTGGGGAGAAGCTTTCATGCCCCATGTTGCGCTTTGACTACCTGCAATCCTGTATGACAAAGAAACGTACAAGTATCCCGAGGTATCCCTTATTGGATTTCATCATAGGAGTTTAGACGCTCCCGGGAGCAAAGAATTTCCTGTAAGCATGTAATTTAGAAAAGACGCATCTGTATTTATGCAATCAAAGGAAATCGAACATTTTTGCAAATGAAAATGAAATGTACGAGACAAAGTGTGACTGAAAATCTGGTTTTATTAATTTGGGTGCCCTGAATTGGCAAGTACAATTAAAGAAATAGATCCCCTGAAATGAGGAGATTGTTACAAATTGAGAAAAAAAAGGTGCTGGCAATGTTGATGACGCTTCAGTGAGCTTCCCCTTTGTTATGACTCGTATGACATTGACGTTCTTCTCATCTTGCTTTTTGAAGAAGGCTGATTATGACCGATGCTTGAACCTTTCGAAACTTGTCATGTTGTAAGTGATACAGACGAATTCAGAATGCAGTTGTTCGCTTATTCCCTCATTTTGCGTGGATCGCCTTTTTGGGTTTTCAATCCACCGGGATACCCATTTTTGCTTGAGCTGTCCAATGCGGCTTTTCAGCTCAGCGGGTGTACATTTTTATTTTCCCTTATTTTTGCCCGAGTCTTTTATTTTTTTTTTGACTCGCCATGATGCCCTATTTTTTCCTGGACTTACATTATGTTGTTTATATCCAGCGGGTCATTTTATGCGAAGTATTTTTAACTGTATCTAAATTCACAGGGGATAAGAAATCTTCACCATCCATAATACTGAGCATCAGTGCTCCACCAGAGAAAACTTTCTTTACTATGAATGGACCATCGTAATTCGGAGTCCACTTGCCCCTGTGGTCTGTATGAAGAGGGAAGAGTCTTTTCAGCACAAGATCTCCTACTTGGTATTCCCGAAGCCTGACTTTCTGATCGAAGGCTTTCTTCATTCTTTTCTGATACAGCTGCCCATGGCAGATTGCAGCTAATCTCTTCTCTTCAATCAGATTCAGTTGTTCGTATCGGGATCGGACCCATTCTGCTTCATTCAGCTTAACATCCATTAGTACCCGCAAGGAGGGTAATTCAACTTCAACAGGTAGGACTGTCTCCACACCATAAACAAGATGATACGGTGTTGCCCCAGTGGACGTTCTGATTGACGTACGGTACCCATGCAAGGCAAATGGTAGCATTTCATGCCAGTCTTTATAGGTGACCACCATCTTCTGCACAATCTTCTTGATATTCTTGTTAGCTGCCTCTACAGCGCCATTCATCTTTGGCCTGTAAGGAGAAGAGTTGTGGTGTTGGATCTTGAAGTCCCGGCACAGTTCTGCTATCATTTTGTTGTTCAAGTTGGAACCATTATCAATAATGATTCGCTCGGGCACTCTATACCGACAGATGATGTCTCTCTTCAGGAATCGAGCTACCACTTGCCTGGTGACATTTGCATATGAAGCTGCTTCAACCCACTTGGTAAAATAGTCAATGGCTACCAGGATTAATTTTGTGTCCATTTGAAGCATTCGGTTCGATCTTGCCAATCATATCAATGCCCCACATAGCAAAAGGCCAAGGTGAAGACATCGCGTTCAAAGGATTCAGAGGCACATCCACTTTATCTGCATAAATCTGGCATTTATGGCATTTCCTGGCGTAAGCACAATAGTCTGCATCCATTGTGATCCAGTAGTAGCCTGATCTTAACAACTTTTTAGCCATAGCATACCCTCCAGCACGGGTACCAAAAGATCCTTCATGCACCTCGTGCATCAACAAATCTGCCTCTGTCTTATCAACACATCTGAGAAGTACCATATCAAAGTTTCTCTTGTACAAGGAACCATCAGCATTCAGGAAGAAACTACCAGCTAGCCTTCTTAATGTCTTCTTGTCATTGGATGATGCCCCAGGTGGGTATGTTTGATCCTCCAAGAAGCGTTTGATGTCATAGAACCAAGGCTTATCATCTTTAGCAAGGTCTTCTGAGAATACATATGTTAGTCTATCAAGTCTGGACACTGAAATCTGAGGAACAAAGTTGGCAGCTTGAACTTTGATCATGGATGAAATGGTAGCCAGAGCGTCTGCAAACTGATTTTCGTCTCGAGGGATATACTCAAGCTTGACTGTTGTGAAGAATGTAAGTAATCTCCTCGTATAATCCCGGTAAGGCATCAGATGCTCCTGGTGAGTGAACCATTTGCCGTTAGTTTGATTGATTACCAGAGCTGAATCTCCGAATAGAGTTAAAGTCTTGATCCTGAGGTCAATGGCTTCCTCAAGACCCATAATACAAGCTTCGTATTCAGCTTCGTTGTTAGTGTCGTTCAAGGTGAGTTTTGCCGAGAAAGGCATGTGAACTCCCTTAGGTGTAATGAGTAATGCACCAACACCACGACCATTCATATTAACAGCCCCATCAAACATCATAGTCCATTCTTCTTCTAGGTCAGGCCCTTCGGTGTGAATAGGCTCTTCATGATCTTTTGCTTTTATGAACATGATATCTTCATCAGGGAAGTCAAATCTCATAGGCTGGTAATCATCAATGGGTTGCTCAGCAAGATAATCAGAAAATACATTGTCTTTGATGGCTTTCTGGGATGTGTATTGAATGTCATATTCTGTGAGAATCATTTTCCATCTTGCCACCCGTCCGGTAAGTGCTGGCTTCTCGAATATGTACTTAACTGGGTCCATCTTTGAGATTAATAAGGTGGTATGGGTCAACATGTACTGCCTTAGTCGGCGAGCAGCCCACGCTAAAGCGCATCAAGTTTTCTCGAGCAGTGAATAACGTTGTTCACAGTCGGTAAACTTTTTGCTTAGGTAGTAAATTGCATACTCTTTTCGACCAGACTCGTCATGCTGGCGCAGCACACACCCCATTGATCCTTCTAATACTGTCAAGTACATTATCAGAGGTCTTCCTTCAACTGGAGGCATAAGGATTGGAGGCTCTTATAGGTATTCCTTGACTTTGTCAAAAGCCCTTTGGTAGTCTTCGTTCCACCTGACCATTTGTTCTTTCCTTAACAACTTGAATAAGGGTTCACAGGTTACTGTGAGGTGAGATATGAACCGTGAAATGTAGTTCAATCTACCCAGGAATCCCCGAACTTCTTTTTCAGTCTTTGGTGAAGGCATTTCTTGAATGGCTTTGACTTTGTCAGGGTCAACTTCAATCCCTTTCTCACTCACAATAAATCCCAGTAGTTTACCGGATCGCACCCCGAATGTGCATTTGTTGGGGTTTAACTTCAATTGGTATTTCCTCAGACGCTTGAATAGCTTCAACAAATTCACCAGGTGGTCTTCTTCTGTGAGGGACTTGGCAATCATGTCATCCACATAACATTCAATTTCTTTGTGGATCATGTCATGGAATAATGTTACCATAGCCCGTTGATAAGTGGCACCAGCATTCTTCAGTCCGAATGGCATCACCTTATAACAGAATGTGCCCCAGGGTGTGATGAAAGTTGTCTTCTCCATGTCTTCAGGTGACATTTTGAACTGATTATATCCTGAAAATCCATCCATGAAGGAGAACACCGAGAACTGAGCCGTATTGTCGACCAATACATCAATGTGAGGTAATGGGAAGTCATCTTTCGGGCTGGCTCTGTTCAGGTCCCGGTAATCCACACACATCCTTACCTTTCCATCCTTATTAGGCACAGGTACAATGTTAGCAACCCACGGAGGATAGCTAGTTACAGCAAGGAAACCGGCGTCCCACTATTTTTGTACCTTTTCTTTTATCTTCATTGCCATATCTGGGCGAGTACGACGCAACTTCTGTTTTACTGGCGGATAGTCTTCTTTCAGAGGCAGCTTGTGCATAACAATGTCGGTGTCCAACCCTGGCATATCCTGATAAGACCGAGCAAAAACATCTACATACTCCCGAAGCATGTCAATCAGTTGCTCTTTTACTGAATCTTGCAGACAGGCCCCGATCTTAACTTCTTTCAAGTCTTCTTCTGTACCAAGATTAACCGTCTCAACCTCCTCCTGATGAGGAGTTATAACCTTCTCCTTTTGTCTTAACAACCTGGCTAGTTCTTCAGGTAGCTCATAATCTTCTTCAACCCCTTCATCAACTTGATTAATCGGATTGTCAAAGTCATACGAAGTCATAGCGGTGTTGTTGTTGGTGCAGTCTGGAGGGCATTCTCTGCAAGGTTTTAGATTTGTTTATTTTAGTGATCATTTTTATCTTGCTTAGGAAAAGTGAAAATGAAATTATTATTTTGAAAAACATTGCCATTTTATTTTTGTACAAAATATAAAAAATGAAAAACAGTGAGCGGAAAAGAAAAGACTCATTTGCAAAAGATGTCCTGATATTCATTAATTGATCTTTGCACAAAATACAAGATGGCCCGATTACAAAATGAGCCCTGACATCTTGGGCAAGACGCAGGACTTGATGCATGCTTAAAAAAACAGGAAATAATAATTACTCTGTAGGAGTAACTCTTATAATTTCCTGGGAAGACCAGTTTGAGACATGGTTCCCCGGGATCCTTGGACGTATCCTGCTTTCCAGGTTGCGCTCGTCTTCTGACTCATCTTCCAAACTGTTCACCGCATCCGGGGTGAGCATTCCCCCACTGACAAACTTGGTCTCCTTTGCATCCTCTGGTTGATCTTGTCGAGTTGGTCTTTAACCCAACCCGAATCGGTCTTCTTTCTTCTCAACTGGCAGCAGCTTGCCCCAGCCTTGAGCGGTACCTTCCTCAACAACCTTCCGGGCTTGTTGATATGATGTGATGGAGGTCCTAGACACAGCAGATGCTTCATTAATATTAAGGGACTCAAACCCTTGGCTCATGGTTTCATGGATCTCCGCATCCATTTCAATGTATTTGAAAGTAGCCAGCTGGCTAACGAAGATATCCTCCTCCCCACAAATGGTAATGACTTGGCCCTCCCACTCGAATTTTAACTTCTGGTGAAGGGTTGACATCACGGCGCCAACGGCGTGTATCCATGGTCTACCCAATAGACAGATGTAGGCAGGCTGTATATCCATCACAAAGAAGGTCGTTTTGAAAACCTGTGGGCCAATCATTATTGGTAACTCTATTTCTCCCAGAACTGATCTTTTAGAACCGTCAAAGGCTCTCACTACCAAGTTGCTTGGGTGTAGTGCCAATCCATCATGTTCCAGCTTCACAAGGGCTTTCTTGGGTAGGACATTGAGTGATGACCCTGTTTCCACCAATACGTGAGAAAGAACTGCACCCTTACACTCCAAGGTAATGTGCAAAGCCTTGTTGTGATTGTGACCTTCCGTTGTCAGATCAGCGTTGGTAAATCCTAGTCCATGACTAGCGTTGACATTTCCAACCACAGCCTCTAACTGATTGACAGTAATCTCCTCTGGCACAAAAGCTGCATGCAGGACCTTTAATAGTGCATTCTGATGAGCCTCGGAGCACATTAGCAATGATAGTATGGAGATTTTGGAAGGTGTTTGGTGAAGCTGGTACACCACCTTATAATCACTCTTTTTGATAATCCGCATGAATTCATCAACCTCTTGATCAAAAGGAGTCTTCAGAGTTTCTTTAGCAACTGGTTCTTCTTTCACCACGCTCTTCCCTTTTGCTTTGGCAGCAGCTTCTGCTTCAGCAATGGGTCTTGGTATTTGCGGGGAAAAGAGACGTCCGCTTCTAGTGAAGCCTCTGCCTCCCCCCACATTGTCTATCTGAGGTGAAGAATTTAATGATTCTAAAGTGATTTTCTGCCCCTTGCAGTATAGATCTGAGCCATAATGCCAAGGGATGGCATTATTGCTTTCGTAAGGAACTGGCCCAGGCACTGTGATAGTGACCGGACTGATAGCAGCTGCAGAGGGGACCACAATGGTGTGTGGATCGTAATATATGGTAACCGGAGCTCTGACAGGAGTAACATTTTGTTGTGAGTTGTTGGAAGGAACATTTGTGGGATCGTAGTATATCGTAACTGCTGAGACACTTTCATTAATTGTTGTTGATGTTGTAGACGATACTGTTGACTGGACGGGTGTTGAAGTTGTAGCAGGAACTGATGGAATAATGGGTGTTGTCGTTGTAGAAGGAATTGTGACTGAACTTGTATCCGTTGAAGTGATTGATTGAATATTTGTTGGAGTTGCAGCAGAACCTGTTGGAACAATGGTTGCTGACGTTGTAGGAGTATCTGTGATTGTTGATGAAGGAATTGTTGGAGTTGTAGTTGATGTTGTCGTAATCTGAATAATGCCATCTCTAATGAGGCCATATATGCCACTTCTCAGTCTCTCACATCCATTAACGACAATATTGCAATATCCACAGCCGACTTCAAATCCGGGGAACACTTGGCCCTCTAACAGCTGAGATTTGATTTCAACCAAGGGTGTTCGGATTTGTGCAACACTGTTGATTAATGTGGATGGTTTTCCCTCCTCAATAACATTAATCCTAGGCCTGTTGTGACTAGGCATTGGATTTCTTGTAACGTTCGGAGGAGGCGCAAAATTGAGAGCTTTTGAGTCCACCAGATCCTGGACTTTCATCTGTAGGGCCCTGCATTTTTCAGTATTATGCCCTGGTGCGTTTGAGTGGAATGCACATCTGGAATTTGCATCATATTTCTTTGGCATATTAAGAGGATCTGGAGGTGCCAACATCCTTAACTCAACTAGGTTGAGCTTTAGGAGTTGTGGCAAGAGTGCAGCATACCGCATTGGGATGGGGTCAATTACCCTGTTTGCTTGTGATGGCCTTTGTTGGAATGGACGTTGTTGTTGGTTGCTATTGTTTTTGTACGACCTTTGTTGTGGATAATGAACTTGTTGTTGATACTACGGTTGTTGTTGTTGAGGATATGATGATTGTTGTGGAATTTGAGCTGGGATGGTAATAACTGCTACTGACCGGTGAGCATATTGAGGCCTGCCCCTACTTGCATGAATGGAATTTGTTTCACCGGCCCTTCGGGGTCCCGCAAAAGGTTTTCTGGGATTGCTAGAGGAACTTGCACCACTGTCGGAGATTTTGCCCATCTTTAAGAGACTTTCAATCCTCTCTCCGGCTATGACCACATCAGCAAAACTGGTAGAGGAGAAAGCAGCCACTCTATCAATATAGGTCCCTTGCAATGTGTTCATGAACATGTCAGCCATTTCCCTTTCTGGCATGGGTGGTTGGATAGCAGCAGCAAACTGTCTCCACCTTTGGGCATAATCCCTGAAGCTTTCTCTGGAAGACTGAGACATGCCCATTAGAAGGGTCCAATTGGGAGCCATGTCCAGGTTGTACTGATATTGACGGATGAAAGCCTCGGCCAAATCCTTCCAGCATCTTATGGTGGCACTGGACAAATGCGAATACCATTCTCTCGAAGCTCCAGTCAGACTGTCCTCAAAGTAGAACATCCATAACTTTTCATCCATGATATAAGCCTTGAGCCTTCCCAAGAAAGATTGCAGATGAGTGCGAGGACAGGAGGTACCATTGTACTTTTCAAATCATGGGGGTTTGAATTTGTGGGGAATTCTCACCCCATCCACTAATCCCATATCCATCACATCGAAGCCCAATGAATTCTGAGATTCCAAAGATCTTAACTTTTCAGCAATTTCGTCCAATCTTCTGTCATATATCTCATCTCCAGCCCCAATGACAATAAACTATTCTCCCTGGGGATCCTCCTGCAGGATTTGGCCCCCAGCAGCATTACCTTGACCATTCCTTGGGATGTTAACTTTTGGATCCAGATGAGGTCCATATACTGGTGGGTTAATACGAGGCTGGCCTCCTTCATTGTTGCTAGTTCCTCTTGTCCCAAGGTGGGGCTCTTCAGGAGTTTGTCTTTCCACCAACTCTCTCAACCTTCCTTGACTCTGGGCCAAGCCAGTCATTACTGCCATGAACTGAGACATCTGATTTCTCATCTCCACTCTCTCATTGGCCATCTGATTTCTGACCTCAGTCAGATCCTGTTGTACTTGTTCCATTTGAATGCCGGGAAGATTGTTACGAGTCGGGTACCGGTGCGCACGGTTGACAGGGAACACTCGGCGACGAGCAATGTTTCCTGATATCACAACAAAGTTAGAAACAAAGATAATAATAAAACCTACAAAACAAAACAAAGTTAGTATGCAATGCAGTATGCTTATTTGTTTTCCAAGGTATCCGGTTTGGTTCTTGGTTTTGACCTTTCCAGACCTCGAGGAAGATGCTTGGTGTCGTTGAGAGAAAACCCAAATGAAAACAAACTAAATATATTACAAATGGTGAACAATTCATAGTTCGTTTTACAATACATGCCCATGGAGGGTCAAAATACAACAAAATGGAAAGTACATCAAATGGAAACAACAACAAACAAAGAATCAGACATCCAGCCCAAACTCATCTTCTCTGACCTCCTTCAGGAGTGCCTCAGTCACTGGACCAATTGGGTGCTCTATAATGGTCCTAATGAGGAGGTTCCTGGTAGCAATGGCAGTGGTCAGCTTCTTATGCCTGTCCTGGTCCTTTGATATCTTCAATCCTGCTCTGAGCTTCAACTCTGAAATCTCCCTCTAAGTTGTCAACAAAGCTTCCTGCTGTTTCTTCTCACTGGCCTCTAGCTGTTCAATCTTGACTTGAGTCTTCTGGTCTTCTTGTGTACGGGCTTCAGTGATCTTGACCCACCTAGCCTGACTCTCTTACAGATAGTGCTCAGCCCTAGCTTTCTGAATTTTGGCCTCTTTACAGGCATTCTTCAATATCTGTTCCTCAGCCCTTGCTTTCCTTATGTAGTCCTCTGTCTTCTCAATTTTGGCAAGATGCTCCACCCTGAGCTTTTCCAATCTCTCAATGTCCATACGACCATCACTTCTTTCCCAAAGAATCTTCTTCAAGGCTTGAGATAGCTGCTCATTCCTTTCCTTCAACTTTTCAAACTCCTCCAGGCTAACTGTTGCTGCAGGCTGTACTGTGGATGGCCCAGGTATGTCTTCCAAGATAAAAGGCATTCTGGTAATCTGGACTCTAGTACGGGACCAGTCATAGTACTGAGCTGAAGCAACATTATTACATCTTCCAAGAATAGCCACTCCTTTTGTCTGGATGTTGTCCCAAGCCCAGGATGCTTGTCTTACAATAGCTGAATTAGGTTGCACTTCACAATACAGGGTCTCAGCTAAATCCTGTCCTCTGGGAGGGTGAACCAAGGCATAACCCAGTTGTCTCTTAAACAGTAAGGGATTGTAGTTGATGCAACCCTTCACTCCTATTAGAGGCACATTTGGGTATTGCCCACAGCTGGTGATAATGTCCTTGCCTTTGGTGCTCTGGGTGCACCATCTGATATCATCTGAAGTCAAGGCAATGAGCCTCTTAGCCCAATTCTTCTGTTGGTGGGGATTCAAGAAAGTATCTGACTTAGGCAGGTGTTTGAGCAGCCAGGTGTAAAACAAAGGAGCACAACATCTCACCAACCTTCCCCTCTGTTTCTCATTCCTCTGATGAATGGAGTAGTAAAAATCTCCTAGCAGTGTAGGTATTGGGTTCTTCAAGAGAAAAAGATGAATGAAATTCTTGCTGACAAATTTGGGCTCATCTGCAAACAGTATAGCCCCATATATGCTGAGGGCTAATAGTGCACAAACTGCCCTCCACTCTCCCAATGAAGCCTTCAGGATGGCTTGAGAAATCAAGAAGTCCAAGTGCAAACCAGGAATCCCAGCTTTTGTTGTCATACTTTGCTCAATCAGGACAGGCTCCAAGTACAGTGCCCTTGCTATTTCTTCATTTCTGGGAGCAGTCATCTCTGGGTTGAAAGGGATTCCACCTCTGATAGGTACTCCAATCAGTAAAGAAAACTCTTCCAGCAGAGGCCCTAGCTGAAAGTCTGGAAATGTGAAGCATCTCAATGGAGGGTCATAAAACTGCAAGCATGTGTGGATCATGCTCCTCTGAGAAGGATCAAGATCCATGACCATGTCCAGGATACCTCCATAGTGCTCTCTAAACAGTGGTATGTGGTCAGGTGTGATGAGTGACTGGACCTGCCTGATGCCAGTCAAAACAGGCTCAAAAAAGTGGTAGGATATGTTGCTTTTCCTAGGAGTAGTCATGAGTGCTGCTGAAGAGGCTGAAGATAAGTGCTGATGAGGATCACAGACTGAGATACTGAAGGTGAACCACTGGCAGACTGGTGCTGGAGATAACTGAAGCAGATAACTGGTGAAGATAGTTGAAGCAAAGGTCTATGCAGAAGAAGGGTTCAAAACCAAAACCAAGATACAATGAAATGGATACCCTGAAAGACAAATAAACAAATGTTAAATGATGCAATGATGATATATGCAAATGATATGCAAGGGTTTGTGATCAAGCCGAATCTGATTATTTGTCTTGATATAAAGCCCATGTATGTTCAAAAGTCCAGATGGAGGCTTAGAAATCCAGTAACCAAGGTGGGGGACTCAAATAAAGAGTCACATATCCAGGGTAAATCACAAGAACTGTCCAAAGTGGAGTATTCTTAAACAAAACAGTAACAGGGTATGATGTGGCCAAGGGTTCCTGCAAACCTGTAAATAGCCCAACCCCCTCACAGGTAATGTTATAGAACAAGAATCCTCAGACTTGGATCAGTTATGAGAAGTGTAAACACTTCTAACCCGGAGGTACAGTGTTTACAATAACCATAAAAGACCCTCCTCTAATTCACCTCAGTTTCTGAAGGTCATAATAAAGGTCATCCAGACTTAGCAGGCTTCCCAGATAGCCCCAGCACTACAGGAAATATGTAGCACAGAGTTCTCAAGAAGAAACCCACATCTGAACCGTGTTTCATATTCCCGCACCAGACCAAAATGGAATGGGAAAGAACATGAACCACTCTAGCCTAGGTGTCACTCAGGTCCCAGGTATAGGACCTTAAACTCTTAATGGAACCCCACCCACCAAAACAGCAAACCAGATCCAGCAAATAACAGTATGAAATATGCATAAGACTATAAAGAAAGCAAATAAATGAAGTTGTACATAAAGCAATAAATAAAGAAAAATAAATAAACACACATAGCACATAACACCCCAGTAAACACAAATCAAACAAGCGCTAGGAGGAACTCACAAAAAGAACCAGAAGCCCTAGTTGCAGTATAAGGGTCCCCAGCAGAGTCGCCAAGATGTCGCTCCCACCAAATGACACCCGGTCAAGAGGGGTACATACGCGAACGGTCGGCGAAAGAGAAAGAAATGAAAAGAGTCGCCAGCTAGGCATTTTTATCCCGAAGGAAAGGTAATGCTGCATAAACCTGGAAAAAGATGGATAAGACAGTCGCGAACCAGAGAAACTGAGAAAGGGGGTTGGTTATAACCTGGGAAGGTATTAGCACCCAGATTGTCCGCCGTACTCGACGGGATCCACACTTGAAAGTTTGTGTTTTAAAGGGGTAGTGTCAGTGTAATTTTGTGTGCAAAAGCTGGAAAAGAATGCAAGTGTCAGTGCAAAAGAAGTGTGAAGTGAAATAAAAGAGTGTCAGTGTAAGAAAAGAGTATGAAGCTCAAGATTATGAGGCTTAAAGAATAATACTGGAAGAGGGGGGATGTACAGAGACTTTTGTTCGATAACTGTTAAATTATGGCTACGTATCCTCTCGTGTAATGAGGAAGTCAGAACACCGTAATTCGACTCAAAGAGACTGAAAGATAAATTAACTTGTGAACTGCTTACTTGTCTATGCTCAAATGTATGACCTGTCTGGCTCAGGTGCAAATTGTCTTGCATTAGACGGAAGAAGCGAGTTCTCGTTTGTGAGTGAATGAGATGTGAAAAGAATCCCGGAGGAGACGATTATTGTTTGTTTTTGGTGTTTTCAATCTTTTATTGCTTTTGGAGTTTATCATAAGAAAATGAGCTTAAGCCTAAACCAAGGGTTAGTAAACTCATCACATCCTCCCTCTGATTAGGGGTAATGATAATACTTTAAGTATGAAGTAAGCACCTCACACTTAATCACCATGATGTAGGATTAAGATCATTAACCTACTTTCATTTAGTTAGATGTTTTTTGGAGTTTTTGTTTAGTGTTAGGTAATGAGTTTAAGACATAATCAAAGATTTAATGGACCCATTTCACCATCCTAATAGAAGGATGATAGATGAGAACATTTAAGCTGAGGAAGGCTCCTCAACTTAATCCATGATTAGGGATTAACCTCATGACAAAACAAAGCCTTTATTAAAGTGGATTTTAATTAATGGTAAGATTAAGAAGTGCATTTTATGGTTTGTAAGACAACTTGAGGGGGACTTTTCCATTAACCCTAGGGTTAGTCCTTCTTAACCAGTTAAGGAAGAATTAGAACCCTAATGTAAGGCCCAAGTTACAAGATTGATGTCTTAGTGATTATTAGGTGAATTGATTAAAGGGTTTAAACACATTAAGGGTTTAACACTTAGGATTAAAGTTATACACTCCATCCTAAGAGAAGGATGCATGCATAAGCTTAATCACAAAGCCTTAAAACCTTTAAGGTTTAGTCCTTGATTAAGAGATGAGAAGAGAAGACACAAAGATGACACAAAGGTAAAACTAATGGGGGGACTAATCAATCTCTAATTGTGATCATGCTTGGTTGTTCCTAGGGTTTATGAGGCTTGCAAGAATAATCTTCAAAGAAGCCACCAAGGAAGGAGCAGATGAAATGAAAAGAAGCAGCAAGAAGCAAGACAACTTGCTTCACTTAAGAAGACAAGTTGCTTGAAGAAAGAAAGAGGAGAAGGAGCATGAATGAGCAAGCCCACTCTTATTCACAAGTAAAATTCAGCAAAGATGCTTAAGAGGGATGAGAAGAGATTATGAGAAGTGAAGGCAAATTCACTTCTCAAATACTTACCACCTGAAAAGTTAGCAACAAGAAATGAAATGGAATGAAAGTGAGATGAAATGCAAAGATGAAAGCCAAAGTCAGAAGCATATTCATGATGTAAATGATGCTAAGAGATGATACAAATACATGCCAAGAGATGGGGATGATCATACAAGTAATGAAGATGCAACTGAGACATGAAGGAAGCATGAAAGTTCATGAATGCATATGACATGAAATGAAAGCCAACGCATGGCAAATGGATGATGCAATGATCAAACATGATTTCAATATGTCCTAAGATGTCTTATATGTCATGTGGATGCACAAAATGTCATGGCAAGTTCATGTATGCAAGCATATGAAGAATGAATGCAAATGAAGGCAAATATTAGGGTTTATGTACAAGATGCAATGCAAAAATCAAAATCAGAAGCACATGACAAGATAAAAAATTGAAAATGGGATCAAAGGAACCCTAACCCTATATGATATCACACCCCAAAGGAGGAGACCTAACTCTTAACCTAATGGAAGTTATGATTTTCTTAAGTTTGCTAGGGTTTTAAGGGACCTCGCAGAGAAAAATGCAAAATAAATCAAAAATGAAAGATAAACTCATGCCAATTTTACCTTAGAAACTACATGATATTTGGAATGCAATGCAAAAAGAACCATTATCAAACTCTTCATGGTTAGGCAGAGAAGATTTTTCCAAATTAGGGTCAAAATATTGATTTTTAAGAACCCTAAATCAAAATAAAAATGTCAAAATGGATCAAGAACCAAAAATAAATTTGTATGAATGGTTTTATAATGTCTCTAAATGTGTCAAGATGCCATGTGATTTTTTTGGTGATTTTTAGAAACTTAAATGGTATTTTATTAATTAATTTCCATTAATTAATTAAAATAAACATTTAACTATTTTAAAAATACAAATTTTATGCAAAAATAAAAATAAAAATTATTTTCAGAATGAAAAAAATATTTAAAGTCATGATGCAAAAAATGAAAAAATTTAGATGCATTTTGCTATTTTTAATAAAATGATAAAGAAAATGCAAATAAAATGAAAAGAAAATGAGAATTAATGAAAGTCAACTGATCCAAGGGCCAGGGTTTGAAGTTGGGACGCGGGAATTGACTAGCGCACGCATCTGAATGGCTATAATTGAAACTTCACTAATTACGCAATTAAACCCTAATCTGAACCCTAATGACTCTCAGGTGAACGGAATAGTGTTCCGGTCATCTTCTCCGGCCAGCCAAACATGATATCTCACTCAAAATGTAAAATAAACGCATCAAACTCTCCAAAAATAATCCTCACCTCACTCTAAACAATAATCAACCAACAAATTTCATTTATTTCACATGAACAGCTTGAATCGAAGCAAAACGGAAAATCAAACAGAAATTTCAGAAGCTTGTGAAATGCTTAAAACTCAACCATTTTCGAAACAAAACATATCATGGCAGTCAGGGGAACACATAGAATCATTCTATAACATAAAAAATAAATTCTGGAAAAATAAATTCCATGGCTACCTGAAGTGAAGCTTTCAACCCAGGAGCTTTTTGACCAGTTCTTTGCCTCAAATCACCTCCAATGACTCCCCTGAAGAGCTTGCAATGCTTGGTTGGAGTTTAAATGGCCTCTATGTGAAGTTGGCTCAAACTCAGTTCAAGAAATGTGAAAATCTTGTTTTTGATTTGAGGTGTTTCAAGGCAAAATGAAGGGTGGGAAATGATCAGTGATGAATGTGTAGTTGAATGATGGAAAAAGTTTGAAGATTTGTTGGCTGAGCTATGAGTTTCGAAAGCTTTTGCAAGTTAGAGGGATTTTGTGTATGCTGAGGATTCTGAGGTTTCAGCTTGTGTTGTGTGGTGTGTTGAGTTGCTTGAGGTCCACATATCAATCCTTGATAGGTCAGAGAGTTGTTGTGGAGCAGTGTGATTGGTATGGAGCAAAATGCATAAAGTCCACAAAGTTGTCTTTGGAGGTATGGGCTCATGGCAGGCCAAGGAGAATGGGGTGTCCTGCGCAGCTGGCTTTAGGGAGGTCCATGGAATTGGCTTTGAGGCAATTCAGCAAGTGGGATGAAGTTTGTGTGATGTTTTGCAATTATGTGAAGCTTTGGCCCTTTTGTAATTTCTTGATGTTCAAGGCATAGAATGATGCAATTCTTTGGGGAATTCTAATTTATAGGTCATGTACTATGTTTGTGTAATGGTTAGAAGTGTGTTAGAGGTCACAAATTGGTTTGACATGAGTTTTTGCAAGTTTCCCTCTTTGGTACATAAGTGAAATTTTGTGATTTTTCCCAACTTTGCAAGGCCATAACTTGAGTTCTATGGTGAATTAGATCAAGTTCTTGTACTTTTTGAAAAGGGAATGATCCAATCTACAACTTTCATGACCAAGAATTTTTCATTTGAAGCCTTTTTGAATCAAAAAGAGGAGGTTGAAAAACTTTCCCAAAATGGCAATTTTACATTACAAGTCACTTTCCCAAAATGGAAACTTTACAAATGGCTTGAAATTCTTCAATTTTGTGAACTTATAACTTCTTCTAAGATCAAATAAAGATCATATACACCCAAAATGATGGATAAGACCCTTTGGTTGGATGATTGGGGGCCTCAGATGCCCTGATTTTGCACTGACTTACTCAAGAAGTCATCTATTGATCAGATGTCTTCCCCATTGAATTTCTTCATGAAAATTGGTATGCATGATCCTCATATCATATAGAGACCAATAGAAACAATAATGACCAAGAAATTTGGAGTTATGGCCTCTGAAACCAAAACCCTAATTTTAGGTCATCTGTGGAGTTAAGCTTGGCTCTGCTTCTCTGCCTTCCTCAGTTCTTGTGATTTTCTGACTTTCTTGATCTTGGGAGGGTATAATATGATGATTGAACATACATGGACCCTCTTGAGATGATTGAAGACCTTTGGAGTGGCTCAGATGGCTCAGGGATTGCTCAGATCACAAACCCTAGATGCAGATGACTTTGGATCAATGCAGTGAAGCAAAAATGTAATATGAGATGATATGTTTGAACTTATGCAAAATGAAAAGATCATAAGCCATGGTGAAATGAGTGAGGTCAAATTTGGGGTGTTTACACTTAGTTTTAAGACTTAGGCTTAGCATTTCTAATAAATAGACTTAGATGAAGTTTAGGCTTGTTTTGGTTTTATACCTTTAAATATGTATTTTTAGAATTTATTCTTTGTTCCATTTTAATACCTTGCCTTATTATTTGAATTTTTCACTTGTATAGGCTTCCCCATTGTTTTTAGAATCAACTTAACTTCCTTAGGAAGTAAGTTGAATTCTAGTAGTTTCTAGCTCCTTTCTTCATTAGGTTTAGAAAACCACACAAACCATTAGGACCACTTGTGAATAAATAAACAAAATTAGGATCGAGTCTTAGTCCCTTAGTTTTTGTATTTTGCAACTTGAGTCATTCGTTCTCATCTCATAAAGAAAAGCAATAAAACACTTAATAAAAACTGAGCGTTCTTGTACGACACGGGACTTTGTTGCGGAGTGCTTATATGCGTCCTGTTTCGGGGCGAGGTGTAAGTACTTACTGCAATGGATAGGTCTTAGTATGAGAATATTCATAAAATAATTCAAAACACTTCTCATAAAAGACAAAAACAAATAATAAGCGACTATCCTGTGGGAACTTCTCCTCTCACCTCACTCACTCACAACACGAACTCGCGACGACTTGTCTCGTATGCAAGACGGTAAACGCACTCGTACCAGATGATCCTGCAACACCTGAGCATAGACATACGCAGTTCCAACTATAAAAAACACAAACAAATAGTTCCCACCTTAGTTAGGCGAACTACGTCGACTCTGATCCTCATTTTCTCGATGAGGTACGTAGCCAGTGGGGTAGGGCCCGTTCGAGCACATTCTTTATTTTCCCTACATTTCCCCATTTTTTCTTTTCATTCTCTCTTCCAATTCCCTTTCTCATTTCCATTTCAATTCCAGTAGCAGTTCGTTTGTTCAGCAGCAGTCATATTCGTTTACCCTTTGAAACAAAACAAACAAGTGTGGATCCCGTTGGGTACGGCGGACGATTTGGGGTGCTAATACCTTCCCGGGTTGTAACCGACTCCCGAACCCAGATCTTTGGTTCGCAGGACCTTGTCCTTTTCTTCTTCCTCAGGTTTGTGCAGCATTACCTTTCCCATTCATTCGGGATAAAAATGCCTGGCTCGCAACTCTACCTTTTCCGCGCCACTTTCGCGTTTGTACTAGGATGAAAATCCCGAGAGCGACAACGCGAAGGGCACCATCAAAACACAACAAATTGAAATCAAAACGACATCCAATCTCCTTTCTCTCCTTCTATAAATTGAGTCCTTTTCCATTCAAACTTTCCAAGCTTTTCAAGCCTTCAAATCCCTGCCAAAATCAAAACCAAGCTTCATCAAATTCAAATCCCAAAAACAAATTTACAATCACATCTTGATTTCGAGCCATAACACCACCATAATCTCGTAACACTTGATTTCTCTTCACTCATCATCATCAACCGCCATCGCTGGTCCGTGAAGAAGAAGGAGAAGATTGAGATCGAATTTCAGTGAAAGAGGAAACCGACGCGAAGAATAATTTTTTTTGGATTCTATTTCTTGAAGGTATAGACCGGCGCCGCCACTCTCTCTCAATGTGAATAATACCGCTATGGCAAAAAGAAGAAAAAGATGGCCCATGTTTCTTTATTTCGTCTTTTTAATTTGTTGTTTATAATTTTTCTTTTCTTTTTTATAAAATCTAATGTGATTTTGGCCTTGTATTTGGTTTGGTCTTCATTTGCTATCCAAACTTCTTCTATCCACGCCTTAATCCCCTCCTTCCTTTGCTTCATTTTCTTTTTTTTATTTGTTTTAATTTCAAATTCCTCTTTTTAATTTGTTTACTAATTTCATTTCCTTTAAGTATTTTCTAATATCTTTGAATTGGATTCATTTGATAAAAATCTTTAAAAAATGTTTTAGTACTTCATTTTATTTTCTTTTGGCATTTTATATCGTTATTTGGTTTTTATATGGATTTTATATTAGATCCATTTTCTTTCATCCCTTATTTTTTTCTTTTTGGTCGATGAGATCTCCGATTCAAAGATTATTGGTTTTTGAAGATGTTTAATCTTCATTATTTCAAATCTATGGATGAATGATCATTTGGATCATTCTCCATACTTTGGGATCGTGATAGGTTGCATTCGATAATTCAATGTGAAATCTCGATTAAGATTAGACCATTATCATTTTTTCTTTTTGTGCGACATGTTTTTGGAGGATGATCTATTATATCATTTTTCTAACATGTATTAGAACAAATATTTTCCACCTTAATTGGTGGTGGCCGGCCTCATTTGTAGGGTAATTACTTCGTAAATTACTCGGCAATTGCTTAACATAGACCTAAACTTGTCCCAAATTCGGAATAAAAATCTAATTGGGTACTTGCACTTTCGTAGACCGGATCTCTTGTTGATCGCGTAATCTCAAAGTGGTTAATCATATTGCATTAAGAATCGAGACTTATGAATGTTTGATGTGTAGGTGCTTTGGGTCTTCCAATCGCCTTTCAAATTTCATTGAATTTGGTTCAATTTGACTTGATTAATCGCTATAGTGTAAGATGCTAAGCGGATACAATTGCTTTTTCTATTTGGTTACACTTTTGGTTGTGGTTGATTAAGTTCACCATACCCTTATTATTATGTAAATATTATTATATTACTACTATATTAATATTTTAGATTTTTACACTTTAATTGTTTTTTTTTATTTCTTGCACTTTAATTGCTTTTATTTTTCTATATGCTTTATTATGCTTTACTCATCCATTATCATGTTTATGTTTATTGTCATTATTTTGTTTGTGTGATATCTATTTGTCCATTTGGACATAAAACATTAATAAATGATTAAACCTCTAAAAAACTTGTGACTTTAATTTGTGGACTAATGGTTACTATCCTTGGCATTGGATTGGAAGTTTTGGACTTAGATCTTAGGATACCTTTTCCTTTGCCTTGACCTTCATGAAGATTGGAATTTTCCTTTATTTGGCCATTTGCTAGCTTTTAAGGATGGAACTCTTATGCACATGATTGAAAGTATCATCAAGTTTGGTTAGATATTTCTTTCTTCATCTCCTTATTTTCTTTTTTAGGATAGTCCCTTCATCTCCTCCCCTTCTTTAATTTTCAAAATCTTCTCCCTTTTTCAAAGGATTCCTTTTTTTAAAATCATCACCTCTTTAATAAAATAAAACCTTGACTTTTGTCAATTGAATTTTACTTTTTTCTTTTCTCTTAAAAAATTAATGAATTTAATCATTTTGACTTTAATTCAAAACGTAAAAAGAACCAAACTCATTCAAATTGTTTTGTGCCTTTGTGCACCTTTGTGTATTTTCTTTAAAAGAGTGCCGATTATGATTCATTATTCTTTTAGTCGGGTGCAAGTCTCTCAATCTCCATGGTTGTAGTTTGATGTAATTGAGTCTCTTGTCATTTGTGTGGGTTTAGTGGCATACTCGTCGATTTTATCAGAGTTGGTGCCCTCCCCATAATGATGTATGAGTCCATGCCTTCATTCTCATGGTAGATTTGTTTGGATATCCACTTGAAGATGACAAATTCTCTTCACTTAATAAAATCAATCATAATCCACCCTTTTCACTATTTGTTCCACGAACTACGGGGTTTTGATCTTACATTGCACTTTGTGGGTACGTAGGCATGAGGTGGTAAACCTCTCCAAACACAAAAATATAAAAAAAAAAAAATTCTTTTCTCATCCCTCCATTCACATTTTACAAACCATTTTCAAACCAAAAGCGGTAAATTTTTCAAAGGGCTCCCGTGGAGTACCACAAACATTTTGGGTGCGTAAAACCTTCCCATTTTGTAACCTCTTCCCTTACATGTTTCTCTGTTGTGTTTCTTTATCTTTTTGCCTTTAGATTCATTAGGATTTATCCTCTCTTTTTTCCTTTTCCTCTTGGAATAAAATAAAAGAGCGGTGGCGACTCTGTTTACTTTGAGTTAAGTTTACCAATAGCTTACACTCATGTTTTTACCACTACAGAAAAGTGGCGACTCTGCTGGGGAGTAATATCTAAGTGGATTCGGCCTACTTTGATTTATTTACTGCTTTGGTTTGATTTGTTTGTTATTTGTTTGTTCTGTTTCGGATTTGGTGATCCACTGTGAGTGAGATAGATTCTATCCCGGATCTGAGTTGAACTTATGATAGGACGGCGATATTCGAAGCGATAAGCGATGGAGTAGTCCAAAGCTATATCAATTTGATAATATCCACTCGGTTAGGATCTCTTGGATTATCAATGTTATGATGAGTAATCATATGTGGCATTATTTTCCGACCTTGAGCTGATCATACTGAGGACCGTAGAACCCTTAACCCATCCAAGCCAATTTAGGAACGTAGGCATGAGGTGGTAAACCTCTCCAAACACAAAAATATAAAAAAAATAATTCTTTTCTCATCCCTCCATTCACATTTTACAAACCATTTTCAAACCAAAAGCGATAAATTTTTCAAAGGGCTCCCGTGGAGTACCACAAACATTTTGGGTGCGTAAAACCTTCCCATTTTGTAACCTCTTCCCTTACCTGTTTCTCTGTTGTGTTTCTTTAGCTTTTTTCCTTTAGATTCATTAGGATTTATTCGCTCTTTTTCCGTTTCCTCTTGGAATAAAATAAAAGAGCGGTGGTGACTCTGTTTACTTTGAGTTAAGTTTACCAATAGCTTACACTCATGTTTTTACCGCTTCAGAAAAGTGGCGACTCTGCTAGGGAGTAATATCTAAGTGGATTCAGCCTACTTTGATTTATTTACTGCTTTGGTTTGATTTGTTTGTTATTTGTTTGTTCTGTTTCGGTTTTGGTGATCCTCTGTGAGTGAGATAGATTCTATCCCGGGTCTAAGTTGAACTTATGATAGGACGGCGATATTCGAAGCGATAAGCGATGGAGTAGTCCAAAGCTATATCAATTTGATAATATCCACTCGGTTAGGATCTCTTGGATTATCAATGTCATGATGAGTAATCATATGTGGCATTATTTTCCGACCTTGGGCTGATCATACTGAGGACCGTAGAACCCTTAACCCATCCAAGCCAATTTAGGAGCGTAGGCATGAGGTGGTAAACCTCTCCAAACTCAAAAATATAAAAATATAATTCTTTTCTCATCCCTCCATTCACATTTTACAAACCATTTTCAAACCAAAAGCGGTATATTTTTCAAAGGGCTCCCGTGGAGTACCACAAACATTTTGGGTGCGTAAAACCTTCCCATTTTGTAATCTCTTCCCTTACCTGTTTCTCTGTTGTGTTTCTTTAGCTTTTTGCCTTTAGATTCATTAGGATTTATTCGCTCTTTTTTCCTTTTCTTCTTGGAATAAAATAAAAGAGCGGTGGCGACTCTGTTTACTTTGAGTTAAGTTTACCAATAGCTTACACTCATGTTTTTACCGCTACAGAAAAGTGGTGACTCTGCTGGGGAGTAATATCTAAGTGGATTCGGCCTACTTTGATTTATTTACTGCTTTGGTTTGATTTGTTTGTTATTTGTTTGTTCTGTTTCGGTTTTGGTGATCCTCTGTGAGTGAGATAGATTTTATCCCGGATCTAAGTTGAACTTATGATAGGACGGCAATATTCGAAGCGATAAGCGATGGAGTAGTCCAAAGCTATATCAATTTGATAATATCCACTCGGTTAGGATCTCTTGGATTATCAATGTCATGATGAGTAATCATATGTGGCATTATTTTCCGACCTTGAGCTGATCATACTGAGGACCGTAGAACCCTTAACCCATCCAAGCCAATTTAGGAACGTAGTGCGAAAACCATCCGGGTGTAAACCTAAGGTGGTTGTCACGCGATACTACACTCAGATGAGGTCTATTTTAAGAATGTTATCGGTTGGGGAGTAATCCAACGTACCGATAATATTCTAAAGAAGGCTGTTAACTCCGGACACCTCTGTTAGCACCCTTTTGGTTTTTTGCAGGTACAATGAAGATAAAACCTTAGTACTTACCTGTGTGGGTTGGTGTTTTATTACCTTGACTTCATGCTCGTGACTCGGAACCTAAACTCGTGTGCTTTGTGTGATCTTCTTTGTGGTTGTTGCATACATGCACTCATGCATTCAAGGGCATTATTTTTGAGATTTCAAGGGACTTATAAGAAACTTTTGCAAAATTTCAGATGTCTATGGTTATGAATTTTGAAAGGAGAAACACAAAGAAGTACAACTTCAAGAATCCTAATCTAGTAGAGCTGAGAAAGCTAGGAGCATT
Source organism: Lathyrus aphaca (assembly GCA_963966055.1). NCBI lineage: Eukaryota > Viridiplantae > Streptophyta > Magnoliopsida > Fabales > Fabaceae > Lathyrus > Lathyrus aphaca. Next base: position 213,677,050 of record OZ014521.1, read on the forward strand.
GGTGGTTGACACCCAGGAGTTCCAAAAATGTTATGGAAAGCTCTTGTTTATTTTGGATACTGATGTACCAGAGGGGATTCTCCCTACCTTAGCTCAGTTTTATGATTCGTTGCACCATTGTTTCACCTTTCCTAATTATCAACTTGTGCCGACCTTGGAGGAGTACTCTCATTGGATGGGTTTACCTATCTTGGACAAGGAATTTCTTTTAAGTGGTTTAGAGAAGGAGCTTACAACCAAAGTCATCGCCAAATCCCTTTTTCTCAAGGAGTCCGATCTTAATGGGAATTTCTTCCAAAAAGGAGTGTCTGTGGATGGATTACTCCATCGCTAACCGTATTTTAATTTTAGGTTGTTCAGTGGAACATGTTTGGTTTTAATAAAGTGGTTTTTTATGGAAACAACGTAAGTTGAGGATGCGATGTAATCGTGGGAAGTGTGAATGCTAGTTTGGGCTCATTCTTATTCTTTTTTTCAATTAACCCATTTTCTATCCATTTCTCATTATCCTTTTACCCAAATTTTCCTTATGCAAACAAGGCCATATTTCATTTAGATTCACTTCCTATTTTTTTATCTTCATTTTTAATACCATTACCCTTCAAAATTTTCTAAACCAATTTCTTTTCTAACTCAATTTCAAGTCCATATCCGATCGATTCCATATTCATGTCCATCGTTCTTCCCAAAATAAAACTGATTTGATATCTATTAAGTCATTTACTATCCACTCATTAGTCATTTAAATTCATATCCCATATTTTACCCATTTTTCCCATTTATTAACATCTATATTTTTCCAATCAATTTCTAAACTTTTTTTCTTTTCATTGAACCAATTTTCTATTTTCCATCTACCAAATTAAACCATTTCACAAATTCAATCCTAATCCACATTTAAGGCCCATATACCTTTTAGCCCATTTCTTTTTTGAAGCATTTTTATTTTACACCAAATTAGTTTTTTAAAAAAGAAAAACCAAAAGAAAAAGATTAAACTTCTTGAAGAAGAAGTCGTGAATCCCAGCTGACCCCACACCATTCCACCACAACATTTTCTCCAATTTAACATGGCTACCACAACGTTTTTTGGGGAAAAATTCTCACTTCACTCACGTACTCCACTCAAGAGAGGTCACACGCATTTTTCAACTCCATTACACAATTCACGTACGACATAAACATAGGCTTTCCGCACAATACCCACTCCATAACAAATTACAAACGCCACAACGGTTTTTCACGAACACAGAAAAAACATGCAATAACAATCTTCCACTCTTCACAATAAACCAAAAACCATCACGCACTTTGTGCCTCCTTTTTTCTTTCCAACGAGTCACATACCTCACGCCTCATCTCATTCAACCATCACCCCTGTTTCAACCAATCTTCACCGTTCTCAACACCTTTCATCACTCTTCACAACAACAAAACACAGACAACACCTTCGATTCATCCTTTTCCAACACTAACTCAAACCTTCGACTCACCTCTTCAATCCAAATCAAGAACAACCTTCCCTCTCTCACTCATTTTTCTGAAAAGCCGAGAACCTTCTCTTCACCCACAGTAATCTTCAAATCCTCACTACCACCAAACCATCGACACAACATCAGCCAAATTATCCAACAACAATCGACAACCACAACTTCTGCATCCATATCTCAACTCACGAACCTCATCAACAACACACCTAATCCAAACCTCCACTAACACGTCGCACAAAACACTGAGCAACAACAACAACACATAACTAAAATCAGAAATCAGAAGAAGAAGAGTGAGATTAAGATGGAGAGAGTGTCGACGAGACAGAATGAAAGCCATCGCTCACCATCGTTTTTTTTCCGTTGCGATCTCGAGCGAGAGACTGAACCTGAAGCAAGCCAATGAGGACCGCTGAACAACCATTCGTAGCCATGAGCTGAAGCGAAGACGCCATCGTGAGAGCGAGAGGGAGATCACGAGATCTAAGGAGAACGAGGAAGAAGTCATGGCTGAGAATCGGTGTTGTTTCTCGAAAATGGTGAATGTATTATTGCTATTCAGCTTTGAGAGTCCGTGATGTTTGACCCGGAGCACACCCGTGAGATTGGAAGGGGTTTACAGGTTTGCAGGAACCCTTGACCTCAACATACCATGGTTATCAGTGTGTTCTATGTTTTGATCCGGTCACTATGATTATGGAGTTCTTGATCCTTTGGTTTTCAGTTACTATTTTGGATTATCATACATAGATCTTGTGGTGACAGACACTCGATTCTTGGCAGTATTCCAGATTCCAGGCAGTTTCCAGCTTTGATCCCATGTCTTTGCATCTTTAGTATCATCATATTGCATTTTGCATTTGCATCTGCATTGCATTTCCTTTCTTCCAGAGAGCTCATCCTTCCTCTTTTCTCCATGACCAGCCAGCTGATTTCTCGATACTCAGTTTGAACAAGTGGTAACTGTTGGAAGACGAAAGTTGTTTGAAGTTTGACTGAGCAGTGTCAAGAGGTAAAAGGTCAGATTGTAATTTGTCAATAGCTATGTCAGGGAACAACCGTCAGAATGTTGAGTTTCCACTTGGTTTCACTTCGATGACCAATCCTTTGTATGGTCTTTCTCCTGATGATGATCTTCATCAAGTGAACAACCTTACTCAAGCTCAGCCTGCACAGACCCCGATCGTGAATCAGAGTGTACCTGAACCATCTGTTGTCCGAGGTAGATCTTCATCTTCTTCCGATTCTACGAATTATCAGAGTTTTGCTTTCCCTATGCCGAACTTCCAAGGGGCAATCCCTCTTGTGAAAACCAAGGATCCACCAACTATTGATCCTGCTGAAAGGTTTCGTGTGTTGGATGAGCAACTCAAAGCCTTAGCGGATCCTGATGCTTATGGTTTTGATGCTTTAAACCTGTGTTTGGTGCCTGGCCTTGTCATACCTCCAGATTTCAAGACTCTGAAGTTCGAGAAGTACACTGGTGTCAGTTGCCCGAAGCGTCATTTGGTGATGTTCTATAGAAAAATGACTTCTTATGCCCGCAACGATGAGTTGATGATTCACTGTTTTCAGGACAGTTTGAGCGGGACATCCCTAAATTGGTATATGGATTTGGAAAGTAGTCGTATCCTATCATGGAATGATTTATCCAGAGTTTTCGTAAAGCAATACCAGTACAATGTGGACATGGCACCCAGTCGCACGCACTTGCAGAGCCTATCTCAGAGGAGTGGTGAATCTTTCAGAGAATATGCACAATGGTGGAAAGAGTTGGCAGCCCAAGTGCAACCACCACCTTCAGATAGAGAATTAGTTTACCTGTTCGTGGGCACGTTACAAGGTCCTTACTTGGAAAGAATGAGTAGCATTGGGACATCAAGCTTCTCTGATTTGATGATAGTTGGAGTACGCATCGAGAGCCTGCTCACAAGTGGAAAGATCCAGTACTCTTCGAACATCCCAACTAGTGAAGATGAATCTGTTGGTGGCTCCCAAGAGGGAGACAATTATGGAATCAATGCATTCATGGAAAATATAGAATATTCTGGACCAACATCTTCTCAGAGATCATATTTTCCTAGGTCTGGCTACTCTTACGGACAACAAGCGATGCTCAGAGCACCATATCAGAAACCCTGGACTCCTCCTCGTCCAAATCTGCAAGCTCAGGGTCGAAGACCTCAGAATCAACTTCAGAGCCAGCCTAGGCCTCGTTTAAACACCCCAAATTTTCCCTCACTAAGTTCACACCATGGCTTGTGATCTTTCATATTTGCATTAGTTTAATCATATCATATCATGTGGCATTTTTGCTTCACTGCATTGGTTCAAGTTCATCTGCATCTGGGGTTTGTGATCTGAGCAATCCAAGATCCATCTGAGCCACTCCAAAGGCCATCAATCATCTCAAGAGGGTCCATGTATGTTCAATCATCATATTTTATCCTCTAAAGATCAAGGAAGTCAAAGAAATACAAGAACTGGCAAAGCATGGAAGCAGAGCTAGGGTTTAACAGCACAGATGACCTGAAATTAGGGTTTTGGTTTCAGAGGCTATAACTCCAAATGTTTTTGTCATTATTGTTTCTAATGGTCTCAATATGTTATGACGATCATGCATACCAAGTTTGATGAAGAAATTCATTGTGGAAGTCATCTGATCACTGGGTAACTTCCTGAGCAAGTCACAGCAAAATCAGGGCATCTGAGGCCCCCCAACATGGAACCAAAGTGGATTTTTCATCAAATTGAAGTCATATGGTCTTTATTTGATCAATGAAGTGCTTAGAAGTTCACAAATTTGAAGAAAAGTGAGCAAAACCAAAAGTTGCCAAAAATGGAAATGACTTGTAATGTAAACTTTCCATTTTGGGAAAGTTTTTCAATCTCCTCTTTCTCAACCAAAAATGCTTCAAATGAAAAATTGTTGGTCATGAAAGTTGTAGATTGGACCATTCCCTTTTCAAAAAGTACAAGAACAATATCTAATTCATTTTGGAACTCAAGTTATGGCTTGTCAAAGTTGGCAAAAATCACATAATTTCAAGTTTCATGCCAAAAGGGGATTTTTGCAAATTCACTTACCAAGCTTCTAAGTGACCTCTAATTGACTTATAAACATCATAACAACATCACATGACTCATTATGCTGCAAATTGCCCAAGGAATTACAACATTTCATGCCTTGCACATGAAGAAATCTCAAAGGGGCCAAAGTTTCATGAAATTGCAAAATGACCAAGAACCTTTCACAAACATGCTGAATTGCCTCAAAGTGAATTCCATGGCCATCCTTGATCCTTGCTGCACCAGACACCCCATTGTACCAAGCCTGCCACTTGCCCATACCTCAAGTACAAGAAATCTTGAATTTTTGCAAAACACCCCATACCAATCAGCATAGCCCACACCCACTCCACAGACCTATCACAACTTGATATGTGGACTTTATGCAAGCCATAACACACAAGAACTCAGCCTAAAACCTCAACATTGCCCAAGTTACCAAAAATCACCTCTCTTGTATTTCCCTTTGAAACACACACCACACTTGCTCATTCTTCAAACCAACACCACCATTCATTCTTAAATCATTCACTGATCATAAACCACCCATCAAAACAGCCAAGAACACACCATAAGCCAAACACGATTTTCTGACCAGTGGAACACAAACTCACAAACCAGCCACTCTCAAGGTCTTCTAAGCTTCAAAGCTTCTCCGAGGAGGTTATAGGAGTCATCTTGCACAGAATAAGCAGTCAGAAAGCTCCAAAGTAAGAAGCTCCATCTCAGGTAGCCATGCGAATTATTTTTTTCAGAACCTTTATTTTATGTTGCTAAATGGTTAAGCGTGTTCCCCTGAGTACACTGAACTTGTTATTTTTGAAAATGATGAAGAATTGAGAATGTATTGCTTGTCGGAAAGTTTCACCATTTTTGTTCATTGCTTCGAATCTTGAGATTGAGTGAAAAGAAATTGTTTTTGAGGGTGGATTTGATCTTAGGGGAGTGAAAGGAATGAATCTGGAGCTTTAGAGCTCCAGAAATGACCTAGGGAGTGATTTGAAAATTTTCAGGGGAGGAGTTGCCCGGAGAAGATGACCGGAGGTCTTCTTCGGCCACCTGAGAGTGATTGATGACTAATTAGGGTTAGGGTTTCTCTTTGAATCTGGGCCCTTTGATCTGTTTTCCCGCGCGTGTTTGTGTGGCTAGGATTAGGTCATTAGCATTTAATCAGGATTAATTAAATAATTAAATAGGATTAGTGAAGTTTTAATGTTGACCCTTAGATCATGCGCCAAGTCAACAGATCCAAACCCAGTTTCAATCTTGTCCCTCCATTCTGCATACTTTCCATTTATTTTAATTTTAAATGCATTTTTCTTATTTATTTTGCACATTTAATTTAAAATAGTAAAAACCATCAAAAAATTCTAAAAAATTTTATCAAACATTTTATTAATTTTTCAGAATCCAAAAATATTTTTATTTTTATTTTTTTGAATTAAAAAAGTATTTTTAAATCATTTAAATGTTTTATTTAATTAGTTAATTGATTTTAATTAATTAAAAATACATTTAAGTATTTAAAAATCACCAAAAAAATCAGAGAACATTCTTGGACATTTAGAAACATTTACAAACTCACCATACAAATTTCTTTTTGGTTTTGATCATGCTTTGACATTTTTCAATGATTTAGGGTTCTTAAAATTGTTCATTTTCTAACCCTAACTTCAAAAATTTATAACTTTTAAACCAAGTTGAGTTTGTGAATGGTTCTTTTTGCATTGTTCTATGCATGGCTTCTAGCATCCAAAAAACATTTTTGTTTCATTTTTATCTTGCCTTTTCAATTTATTTGGCATTTTCCCTCTTAAGGTACCTTAAAACCCTAGGAAACTTAGAAAAAATCATATCTTCCATTAGGTTAAGAGTTAGGTCTCCTTCTTTGGGGTGTGAAATCATATGGGGGTAGGGTTCCTTTGAGTGCATTTTCAATTTTTTATCATGTCATTTGTTTCTGTCTTTGCCATTTGCATCTCATCCTTTCATAAAACCCTAATTTTGTATCTTCACTTGCATTCATCTTGTATATGCTTGCATTCATGAACTTGCCATGACATGTTATGCATTCACGTGACTTCTAAGACATCTTAGGACACATTAGAAACATGTTTGATCATTGCATCATCCATTTTCCATGTTATGCATTCATTTCATTCCATGTGCATTCATGAACTTTCATGCTTCCTTTATGCTTCATTTGCATCTTCATTACTTGTATGATCATTTGCATCTCTTGACATACATTTGCATCATCTTTTAGCATCATTTGCATCATAAATGTGCTTCTGGTTTTGGTTTACATCCTTGCATTTATTTCATTTTCATTTCCTTTTACTAACTTTTCAGGTGGTAAGTTACTTTGAGAAGTGAATTTGCCTTCACTTCTCACAATCTCTCCTCATCTCTCTTATGCATTCATTGCTGCATTTTTGTATTTATATTAGAGTGAGCTTGCTCATTCATGTTCCTTCTTCACTTTCTTTCTTCAAGCAACTTATCTTCTTAAGTGAAGTAAGTTGACTTGTTTCTTCTGCTTCTCCTCCTTTCATCTGCTCCTTCCTTGGTGGCTCTTCTTAAAGATCTCTTGCAAGCCTCATAAACCCTAGGAATACCCAAGAATGATAACAATTAGGGTTTGATTAGTCCCCCATTAGTTTTACCTTTGGGTCATCTTTTGTGTCTTCTTTTCTCATCTCTTAATCAGGGACTAAACCTTCAAGGTTTTAAGGCTTTGTGATTAGGGTTATGCCTGCATCCTTCTCTTAGGATGGAGTGTATAACTTTAATCCTAAGTGTTAAACACTTAATGTGTTTAAATCCTTTAATCAATTCATATAATAATCACTAAGACATCAATCTTGTAACTTGGGCCTTGCATTAGGGTTTTAATTCTTCCTTAATTGGTTAAGAAGGACTAACCCTAGTGTTAATGGACAAGTCCCCCTCAAGTTGTCTTACAAACCATAAAATCCACTTATTAACCTTACCATTAACTAAAATCCACTCTAATAAAGGCTTTGTTTTGTCATGAGGTTAATCCCTAATCATGGATTAAGTTGAGGATCCTTTCTCAGCTCAAATGTTCTCATCTATTATCCTTCTATTAGGATGGTGTAATGGGTCCATTAAATCCTTGATTATGGCTTAAACTCATTACTTAACACTAAACAAAAACTCCAAAAAACATCTAAATAATGGCAAGTAGGTTAATGATCTTAATCCTACATCATGGTGATCAAGAATGAGGTGTTTACTTCATACTTAAGGTATTCTAATTACCCCTAATCAGAGGGAGGATGTGATGAGTTTATTAATCCTTGGTTTAGGCTTAAGCTCATTTTCTTATGACAACCAAAAGTAATAAGAGATTGAAAATACCAAAAACAAACAATTATCGTCTCCTCCGGGATTCTTTTCTCATGTCATTCACTCATAAATGAGAACTCGCTTCTTCCGTCTAATGCAAGACAGTTAGCACCTAAGCCAGACAAGTCATACACTTGAGCATAGACAAGTAAGCAGTTCATCAGTCAATTTATCTTTCAGTCTCTTTGAGTCGAACTACGGTGTTCTGACTTCCTCATTGCACGAGAGGATACGTAGGCATAACTTAACAGTTATCGAACAAAAGTCTCTGTATATTCCCCCCTCCTCCAGCATTTCTCTTTTAAGCCTCATTATCTTGGGCTTTGTACTCTTTTCTTGCACTGACACTCCTTTTCTTCACTTCACACTTCTTTTACACTGACACTTGTATCCTTTTATAGCTTTTGCACACAGAATAGCACTGACACTACCCCCTTTAAACACAAACTTTCAAGCGTGGATCCCGTCGAGTACGGCGGACAATCTGGGTGCTAATACCTTCCCATGTTGTAACCAACCCCCTTTCTCAGTTTCTCTGGTTCGCAACCGTCTTATCCATCTTTTCTTAGGTTTATGCAGCATTACCTTTCCTTCGGGATAAAAATGCCTAGCTGGCGACTCTTTTCAGTTCATCTTCATGTTCTCTCTCTCGCCGACCGTTCGCGTCTGTACCCCTTCTGACCTGGTGTCATTTGGTGGGAGCTACACCTCGCAACACTGCTGGGGATCCTTATATTGCAACCAGGGCTTCTGGTTCTTTTTGTGGGTTCCTCCTAGTGCTTGTTTGATTTGTGTTTACTGGGGTGTTATGTGATAAGTGTATTTATTTATTTGCTTTATTTATTGCTTTATGTACAGCTTTATTTATTGCTTTCTTTACAGTCTTTATACATCATACTGTCATTATCATTGCTGGAGCTGGTTTCTGTTTTGGTGGGTGGGGTTCCACTGAGTGATTAAGGTCCTATACCTGGGACCTGAGTGACACCTAGGCTAGAGTGGTTCATGTTCTTTCCCATTCCATTTCGGTCTGGTGCGGGAATATGAAACACGGTTCAGATGTAGGTTTCTTCTTTAGAACTCTGTGCTACAGATTTCCTGTAGTGCTAGGGCTATCTGGGAAGCCTGCTAAGTTTGGATGACCTTTATTTTGACCTTCAGAATCTGGGGTGAATTAGAGGAGGATCTTTTATGGTTATTGTAAACATTGTACCTCCGGGTTAGAAGTGTTTACACTTCTCATAACTGATCCAAGTCTGAGGATCCTTGTTCTAGAACATTACATGTGAGGGGGTTGGGCTGTTTACAGGTTTGCAGGAACCCTTGCCCACATCATACCCTGTTACTGTTTTGTTTAAGAATACTTCACTTTGGACAGTTCTTGTGATTAACCCTGGACATGTGACTTTTTATTTGAGTCCCCCACCCTGGTTACTGGATTTCTGAGCCTCTATCTGGACCTTTGAACATACATGGACCTTATAGCAAGACAGATAATCAGATCCAACTCTTGATTACAAACCCTTGCATATCATTTGCATATATCATCATTGCATCATTTAACATTTGTTTATTTGTTTTTCAGGGTATCCACATCATCATATCTTGGTTTGGTTTTGACCCCTTCTACTGTTTAGACCTCTGCTTCAGCTATCCTCTTCAGCATTTGCTTCAGTTATCTCCATCATCACCTGCATCAATCTATTAGATACTTACCTCCAGCTCCTCAGTCTGTCATCTTCATCAGCATTTGACTTCAGCTCATTCATCAGCACTTATGGATGTTCCAAGGAAAAGCAACATATCCTACCACTTTTTTTAGCCCCTTTTGACTGGTATCAGGCAGGTCCAGTCACTCATCACACCTGACCACATCCCACTGTTCAGAGAGCACTATGGGGGTATTTTGGACATGGTTATGGACCTTGATTCTTCTCAGAGAAGCATGATCCACACATGCTTGCAGTTTTATGACCCCCCACTTAGATGCTTCACCTTTCCAGACTTTTATATAGGGCCTCTATTGGAAGAGTTTTCTTTGTTGATTGGAGTGCCTATCAGAGGAGGGATCCCTTTCAACCCAGAGATGACTACTCCCAGAAGTGAAGAGATAGCAAGGGCATTGCACTTGGAGCCTGCCCTTATTGAGCAAAATATGACAACAAAAGCTGGGATTCCTGGTTTACATCTGGACTTCTTGATTTCTCAAGCCATCCTGAAGGCTGTAGTGGGAGAATGGAAGGAAGTATGTGCACTATTAGCCCTCAGCATATATGGGGCTATATTGTTTGCAGATGAGCCTAAATTTGTGAGTAATAATGTCATCCACTTGTTTCTGCTGAGGAACCCAGTGCCTACATTTCTAGTGGATTTTTACTACTCCATCCATCAGAGAAATGAAAAACAGAGGGGGAAGCTAGTCAGATGTTGTGCTCCCTTATTCTACTCTTGGCTACTCAGACACCTGCCTAAATCAGATGCTTTCTTGAACCCACACACGCTGAACAATTGGGCCAAGAGATTCATTGCCTTAACATCAGATGATATCAGATGGTGCACCCAGAGCACCAAAGGCAAGGATATTATTACCAGCTGCGAGCAGTACCCTAATGTGCCTCTAATAGGAGTAAAAGGTTGCATCAATTACAACCCTTTACTGTTTAAGAGACAATTGGGATATGTCTTGGTTCACCCTCCCAGAGGACAGGATTTGGCTGAGACCCTATACTGTGAAGTGCAACCTAATTCAGCTGTTGTCAGGCAAGCTTCCTGGGCTTGGGACAACATCCAGACCAAAGGGACAGCCATCCTTGGAAGGTGCAACAATATTGCTTCAGCTCAGTATTCTGAATGGTCCCGTACTAGAGCTCAGATCACCAGAATGCCTTTCACCTTGGAAGACACGCCTGGACCTTCTACAGTACAGCCTACAGCAACTGTTAGCCTAGATGAATTTGAAAAGCTGAAAGAGAGGAATAATCAGCTATCTGAAGCCCTGAAGAAGACTCTTTGGGAAAGAAATGACGGTCGTCTGGACATTGAGAGATTGGAAAGACTCAAGACTGAGCATCTTACCAAGATTGAAAGGACAGATGACTACATAAGGAAAGCAAGAGCCAGGGAACAGATATTGAAGAATGCCTGCAAGGAGGTCAAGATTCAGAAGCTAGGGCTGAGCATTACCTGGACGAAATCCCGGCTAGGTGGATCAGGATCACCGAAGCCCGTGCACAAGAAGACCAGAGGACTCAGGCCAAGATTGAGCAGCTGGAGGCCAATGAGAAGAAGCAGAAGGAAGCTTTGTTGGCAGCTCAGAAGGAGATATCATAATTGAAGCTCCGAGCAGGGTTAAGAGATCAAAGGACCAGGACAGGCATAAGAAGCTGACTAATGCCATAGCTACCAGGAACCTCCTGATTAGGACTATTACAGAGCACCCAGCTGGTCCGGTGACTGAGGCACTCCTGAAGGAAGTCAGGGAAGATGACTTTGGATTGGATGTCTGAATCCTTTTGCTTGTATTTCTTTTCTTTTGATGTACTTTTTTTGCTTTTTGGTTGTTGAACTTTTGACCCACCATGGGCATGTATTGTAAACAGACTATGTATTTACATTATTTGTAATATATCAGTTTGTTTTATTTTGGTGGGCTTTCTCTCAACATCATCAAAGCATCTCCTCGAGGTCTGGAAAGGTCAAAACCAACAACCAAACCGGATACCTTGGAAAACAAATAAGCATACTGCGTTACATACTAACGTTTTCTTTGTTTTGTAGGTTTTTGATTTTATTTGTTTCTCACTTTGTTGTGTTTTTAGGAAACATTGCTCGTCGCCGAGTGTTCCATGTCAACCGCACACACCGGTACCCAACGCGTAACAACCTTCCAGGCATTCAGATGGATCAGGTACAACAGGACCTGAATGAAGTGAGAAATCAGATGGTAAATGAAAGGGTCGAAATGAGAAACCAAATGTATCAATTTATGGTTGTGATGACTGGCTTAGCCCAGAGCCAAGAGAGGTTGAGAGAGCTGGTAGAAAGGCAGACACCTGAAGAGCCCCACCTTGGAACAGGAGGAACCAGCAATAATGAACGAGGACAGCCCCGTATCGACCCACCAGAGTTTGGGCCCCATTTGAATCCAGATGTTAATGGCACAAGGAATGTTCAAGGTAATGCTGCTGGGGGCAGAATCCTGCAAGAGGATCCCCAAGAAGAACAGTTCACTGTTATTGGACCTGGGGATGAGGTGTATGACAGAAGACTGGATGAGATTGCTGAAAAGCTGAGATCCTTGGAATCCCATAATTCTTTGGGCTTGGACGTAATGGATATGGGGCTGGTAGATGGGTTGAGGATTCCCCACAAATTCAAACCCCCTTGCTTTGAGAAATATAATGGTACCTCCTGCCCGCGTACCCATCTGCAATCCTTCTTAGGGAGACTCAAGGCTTATACCATGGATGAGAAGTTATGGATGTTCTATTTTGAGGACAGCCTGACTGGAGCTTCAAGAGAAAGGTATTCGCATCTGACAAGAGCTACTATAAGATGTTGGAAAGACTTGGCCGAATCCTTCATCTGGCAATACCAGTACAACCTAGACATGGCCCCCAATAGAACTCTTCTAATGGGCATGTCTCAGTCTTCAAGGGAGAGCTTTCGGGATTATGCTCAAAGGTGGAGACAGCTTGCTGCTGCTGTCCAGCCACCCATGTCAAAAAGAGAGATGGCTGACATGTTTATGAACACCTTGCAGGGAACTTATATTGGTAGACTTGATGCTTTCTCTTCTACCAGTTTTACCGATGTAGTTATAGCTGGTGAGAGAATTGAAAGTCTTTTGAAGATGTGCAAAATCTCTGACAATGGTGCCAGCTCCTCCAACAACCCCAGAAAACCTTTTGCAGGACCCCGAAGGGCGGGTGAAACAAATGTTATCCATGCAGGCAGGGGCAGACCCCAGTATTCTCACAGATCCATAGCAGCCGTTACTATCCCGGCTCCGGTTCCACAACAACCATTATTTCCTCAACAACAACAACAACATCACTATCAGCAACAATCTCATTTTCCGCGACAGAGAACGTACAACAATAACAACAATAACCAACAGCAGCGCCCTTTTCAACAAAGACCATCTCAGGCAAATAGGGTGATTGATCCCATCCCTATGCCTTATGTCGCTTTACTGCCACAACTTCTGAAGCTTAACCTGGTTGAGTTAAGAATGTTGGCTCCGCCAGATCCTCTCAATCTCCCAAAGAATTACGATGCCAATGCCAGGTGTGCATTTCACTCCAACGCACCTGGTCATAATACTGAGAAATGTAGAGCCTTGCAAATGAAGGTTCAGGATTTGGTCGATTCCAAAGCTCTCAATTTCGCACCTCCTCCGAATGTTAATAGAAATCCTATGCCTAATCATGGGGGCCTAGGATTAATGTCGTAGAAGAGGACCAACCATCTGCACTGATTGACAATGTTACACAAATTCAAACACCGTTGGCAGAAGTTAAAGCTCAACTCTTAAGATGTCAGGTGTTCCCGGGCTGTGGGGCCTGCTGCGAATCGTGCAAAACTTCTATCAATGGTTGTGAGAAGCTAAGGTTTGGCATAGATGGCCTCATCAGAGATGGAATTTTGCAAATTACCACAACGGCTCCTTCAACAACTCTTTCTTTAGCAACAATGGATTCTCCTACAACATCAACAATCTTTTCTTTAGCAACAACGGATCATCCTACAACTGCAAAAACTATCATTCCCACTGATTCATCCACAACTCCAGCAATCACTCCATCCATTATTTCAACAGATCAAAGTTCAGCAACATTTACTTCTACAACATCAACACCCATCTTATCAACGGAATCTCCTACAACACCAGCGACCACTAATGAAAATGTCTCAACGGTCATAATCTATTATGACCCAGCAAATGTTCATCCCAACAACAATTTCCAACAACAAACTGCAATATCTCCTGTCAGATCTCCAGTCACAATCTACTACGACCCGCACACCATCATAGTTCCTTCCGCTGCAACAATCAGTCTGGTCACCATTACGGTGCCTGGACCCGTTCCTTATGAAAGCAGTAATTCCATACCTTGGCACTATGGTTCTGATCTCTACTGCGACGAAAAGAAGATCACTCTAGATTCATCAACCTCTTCACCACAAGTTGACAATGTTGGGGGAGGCGGAGGCTTCACCATAAGCGAACGCCTTTTTGCCTCACAAACACCAAGACCCAATGCTTAAGCAGAAGCTTCCGATAATGCAAAAGGGAAGAATGTGGTACTTGAAGAGCCAACTATCAAAGAAAATCCGAAGACGTCTTTTGAACAAGAAGTGGACGAGTTCATGAGAATAATAAAAAAGAGTGATTACAAAGTGGTGGACCAGCTTCATCAGACACCCTCCAAAATCTATATATTATCACTGTTAATGTGTTCCGAAGCCCACAGGAATGCATTGTTGAAGGTCCTGCACACAGCATACGTGCCATAAGAGATTACTGTTAATCAGTTAGAAACTATGGTTGCAAATGTTAACACCAGTCATGGACTGGGCTTCACAAATGTTGATTTAACAACGGAGGGACGCAATCATAACAAGGCTTTACATATCACCTTAGAATGCAAAGGTGTTGTTCTTTCTCATGTACTGGTAGACACTGGGTCTTCACTCAATGTCCTCCCAAAGAAAGCCTTGGTGAAGCTGGAGTATGATGGTTTGGCATTACGTCCAAGTAACTTGGTGGTGAGAGCATTTGATGGCTCTAAGAGATCGGTGCTTGGAGAGATTGATTTACCTGTGTTGATTGGCCCACAGACCTTTAAAACTACCTTCTTCGTGATGGACATACAGCCGGCCTACAGCTGTCTGTTGGGTAGACCCTGGATTCACGCCGCTGACGCTGTTACATCTACCCTCCACCAGAAGTTAAAATTTGAGTGGGAAGGCCAGATCATCACAATCTGCGGGGAGGAAGACATTTTCGTTAGCCAGCTGGCTACTTACAAGTACATAGAGATGGATGGGGAGATCCATGAGACTATGAGTCAGGGGTTTGAGGCCCTTAACATTAATGAAGCAATTGTTGAATCTGGAACGTCCATCACTTCATATCAACAGGCCCGGAAGGTTGTTGAGGAGGGTACCGCTCAAGGCTGGGGAAAGCTGCTGCCAGTTGAAAAGAAAGAAGACAGATTCGGGTTGGGTTACAGACCAACTCGACAAGATCAACCAGAGGCTGCAACGGAGCCCAAATTTGTCAACGGGGGAATGTTGACCCCGGATGCTGTGAACAGTCTGGAAGACGAGGAAGAAGACGAACGCAACCTGGAAAACTGGATACGTCCAAGGATCCCGGGGAACCAAGTCTCAAACTGGTCTTCCCAGGAAATTATAAGAGTTACTCCTGCAAAGTAATTATTATTTCCTGTCTTTAAGCATGCATCAAGTCCTTCATCTTGCCCAAGATGTCAGGGCTCATTTTGTAATCGGGCCATCTTGTATTTTGTGCAAACGATCAATTAATGAATATTAGGACATCTTTTGCAAATAAGTCTCTTTTTTCTCGCTCACTGTTTTTCATTCTTCATTTTTTGTACAAAAATAAAATGGCAATGTTTTTCAAAATAATAACTTCATTTTTCACTTTTTCTAAACAAGATAAAACTGATCACTAAAATGACCAAATCTAAACCCTTGCAGAGAGTGCCCTCCAGACTGCACCGACAACGACACTGCTATGACTTCGTGTGACTTTAACAATCCGATTAATCAAGCTGATGAAGGGGTTGAAGAAGATTATGAGCTGCCCGAAGAACTAGCCAGGTTGTTAAGGCAAGAGGAGAAGGTTATCACTCCTCATCAGGAGGAAGTTGAGACAGTTAATCTTGGTACCGAAGAAGACTTGAAAGAAGTGAAGATCGGGGCCCGCCTGCAAGATTCAGTGAAGGAACAACTTATTGACATGCTTCGGGAGTATGTGGATGTTTTTGCTTGGTCTTATCAAGATATGTCGGGTCTGGATACCGACATTGTTATGCACAAGTTGCCTCTAAAGGAAGACCGTCCTCCAGTAAAACAGAAGTTGCGCCGTACTCGCCCAGATATAGCCATGAAGATAAAAGAAGAGGTACAAAAACAGTGGGACGCCGGTTTCCTTGCAGTAACTAGTTACCCACCGTGGGTTGCTAACATTGTACCTGTGCCTAAGAAGGATGGCAAAGTGCGGATGTGTGTGGATTACCGGGATCTGAATAGAGCTAGCCCGAAGGACGATTTCCCATTACCTCACATTGATGTATTGGTCGACAACACGGCTCAGTTCTCGGTGTTCTCCTTCATGGATGGATTTTCAGGATATAATCAGATCAAGATGTCACCTGAAGACATGGAGAAGACAACTTTTATCACACCCTGGGACACATTCTGTTATAAGGTAATGCCATTTGGACTGAAGAATGCTGGTGCCACTTATCAACGGGCTATGGTGACATTATTCCACGACATGATCCACAAAGAAATTGAATGTTATATAGATGACATGATTGCCAAGTCCCTCAAAGAAGAAGACCACCTGGTAAATTTGTTGAAGTTATTCAAGCGTCTGAGGAAGTACCAATTGAAGTTAAACCCCAACAAATGCACATTTGGGGTACGATCCGGTAAGCTGCTGGGATTTATTGTAAGTGAAAAGGGAATTGAAGTTGACCCTGACAAAGTCAAAGCCATTCAAAAGATGCCTGCACCAAAGACTGAAAAAGAAGTTTGGGGGTTCTTAGGTAGATTGAACTACATTTCAAGGTTCATATCTCATCTTACAGCAACCTGTGAGCCTTTGTTCAAGTTGTTAAGGAAAGAACAAACGGTCAGGTGGAATGAAGATTGCCAAAGGGCATTTGACAAAATCAAGGAATACTTACAAGAGCCTCCAATCCTTATGCCTCCAATTGAAGGAAGACCTCTAATAATGTACTTGACAGTATTAGAAGAGTCAATGGGGTGTGTGCTGGGCCAACATGACGAGTCTGGTCGAAAAGAGTAGGCAATATACTACCTAAGCAAAAGTTTACCGAATGTGAACAACGTTATTCACTGCTTGAGAAAACTTGTTGTGCTTTAGCGTGGGCTGCTCGCCGACTAAGGCAGTATATGTTGACCCACACTACTTTGTTGATCTCCAAGATGGATCTAGTCAAGTACATATTTGAGAAGCCAGTACTTACCGGAAGGGTTGCAAGATGGCAAATGATTCTCACAGAATACGACATTCAGTACACATCTCAGAAAGCCATCAAAGGCAGTGTATTTTCTGACTATCTAGCTGAGCAACCCATTGATGATTACCAGCCTATGAGATTTGACTTCCCTGATGAAGACATCATGTTCCTGAAAGCAAAAGATCATGAAGAGCCTGTTCACACTGAAGGGCCTGGCCCAGAAGAAGAGTGGACAATGATGTTTGATGGGGCTGTTAATATGAATGGTCGTGGAGTTGGTGCAATGCTTATCACACCTAAGGGAGTTCACATGCCTTTCTCGGTAAAACTCACCTTTAACTGCACTAACAATGAAGATGAATACGAAGCCTGTATCATGGGTCTTGAGGAAGCCATTGACCTTAGGATTAAAACTTTAACTGTATTCGAAGATTCAGCTTTGGTAATCAATTAAACCAACGGTAAATGGTACACTCACCAGGAGCATCTGATTCCATACCGGGATTACACGAGGAGATTATTGACTTTCTTCACAACAGTCAAACTTGAGTACATCCCTCGAGATGAAAATCAGTTTGCAGATGCTCTGGCTACCATTTCCTCCATGATCAAAGTTCAAGCTTCCAACTTTGTGCCTCGGATATCAGTATCCAGACTTGACAGACCAGCATACGTATTCTCAGTAGACATTGCTAAAGATGATAAGCCTTGGTTCTATGACATCAAATGCTTCTTAGAGGATCAAACATACCAACCTGGGGCATCGTCCAATGATAAGAAGACATTGAGAAGGTTGGCTGGTAGTTTCTTCCTGAATGTTGATGGTTCATTGTACAAGAGAAACTTTGACATGGTACTTCTCAGATGTGTTGATAAGAAAGAGGCAGACTTGTTGATGCACGAGGTGCATGAAGGATATTTCGGTACCAATGCTGGAGGACATGCAACGGCTAAAAAGTTGTTAAGATCAGGTTACTACTGGATCACAATGGATGCTGACTATTGTGCCTATGCCAGAAAGTGCCACAAATGCCAGATCTATGCAAACAAAGTACATGTGCCTCCGAATCCTTTGAATGTGATGTATTCACCTTAGCCCTTTGCCATGTGGGGCATTGACATGATTGGAAAGATCGAGTCGACTGCTTCAAATGGCCACAGATTCATCCTGGTAACCATTGACTATTTTACCAATTGGGTTGAAGCAGCTTCGTATGCAAATGTCACCAGGCAAGTGGTAGCCAGATTCCTGAAAAGAGACATTATATGTCGGTATGGAGTGCCCGAGCGAATCATTACTGATAATGGTTCCAATTTGAACAACAGGATGATGGCATAACTGTGTCGGGACTTCAAAATCCAACGCCACAATTCTTCTCCTTACAGGCCAAAGAAGAATGGCGCTATTGAGGCAACTAATAGGAACATTAAGAAGATTGTGCAAAAGATGGTGGTCACCTACAAAGAATGGCATGAAATGCTACCATTTGCCTTGCATGGGTACCGTACCTCAATCAGAACATCCACTGGGGCAACACCGTATCAGCTTGTGTATGGTATGGAGGAAGTCCTACCTGTTGAAGTTGAGTTACCCTCTTTACGAGTATTGATGGATGTCAGGTTGAATGAAGCAGAATGGGTCCGTTCTCGGTACGATCAAATGAATTTGATCGAAGAAAAGAGATTAGCTGCAATCTGTCATGGGCAGTTATACCAGAAAAGAATGAAGAAATCCTTCGATCAGAAAGTCAGGCTTCAGGAATACCAAGTAGGAGATCTTGTGCTGAAAAGACTCCTTCCTCCTCATACAGACCACAGGGGCAAGTGGACTCCGAATTACGATGGTCCGTTCATAGTAAAGAAAGTTTTCTCTGGTGGAGCACTGATGCTCACTACTATGGATGGTGAAGATTTCTTATCCCCTGTGAATTCAGATGCAGTTAAAAAATACTTCGCATAAAATGACCCGCTGGACATAAAAACAGAATGTAAGTC
This sequence comes from Lathyrus aphaca, assembly GCA_963966055.1. NCBI lineage: Eukaryota > Viridiplantae > Streptophyta > Magnoliopsida > Fabales > Fabaceae > Lathyrus > Lathyrus aphaca. The sequence goes on from OZ014521.1 coordinate 213,696,218, forward strand.
CAGACAAAAATAGGGCATCCCGACGAGTCAAAAACAGAATAAAAGACTCGGGCAAAAATAAGGGGAAAAATGTACACCCACTGAGTTGAAAAGCCGCATTGGACAGCTCAGGCAAAAATGGGTATCCCGGTGGATTGAAAACCCGAAAGGGAGATCCATGCAAAATAAGGGAATAAGCGAACAACTGTATTCTGAATTCGTCTATATCACTCACAACATGACAAGTTTCGAAGGGTCAAAGCATCGGTCAGAATCATCCTTCTTCAGAAAGCAAGATGAGAAGAACGTCAAGGTCATATGAGTCATAGCAAAAGGGAAGCTCACTAAAGCATCGTTAACATTGCCAGCACCTTTTTGTTTCTCAATTTTGTAACAATCTCCTCATTTCAGGGGATCTATTTCTTTGACTGTATTTGCCAATTCAGGGCACACAAATTAATAAAATCAGATTTTCATTCACATCTCGTCTTGTACGTTTTTATCTCACTTGCAAAAATGTCTGATATCTTTGATATAATGTTTGCATAAAAACAGATTGTGCCTATCTAATCACATGCTTACATGAAATATATTACTTACTCCCGGGAGTGTCTAAATTCCTATGATGGAATCCAGTAAGGGATGCCTCGGGGTACTTGTGAGTTTCTTTGTCATGACAGGATTGCAGGTATTTAGAGCGCAACATGGGGCATGAAGGTTTTTCCCTAGCAAAGTTGTCAAATCATTACTTTCTCACAGCACCGGAAGTACTTTCTCCCCATCAGGGTTGTCGGGCATCACTTCTCCAACACATCTTTCTTCAGAGCAGTACCAGAAGATGCTCATATCCCCAACTGAGTTGTCAGATATCATCATCCTCAGCAGGATCCCCACAAAAATATCTAGGAAGATCGTTCAGTGGTCTTTCCTCCCCCAACAAGAGTACTATACAGGGAACCATCTCCCCACAGAGCTCCAACCTCTCCCAGAAGAGCAATGTCTGAAGTTCTCACACAACAAAGTGACGAAAGCTTCCACATCCCCAACTGGGCTCCTCATTATTAAGATAGGCCTATCAGTGACCTATTTCCCCAAGCAGAGTCATACAGCTTATCAGATCTACCAATGATCTCATCCCCAGCTGGGATATGCTTTCAAGCAGATCAATCGGAGATCTTCACAGCAGCGGGATCCGAATCCCGGATCGGTATCTTTTGCATAATCATAGCATTTACATCATATTTCCCCTCAGAGCGTAGCATTCCGTCTAATACGGAGCATTACAGAAAAAATCAAACATATTGCATAATCACAAGTCAGGTTCGAACCAGTCACCTGTACATACCAACATTCCATCAGCAATGTACATAAAGAATCACAGTCCCCGCAGAACGCCAAAGCGCCCCCTTTGCACTCTCAAATACAGATACATGCTCCTTTTGGCACTCGTCTATATCATCTTTCCCCAATAAAGTCACCAGAACACTCTCTACAAACAGATATTTATACATAACCTGTTCTTCTCGACACTCGCCCGTGTCATCTCATATTTCCTCAGCAGAAAGCCAAAGCATCCCATTTGCACTCTCCGGTACAAATACATGTTTATATACACTCCCTCAACACTTGTCTGTGTCATATTCATTCCCCTGCAGATATAAACCACAAACAAAAACCTCATACTCTTTTAGACGCCCGTCCGTGTCACCACTCCCCAGCATGGTTAACCAAACACTTGTTTATAATACACTCTCGCTGACACCCGTCTATCTCATCCTATCCCCACAGGTCGCCAGATACCTATACACACTCTCATTGGCACCCGTCCGTGTTACTTCTCCCCAACAAGTTGAACACTCGTTTGTGTCTCACTCATGCTTGTTTTTACTCATACAGATACTCATCCGTATCTTGTATACACCACTTATTTCCCTTCATATTCAACACTCGTCCGTGTTCTTTGTTAGCCAGTTGGTACTCGTCCGTACCATCATCTCTGAACATGCGTCAGCATTTGTTTCTACCGATACTCGTCCGTATCATAATCTTAAGGATGCTCGTCCGCATCTTTAATCTATACACAGTGTCGAAACACTTATACATTTTATTTCTTGGATATAAACACTCGTCTGTGTTTACCATTCCCCAGTAAGTCCCCAGTAAAACTTATTTTCTATCTGACATTCGTCCTATGTCATGATACTTTCGGCAGCCGTACCCTGTCGGGTGATCGTCCTTCACCTTTTGATGACCGTCCCTCGTCCTTCTCCCAGCGGAGTCTCCACTATTGGAACCCTTTTCTATCCGGCATTCGTCCTATGTCGTGATATTTGGCAGTCGTCCCCTGCTAGGTGATCGTCCTTTACCTTCTTGATGATCGTCCTTCATCATTTTTATCCGATGGTCGTCCCCATCGTTGATTTTGTTATCTGACATTCATCCTATGTCATGATAAACCCCGAGAGCAGCCGTACCCTGCTAGGTGATCGTCCTTCACCCCTTGATGATTGTCCATCATCATGCTTATCCGATGGTCGTCCCCATCGTTGACCTTTTTCTATTCGGCATTCGTCCTATGTCGTGATACTTTCGGCAGCCGTACCCTGCCAGGTGATCGTCCCTCACCCTGGATGACCGTCCCTCATCCTTATCCCCAACAGAGCAGCCGTCCCCTGCTAGGTGATCGTCCTTCGCCTTTGATGACCGTCCCTCATCATTACTTCATTTATTCTCTGAACCTGATGGTTGTCCCCATCATTGCTTTTATTTTTATCCCCAGAGAGCCTTGCTTCTTTACTTGATGGTCGTCCCCATCATGACCCCTTTATTTCCCCAGCGTGTCGGCCGTACCCGTCATTGCTTTATCCCAGCAGTCGTCCTCTGCTCGATGGTCGTCCTCCATCACCCGCACTTTATAATCATATTATACTTTCTTTCACAATCTATATCCCTTTTCTTCTTCTCCCCAGTGAGTGCAAATTTTGGACTGTCTTTGGTATTCAACCACAAGTTATCTTGTTTGCCTGTTAAGTCGTCGCTTACATCCTGCACAGCTAACTCATGCTTGAATAGGGGCAGCTGTAAACACCCCAAATTTTACCTCACTAAGTTCACACCATGGCTTGTGATCTTTCATATTTGCATTAGTTTAATCATATCATATCATGTGGCATTTTTGCTTCACTGCATTGGTTCAAGTTCATCTGCATCTAGAATCTGTGATCTGAGCAATCCAAGATCCATCTGAGCCACTCCAAACGCCATAAATCATCTCAAGAGGGTCCATGTATGTTCAATCATCATATTTTATCCTCCAAAGATCAAGGAAGTCAAAGAATCACAAGAACTGGCAAAGCATGGAAGCAGAGCTAGGGTTTAACTACACAGATGACCTGAAATTAGGGTTTTGGTTTCAGAGGCTATAACTCCAAATATTTTGGCCATTCTTGTTTCTAATGGTCTCAATATGTTATGAGGATCATGCATACCAAGTTTGATGAAGAAATTCATTGTGGAAGTCATCTGATCACTGGGTAACTTCCTGAGCAAGTCACGACAAAATCAGGGCATCTGAGGCCCCCAACATGGAACCAAAGTGGATTTTTCATCAAATTGAAGTCATATGGTCTTTATTTGATCAATGAAGTTCTTATAAGTTCACAAATTTGAAGAAAAGTGAGCAAAACCAAAAGTTGCCAAAAATGGAAATGACTTGTAATGTAAACTTTCCATTTTGGGAAAGTTTTTCAATCTCCTCTTTCTCAACCAAAAATGCTTCAAATGAAAAATTGTTGGTCATGAAAGTTGTATATTGGATCATTCCCTTTTCAAAAAGTACAAGAACAAGATCTAATTCATTTTGGAACTCAAGTTATGGCTTGTCAAAGTTGGCAAAAATCACATAATTTCAAGTTTCATGCCAAAAGGGGATTTTTGCAAATTCACTTACCAAGCTTCTAAGTGACCTCTAATTGACTTCTGAACATCATAACAACATCACATGACTCATTATGCTGCAAATTTCCAAAGGAATCACAACATTTCATGCCTTGCACATGAAGAAATCTCAAAGGGGCCAAAGTTTCATGAAATTGCAAAATGACCAAGAACCTTTCACAAACATGCTGAATTTCCTCAAAGTGAATTCCATGGCCATCCTTGATCCTTGCTGCACCAGACACCCCATTGTACCAAGCCTGCCACTTGCCCATACCTCAAGTACAAGAAATCTTGACATTTTGCAAAACACCCCATACCAATCAGCATAGCCCACACCCACTCCACAGACCTATCACAACTTGATATGTGGACTTTATGCAAGCCATAACACACAAGAACTCAGCCTAAAACCTTAGCATTGCCCAAGTTACCAAAAATCACCTCTCTTGAATTTCCCTTCGAAACACACAACACACTTGCTCATTCTTCAAACTAACACCACCATTCATTCTTAAATCATTCACTGATCATAAACCACCCATCAAAACAGCCAAGAATACACCATAAGCCAAACACGATTTTCTGACCAGTGGAACACAAACTTACAAACAGCCACTCTCAAGGTCTTCTAAGATTCAAAGCTTCTTCAGGGAGGTTATAGGAGTCATCTTGCACAGAAGAGGCAGTCAGAAAGCTCCAAAGTAAGAAGCTTCATCTCAGGTAGCCATGCGAATTATTTTTTCCAGAACCTTTATTTTATGTTGCTAAATGGTTAAGCATGTTCCCCTGAGTACACTGGACTTGTTATTTTTTAAATGATGAATAATTGAGAATGTATTGCTTGTCTGAAAGTTTCACCATTTTTGTTCATATCTTCGAATCTTGAGATTGAGTGAAAAAAAATTGTTTTTGAGGGTGGATTTGATCTTAGGGGAGTGAAAGGAATGAATCTGGAGCTTTAGAGCTCCAGAAATGACCTAGGGAGTGATTTGAAAATTTTCAGGGGAGGAGTTGCCCGGAGAAGATGACCGGAGGTCTTCTTCGGCCACCTGAGAGTGATTGATGACTAATTAGGGTTAGGGTTTCTCTTTGAATCTGGGCCCTTTGATCTGTTTTCCCGCGCGTGTTTGTGTGGCTAGGATTAGGTCATTAGCATTTAATCAGGATTAATTAAATAATTAAATAGGATTAGTGAAGTTTTAATGCTGACCCTTAGATCATGCGCCAAGTCAACAGATCCAAACCCAGTTTCAATCTTGTCCCTCCATTCTGCATACTTTCCATTTATTTTAATTTTAAATGCATTTTTCTTATTTATTTTGCACATTTAATTTAAAATAGTAAAAACCATCAAAAAATTCTAAAAATTTTTATCAAACATTTTATTAATTTTTCAGAATCCAAAAATATTTTTATTTTTATTTTTTTGAATTAAAAAAGTATTTTTAAATCATTTAAATGTTTTATTTAATTAGTTAATTGATTTTAATTAATTAAAAATACATTTAAGTATTTAAAAATCACCAAAAAAATCAGAGAACATTCTTGGACATTTAGAAACATTTACAAACTCACCATACAAATTTCTTTTTGGTTTTGATCATGCTTTGACATTTTTCAATGATTTAGGGTTCTTAAAATTGTTCATTTTCTAACCCTAACTTCAAAAATTTATAACTTTTAAACCAAGTTGAGTTTGTGAATGGTTCTTTTTGCATTGTTCTATGCATGGCTTCTAGCATCCAAAAAACATTTTTGTTTCATTTTTATCTTGCCTTTTCAATTTATTTGGCATTTTCCCTCTTAAGGTACCTTAAAACCCTAGGAAACTTAGAAAAAATCATATCTTCCATTAGGTTAAGAGTTAGGTCTCCTCCTTTGGGGTGTGAAATCATATGGGGGTAGGGTTCCTTTGAGTGCATTTTCAATTTTTTATCATGTCATTTGTTTCTGTCTTTGCCATTTGCATCTCATCCTTTCATAAAACCCTAATTTTGTATCTTCACTTGCATTCATCTTGTATATGCTTGCATTCATGAACTTGCCATGACATGTTATGCATTCACGTGACTTCTAAGACATCTTAGGACACATTAGAAACATGTTTGATCATTTCATCATCCATTTTCCATGTTATGCATTCATTTCATTCCATGTGCATTCATGAACTTTCATGCTTCCTTTATGCTTCATTTGCATCTTCATTACTTGTATGATCATTTGCATCTCTTGACATACATTTGCATCATCTTTTAGCATCATTTGCATCATAAATGTGCTTCTGGTTTTGGTTTACATCCTTGCATTTATTTCATTTTCATTTCATTTTCATTTCCTTTTACTAACTTTTCAGGTGGTAAGTTACTTTGAGAAGTGAATTTGCCTTCACTTCTCACAATCTCTCCTCATCTCTCTTATGCATTCATTTCTGCATTTTTGTATTTATATTAGAGTGAGCTTGATCATTCATGTTCCTTCTTCACTTTCTTTCTTCAAGCAACTTATCTTCTTAAGTGAAGTAAGTTGACTTGTTTCTTCTGCTTCTCCTCCTTTCATCTGCTCCTTCCTTGGTGGCTCTTCTTAAAGATCTCTTGCAAGCCTCATAAACCCTAGGAATACCCAAGCATGATAACAATTAGGGTTTGATTAGTCCCCCATTAGTTTTACCTTTGGGTCATCTTTTGTGTCTTCTCTTCTCATCCCTTAATCAGGGACTAAACCTTCAAGGTTTTAAGGCTTTGTGATTAGGGTTATGCCTGCATCCTTCTCTTAGGATGGAGTGTATAACTTTAATCCTAAGTGTTAAACACTTAATGTGTTTAAATCCTTTAATCAATTCATATAATAATCACTAAGACATCAATCTTGTAACTTGGGCCTTGCATTAGGGTTCTAATTCTTCCTTAATTGGTTAAGAAGGACTAACCCTAGTGTTAATGGACAAGTCCCCCTCAAGTTGTCTTACAAACCATAAAATCCACTTATTAACCTTACCATTAACTAAAATCCACTCTAATAAAGGCTTTGTTTTGTCATGAGGTTAATCCCTAATCATGGATTAAGTTGAGGATCCTTTCTCAGCTCAAATGTTCTCATCTATTATCCTTCTATTAGGATGGTGTAATGGGTCCATTAAATCCTTGATTATGGCTTAAACTCATTACTTAACACTAAAAAAAACTCCAAAAAACATCTAAATAATGGCAAGTAGGTTAATGATCTTAATCCTACATCATTGTGATCAAGAGTGAGGTGTTTACTTCATACTTAAGGTATTCTCATTACCCCTAATCAGAGGGAGGATGTGATGAGTTTATTAATCCTTGGTTTAGGCTTAAGCTCATTTTATTATGAAAAACTCCAAAAGCAATAAAAGATTGAAAATACCAAAAACAAACAATAATTGTCTCCTCCGGGATTCATTTCTCATCTCATTCACTCATAAACGAGAACTCGCTTCTTCCGTCTAATGCAAGACAGTTAGCACCTGAGCCAGACAGGTCATACACTTGAGCATAGACAAGTAAGCAGTTCATCAGTCAATTTATCTTTCAGCCTATTTGAGTCGAAATACGGTGTTCTGACTTCCTCATTGCACGAGAGGATACGTAGGCATAACTTAACAGTTATCGAACAAAAGTCTCTGTATATTCCCCCTCCTCCAACATTTCTCTTTTAAGCCTCATTATCTTGGGCTTTGTACTCTTTTCTTGCACTGACACTCCTTTTCTTCACTTCACACTTCTTTTGCACTGACATTTGTATCCTTTTCCAGCTTTTGCACACAGAATAGCACTGATACTACCCCTTTAAACACAAACTTTCAAGCGTGGATCCCGTCGAGTACGGCGGACAATCTGGGTGCTAATACCTTCCCAGGTTGTAACCAACCCTTTTTCTCAGTTTCTCTGGTTCGCAACTGTCTTATCCATCTTTTCTTAGGTTTATGCGGCATTACCTTTCCTTCGGGATAAAAATGCCTAGCTGGCGACTCTTTTCAGTTCATCTTCATGTTCTCTCTCTCGCCGACCGTTCGCGTCTGTACCCCTTCTGACCTGGTGTCATTTGGTGGGAGCGACACCTCGCAACAATCTGGAAAGAAGGAATGTTCCTCTTCATCCGGTTCCCATGGCGCACAGTGAACTCTTGCCACATCTAATTCGGAGCTCTTTGGTGGTTCCTAAGCTTCTTAAGCCGTTGTCAGAGCCGTACCCTCCAGAGTACAATCCTCATGAGCAGTGTGGGTGTCAAGGTGGATCAATCAGGTATTCAACTGAAGATTGCAAAGCTTTTCAAGCCAAAGTACAACAGTTGATCGACAAAGGGTACATATCCTTTCCAGAAGGAAGCATGGTTGTACACGTCAACCTCTCGCTTAATTGAGTTTGAGTTCAGAGACTTCGAAGGAGCGTTTCCTGATTTTAGTGGCTCAGAATATGTCATCAGAATTGGAGATCATCGTATCCTTTTTATCATTTGCATTGTAGTTTCTTTCCTGTTAACAGCTACTTGTCTTTTAAGCATTGTTATTTTGAATGGTAATCGTAATGTAGTGATATTGTACTTTTTGAATCAGTTATGCCGCATTCGCTCATTTTTTCTTTACTTGCATTGAAAAAAAACAAAAAAAAATTGCATCCATATACCTCCCATTTATTTCACTGTTGTTTAGCAGGTTTGAGGGAGGATGATGACAATTGAATACCCATAATTGTTGAAGGTATGCTTTTGGTTTAGAACCTGCTGACGATGTATAGGCATTGTTTCCATTCCCAAACACCGGAGATATAAGGGAGATAGACCCTCGTCAACCCCTTTGAGCCTTGAAGTAGGAGTTTCTTTTCTGAATGAAAAAACCCTCACAATTCAACCCGGGGCAGGGTAGTCATCAGTTAATTTGACCGAGAGTTCAAATTTCCAAAGGAGTGTGCATCCGAGGATCCATTACCTTCATTACACCTAAAGAGGTCAAGGGACGCAAAACCACAATGGTTACCCCTCAACAACAAAGGAATGAAGCAGTCAACCCTTTCAGCAAGTTAAGACAAACAGTGTCGCACGATTTGTTTAAAAACAAATCAAAAGGAAAAAAGGAAATAAAGCCCGCTAAGTCAAAAAAAAACATGAAAACAAATGACTTAGGCAAAAGTTAGGGCATCCTGCTGGACTTCAAAATCGGAAAAAATTAAAAAAAAAATTCAAAAAAAGAATCAGTCCAGGCAAAAGTTAGGGATTACAACAAAAAAATCAGAAAGAAAAATCTTCCATTAGAACAAAGTCGTGTGACCAGACACAAAGCCAAAAGGGGTGACTGGTACTCCAAGAAGCCTCATTGGTGCTTAAACCGTCAACGTCATTGGTTCCTCAAACATTACAAAACCCTTTCGAGAGGCGAGCACTTAGATCAAATTAGCTGAACATAGGACTGGAGAACATCAAGGAGAATGGGTGGGCACAGATAAACTTTGAGCTATAAATCTTTCTTTCTAAAGCTGTGAACCAGGCCACGTCATAACCTTTGAAAGTCCTAATTGAATCAGGTTTAATTCTGAAAGCATACTGCGACAAGGTTACGTAAACTGACTGCTAACGATTTGCTAACTCAGCACTACGTTTGGACTCATAATCCATTCGTCACACACTGTCACAACATTAAAATAAATAAATTTTCAAAACTTGCATGTGCACTGCATTAAAATTACCATTTGTAAATGAACAGTTTTAATTGCAAGTCAGTCTGCGACACCAGGGAAGTTCCTACATAGAGAAATCAGAGGGAACTTGATCATTCAACAATGACGACCGAAATCAAGAGCATCTTGTAGGCCTATGAATCAAGGGCATGTCAGTCAGTATAAAACAAGTTCCCAAGCATCAGTTGATTAAGGGAAATCATTCAAGAGTCAGTTGATCTGAGCTGAATCTGCCAAGCAGGGGCAGGACACCCAAATTTTCTGTTGACCAAGGATGATTTCGTCCAATGCTCAGTCAAAACGAGTCAAGTCGCTTCCACGCTCATACCAGGGAAGGACACTTCCAGAGATCACTAAGTGCAACTCTCCTCGAGTGGACATCCGAGTCTGCCATGCCAGGAATTGGATAATCAGAGCAGCAGTCTGTTCAGAGACTCACCTAACCCAGGGGAAAAGTTTAGCTACGCAAAGCAGGTTATATCAGTAATCTCAGAGTTCAAGAGGAGTATCGGGAAATCGTGTTATCCACCCTCGCCTTTGTCACCCTTCTCAACGTAGAAGCCTTGTCACATAAGACCATTCTTCCCACCTTGGGAGCTTTTCTAGCTTTTCATGAGCATTGCATAAATCATTTGCATACATTATTTATGTCGCTTCGCTAGAGCATACGCATCATAAGTGCATTGGGCATCCTACCCTCAACAATCATCTATCTCACACCGAGGGCCTCGTAATCCCACAACACTCAACATTTCAAAGTCCAGTTCTCGTCTGGAAAACCAAAGTCCAGTTCTCGTCTGGAAAATCAACCCAAAATCCAGTTCTCGTCTGGCAAACCAATTTCAAATACCAGTTCTCGTCTAGTAGGCGAATCTTTTAACCAGTTCTCTTCTGGTCACCTTGTCATTTAGCTTGTTGGACGCCAGTTCTCGTCTGGTAGTCATTCTTTTTCAGAGTCAATTCTCGTTTGACAACGAACCTATGGAGTCAGTTCTCGTCTGACAATTTATTCTTTGCCCATCAGTTCTCGTCAGTTGGCCTACCTTTAATAAACCAGTCCTCATCTGATACTTCACCTTCGAAGTCCAATTGCTTGGCAACAAAAAATTACCAAAAATATCTATCAACCTGGCCCAGGCCGCCCAACCATTCTTGTTTCATTATCACTCGTAGCTTCCTTGTCATCACATCCTAGTATCATGAGCATACGTCTGCATCTTGCACTATTTGCATTGCATCTTCATACCGCATGGTTTCTGTTTTCTCTCTGATGTGGGGAAAAATTGTTACAAGATGCAGCCTGGGGCAGTTATCTCAGGATCCGTTTGATTTCTGCGAGAGTTTGAAGACACTGGGGCAATTCTGGATGCCATGTCTTCTGTAAAATCCTCTAGAGACAACCTTTTTCATAGACAATGCAGTATGACACACTTGAGGAGTAAGGAATGCTTGTGCACTCTTGATAATCAGTATGCGACTGTTGAGCTCGTAAGTTTGAAGCACTAAATCAATTCTCAGGGAATGTGTGGTATTTCTTTTCCCAGCAGGGCATTGGAAGTTTATTTCTTCCCCAAGCAGAAGGTTTTCTTTCAGTCGACAATATTTCCTCATGAGGACTTGGTTATTATTTTTCATATCCTTCCCAACACAGTCGTTATACTATACCCGGGGCATAATTTGGCTTATTTTGATCTCTAATTCTCCAGTAAAGTCTCTCCTCAGTAGAGCATTGCCAAATCTTTTCCTCAGCCAAGCTAGAAGGTTTTCATTTCCCCAGCTGAGTCAGAGCAGATGATATCCCCAGCGGAACTTCAAGGCTAATTGAATTATTCTCATCCCCAAGCGGAGTCGTCTTTCCACAGTGAAGTATTTCCAGTAGGCAGTTGAAGGCCTCGTTTCCCCACAGAAGTCAAATTTTCAGAATTCTCTCCTCAGCTAGAGTTTTTGATCAGGCATCTCCCCAGCCAAGTCTGAAGATGGTCGTTCCCCACAGAGTTTCAGGATTAGGGATTCACTCCCATCATTGGGATATTCCCGAAAGAAGTTGCCAATTTATTTTTGGCCAATGTGATGACACAAACAGTTATTCATCTCCCCAATCAGAGTTAAGCATCGTCCAAAACTCTTGACCTAGTTCTCCCCTGCAGAGTTGTGAATCTTATTGCCAACCAGGGCACATTGTTGTTGCTCGTCTGCATTGCTCAACACTCGTCTGTGTTTGATCTTTGATGTTACTCGTCTGCATTCCTCAACGCTCGTCTGTGTTTGATATTGGTTTGATGCTCGTATGCACCCCTCAGCACTCGTTTGTGTTTGATATTGGCTTTTGCTCGTCTGCACTCCCCAGCACTCGTCTGTATTTGATGTCTGTGTTGGATAGTTTCTTGGTGCTCGTGTGCACTCCCTAGCACTCGTCTATGTTTGACGTTTGTTTGTTGCTCGTCTGCATTCCTCAACACTCGTCGGTGTTTGATGTTAGATGTTTGATGCTCGTCTGCATTCCCTAAAACTCGTCTGTGTTCACACTTTGTTATAGCTCGTTTGCTTTCCCCAGCCGTCGCCCATGGTTGGTAGATGTTGTTGCTCGTCTGCAGTTCCCGGCACTCGTCTGTGTGTAACTTCCTTTTGGTGCTTGACACTCGTCTGTGTTTGAACTTAGGTGTTGCTCGTCTGCAATCTCCTACGCTCGTTTGTGTTTGTTATCTGTTTGAAGCTCGTCTGCATTGTTTGGATACTCGTATGTATCATCTCTCACACTCGTCTGTGTTAGCTTATATCCACATGTGTTGATTTGATAATCATTCTGGTACTCGTCTGTATTTCTACTCCAAATGCTCGTATGTGTTGGATTTCTGGTATTCGTTTGTACCAGTGGTTGATATTCGTCTGTATCATCGCCCGAGGCGCTCGTTTGTGTTTCTTAGATCATCGTCTGATATTCATTTGTATCGGTGACTTATGGCACTCGTCTGTGTTCTCTTGATGATCATCCAATGCTCGTCTGTGTTGAAGAGGTTTGGAGTCCTGACAGTGGGATTAAACGTCAAAATGGTTACCGGTCCTGGCGTAACAGGTATATCCGAAGGAGGTTCGTCTGTCTCAGATCATATATTACCAAATGTGTGAGGGCTCGTATGTCTATTTCCTGGCGTAACAGGTTTGCATGAAGAAGACTCGCCTGTCTAAGTCTTTATATCCGAAGTGTCAGTTCAACATGGAAGGAGCTCGTCTGTTTTCTCCCCACTTCAGTCCCCAGAGCGTTATATGGTTAGGTTTATTTCCCATTGCTTGCATCCTCCAGCAGAGTGCAAATTTTCAAGGTCTTTATGGTATTCAATCACTGTTTATCTCGAACGTCTGATAGTCGTTGCCCTCATCCTTTTCAGATTAACAGTTGATTGAATAGGGGCAGCTGTAGCACCCTAAATTTGCCCTCTGGTTTTCTTTCTTTTTCTGGCTTTTCGTTTGCATATCATACGCATTTTGCATTTATTCATATCATTTGCATTTTCTCCTGAGACATGAGATCAAGATTTTCTGTGGAATTAGGGTCTCATATCATATTTGTGGATTATCAGGAAAATTCAAGTCTTTGTTTATGCATCCATTTGTGACATCATTTTCGTATGTTAGGGTTTATTTCCCTAATTCAGTGATATTCAAGGGTTTCATTTCAAGCACGTTTATTCAGCCACAATCCAGTTCAAATTGAAGTATGATCTAGTCTTGGTCAAACTGTCAAGAATTTGTGATATCAATTGACCATTTCTCAGCCAGTGTGCGTCCAAAGCCAAATTGTGTGGTGTACTGAATCCATCAGGGTATCAAGCAGTATTTCATGTGAGATTCCATGTGAGGTTTGGTTCAACGATTCAGGATCAGAAACTCAAAAGATGATTTATTCAGATGGCCGTATTTTAATTTCAGGTTGTTCAGTGGATCATGTTTGGTTTTAATGAAGTGGTTTTTTATGGAAACAACGTAAGTTGAGGATGCGATGTAATCGTGGGAAGTGTGAATGCTAGTTTGGGCTCATTCTTATTCTTTTTTTCGATTAACCCATTTTCTATCCATTTCTCATTATCCTTTTACCCAAATTTTCCTTATGCAAACAAGGCCATATTTCATTTAGATTCACTTCCTATTTTTTTATCTTCATTTTTAATACCATTACCCTTTAACATTTTCTAAACCAATTTCTTTTCTAACTCAATTTTAAGTCCATATCCGATCGATTCCATATTCATGTCCATCGTTCTTCCCAAAAAAACCTGATTCAATATCCATTAAGTCATTTATTATCCACCCATTAGTCATTTAAATTCATATCCCATATTTTTCCCATTTTTCCCATTTATTAACATCTATTTTTTTTAATCAATTTCTAAACTTTTTTTCTTTTCATTGAACCAATTTTCTATTTTCCATCTACCAAATTAAACCATTTCACAAATTCAATCCTAATCCACATTTAAGGCCCATATACCTTTTAGCCCATTTCTTTTTTGAAGCATTTTTATTTTACACCAAATTAGTTTTTTAAAAAAGAAAAACCAAAAGAAAAAGATTAAACTTCTTGAAGAAGAAGTCGTGAATCCCAGCTGACCCCACACCATCCCACCACAGCATTTTCTCCAATTTAACATGGCTACCACAACGTTTTTTGGGGAAAAAATCTCACCTCACTCACGTACTCCACTCAAAAGAGGTCACACGCATTTTTCAACTCCATTACACGATTCACGTATGACAAACACACAGGATTTCCGCACAATACCCACTCCATAACAAATTACAAACGCCACAACGGTTTTTCACGAACACAGAAAAAACTTGCAATAACAATCTTCCACTCTTCACAATAAACCAAAAACCATCACGCACTTTGTGCCTCATTTTTTCTTCCTAACGAGTCACATACCTCACGCCTCACCTCATTCAACCATCACCCCTGTTTCAACCAATATTCACCGTTCTCAACACCTTTCATCACTCTTCACAACAACAAAACACAAACAACACCTTCGATTCATCTTTTTCCAACACTGACTCAAACCTTCAACTCACCTCTTCAATCCAAATCAAGAACAACCTTCCCTCTCTCACTCATTTTTCTGAAAAGCCGAGAACCTTCTCTTCACCCACAGTAATCTTCAAATCCTCACTACCACCAAACCATCGACACAACTTCAGCCAAATTATCCAACAACAATCGACAACCACAACTTCTGCATCCATATCGCAACTCATAAACCTCATCAACAACACACCTAATCCGAACCTCCACTAACACATCGCACAAACCACCGAGCAACAACAACAACACAGAACTAAAATCAGAAATCAGAAGAAGAAGAGTGAGATTAAGATGGAGAGAGTGTCGACGAGACAGAATGAAAGCCATCGCTCACCATCATTTTTTTCGTTGCGATCTCGAGCGAGAAACTGAACCTGAAGCAATCCAATGAGGACCGCTGAACAACCATTCGCCGCCATGAGCTGAAGCGAAGAAGCCATCGTGAGAGCGAGAGGGAGATCGCGAGATCTAAGGAGAACGAGGAAGAAGTCATGGCTGAGAATCGGTGTTGTTTCTGCAAATCTCTACCGTCGTTCGAGCTTTGAGGGAAGAAGAGCTTTGAGAGTCTTGTTGCACTGATGAAGAAGAGAAACATTGTTGGTTTCGTCGGAGTTTTGTTCTTAAAGATTCTTGCTCCGAGAAATGTTGTTAATGTTTGCGCCGACGACGAAAAAGAGCAACCAGCAAGAAGTTTTGCGACCTATTTTTCTATTCCTTTCCTTTCCTTTACTTATTGTTTTTAGACATGTTTTGGGTATGACTGCTGTAGAGCCTTGAATCCCGCGAATTTTTCTAATCTGCACACCACCATTTTCGTTAATGCACCCTACTCTGAGCCTTGTTTCTTGCCATTGGGCTTAGGCCCATTCGGATTTTCTGGTCTCACCTCTAGACTTGCAGCCCAAACCCCCTTTCATTTGTTTTTTGTTTATAATTTAGTTTATTAATATTTGTTAAGAGTTAATTTTTTCTTTTTAATTAAAGCTTGTTAAGGTTTGATTTTAGATTTTTATTAGAGTTATAGTTTATCTTTGTCAGCCTTTGATATTTAATTTTAATATAATTTTGCTAATTTGTTTTTTTGTTTAGAAATTTAGAATAGTTTTGTTCTTTAATTATTAGTTTTGTTTAACCAAATTGTTAATTAACTTTTTGTTAATGTTCGTAGTTTAGAATTCTATTATAATTTCATAGCTTTGATTTTTTATTTTATTTAGTTTGGTTTAATTAAATAGAAGTTGTGTTTATTTGATATTGGTACTAGCTTTGGTTGATATGTTGTAGGCTTTTTGCCTAATTTCAAGGAGGGCAAACTTGACTCGGTGTTAGCCTTGCGATTGTTTGTTCGCTCATGGATTATTGACTTGAAGTCTACGTTAGACCGGTACCATGATATTGACAATTGCACTTGTACTTGGTTACTGATTCTACTGTGAGCTCGATATTCTTTTCTGAGCTCTTGTGCGCGTATTGAAGAGGCAACGAACCTTCTCCGTTAGGTACCACTGAGGCCCGATTTACTTATTGCATGCTGCTGCATCTGGAAGTCCTACTGGTGTAGGCTCTGTTTGTGCATTGTTCGATTACTTCATATTTCATTCTCCTCTCCTTTTCTTATTTCTTATCCATCATATTTCTTCCTCATCTTCTTTTATTCTTTCTTAACTGGAGGTGTGCTTAGGCCACCATGGTTCTTCTCCTTTCATTCTTCCCTTTCTTTTCTTATTTCTTCTTCTGTAGGATAGGTAAACCTCACTAACCTAGGATTTTCTATGCATGATAACAATTAGGATTCATTAGTCCCCCATTAGACTTTTACCTTTAAGATCCTTTTGTTTCTCTTCTCTTCTCATCTCAAAACTCTAAAAAAACACCTTAATAAGGATTGAGATGGTCTCCTGTTCAATAGCCTTATTCCATGATACACTTGTAGTCTTCCCATCTTGGGATAGTACAAGCTCGTCTTGTGATGCACAAGTCTGATCAGGATGCCATTTTCACCAAAAAGATCATAAAAAACACTTCTTCATCAAAAATACAAAAACACTTAATAAATTCAATGAGCTAGTGAGCCTAAGCCCTAATCTCTGGAATCAAGTTTTGGGGATCTTCTCCTTACTTGAGTGTGCTTGTTCTATTATTCCATCTTGGAATGTGGTGACAAGTACACATTCCATGGAAAAGAGCTTGAGTTCACTTCCTTGTGACACACTCATAAAAAGCTTCTAAAAAATACAAACAAACAATAAGCGTCTTTCCTTCGGGAATTCTTTTCTCATCTCCTTCGCTCCGTCCGCGAACTTGCTCCTACTTGTCATTTTGCAAGACGATTACGCACTCGTCGTCCGAGCCTGCAACACCTAAGCATTGACATGGGCAGTTCAAGCCTTAAGACACAAGCAATCTTTTCCACCCCTAGTTAGGGGAACTACGGCGACTCTGATCCTCATTGTCCAGATGAGGTACGTAGGCAGCGGGGTAGGGCCCGTTCGAGCACAATCTTTATTTTCCCTACATTTTTTCCTTTTCATTTCTTTTTTTCAGTTCCCTTTTCGTTTCTTTTATCCAGTTTAGTTCATTTTCTTTGCAGCAACTTTCATCTCTTCACCTTTTGAAACATTTTCTTTGCAAGCGTGGATCCCGTCGGGTACGGCGGACGATCTGGGTGCTAATACCTTCCCAAGTCGTAACCGACTCCCGAACTCAGTCTCTTTGGTTCGCAGGACCCGTGTCCTTCCTTTTATTTTCTTCTGATTTTTGCAGCATTACCATTCCCGTTCCTTCGGGATAAAAATGTCTGGCTGGCGACTCTACCTTTTCCGCGCCACTTTCGCGTTTGTACCAGGATGGAAATCCGGGGAGCGACAATCAGCTCATCCACAGTAGAGACTAGACAATTGTCTGATTTAGACGTAATGACCTTGTAATTCCCATACATAGGAATCCATCTATCTTCCCATATCTTGATGTTCTTCACAATCCCTAGAACCCAATAAGTCTCTCTTTCAATAATATCAGTGTTATGTTTAAGACTTATCCAAAGATAAATAGGCTAATATCCCAACTTAGCCTGCAAGATATCACTATTAGGATATTATTTTTCGTTCATGAGTCTTGTGACAAGTGCCTCAGGTTCATTTTGTAATCTTCACACCTGTTTAGCTAACAGGGCTTCATTGAACTCACGGGGATTCCTGAATCCCAACCCCCAGCCATTTTATGATTTCATAGCCTCTCCCAGCTGATCCAATGAGTATGCTTTTCCCCCACCAGAATTTTGCCATTAGACTTTCCATTCTCCTCAGAAGTTGTGTTGGAATAAGAAACGAGCTCATTATATAGGTTAGAATTGCTTGAGCAACAACCTTTATGAGAGTGATCTTTCCTGCATTAGATATATGACGACTACTCCACATGTTCAATCTATTTCTTAGCCTGTCCACAATATAGTTGAAACAAGCCTCTTTCGATCTTCTAATTTTTGTCGGGAGACCCAAATAGTTTGATATATTAGAGGCTTATTGAATGTTGAATGTGTTGGTAAAATGATCTCTGTTAGCCTTTGGAGTTCCTTTTGAGAAAACGGTTTGGGGTTTTCTGTTGTTAACTTTTTGACCCGATCTATCTTGGAACCAAACAAGCATATTCTTCAACTTTTTCGCTTCCTGCTTCCTACATGACAGAATAAAAGACTATCATCAGTAAAAAAAATAAGTGGGTTATAGGAGGAGCAAGTTTTGCAATTCAAATGCCTTTAATCTGGCCATTAGCTTTAGCATAGTTAATTTTGTTAGATAAAATATCCGCACATATAATGAAAAGATAGGGAGATATGGGATCCCCTGCCGGATCCCTTTTATTCACATTAAAAAAACAAAATATAAAAAATATATATAAAAGAGAGACGTGTCCCTTTATGTCTCTTTAGGATTTGTTTTAGTTAGTTTTTAATGTTATTAGGTTAAGTTTAGAATAATCTTGTTATAGTATAAGTATAATAAAAATCATAAACAATAAAAATCCCATAAAAATTGATAAATAGATCATTAGCGTTTTATTTTTTATGATAATTAGGATTAATTTTTAATATGATAACAGATTAATAAAAATATTTAAATACTTATTTAGATAATCAACATGGATAAAAACATAAATTTATAATTAAGGGCTTAGATTGGGGTTAGTTTAGTAAATATGATTAGAGAAAGAATGAATTAATATTTTCCCTTAACATAAATATTAATAATAATAAAGGGATAAAAAATATAATTATGGATTATCAATCAAAATTTTAGTATTAGGATAATTAAGATTTTAATTAATATTTTATAATTACTTTTAGTTCGGGACATAATTTTAATTGATATAATTGACTTAGGATTTGATATCATAATGATATTAATAGAATAATAATATTAATTATATAATTATTTTGAATAATTATAATTAACATGGTTTAAGAGACAAAAATATTATGCATTTAAATTAGGGATTAATTTTTAGAATAAATAAGCATATTAAAATTAGGATCAGTATTATAACTTATGGAAATTTATTTGAGGAATTTAAAAAAATAAAATAATAATAATAATAATTAGTTTTTGTTTCTCTTTTTTCTTTCTATTTAGATTTTTTTATAAAATTAAATAATATGTTTAATTTCTTATGTTGGGTTATTTTATGTTTATTTGAAAATATTTTGATAAATAGAGATTCCTTTGGGGGATAAAAATATATTTTTTTATATTTTAAATTAATAATATTTATGTGTATTTTTTTTTAAACTTGATTTTTGTATGGGATGTATCTAAATTAAATTATAATTTTGTTTTAATAATTTAATATAAATTTTTGGGATATTTAAATGGTAATTATTGTCTTTGGGATTTAAATTATAATATGGGATTAAAAAAATTATTTTTAGAGGATTTAACTTTATTTATGGAATTGGTTTTTAAGACGGAGTCTTATTTTAGGGAATTATGACATTCATGGGGTTTTATATAAAAAAAGGGTTTTATTTAAGAGGTATTAACGGTATTTTATAAAAGAAAATAAGTTTATTTAAATAATAATTAAAGGGGTTTTATTTAAGGGTTTAGAAATTAGGTTAAGGGATAGTAAAAGGATTAGGATTTAGGGGTAGATGGAGTTGAACTATGATATTCTGATCCCTCAAATTAAGGGTACGTAGGCATAAGGTTACAAGACCTTAGCGAGTAAAATTAGGATTAAATTAGGGTTTTGGATTTATTATTTATTTTTGACTTTTTAAAAACAAACAAAATATATCCTAGAAACCTAAAAAAGATTTTATTGGATACAATAGAAGTGAGGGGTGTATAACACCTTCCTTCCACTTAACCGACTTCCGAACCTAATGTCTCTACCCTAGGGATTTAGGTTTATCACTATTTTTACCCAAAAATGTGAGGACGACTCTTAAATTTTAAGTCAGTTGCGACATAGGTGATTAGAATTGAATCCCTGATCCTCCAAAGGTGGAGGGTATTTATAAGGGCATCTGCCATGTGGTTTACGGGCGTGTGGTCCTTGACTAGATTCAACTACTTCCAGTAATTTCGGAAGGGCAGTTAATCGCATGAGAGTCGTTAGAGCGCGTGGGGGGAGATTCCCAATGACTATATCCCAACGACTATATTCCTCAACGATCATCAGGTCCTGGATTGTTTATTGCACTTGTGCCAACGTTAAACTGAATTGGGCCTCAGTTCTTTGCATGGTAACTCCTAAGCCAGTCCAAAACAACATATATATTCATGAACCTCAAGTATATGCTTCCTTAATTCTCTCTGTAGCTCCTCTTGTATTGAAAATTATCTTATCAATGATAAACATTGAGTTAGTTTTGATTAAAAAAAGAAAAAAATATTCTTCGATTGTTTTTATATCTTCTAGCTTGTCGAACGTTAAACAACAGTAACAATATCCTTTAGTACACCATTTCACCAATTGTTGGTTGAACATTTATTATCCTACTATGGTATAACCTTTTTTCTTGGACTTACAATAAGCACGTTTACCTTTGACATATACAAACTAGTAAACAAATTGGATATAAGTCACGTGTTTAGCTTGGGGGAAACACTTATTTGCTTCAAATCAAGAAGTAAGCATAGATTTTTTAACAGATGGTTTTTACATGATATCATCTATATGCTCATAGCCATTGATGTAAGTTGAAATTCAGCAATTTAAGTGAAAGAACAAACTCTAAACCATTGATTTATTTCATAAATTGGACAAGAAAACAGTCTCCAACATTCCTCACTTTGTGATACATACTGAAAATTAAAGTATTGTTTAATTTCATCAATATATATACTGAAAATTAAAGTATTGTTTAATTTCACCAAAGATATCAAAGAAAAATAATATGAAAGCATGTTGACCACTTTACTTTAAATGGTTTTGAAAACTGTTATGTCCACGGTAAAATTTGTAATCTTCAATTCCACCAATTAAAAAATTTTGGTCAAGTCGACAGATACATATTTTTCTACTATCCACTCATACACCAAAACATCGGCTGGTTTAAATATTTTAAATAAGACATCTCTAATAAATTCATGTTGGTATTTAAATCAAGAGAATTTCTTATAATAGATTTTCTTGAATTGATTATACTTAAAAATTTAATCATGATTATAATCCAATCAGTCTTTGGTTTTGGCATGTTTGATTATAGTTGAATCCATTTTTAAAAAAAATTATTCAGCTATAAATTACTTCAACTTAAATTAGTTTTAATGAGAATTAATTATATAACCAATGTATCGTTCCCACGATGAAAAGGAACATTTTCCAGCACTCAAACATGAAAAGTACAAGCAAACCATAGTAACACTAACACACATGAATCATCTTCATCTCGTTTATCATGCATCACTGTTTGTATCATTACAACACACAGATACAAAAAGTGCGTATGAGAAAAGAAAATGGAGGACAAGAACACAACAGTTCATTCAGGTACAACAGTACAAGTAGTACTAGTTGCAGACAAACGAAGGAAACAGCTGGTTTGTGGTTACAGAATCAGTGGGGGGCCAGGCGTACAATTTCTCAGTAAATCCCAGTTTGCCACGTAACTCAGACATGCCAAAACAAAAGACACGTATTCTGTCCAATCACAGCCCGACAACCTTACATCCCTTTAAAACACATTCATGCGAACCAAAACACATCAATTTTGATTTCCTAAAAAAATGTCAATTTTCTAAAGAGAAAAACAATTAGGTTTCTTCATATATAGTAGGAGTAAGTCAGTTTATTTCATATAATAAACTTTTTCTTTTAAATTTACTAAATTAACTCTGTAAAAAATCATCAATTTAAATTTAATAATATATATATATATATATATATATATATATATATATATATATATATATATATATATATATATATATATATATATTACTATTTTTAATTGTTTTTTTTTGCAACAAGAAATATATAAAAGTTTTTATTTGGTATAAGAATAAATGTCAAAGCTTTAAAATTTAGATACCAAATTTAAAACAATTATAAGTTTATCATGTTTAATCTGATATATCATTTTAAAAATATTGGCTTTCTAAAAAAATTGATCGGAGAACGAATGTTGTGAGATGTAACGATGGACTCGAACAATGAATGTGGTGAGGGTATTGAGAAATATATGTGGGTTGTGTTGAAAATAAAATGTGTTCTAAGTCTCGTATTGTTTAGAAAAGTTGAGGTTGAATACTTTATAAATGAGATGACTCATACACATATCATCTTAAGGTTTTTGGTGAATATGTGATGTCTCACTCTTTCACTTGTTTGAGTGGGTTTTTGACCTATAGGTGAGTGTTTGATCCAATGTGAATGTTCCCCCTCATGATGTCTCATCAGTGGTATTAGAACCTACTTCGAGGAAGTGATTGTCTCCTGGTATCAAAATTCTTCCTAAAATGGCGGTGGTCAGGCGACATGTCTCGTTGTAGTGTCTATGACGAATAAGGATGTTTGTTAACGACAATACAAGCATGTGGATGAAAGAGTTTCTGTTTGAGGGGGAACATATTGGATGGACTCACACTTGAGGGGAAGATTGGTGAGAAACAAGTGTGAGTTGTGTTGAGAAAGAAGTATGACTTATAAGTCTCACATTACTCAGAAAAGTGGAGGTTGAACATTTTATAAGTGAGAAGACCCATACATCTACCACCTTAATATTTTGGGTGAATATGTGTGTCTCACTCACTTGTTTGGATGAGTCTTTAATATTTAGATGAGTGTTTGACCCAATGTGAATGTTTATCCCTCATGATATCCCATCAGAGGGAAAAACTGATATGCAAGGTTAATACTCCAACGCTTAAGTTAGTGAGATGGGTGAATGTAGTTTGAATTTAACTTTGTGAACTTGAAAGTTTCGTGCATGTTGTTTATATAGTGTACAATTTATAACAACTTGTTATTCTTCAAGCGTAGGACATAGGCAGTCACTGAATGTATCTTGGACCTAGATCTCCTACACCCTTCTTTGGGCTAATTCCGTTATGTTGTAGATGTTTTTACTAACTGTTGCTTTATTTGGGTTGTGGTCGTTGGCCATTTTGGTCAGTCCATAATAGTTTCCCCCCTAAGCCCTCGTCTCTTTTCGGTCGTGCAAGGGTTTCTATTGTATTTGGATGTTTGTGTCAGCCACATATTGGTTTGAATGGAAACTTAAGAGGTGACGTTGATGTTCTTGGGAATTCACGCCTTTAATGCGACTTATGCTACATATGTCTTTTCGTAGATTCTATCATAATGATCTTTGGAATCTGAAATACCTGAGTATTTTCTTGAGGCGATTTGAGTCATTGACAATATTGTCTGTTTTAGATAACT
Organism: Lathyrus aphaca; assembly: GCA_963966055.1. Lineage (NCBI taxonomy): Eukaryota > Viridiplantae > Streptophyta > Magnoliopsida > Fabales > Fabaceae > Lathyrus > Lathyrus aphaca. The sequence goes on from OZ014521.1 coordinate 213,719,792, forward strand.
CACCACACAACCTTTAAGAAAGTCAATTCTACAATTTATTGAGGCGTTGTCTTTGCTTCTTTGTCATATGTATATTTACAACATATTATTTGTATGTAGCTGAAAGAAGCAATCCCATCACGAGTAAAAAATTGAAATAAGATGCTTCTACTTCTTGGGATGACCTTGCAATTTCAAGCACTACCTTTACCTTGGCTCATGAAGGCAGGAATGACAATTCCTTTCTCAATGTAGATCCTTCCTAGGATTGGGGGTTTGCTGGCCCCTTAGGAAGAAAAAGGGATTTGCAATAATTATGGTGTATATACCATCTTATTTTAAGAGCACACCTTCTCGATCCTAGGTTTTCACTTACCCTTCAACATTTTTAAAATAGAGGTTTTAAACCACCTAATGATCGTTCATTCGTAGATAAATCTCGTAAGTTAGTCGTACATAAAGGTCTTTCAAAATTGGTGTGAATATTTGGGGAGAAATTCCTTTTATCCCGTTTATTCCATCTCTTCAAAGTGAAATGCAATTTAGTGAACCAGCCACAAGGCTAAGGCCTAATCACATTGGCACAAGTTACCCGTTATTTCAATGTTTTTTTAATAGACTGAAGCATTTAGAAATTTGATTCTTCTTATTTGTTCCTGTAACACCCATATAATATTTATCTAGAATAATATCATACAGAGTTAATTTTTGGTACTAACACCATCATAAATACCTACTAGTATAATTCACATTCTTGTCCAATACTAAAAACAATACAAACTATGACACAAGACATGGAAATCATTCTAAAAACAAAAGCTAAGAACAATACAATATCCATTATTGTACAAAGGTAAAGAAATATACAGCGGAAGACTAAAACTACCCTTCACTTGAAACATCCCGAGCATAGCTCCACTGGTAAATCAAACCTGCAAAAAGAAACCTGAAAAACAACAATAGTGGGTGAGATAAAACATCTCAGTGAGTTCCCTATCTTAGAGTTCTCTCGACTCTAATAGGTTCAAACTAAAACACTACTCAAATCGGGGAAAACCTAGACTTCGAGTTCACATACTAGGGACAACCAAATAAAATAAAACGGAGCACACATGAGGTGCTTTAAGGCATCTTTCCCCTTCCGGCCACACATAGGCAAACAAGTACGGGTCACTCGATCCTTAACATGTAGATGACTTTCCCCGCCCAACCACACTACCTGATGGCAAGCAAGCACAGGTCACTAATCATCTACCATAGGTACTTTCCCTGCCCAGTCATACTCCCCGATGACTAGCAAGCACGGGTCACGGTTACTTATTCCTAATGGATACTTTCCCCGCCCACTCATACTCCCCGATGACAAGCAAGCACGGGTCACAGTCATCCATTAAGAGTTTCGGATCCACATATTAATTATACCGACACCATCCATATATAATTAAATCAGGATAATACACGAGGAAGTAAACTTCCAACATCTAACAACTACCTAGCCCGAAGACACTAACCGAGTATCGACGCCTAAGTATTGTTAAGTCCCTAAAAACCATTCCAAAAATCACATAGGGTAACCTAGCTACCTCACAAAGTTTCACCTTTTATTTCCTTAAACTCATAATTCCATATCTACGCATTGTTACAGTTTAATCGAAAAGTCGGGTGAAAATAATATTTTTTGTCATCATCAATTTGTAAATGTTTTTAGCTTCAAAACGATATGCAGAACGCTAAAAACGGATACCCGAATCAAAAGTTATGAAAGAAAACATAATTCTTTAAAAGAAAAGACAATTTAGTCTGAAAGTTATAGTTCGCAGGGCAAACTGGGAAAAGTTCTTCAGTTCGCGGGGCGAACTCTATTCGCGCGGTGAACTTAGCAGAAACCCCAAAAACAACAGCTACGAGAAACTATCCCAAAACCCCCAAATTCCACCAAATTGCACCAAACCAGAGGAAAATCAACCACAAACATGTATATAATCATGTACTAAACATAACACTTAGTTTTAATCGAATTTTTTTTACCATTAAATCTTTCGATTTCAAGCTTTTTACTAAAATCTCTAAAAACTCATAAACCTAAAAGTCAACCAAAATCTAAAAAAAGTATCTAACTACGAACCCACCTCAAGAGACGAAGATTGGCGGAAGGAATGAACGGATTCGACGAGCAGATGGTGGAGAAATGATGGATTGAAGCTCTAGGTTTTCTCTTATTCTTTTCTTTCTCCTCCTTTTCTTTCCCTTCCTTTCTTTTCCTTTCTTCTCTTTCTCTTCTATTTCCTTACTAACTTTCTTCTATTTTCCTTCTTATAAACTCTTATCTCTTTCTTTAAAACCAAACCAATTATTTATCAGTTAGTAACATTAACTGGTCCAATTGAGAGTATCCAAAATATCTCCGAGTCGAATATTTAATAAAGCCTTTGAGTCAGATAATACTAATTAATCCTAATTAATATTATCCGGTGCTTTTAATTAAATACGGGGTATTACATCCTCCCCTCCTTGAATTGAAATTCATCCTTGAATTTCCTTTACTCATCCATAACAACAGTTTACATCACTGTCTTAGATCCACAATTATCCTTAATTCTCTTACATATTCTAACATACTCAAATTACAATTTGACTTCGCGGCTCAAATCCTCGTTTCACAACAAAAACAAAGCTCGCGTCCTTACTCATACGCTCGTTTCCAATATCGGGTTAACTTTCAACTTACTATTTCCGCAACTCATATGTTGTTTCATACTGAACACTTAGTCTCATTTCTTCTTCGGAGAAACATACCAATCTAATTCTTTTCATTGAGTCACAACACAAAACATAACACTCTGGCTTCATTCCGGGACATTCAACACTTGACAAATTCATACAAGGTATCTTGGCGAAATCTTAACCATATTCAATTTCCAACGAAACTCTTATTACAAACCTTCAATTATTAAAACCATTTCAAAAGTTTCTAAACGACTTCTTTAGAAATTCCACTTGGTCTTATACCAAAACTGTAACCATTTACATTAGACGATTCATCCTATCAGTATCTTACCATAGACAACCCACTTAGAATAAGATTCTCTTACTCCAATACTTATAAATAGATCTCTTCAATTTCCCATAACCTGACATAACTCTTTTGTTTGTCTCCCTCCTCTATGCTTCCAAATCCTAACAGTAGAGATATCCTGAATTCTCAAGCAATACCACGTAGCTGATAGTCTGTGGAGAAAACACTTATCTATCGGAGCTCTCATCAACCAAGAGAATAAGAACTTGAGGACATGCATTGATATAACAACTCACTTGTTGACTACACAATAATGATATCGTACCAAGGTTCTTCAGCAACAAAGATACAAGGTTGTATTGATGCAATCGCAACCAATACCCTTTCAATTCCATTCTAAACTCGAAACAATTCATCCAATTAAGCTTAACCAATTGACCATGGTTACTATGCTCCATATCAATTCTCTTTACAAAATTCTATTCAGTCAAATTCTCTATTGACACAAGGCTCCACCAATAATAACGCAGTAACACCATAAAACTTACAATAACTAGTGAGTCACCAATACCAAACTCAATTTATTCTTAGTACACTTGCGGGCTTCCATAACACTTGCCTTTTACATACAATATACCACTTACTCACCTTTTTAGGACCACACAAAACTTATCATTCAAATTCACTTCTCTCAAGGATCTTGCCCCTTAAATGATCCAATTTACATACTTAACTTTGGGACATTCATCTCTCACTCTTACCTAGAAGGGTAACTTAAAATCCATCTTTTTGAGTGCGGCTTAATAACACACATTCGATATTACTCTTACGGGTTCCATAACTTGATGTTAAGAATTTACGATCCAAAAATTAACTAATTTCTTATCTCTTATCCATACAATAATTCAAGTACCAAAACATTTCCAGAGAGATCAACACTTCATGGTCCTTGTATAACTTCGCAACTTAATTCTTCAATAGTCGCAACGACGACACACCAATCATCCAAATCATTTACTGTTTACCAAATATGCTCAAAGGAAAGTCCAATACTTTGTTCACTGACGCTTGACACGGAAACTAAAACAGACTTACAGTTCAGAAAGAATGTTTCTATAAATTCTTCCACTAAGGTCATGTGTCAATCAATTACCTATCCGAGGCTAAACAGTCGAACAAAACTAAACTTGCTTCTCTTGCTAACAAATAATCTAACTCGGAATTATCAATCTAGTCCATAATAACTTGTAATATGATTCTCACTTATGGTCTCTAAACCGGTGAAACAATTGTTCACCATCCACAACCTAAGATAACACAAACGGGCACGACATGCAAATTATACTTTCCAACAAACGACGAAGTAGAACTACCATTTTGTCACGGTTACAACATGAATATTCAACGGAATAGTCCGATTCCACTCTTACAAGGAGATTAGCAGGGAAACCACTATGACGACACTAAAAGGTTTATAGTCGCAAAATAACACTTTGTTTGTCAATAAACAAAACCAACACACAGTCCTTAACGGGTAAAACAAAATGATAAACATCTCATCTCTAGTATACAACTTTGCCCTCTCTCTTTAATTCCTTGCAAGAATTAGTATCAATTATAACATTCTTAATCTCACCAGGGGCATAATCCAAATACTTCGATTATTCACAAACACAAGAGTTTTCCCTTACACCTGAAGACTGGGGTAAAGCACTCATCTGAAGAGCCTTGTTGTCCATGCTTACATATTAACTTGGGTTCCCTTACCCTCTACCAAACATTGCATAGAAAGTTTCCATATCTCCCTATCGGTACTAAGAACGATCCGATTTGGTACTCACATCAAAAGTATGCATTTTAGAAAAATCCAATTTTCCAAAACTTAACAACGATAACTGGTCACTACCAGGAGGGTAACTGATCACTCAGTATGATCCTGTACTTCTAGTAGCTGAAGGAGATTTAGAAACATAATTTTGTAATCAGGCACTACCCAGAGGGCAATCTGATTACTTCAAACGCAGAAACACGATTTCGGTTCTCATTATTACCTAAACCTCCCAAACTTATTCCAATCGCATCCAAAAGTTACAACCATACCAACCGACGATTCCATGCAATAGTAATCATACTACCAGAGTCCTAATGAGCGAACCGTCATTTCTTACACTTCCTCACTTTAGTCTCGACAATAAATTAACATTTCCATTGCACACTTGTCTGAAAATACGCTTCGTTATCACTTTCTCATATCACACTGTTAATACCGTTCCATACCGTATTAACTTCATGCTCTACGATAATCATTTCACACCCAACATAATCCATATTACTAGAAATTCTTCCAAGTCCAAAGTGTGTGTTCTATCACTTATCACAACTTTATCAAGTCCGTACTTCATACACCTCACATCACTAAATAGAGCCCAACTTTCCTCCAATATTATACCTTATACCATTCCTTGGGTCACTACACAATTCCGAATTAATCTCTTACTAAGATATAACATCTTGATGCATTACTCTAAACTTTGTCTCTTTGGTCACGACCGGACATACCACTCGTCTTCTATCCCTCGCACGGGGTATACTTGTCTCGCTTGAAACGTGTAATCACATCCTCGGGTTTCTTTCCACGTTTCACCACCACTTTAGGTTCCCAAAAGAAAATGAACATTCTTTACTCGTAACTCTTATCCTTATGCAAGGTTTATTCGAATACATTCCTTGAAGTACCCTTGCTCATCCAAGATGTCACTACGATCTTAGGTACGAAACACTAACAATTAACTCATTCCTGAACCTTAAGTCATATGTTCCTTAAAACATCTTCTCTTCTCGTGAAATGAAACTTCTTAACAGTTTTGTCCATACCACTGACCAACATTGATCCACCAGTGACTTTACTTATTTCGTGGGACACTGACCACTCATTCTATAGATACTTGTATCTTTCAGACACTATCTGTTCCAAAGGATTTCTCGAATAACATACCACTCTGCAACTAAATGTTACAGGAAGTAGAACTCTTGTGAAGACTCCAACTGAGCTGACCAAAGCTCCCTTCTGCTAACTCTTGGTTTGAATCTACTCTCACATCACCAGTTATGACAACACTTCAAAGTCCTCATGGTCGCACAACCATGATCCTACCTACCACATACATAGCACTAGGTTGATCAGACCCATTACTACATAGTATGATATTAAGAATCATGTCGTCCAAACACACTTAAGAGGCAGGAAAGATTTACTTATGATGTTTCAAGGCTAGGTCGAGGATACAACCTGCTCTGATACCAACTGTAGCACCCATATAATATTTATCTAAAATAATATCATACAGAGTTAATTTTTGGTACTGACACCATCATATATACCTACTAGTATAATTCAGATTCTTGTCCAATACTAAAAACAATACAAACTATGGCACAAGACATGGAAATCATACTAAAAACAAAAGCTAAGAACAATACAATATCCATTATTGTACAAAGATAAAGAAATACACAACGGAAGACTAAAACTACGCTTCACTTGAAACATCCCAAGCATAGCTCCACTGGTAAATCAAACCTGCAAAAAGAAACCTAAAAAACAACAACAATAGTGGGGTGAGATAAAACATCTCAGTGAGTTCCCTATCTTAGAGTTCTCTCGGCTCTAATAGGTTCAAACTAAAACACTACTCAAGTCGGGGAAAACCTAGACTTCAAGTTCACATACTAGGGACAACCAAATAAAATAAAACGGAGCACACACGAGGTGCTTTAAGGCATCTTTCCCCGTCCGGCCACACATAGGAAAATAAGTACGGGTCACTCGATCCTTAACGTGTAGATGACTTTCCCCGCCCAGCCACACTCCCCAGTGACAAACAAGCACGGGTCACTAATCATCTACCATAGGTACTTTCCCTGCCCAGTCATACTCCCTGATGAAAAGCAAGCATGGGTCACGGTACCTAGAAATTAAGTAACTTTCCCCGCCCAGTCATACTCCCCGATGACAAACAAGTACGAGTCATGGTTACTTATTCCTAATGGATACTTTCCCCGCCCAGTCATACACCCCGATGACAAGCAAGCATGAGTCATGGTCATCCATTAAGAGTTTCGGATCTACAGATTAATTATACCAACACCATCCAGATATAATTAAATCAGGATAATACGCGTGGAAGTAAACTTCCAATATTTAACAACTACCTACCCCGAAGACACTAACCGAGTATCGACGCCTAAGTATTTTTAAGTTCCTAAAAACCGTTCTAAAAATCATCTAGGGTAACCTAGCTACCTCACAAGTTTTCACCTTTTATTTCCTTAAAATCATAATTCTATATTTATGCATTATTACGGTTTAATCGAAAAGTTGGGTAAAAGTCGGGTGAAAATAATATTTTTTGTCATCATCAATTTGTAAATGTTTTTAGCTTCGAAATGATACGCGGAATGCTAAAAACGGATACCCGAATTAAAAGTTATGAAAGAAAACATAATTCTTTAAAAGAAAACACAACTTAGCCTGAAAGTTACAGTTCGCGGGGCGAACTGGGAAAGGTTCTTCATTTCCCGGGCGAACTTAGCAGAAACCCCAAAAACACCAGCTACGGGAAACTATCCCAAAACTCCTAAATTCCACCAAATTGCACCAAACCAGAGGAAAATCAACCACAAACATGTATATAATCATGTACTAAACATCACACTTAGTTTTAATCGAATTTTTAACCGTTAAATCTTTTGATTTCAAGCTTTTTTACCAAAATCTCTAAAAACTCATAAACCTAAAACTCAACCAAAATCTAAAACAAAAATATCTATCAAGCTTTTCTTTCCCTTCCTTTCTTTTCCTTTCTTCTATTTCTCTTCTATTTCCTTACTAACTTTCTTCTCTTTTCCTTCTTATAAACTCTTATCTCTTTCTTTAAAACAAAACCAATTATTTATTAGTTAGTAACACTAACTGGTCCAATTGAGAGTATCCAAAATATCTTTGAGTCAAATATTTAATAAAGCCTCGGAGTCAGATAATACTAATTAATCCTAATTAATATTATCTAGTGCGTTTAATTAAATACATGGTATTACAGTTCCTAACTGAGAACAAGCCCATGTGATAATTTGTACCATAGGGATGGGGCCGGAAGACAGGTGTACCGGTATGTTTCATAAGTATTTGAAATTCTGGTATGACAGACTCAAATGTCGAATATGATGTTAAGACATCTTATTTGTTCCTTATAAATATGGTAAGGCATACACATCAACACATTTGAAATTCTAATATATCAAATTTAAACATTCTTCAGGATGTTATGACATCTGATATGACATTAAGTTCAGGTACTGTATAATATTAGAAAACATAAAAGCTATAAAGAACACAACATAATTGTTAACCCAGTTCGATCAAATCAATCTACTATGGGGGCTACCAAGCCAGGAAGGAAATCCACTATGTAGTATCAATTCAAAGATATCTCAGAAAACACATACAGTTTACAGTCTTTTCACTTAATCACTACTTGTGTAACTTCTACTTAGGAACTCCTAAATATGAGAAACTCATCCTGACTTCCAATCACCTTAGTGATGTCTCACAGTGCCAACAGTCAGTTGCTGATATTGACGGCTTCATACTTATACAACAATCCACAAACAGAAGCAACACTTCCATTACAAACAACTTAACCTTGCTTAGCAGCTTCGATTAAGTACATCACTTCTCTTGCTTACAAGCTTCGAGAATCACAAGTGAAACAGCGACAACATGGTTCCTTGTTGTGCACGGCTTCCACAAGAACACAACCCTAATGATGTTTACATTGTCGTTGGTTGGTTGTTTCTAAACTAGGTTACAAGGTTTCTCTTATAACCTATTCCCAACTGGATTTGGGCCTAAACAATCACAATAATGGCTGCTACAAATATGTAGAAAAAATCTGCTTACAAAATCCAAAAAGATCTTCAAATCAAAAAACTCCTAAAATATCTCTAAATATAGAAGCTCTATATTTTTCAATATGTGTCTTCAATTTAAATTTGAGTCTTCAAGATCTTTTACATCAGCGCCATTGGATTGATTTAAATATTCAAAATATTATGTTTCTATTGAAACCAAAACAGAAACTTCAATCCATCTTAGCAGTTCATGATGTCGAATGAACTGTCTTGACATCTTCTTTGACATATTTTGAAGATTTTGTGTTTTTGTTGTTTTGAAGATTTATGAGATGTTTTGATAGTTTCCGTTGTTTGGAGATTTTGAACTATAAACCTTGAGATAATTGGGAATTATGTGATTTTTTGAGAACTACCTTTACGGTATTATTTTGATTTAAAGAAGTTAGAACTTAAAAACCCGCTACGAGTATATTTTTAAATGATTTTAGTTATGATGTTGAATCATGTTATTAGAGTTGATTGGAAACCCGTGTTACGGAGCGAGTTCTTTTGTGTGTGATGTTATTATGAAGTTGTGACATCCATGATAATTTGATGGAGAGTTTATTTATCTTAAATAAAAATTATATTTTATTTGGGTTTTAGACGGGTGTTACATTAGTGGTATCATAGCAAGTCGGTCTTTCCGGCCAGGTTGTTTAGAGTCAGTTTTGGTCATTCGATGAGTGTATGTAAACTATTGATGCTTTATTTTATCTAACCTTGATTGTTGGTGCGCAAAATGGCTGGAAGAAACGATGCTTCCATGGTTGTCGCTTTGCAAGTTGTTGTTCAAGATGTGCAATAGATACCTAATGCTGGAAGGAATGAAGGTACTCGTGTGTTGGAGGCATTCCAGAGGAACAATCCGCCTAACTTTGAAGGCCGGTATGATCCCGATGGGGCACAGGTTTGGCTCAAAGAGATTGAGAGGATCTTTAGAGTCATGGATTGCTCGGATGAACAGAAGGTGCATTTTGGCACACATATGCTGAAGAGAGAAGCTGATGACTAGTGGGTTAGTACTCATCGTAGGTTGACTCGAGGAGGTGGTGCTATTACTTGGGATGTGTTCAGCAGAGAGTTTTTGAGGAAGTACTTTCCTGAAGACGCGTGAGGTAAGAAAGAGGTTGAGTTTCTCGAATTAAAACAAGGGAATATGATTGTGATTGAGTATGCTTCCAATTTTGTGGAATTGGCTGAATATTATCCACATTACAATGAAGCTACTTCTGAATTTTCTAAGTGTGTTAAGTTCGAGAATGGGTTACATCCGGAGATCAAACGGGAAATTGGTTACCAATAAATCCGTAGGTTTGAAGAGTTGGTGAACAAATGTAGAATCTATGAGGAGGATAGCAAAGCTCATTCAGCTCATTACAAGAACTTGAGTGATAAGAGGGGAAGACAACATCAAATCCGTGGAAAGCCTTATGATGCTCCAACTGATAAAGGGAAACATAAAAATACTGATGAGAAGAAGTATAGTGGGGAATGAGCTTCTGCTCCTATCAAGTGCTTCAGATGTGGCGAACCTGGTCATCACTCTAGTGAATGTGAGAACAAGGTTTTAAGATGCTATAAGTGCGGGAAAATAGGTCACCGTGCTTCTGAGTGCAAGAATGCTAGTCCGACTTGTTTTAATTGTGGAGAACAAGGCCATATAAGTACATAATGCCAGAAACCAAAGAAGAATGCTACTTCTGCCCAGACTAATGGGAGAGTGTTTTCTTTGAGTGGTACTGAGACTCCTGCAAAGGATAATTGAAATCCATAGTTTTCTTGGGTTGGCAGGTTACTATCGTAAGTTTATAGAGGGATTTTCTTAGTTGGTGTTGCCTTTGACTTAGTTGACGCAAAAAGGGAAAGTTTATATGTGGGACGTTTTGTGTGAAGAGAGTTTTGTGGAATTGAAAAAGAAGTTGACGAATGCACCGATGTTGATTTTACTGGACCCGAATGAATCTTTTGTGGTGTATTGTGATGCGTCGAAGATGGGTCTTGGAGGGGCACTAATGCAGAATGGTAAGGTTGTCGCTTATAATTCTAGACAACTAAGAGTTCATGAATTACCATCCTGGTAATGCAAATGTAGTAGTTGATGCTTTGAGTAGGAAGTCTCTGTACATGTCAATTCTCATGGTGAGAGAATTGGAAATGATTGAACAATTCAGAGATATGAGTTTGGTATGTGAAGAAGCGCCCAACATTATGAATTGGGAATGTTGAAACTGACTAGTTGCATTTTGGAGGAAATCCAAGAGGGTCAGGAATCTGATTTGAAGATGGTTGATCTGTTGACTTTAGGATTAAATTAATTAGAGAAAATAAGATAATATAAATTATAGAACTAAAGGGCATTGAGGTAATATGAGGGGTAAGTGAGGTTATTATAGGAAAAACACAAATTAAAGCATGAGTAGTTACATGTGAGTGGGGGAAGTTAGGAAAATCATTTTGAGGATTCGTGTTAGAAGAAATAGAGAGAACAAGAGGCAAACCTAGAAAGAGGATTGGAGGATAATTGGAGGAATCAAGAAGAACATTGATCTGAAAAGATTAAAAAGAGGTAAGGAGTTTTTAATTTTTATTATCATAATAGGATTCTAGAAAATTAAGGTCAGTAGGGATTAGAGTATGATGAATGAGAATTTCTGGAATAATTTGACGAATATGAATAGGTAGGAGACTGGATATATAATTAATTGTGATTAAATAAGAGCAGGTATATTAGTGTGCCTCTGTATTTTGGAATGATAGCAGAATAACAAGTATTACAGGAATTATTGCGTGTGCGTTTGGGAATGGCGTGAGTCTTGTGCGTGACGATCGTAATGAATTGTGTGACGAGCGTCACGTTTGGTATGGTGAGACGGTCTTCATGAACTTGGGATGATCGTCACAAATAACTTGTGGGACGATAGTCATGGTTTAGTGAGATGGTCGTACTACGTCAGTTGTGTCTTGTTTTTCTCTGTTTTTTTGAAGGATGTCTATGTGTAACATCTGTGTTGTTTTGCTTAATTGTTTCAGTAACAGTATGTTATGACAATGCAGGAATAGTTTTGAGACAAATTATACTTTTTCCAAATTGGGAAGAAAGTTTCTGATGACAGTATGTGCTATAACATGTGTATGTGTGAGTTTGATGATATATGACTGTATGTGCTATAACATGTGTTTATGTGAGTTTTATGATACATGACAGGATGTGATACATTAGATGAATGATAATGCGTTTGACTAGAAGTGGTCAGTTTTTGTGAATTTATATGCATCATGCTTTCATGACATTTAGGACGAACAGTCTAGTGAAGTTTTACAGGATGATGAATTCAACGGAGATGTGAAAAGACGTATTGGTCCAGTGATGGCGTTAATCCCATTGTGGGGATTAAGTGCAAACTTTGATGTACTCCGGTTCCAAGCGGGAATCGATACTATTGGTGGGGGATCTTTGGAGATAACGTTGACTAAGTCATCAATGATTATTGGTACCACATGCATGATTCCAATTTGAGATGCATATCATTGTGTTTGACATTTTATGATGTTGAGTTAAATGATGTTTGATCACTTTGGTGAATTATGTGATAGTTATGTGTATATGATTGATGTTGTCTGAGAACCTTACTTTTTGTCGACCTTTTCTACAGTCTTTTATAATAATGATGATTACTTACCCTTTCTGCTTGAAATTGTTGCCTGTTTCGTGGGTAAGTTGCAGGTAATCCGGAATAGAGCAGGAAGCTTAGGAGTTGCTTCTGAGTGTGTCGATTTACTTCATAGAAGTAAAACAGAGTCTTGCTCTAATACGTAACACCGGGGATGGGGTTGTCTATTTAAGAACCTTTTGTGTTTTTGTTGTTTTGATGATTTATGAGATGTTTTGATGGTTTCCGTTGTTTGGAGATTTTAAACTATAAACCTTGAGATAACTGGGAATTATGTGATTTCTGAGAACTACCTTTACGATATTATTTTGATTTAAATAAGTTAGAACTTAAAAACCCGCTGCGAGTATATTTTTAAATTATTTTAGTTATGATGTTGAATCATGTTATTAGAGTTTATTGAAAACCCGTATTACAGAGCATATTCTTTTGTGTGTGATGTTATTATGAAGTTGTGAAATTCGTGATAATTTGATGGAGAGTTTATTTATCTTAAATAAAATTTATATTTTATTTGAGTTTTAGACGGGTGTTACACTCTACCTTTATGACAACCTCCCATTCAGATGATGTCGGTGGATTTTCCTCACCAGAACTCTCGTCATCCTCATAATCACTCTCTTCAACCTCATAATTACTCTCCTTAGGAATGTCGAGCTGATTTTCACAACTAGTTGTTATAACATACGCAATCTCCCCAAGGGAAGGTCCTATAGGTGTTAGTGCAAGTATCAAGGTTTGGGTCTCCAATGCCTCAGTGTGAGTCACGAGGGACTCGAACATTATGTTTATCTGCCCTAGATTTTCATTAGTATCAAGATGTTGTCTTATAAGCTCTTAATTATGAAGCGTTTGTGCCTCCACATAGGGCTTTATCATCGATTCTAGCCTAGCATTAGATGTTGTTTCAATGAAATATTCCAATAACGTTTCAAGGTTGAAATTAATGGATTCTTGTTGTTCCTCAAAGTGTTGGGAATGGTGATCATGGAGGGGATTCGGGTGTGGTTCCGAGAGATATTAGGCATGAGTCAGCGTCTCATTGAGATCTTTCATTAATATTTCTAGGTTGGAATTATGGGCTTCTTGTGGTTCCTCATAATATTGGGGATAATAATCATAGAGAGAATTTGAGTGTGATTCCTCAAAATACTGGGAGTTGTCATCATAAAAGAAGTTTGGGTGATACATAGTTATAGAGAGAAAAAAGTAAATGCCTTAGTCTATATGGTGCAACAATGAAATGACAATATTGACTTTTGGTCCCCGACAACGACGCCAAAAACTTGATTGCGACTTTCTGAGTCTAACGGTTACTAACTGCAAGAGCACAATCTATCGTGTAGTAATAAAAGATATCAATCCCACAAAGACCAATGTCAACCTAATGTACTATATCGTTACTTTGTAAAGCTAAGGCGAAGTGTATTTGGTTTAAGAAGAAACTAAAACTAGGACTTAGAATAAAACTAAGAAAATAAGATAATAAAAGAGACCGAAATATGGATTACGCGTTCCTAAAGGACTATATAGAATTTTGTTACTAATTACGATTATAACTTACTTCTGTAGAATAAGTTGACTTAAAGACTCGCCTCACGCTCTCGCAGTATTAACTAAAGTCACGTTCCCTAATCCCAAGATTTTGCTCTCGCTCGCTTGGTAACAAGGAAATATGTTTTGAAAGCCAATAATATCCTAAACCTATCTAAAACGCTCTCGCTGTATTTAGATGTGTTGCCTAACTTCCACTATCAGGTTCAATCCCCATGCTCTCACAGTGCCGGCTCTATCCTTTATTAATTTCCCACTCTCGTGACAAAACCGTGTTAAGTAACCTCTCACTCTCGTGACAAAACTATTTAAATTAAACTTGGAAATTAAAACACCAACAAAATTTTAATCATAAGTTTGCACATATTATTTTCTATCGAGTCTCGTCGGTAATGATGGTCCTCATACGTCGGACTCAAGATTATTTAGCTAGACATGGAAAAGAAAATAAACACGTGGATACGATAAATAACTAAAATCGAAAACATATTTTGGAAATTAAATAAGAAGACAATAAAATAAATAATACTAAATAAAACTTGGAATTAACAGATGCTTCGAATCATACATGAAATCTTGAATTCTTGAATCAATTGCAGAAAAATAAAATGAAAAAAATAGAATCCTAAAACTAATGGTGTGGTAGTTCCTCGATGTGAGAAACTACCACTTTTACATGGAAGAATAAAACTGCTAAAAGTAAGAATAAATAATAAAAAGAAGGTCCCCTGTTCAAGCTCACTTGGTTCCTATTTATAGGTCTTGAGTACAAAGGTTGAAGGAGAAAATTTAGGAATTATTTTTGCTTGGGTTGAGAAATCCATGGAGTGACTTAGTTGGTTTTGAAGACTGAGTTGAGGAAGAAAAAAAGGGTAGGAAATAGCTTCTGCTTGACTCAGTAATCCACACAATTAAATTCCTTATAAAATGCTCATGACAGTCGTCCTAGGTGGTTTGACGGTCGTCTTGACTACTTAAGGTGTGACAGTTGCCACAGATGTTGGACGTGCGTCACATATGTGGGACGGGCGTCACACACCTAATCTGTAAAATTTCATTCTTTCTACCATTTGTCTTATTTTCTTCCTCTTTTCTTCTTCTTTCTTCCTTCTTTCCTTCTTTTATAAATTAATACAATTTAATCCAAGTTACCTGAAATCATAATAAATGTCGGCATAATAAAACATAAATCAAGGAAAATAAATAAAACTAAACTAAAATCCATGTGAATCGGGTCTAGAAATATGATACATTTTTGTGTTATCAATACCACAAACATTTTGGGTGCTAATACCTTCGTATTTTGTAACCAATTCCCTTACCCTTTATCTGCTTGTTTCTTTAGCTTTCCTCTTTTAGATTCATTTTAGTATTTATTCGCTCTTTTTTCATTTTCCTTTTGGAATAAATAAAAGCGCGGTGGCGACTCTGTTTAACTTGAGTTAAATTAATCAATAGGTTACACTCATGATTTCCCCGCTACACTCCTAATAGGACATCTTGTTCGACATCACATTCAACATTTAAGGTTTACCAAAATTTAAGTCAAAAAATTTAGAGCTTTCAATCTCCCCCTCTTAACAAATTTTGGCTAAAACTTCGTTTTCACAATAAACATAGGATGCTCCTTACCCTACAGTCATTTCAGTCAGATGAAAAATATCGAAATACCTGGACACCTCCTTAATCCATAAATTGATGTACATGAGGAAGAGAATAACACAGTCAGATGACAAAACTTGATTGATATCCCTGCCTTTGGCGAAAGTGATACAACACTTTTCCCCTAAACCTAGGAATCTATCTACCACATGTAGTGAGGATGCTTTTCGAAGAAGCCCCCAGTCAACCTGGGTAACTCATAACACGTGACACCATTGTGTTTAAAACTCAGATCACAAGACACAAGAAGGAACTGATACTCAAATGAGATGTTAGAACATCTTTTCAAACATCCTTGCAAAACAACTGCAAAAATGTGTACAAAGTGCATGTGATGACTATTCTCCCCCTTTTTAGCCAAAACTTGACAAAAGTATCCAAGACAGACCCATACCCAAGATGTACTCACCTAAGAACTAATAAAATCAGAAAATAGATTCCCACAAAGACTCGAACAATTCCCTTGGAAATAACGTTCCTTGAATATTAATAATGGTCTTGGTCAATGAGGGTGTTATTTGAGGAAGAAAGCTTCAGCATAACTAACTATGCAGAGTCCAAGTCAGTTTTGAAGATTTCTTCTTTATTACACACTGTCAACAAACTGTTCTTCATGCCTTTATTTATTTTAGACTGTTTCCCCTTGAATTTTAAGTTCCAATGAATGTATAGTCAAAAATCACGTTTTTCGTGCCTTCTAACATGTACTTGATATCACAACCAATTTATGATAGTAAAGTAATTGAGTCCTGATCAATGTCTTGACATCTATTCAGCTATTGTCTACTTTCTCTTGTACCATCTTTGAAACATAATAGCGATCCACCTTACTGACTTCTTTCATCCAAGTTATTGAAGCATGATAATATTGTCTTCTGTTAAACCTCTAAAGAGAACTTATTTTGAACTTTGGCTTTATCTGTAGAGAAGAATAAATTCTTCAAGAGACCTATGATTCAATTCATTGATTCCCTAATGTCAGAACCAAGATACAGCTGCCAAGTCCCCCACGACCTGTATTAGCAGCATAATGTCAGGACATCTTTCCTGACATCTCATCCTCATATGAAGAAGAATAATAACTATTTACTTGACCCCCATACAACCTATGAAGCAACTGCACTCTTCCAGTGAGCAATCTTATAATGGAGTTTAACTCCCCCATTCCCGATAACCATTATTCTTTTGTAAGAAGAACAACTTTTTGATGAATGGAAAACACAAGACCCATCTTCACGTTTTCAAGAGCTCACTCCTTGTTCAACACACCTTCTAAACCCATTCACTCCTTGTACCTTTGCTCATTCTTACCAGAAGCAACAAGTATTACATGCTGCCACATGAAAACCATAATGCAAATAGTGAGATTATACTAGGATCATAATCCAAAAAAACTCTTGGATTGAGATCAAAATCACCATTGATGCCTCACAGCTTGAACCCATCCATACATTGTACAAATTCCTCTAAAATCTCATAGTTATAGATATCCTTGTTCTTGGAATGCTCACATTCCTCAAAGAGATATACAAAATATCTTAGCTTGTTGGCTACCCAAGATGTTATTCACCCTTGAAGAACACATGCTCCAGAAATTTTCAGATTGCTCGCTCCACAAGATCTAGACTGATCCACTTAGTGTGACTTGTAGCAGAAGATACCAGCTTTCCACAAGAATTCTGACCTCAAAATAAGTCAAAGTACTAGATATACACCCCTTAATCCATGACAGTATTCACCCCATCATTCTCCCGTATGATAAGATTGAACACTCCTGATTCAGTTGGTGAATATCAACTTCCAAATTCGAAGCTCATAAGAATCCATATCTTCATGCAATCAACCTGTGATTCACTTCAGTCTTGTTTTCAACCTTTCAAATCATACTCCAAAACAATCCTTTCCTCATCATTCTCCTGTATTATAAGCTAAAGTGCTTCTCATTAAATATGTGAATATTAAGTTCCGCACACAAACCTTTAAGGCCAAATGATGTTCTAACATCAGTTAGGACATCTTTCATATGTCACAGACACCATATCCAAAAGTCCTTTCAATCTGCATAGTAAAAAAAATCTGAAAGTCTCCAAAGAGCACAACTCTACCAGTTTGATCAACAAGAACTCTAAACCTTCATAAAGAGAAATAAGCTCTCCATAACCACATTAATCATCTTAAATTCCTTAGAGCTTCTACCAAAAGCTGCAACATATAACCAGAACTAGATCCTCCTTTGATCTTGAACCATCCACCCTTCTACACAAGAGTAATTTTTTTCAAGTACACTCATTGAATTCATATTTGAGAATAACCAAATTCCACCATTTGGTTAACTCATCTTCCTTCAGAGTTCTAAAAGCTCTTCTGATTCACCAATGAAGTTTGATCTTCAAGTTACATATTCCACCTACTCCATAGTAAGACATCTTAGACATACCAAGATTAGAGAATGTAACATCTACTCATTCTTGCAGCTCCCGCAATCTACATAGAATAAACCTTTTTGAAGTATCAACAACTTCCGTTACTGAGACGATCAATTGATCTCAATGTTAGAGCATATGATATGACACCCAAATGATGATCCCACTCTTGGCATATTCAACTTTTGAAGATGCAGTTGATAGGTTTTAAGTCATCATGCCACTTTGAAGACCTTTTAACTTTAACAGAACAAGAGTCCCATCCTCTCATATACTTTATTAAAATATCAAGTTTGAGTAGACAACCTCCATCTTGCTTTGTTGTACCACAACTAATATACATACCTTAATGAGCTTCTGATACATATCCAAACATGTCAAAGTCTGATTCTTCAAGAATTGATAGTCATGAGACCGTATAATCAGTTATACCAAAGAAAAATTCAGCTTTCCTTGAGTAGAGACTTCTTCAAGATGACAAAAAAAAAGTCCTAGACATTTGATCTTGTTCTACATGCTGACTATCAAGACATACTCCCGTAGATGATACTAGAACTTGGTTACTGTAGTCCTTTTGTCCTTAGATCATAAATAAATTGATCTAAGAAATACCCATTATGTTGGCGATGGCTTTATCTTTTCTTGCAAGAGCCTCCATAATATAGACATACTTCTAGAATATAATATTTTCTAAATATATCACAAGCCTTTGTACTTCTGGTTTGGAGAGGATTACCAACACCTTAGGTCAACACCCAAGAGTTTGGTTCCCCAAGCATATGGAACACCCTTTCCTTGTCCTAGAGATTCACTCCTTGAACTAACAAGATTCTACACAAACTCTCATGAAGTGATGTTTCAACATCTGGTTAAACATATGTTCCTTTGAAGTCTTCAAATAAGATTTTAATTGTACTAATCCTCTAGGTTATGAATAAAGATGTTGTACCTTCTAATGATCCATCTAGTCTTCAACTACCAAGAACTCCAGAAACAAGGATAATTAATTAAATACTAGTAGATTCCACAAATAGAAATTGATCTTAAATCCTTATTCATCCCTTCCAAGGTTGAGACGTCAAGACTGACATCCTTTATTTAACTTTCTTTTGACTACTACAATGGCTTTTCCCTTGCTGATATATCTCTATCATCTTTCTTCAATAAGAATCCACTTCAACTGAATTAAAGTCTCCTTGTAGACTAGATCAGCCTTCAGATTAAACGAGAACACTTCCTTGTAAGTCATGGATGGTGAAAATAAATCACCTCCAATTTCTTCAGGTTGATAATCTTAGAAGAAAAACATCTTTCATATTAAGAGAACCAAAAGCATCCAGATGACCATCTTCGGAGTGAACACCAGACCAAGAACATATACCTCTAATCATGACTAGAGATGCCTTTATGAGTGGACTTGAGAGACGTCTTAAGTATCTTTG
This sequence comes from Lathyrus aphaca, assembly GCA_963966055.1. NCBI lineage: Eukaryota > Viridiplantae > Streptophyta > Magnoliopsida > Fabales > Fabaceae > Lathyrus > Lathyrus aphaca. The sequence goes on from OZ014521.1 coordinate 213,739,494, forward strand.
GAAACTTTATTCATGATCAGAATGTTTACCAATTCCATAGACAAAAAAATTGATAAATAGGAACTCAACTCAACTTACTCCAAATTGACTTCAAGATATCTTAAGAAATCATCCTTCCAAGTGTCAAGACATCAAATATAAACAACAATAACAACAACAACAACAACAAACAAACAAATAACCTTCTTCATTACATTACTCTCGACTTTGGAACGACTAGTGAATTCATGATGTTGGCATCTTCAAGAACATAATCCACCAAGCAGGACCAAGAATAGTTTCCCCATCTATGTTCTTCAAAACTCTGGACAATGATTATCTCAATTTATTCCAAAGAATAAATATTTCTTCAATACTAACTCAAAAACTCCAAGAGAGCTTGAGTTTTTCCAATCAGAGACACGTGCAGCGGAACATCAAAGAACATCTTCAATAGCCTTCAGGAAAGATGTCAAAACATCTCATATGACATCATCAATAATCACCACCAGTAGCAGCATCCAAAACTCCATAGAAGCATTGAACAACCATCAGTAGTTGTCACCCTTGATTTAGAACACTCATCTCATCCATAAATAACCTTGAATATATTAGAATGAATGATTTGATCTCACACTGATTCCTCATTTAAAACTAGAAAGTATTTCCCTAAGATCTCATCTAGAAACAGACAGGATGTCTGCTCTGATACCAATTGAAAAATTGGTATGCAAATCACAAATGTCCTCACCATGTCGGGACATTGATCTCTGCATCTTATAAACAAGGGAATAACAAATGCATACCCATCAATTGCATCATTATACTTGAAAGACCCACATTTAAATACAAAATTTATTCAAGACTCTTGACTAACAACCATCCTTGGATATGCTTCAAAGCTTTATCCAAGAACAATATATAATTCATTACCTACGGTCTTCTGAATTATGTTCAATAACTATGTCTACCACAATGTATCCAACTGATATAAAGCGTGACTTGCAATCCAAGAAATCCTACAACTATCAAAACCCTAAAACCTTATTTTCTACTTTTATAAAAGTCTTACAAGAATTATTTATTTATTCCCTAGGTCTAAGTCTTCTTTTATAATCTTCAGTTGTCCACGGGCTTCGAATAATCCAACTAATTATTCCTTGATCCATGCGTTGATTGCTGCAGATAATATCTCCAAATCTTCAAAACAAATCTTCTAAAAAATCTGTTTGTAACAGACAAATATGTCGAAACCTCCTGTTAGGACATCTTGTTCGAAATCACATTCAACATTTTAGTTTTACAAAAATTTAAGTCAAATATTTTAGAGCTTTCAAATTTAATGTTTCTTTGAAGATTCACAAGGTGTGTGGTGTAATGGTTGATTTTGAAAATTCTTATAAAAAAGAGATTATAGTCTCCATGTTCACCTAGGTAGTGATATGTGGAAGCCTAGATAAAAGGTGGGAGTTCTTCTCAATCATCGGACATACAAACACTTGAGATACATGTAAGATCAAGTAAAGATTGTTGCAGAACATAGAATAAGGAGAAGGTTGTTATGCTTGGAAGATTAAATGCAATTTTGCATGAAGATTTCGTAAAGAGTTCTATTTCTAGATTGTATACAAGTCAAAGATCGAAAAAGAAGACTTTTATATTTTGAATGTTAATTTGGATATTGTAATTATACTAAACTCGTGTAATTTTGTCACAAATCACAATGGAAGGCCAAAAAAAGTATCGTGAAACCATTGAAGAGTTGACTAAGCTTAGAGAGGACAATAGTTGAACCAATATAAATACTAGTGTACATCTCTCTCTCTCTCTCTCTCTCTCTCTCTCTCTTTTTCCGTCTCTCTCTCTCTCTATCTCTCTCTCTCTCTCTCTCTCTCTCTCTTGCATGTTAGATTGTCTTTTATTGCTTTCTAGAATTTTTTGCCACTAGGATATATTCATAAGGTTTAGGTTTTCTTAGAATTTGAAATTTGTTTTTTCTTGTTTAAGATTAAAGTGAAAAATTATGATTGTAGAATTCATATAGTGTTGGTGTGCTAAAATCACACTTCTCGTGTGATTTTGTAAATTATTAAATACTACTCATTAGTTTGTATATTTGGTTGAATTTGTGTTTCAATCTTGATTTTGTTGTGAACTTTTTAACCCATTATATTCAATTCCAATTTATAAGCGTAATCGCTTTATTCACTAAAAGTTGTTTTCTTCGCGTAAAATATTTTTGTTTTAAAACTATAATAAAATGTTTTCAAACTATTTTCAACAAAAGCTTTAGTTGGGAGGTTTATTTACTCCGCATATAGACCATTGAATAATCCAAATTCTCGCCCAACAATTGGCCTCAAAGCATGTCTTTTGATTAGGTATAAGCAACTCAAAAGTTTGAGAATATTGGTGACGACGATCCAAAGGGAGTGTATAATAGAAAATAACTTTTTAAAGGCAAAAATTATGATTATTGGAGATAAAACATGTACGTACACTTAATGTTAGTTGACAAGTATTTATGGGTAGCAATTACTGATGCGACTTTTATTCCCAAAATCGAGGTCGATAATTCTGTTAAACTCATAAAGGATTGGACAATGATGAAACTAAAAGGTATCATATGACTTGAATGCGAGAAATATACTTATCTCCATGTTAAGAACTATAGTTTCTATGTTGGCAGTATTATTTCTTTAAACATATATTCTGCATGATATTATGACATGTGAGTCAAAACATCCATGCAGGTTGTGTGTTCAAGTTATGCAGGTTTTAGTTCAGGATGCCAAGACAAATGTCTTAACATGTGCTAACAAAACTGCCATGTTTTGACATATGTGGTGTGATTTGTTTGTTTCCAGCTTTTAGCATTCTTTATGGTATATCTAGCTAACGTAAAATAAAGTAGAATTTTTTAGTAAATCAAGAGTATCTATTTCAAATATTATGGAGTTAATTTTGAATTATGTTTTCTACTTTCATGGAAAGAATCTTGGTAGGATTTAATAAGTGTCACTCCCAGGATTTTCATCCTAGTACAAACGCGAAAGTGGCACGGAAAAGGTAGAGTCGCCAGCCATACATTTTTATCCCGAAGGAACGAGAAAGTTAATGCTGTACAAACCTAAGGAAGAAGGAAAAGTCAAGGTCATGCAAACCAAAGATCTGGGTTCGGGAGTCGGTTATGACTTGGGAAGATATTAGTACCCAGACCGTCCGCCGTACCCGACAGGATCCACGCTTGTAAGTCTATTTCAAAGGGTAAGTAATAAAGCTGCTGCTAAAGAAAAGAACTGCTAACTAGAAAAGGGAACTGGAAAAAAGATCGAAAAGGAAGGGAGAAATGTAGGGAAAATAAAGAGTGTGCTCGCACGGGCCCTAACCCGCTGCCTACGTACCTCATTGGGAAAATGAGGATCAGAGTCGACGTAGTTCGCCTAACTAAGGCGGAAACTTTGTTTGTGTTTTATAGGATGAAATTACCATAGCTCTAGCTCAGGTGTTGCCGGCTCTGACTCGAGGGCGTTTACCGTATCGATGTTTGAACTGTCGAGGCGAGTCGTATTCGTCCGTAAAGATTATGAGATGAGAAGAGAAGGCGTGATGTCTTTGTTTGTTGTCTTTTATGAGAAGCATTTTGAGTGTATTGTTTGTGGAATTTATTAGATGTTTTGTTGTTTATCTTTTGAGGTGAGAAAGAGGACTCAAAGCGAGAAAGGACAAAACTAAGGGGGACTAAGACCAACCCTAAGTTGCTTTATTCAATACCAAAGGAGATCTTAATGGTTAGTACGGTTTCTAGTCCTAATAAGAGAAATGAATAGAATGCAAATTACTTCCTAAAGAAGTTAAGTTGCTCTACAAAAGAGGTGAAAATCCTACCAAACACAAGTATGAAAGGTAAAGGAAATTAAATGCAAATTAAATGCATAAAGGAAGTAAAGAATAGGTTGAAGGAAGCATACCTCAACCTCCCTACAAAAAAAAGCTTAATATTGCATTTGATAAAAAAGGAATGAGGTAAACATATACCAAAATTCCTAAGGAAATTAGGACCTAAAATAGACTCAATCCTAAGTATAAAGGGGTTTAAAAATTATGCTAAGCTAAAATCCAGTAGCTTTTTACAGCTCCTAAATGCATAAACAACTAGGAAAAACAATGCATGATCAAACAACCTACTGCAACTAACACACAACATGCAAAAATAGGTGTAAAAAGTATGAACATGCAACAAACAACACACATTTAATAGCTATTGCTTCACACCGTAGCTATGAAAAATAAGGCAGATTTGACTAATTTTTCAATTGTGCACAAAATCAATGACAAATGCACAATTGACATGCAACATGATCAAAATGCATCATAACACATGATTAAATGAACATTATTTTTTTATGAGGGTTTAAGCAAGAATGCACCAAATGCTCAATTATGCAACAAGTATGCAACACGTATAGCACCTAAACATGATGTACATGAATATGCATCAACCTAAGTCAACAAAATGACATGTAACTTGATGAAAAAAATCAGAATTGGTTGATATGCAAATGGATCAAGGATGCAAACATGTAAAAATGCAAGAACATGCACATTATTAAGTGAAATGCAACATACATCATGAAATGCAATTATGAATCATGCCAATGATTATGGATCATGGTGATGAAGTCAAAACAACATGTTAAACATATGTAAGCATGCTAAATGAAAGGCTTGAACATGACAACAATGATTTACAAGTCAATTAGGCACAATTAACAAGTAGGATGCAAAATATGCAAAGGATAAGAAAGCATGTCAAAACACCTCAAAATGACGGAATGAGGTACCGAAAATGGTTCTAAAAATTCCCTAAAATCAAGACCTATCAATCTATGGTGGTAAAGGGAGAAGTAATGCCCAAAAAGCCATGAAACAAACCATTTTCACAATTTAGTTCAGCGTTAACCGGTTAACAGTATTCGTTAACTGGTTAACGGTTTTAGAAAAGTAGTTCCAGAGGTGTTTTTCAACGTGTTAACCGGTTAACCCATAACGTTAACTGGTTAACACTGATCATAAGCTAAAAAATATTGAGGGAAAAAGCACTTCTCGCAATTGACTTATTTCCTAAAGCTCCTAATGCAACCACTATCTAGTGAACACAAATTTTACACCTAAAATCCATAATCTAAACCTTAATGGCACCTATAATAAGCTATAATTCTAGCTACAAAAAACAAAGTGATCAAATCGTAATCAAAACAAAATTAAACGGTAAAACGCATACACAACGATAAACACACGAACGAAGAATGTCATCATGACGAAATGAAGAGAATAAATTAAATCAAGAAGCGGATTTAGATCACCAACCTACGAAGCGGAGGATTACTTCAGTGAGTGTTGCGATATAGATCAGAATGCAAATTGAGAAGAAAACCGGAGATCCGCGGACGCGCAAAATACAAGTGGTTGATGATGCTTCTTGATGAACACTTGATTAATACATTCCAATGAGCTCAAAACCAATCCAAAAACAGAATCGCTTATTCAAATAGGCTCCACAATTGATGATTGGTGAAGGTTTAGCTTCAAGTTCTTCAAATTCCAATGAAGAATTTGAAGAACTTCTATGAAGAAGCTTTGGTGAGAGGTGGAAAAGTGAGAGAGAAATGAGAGTTTGAAGATGAAAATGGTGAGAATGAGATTGGAAAATTGGAAAAATGAAGTGGCCCTCTTTTCTTTGGGATGAAGTAGGCTTATATAAAGTGTAGGCTTGGCAAGAGGTTTGGGAATTGAGCTAGGTTTGGCATTAGGTTAAGAGAATGAGGCTTGAACTAGGCTTGGAGTTAGTTGAAGTTAGTTAGGGATTCTAGAATATTCCTTAGAATATTCCTTGGTAGAGTGTGGAAAGGTCTAGAAGGTTGTGGAAACATCCAAGGCAAAATGGAAGATAAGTGGAGGGTAAAACAAATTGTGAAGCAAAGTGGAAAAAATGGAGGGAAATATTGAAATCTACTAATTTTTGAAGCCTTTTCTCCTATTTTCGCATGCATTAACCGGTTAACCATACGCGTTAACCGATTAACGGAGAAAAATGTGAATTTTCATTCTTTTTTGTGGGTTAGCATGGAAATGGCCTCGATTATATTTTTGTGGTGTTATTTCTCTTGAACTCCAATGCTTAGCCAGTCTTGCCTGATCACACGCCTCATGCACATGCACATGCAAATGATCATGATTTATTTATTTATTTATTTTTTGAATGCGATGCAATGATATGCAGAATGATGCGGGAGCGAAGCGCAATCTGCTCGAGGTTGATAATAAATAAGAGGGAAAATTTGGGGGTGTTACAGGTGTCCCTATTCAATCACTGTAGACTTGAATGGATGATAGTAGTTGCTTTCAGACGTTTGAAGTATGCAGGGATTGAATACTAAAAACAACAAGAAATTTTTCACTCTGTGGAAGACTCGGGAAATAAACCCAACCATCTGAACTCAGCTTGGGGAGAAATATGATGTGAAGAGTAGTAAACTGGTGAATGCTTTGGAATAACGCTGGGAGATTGCTGATTTTCCACGCTTCGGATGGGCTTGTATTGGACCATTAATGATGTGCCACATAGTGGGTGAACTTCTGAATGCTTTGCCACACTACGAGGGACTTTAATACTTTGCCACTCTATGGGGCCATTCACTCGCTACGAGAGACTTTTATTTCACCACACTACGGGGCCCATTTTCTCACTACGGGAGACTTCTGCTCGCTATGGGAGACTTCTGCTCACTACGGGAGACTTCTGCTCGCTACGAGAGACTTCAATACTTTGCCACACTACAGAGGTTGCTGCTCGCTACGAGAGACTTTTGCTCACTATGGGAGACTTCTGAAATTTGCCACCCTGAGGATGGACTTTTGCCCATCTGCAGTTGGTCTTCAGAAATTTGCAACCTAATGGATGGGCTTTTGCCAATCTTCGGTTGGATTTTAAGAATTTGCCACCCAGTGGATGGACATTCTCCAATCTATGGTTGGACTTTGGATACGTTGCCACGTTGCGGATGGACTTTGGATATCAACCTTGGATTGAGCATGCATACGTTGAACTACATGACATGATGCCCCATGACACTAGGGGATAGGTACAAAGGGAATTTCTGACACATAAATAACAAATCCTTGCTGACTCTATGGGGAATACAAATGATTACTGATATCTCTGTTGGAGAAGAGTGTGACTAGTCTGTCTCGATGTATCACCTTTTCCAAAAATAAATTGTACTTTAGATTTGAAGGCTCTTCCACGAGATACCTCAACTGCTGGGGATTGGATCTCACCCCTAAGACTCCGCTGGGTGATTTGCAGCTTTTTGACTTAGCTGGGGAAAGGCCTCGCCAAGGCTCTGCTGAGGAGAATTCTCTGTCTACCTGAATTTTCCAAACCTCTGTGGGGAAGGAAACCATTAAGCTGACTGTCGGGGATTCCTGGATTCTTGTAAGAAGTGCTTCACTACGGGAAAACGACTCTTGCTAGGGATAATTTCCCTATGGCTCTATTGGAATAAAAGAACTCTTCGAGATCTGTTGAGGAAGAGAAAGATTCGTCCGGGATTTGCTGGGAGAATATGAGCCACCCTAGATCTGCTGGGAAATAAGATCAACGAAACCTTCTAAAGAAAAGTTTGGCGAATTTATTGGGGGTAACTTCCATGCGCCTGTTGGGGATAACGAAGCTGAACTGCATCCTGCTTGAGAAGGAAATACTTCTCGTCATTTTATGCTAGGGATCATTTGCTCTTGCCTAGGCTTTACCTTAAGAGGATTTTACAAAAGCCTTGGCATCTTTAAACTCTTCAGGAGTATAATTTCCCTGGTATTCTGAACTTCCGATTATCTGCCTTTGGGGAAGAATGAATCCCCATGCGATTAGGGTGGCTTTCCCTAGTATGAGTCTTTGACTAATTGATCTGGGAGAGATTTGAATCTCGAAGTGATTGCCCCAGTTTGGCTGAGTTTTGAAGAGATTGCTCAACTTAATTTCCCCGGATTGGCTGGCTCTTACCATGACTAGTTGGGAAAGTCCTTACTCAATGGATCTCCTTGGAAAAGTGCACCTCGACGTGACCGTCTTTCAGAAGTTTTAGACTTCTCAACTTGGCAAGCTTAAGCTTCTGGACTGAATTTCCATATGTGAACTTCTTATGATGTCAAGAAAATGTATGCAAGTAGAAAATGTTTATTCTTAGAATGAAAATTCTAATGTAAAACACATGTTAATCTTGAAGTCTTTATTGAAAAGATGTCGTAACCTTTATGAGCAAATCACTGGTTAAGATACGACCTTTTTTTTGAATAAATGAAACCAATGCACATGCAATACCAACAAAGGTATTTTAGCACAACTCATAGGAGTCAGTAACACTATCTCGTGGTAGTACGCTCTCAAAATAACCCTGTTTCACCTAGGACTTTCGAGGTTTGTATCGTGGTCTGATTCATGGTTATAGAAACAAAGGATATAGGCTCGAAGTTTATTTGTGCCCACCCACTTTTCGTGATGTCTTTCATTCCTATGTTCAACTAATTTTCACAAGCGCTTACCTTTCATAAGGGTTTCGTACTGATTGAGGAACCATTGTTGCTAACAGTTCAAGCACCAGTCAGGTTGTTAGTTGGAGTCAGTCACCCCTTTATCTTTCGTGCCTGTGTCACACGACTTTGTTCTTGTTTAAGGATATTTCTTGTATAAGCCTTTTCATCTTTCGCTTTTGCGTTATTTTGCTTATCCCTAACTTTTACCTGGACTGATTCTTGTGAATCTTTGATTGAGAAGTCCAGTGGGATACCCTAGTTTTTGCCTAAGTCGTTTGTTTTCAAGTTTCTACTTAGAGGGCTTTTCCATCATTTTTTGTTCGACTCTTCTTTTTGAAATTCTGTAATCAGGTATGAGATGTCCTAAGAGATGTTCCAACACTTGACAGATTTAACCAAAACTTAAAGTGCAAGAAAATTAAACAACACAGTAGTTTGTTAACCCAGTTCAGTGTATAACCACACTTACATCTGGAGGCTACCAAGCCAGGAGGAAATCCACTATAAGTAATATTAATTCTAGACTTAAACCACCCAGTTTAATCTTTCACTTAATATCTACCCAATGCAATTTCTACCTAAGACACTACTTAGATATGAGTACCAACTCACTCCCCCTCAATCACACAATGATCTTGTTTACAAGTTTAATAAAATTGAAGTCATACTTCAAACAAAACAGTTTGATCTTACTTCACAGTTTCAATCAAGTCACAAATACACTTTTGCTTAAAAGCTCATAAAGTGGTACAATAAAAACAACCCGCTATTAAAACACACAACACCCTATTTTGTCTTATGAAATTCGTACTCAATTCTGTGAGTTTCTGTTGATTAAATAGGTGTTTGTATTTTGGGCTTTCTGTAGGTTAATCCAGTCCTAAAACGCATGCAGCTTTCACCTTGAATTAGGGTTTGTTACTTCCTAGATTCTAGGTGATTTAGTTCTTCTGATTATGCTGAAGCCTCATAACAATACTCCCTACAGATGCGCCTTATTCTGTTTTTGTCCATCCATAATTAATTCCAGATAACTTTCCTTAAATATCTCAGATCAGTTAGTCATTAATTAATTCTGGTAGCAGGTTTGAGATGTCACAACATCTGTTGGGACATCCTGGAAAACTGAACTTAAATCATTTACACAATGTCCCAACATCTGGTTTGACATCCTGAATTAAGTTCTTATACTCTGTTTGATAATGTCCCAACATCTGATAGGACATTCTGAACTGAATTCAATATTTCTTGTTGGTCAAAAATTCTGCCAATTCTAAACATCTACAATCTCCCCCTTTGGCTAATTTTTGGCTAACATTCTTTCCTGATTTTCAGAGTGCAGCAGAAGTTCTTTTATCAGAGTATAGCATTTCTTTTTTGTTGAATCATGTGTGAGATTACTCCCCCTCAACCATACATGTATTCAGTCTTGTTGCAACAGAAATATTTTACAGATTTAGTTCAGAAGCAAACAGAGATTTTTCATTCATAATCAAACAGCATTATACATTGTTGTTGTTGTTGTTCTCCCCCTTGTTAGACATAAATTTGGGGCCAAAGATACTAATTCAAAATTACAATGCAGAAGCTGTCATTACATAATCCTCACATACAGTTTTCACTTAGATTCCTCACAGTCAGTTTCTTCATCTTCCTCAGTCTCCTCATCAGAAGAAGCAGCTTTCTGAGCACTTTCAATCTCCAGCCTTTGGATAATCTCCTCAAGCTTCTGCTTCCTTGCTTCCAGCTCTTTACAAGTGCTCTTCAGTTCAGCAATCAATGCAGCTTTGGAGATTGGAGACTTTGCAGTTGAAGGACCAGCAGATGTCCCAGAGGTTGCTTCAACATCATCTGCATGATGACTCAGGAACAACTTGTAGTGGAAGGCCAGAGGGCTTTCTCTTTTGCACATTGTGTCCTTTTCAGTGAGGATCCCAGGGTACTGACTCAGCACTATTCCACATAGCAAGGAAGGGAAGGCAATTGGCAGCTTTATTGCAGATGAACCAGCATGCTTCAATGTCTGATAAAAGATGTAAGCTCCATAATCCAGCTTTGTTTGTGTGCCTACAACATATATGAACCTGCCCAGGCCAGTGGATATTGAGGATGTATGATTGGTAGGTACCCAATTTGTTGTACCAATCCTGTTCAGCATGGCATATTTCCTTGTCAGCATGCTCACTGAGAGCTTTCCTTTAACTGGCCAAGCCTTGACCTGGTTAGCAGTGATAACCTTGCAGACCTGGTTATCAGTCTTCCCTAACTCATTTGGACCATCAGATTCTCTTCCAAGGTATTGGTTGATGACCTGAAGAGAGAATTCTACACACCTGCCTCTTACAAATACTTTTCTAAAGTCAGCAGACTTACCATTGGCACAATCTTCTTGAAGGTTGACTATGAATTCCTTGACAAGCAGCTCATAGCAGGGAGAAAAGTTGGAGACAGTTTTGAAGAGGCCAGCAGAAGAGATGAGATCAATTAACTCTGTGCACTCAAGTGCATTACTGCTCATCTCTCTTTCAAGTGCTACCCTTCTTTGATAAACAAACTTCCATCTATTCACACTTGAAACATGATGAAAGGAAATGTTGTCCAAGGGAGCTTCTGGAACAGCAGTTGATGACCTTGAGGGTGCTGATTTCTTCTTTGGAGGAGATGTTGGGACATCTGCTTCAACATCTGAATCTGGAGGAGTGACATCTTTCCTCTTTTGTGTTTGAACCTTGCTCCATTGTTTTGTAGGACCAAAGACAACTTTAGCTTTATCCTTCTTTGGTGTAGCTTGTTTCTTCTCAGGAATTGCATGTCCTGCATGTATCTTTTCTTTCCTAGTCCTGAGCCTTTTGGCTATGCTAGGTTTTACAGAGGCAATGATTTCTGTATCAGAATCATGCTCTAGGTTCACAACAGGAGGAGGTTGAGCAGTCTCCTCTTCAGCTGGTTGATCAACAGAGATGTGCTCTTCAGTGGAGGCCTTGTGCTGATCCTCAGATGCTTCTTCATCACTATCAGTGGAGGCCTTTTTCTGGTCCTCAGATATATCATCAGCAGTATCAGATGATACTTTTTGCTGGTCTTCAGATGCTTCAACATCTATTGGGACATCCTGTTGAGCAGGAGTGTCCTTTGCAGCCTGAGTTTGTTGATCTTCTTGTGGAGCTGGCATGGTGCTCAGAGGGATAGAAATGCCACTTACCACTCTCTGTTCAGAAAGGATCCTGTTTACCAACTCCTTTATGGAATCATCCACATATTCAGAAGATTTTGGAGTGATGTTTGCTGGTGAAGGTATGCCTTTGGATTTGCTGCAAACTTGATCTTTTGTTCTTTTTGGAGTTCTTGGCTTTTTATCAAGAGGAACACTTCCTCTGATTTCGTCCATTGGAGTTGAATCCATGGGTACCACAGAAATGGGGGTTGCATGCACCACATATTCCTTGTTGAGGATTTCTTCAGGAATGTTAGGGTTTTGAGACATTTTCGAAGAAGGTGGATGAAGAGTTTTAGATTTGATGAGTTCTGAAAAACAGTTAGAGAATGCAATTCGTTTTTGAGAGTATGATGAGAAGATGGATAGCTGAAAGCAAGCTGATATTTTATAAGTAGCCGTTACTTTGAGACTTTTTAGGAGAGGAATACTCAAGGTCCTTGACCAGACTGGTGTTTTCATCTGGTGCTTATGCCACACAATGTCATATGACATGTTGGCACATCTCCATAACTGCTAAATTTCACATAAGCAGATTCCCAATTTGCCCCTTAGATTTTCAAATTGAGTAGCATCCAAGGCTTTGGTAAATATATCAGCCAACTGCAGATTTGTAGCTACATGTTCCAGTGAAATCACTTTCTCTTCTACAAGATCTCTGATGAAATGATGTCTGATATCAATATGCTTGGTCCTGCTATGTTGGATAGGATTCTTTGATATGTTAATAGCACTTAAGTTGTCACAGTACAATGTCATGACATCTTGTGGGACATTGTACTCAGTGAGCATTTGCTTCATCCAAACCAACTGTGAACAACTGCTTCCAGTTGCAATATATTCAGCTTCAGCAGTAGATAAGGATACACAATTTTGTTTCTTAATGAACCAAGAAATCAAATTGTTTCCTAGAAAAAAGCATCCTCCTGAAGTGCTTTTTCTGTCATCATCACTTCCAGCCCAATCAGCATCACAGAAGCCAGTGAGAATTGGTTTGCATCCATGAAAGTACATTATGCCATAGTCACAAGTACCATTAACATATTTCAGAATTCTCTTGACTTGATTAAGATGACTAACTTTTGGATCAACTTGATATCTTGCACATACACCTACTGCAAATGCTATGTCTGGTCTGCTAGCAGTTAGATATAACAAGCTTCCAATCATACTTCTCTATAGGCTTTGATCTACATTCTGACCCTTGTCATCTTTAGTCAGCTTTAAATGTGTAGGGGCAGGAGTTCTCTTATGAGTAGCACTGTCCATTCCAAATTTCTTGACTATGTTCTTAGCATACTTGCTTTGGGAAATGAACATGGAGTCCTCCATTTGTTTTATTTGCAGTCCAAGAAAGTAGGTTAATTCTCCTACTAGGCTCATTTCAAATTCAGATTCCATCTGGTTGACAAAATGTTTGACCATCCTGTCTGACATCCCACCAAAGACAATGTCATCTACATATATTTGAGCAATCATGACATTTCCTTCTTCATCTTTAACAAACAAGGTTTTGTCAATTCCACCTTTCCTGTACCCTTGCTTGATAAGAAAAGTAGTCAGCCTTTCATACCATGCTCTTGGAGCTTGCTTCAGACCATAAAGAGCCTTCTTTAGTTTGTATACATGATTTGGACAGCTTGGATCAACAAATCCTTTAGGCTGTTCTACATATACCTCTTCATTAAGATAACCATTTAAAAAGGCACTTTTCACATCCATTTGAAATAGCTTGAACTTTAAGATACAAGCAATTCCCAAAAGTAGTCTGATTGATTCAAGCCTCGCTACTGGTGCAAAGGTTTCATCAAAGTCTACTCCTTCAATTTGTGTGTATCCTTGAGCTACAAGTCTAGCTTTGTTCTTTGTAACAACTCCTTGCTCATTTGACTTGTTCTTATACACCCATTTAGTTCCAATCACATTTATGTCATCAGGTCTAGGAACAAGGTTCCACACTTCATTCCTTGTGAATTGACCTAATTCCTCTTGCATAGCACAAATCCAGTATTCATCAGTAAGAGCTTCCTTGATGTTTTTAGGTTCTATTTTAGAAACAAAACAGGACCCTGAAATCACTTCTCTTGATCTAGTGCTTACACCTCTGTTGGGATCACCAATTATCAAATCTTTGGGATGATCCTTCTGGATTCTGATGGAGGGAGGTTTGCTGGATTGTTCTGTCCTTGCATCAGTTTGAGTGAAGTCATAATGATCACTCTTTTCTTCAGCTTCAGTCTTGATATCAGCAGATGTTCCAACATCTTCTGGAACATCTGTAGGAGCATCATCAATTATCACATTTATGGACTCCATGATAACCTTGGTTCTAGAATTAAATACTCTATATGCTCTGCTGTTTATAGAGTATCCAAGAAAAATCCCTTCATCACTTTTAGGATCCATTTTTCTTCTTTGCTCCCTATCTGCCAGAATATAATAGTTACTTCCAAACACATGGAAGTACTTAACTGTGGGTTTTCTGCCCTTCCAGACTTCATAGATTGTGGACAAAGTTCCTTTCCTTAGAGTAACTCTGTTATGGATGTAACAAGCTGTGTTCATAGCTTTAGCCCAGAAGTACAAAGGTAACTTTTTAGCATGGGTCATAGCTCTTGCTGATTCTTGAATAGTTCTATTCTTCCTCTCAACAATCCCATTCTGTTGAGGAGTGATTGGTGAAGAATATTCATGATTGATTCCTTCTGAAGAACAGAAATCTAAGAATTTTTGGTTCTCAAATTCTTTTCCATGATCACTTCTTATTCTGATCACACAGCTGGCTTTTTCCCTTTGTATTCTTTGGCATAAGTCTTTGAATACATCAAATACATCAGACTTTTCTTTGATGAAATTTATCCATGTATACCTTGAAAAGTCATCAACCACCACATAGGCATACCTCTTACCACCAAGGCTCTCAACCTACATAGGTCCCATAAGATCCATATGCAATAGTTCCAAAACTTTGGAAGTTGTCAGATGTTGGAGCTTTGGATGGGACATCTTGGTTTGCTTGCCTATTTGACATTCACCACATATTTTGCCATCATCAATCTTCAGTTTAGGAATACCTCTTACATCATCCATAGATATGATCTTCTTTATGCCTCTGAAATGAAGATGACCTAGTCTTTGGTGCCATAGTTTCACTTCTTCTTCTTTAGCTAAAGAGCAAGTTGAAGTGAGACTGAAGTCTTGAGGTTCCCACATGTAACAGTTGTCTTTAGATCTGGCTCCTCTCATGACAACCTCTTGTTCTTTGTTAGACACTATGCATTCAGTTTTGGTAAGGTTTACACTGTACCCTTGATCACATAATTGACTTATGCTGATCAGGTTAGCAGTTAAACCTTTAACCAGTAGCACATCATTTAGTCTTGGTACATCTTGACAGTCCAAGGTCCCAACTCCCTTGATTTCTCCTTTAGCTCCATCTCCAAAGGTTACATATCTGGATGAATGTGACTTTAAGTCTACTAGCAGATTCTTCAATCCAGTCATGTGTCTTGAACATCCACTGTCAAAGTACCAGTCTTCTTTGGCTGATACTCTTAGTGATGTATGTGCTATATATGCAACACCTTTCTTTGACCATTTGAGTTGAGATTTCTTTTGATACCTCTGCCCTGTGTATTGTTCATCAGTAGAGCTCCAAGGTTGTTTGTTGATCTTGTTCTTGGGTATGTAGCTTTGATCAACATGAAGACTGGATTTTGGTCTCCATACCTTCTTGATGACCTCTGTCTTCTGCTTAGGAGGTTGCTGATCTCTTTGATGTCTATGCAGCACTTTCTTGGTAACTTCTATCTTCTGCTTAGGAGGTTGCTGATACATCTGATTTGGATATCCATGCAACTTATAGCAATGAGGTTTGATATGTCCAAATCTTCCACAATGATGACATCTCCATCTTTGATATTTCTTCTTCATTTTGTTCTTTTCAGAATGTTGAGACATCTGTTGGAACATTATGTTTGACTTTGTGTTCTTTTCATGATGTTGAAGCATCTGTTGGGACATCTTGTTTGACTGTATGGACTTTGAATTAGTTTTTCTTGAGCTAGCTTCATCCTTATGAACTCTGTTAAATCCCAGTCCACTTTTATCCCCTGAATGCTTATTGTTGTTGAGAATAACATCCAGTGTACTTGAGCTACTGTTCAGCATTCTAACAGACTTGGACATGTGTTCCAACTTGGAGTTGAGAAGACTTACTTCACTTTTCAAGGTGTCAATGATCTCTAGATCACTTGCTTTTTCATCCTTTATTGCCTCATTCTGCTTCTTTAGCTTTATAATCTCACTGCATATTTCAGTGATTCTTTTGTATAATTCTTTGTATGCTTGCTCAAGTTCTTCAAAAGTAAGCTCCCCATCACTGGATTCACTTTCAGATTCACATAATCCAGCTAGAGCAGTGATATGCTTAGCTGATTCTTCTTCTGAATCACCTCCTGAGTCTTCATCAGACCAGGTTATAGAGAGTCCTTTCTTTTGCCTCTTTAAGTAGGTAGGACATTCATTCCTGATGTGTCCATATCCTTCACATCCATGGCATTTAATCCCTTTTTCTTGACTGGTCTTTTCATCATAAGTTGACTTTCTATCATAAGGTCTTTTGTTCTCAGAAGAGTTTGTGTATCTTCCACTTGGTCTGGACTTGTTTTCCATATTTCTGATAATCTTTTTGAATTGTCTTCCAAGCATAGCAATGTTGTCTGATAAGCTTTAACCAGTTTCTGATTCATCATTTTCTTCTTCTTCATCAGTATTTGTTACCAAGGCTATGCTTTTGTTCTTCTTTACACTTGTGTCATTCATTCCCATCTCAAATGTTTGAAGGGAACCAATGAGCTCTTCAACTTTCATTGTGCATATGTCTTGAGCTTCTTCTATTGTTGTGACTTTCATGTCAAATCTTTTTGGCAAAGATCTGAGAATCTTTCTTACAAGCTTTTCATCAGTCATCTTTTCTCCCAAGGCTCCAGAAGTATTGGCTATTTCTAAGATGTTCATGTAGAATTCATGAATTGTCTCATCTTCCTTCATTCTCAAGTTTTCAAACTTGGTGGTGAGAAGTTGAAGTCTTGACATTTTTACCTTTGATGTTCCTTCATGAGTTGTTTTGAGAGTGTCCCAAACATCTTTGGCCAGCTCACAGTGATGCACAAGTCTAAAGATGTTCCTATCAATGCCATTGAATAAAGCATTTAAGGCCTTGGAGTTGCCTAGTGCTGAATCTTCTTCCTCCTTACTCCATTCTTCTTCAGGTTTCAACACTTTTGATCCATCTTTGGTGTCTTGGACAGGATGTTCCCATCCAATGTTGACTGCTCTCCAGGCCCTGTTGTCAAGTGATCTTAAGAATGCAATCATTCTTGGTTTCCAGTAGTCATAATTAGATCCATCCAGTATAGGTGGTCTATTAACTGATCCTATATCTCTGTCCATGTTTCCAGAATTTGTATTCCCTAGATCTCACCCAGTATAAACAGGCAGGGTGCCTGCTCTAATGCCAATTGAAATTCTGTAATCAGGTATGAGATGTCCTAAGAGATGTTCCAACACTTGACAGATTTAACCAAAACTTAAAGTGCAAGAAAATTAAACAACACAGTATTTTGTTAACCCAGTTCAGTGTATAACCACACTTACATCTGGAGTCTACCAAGCCAGGAGGAAATCCACTATAAGTAATATTAATTCTAGACTTAAACCACCCTGTTTAATCTTTCACTTAATATCTACCCAATGCAATTTCTACCTAAGACACTACTTAGATATGAGTACCAACTCACTCCCCCTCAATCACACAATGATCTTGTTTACAAGTTTAATAAAATTGAAGTCATACTTCAAACAAAACAGCTTGATCTTACTTCACAGTTTCAATCAAGTCACAAATACACTTTTGCTTAAAAGCTCATAAAGTGGTACAATAAAAACAACCCGCTATTAAAACACACAACACCCTATTTTGTCTTATGAAATTCGTACTCAATTCTGTGAGTTTCTGTTGATTAAATAGGTGTTTGTATTTTGGGCTTTCTGTAGGTTAATCCAGTCCTAAAACGCATGCAGCTTCCACCTTGAATTAGGGTTTGTTACTTCCTAGATTCTAGGTGATTTAGTTCTTCTGATTATGCTGAAGCCTCATAACAATACTCCCTACAGATGCGCCTTATTCTGTTTTTGTCCATCCATAATTAATTCCAGATAACTTTCCTTAAATATCTCAGATCAGTTAGTCATTAATTAATTCTGGTAGCAGGTTTGAGATGTCACAACATCTGTTGGGACATCCTGAAAAACTGAACTTAAATCATTTACACAATGTCCCAATATCTGGTTTGACATCCTGAATTAAGTTCTTATACTCTGTTTGATAATGTCCCAACATCTGATAGGACATTCTGAACTGAATTCAATATTTCTTGTTGGTCAAAAATTCTGCCAATTCTAAACATCTACACTTTTTTTTTGGAACAAATCGTGCGACACTTCTTGTCTGGATTGCTTTGTGAGGGTTGTGACTTCCTCATTCTTTGGTCGATGCAGGATAACCATTGTGGCTTCCAGTCTTTGGACCTCTTGATTTGTATAACCATTGTGGTTTCTGGTCTTTGAACCTCTTGATCGTCATGCTGGGATGTAATGGATCCTCAAAGGTATTCCTTTATGAAAGTATGAATGCTTGGTCCAACTAGCTGATACCTACCCTGCCCCAGGGTTAAACATAAGGGTTTTTTCATGCGGAAAGAAACTCCTACTTCAAGGCTCAAAGGGGTTAGAGAGGGTCTATCTCCCTTATATCTCCGGTGTTTATATATTTGAAACAAAGCTTGTACATCGTCAACAAGGTCTTATTCAAGAGCATACAATTGGAGATTTTTGCGTTTGTTTCATCATCCTCCCTTATAGAGTTTAAGCATGACAATTTATATTATAATGTACACATGCAAAGTTATAAGTAAATGCGAATGAATTACTTCAAGAAAAACATATGAGTTTTATTATGATTATCATTCAAAAGTAAACGACTTTCATACATGTATACAAATGTTTTGCCAATAAAAGAAACTACAAATGAAAATACAGTAAAGAAGCTGAATAATGTCGTTGTTGAGGATGCTTGACTCCGTCTGGACCTATCAGTCTTCACTTAATTATTCTAACCTGGAGGCTCTGACACGAGTTGTCTTGGAGGAAAGAGTACAACTAGGGGATAGAGTTGCCCCGTAAGGTTGCTCGAAAAGTCCTGATTATCTTCTTCCTACGTATCTCCATTGACCAAAGACCAGTGAAGAATCAGAGAGATGCAATTCCTCTCAATAGGGAAGACAATACATTTAAGGAAGACAAACACACAATTGCCATTACTGAGAGTATCAAAATACTGATGGTATTATTTTCTTCTTGAAGATTCCAGCTTAATGTGGACCATCTAGTAAAACAACCGTGAAATCGGCTCCGTTGTGATTAGGCATCAGATTCTGGAGTACATTTGGACTAGGAGCAAAATAGATCGCCTTGGAGTTAATTAGGTCTTGTACCTTGTTCTGAAAAGCCCAACATTTCTCAATACTATGCCCCTGGGCACCCGAATGGAATTTGCACCTGGCATTTGCATCAAAATTCGGAGGTAGGTTATCATGAGAAAGAGCTCTCATAGTACGAAGCTCACCCATGTTGAACTTTAGCAGCTCTGGAAGCAATACAGCATATGGGCATGGGATAGGATTAAGTTTTCCATTCCTTGCTCTTGTTCTTTCCTGAAATGGTCTCTGTGCCTGTTGTTGCTGACCTTGAGGTTGTTGAACCTGTGGCGTAATAATCACTGCACCTATTTGGTGGTAACCTTGAGAACGACCTCTGTCTCGGCCCCTATACACGACATTGGTCTTGCCTTCTCTTCTTTTTTGGCCATTACCGAAAGTCTTTTTCACACCAGAAGAACCAGTACCACTCGCATCCTGGATCTTTCGTAATTTCAGGAAGTTTTCTATCCTTTCTCCGACGATGACGATATCAGCAAAACCGATGGGCGAGAAAGCAGCTAGACGATCCAAGTATTCACCTTGCAAGGTGCCCATAAACATGTCGGCCATTTCGCGGTCTAAAAACGGTGGTTGAACCTGTGCAACCAGTTCACGCCACCTCTAGGCGTACTCCTTAAAGCTTTCCTTAGGTCCTTGGGACAAGTTCTGCAATTGGGTGCGGTTTGGAGCCATATCAATATTATATTGATACTGCTTGAGAAAAGCTTCAGATAAATCTTTCCAACTTTGGATGGAGACGCTGCTTAGCTTCATGTACCAACTCAATGAAGCTCCAGATAAACTATCTTGGAAGAAATGCATCCAAAGTTTCTCATTATCAGTGTGGGCCGAGATTCTTCCAAAGTATGCGTGAATGTGAGTTATAGGGCACATGTTGCTGTTGTACTTGTCAAATGATGGCACCTTGAACTTAGGAGGGATTCTGACTCCTGGTACTAACCTAAGACTGGTTACATCTATGCCCAAAGAATTCTGACATTCCATGGCCCTACTCTTCTCTGCCAGCTCTTCATACCTTCGATTGTTGACCTCATTCATATTACCCATATCAACATCCAGTAGAGTGAACTGGTCTTCTTGTGTGTCCTCTAAAACCACATTACGGGCCGCAATCCTGTTTGGATTTGGTCCTCCGTTACGGGTAGCATTTGGGTCCACATTTTCAGTCGGTGTTCCGTTATTAGCATTTTCCTGGGGTTGCTAAACCATCAACCTGAGACGCTCTTGATTCTGAGCGATGTC
The DNA here is from genome assembly GCA_963966055.1 of Lathyrus aphaca. Taxonomy (NCBI): domain Eukaryota; kingdom Viridiplantae; phylum Streptophyta; class Magnoliopsida; order Fabales; family Fabaceae; genus Lathyrus; species Lathyrus aphaca. The sequence continues at coordinate 213,760,086 of OZ014521.1, forward strand.
GGTCATCATTTCCATGAACTGATCCATTCTCTATCGGAGCTCATTGAGATTGTTCTGCATTCGTTCATCCATTCTTACTTGGTTTCTTTTTGTTGGATACCGATGGACGTGTTGACCAACTATATTGCCTAAAGTTGAATAAGTTAGGATGTCCGAATAACCTGTTAAAATGCAAAATATGCAAATCGTGCAATAAATGCGTATGATATGAGGATGCGACATGCGACCCTGCAAATGAGTAAACAAGTGTTAGCAATGCAAGCATGCATATGATGTTATGCAATGCACTGGCATGTGATCAAAGGTCTAGCGATCACTGGTCTAATGTTGGTGCTTAGAAGACAATCATGTTCAATTGAAGAGTCATAATAACAGTACCACCGAAATCCCAGATCTCAAACCCAAAGGACCATGTAGAATGTAACGCCCCGATTCGATAATTCCCATTTTTGTTGAGTCTTTTATTTTATTTGTGTGATAATTATTTTATTTGTGAAATTGATATGATAATATGACATGTTGATATGGTATGTTGATATGATTTGTGATTTAACCATTTTGTGAACTTTCGGGTAAAATTAGATTGGAGGGTATTTTAGACTCTTACTAATTAGTGATAAGTTAGAATTAGATGGAATTATATTTTTGTGAGAAAAATGATATTTGGTGGAAGAAAATAGTTAGTAAGAGAAATAGAGAGATAAGAGCGGGAAAGAGAAAGAAAAAAGAATAGAAAGGGAATAGAAGAGAAAGAAAGGAAGAAAAGAGAAAAGAGGAGAAAAAGAAGGAAAAACTTGGATTCTTCAAGATTTCCCCTAGGAATCGAAATACTCGGGTAAGGGTGATAAAAATTGTTATCTTAATCTTGTGTATGATTGTGTATGTGTGTGAATGATTGGGTTTGGTTTTGATGAAGTTTAGAGAAGAGGAATAATTAGGGTTTAAGTAAAATTGTGAGAAATTGGCGGATTAATCGGTTAGAAATTGTTATAATCGAAGTATGATAGTTAGTATATGCTGTTGATCATGTTTATGGAAGTATTTTGGAGATTTGGAGATGTTTGTTAGGTCTGTCACGCAGTTGAGAAATTCTGGAATTCGCAGTTGTCGCTCAGCGAGCTATCCCTCGCTTAGCGAGAATTCCAGGGATTTCCTCGCTCAGCGAGCGAGAGGGCGCTTAGCGAGCCTGTAGGTTTTTGCGGAAACTGTGTTTTTAATCCGTAGCTTTAGTTTCGGTATCCATTTTAGGCGTTCCTTATATCGATTCGAAGCTAGAAACGTGTAGAAACTAATGATGCTAAGAAATGTAATTTTTAGCTGACTTTCACCCGACCTTTCTGATAAAACATAAATGAGTTAATTATGGAAATGTGGGTTTGATATGATGGTGTGGCCACTTGGCAAATGAATGCATTGCTTTGCTAATTGAATGAGTTGAGTGCATAATTATGTTGTGAATAATGTATGCATTTTCAAGAATGTTGTGTGTCATTTTGCATGTGAAGCATAATGTATGCATTCTTGTGCTGTGGGATTCTTTGGGAATCCGTTGTAGCATTGTGTGCTTATATGGAGTGTGAGAGATGAATACAACATGATCGTGTGCCCATGTGGGGTGTGAGCGATCAGATTGTGTGCCCGTGTGTGGTGTGAGAAATCCAGAAACATCATGTGCCCGTGTGGGATGTGAGTGATGGGTGATTTATTCACATTGATTGTGTGCCCGTGTGGGGTGTGAGAAAATCAGATTGTGTGCCCGTGTGGGGTGTAAGCAATACATAAACATTGTGTGCCCATGTGGGGTGTAAGAAATGGGTGAACATCGTATGCCCAACGGGGAGTTACTGTAGGTAACGAGCGATGGTTCCATTAGTTCCTGAGTGAACTTGTTGATGATTGAGTCAGTACCACATTTGCATCTGCATAGAGTCGTTTGTCGGTCTCTATGATTTGCATATATCATCTATAACTGATGTTGGTGAATAAACATAAATAATGTATGTTTATTAGAGTGATTGATATTGAAGAATAAACATGAATGTAAATGTTTATGTCTAATAATGTGAATAGTGAATTGGTGCATGATGAATATGCTTGAATTGTGTGTGTGTGTGTGTGTGTGTGTATATATATATATATATATATATATATATATATATATATATATATATATATGGGCGATGGGAAGTGATTGTGGTGAGAACTTGTTTATGTGCATTTTATATGTTGAGATATATAATTATATGCAATGTTATTATGATAATGTTTCTCACCCTTCTGCTATTTTATGATACTCTATGAGGCATTGCAGTGTAGGTTGCTGGATGGTTCTTTTTGTGAAGCTCGTCTTCATCTATTTGGTCGGTCGGCTCTGATATGTAGCACCGGGTAGCTAGGGTCGGCTTGATGCCTATTGTGAATACATTTGTATATGTATTTTGATGATGTATGTCTTATGTAAACATGAATTATTTTGGTGATTCAAACTTATGGATATATTTATGATAAGTATATAAGTTTGCAATTGTTATGCTTGTTTCCGCTGATATTTGATATTAATGAATACGGGTGTAAGGATGAAATCCTTAGTTTTTGCAAGTTACCCCATTTGTTGCATATCTTTAATGAGAAGGTGTTGTATGTGTTAATTTCAAGTATAATGTGGCATGTCCCTTTTATACCATGTTTCAATTATACTCTGATGAAATGTTTAGTATGTGCCTAGATGATTCTTTAAGTGTTCTTTGGGGGTATAGAAAGGGGGTGTTACATTAAGTGGTATCAAAGCCAGTGTTATGGTCAGTTGTGTCTGTCTTGTTGTTGTGATGATTGAACTTTTGTTTAATCTTGTTGTTGTCTTTGGGAATGATCAGAATATGGCTGGTAGAAATGAAAATGCGATGGCTGCTGCTTTGGAAGCAATGGCCAGGGCGGTGCAGGGAGCGCCGAATGTGAGTGCCAATGATGAGTTCAGGAAGAATCAACTGCCGGTCTTCAAGGGAAGATTTGATCCCGATGGTGCTCAAAATTGGTTAAAGGAGATTGAAAGAATCTTCAGAGTAATGGACTGTGCTGAAGAGAGTAAGGTGAGACTTGGTTCTCACATGCTGAAGTAAGAAGCCGATGATTGGTGGGTTGGTAGAAGTCAAGCTCTTGATGAGGATGATGAAGAGATAACTTGGGTAGTTTTTCGTGATGAGTTCTTTGGGAAGTACTACCCTGAGAGTGTGAAGGGAAAGAAGGAGATGGAATTCCTTGAGCTGAAGCAAGGTAGTATGTCAGTGGTCGACTATACTGCTAAGTTTGTGGAGTTGGTTCAGTTTCATCCTCATTATGCTGCTGCTACTACTTTTTTTCCGAAGTGTATTAAGTATGAGAATGGCTTGCGTCCTTAGATTAAGCAAGTTGTGGGATATCAGAGAATTAGAAGGTTTTCAGATTTGACGGAATGTTGTAGAATTTTTGAGGAAGATAGCAAAGGTCGTTCAACACATTACAAGAGTGTGAATGAGAGGAAAGGGAAGCATCAGGCTAGAAGTAAACCTTATATGACATCCGCTGATAAGGGAAATCATAGGGGAAAATTTGATAAGAGATTTGGTGGAGGGAGTTCTGGTCTCGTTAAGTGTTACAAGTTTGGCGATTTGGGCCATAAGTCTTTCGAGTGTGCGAAGAACATCGTGAAATGTTCAAACAGTGGATGCCTTGGACATGCTACTACCGAGTGTAGAAGGAATGTTGTGAAGTGCTTCAATTATGGAGAAGTTGGTCATATTAGTACTAAGTGTACTAAACCGAAGAAAGCTCAGGCGGGCGGAAAGGTGTTTGCATTAGCAGGGAAGGATACTACTAGTGCAGACCGTTTGATTAAAGGTACATGCTTTATTAATAGTACGCCATTAGTTACTATTATTGATACGGGAGCGACTCATTTGTTCATTTCTCTTGAGTGCGCTAAGCGTTTGAATTTGTTTTTTTCTTCTTGGGGTGGTGAGATAGTTATTGAGACTCCTGCTTCAGGGTCGGTAACTACTTCTTTGGTGTGTGTAAGTTGTTCTTTGACCATGTATGGTAAAGATTTTGTTATGGATTTAGTTTGTTTGCCATTGGAGGGTTTGGACGTAAACTTGGGTATGAACTGGTTGCAATTTAATCGAGTTCATATAGATTGTTATCATAAGTTAGTAAGGTTTCCTTCTTTGGATGATGGTGGAGATGAGAGTTTCCTATCCATGAAAGAGTTGAAGAAACTTTTAGTGGACGAATCTCAATTGTTTGGTTTATTTGCATCGTTGTCAGTGGAGAGCGAAGTAGAGCTTAGTAGGTTTCCAGTGGTGTGTGATTTTTCAGAAGTGTTTCCGGACGATATTAAGGATGTACTGTCAGAAAGAGAACTTGAGTTTTCTATTGATCTAATTTCGGGTACTAGACTGATTTCGATGGCATCGTATCGTATGTCAGCTTCAGAGTTGGTAGAGTTGAAGAATCAACTGAATGAATTGTTGGATAAGAGATTTGTTAGGCCGAGTGTTTCTCCTTGGGGTGCACCAGTATTATTGGTAAAGAAGAAGGATAGAAGTATGCGGTTGTGTATTGATTATCGACCGTTGAACTAGGTGACAATTAAGAACAAGTATCCACTTACGAGGATCGATGATTTGATGGACCAATTGGTTGGTGCACATGTTTTTAGTAAGATTTATTTGAGATCAGGATATCACCAGATTCGTGTGAAAGAAGAGGATATTCAAAAGACGACTTTTAGGACACGGTATGGTCATTACGAGTATTATGTGATGCCATTCGGAGTTTCTAATGCGCCAGGTGTGTTTATGGAATACATGAATCGTATTTTTCATGAGCAGTTGGATTGTTTTGTGGTTGGGTTCATCGACGACATTTTTATTTATTCTAAGTCTCAAGAGGAGCATGAAGAGCATTTAAAGGTTGTGTTGCAGATTTTGAAAGAGAAGCAAATGTATGCTAAGTTGTCAAAGTGCGAGTTATGGTTGTCAAAGGTAAGTTATCTTGGGCATGTTATTTTCGATGGTGGTATTAGTGTGGATCCATCCAAGATTTATGCGGTAATGCAATAGGAAGTTCCTAGATCATTTACGGAGATTCGAAGCTTTTTAGGTTTGGCGGGTTATTATCGGAGGTTTATTGAAGGATTTTCAAAGTTGGCACTTCCGTTAACGCAGTTGACTTGTAAGGGAAAGGCTTTCATTTGGGATATTCACTGTGAATATATTTTCATGGAACTTAAGAGAAGGTTAACAACGACTCCGATCTTGATTTTTTCGAATCCGATAGAACCATTTGTGGTATTTTATGATGCTTCATTGTTTGGGTTAGGTGGTGTTTTGAATCAAGATGGAAAAGTTGTAGCTTATGCTTCAAGACAATTGAGAGTGCATGAAAAGAATTATCCTACGAATGATTTGGAATTAGCGGCTGTGGTGTTTGTTTTGAAAATTTTGAGGCATTATCTTTATGGTGCGAGATTTGATGTTTTTAGTGATCACAAGAGTTTAAAGTATTTATTTGATCAAAAGGAATTGAACATGAGACAAAGGAGGTGATTAGAACTTTTGAAGGATTATGATTTTGGTTTGAATTACCATCCAGGTAAGGCGAATGTGGTGGCCGATGCTTTAAGTCGTAAGTTGTTACATATGTCCGCATTGATGATAAGAGAATGGGAACTTTTAGAGGATTTTAGAGACTTGAGTTTGTTTTGCGAGATGACATCGAGAAGTGTGAGACTTGGTATGCTACATGTTACGAATGATTTTCTTGCAACCGTTTGTGAAAAGCAAAAGTTGGATTTGAAATTTGTCGATTTGATGATGAATGAGAATGAGGATTTCAAGGTTGATAATTTTGGAGTTTTGAAATTCCGTGGTCGTATTTGTATTCCTAATGATGTGGAGTTGAAAAAGATGATATTGGAAGAGGGACATCGAAGTAATTTAAGTATTCATCTGGGAGCGAATAAGATGTATCAAGATTTGAAAAAGATCTTTTGGTGGTCCGGATTGAAGAGAGATGTAGCTCATTTTGTGTATGTGTGTTTGACTTGTCAGAAGTCTAAGGTGGAACATCAGAAGCCTAGTGGTTTGATGCAACCGTTAGATATTCCGGATTGCCGAATACACAAAGAGGTCATAATTCTATTTGGGTGATTGTGGATATGCTTACTAAATATGCTCACTTTATTCCGATTGATATTAGTTATCCATTGGAGAAGCTAGCCGAGATTTATGTTTCTATGATTGTGAAGTTACATGGAGTTCCTAAGAGTATTGTATCAGATAGAGATCCTAGATTTATATCGAGGTTTTGGGAAAGTTTGCAAAAGGATTTGGATTCTAAGCTAAGATTGATTTCGGCTTACCATCCGCAAACGGATGGTAAAACCGAAAGGACAATTCAATCGTTGGAGGATTTGTTGCGTGCTTGTGTACTAGAACAAGGTGGTGTTTGGGATAGTTATTTAGCATTGATTGAATTCACCTATAATAACAGTTTTCATTCGAGTATTGGTATGGCACCATTTGAGGCTTTATATGGTCGGAGATGTCGAACACCTTTGTGTTGGCAGGAAACCAGAGAGAGAACGGTAGTTGGACCGAAAATGGTACAACAAACGACGGAAAAAGTGAAGTTTATTCGGGAGAAGATGAGAGCTTCTCAAAGTAGGCAAAAGAGTTATCATGACAAGAGAAGGAAATATCTTGAGTTTCAAGAAGGCGATCATGTGTTTCTGAGAGTTACACCGGTTACAGGTGTGGGTCGTGCTTTGAAGTCGAAGAAGTTAACTTCTCGTTTTATTGAGTCGTATCAGATTACTGCAAGAGTTGGTGTTGTGGCTTATAGTGTGGTGTTGCCTCCGAATCTTTCGAATTTGCATGATGTGTTCCATGTTTCGCAACTTCGAAAGTATGTTCCGAATCAGTCACATGTTATTCCTATGGATGAGGTTGAAGTAAGAGATAACCTTATGGTTGAAGCGTTGCCGGTTAGGATTTTGGATCGTGAAATCAAGAAGCTGAGAGGCAAGGATATCGCGCTTGTGAAAGTGGCGTGGGGAGGTGCTGCGGAAGGCAATATGACTTGGGAACTGGAGAGTGGGATGTGCGAGTCGTATCCGGAGTTGTTTGAATCAGGTAATATTTTCGAGGACGAAAATTTCTAAATTGGGGGAGAGTTGTAACACCCTGATTCGATAATTCCCATTTTTGTTGAGTCTTTTATTTTATTTGTGTGATAATTATTTTATTCATGAAATTGATATGATAATATGACATGTTGATGTGGTATGTTGATATGATTTGTGATTATACCGTTTTGTGAACTTTCGGGTAAAATTAGATTGGAAGGTATTTTAGACTTTTACTAATTAGTGATAAGTTAGAATTAGATGGAATTATATTTTTGTGAGAAAAATGATATTTGGTGGAAGAAAATAGTTAGTAAGAGAAATAGAGAGAAAATAATATAAGAGTGGCAAAGAGAAAGAAAAGAGAATAGAAAGGGAATAGAAGAGAAAGAAAGGAAGAGAAGAGAAAAGAGGAGAAAAAGAAGGAAAAGCTTGGATTCTTCAAGATTTCTCCTAGGAATCGAAATAATCGGGTAAGGGTGATATACATTGTTATCTTAATCTTGTGTATGATTATGTATGTGAGTTAATGATTGGGTTTTGGTTTTGATGAAGTTTAGAGAAGATGAATAGTTAGGGTTTTGGTGAAATTGTGAGAAATTGGTGGATTAATTGGTTAGAAATCGTTATAATCGAAATATGATAGTTAGTATATGCTGTTGAACATGTTTATGAAAGTATTTTGGATATTTGGAGATGTTTGGTAGGTCTGTCACGCAACTGAGAAATTCTGGAATTCACAGTTGTCGCTCAGCGAGAATTCCAGGGATTTCCTCGCTCAGCGAGCGAGAGGGCGCTCAGCGAGCCTGTAGGTTTTTGAGGAAACTGTGTTTTTAATCCGTAGCTTTAGTTTCGGTTATCCGTTTTAGGCGTTCCTTATATCGATTCGAAGCTAGAAACGTGTAAAAACTAATGATGCTAAGAAATGTAATTTTTAGCTGACTTTCACTCGACTTTTCTGATAATACGTAAATGAGTTAATTATGAAAATGTGGGTTTGATATGATGGTGTGGCCGCTTGGCAAATGAATGCATTGCTTGAATTGAATGCAATTGTATGCTAATTGAATGAGTTAAGTGCATAATTATATTGTGAATAATGTATGCATTTTCAAGAATGTTGTGTGTCATTTTGCATGTGAAGCATAATGTATACATTCTTGTGATGTGGGATTCTTTGTGAATCCGTTGTAGCATTGTGTGCTCATGTGGAGTGTGAGAGATGACTACAACACGATCGTGTGCCCATGTGGGGTGTGAGCAATCAGATTGTGTGCCCGTGTGGGGTGTGAGCAATCCAGAAACATCGTGTGGCCATGTGGCGTGTGAGCGATGGGAGATTTATTCACATTGATTATGTGCCCGTGTGGGGTGTGAGCAATCGGATTGTGTGTCCGTGTGGGGTGTGAGAAATCCATAAACATTGTGTGCCCATGTGGAGTGTGAGCAATGAGTGAACATCGTATGCCCGATGGGGAGTTACTTTAGGTAACGAGCGATGGTTCCATTAGTTCCTGAGTGAACTTGTTGATGATTGAGTCAGTACCGCATTTGCATCTGCATAGAGTCGTGTGTCGGTCTCTATGATTTGCATTTATCATCTATAATTGATGTTGGTGAATAAACATGAATAATGTATGTTTATTAGAGTGATTGATATTGAAGAATAAACATGAATGTAGATATTTATGTCTAATAGTGTGAATAGTGAATTGGTGCATGATGAATATGCTTGAATTGTGTGTGTATATATATATATATATATATATATATATATATATGTATATATATATATATATATGTATATATATATATGTATATATATATATATATATATATATATATATATATATATATATATATATATATATATATATATATATATATATATATATGGGCGATGAGAAGTGATTGTGGTGAGAACTTGTTTATGTGCATTTGATATGTTGAGATATATAATTATATGCAATGTTATTATGATAATGTTTCTCACCCTTCTGCTGTTTTATGATACTCTATGAGGCATTGCAGAGTAGGTTGCTGGATGGTTCTTTTTGTGAAGCTCGTCTTCATCTTTTTGGTCGGTTGGTTCTGATATGTAGCACCGAATAGATAGGGTCGGCTTGATTCCTGTTGTGAATACATTTGTATATGTATTTTGATGATATATGTGTTATGTAAACATGAAATATTTTGGTGATTCAAACTTGTTGAAATATTTATGATAAGTATATAAGTTTGCAATTGTTATGCTTGTTTCCGCTTGTAACACCCCAAATTTGCCCTCTTCATTTTAAGCATCATCATCATATCATAATCATCATAAGCATGTCATATCCTTGGCATCTTGGCATAGAAAAATAAAGCATAACACTCTCATGTTCTAGCATTGGGCATATGATCAACTATTGGTGTATTTGAGGCCTTACAAGCCATATCAAGAGGCCAAGTGGACTTTTCCAAGTCCCATGAAGAGTCTACATGACATTCACAAGCTCAAGATCCTTTATAAAAGACCAGAAGGTTGGGAGGTCATCAGAGAATCCAAGCTAGGGCAAGCTCCTACACATTGGTTCCCAAATTAAGGTTTCACTTTCAAGCAGGGATTCTTTGTGACTTTGGCTATTTCATGTGGGCAAAGTCCTTCATATGATAAGAGGTTCCTATGGATGAAATTTGGTGAGAAAATTCCTTATGGAAGGCAGTTATTTCATTAGTTGCTTGCATAAGAAGAAATTGGTCAAACTGGTCATTTGAAAAGTCAACTGTGAGAATTCAAGGGGTCCAATCCCATTTTTCAAGTCAAGGGATGTCCTTAAGGTCTTAGAAGAGGTTTGGAAAAGTCAAAGATCAAGAATCAAGGGGTTTTGAAGAACTTTTCATTTTTGGCACATGGCTTGTAATGAAAGTTTCCATTTTTGGCAAGTTTTGCCCTAATTTTAAAAGCCTTCTTTCATGATGAAGATGATCTCAAATGAATTTCCATTAAACATGAAAGTTGTAGGGTATGTTCTCCCATTTTCAGAAAGTACAAGTGCATTTTCATAGACTTCATGAATCAAAAGTTATGGCCAATCGAAATTCATCCATTTTTTGGGTTTCACCATATTTCCAAGTTTACACCATTTGCAAAAACTCACTTAATTCATTTTCAAGCCAACCTATGGAAAAATTTGAGTCACTATATCACAATACATAGCATGGAAGTCATTTGGCTCAAGAAGTTTCACCAAAATCGTGTATGGAATGTGAGTTATTTCACTAAGTGCAAAAATGCAAAAGCATTCACAAAGCATGATCCACTTACATCCAATGGCCAGGATTGATTCAGGGGTAATTTAGGGATGAAATGAGATCAGCATGTGCACAAGGAGAGAGGATTGCACGAGCCATCCACCTCATCACCACTTTCATGCAAAATTGCAAAAGGATCCTGTAAACACCCCAAATTTTCCCTCACCTATTCATACCATGGCTTGTGATCTTTTCCTATGCATAAGTTCAATCATAGCATCTCATACCACATATTTGCTTCACTGCATTGATTCAAAGTCATCTGCATCTAGGGTTTGTGATCTGAGCCATCCTTGAACCATTTGAGCCACTCCAAAGGTCATCAATCACTTCAAAGGGGTCAATGTATGTTCCTTGCAGAGTATTCATGAACATGTCGGCCATTTCTCTTTCCGACATGGGTGGTTGGACAGCAGCAGCAAGCTGTCTCCACCTTTGGGCATATTCCCTGAAGCTCTCTCTGGAGGATTGAGACATTCCCATCAGAAGGGTCCTGTTAGGGGCCATTTCCAAATTGTATTGGTACTGTCTGACGAAAGCTTCAGCTAGGTCCTTCCAGCATCTGATAGTAGCTCTGGTCAAGTGAGAGTACCACTCCCTTGAAGCCCCAGTCAAACTATCTTCAAAATAGAACATCCACAGTTTCTCATCCATGGTGTATGCTTTAAGTCTTCCCAGAAAAGACTGCAAGTGAGTTCGTGGATAGGAAGTTCCATTGTACTTCTCGAAGCACGAGGGTTTAAACTTATGGGGAATTCTTACCCCATCCACTAACCCCATGTCCATGACATCAAAACCTAGGGAATTTTGAGACTCCAGAGATCTCAACTTCTCAGCATTTCATCGAACCTCCTGTCATAGACTTCATCCCCAGCTCCCATTACAGTAAACTGCTCTTCCTGGGGGTCTTCCTGTAAGATCCTTCCTCTAGTGGTATTTCCTTGCACATTACCCGGGATGTTAACTTCCGTATGTAGATGAGGCCCATATACTGGTGGGTTAACATTAGGCTATCCCCTTTCATTGTTACTTGTTCCTCCAGTTCCCAGAGGAGGCTCTTCTGGGGTTTGTCTTTCTACCAATGCCCTCAATCTTTCTTGACTTTGAGCCAAGCCATTCATTACCTCCATGAATTGGGTCATTTGGTTTCTCATCTCCAACCTTTCGTTAGCCATCTGAGTCCTGACCTCTGTCAGATCTTGCTGTACTTGGTCCATTTGGATACCAGGAAGGTTGTTGCGAGTAGGATATCTGTGCGGACGGTTGAGAGGGAACACCCGACGGCGAGCAATAATTCCTAAGCCACAACAGAGTTAGAAACAAAATAAAGTAAAGGCAAACCTACAAAACAAAACAACAGTCAGTATGCAATGCAGTATGCTTATTTTTTTCCAAGGTATCCAACTTGGCTCTTGGTTTTGACCTTTCCAGACCCTGAGGAAGATGCTTTGATGTGGCTTGAGAGAAAGAAAACTTAGTGAAACAAACTGACAAATATATTACAAATAGTGAATAATACATAGTCTATTTTTACAACATATGCCCCTGAAGGGTCAAAATCCAACATAAAAGAAAAGTACATCAAATGGAAATAACAACAAGCAAAATAGTCAAACATCTAAGCCAAACTCATCCTCCTTGACCTCTTTCAAAAGTGCTTCAGTTACAGGACCAGCCGGATGCTCTGTGATGTTCCTGATAAGAAGGTTTCTGGTGGAAATAGCAGTGGTTAGCTTCTTGTGCCTATCTTGGTCCTTTGACCTCTTCACACCAGCCCTAATCTTCAATTCTGAAATCTCCTTCCGGGCTGCCAATAAAGCCTCCTGTTGTTTCTTCTCATTAGCCTCCAACTGCTCAATCCTGGCTTGAGTTCTCTTATCTTCTTGAGTGCGAGCTTCAGTGATCCTGACCCACCTAGCTTGACTTTCCTCTAGATAGAGATCAATCCTAGCCTTCTGAAACTGGGCCTCTTTACAGGCATTCTTCAATATTTGCTCTCCAACCCTTGATTTCTTGATGTAGTCTTCTGCTTTCTCAATCTTGGCCAGATGTTCCACTCTGAGCTTCTCCAACCTCTCAATGTCTATACGACCATCACTCCTATCCCAGAGGGTCTTCTTCAGAGCTTGAGACAGGTTCTCATTCATTTCCTTCAGCTTCTCAAATTCTTCCAAGCTGACAGTGGTTGGAGGTGGCACTGTGGAAGGTCCAGGTGTATCCTCAATGGTGAAAGGCATCCCAGAAATCTGAGCCCTAGCATGAGACCACTCATAATACTGAGCTGAAGCCACATTGTTGCATCTCCCAAGAATGGCCATCCCTTTGGTCTGGATGTTGTCCCAAGCCCAAGATGCTTGTCTGACAACAGCTATATTAGGCTTTATCTCACAATACAGGGTTTCAGCCAAGTCTTGCACTCTAGGAGGGTGAACCAAAGCATAGCCCAATTGTCTTTTAAACAACAAAGGATTGTAATTGATGCAACCCTTCACTCCTATTAGAGGTACATTGGGATACTGCCCACAGCTAGTGATTATGTCTCTGCCTTTGGTGCTCTGGGTGCACCATCTGATGTCATCTGAAGTCAAAGCAATAAGCCTCCTGGACCAATTCTTCTGTTGGTGAGGGTTCAGGAAGGCATCAGTCTTGGGTAAGTGTTTAAGCAGCCAAGTGTGAAATAGAGGAGCACAGCATCTCACCAATCTCCCTCTCTGCTTCTCATTCCTCTGATGAACAGAATAATAGATATCCCCCAGCAATGTGGGCACTGGGTTCCTCAAAAGGAAGATATGAATGGCATTCTTGCTGATAAACTTGGGCTCATCTGCAAAAAGTATAACCCCATATATATTGAGGGCTAACAATGCACAAACTTCCTTCCATTCTCCCAAGGAGGCCTTCAAGATGGCCTGAGAAGTTAGAAAGTCCAAGTGCAAACCAGGGATCCCAGCCTTTGTTGTCATGTTCTGCTCAATCAAAACAGGCTCTAAATACAGTGCTTTTACCACTTCTCCATTGCTGGGAGAAGCCATCTCAGGGTTGAAGGGGACACCACCCCTGACAGGTACTCCAACCAATGATGAAAACTCTTCTAACAGAGGTCCTAACTGAAAGTTCTGGAAAGTGAAGCATCTCAAAGGAGGGTCATAAAACTGTAGGCAGGTGTGGATCAAACTCCTCTGAGAAGAGTCCAGGTCCATAACCATATCAAGGATGCCTCCATAATGCTCTCTGAATAATGGGATGTGGTCTGGAGTGATAAGTGCCTGAACCTGCCTGATGCCAGCTAGCACAGGCTCAAAGAAATGGTATGAAATGCTGCTCTTCTTGGGTGCCATGACTGCTGATGAAGAGCTGAAAACAGATGCTGATGATGAAGACTGATTCTGGTGATGAGCCACTGATGGGCTGAGACTAGTGACAAAAGTAGCTGAAGTAGGAAACTGATGAAGATTGCTGAAGCTGATAACTGATGAACAGGGGTCTATGCAGATGAAGGGGTCAAAACCAAGCCAGATGTAATATGGATACCCTGAAAAACAAATAAACAAATGTTAAATGATGCAATGATGATGTATGCAAATGATATGCAAGGGTTTGTGATCAAGCTGGATCTGATTACTGCCTTGATATAAAAGGTCCATGTATGTTTAAGAAGTCCAGATGGAGGTTCAGAAGTCCAGTAACTAAGGTGGGGGACTCAAATAAAGAGTCACATGTCCAGGGTTAAATCACAAGAACTGTCCAAAGTGAAGCATTCTTAAATAAAACAAGTATCAGGGTATGATGTGGCCAAGGGTTCCTGCAAACCTGTAAACAGCCCAACCCCCTCACAGGTAGTGTTCTAAAACAAGGATCCTCAGACTTGGATCAGTTATGAGAAGTGTAAACACTTCTAACCCGGAGGTATAGTGTTTACAATAACCATAAAAGATCCTCCTCTAATTCACCTCAGTTTCTGAAGGTCAATCATAACGGTCATCCAGACTTAGCAGGCTTCCCAGATAGCCCTAGCACTACAGGAAATCTGTAGCACAGAGTTCTCAAGAAGAAACCCACATCTGAACCGTGTTTCATATTCCCGCACCAGACCGAAATGGAATGGGAAAGAACATGAACCACTCTAGCCTAGGTGTCACTCAGGTCCCAGGTATAGGACCTTAAACTCTCAATGAACCCCACCCAGCAAGACAAAAGAACAGATCCAACAATGATAACAGTATGACAGTATGATGTATATAAAGCTGTAAAGAAAGCAATAAATAACTGTACATAAAGCAATAAATAAAGCAACTATATAAACACAATTAGCACATAACACCCCAGTAAACACAAATCAAACAAGCGCTAGGAGGAACCCACAAAAAGAACCAGAAGCCCTGGTTACAGTATAAGGGTCCCCAGCAGAGTCGCCAAGCTGTCGCTCCCACCAGATGACACCTGGTCAGAAGGGGTACAGACGCGAACGGTCGGCGAAAGAGAGAAGGGAATGAATAGAGTCGCCAGATAGGCATTTTTATCCCGAAGGAAAGGTAATGCTGCATAAACCTGAGAAAAGATATGGATAAGACGGTTGCGAACCAGAGAGACTGAGAAAGGGGGTTGGTTACAACCTGGGAAGGTATTAACACCCAGATTGTCCGCCGTACTCGACGGGATCAACTCTTAAAAGATTTGTGTTTTAAAGGGGTAGGGTCAGTGCTATCTGTGTATCAAAGCTGGAAAGAATGCAAGTGTTAGTGCTAAAAGAAAAGGTGTAGTGTATAAGTGAAGTGTCAGTGTAAGAAAGAATGAAGTGCTCAAGACATTGAGGCTAAAAGAATGATGCTAGAAGGAGGGGGGATATACAAAGACTTTTGTTCGATAATTGTTAAGTTATGCCTACGTATCCTCTCGTGCAATGAGGAAGTCAGAACATCGTAGTTCGACCCAAAGAGACTGAAAGATGAATTGACTTGTGAACTGCTTACTTGTCTATGCTCAAGTGTATGACCTTTCTGGCTCAGGTGCAAACTGTCTTGCATTAGACGGAAGAAGCGAGTTCTCGTTTGTGAGTGAATGAGGTGAGAAAAGAATCCCGAAGGAGGCGATTATTGTTTGTTTTTTGTGTTTTCAGTCTTTTATTGCTTTTGAGAGTTTGTCATAAGTTAATGAGCTTAAGCCTAAACTAATGGGTTAGTAAACTCATCACATCTTCCCTCTGATTAGGGGTAACGAGAGTACCTTAAGTGTGAAGTCAGCATCTCACACTTAATCACCCTGATGTAGGATTAAGATCATTAACCTACTTGTGATTATTTAGATGTTTTTGTTGTTTTTGTTTAGTGTTGAGTAATGTGATTAAGCCATAATCAGGGATTAAACAGACTCATTACACCATCCTAATAGAAGGATAATAGATGAGAATGTTTAAGCTGAGGAAGACTCCTCAACTTAATCCATGATTAGGGATTAACCTCATGACAAAACAATGCCTTTATTAAATGGATTTTAGTTAATGGTAAGATGAATAAGTGAGTTTTATGGTTTGTAAGACAACTTGAGGGGGACTTGTCCATTAACACTAGGGTTAGTCCTTCTTAACCAATTAAGGAAGAATTAGAACCCTAATGCAAGGCCCAAGTTACAAGCTTGATGTCTTGATGGTTATTAAGTGGATTAATTAAAGAATTTAAACAACATTAAGGGTTTAACACTTAGGATTAAAGTTATACACTCCATCCTAATAGAAGGATGCAGGCATAAGCTTAATCACAAAGCCTTAAAACCTTTAGGGTTTAGTCCTTGATTATGAGATGAGAAGAGAAGACTCAAAGATGACACAAAGGAAAAACTAAATGGGGGACTAATCAAACCCTAATTGTTATCATGCTTGGTTATTCCTAGGGTTTGTGAAGCTTAAGAGGAAAGAATCTTCAAAGAGCCACCAAGGAGAGAAGCAGAGGAAAGGAGAAGAAGAAAGGAGAAGCAAAACAACTTGCTTCACTCAAGAAGTCAAGTTGCTTGAAGAAAGAAGGTAAGATAGACAAGAATGAGCAAGCTCAATCCAAAGCACAAGATAAAATGCAGCAATGAGGCATAAGAGAAATGAAAAGAGATTGTGAGAAGTGAAGGCAAATTCACTTCTCAATGCAACTTACCACCTGAAAAGTTAGTAAAGAAATGAAATGCAATGCAAAATGAGATGAAATGTGATGATGCAAACCAAAACCAGAGGCATGAGTATGATGTTAATGATGATAAGAGATGATGCAAACATGAGGCAAGGCATGAGAATGATCATACAAACACATGGATGCAAGAGAAGCATGCTTTGAACCATGAATGTTCATGAAAAGTTATGGAATGCAAAAGACATATAACATGGCAAATGAAAGATGCAATGATCAAACATGATTCTAATATGTCTTAAGATGTATTATGAATCAAATTGATGCACAAAATGTCATGGCAAGTCATGGTATGCAAGCAAATGGAAGATGGATGCAAAGGAAGGCATAAATTAGGGTTATATGCAACACAAAAAGAAAAAATTCAAAACCAGAAGCAAATAACATGATAAAAAATTGAAAATGCAATCAAAGGAACCCTAAACCTATACAAACTCACTTCCCAAAGGAGGGGATCTAACTCTTAACCTATTGAAAGTTGTGAATTTCCTAAGATTGCTAGGGTTTTAAGGTACCTTATCAAGAAAAATGCAAAACAAATTGAAAATGCAAGATAAATTCAAACCAATTTTATCCTATAAACTACATGCTATACAAGATGCAATGCAAAAAGAATCATCATCCAACTCTCAATGGTTAGGCAGAAATGAATTTTTGAAGTTTGTCACAAAATATTGCCTCAAAATGAATTTAATTCCAAAGAAAATAATCAAAAGGCATCAAGAACAGAAAATAAATTTGGTTTGAGAGTTGGACAATGTTTCTAAATGTTCCTAAATGCAACATGAATTTTTTTGTGATTTTTAAATACCTAAAAGTATTTTTAATTAATTAATTTTCATTAATTAATTAAAAATAAACTTTTAAATGATTTAAAAATAATTTTTAATGCAAAAAATAAAAATAAAAATATTTTTGTGTTCTGAAAAATAATGAAAATCTTGACAAAAATATTCATAATTTTTAAACATTTTTTGCTATTTTTAATAATTCGTGCAAAATAAATCAAAAGAAAATGAATTAAAATGAAAATAAATGAAAGTAAGCAGATCTGAAGGCTGAGATTCAAAGCTGGGAGTCCAGGGTTGACTGCGCGCGCTATCCTATGGCTGGCATTTAAACTGACTAAACCTAATTAATTAATTTAATTAAATGGAATTAGGGCTTTAATGATAGATCCAGGCCATTGAAACGCGCGGGGGATTGACTTAGTCAACCAGATCAAGGGTCCATATTCAAACCTGGCTAACCCTAATTAATTAGCCCTAATTATTTTCAGGTCACCGGAGACGAGCTCCGGTCGTCTTCTCCGGTGACCTCCCTCCCTGAAAATCTCAAAAACACTCCCTAGGTCAAATCAAACCCCCCAAATCTCCAGAAATGATCCTCAAGTCCCCTAGAACAAGAATCCAGCATCAAATTTCATTTATTCATCATCAACAACAAGATTCGAACAAAAACTTAAAACTGAACAAAATTTCAGAACATCCATACAACCTCAAAACTCAATCATTTTCAAAAATAAAAGGTTCAGTGTGATCAGGAGAGCATGCTTTATCATTTAGAAACAAGAAATAAGAGTTCTGGAAAAATGAATTTCCATGGCTACCTGAATCGAAGCTTTCAACCCAAGAGCTTCTGGACCAGTTTCTTGCTTCCAATCAACTCCAGTGACCTCCCTCAAGTGTTTGCAAAGCTTATCTGGAGTTTATTTGGGCTAGTTTGAGAGATTGCTTGAGTTCTGTTCAAAGAGGGGAAGAAATCGTATTTGGTTTATGTGAGGTTTCAGGGATGAGTGAGGGCAGGGAAATGATCAGGGGAGTGTGCTGAGATGTTTTGTGAAGTTTGTTTTTGTGTTTGATGCTTGTGCTGTGTGTTTCGAATGGTTTTGCAAGTTGGAGGATTTTTGGTAACTATGGCTTGGAGAGTGTTTCAGCATGAGTTGTTATGTGTTATGGCTTTCCTTTGGTCCACTTATCACTCATGGATAGGTCTGTGGAGTTGGTGTGCCCTATTGTGATTGGTATGGGTCTTTTGCCAAAAAGTCAAGCTTTGTGTAAGAGAGGTATGGGCTCATGGCTATCCAAGGACAAGAGGGGTGTCCTGCACAACAAGAAGTGAGGAGAACCATAGGATCAATTTTGAAGTCAGCCAGCAAATGGATTAGGGTTTGAGTGAGGTTTTGCAACTTTGATCAACTTTGGCCCTTTTGAAGTTTCTTGATCCACAAGTCATAAAAATGAGTGAACTTTTGATGCAATCTGATCTTTAGGCCTTGGTTTATGTTTGTGTAAAGATTAGAAGTCCATTTGATAACACAATTTGTCTTGGCAAGTGATTTTGCAACTTTGCCTCTTTGGTGCATAGCTTGAAATTATGTGATTTTTCCCAACTTTGACAAGCCATAAATTTTGATTCAAAATGAATTAGAATGATTTCTTGTACTTTTTGAAAAGGGAATGATCCATTCTACAACTTTCATGACCAAAGTTTTCTCATTTGAGGCATTTTTGAATCAAAAAGCAAGGGTTGAAAAAGTTTCCTAAAATGGCAAGTTTCCATTACAAGTCATTTTCCCAAAAAGTCAACTTTGCAAATGGCTTGAAATTCTTCAATTTTGTGAACTTCTAACATCTTCTATGATCAAATAAAGATCATACATAATCAAAATTATGATGAACACCCTTTGGTTGGGTCATTGGGGGCCTCAGATGCCCTGATTTTGCACTGTCTTGCTCAAAAAGTCAACTCTTGATCAGATGCCTTACCCATGGAATTTCTTCATGAAAATTGATATGCATGATCCCTATACCATATAGAGACCAATAGAAACAAGAATGACCAAAAAATTTGGAGTTATGGCCTTTGAAACCAAAAACCTAATTCTAGGTCATCTGTGCAGTCAAACCTGGCTCTGCTTCCATGCCCATCTCAGTTCTTGTGATTTTTTTTTGACATTCTTGACTTTGAGAGGATATAACATGATGCTTGAACATACATGGACCCCTTTGAAATGATTGAAGACCTTTGGAGTGGCTCAAATGGCTCAGGGATTGCTCAGATCACAAACCCTAGATGCAGATGACTTAGAAGCAATGCAGTGAAGCAAATATGCAATATAAGATGCTATGATTGAACTTATGCATATGAAAAGATCACAAGCCATGGTGTGAATGGGTGAGGGAAAATTTGGGGTGTTTACAGCATATTGTTTGTAAACCCTAATTTATGCCTTCCCTTGCATCCTTCTCTCATTTGCTTGCATTCAATGACTTGCCTTGACATTTTGTGCATCCACATGATCCATAATACATCTTAGGACATATTAGAATCATATTTGATAATTGCATCATTCCTTTTCCATGTTATATTTCCATTTCATCTCATAAACATTCATGAATCTTTATGGTTCAAAGCATGCTTCATTTGCATCCTTATGCTTGTTTGATCACTCTCATCTCTTGTCATGTGTTTGCATCATCTCTTAGCATCATTAACATCATGTTTATGCTTCTGACTTTGGTTTTCATCAAGACATTTCATCTCATTTGCATTGCATTTCATTTCTTTTGCTAACTTTCCAGGTGGTAAGTTGTTTTGAGAAGTGAATTTGCCTTCACTTCTCACAATCTCTTCTCATCTCTCTTGCATCATTGCTGCATTTTATCTTTGTA
The DNA here is from genome assembly GCA_963966055.1 of Lathyrus aphaca. Lineage (NCBI taxonomy): Eukaryota > Viridiplantae > Streptophyta > Magnoliopsida > Fabales > Fabaceae > Lathyrus > Lathyrus aphaca. The sequence continues at coordinate 213,780,386 of OZ014521.1, forward strand.
TTAGAGTGAGCTTGCTCATTCATGTTCATCTCTTACTTTCTTTCTTCAGGCAACTTGTCTTCTTAAGTGAAGCAAGTTGTCTTGCTTCTCTCTGCTTCTTCCTCCTTTCATCTGCTCCTCTCCTTGGTGGTTCTTTGAAGATCTTTCTCTCCTAGGCCTCACAAACCCTAGGATCTCCAAGTATTATAACAATTAGGGTGTGATTAGTCCCCCATTTAGTTTTACCTTTGTGTCATCTTTAAGTCTTCTCTTCTCATCTCATAATCAGGGACTAAACCCTAAAGGTTTTAAGGCTTTGTGATTAGGGTTATGCCTGTATCCTTCTATTAGGATAGAGTGTATAACTTTAATCCTAAGTGTTAAACCCTTAATGTGTTTAAATCTTTTAATTAATTCACTTAATAATCATCAAGACATCAAGCTTGTAACTTGGGCCTTGCATTAGGGTTCTAATTCTTCCTTAATTGGTTAAGAAGGACTAACCCTAGTGTTAATGGACAAGTCCCCCTCAAGTTGTCTTACCAACCATAAAACTCACTTCTTAATCTTACCATTAACTAAAATCCATTTAATAAAGGCTTTGTTTTGTCATGAGATTAATCCCTAATCATGGATTAAGTTGAGGAGCCTTCCTCAGCTTAAATGCTCTCATCTATTATCCTTCTATTAGGATGGTGTAATGGGTCCATTAAATCTCTGATTATGGCTTAATCTCATTACCCAACACTAAACAAAAACAACAAAAACATCTAAATAATTACAAGTAGGTTAATGATCTTAATCCTACATCATGGTGATTAAGTGTGAGGTGCTTACTTCATACTTAAGGTATTCTCCTTACCCCTAATCAGAGGGAAAATGTGATGAGTTTACTAGCCCTTGATTTAGGCTTAAGCTCATTAACTTATGACAAACTTCAAAAGCAATAAAAAACTGAAAACACAAAAACAAACAATAATCGTCTCCTCCGAGATTCTTTTCTCACCCCATTCACTCACAAACGAGAACTCGCTTCTTCCGTCTAATGCAAGACAGTTTGCACCTGAGCCAGACAGGTCATACACTTGAGCATAGACAAGTAAGCAGTTCACAAGTCAATTCATCTTTCAGTCTCTTTGGGTCGAACTACGGTGTTCTGACTTCCTCATTGCACGAGAGGATACGTAGGTATAACTTAACAGTTATCGAACAAAAGTCTCTGTATATTCCCCCTCTTTCCAGCATTGTTCTTTTAGCCTCATTTACTTGGGCTTCATACTCCTGTTCTTACACTGACACTTCTTTTATACACTTCACTTTTCTTTTAGCACTGACACTTGCATTCTTTCCAGCTTTGATACACAAATAGCACTGACACTAACCCTTTAAAACACAAATATTTTAAGCGTGGATCCCGTCGAGTACGGCGGACAATCTGGGTGCTAATATCTTCCCAGGTTGTAACCAACCCCCTTTCTCAGTTTCTCTGGTTCGCGACCGTCTTATCCATATCTTTCTAGGTCTATGAAGCATTACCTTTCCTCCGGGATAAAAATGCCTAGCTGGCGACTCTTGTCCTCTGAGTTCACCCTTGTGTGTTCTCTCCTTTTCACCGACCGTTCAAGTCTGTACCCCTCTTGACCCGGTGTCATTTGGTGGGAGCGATAGCTTGGCGACTCTGCTGGGGAACCTTATACTGTAACCAGGGCTTCTGGTTCTTTTTGTGGGTTCCTCCTAGCGCTTGTTTGATTTGTGTTTACTGGGGTGTTATGTGCTATATGTGTTTATGTATTTATGTTATTGATTTATGTACAGTCTTGTTTATTGCTTTCTTTACAGTTTTATACATCATACTGTCATAATGTCATCTTGCTGGATCTGGTTTGTTGTTTTGATGGGTGGGGTTATATTGAGAGTTTGAGGTCTTATACCGGGGGCCTGAGTGACACCTAGGCTAGAGTGTTTCATGTTCTTTCCCATTCCATTTTGGTCTGGTGCAGGAATATGAAACACGATTCAGATATGGGTTTCTTCTTGAGAACTCTGTGCTACAGATTTCCTGTAGTGCTAGGGCTATCTGGGAAGCCTGCTAAGTCTGGATGACCTTTATTACGACCTTCAGAAACTGAGGTGAATTAGAGAAGGATCTTTTATGGTTATTGTAAACACTGTACCTCCGGGTTAGAAGTGTTTACACTTCTCATAACTGATCCAAGTTTGAGGATCCTTGTTTTAGAACATTATCTGTGAGGGGGTTGGGCTGTTTACAGGTTTGCAGGTACCCATTGGCCACATCATACCTTGATACTTGTTTTGTTTAAGAATGCTTCACTTTGGACAGTTCTTGTGATTTAACCCTGGACATGTGATTCTTTATTTGAGTCCCCCACCTTGGTTACTGGATTTCTGAACCTCCATCTGAACTGCTTGAACATACATGGACTTTATATCAAGACAGATAATCAGATCCAGCTTGATCACAAACCCTTGCATATCATTTGCATACATCATCATTTGCATCATTTAACATTTGTTTATTTGTTTTTCAGGGTATCCACATTATATCTGGCTTGGTTTTGACCCCTTCATCTGCATAGACCTCTGTTTCATCAGCTATCTGCTTCAGCTATTCTCTTCAGTTGTTTGCTTCAGTCATCCTCATCATCAACAGCATCAGCCTATTAGTGGTCCATCTCCAGTACCAGTCTTGATCTTCATCAGCACTTGTCTTCAACTCTTCATCGGCAGTCATGGCTCCCAGGAAGAGCAACATATCATACCATTTCTTTGAGCCTGTGTTGACTGGCATCAGGCAGGTCCAGTCACTTATCACCCCTGACCATATCCCATTATTCCGAGAGCATTATGGAGGTATCCTGGATATGGTTATGGACCTGGACCCTTCTCAGAGGAGCATGATCCACACTTGCTTACAGTTTTATGACCCTCCTTTGAGATGTTTCACATTTTCAGACTTCTAGCTAGGACCTCTGTTGGAGGAATCATCATTGATTAGAGTACCTGTCAGGGGTGGGATCCCCTTCAACCCAGAGATGACTTCTCCCAGCAATGAAGAAGTGGCAAAAGCACTGTACCTAGAGCCTATTTTGATTGAGCAGAATATGACAACAAAGGCTGGGATCCCTGGTTTGCACTTGGATTTCTTGATTTCCCAGGCCATCCTGAAGGCCTCCTTGGGAGAATAGAGGGCAGTCTGTGCACTGTTAGCCCTCAGCATATATGGGGTTATACTGTTTGCAGATGATCCCAAATTTATCAGCAATAATGCTATTCATCTTTTCCTTCTGAGGAACCCAGTACCCACATTGCTGGGAGATTTCTATTACTCCATTCATCAGAGGAATGAGAAACAAAGAGGAAAGTTGGTGAGATGTTGTGCTCCTCTGTTTCACACTTGGCTACTCAAACACCTACCTAAATCAAATGCCTTCCTGAATCCCCACCAACAGAAGAATTGGGCTAAGAGACTTATTGCTTTGTCTTCAGATGACATCAGATGGTGCACCCAGAGCACCAAAGGCAAGGACATAATCACTAGCTGCGGGCAATACCCAAATGTACCTATGATAGGAGTAAAGGGTTGCATCAACTACAATCCTTTGCTATTTAAGAGGCAACTGGGCTATGCTTTGGTTCACCCTCCTAGAATGCAAGATTTAGCTGAGACCCTGTATTGTGAGATAAAGCCTAATCTAGCTGTTGTCAAACAAGCATCCTGGGCTTGGGATAACATCCAGACAAAACGGATGGCTATTCTTGGAAGGTGCAATAATGTTGCTTTAGCTCAGTACTATGACTGGTCTCATGCTAGAGCTCAGATTACTGGAATGCCCTTCACCATTGAGGATATACCTGGACCATCCACAACTCAGCCAGCAGCAACTGTCAGCCTGGAAGAATTTGAGAAGCTGAAGGAAAGGAATGAGAATCTGTCTCAAGCTCTGAAGAAGACCCTTTGGGAAAGGAGTGATGGTCGTCTGGACATAGAGAGGTTGGAGAAGCTTAAGGTGGAGCATCTGGCCAAGATTGAGAAAACAGAGGACTACATCAAGAAAGCAAGTGCTGGGGAGCAAATATTGAAAAATGCCTGCAAATAATCCAAGTTTCAGAAGGCTAGGACTGATCTCTATCTGCAAGAAAGTCAGGCTAGGTGGGTCAGGATCACTGATGCCCGGACACAAGAAGATCAGAGAACTCAAGCCAGGATTGAGCAGTTAGAGGCCATCGAAAAGAAGCAGCAGGAGGCTTTGCTGACAGCCCAGAAGGAGATTTCAGAGTTGAAGCTTAGGGCCGGTTTGAAGAGATCAAAGGATCAGAACAGGCACAAGAAACTGACCACTGCCATTGCCACCCGGAACCTCCTCATCAGAAACATCACAGAGCATCTAGCCGGTCCAGTGACTGAGGCACTTCTGAAGGAGGTTAAGGAAGATGAGTTTGGACTAGATGTCTGACTTTTTGATTGTTGTTGTTTTCATTTGATGTACTTTTCTTTTGTGTTGTATTTTGACCCTTCAGGGACATATGTTGTAAAACAAACTATGTATGATTCACCATTTGTAATATATTTTAGTTTGTTTCTGTTTCTCAAGCAACATCTTCCTCGAGGTCTGGAAAGGTCAAAACCGAGAACCAAGCCGGATACCTTGGAAAACAAATAAGCATGCTGCATTGCATACTAACTTTGTTTTGTTTTGTAGGTTTCACCTTTATTTTTGTTTGTTTCTAACTCTGTTGTGCTCCAGTAAATATTGCTCGCCGCCGGGTGTTCCCCCTCAACCGTACGCACTGGTACCCTACTCGCAACAACCTTCCTGGTATCCAAATGGATCAAGTACAACAGGACCTGACAGAGGTCAGAACACACATGGCTAATGAAAGAGTGGAGATGAGGAACCAAATGGCTCAATTCATGACTGTAATGACTGGCTTGGCCCAGAGTCAGGAAAGGCTAAGGGCATTGGTAGAAAGGAAAAACCACGAGGAACCTCATCCTGGAACTGGAGGAACCAATAATAATGAGGGAGGTCAGCCTCATGTTAACCCACCAGTATTTGGACCTCATCTAGATCCGGAAGTCAATATCCCAAGGAATGTACAGGGCAACACTGCTGCAGGCAGGATCTTGCTAGAAGATCCTCAAGAGGAGCAGTTTATTGTAATGGGAGCTGGAGATGAAGTCTATGATAGGAGGTTTTATGAAATTGCTGAGAAGTTGAGATCTCTAGAGTCTCAAAATTCCTTAGGCTTTGATGTAATGGATATGGGGTTAGTGGATAGGGTAAGGATTCCCCACAAGTTTAAACCCCCGTGCTTCGAGAAATACAATGGAACGTCCTGTCCACGAACTCACCTACAATCCTTTCTGGGGAGACTTAAAGCATACAACATGGATGAAAAACTGTGGATGTTCTATTTTGAAGATAGCTTGACTGGAGCTTCAAGAGAGTGGTATTCACACTTAACCAGAGCTACCATCAGATGCTGGAAGGACCTAGCTGAAGCTTTCATCAGGCAGTACCAATACAATTTGGACATGGCTCCCAACAGGACCCTCCTAATGGGAATGTCTCAGTCCTCCAGAGAAAGCTTCAGGGAATATGCCCAGAGGTGGAGACAGCTTGCTGCTGCTGTCCAGCCACCCATGTCGAAAAGGGAAATGGCCGACATGTTCATGAATACTTTGCAAGGAACATACATTGATAGGCTAGCTGCCTTTTCTTCCACCAGTTTTGCTGACGTAGTTATAGCTGGGGAAAGAATTGAAAGCCTTTTGAAAATGGGCAAAATTTCTGATAATGGTGCAAGTTCGTCCAGTAATCCCAGGAAGCCTTTTGTGGGACCTCGAAGGACCGGCAAGACAAATGCCATTCATGCCAGCAGGGGCAGACCCCAGTATGTCCACAAATCAGTAGCAGCTGTCACTATTCCAGCTTCGATTCCTCAACAATCAGCATATCAACAACCACAACAACCACATTATCAACAGCAAGTGCAATACCCGCCACAAAGAACCTACAACAACAACAACAACAATCAACAACAAAGACCTTTTTCAGCAAAGACCGTCACAGGAAAATAGGGTGATTGACCCTATCCCTATGTCTTATGCTGCCTTATTGCCACAACTCCTGAAGCTCAACTTGGTTGAGTTAAGGACATTGGCACCACCAGATCCCTCCAATCTCCCAAGAAACTATGATGTCAACGCCAGATGTGCTTTCCACTCCAATGCACCTGGCCACAATACAGAAAAATGCAGGGCCTTGCAAATGAAAGTCCAAGATCTGGTGGATTCTAAAGCCCTCAACTTTGCACCCCCTCCAAATGTCAACAAGAATCCTATGCCTAATCATGGCGGGCCGAGGATTAATGCCATTGAGGAAGACAGACCATCTACCTTGATCACCAGTGTTGCACAAATTCGGACACCTCTGGTCGAAATTAAAGCTCAGCTTCTAGAGTGCCAGGTGTTCCCCGGGTGTGAGCTCGGTTGTGGGTATTGCAACATTGCAGTCAACGGGTGTGATAATTTGAGAAGCGACATAGATGGTCTTATCAAGGATGGAATCCTTCAGATCTCAACAACGGCGCCTACAAATCCAGCAATTCCTTTGACAACAATTCCTGAGTCTCCTACAACAGCAGCAACAATCATTCCTACCGATTCATCAATATCATCGGCAATGGCTCCATCCATCACTTCAACAAATCAAATGTCAACAACCCTTTCTTCTACAACATCAGCATCCATTTTATCAGCAGAATCTTCTACAACACCAGCAAGACTTAATGAAGATGTCTCCGCAGTTACCATCTACTATGATCCATCAAATGTTCCTCCCAGCAACAATTTCCAGCAACAAATAGTGGCACGTCCTGCCAGGCCACCAGTCACAATTTACTACGATCCGCACACCATTACAGTACCCTCCTCTGCAGCAGTCAGTCCAGTTACTATTACGGTGCCTGGACCCGTTCCTTATGAAAGTAGTAATGCCATACCTTGGCATTATGGCTCTGATCTTTACTGCAACAGGGAGAAAATCACTCTGGATTCATCAACCTCTTCTCCACAGATTGATAATGTTGGGGGAGGCGGAGGCTTCACCAGAAGCGGACACCTTTTTGCCTCACAAGTGCAAAGACCTAATGCCGAAGCAGAAGCTGCTTCCAAAGCAAAGGGAAAAAGTGTGGTATCTGAAGAGCCGGCTGTCAAAGAAACTCAGAAGACATCTTTTGAACAAGATGTAGACGAGTTTATGAGAATCATAAAGAGAAGTGATTACAAGGTGGTGGATCATCTTCACCAAACTCCCTAAAAAATCTCCATATTATCACTATTGATGTGTTCTGAAGCTCACAGGAATGCATTATTGAAAGTCCTGCACGCAGCATACGTGCCAGAGGAGATTACCGTTAATCAGCTAGAAACTGTGGTAGCAAATGTCAACACCAGCCATGGACTGGGTTTTACCAATGCTGACTTAACAACTGAGGGACGTAACAACAACAAGGCTTTACACATTACCCTAGAGTGCAAGGGTGCTGTTTTATCTCATGTACTGGTGGACACTGGGTCGTCACTCAATGTTCTACAGAAGAAAGCCTTAGTGAAGCTGGAGTACGATGGTTTGGCACTACGTCCGAGTAATTTGGTGGTGAGAGCTTTCGATGGCTCTAAAAGATCAGTGCTTGGGGAGATTGATCTGCCTGTGATGATTGGCCCGCAGACCTTCAAAATTACCTTCTATGTGATGGACATTCAGCCGGCCTACAGCTGTTTTTTGGGTAGACCCTGGATCCATGCCGCTGGCGCTATTACGTCTACCCTTCACCAGAAGCTGAAATTCGAGTGGGAAGGCCAGATCATCACCATCTGTGGAGAAGAAGACATTTTTGTTAGCCATCTGGCTACGTATAAGTACATAGAGATGGATGGGGAAATCCATGAAACTATGAGCCAGGGGTTTGAGGCCCTGAACATTAATGAAGCATCTGCTGTACTGGGAACTTCCATGACGTCTTATCAGCAAGCCAGGAAGGTTGTTGAAGAGGGTATTGCCCAAGGCTGGGGCAAGCTGCTGCCCGTGGAAAATAAGGAAGACAGATTTGGGTTGGGTTACAAACCAACTCAACAAGATCAATCAGAGGCTGCAAAAGGGCCCAACTTTGTCAGCGGGGGAATGCTCACCCCGGATGCTGTAAACAACTTGGAAGACAAGGAGGAAAGCGACCGCAACCTGGAGAGTTGGATACGTCCAAGGATCCCGGGAAGCCAAGTCCTTAACTGGTCTTCCCAGGAAATTATAAGGGTTACTCCTGCAGAGTAATTATTATTTCCTGTATTTTTAAGCATGCATCAAGTCTTGCATCTTGCCCAAGATGACAAGACTCATTTTGTAATCGGGCCATCTTGTAATTTTGTGCAAACAGATCAATCAATGAATATCGGACATCTTTTGCAAATGAGTCTTTTCCTTTTCCACTCACTGTTTTTCATTTTTTCTTTTTGTACAAAATAAAATGGCAATGTTTTTCAAAATGATAACTTCTTTTCACTTTTTCTAAACAAGATTAAAATTGATCACTAAAATAAACAATCTAAAACCTTGCAGAGAGTGCCTTTCAGACTGCACCGACGACAACACAGCTATGACTTCATATGACTTTGACAATCCAATCAATCAAGCCGATGAAGGGGTTGAAGAAGACTATGAGCTACCTGAAGAGCTAGCTAGGTTGTTGAGACAAGAGGAGAAGGTTATCACTCCTCATCAGGAGGAGGTCGAAACGGTTAATCTTGGTACAGAAGAAGATGTGAAAGAGGTTAAGATCGGGGCCTGCCTACAAGATTCAGTAAAGGAACAGCTGATTGACATGCTTCGAGAGTATGTGGATGTTTTTGCTTGGTCTTATTAGGATATGCCAGGGTTGGACACCGATATCGTCATGCACAAGCTACCTCTGAAGGAAGACTGCCCACCGGTGAAACAGAAACTGCGCCGTACTCGCCCAGATATGGCAATGAAGATTAAAGAAGAGGTACAAAAATAGTGGGACGCCGGGTTCCTTGCTGTGACTAGCTATCCGCCGAGGGTTGCTAATATTGTACCTGTACCTAAGAAAGATGGCAAAGTGAGAATGTGTGTGGACTACCGAGACCTGAACAGAGCCAGCCCGAAGGATGACTTCCCTTTACCTCACATTGATGTATTGATTGATAATACGGCCCAGTTCTCGGTATTCTCCTTCATGGATGGATTTTCAGGATACAATCAGATCAAGATGTCACCTGAAGACATGGAGATGACGACTTTTATCACACCCTGGGGCATATTTTGTTATAAGGTGATGCCATTTGGACTGAAGAATGCTGGCGCAACCTATCAACGGGCTATGGTAACATTATTCCATGACATGATCCACAAGGAAATTGAATGTTATGTGGATGACATGATTGCCAAGTCCCTCACAGAAGAAGACCACCTGGTAAATTTGTTGAAGTTATTCAAGCGTCTGAGGAAATACCAACTGAAGTTAAACACCAACAAATGCACATTCGGGGTGCGATCCGATAAGCTGCTGGGATTTATTGTAAGTGAGAAAGGGATTGAAGTTGACCCTGATAAAGTCAAAGCCATTCAAGAAATGCCTGCACCGAAGATTGAAAAAGAAGTTCGGGGTTTCTTAGGTAGATTGAACTACATTTCACGGTTCATATCTCACCTTACAGCAACCTGTGAACCTTTGTTCAAGCTGTTAAGAAAAGAACAAACGGTCAGGTGGAACGAAGACTGCCAGAGGGCTTTTGACAAAATCAAGGAATACTTGCAAGAGCCTCCTATCCTTATGCCTCCAGTTGAAGGAAGACCTCTAATCATGTACTTGACAGTATTAGAAGAGTCAATGGGGTGTGTGTTGGGCCAGCATGACGAGTCTGGTCGAAAAGAGTATGCAATATACTACCTAAGCAAAAAGTTTACCGACTGTGAACAACGTTATTCACTGCTCGAGAAAACTTGCTGTGCTTTAGCGTGGGCTGCTCGCCGACTGAGACAGTATATGTTGACCCACACTACCTTGTTGATCTCAAAGATGGACCCAGTCAAGTACATATTTGAGAAGCCAGCACTTACCGGACGGGTTGCGAGATGGCAAATGATTCTCACAGAATATGACATTCAGTACACATCTCAGAAAGCCATCAAGGGCAGTGTATTGTCTGATTATCTTGCTGAGAAACCCATTGATGATTACCAGCCTATGAGATTTGACTTCCCTGATGAAGACATCATGTTCATAAAAGCAAAAGATCATGAGGAGCCTATTCACACTGAAGGGCCTGACCCGGAAGAAGAATGGACTATGATGTTTGATGGGGCTGTTAATATGAATGGTCGCGGTGTTGGTGCAGTACTCATCACACCTAAAGGAGTTCACCTGCCTTTCTCGACAAAACTCGCTTTTAACTGCACTAACAACGAAGCTGAATACGAAGCTTGTATTATGGGTCTCGAGGAAGCCATTGACCTCAGGATCAAGACTTTGACTGTGTTCGGAGATTCAGCTCTGGTAATCAATCAAACCAACGGCAAATGGTACACCCACCAAGATCATCTGATACCTTATCGGGATTATACAAGAAGGTTATTGACTTTCTTCACTACAGTCAAGCTGGAGTATATCCCTCGAGATGAAAATCAGTTTGCAGATGCTCTGGCTACCATTTCATCCATGATCAAAGTTCAAGCTGCCAACTTTGTGCCTCGGATATCAGTATCCAGACTTGACAGACCAGCATACGTGTTCTCAGCAGATGTTGTTAAAGATGATAAACCTTGGTTCCATGATATCAAATGCTTCTTGGAGGATCAAACATACCCACCGGGGGCATCTTCCAATGATAAGAAGACTTTAAGAAGGCTGGCTGGTAGTTTCTTCTTGAATACTGATGGTTCCTTGTACAAGAGAAACTTTGATATGGTACTCCTCAGATGCGTTGATAGGACAAAGGCATATTTGTTGATGCACGAGGTGCACGAAGGATCCTTTGGTACCCATGCAGGAGGGCATGCAATGGCTAAAAAGTTACTAAGATTAGGCTATTATTGGATCACAATGGATGCAGACTGTTGTGCTTATGCCAGGAAATGCCATAAATGCTAGATTTATGCGGATAAAGTGCATGTGCCTCCGAATCCTTTGAATGTGATGTCTTCACCCTGGCCCTTTGCCATGTGGGGCATTGATATGATTGGCAAGATTGAACCAACTGCTTCAAACGGCCACAAATTCATCCTGGTTGCTATTGACTATTTTACCAAGTGGGTCGAAGCGGCTTCTTATGCCAATGTTACAAGGCAAGTGGTAGCCAAATTCCTGAAGAGAGATATCATCTGTCGGTATGGAGTGCCCGAACGAATCATTACTGATAATGGTTCCAACTTGAATAACAAAATGATGGCAGAACTGTGCCGGGACTTCAAGATCCAACATCACAATTCTTCTCCTTACAGGCCAAAGATGAATGGCACTGTAGAGGCAGCTAACAAGAATATCAAGAAAATTGTACAGAAGATGGTGGTCACCTACAAAGATTGGCATGAAATGCTACCGTTTGCCTTGCATGGGTACCGTACGTCAATCAGAACATCCACTGGGGCAACACCGTATCAGCTTGTTTATGGTATGGAGGCAGTCCTGCCTGTTGAAGTTGAATTACCCTCCCTGCGGGTATTGATGGATGTTAAACTAAATGAAGCAGAGTGGGTCCGATCCCGATACGAACAACTGAGTCTGATTGAAGAAAAGAGGTTGGCTGCAATTTGTCATGGGCAGCTATATCATAAAAGAATGAAGAAAGCCTTCGATCAGAAAGTCAGGCTCCGAGAGTACCAAGTAGGAGATCTTGTGCTGAAAAGACTCCTCCCTCCTCATACAGACCACAGGGGCAAGTGGACTCCAAACTATGAAGGGCCATTCGTAGTAAAGAAAGTTTTTTCAGGTGGAGCACTGATGCTCAGTACTATGGATGGAGAAGACTTCCTGTCCCCTGTGAATTCAGATGCAGTTAAAAAATACTTCGCATAAAAATGACCCGATGGACATAAAAACAGAATGTAAGTCCAGGAAAAAATAGGGCATCCCGGCGAGTCAAAAACATAATAAAAGACTCGGGCAAAAATAAGGGAAAATAAATAAAAAGAATGTACACCCGCTGAGTTGAAAAGCCGCCTTGGACAACTCAGGCAAAAATGGGTATCCCGATAGATTGAAAACCCGAAAGGGCGATCCACGCAAAATGAGGGAATAAGCGAACAACTGCATTCTGAATTCATCTGTATCACTTACAACATGGTAAGCTTCGAAAGGTTCAAGCATCGGTCAGAATCAGCCTTCTTCGGATAGCAAGACGAGAAGAACGTCAAATGTCATACAATTCATAGCCCAAGGGAAGCTCCTTGAAGCGTCATCAATATTGCCAGCATCTTTTTGTTTCTCAATTTGTAACGATTTCCTCATTTCAGGGGATCTGTTTCTCTGACTGTATCTTGCCAATTCAGGGCACATAAATTAATAAAATCAGATTTTCAGTCATGTTTCGTCTCGTACATTTTATTCTCGATTACAAAAATGTCTGATGTCTTTAAGGTACTGATTCGCATAAATACATATGTTTCCTTTCTAAAGAATACATGCTTACAGGAAATATGTTTGCTCCTAGGATTGCCTAAACTCCTATGACGGAATCCAATAAGGGATATCTCGGGATGCTTGTATGTTTCTTTGTCTTTACAGGATTGCAGGTGTTCAGAGCGTACCATGGGGCATGAAAGCTTCTCCCCAGCAAACTGGCAAATAATTATCTACTCAGTCTATCTCCCGATTAGCACCGGAGGTGCTTTCTCCCCAGCTGAGTTGCCAGTCATCATTCCTCCTCAGCCAGGTGCAAAGACCGGGAACCATCTCCCCACAGAGTTTCAATCTCTATCCAGAGGAGCAATGTCTGAAGAGCGCACAACAGAGTGACGAAAGCTTCTGCAAACCCCAGCTGGGTCCCTCGCTACTAAGAAAGATCTATCAGTGATCTATTGCCCCAAGCAGAGTCATATATGCCAGATTTATCGATGATCTTATCCCCAGCTGGGAAATCCACTTCAAGCAGAGCCAGAGATCTCCACGGCAGCAGGATCCGAATCCAAGATCGGTATCTTTGCATAATCATAGCATTCGCATCATATTTTCCCCGCAAAGCGTAGCATTCCGTCTAATACGGAGCATTACGGCAAAAATCAAACATATTACATGATCATAAGCCATGTGTCGAACTGAACATTTGTAAAAAATGACCATCCGTCAACAATATACAGAATATTTCCCAAATTCCCCACCAGAAAGCCAAAGTATTACACCCCCAAATACAACAAACAGATACTTTTTGACACTCGTCTGTGCCATATCCCCAGCGGAAAGCCAAAGCGTCCCCTTTGCACTCGCAACATATGTGTACATATCTATACAATTCCCTGACACCCGTCCGTGTCATCCCCCAGCATAGTTGCCTAAACACTTTGGAAAACAAATACTTGTTTATAATACACTTTTTCTGGCACTCGTCGGTGCCTCACTCATCACTTTTTGCTCATACAGATGCTCGTCCGTATCTTGTATACACCACTTAAATCCCCCCAGATTCGACACTCGTCCGTGTTCTTTGTTAACTAGTTGATACTCGTTCGTATCATCATCTCTGAACATGCGTCAAGCGTTTGTTTCTACTGATGCTCGTCTGTATCATAGTCTTAAGGATGCTCGTCCGTATCCTTAATCTATACACCATGTCAAACATTTATGTCTTCTTGAATTTAGACACTCGTCTGTGTCTACTGATCCCCAGAAGAGTCCCAACAAATCCCAGTGAATTATTTCCTTTCTATCTAACATTCTTCCTATGTCATGATACCTTGTAGCAGCCATCCCCTGTTAGGTGATCGTCCTTCACCTTTTTGATGATCGTCCTTCATCACCCCCAGTGGAGTCTCTATTCATTAGAACCCCTTCCTATCCGACATTCGTCCTATGTCGTAGCAGCCGTCCCCTGCTAGGTGATCGTCCTTCACCTTTTTGATGATCGTCCTTCATCATTCTATCCGATGGTCGTCCCCATCGTTGATTTTGTTATCTGACATTCGTCCTATGTCATGATACCTTCAGAGCAGTCGTACCCTGCTAGGTGATCGTCCTTCACCTCTTGATGATCGTCCTTCATCATACTTATCCGATGGCCGTCCCCATCGTCGACCTTTTTATCCGGCATTCGTCCTATGTCGCGATACTTTTGGCAACCGTACCTTGCCAGGTGATCGTCCTTCGCCTTAGATGACCGTCCCTCATCTTATCTCCAACAGAGCAGCCGTCCCCTGCTAGGTGATCGTCCTTCACCTTTGATGACCGTACCTCATCATTTATGTCATTTATGCCTTGAACCCGAGGGTTGTCCCCATCATTTACCTTTAATCCCTAGAGAGTCTCGTTTCTTTGCCTGATGGCCGTCCCCATCATGATCTCTTATATCCCCAGCTTGTCGGTCGTCCCCGTCATTGCTTTATTTCCCACATTTTCCCCAGCATGTCGGCCGTCCCCGTCGTTGCTTCAACCCCAGCAGTCGTCCTCTGCTCGACGGTCGTCCTCCGTCGCCCGCACTTTATAATTATATGTTATTTTCTTCTTACAATCTATATCCCTTTTCTTCTTCATTCTGCGAGTGCAAATTTTGGACTGTCTTTGGTATTCAACCACAAGTTATCTTGTTTGCCTGTTAAGCCGTTGCTTACATTCTACACAGCTAACTCATGTTTGAATAGGGGCAACTGTAAACACCCCTAATTTGCCTTCACCTATTCATACCATGGCTTGTGATATTTTCCTATGCATAAGTTCAATCATAGCATCTCATACCACATATTTGCTTCACTGCATAGATTCAAAGTCATCTGCATCCAGGGTTTGTGATCTGAGCCATCCTTGAACCATTTGAGCCACTCCAAAGGTCATCAATCACTTCAAAGGGGTCCATGAATGTTCAAACATCATATCATATCCTCACTAAGTCAATGAAGTCAAAGAATCACAAGAACTGAGAAAGGCATGGAAGCAGAGCCAGGCTTAATTGCACAGATGACCTAAAATTAGGGTTTTGGTTTCAAAGGCCATAACTCCAAATTGTTTGGTCATTCTTGTTTCTATTGGTCTCTATATGTTGTGAGGATCATGCATATCAATTTTCATGAAGAAATTCCATGGGGAAGGCATCTGATCAAGAGTTGACTTCTTGAGCAAGTCAGTGCAAAATCAGGGCATCTGAGGCCCCCAATGACCCAACCAAAGGGTATTCTCCATCATTTTGAATATGTATGATCTTTATTTGATCATGGAAGATGTTATAAGTTCACAAAATTGAATAATTTCAAGCCATTTGCAAAATTGCCTTTTTGGGAAAGTGACTTGTAATGTAAACTTGCCATTTTGGGAAAGTTTTTCAACCTTCTCTTTTTGATTCAAGAATGCTTCAAATGATAAAACTTTGGTCATGAAAGTTGTAGAATGGATCCTCCCATTTTCAAAAAGTACAAGAACTCATTCTAATTCATTTTGGATCAAAAGTTATGGCCTTGCAAAGTTGGATAAAATCATTGAAATTTCACTTTCGCACAAAATGGAAAGCTTGCAAATTCTCATGACAAGCCTTTATGTGACTTCAATGTGACCTCTAATCATCATACAAACACAATGCATGACCTAAAATTCAGTTTGGCCCAAGATATTTCCCATTTCCATGTCTTAATTTTCAAGTAACCATAAGCCATTTTCCATAAAAATGCAAAAGGGGGAATTCTTTCAAAATGGTTCCCAAAAGTTTGTGTGATCTCTAGCTGGTCTCAAGACATTGCCATAACCTCATGGGACATCTCACACCAAAATTCAGCAAGAGATATCACATGTTCATGACCTAATAAACACAAAGTGTGACAAGTTGCCAAAATGCAAAACTCATGATATCTTGTGATCCAAGTGCTGCAGTCCTCCATGAATCATCCAAGGGTCTTCCTTGACTCAAGCTGAGGCATGACAAGCCCTAAGATTTCCTCTGCTATAGCCCATACCCATAGTACACAATCCTTGACTTTTTGGCCAATCACCCCATACCATTCCCACAGTACATGTCACTTCCTCAGACCTCTTCCAATAGTCTAGGGATGTGTTATGGAACATAAAGCAAGCAATACACAAGCCTGATCTCTCCCACATTCCAACATCCACAAAATCTGCCAAGAACTTACCCTCTTCGAATCTCTTCACACAACCCTCAAACATCAAAAATTCCTTCACACACAAACCACAAATCACTCATAGAACAAAATCCACCCCCTGAAACTGCTTGAATCATCACCCACAGAGACCTCCATTTCTGCTATACCAGAGTTGAATCACTCAAACCAGCCACTCCCCAAGCTTTCTAAGCTCCATTCCATCATCAGGAGGTTCAAGGGAGAAGGATTGCACAAATATTGAGGCCAGAGAGCTCAGAATCAGGAAAGCTTCATCTCAGGTAAGAGGAAGAACATTTTTCCCAGAAGTTGATTTTTAAGTTCATTTATGATGCTATGTGCTCTCCTGATCATGAATATGTATTTATTTTTTGAAATGGTGAAGAAACCAGCATGTATGGCATCTCTGAACATTTGCCCGTGTTTTGTGATTTGCTTCGATTCAGGCTTGTGAGTGAAAATAAATGAATTTGAGGTGAGGGTTTAGGATTAGATTGATGAGAGGATCATTTTGGTGAAGGAAATTTGGTGTTTGGTAACCTATAGAGAGAACTAGGGTTTGTGCCTGCCGGAGAAGATGACCGGAACCACTGTTCCGGTCATCTGAATGTCATTAGCCCTAATTAGGGTTTAGGCCAGTTTTGAATTGAGACCCTTGGATCTGCCTTCCCGCGCGTGAATTAATGGACAAGATCTTCCCATTAACCATTAATCAGTCATTAATTAATTAAATCCAAGATTAATTAAATATTAAGTAAGTTTAGCCAGGTTTGAACCTGGGCCCTTGGATGTGGAGCCAAGTCAACCCTCACAAGCCCAGAACCAATTTGATCCATTCATTCAGTTTACTTTTCATTTTATTAAATTTTAATTCATTTTGTTTATATTTTATTTGCACGAATTATTTAAAATAGTAAAAAGCATTTAAAAATTCTAAAAATTTTTGTCAAACATTTCATTAATTTTTAGAACCCAAAAATATTTTTATTTTTATTTTTTGCATTAAAAATTATTTTTAAATCATTTAAATTTTTATTTTTAATTAGTTAATGAAAATTAATTAATTAAAAATACATTTAGGTATTTAAAAATCCCAAAAAAATTCACATTGCAGTTTAAAACATTTAGAAACATTATCAAACTCTCAATATAAATTTCTTTTTGGTTCTTGATGCATTTTTACAATTTTCATTGGAATTAAATTCATTTAAGGGCAATATTTTGGTTCAAACTTTGAAAAATCCATTCTGCCTAACCCTTGAGAGTTTGATAATGGTTCTTCTTGCACTGCATCCTTTATAGCATGTAGTTTATGGGATAAAATTGGTTTGATTTGATTTTCCATTTTCAATTTGTTTTGCATTTTTCTTTGTGATGGACCTTAAAACCCTAGCCAACTTGAGAAATTCATAACTTGCACTAGGCAGTGAACTTATGTAGGGTTAGGGTTCCTTTGATCCCATTTGCAATTTTTAGTCACATCATTTGCTTCTGGTTTTGGATTTTTGCATTGCATGTTGTATGTAAACCCTAATTTATGCCTTCCCTTGCATCCTTCTCTCATTTGCTTGCATTCAATGACTTGCCTTGACATTTTGTGCATCCACATGATCCATAATACATCTTAGGACATATTAGAATCATATTTGATCATTGCATCATTCCTTTTCCATGTTATATGTCCATTTCATCTCATAAACATTCATGAATCTTTATGGTTCAAAGCATGCTTCATTTGCATCCTTATGCTTGTTTGATCACTCTCATCTCTTGTCATGTGTTTGCATCATCTCTTAGCATCATTAACATCATGTTTATGCTTCTGACTTTGGTTTGAATCATGACATTTCATCTCATTTGCATTGCATTTCATTTCTTTTGCTAACTTTCCAGGTGGTAAGTTGTTTTGAGAAGTGAATTTGCCTTCACTTCTCACAATCTCTTCTCATCTCTCTTGCATCATTGCTACATTTTATCTTTGTATTAGAGTGAGCTTGCTCATTCATGTTCATCTCTTACTTTCTTTCTTCAGGCAACTTGTCTTCTTAAGTGAAGCAAGTTGTCTTGCTTCTCTCTGCTTCTTCCTCCTTTCATCTGCTCCTCTCCTTGGTGGTTCTTTGAAGATCTTTCTCTCCTAAGCCTCACAAACCCTAGGATCTCCAAGTATGATAACAATTAGGGTGTGATTAGTCCCCCATTTAGTTTTACCTTTGTGTCATCTTTGAGCCTTCTCTTCTCATCTCATAATCAGGGACTAAACCCTAAAGGTTTTAAGGCTTTGTGATTAGGGTTATGCCTGTATCCTTCTATTAGGATAGAGTGTATAACTTTAATCCTAAGTGTTAAACCCTTAATGTGTTTAAATCCTTTAATCAATTCACTTAATAATCATCAAGACATCAAGCTTGTAACTTGGGCCTTGCATTAGGGTTCTAATTCTTCCTTAATTGGTTAAGAAGGACTAACCCTAGTGTTAATGGACAAGTCCCCCTCAAGTTGTCTTACCAACCATAAAACTCACTTCTTAATCTTACCATTAACTAAAATCCATTTAATAAAGGCTTTGTTTTGTCATGAGATTAATCCTTAATCATGGATTAAGTTGAGGAGCCTTCCTCAGCTTAAATGCTCTCATCTATTATCCTTCTATAAAGATGGTGTAATGGGTCCATTAAATCTCTGATTATGGCTTAATCTCATTACCCAACACTAAACAAAAACAACAAAAACATCTAAATAATTACAAGTAGGTTAATGATCTTAATCCTACATCATGGTGATTAAGTGTGAGGTGCTTACTTCATACTTAAGGTATTCTCCTTACCCCTAATCAGAGGGAAGATGTGATGAGTTTACTAGCCCTTGATTTAGGCTTAAGCTCATTAACTTATGACAAACTTCAAAAGCAATAAAAAACTGAAAACACAAAAACAAACAATAATCGTCTCCTCCGGGATTCTTTTCTCACCCCATTCACTCACAAACGAGAACTTGCTTCTTCCGTCTAATGCAAGACCGTTTGCACCTGAGCCAGACAGGTCATACACTTGAGCATAGACAAGTAAGCAGTTCACAAGTCAATTCATCTTTCAGTCTCTTTGGGTCGAACTACGGTGTTCTGACTTCCTCATTGCAAGAGAGGATACGTAGGCATAACTTAACAGTTATCGAACAAAAGTCTCTGTATATTCCCCCTCTTTCCAGCATTATTCTTTTAGCCTCATTTATCTTGGGCTTCATACTCCTGTTCTTACACTGACACTTCTTTTATACACTTCACTTTTCTTTTAGCACTGACACTTGCATTCTTTCCAGCATTGATACACAGATAACACTGACACTACCCCTTTAAAACATAAATCTTTTAAGCGTGGATCCCGTCGAGTACGGCGGACAATCTGGGTGCTAATACCTTCCCAGGTTGTAACCAACCCCCTTTCTCAATTTCTCTGGTTCGCGACCGTCTTATCCATATCTTTCTAGGTCTATGCAGCATTACCTTTCCTCCGGGATAAAAATGCCTAGCTGGCGACTCTTGTCCTCTGAGTTCACCCTTGTGTGTTCTCTCCTTTTCGCCGACCGTTCGCGTCTGTACCCCTCTTGACCCGGTGTCATTTGGTGGGAGCGACAGATCCCTCTCACACAAACCCTGTCACCACTCACCACAAAACCCTAGTCAGTGTAGTACCTGGATCATATAAAAGCCACTGCACACAAACTTCAACCCTAGCTCTCTCTCATTCCTCAGTTTCAAAATCTCATGCACAAAAGCAAAAACCTTCGAATCTTTCTCTCCAGGCTCTCATTCTCCAATCTCTTTCCATAACCTTTATCCTTAAACTTCAAGGACCTCATTTCATCCATTGATTTAAGCTGAAGTTGAAGTTTCATTGAAGTGAAGTTTAGAACAAGAGGACTCGGGTTTTCAAATTCAAGCCTCTTCAAGTTCCATCTTGCATTTATTTTGCAAGAGGAGGTTCAAATAGGTGGATCTGCACCATTGACAAGCTTTTCTTGGTGTTTTGTGAGATCTTAAGGTTCAGGTATAGCTCTAAATCCATGGATCTCTGAGTTGTTTTTATTGTGTGCTTCTTGATCTTTGTAGTATGCCGATTGCACTGAGCTTGTTGGTTTCGAAAATGATTGACTATTGAGTGAGATATGTTAGATTTCAGTTTGATGTATGATTTTGTTCGTGCTCGATTTGGCTTACTCACTGATCATTTGGGATTTTCATTACCATATTTGAACTCAACATACTTGAATTGTGTGATCTGGAGATTTTGGTGTGTTCCTGATGATAATTGTTCTTGGCTATGAGTTTTCCAGCACCGGAGCTAGGGCTCCAGTCGCCGGTTTCTGGAATTACGTTTGAGTTTGAATTTGAAGAAGATGATACAATGACCGTTGGATATTTGATCTGAATGGATGTGGTTTTGCCAGCAAATTAAAAATCCACCCTCCCTGGCACGTGCTTCAGGTCTTGTGTTTTATTTCCAATAATGCTTCATGTGTGTCAGCCTACCATACTTATCATGCGCGTGTGTTCTAGTTTGTTGATTTGTTGACTTATATCATCTTGTTGACCTGACTGCATGCGTTAGATTGATCCAGTGGCCCTCTCAGTTTCCAGATATTATTTGAATTTCAATCATAATTATGTGTGAGCCTGCGCAGGTCCTTGGGCCACAACTTCTATTCGCACCCTCTGTTCTACTAAGCCCATTAGAATTGAACTGAATCTCCTACTATATGCACCCATGGCCCATTTTATTTATTTTATTATCTTTATTTTATTTCAGTTTTCTTTTTAATTAATTAAAATCGTTAGAGGTTCATAAAAATCCCAAAAAAATTCATGAATGTTATTTTGAGTTTTCTTTAATTTTTGATATTTTTATTTTTTATTTATTTTCATTTTTTCACGCTAGAATTAATTGCTGCTTTGATTAATTGATTTTAATTCATTTTTAATACATGCTGACTTGTAAATTTCATATCTTGATCACCCTCGGGAATTTTGAATTGATTCTTTTTGCACTGGATTCATATTGAGATGTAGTTTGTTGGTGATTTTTGTACTGATTTTTAGAAACTTGCTTAATTATTTTTGGTCTTTAACTTGTGTGAGAAGTTTCATAACCCTAATCCATGTTTAGGCATCCCTTTAACCCACTTTGCTTCTTATTTTGATCCTATCCTCTTGGCATGTTAATATTAGAAGTTTGAAGAGCCTTTATGCAAAAATTTGTGGATTTTTTGGATGAACCTTTGATTTAATGTGAATTTTCTTATTTGCCTCTCTCTTTTTGCATCCTTTTTGGTCATATGCTAAGTCCTTAGGCTAGGAGGGCACTTGTGCCAACTCTCTTAGGTTGTTTAGAACTCTTTTAGGATGAGGAGATCTCCCTGGTCTTTGATTGATGTTTGTGCTTTGAGAAGTTTTGTGGTTGCTTGTCTTTGGAGTTTATTCACTTATGTACATGTTCACTTCACTTCTTATGCTCATGTGTCTCTCATCTTGATAATGATTAAGCTTGTATGCTTCTTTTCTTGATCTCTTGCGGTGCTTAGGAACATTCTTGACATGTTAGGGTTCTGGTCTTGAAGTGTGTGATGTTTGTTTACTTTGTATGCTTTGTGCTATCTCATAAGTGTGAGGTGCTTACTTCATACTTAAGTTATTCTCCTTACCCCTAATCAGAGGGAAGATGTGATGAGTTTACTAGCCCTTGATTTAGGCTTAAGCTCATTAACTTATGACAAACTTCAAAAGCAATAAAAAACTGAAAACACAAAAACAAACAATAATCGTCTCCTCCGGGATTCTTTTCTCACCCCATTCACTCACAAACGAGAACTTGCTTCTTCCGTCTAATGCAAGACAGTTTGCACCTGAGCCAGACAGGTCATACACTTGAGCATAGACAAGTAAGCAGTTCACAATTCAATTCATCTTTCAGTCTCTTTGGTTCGAACTACGGTGTTCTGACTTCCTCATTGCAAGAGAGGATACGTAGGCATAACTTAACAGTTATCGAACAAAAGTCTCTGTATATTCCCCCTATTTCCAGCATTATTCTTTTAGCCTCATTTATCTTGGGCTTCATACTCCTGTTCTTACACTGACACTTCTTTTATACACTTCACTTTTCTTTTAGCACTGACACTTGCATTCTTTCCAGCATTGATACACAGATAGCACTGACACTACCCCTTTAAAACACAAATCTTTTAAGCGTGGATCCCGTCGAGTACGGAGGACAATCTGGGTGCTAATACCTTCCCAGGTTGTAACCAACCCCCTTTCTCAGTTTCTCTGGTTCGCGACCGTCTTATCCATATCTTTCTAGGTCTATGCAGCATTACCTTTCCTCCAGGATAAAAATGCCTAGCTGGCGACTCTTGTCCTCTGAGTTCACCCTTGTGTGTTCTCTCCTTTTCGCCGACCGATCGCGTCTGTACCCCTCTTGACCCGGTGTCATTTGGTGGGAGCGACAGATCCCTCTCACACAAACCCTGTCACCACTCACCACAAAACCCTAGTCAGTGTAGTACCTGGATCATATAAAAGCCACTGCACACAAACTTCAACCATAGCTCTCTCTCATTCCTCAGTTTCAAAATCTCATGCACAAAAGCAAAAACCTTCGAATCTTTCTCTCCAGGCTCTCATTCTCCAATATCTTTCCATAACCTTTATCCTTAAACTTTAAGGACCTCATTTCATCCATTGATTTAAGCTGAAGCTGAAGTTTCATTGAAGTGAAGTTTAGAACAAGAGGACTCGGGTTTTCAAATTCAAGCCTCTTCAAGTTCCATCTTGCATTTATTTTGCAAAAGGAGGTTCAAATAGGTGGATCTGCACCATTGGCAAGGTTTTCTTGGTGTTTTGTGAGATCTTCAGGTTCAGGTATAGCTCTAAATCCATGGATCTCTGAGTTGTTTTTATTGTGTGCTTCTTGATCTTTGTAGTATGCCGATTGCACTGAGCTTGTTGGTTTTGAAAATGATTGACTATTGAGTGAGATATGTTAGATTTCAGTTTGATGTATGATTTTGTTCTTGCTCGATTTGGCTTATTCACTGATCATTTGGGATTTTCATTACCATATTTGAACTCAACATACTTGAATTGTGTGATCTGGAGATTTTGGTGTGTTCCTGATGATAATTGTTCTTGGCTATGAGTTTTCCAGCACCGGGGCTAGGGCTCCAGTCGTCGGTTTCTGGAATTACGTTTGAGTTTGAATTTGAAGAAGATGATACAATGACCGTTGGATATTTGATCTGAATGGATGTGGTTTTGCCAGCAAATTAAAAATCCACCCTCCCTGGCACGTGCTTCAGGTCTTGTGTTTTATTTCCAATAATGTTTCATGTGTGTCAGCCTACCATACTTATCATGCGCGTGTGTTCTAGTTTGTTGATTTGTTGACTTATCTCATCTTGTTGACCTGACTGCATGCGTTAGATTGATCCAGTGGCCCTCTCAGTTTCCAGATATTATTTGAATTTCAATCATAATTATGTGTGAGCCTGCGCAGGTCCTTGGGCCACAACTTCTATTCGCACCCCCTGTTCTACTAAGCCCATTAGAATTGATCTGAATCTCCTACTATATGCACCCATGGCCCATTTTATTTATTTTATTATCTTTATTTTATTTCAGTTTTCTTTTTAATTAATTAAAATCGTTAGAGGTTCATAAAAATTCCAAAAAAATTCATGAATGTTATTTTGAGTTTTCTTTAATTTGTGATATTTTTAGTTTTTATTTATTTTCATTTTTTCACGCTAGAATTGATTGCTGCTTTGATTAATTGATTTTAATTCATTTTTAATACACGCTGACTTGTAAATTTCATATCTTGATCACCCTTGGGAATTTTGAATTGATTCTTTTTGCACTGGATTCATATTGAGATGTAGTTTGTTGGTGATTTTTGTACTGATTTTTAGAAACTTGCTTAATTATTTTTGGTCTTTAACTTGTGTGAGAAGTTTCATAACCCTAATCCATGTTTAGGCATCCCTTTAACCCACTTTGCTTCTGATTTTGATTCTATCCTCTTGGCATGTTAATATTAGAAGTTTGAAGAGCCTTTATGCAAATTTGTGGATTTTTTGGATGAACCTTTGATTTAATGTGAATTTTCTTATTTGCCTCTCTCTTTTTGCATCCTTTTTGGTCATATGCTTAGTCCTTAGGCTAGGAGGGCACTTGTGCCAACTCCCTTAGGTTGTTTAGAACTCTTTTAGGATGAGGAGATCTCCCTGGTCTTTGATTGATGTTTGTGCTTTGAGAAGTTTTGTGGTTGCTTGTCTTTGGAGTTTATTCACTTATGTACATGTTCACTTCACTTCTTATGCTCATGTGTCTCTCATCTTGATAATGATTAAGCTTGTATGCTTCTTTTCTTGATCTCTTGTGTTGCTTAGGAACATTCTTGACATGTTAGGGTTTTGGTCTTGAAGTGTGTGATGTTTGTTTACTTTGTATGCTTTGTGCTATCTCATAAGTGTTTTGTTTTGTCATGGTGATTTGTATTGCTTTATGTTGAGTTTCTTGATCCACTTTTCATCCTATGATGTATGCTTGATCTTGGCCTTTGAGATTGTAGTTTCAATTCTGGTTGTGATGTCTTGGCTTGTTTTTTTTGTTCATTTGTATCTCATTTGGTCTTACTTGCTTTTGTCTTTCTACTTGTTTATGCTTTTAACCATTTTAGGGGCTTTGGTAAGTGAGAGGTGTGGATGAGATTCCCACATTTCCAACTCTTTTCTCTTCTTTTTTCATTATGCTTTCTCATTTGTATTTGATGTGCTTGGGCCATCCTTTCTATCTTCTTTCCTTCTTTCTCCTTTTCTTTCCTTATCTCTTTCTTCATTAGGATAGTTGAAGCCTCACTAACCTAGGTTCATCTATGCATGATAACTTTAGGATTTGTTAGTCCCCATTAGATTTTGCCTTTAAGATCTTTGGTTCTTTTCTCTTCTCATCTTCAAACAAAAACCTAAAAAAACACCTTAATAAGGATTGAAGTGGTCTCCTGTGCAATAGCCTTATTCCATGGGGCACTTGTAGTCTTCCCATCTTGGGATAGTACAAGCTTGTCTATCATGATGCACAAGTCTGATCATGAGACCATCTTCATCAAGAAAAAACACTTCTTCATTTTAATTGCAAAAAAAATTAATAAAATTCAATGAGTTAGTGAGCTTAGGCCCTAATCTCTGGAACCAAGTTTTGGGGATCTTCTCCTTACTTGCGTGTGCTTGTTCTATTATTCCATCTTGGAATGTAGTAGCAAGTACACATTCCATGGAAAAGAGGTTGAGTTTACTTCCTTGTGCCACACTCATAGAAAACTTCTAAAAAACACAAACAAACAATAATCGCCTTTCCTTCGGGAATTCTCTTCTCATCTCCTTCGCTCCGTCCGCGAACTTGCTTCTTCTTGTCATTTTGCAAGACGGTAACACACTCGTCGTCCGAGCCTGCAATACCTGAGCATTGACATAGGAAGTTCAAGACTTAAGACGCAAGCAATCTTTTCCACCCCTAGTTAGGAGAACTACGACGACTTTGATCCTCATTGTCCATATGAGGTACGTAGGCAGCGGGGTAGGGCCCGTTCGAGCACAACCTTTATTTTCCCTACATTTTTCCTTTTCATTTCTTTTTCAGTTCCCTTTTCTTTCCTTTTCCAGTTCCAGTTCCTTTTCTTTTGCAGCAGCTTTCATTTCTTCACTCTTTGAAACAATTTCTTTGCAAGCGTGGATCCCGTCGGGTACGGCGGACGATCTGGGGTGCTAATACCTTCCCAGGTCATAATTGACTCCCGAACTCAGTCTCTTTGGTTCGCAGGACACGTGTCCTTCCTTTTCTTTTCTTCTGGTTTGTGCAGCATTACCGTTCCCATTCTTTCGGGATAAAAATGCATGGCTGGCGACTCTACATCTTTTCCGCGCCACTTTCGCGTTTGTACCAGGATAGAAATCCGGGGAGCGATAGCTGGCGACTCTGCTGGGGATCGAACCCAGAATCTCTGGTTCCCTTGAGAGTCTCTCCTAGCGCTTGCGTGTTTCTGTTTCTTTGTGTGTTGATTGTTTGTTGTTGCCTGTGTATTTTTCTATTATTTTATTTACAATTTTTATTTATAGCTTTATTTATAGTTTTAAGTATTTATTTTCATGCATCATATATTATACTGGACTGTCTTGACTGGATTTTTTCTGTTTGGTGGGACTTGGGTGATACTGTTACTGTGAGATGAGCTCATTACCAAGGCTCGAGTGCACCTTAGGACTTAGAGTGGTTCCACTTTGACCTCATAAGATCTTGTCATGGGGGTAGTAGTGAGTTCCACGCCCAGATTTGCGATCGTCTTGGAAATGTCTTGATTTGGGGATCTTCCTCTTTCACTTCATAACCTTGATAGTTATGTGTAGCTGGGGACCGATCATTGAGAACCTTATGGAAACATCCCTCTCTAGTGGTGATAGTGGCAGACCACATTGTGTGGCAAACCCATTCGCACCCGAGGGCCCACCTGGGACTCACATAGGATGACCTTGTTTTCCTGGACTCACGCAGAGACCTCCCTGAGTAGTACATAATGCCAAACCGATTCCTTGATTTGGTCATGAGCCATTTCTCGGAAATGGTGAACATATTATTGCTATTCGAATTTGAGAGTCCGTGATGTTTGACCTGGACCACAGCCGTGACATTGGGAGGGGTTTACAGGTTTTCAGGAACCCTTGACCTCCACATACCCTCATTATCAGTATGCTCTCTGTTGTGAATTGGCTACTTTGGTTATGGACTTCTTGATCTTTGGTTTGGAGGGTTCCTGTCAGAGGGTTATGGTTCAGAGAATCTTGGTTTTCAGTCACTTGGGGGCCATGATATCCAGTATCCAGATGGCTCCATATTGATCATATGCATGTTGTCGCTCCCCGAATTTCCATCCTAGTACAAACGCGAAAGTGGCGCGGAAAAAGAATAGAGTTGCCAGCTAGGCATTTTTATCCCGAAGAGAGGGAATGATAATGCTGCACAAACCAGAAGAAAGAAGAGGAAGGACACGGGTCCTACGAACCAAAGAGACTGAGCTTGGGAGTCGGTTACGACCTGGGAAAGTATTAGCACCCAGATCGTCCGCCGTACCCGACGGGATCCACGCTTGCAAAAGAAACTGTTTCAAAGAGTGAGGGTATGAAAGCTGCAGCAAAAGAAAAGAAAATGAACTGGAAAATAAAATGAGAAAAGAGATGATTAAGAAACAAAGAGAAAAAATGTAGGGAAAATAAAGATTGTGCTCGAACGGGCCCTACCCCGCTGCCTACGTACCTCACTGGACATGAGGACCAGAGACGTCGTAGTTCCCCTAACTAGGGGTAACAAGGAAATTGCTTGAATTAGGCTTGAACTGCCTATGCCATTGCTTAGGTGTTGCAGACTCGGACGACGAGTGCGTAACCATCTTGAAAAGTGACAAGTAGGAGCAAGTTCGCGTACGGAGCGAATGAGATGAGAAAAGAATTCCCAAAGGAAAGACGCTTATTGTTTGTTTGTGTTTTTTACGAAGCTTTTATGAGTGTGTCACAAGGAAGTGAACTCAATCTTTTTTCCATGGAATGTGCACTTGTCACTACATTCCAAGATGGAATAATAGAACAAGCACACTCAAGTAAGGAGAAGATCCCCAAAACATGAACCCAAAGATTAGGGACTAAGCTCACTAACTTGTTAAATTATTAAGCGTTTTTGGTATTTACAGATGAAGAAGTGTTTTTTATGCTTTTCTTTATGAAGAAGATACCTTGATCAGACTTGTGCATCACAAGGTAAACTTGTACTATCCCAAGATGGGAAGACTACAAGCATACCTCATGGGATAAGGCTATTGTTCAAGGAATCACTTCAAACTTATTAAGATGTTTTCTTTATGGTTATGAGATGAGAAGATAAGAAGAACCAAAAGGATCACAAAGGCAAAATTCTAGAGGGGGACTAAAGAATCCTAAGTGTTAACATGCATGGATATCCTAAGGTTAGTGTGGTTTCTATCCCAAAAAGAAAGAAGAAGAAGAGAAGAAGAATATAGAAGAAGGGATGATCAAGGCCTAAGCCCAACAACAAAAGAGTTAGTACAAATAAACATAAGAAGAGAAGATGAGATTTGGAGATGTGGAACTCAACTCCCACACCTCACACTTACCATAGCCCCTGCAAGGTTAGTAGCATGTATACAAATGAAGCAGGGTGAACAAGATGACATGTTAACATCATACAAACAGAAGTGAAATGATATGAACAAATGCACAATGCAAATGCAACTCAAAAGCATGAGAGATGAAGCTTATAAGTCAAAAATGATGCAACATGAACACATATGAAAACTTATGTACACTTAAGGAGGATGCAAAGCAAATATGCATAAACATGGACACAATGCACACAATCAGAACCAAAACAAGATGAAGAAGGGCTTATGAAGCCAACAAGATGAAGAGAATGGAGGTACAAGACCAAACAATCAACAAATGGGAGTGAAAGAAGTGAGGAAGAAGTGAAAGCACACTTAAGAAAGAAAGAACTTAAAAGGGAAGCAAACACAAAAAATTCTAAGACTCAAACCCTAAGCTATGACCATAAAGGTGCCCATACCCCAAAAGAACCCCAAATGAGAAGAAGAAGTTGGCACAAGTGCCCTTCTTGGCTTATAAGAGAGCTAAAGATCCAAAGGAGGCAAAATGGGACAAGGTGAGAACAAAAATCCACATCAAATCAACCAAGCATCTAAAAATAGCACAACTCAATTCAAATGATCTTCAAACATGGTATAACAATGATCCAAAAGGGTTTGAAAGAATTCAGAAGCAAACTAGGTCAAATGAAGGCCTAAACACAAGCTAGGGATAATAACTTCCAACACAAGTAAAAGGACCAAGACCTAAGAAATAAAATTCTAAAACTCAAGAGAAAATTCACACAAGACTTAAATGGTCTTAGGAATCCAGAGCAAAAAGAATGGGATCAAAATACAAAATAATGAACTCTATGGAAAATGGACAAGGCAGTGTACTCAAGAAGAACTTAAAAATAAGCTAATTGAAATGAAGAATTAATTGTGACACGTGGAAATGGAAAAAATAGAAAATAAAAATATGAAAAAATAAAAGAGACTCAAAAGAAGACTCATGATTTTTTTGAGAATTTTTTAATAATAGGAAGTATTTTAATTAAATAGAAACTAAACTGAAGTAAAAGACAAATAAAGAAAAAAGAAATTAAAATAGAAATAAAGAGATGGGGTGCAAATAGGAAGGGATTTCGTTGAAAATGATTTGGGCTTAGCTGTGGGGGGTGCGGATAGCACGTTTGAGCCCACTAAGCTGTGCTGGATCACTGAATTATGGTGGGAATTTATGAAATAAGGCTGGAAAATTCAAGGACCACGGGATGGATCAAACGCGTGTGGTGAGGGATTCATTAAATTACGTGGCAGGTTAATTGGATATAAGGTGAGGACCTATGATTACTATGATGCGCTGAGAAACACAAAGCATTAAAAGGGAATGAAAGAATCACGTGGGAGAGAGGTGGCTGACTAGGGCTAGGTGGCGTGATCTGGAGCGTGCAAAGGCTGGATCTAATGGCTATGAACCCGTCTTCCCCAATGAGAAAACCCTAATATCCAAACACAGTTTCCGGTGACCGGAGCTAGGGCTCCGGCACCGGAATTCACAACAGACACACAAATGACCATAGAAAATGATCAAGACCTCCAGATCCACTAAACAACATGTCCTGATTTCAAATATGGGATCAAAATCCTCTAAAACTTAATGAATCGAAGGGATCGAGCAAGAACAACTTTGACCATGAAACTTTGAATCCAAATAACTTTCACTACAATGCATCAAATTCAAAACTAAAAAATGCATCATGATCAGCGAACTTCACACATCATAAAACACCTCATCAATTTCATTTTTAGATCACAAGATTTGGATCCATACCTTAGGTGAGGATCTTGATTCAGTGAGATAGAAAGCCCAATGATGCGTGCAAATCACTCCACACTCACTCTAGATGCAAAATAAATGCATCTAAAGTCTTGAAATAAGCTGGATCTGAGGCTTTTCTCACACCTGCCCAGAAATGGCAAGCTTGCTAAACTTGAAGGAATGCTTGAATGAAGGGGTGCTTAATGATCCTTAGCTCTCACTGATTACAAATCCACAATTTGTTTTGAGATTGAGTGCTTGTATGAAGAGAAATGGGAGAAAATGCAAAGTTTGCAAGAAGTTGGAAATGAGAGAATGAGAGAGAGATCCACAATTCTGAAACCCTAGCTGCTTAAATATGCTCTCACAATGCAATGCTGAAAAAATGCCAAGGTTTGCACGTGTGGATCATGAGATTTTTGTGATTTTGCAGAATTTGCAATTTGTGAGATAAGCATGCCACCCTCATGCCTTGCTTTCATTCTCAGCCCATGTGCAATGCTTTTCCAACCCTTGATCAAAAATGTAATCAATTCTGGCCCTTAGATCAAGTCATCACACACTTCTCATGATTTTTGCAAATTATCCCATTATGAGGCAACTTACTTGTTGTGCACGAAAATTGGAGTTTATTTGGAGCAAATTGATCAAAATGCAATGTATTTTATCATTGAAACAAGTTTGAACCAATACCAAGTCCCACAAATAAGTTTTGAAGCTTCTTGCATTTGGTGCATGCATGAAAAGTTGAATTTGCCCTAGTTTTGACAAGATTTTCGAAGGACCTATAGGATGAACCACAAATCCTATGAAAAAGTACTTGTACTTTTAGAAAATGGGAGCCCTTACGCTCTAACTTTCATGTTTTACTTTGGTCCATTTGAAGAATTGTTGATCATGTTAAAGCCATTTAAAAATTAGGGCAAAAGTTGTCAAATTTGGAAATTCTCAAAAACCAACTTTGTACCATTTTTGCAAAACCCTCCAAATCTCCATGATTCTTGATATTTAAGCATCCCAAACCTCTTATAACATTGTAAGGACCCCTATTGGCCAAAAAATTGGGTTAGACCTCTTGAAATTACACAGTTGACTTTTTCAGGGCACAGTTGACCAATTACTTCATCTGCAAGCAACTGAGGCATTCTCTGACTTCCACATGGAATTTTCTCATGAAAATTGACACCTAGGGTCCTCTTGACATATATAAGACTTTACCCAAATTAAATAGCCAAAGTTGTTAGATTTTGGTGCTTGAATCTCAAACCCTAGTTTAGGTGCCTTGTATAGGAGCTTTGCCTTGTCCTGAGATCTCTGATGATCATGCAATCTTCTGAGCTTTTGCCAATGGACTTGAACTTGTAAATGGAGTGTAGACTCACCATAGGACTTGTATACAATCATTGGGACCCTTGTCATGGCTTGTGATGCCTCAAGGACCTCCACAGATGACCATATGCTTGATGCTAGGACATGCAGAATGTTATGCCTCATCTTTCCATGATATGATGCTAAGAAAATGATATGTTCATGATGAATATGATGTGATATGATGCTTAAAATGAAGAGGGCAAATTTGGGGTGTTACAGCTGCCCCTATTCAAACATCAGTTAATCTGAAAAAGACGGTAGCACGAGCTATCGACCGTTCAAGATAAACTGTGATTGAATACCAAGAAGACCAGAAATTTGCACTCTGATGAAGAATGCACCACTGGGAAATAAACCCAACCAAATGACGCTTTGGCGACGGAAGGGGAGAAAAAAGCAGACGAGCTTCTTTCGAGTTGAAACTGATATTTGGAATAAGAATGCTAAGACATACGAGTCTTCTAACAATCCTGTGACGCCAGGAGCTGGACAGACGAGTCCTCAAAACACTGCAAAACATATGACTTGAGATAGACGAATCTCCTTCGGATATACCTGTTACGCCAGGACCGGGATGCACTTAAGTCTGTGGGATAGACATGCATAATCAAGGTAGACGAACCTTCTTCATATATTATCCGTGGATATATGGTATAAGACAGACGAGTCTTCTTCGAGCAAACCTGTTACGCCAGGTGCAGCAACAATAATTGGTGCCTGAGACAGACGAGCCTCCTTCGGATTTACCTGCTACGCCAGGACCGGTAACCATTTTGACATTAATTCCCACAGTCAGGATTTTAAACCTCTTCAATACAGACGAGTATTGGATGATCATCAAGATAACACAGACGAGTGTCAAAAGTCAATGATACAAACGAGTATCAGACGATGATCTAAGAAACATAGACGAGCGCTTCAAGCAATGATACAGACGAGTATCAGCCACTGGTATAGACGAATACCAGAAATTCAAACACAGACGAGCGTTTGTAGCAGCAATAGAAGAATAACAGGATAATCAGCAAATCCTCACATACCGGTGTAAGCCTAACACAGACGAGTGTTGGGAATGATACAGACGAGTATCCAAGCAAAGCATCCGAGCTTCAAATAGACAATACACAGACGAGCGCTGAGAAATGCAGACGAGCAATCCATGTCAATATCAAATATCCAACACAGACGAGTGTTGAGAACTGCAGACGAGCAACAACAAAGATGACAACACAAACGAGTGTTGGAAATTGCAGATGAGCAATGAATAGAGATTAAGCACAAACAAGTGTTGAAAGTTGCAGACGAGCAAATACCAAGGTGATCATGGACCACTGCTGGGGAAAGCAAACGAGCAATACCAAAGTGATAACACAGACGAGTGTTGAGAGGTGCATATGAGCAGCAATAAATATCAAACACAGACGAGTGCTGGAGATTGCAGACGAGCAACAAACACATGCCTGATTGGCCACAAGAGTTACAACTCTGTAGGGGGAGATATGTCAGGAGGTCTAGACACCTAACTCTGACTGGAGTGATGAATATCTGGTTGTATCATCAAATTGACCCAGAAGTATGGCAACTTCGCTGGGGAATATTTTACTGACGGAAGTGAAAATCAAATATAAACTCTGTGGGGACAGAATCATCTTCAGACTTGGCTGGGAAAGATGCTTCAATAATGCTCTAGCTGGGGAAAATATTTGCTGATTCAAGCTCTGGATGTGACCCTTGCTGGGGATAGAATTCTGCTGGGGATGTCAGGCTTTCAGATACCTGCTGGGCATACTCCACTGGGGAAGAATAAATTTCTTGGGAGAATGTGACGCCATCCTGCAACCTGCAACAACAGAAAACACAAGTGTGCCCCAGGGATTTGCATGGTATGATCTGTTCATCCATCGTCACCCGACACTCAAAGAGGGTTACAGTTTCCCTGCATGTCATTTTCTTTCAAATTATCACCATGTTTAAATGCAATGCTATTTTTGCCAAAAATTCAGGATATTTTGCAAACAAAAATAAACACACACAGCTTTTTGACTGAATATTCTTTTTATTGAATGGCCTCTGAATAGGCAAAAATTTACATCAGGAAGCAACCACCTAGAAATAGGTAGCCACCCTAAAATTGAGAAAAGAAACTATCCTAATGGCAATGGACACGACATTTCAATGAGTTCCATTTCTGCTATGACCAGCATGTCTTCAAGACTCTCCATTCTGCTTTGCTTTCTGAGAGGATGAGGGGACTGTTTCCTAGCCTTCTGATATTATCAAGTTGTACGAAACGATGACGTGGTTCAGATTACCCGGATCGCAGTTGTTCGCTTATTCCCTTGTTTTGCGTGGATCGCCCTTTCGGGTTTTCAATCCACCAGGATACCCTTTTTTGCCTGAGCTGTCCAATGTGGCTTTTCAATTCAGCGGGTGTACATTCTTTTTATTTATTTCCCTAACTTTTGCCCGAGCTTTTTATTCTGTTTTTAGCTCGCCGGGATGCCCTTTTTTTGCCTGGACTATAATTCTGTTTTTGTGTCCAGCGAGTCTCTTTATGCGAAGTATTTTTTAACTACGTCCGAGTTAACAGAAGATTGGAAGTCATCTCCATCCGTAGTGGTAAGCATCAGTGCACCTCCTGAGAAGAATTTCTTCACTATGAATGGTCCTTCGTAGTTTGGGGTCCACTTGCCCCTGTGATCTAAACCTGGAGGAACAATCCTCTTCAACACAAGCTCTCCCACCTGATACTCCCGAGTACGTACTCGTTGGTCGAGTGCTCGCTTCATTCTCCTCTGATAAAGCTGACCATGAAAGATAGCCGCTAATCTCTTTTCCTCAATTAGACATAGCTGATTGTAATGAGCACGCACCCATTCAGCCTCATCAAGCTTTACATCCATCATCACACGCAATGAAGGAATCTCTACTTCAACTGGCAAGACTGCTTCCATGCCATATACCAGAGAGAAGGGAGTTGCCCCTGTTGACGTCCTGACTGACGTTCGATACCCATGCAACGCAAATGGTAACATCTCATGCCAATCTTTGTAGGTGACAACCATTTTCTGCACAATCTTCTTGATATTCTTGTTTGCTGCCTCTACCGCACCATTCATCTTTGGTCGGTAAGGAGAAGAATTGTGATGCTGTATCTTGAAGTCCCGACACAAGTCTGCCATCATCTTGTTGTTGAGATTAAAACCATTGTCAGTAATGATTCTTTCGGGCACTCCGTATCTGCATATGATATCCCTTTTCAGAAATCTTGCCACCACTTGACGAGTGACGTTGGCATAAGATATTGCTTCCACCCATTTGGTGAAGTAATCAATTGCGACCAGGATGAAGCGATGACCATTCGAAGCAGTAGGCTCTATCTTCCCGATCATGTCAATGCCTCACATAGAAAAGGGCCAAGGAGATGACATGACGTTGTGCGGGCTTGGAGGAACATGCACTTTGTCTGCATATATCTGGCACTTGTGGCACTTAAGAGCAAATGAACAACAGTCTGCATCCGTTGTCATCCAGTAATACCCCAATCTCATCAATTTCTTTTCCATAGCATGCCCTCCTGCGTGGGTACCGAAAGATCCCTCGTGGACTTCCTGTATTAACAGGCTTGCTTCGTGTCTATCCACGCATCTGAGCAAGACCATGTCAAAATTTCTCTTGTACAAAACCCCGTCTGTATTCAAGAAGAAGCTAGCAGCAAGTCGCCTTAAGGTCTTCTTGTCATTGGAAGATGCCCCAGTTGGGTATTCTTGCTTTTCCAGGAATAGCTTGATATCAAAATACCAAGGTTTCTTGTCAGACACGACGTCTACAGAGAAGGCATGAGCTGGAGCGTAAAGCCTGGAGATGTCAAGTCTGGGCACATAATTCCAACACAAGACTTTGATAGACGAAGAAAGAGTGGCCAATGCGTCGGCAAACTGATTTTCATCACGTGGTATGTACTGAAGCTTAACTGTCGTGAAGAATGTCAACAGTTTTCTAGCATAATCCTTGTAAGGAATTAGTTGCTCTTGAT
This sequence comes from Lathyrus aphaca, assembly GCA_963966055.1. Lineage (NCBI taxonomy): Eukaryota > Viridiplantae > Streptophyta > Magnoliopsida > Fabales > Fabaceae > Lathyrus > Lathyrus aphaca. The sequence continues at coordinate 213,816,146 of OZ014521.1, forward strand.
GCGTGTACCACTTGCCGGTAACTTGGTTAATGACGAGGGCTGAATCTCCGAATATATCGAGGTTCTTAATCCGAAGATTAATAGCCTCCTCTATTCCCATTATGCATGCCTCGTATTCCGCTTCATTGTTGGTGCAGCCAAATGTAATTCTGGCAGCGAAGGGAAAATGAACACCTTCGGGAGTGATAAGAACGGCACCAACTCCACGTCCATTGATATTGACTGCCCCATCAAACATCAGCTTCCATTTGGATTCAGGGTCAGGCCCCTCCTCTGGAAGTGGTTCCTCGTAATCGTTTGCTTTGAGGTACATGATGTCCTCATCAGGGAAATCAAACTTCATTCACTGATAATCATCTTCAAGAGGTTGCTGTGCAAGGTAATCCAACAATACACTTCCCTTGATAGCTTTCTGAGAAGTATACTGGATGTCGTATTCTGTTAAAATCATCTGCCACCTAGCAACCCTTCCGGTCAACGCTGGTTTCTCAAAAATGTACTTGACATGATCCATTTTGGAAATGAGCAGTGTGGTATGAGTCAACATGTACTGCCTCAATCGGCGAGAAGCCCATACCAAAGCGCAGCAAGTTTTCTCGAGCAGTGAGTATCGGGATTCACAGTCGGTAAACTTTTTGCTAAGATAATAAATAGCGTACTCTTTTCGAGCAGACTCGTCATGTTGGCCTAGAACACACCCCATTGACCCTTCTAGCACAGTCAAGTACATGATTAAAGGTCTTCCTTCCACAAGAGGCATTAGAATTGGAGGCTCCTGCAAATATTCTTTTATTTTGTCGAAAGCTCTTTGGCAGTCTTCATTCCACCTGACCGTTTGCTCTTTTCTTAGTAGTTTGAATATTGGTTCGCACGTGGCAGTTAGATGAGATATGAACCGAGAAATGTAGTTCAACCTCCCTAAAAACCCGCGCACTTCTTTTTCTGTTCTCAGTGCAGGCATATCTTGAATAGCTTTTACTTTAGCAGGATCTACCTCAATTCCTCTCTGACTAACAATGAAACCCAGAAGTTTCCCGGAACGCACTCCGAAAGTGCACTTGTTTGGATTCAACCTCAGCTTGTACTTGATCAGTCTATCAAACAGCTTCTTCAGGTTGACCAAATGCTCCTTTTCGTCTCGGGACTTAGCAATCATATCGTCCACATAACACTCAATCTCCTTGTGTATCATGTTGTGGAACAATGTGACCATCGCCCGTTGATAAGTTGCCCTGGCGTTCTTCAAACCAAAGGGCATGACCTAATAGCAGAATGTACCCCACGGGGTAATGAACGTTGTCTTCTCCATGTCTTCCGGCGCCATCTTAATCTGATTATATCCGGAGAAACCATCCATGAAGGAAAATACCGAGAATTGAGCAGTATTGTCTACCAGCACGTCAATGTGTGGCCACAGAAAGTCATCTTTTGGGCTCGCTCTATTCAAATCCCGGTAGTCAACGCACATCCGGACCTTGCCATCCTTCTTTGATACAGGTACAATGTTAGCTACCTAAGGTGGGTAACTAGTTACAGCAAGGAACCCGACATCCCATTGCTTCTGAACCTCCTCTTTGATCTTCATCGCCATATCAGGACGAGTTCTTCTCAATTTCTGTTTCACAAAAGGACAATCCTCTCTAAGAGGTAGCTTATGCACAACGATGTCGGTATCCAACCCTGGCATATCTTGATATGACCAAGCAAAGATATCCACATACTCTCTCAGCATACTGATCAACTCTCTCTTGACGTCGGACTGCAGACTGGCCCCTATCTTGATCTCTTTCTTCACATCTTCACTGCCAATGTTGATGATCTCAATTTCTTCTTGATGAGGCTGAATAACCCGTTCCTCTTGTTTCAACAATCTGACCAATTCTTCAGGGAGGTCACAGTCTTCCTCAACCCCTTCATCAGCTTGGTAGACAGGATTGTCAAAGTCATGTGTGGTCATAGCAGGAACGTTATCAATTGAATCCGGATGATCAACACTGCACAAATGATGTGCTTATTCAGAATCTGCTTATTTTTAAAAAGAAGACGCTAACACAAAACAAAAAGGAAAACACATTGCCATTTTTATATTATTTTTTCTTATAAAAAGTTTAAAAACAAAGAAAGAGAACACAATTTGTCTGAAAATGACCTTTTATTTCATAGCAAAAATAAGATGCATACAAAACAGTGTGGCCCAATACAATGGATCCTAGAATCTTGGGTAGAATGCTGGATTTGACAATGCAGTATGCTAATAAAAGGAAACAAAATAATTACTCTGAGTGCCATGTGACTTGTATGATGTCTTCAGCAGACCAGTTTGTTAGCTCCTCGTCGGGCGCACACGGGTGAATCCAGTTGTCCCGGTCACCGTCACTGTCCCCATCTTGGCTTGTCACATAGATCTGGTTGTGGTTGAGCAATCCAGCGCTTGTAAAGGTAATGGCTTTACCACTCGGAGTAGATCCACCAGGCTGATACCCTAAACCAAACTTGTCGTCTTTCTTTTCTAGCTCCAGCAACTTGCCCCAGCCTTGGGCACTTCCTGATTGAACAACCTCCTTTGCTTGCTTGTAGGAATGGATGGATGTACCCTCCTTCTCACTGATCTTCTCCACAGGAGTCAAGATGCTGACGTTGACTGCTTCGAAGGCTTGACATAAAGTCTCATGGATCTCTCCATCCATCTCTACATACTTGAATGTTGACAAGTGACTTACCAAGATGTCCTCCTCTCCACAAACTGTAATGACCTGGCCATCAACCACATATTTGAGCTTCTGATGCAAGGTTGAAGTAACAGCTCCAGCAGCATGTATCCATGGGCGTCCCAACAGGCAGCTATACGCAGGCTGGATGTCCATGACGTAGAAGATGCTTTTGAAGACTTGAGAACCTATTTTGACGGGCAACTCAACTTCTCCAAAAACTGATCTTCTCGAACCATCAAAAGCTTTGACAATAAAATCACTTGGTCTCAGAACAATCCCATCAACATTGAGCTTCATCAATGCCTTCTTCGGAAGTACATTAAGGGAAGAGCTTGTGTCTACAAGAACATGTGACAACACAACACCCTTGCACTCCATAGTGATATGTAGTGCTTTGTTGTGGTTTCGACCCTCTGACGTGAGGTCTCTGTCTGTAAAGCCTAGCCCATGACTTGCATTAACACTGCCTACAACAGCTTCAAGTTGGTTGACAGTGATTTCCTGAGGAACATAGGCCATTTGCAGTACTTTCAATAAGGCCTCTCTGTGTGCGGGAGAACACATCAGCAGTGAGAGAATGGATATCTTAGAAGGTGTCTGGTTCAGCTGATCGACCACCTTACAATCACTCGTTTTGATAATGCGCATGAATTCCTCGACCTCTTTTTCAAATGTACCCTGCCCAGCAACAGGAGTAGTTGATTCATCAGATATAGCTTGCTTTCCTTTGGCCTTGGATGAAGCCTCAGCCTCAGGATCCCCTCTCAGCATAGGGGGAGAAAATAAACGACCACTTCTTGTGAAGCCTCCAACTCCTCCGACATTCTCTACAATCGGGTCCACAGCAACAGACTTGCTTTCAATCTTCTGTCCAGCTACGTATACATCTGAGCCATAATGCCAGGGAATGGCTTTATCGTCTGTGTAAGGAACAGGCCCAGGCACGGTGATAGTCACAGGACTGATCTCCGGAGCATAAATGGTAATAGGCTCTCTTCTGACAGGTATGTCAGCTTCATCATAGAAAATGGTAATGGTTGACACATCATTAGCTACATTGTTACCAACTTTGTTAAACTGTAAAGATCCATCATCAATCAAATTCTGCAATCTAATCTTCAGATTCTCACACCCATTCTCAGCATTCACACATTCTTCACAATCAGAATTACAACCAGAAAACACCTGACCCTTCAGCAACCTCTCCTTCACTACCTTCAAAGGAGTCTTCACTTCTTCAATACTCAGCACAAGACTTAACCTTTCACCACCCTCAACATCATTGATTCTTGCCCCTCCATGATTCGGAATGGGTTCGAATTAACATTCGGTGGTGGTGCAAAGTTGATTGCTTTAGAGTCTATCAGGTCTTGAACCTTGTGGTGGAGTACCCTACACTTCTCAGTCGAGTGCTCGGGTGCTCCAGAGTGGAAAGCGCATCGTGCATTGACATCATAACCCACTGGAAGCTCTCCAGGAGGTGGTGGTGCCAAAGTTCTCAATTGAATCAGATTCAAGTCCAGCAGTCTTGGTAACAAAGCAGCATAGGTCATGGGGATTGCCTCAATCACCCTATTAGCCGGGCGAGTTTGCCTTGGCTGATACGGTCTCTGCTGATAGTTGTTACGGGGTTGTTGTTGTTGTTGCTGATGTTGTTGTGGAGGTTGCATCTGTTGCACAGGAGTAGAAGGAATTGTGACTGTTGCCACATGCTCATACGGTCTTCTATAACCACGGCCCCGGCCTCGGCCAAATACAACATTTGTCTCCCCTTCTCTTCTTCTAGGAGGTCCACTGAAAGCTCTCCTCGCTCCATTTGAGCTACTAGCACTTGGATCTTGGATCTTCCCCATCTTTAGCAAGGTCTCAACTCACTCTCCAGCAATAACAATATCATTGAATTTAGTGGCAGAACTGGACGCCAATCTTTCAAGAAACACACCCTGCAAAGTCCCCATAAACATGTTAGCCATCTCGTTCTCTAGCAGTGGTGGTTTCACTCTGGCAGCGAGCTGACGCCACCTCTGAGCATATTCTTTGAAACCCTCCTTAGCAGTCTGAGCCATGTGCTGCAATTGCGTGCGATTCGGAGCCATGTCCAAATTATATTGATATTACCTCACAAAAGCTTCTGCTAGGTCTTTCCAACTCTTGATATTGACTCTGCTAAGCTTCATATACCATTCCAGAGAAGCTCCAACCAAGCTGTCTTGGAAATAGTACATCCAGAGTTTTTCATCATCGGTGTGAGCAGCTATCCTTCCTACAAAGGATTGAAGATGGGTCTTCGGGCATGCAGTGCCATTATATTTCTCAAAGGTTTGTACTTTGAACTTGTATGGGATCCTGACCCCAGGAACCATGCCCAAGTCTGTTATGTCAAATCCCAAAGAACTCTGGGATTGAATAGCTTTGATTTGTTCTGCCATTTCCTCAAACCTCTTGTTCATCTCAGCCCCCTGACCTTCAGCTTCGTCAAGCAGAGTGAACTGTTCATCCTGATTATCCATTTGCACATTATTCAACCCATCATGTATTATTGTAACACCTGGCTGTGTAACAGGGATTTCCACTTGTCTTGCGCCCGCACCGTTACGATTACCATCAGCAGCAGCAGCAGCAGTGTTGTTCCTGGTTTGATTCTCAATCAACTCCTTCAGACGCTCTTGGTTCTGACCCATGTCTGCCATCAGAGTCATGAAATTATCCATTCTCAGTCTCAAATCTGCTACGTCAGCTTGCATCTGGTCCATGACTCGCTCTCTGTTAATCTTTGTTGGATATCTGTGTGCGACTGGCTGTTCCTGAACTTTCCAGGGAGCTATAGTGCCTGAAACACAAAACACGTTAGCAACTGAGACACTACCTGCAAAACAAACAAACAGATTATATGCAATGCAATGTAACTACTTATGTTCCCAGTTTTTAAGGATTTGCAATGCCCCAGTTCTGGCATCTAATCTCAGACAGTCACTGTGAGGATTAACTTTCAAACTTTCTCTTTGATGAGTGTTCAGACATTAGCAGTATCAGACAAACGAGTCTAGCACATTCAGAAACGATAATTTACACATTAATACTATATATGGACAAACCACTGCCGGCTAAAAGTCAGAATACAAACAGAAAAATTCCCCGAAGGGTTACAAGCCAGTACAGGAATAAAAGACAAAATACAAAATAAGCAATACTCCTACAACAAGTCTGTAGGTAGTCTGAAAAATAAACAACTAAGCTAAAGACCCAGGCTCTGCCACCTCTGATCTGCTCTTCTTGACACCCGCTCTCAGCTTGAGCTCTTCAATCTCTTTCCTTGCTTCCTCCAAGGCTAACTGGCTTTGTGCTAGCTGTTGGGTCTTTTCCCTCTGGATGGTATGGACTTGCTCCACCTCTTCCTTCTTGAAGGCCATTTGCACTTCAAAGAACTCTTCCTTCTCTCTGAACTTCTTCTGCTCTTCCTCCCTTTGGCTTTGCAACCAAATAATGGATTGACGAGCATCCTTGAGAGTCTTCAAAATCTTTTTGCGTTCAGATTCTCTTTTAGCCTCCATCAGACCCAACCTGTGGAAGTGAGCTTCTCTGCCAGCAAAGTCTTTCGCTTTGGCTTCCAAGGAGGCTTGGAGCTTCAACAACTTGTTTTCAACTTCATTCTTGGCCCTGTTGGCATGGTGGTACAGGCTTACCATCTCAGCATTCTCCACTCTAACTTCATGCAGCTGAGCTTCCAACTTCTTGTACTCTTCAAGGGAGACAGTACTACTCTGGCTTGGAACTTCTCGGGGATAAAGTGGAGCCTCAACTGAGAAAGGCATGAGAACTGCTTCTACATGTCTTTGCAACCATGCAGCAAATGGTGGATACGTCTTGGGATCAACTCTGCCGAAGTCTTTCTTACCCTTCCTTATCCTATGAGCCCAGGCTTGGACTGTTTGTTGAACTAACTCCTTGTTCCCTTCCACAGGAAAGTACAAAGATTCAGCAAACTCTTCCATCTGAGGAGGATCTTTCAAAGGATAACCAAACTGTTTCCTGGCTTATGTTGGATGATAACTGATGACACCCTTCCTTCCCAGCAAAGGTAATCCAGCAAATCTTCCGCAATTGACCAGCAACTCCTTACCTAGCAGATCTCTGTCATATCCCCAGGCAATATCTTCAGCAGTTAACCCCATCAGTCTTCTGGAACATCTCCACTCATCCCTCATCTCCTTGAAGGCACCTGATTTTGGCAGTTGTCTGGCAAACCACTCAGCAAACAAAGGAGCACATCAAACTACTGGACCACCCCTACCCTTCTCATTTCTGTAATGAACATTGTAGTAGAAGTCACCCAACAGAGTAGGCACTGGATTGCCTTTTGCAAAGATTGAGATCACCTATAAACTGACAAACTCTTTCTCTCCTGGGAACAAGCTGGACCCATACACCATCAATGCAAGCAAAGCCCCAAAGTCATTCCAATTAGCCTCTGTGGCATATCTCTCTGCCTCTGGGATGAGCACACTCCAAGGGAGTCCTTTAGTTTCACTCTCTTTCAGAGCCCTCTTGACTGTAGCAACTGTCAACCTACACACCTTGGCTATGTCTTCATCTTTAAGCACAACTTCAGCACCATAGAATGGTAAGGTCTCTCTGACTGGAACATTCAGGATGTTGGAAATCTCTTCCAATGTTGGAGCTAAGATGTAACCTGGAAAAACAAAGCAACGCAACAGAGGATCATAGAACTGCAACAGAGTATGCAAACTATCCTTCTGGTCTGCAGTGGGCTTGTCCACAAACTTCAGTATCTGGCCATATCTTTTCTTGAAATTTCCCAAGACTTGGTCATTCATCAGACCTGCTAACTTCTGAACACTTCTAACTTCAGGCTGAAGAAAGGTATAATGAACATTCTTTTTCCTTGGAACGCTTCTGATTTCTGCCAGGGAGATAAGATTTACCAGAACTGGGAGCAGATTAAGAGCAATGACTTGAAAAATGGGAAACATAAACAATTAATGCAAAGATGATGCAAATGCAATGCAATGCAGGCATATGATCAACTGGGACCATCTGAACTGGACACTGACAAGGGCCCCTCTGATCATTGGCAACCCAAAAGTCCTCTGAGTGACAACTCTCTGATAATCACAATTCTCTGATAGAAGATCTCAGAACCACAGTACCCAGAATACCAGAACAAGAAAACCAGAATTCCAGAACCATAGGACCATAGAACTAGAAATCATAATCATAGGACCACAAATCATAACAAGGACCACTGAAAAAATGAGTGTATGTTGAGGCCAAGGGTTCCTGCACACCTGTAAACCCCTCCCAATCTCACTGGTAATAGGCTCCGGGTCAGACATCACAGACTCTCAAAGCCGAATAGCAATAATACTGTCACCATCTCCGAGAAATGGCTCATGACCAAATCAGGGAATCGGTTTGGCATTATATACTACGCAGGGAGGCCTCAGCTGAGTTCGGGAAATAAGGTCATCCTATGTGATCCCCATGTGAGTCCTCGAATGTGAATGGGTTTGCCACAAAATGTGGGCTGCCACTGTCATCACTAAAGAGGGATGTTTCCACAAGGTTCTCAATGATCGGTCCCCAGATGCACATAACTGTCAAGGTTATGTAATGAGAGAGGAAGATCCCCAAATCAAGACATTTCCAAGACAATCGCAACCTGAGTGTGGAACTCACTACTACCCCCATGATAAGATCTCATAAGGCCAAAGTGGAACCACTCTAAGTCCTAAGGTGCACTCGAGCCGTGGTAATGAGCTCATCTCTAAAGAACAAGTAACACCCATCCCACCAAACAGAAAACCAGTCCAGACAGTCCAGTATATATACATGATGCAGAAAATAAATACTGAAAACTGTAAATAAAGCTGTAAATAAAGCTATAAACAAACAACAATAAAATACGACAAGCCACAGCAAATAGACATCACCCAAAGAAACAGAAACAAACAAGCGCTAGGAGAGACTCATAGTGGAACCAGAGATTCTGGGTTCGTTCCCCAGCAGAGTCGCCAGCTGTCGCTCCCCGGATTTCCATCCTGGTACAAACGTGAAAGTGGCGCGGAAAAAGAATAAAGTCGCCAGCCAGGCATTTTTATCCCGAAGAGAGGTAATGGTAATGCTGCACAAACCAGAAGAAAGAAGAGGAAGGACACGGGTCCTACGAACCAAAGAGACTGAGCTCGGGAGTCGGTTACGACCTGGGAAGGTATTAGCACCCAGATCGTCCGCCGTACCCGACAGGATCCACGCTTGCAAAAGAAACTATTTCAAAGGGTGAGGGTATGAAAGCTGCAGCAAAAGAAAAGAAAATGAACTGGAAAAGAAAATGAGAAAATAACTGAATAAGAAACAAAGAGAAAAAATGTAGGGAAAATAAAGATTGTGCTCGAACGGGCCCTACCCCGCTGCCTACGTACCTCACTGGACATGGGATCAGAGACGCCGTAGTTCCCCTAACTAGGGGTAACAAGGAAATTGCTTGAATTAAGGCTTGAACTGCCTATGCCATTGCTTAGGTGTTGCAGACTCAGACGACGAGTGCGTAACCGTCTTGCAAAGTTACAAGTAGGAGCAAGTTCTCGTACGGAGCGAATGAGATGAGAAAAGAATTCCCGAAGGAAAGACGCTTATTGTTTGTTTGTGTTTTTTACGAAGCTTTTATGAGTGTGTCACAAGGAAGTGAACTCAAGCTCTTTTAGATGGAATGTGCACTTGTCACTACATTCCAAGATGGAATAATAGAACAAGCACACTCAAGTAAGGAGAAGATCCCCAAAACTTGAACCCAGAGATTAGGGCTTAAGCACACTAACTCATTAACTTATTCAGTGTTTTTGGTATTTACAATGAAGAAGTGTTTTTTAGGATTTTCTTTATGAAGAAGATACCTTGATCAGACTTGTGCATCACAAGGTAAACTTGTACTATCCCAAGATGGGAAGACTACAAGCATACCTCATGGGATAAGGCTATTGTTCAAGGCATCACTTCAAACTTATTAAGATTTTTTCTTTATGGTTATGATATGAGAAGAGAAGAAGAACCAAAAGGATCACAACGGCAAAATTCTAGAGGGGGACTAAAGAATCCTAAGTATTAACATGCATGGATATCCTAAGGTTAGTGTGGTTTCTATCCCAAAAAGAAAGAAGAAGAAGAGAAGAAGAATATAAAAGAAGGGATGAGCAAGGCCTAATCCCAACAACAAAAGAGTTAGTACAAATAAACATAAGAAGAGAAGATGAGATTTGGAGATGTGGAACTCAACTCCCACACCTCACACTTACCATAGCCCCTGCAAGGTTAGTAGCATGTATACAAATGAAGCAGGGTGAACAAGATGACATGTTAACATCATACAAACAGAAGTGAAATGATATGAACAAATGCACAATGCAAATGCAACTCAAAAGCATGAGAGATGAAGCTTATAAGTCAAAAATGATGCAACATGAACACATATGAAAACTTATGTACACTTAAGGAGGATGCAAAGAAAATATGCATAAACATGGACACAATGCACACAATCAGAACCAAAACAAGATGAAGAAGGGCTTATGAAGCCAACAAGATGAAGAGAATGGAGGTACAAGACCAAACAATCACCAAATGGGAGTGAAAGAAGTGAGGAAGAAGTGAAAGCACACTTAAGAAAGAAAGATCATAAAAGGGACGCAAACACAAAAACTTCTAAGACTCAAACCCTAAGCTAGGACCAGGAAGGTTCCCATACCCCAAAAGAACCCCAAATGAGAAGAAGAAGTTGGCATAAGTGCCCTTCTTGGCTTATAAGAGAGCTAAAGATCCAAAGGAGGCAAAATGGGACAAGGTGAGAACAAATATCCACATCAAATCAACCAAGCATCTAAAAATTCCAAGACTCAAGTCAAATGATCTTCAAACATGGTATAACAATGAGCCAAAAGGGTTTGAAATAATTCAGAAGCAAACTAGGTCAAATGGAGGCCTAAACACAAGCTAGGGTTAATAACTTCCAACACAAGTCAAAGGACCAAGACCTAAGAAATAAAATTCTAAAAATCAATAGAAAAATCACACAATAATTACATGATCTTAGAAATCCAGAGCAAAAAGAATGGGATCAAAATTCAAAATAATGAACTCTATGGAAAATGGACAAGGCAGTGTACTCAAGAAGAACTTAAAAAGAAGCTAATTGAAATGAAGAATTAATTGTGACACGTGGAAATGGAAAAAATAAAAAATAAAAAATTGAAAAAATAAAAGAGACTCAAAATAAGACTCACGGTTTTTTTGAGAATTTTTTAATAATGGGAAGTATTTTAATTAAATAGAAACTAAACTGAAATAAAAGAGAAATAAAGAAAAAAGAAATTAAAATAGAAATAAAGAGATGGGGTGCAAATAGGAATGGATTTCGTTGAAAATGAATTGGGCTTAGCTGTGGGGGTGCGGATAGCACATTTGAGCCCACTAAGCTGCGCTGGTTCACTGAATTATGGTGGGAATTTATGAAATAAGGCTGGAAAATTCAAGGACCACAGGATGGATCAATCGCGTGAGGTGAAGGATTCATTAAATTACGTGGTAGGTTAATTGGATATAAGGTGAGGACCTATGGTTACTATGATGCACTGAGAAACACAAAGCATTAAAAGGGAATGAAAGAATCACGTGGGAGATAGGTGGCTGACTAGGGCTAGGTGGCGTGATCTGGAGCGTGGAATGGCTGGATCTAATGGCTATGAACCCGTCTTCCCCAATGAGCAAACCATAATATCCAAACCCAGTTTCCAGTGACCGGAGCTAGGGCTCCGACACCGGAATTCACAACAGACACACAAATGACCATAGAAAATGATCAAGACCTCTATATCCACTAAACAACATGTCCTGATTTCAAATATGGGATCAAAATCCTCTAAAACTTAATGAATCGAAGGGATCGAGCAAGAACAACTTTGACCATGAAACTTTGAATCCAAATAACTTTCACTACAATGCATCAAATTCAAAACTAAAAAATGCAGCATGATTAGCGAACTTCACACATCATAAAACACCTCATCAATTTCATTTTTAGATCACAAGATTTGGATCCATACCTGAGGTGAAGATCTTGATTCAGTGAGATAGAAAGCCCAATGATACGTGTAAATCACTCCACACTCACTCTAGATGCAAAATAAATGCATCTAAAGTCTTGAAATAAGTTGGATCTGAGGCTTTTCTCACACCTGCCCTGAAATGGCAAGCTTGCTAAATTTGAAGGAAAGCTTGAATGAAGGGGTGCTTAATGATCCTTAGCTCTCACTGATTACAAATCCACAATTTGTTTTGAGATTGAGTGATTATATGAAGAGAAATTGGGGAAAATGCAAAGTTTGCAAGAAGTTGGAAATGAGAGAATGAGAGAGAGATCCACAATTCTGAAACCCTAGCTGCTTAAGTATGCTCTCACAATGCAATGCTGAAAAAATGCCAAGGTTTGCACGTGTGGATCATGAGATTTTTGTGATTTTGCATAATTTGCAATTTGTGAAATAAGCATGCCACCCTCATGCCTTGCTTGCATTCTCATCCCATGTGCAATGCTTTTCCAACCCTTGATCAAAATGTAATCAATTCTGGCCCTTAGATCAATTCATCACACACTTCTCATGATTTTTTCAAATTATCCCATTATGAGGCAATTTACTTGTTGTGCACGAAAATTGGAGTTTCTTTGGAGAAAATTGATCAAAATGCAATGTATTTTATCATTGAAACAAGTTTGAACCAATACCAAGTCCCACAAATAAGTTTTGAAGCTTCTTGCATTTGGTGCATGCATGAAAAGTTGAATTTGCCCTAGTTTTGACAAGAATATCGAAGGACCTATAGGATGAACCACAAATCCTATGAAAATGTACTTGTAATTTTTGAAAATGGGAGCCATTACTCTCCAACTTTCATGTTTGACTTTGGTCCATTTGAAGAAATTTTGATCATGTTAAGGCCATTTGAAAATTAGGGCAAAAGTTGCCAAATTTGGAAATTCTCAAAAACCAACTTTGTACCATTTTTGCAAAACCCTCCAAATCTCCATGATTCTTGATCTTTAAGCATCCCAAACCTCTTATAAAATTGTAAGGACCCCTCTTGGCCAAAAAAATTGCGTTAGACCCCTTGAAATTACACAGTTGATTTTTTCAAGGCACAGTTGACTTTTTCAGGGCACAGTTGACCAATTACTTCATCTGCAAGCAACTGAGGCATTCTCTGACTTCTACATGGAATTTTCTCATGAAAATTGACACCTAGGTTCCTCTTGACATATAGAAGACTTTGCCCAAATGAAATGGCCAAGGTTGTGAGATTTTGGTGCTTGAATCTCAAACCCTAATTTAGGCGCCTTGTATAGGAGATTTGCCTTGTCCTGAGATCTCTGATGATCATGCAATCTTCTGAGCTTTTGCCAATGGACTTGAACTTGTAAATGGAGTGTAGACTCACCATAGGACTTTTATACAATCATTGGGACCCTTGTCATGGCTTGTGATGCCTCAAGGACCTCCACAGATGACCATATGCTTGATGCTAGGACATGAAGAATGTTATGCCTCATCTTTCCATGATATGATACTAAGAAAATGATATGTTCATGATGAATATGATGTGATATGATGCTTAAAATGAAGAGGGCAAATTTGGGGTGTTACACATGCATTGCATTTGCATCGCATCATACTCGCATTAACTATTTGTGTTTCCATTTTCAGGTTTTTGTTTACAGTTTAGCACCCAGTTCTGGTAATTGTAAGTTTTCCAGATGGCAGAAGTTAAGAAAATTACAAGAAAGAGAAATGTCCATTACACTTTCCTTCAACCAGAAGTCATGATTGTTCAGAGACTAGCAGGGCTGATGAATGATCAAGTTTTAGGAAACTTCAGAAAGAGGTATGGTCAAAATTTGAAGTACATGGACAAACCTACTGCAGACCAGAAGGATAGCTTGCACACTTTGCTTCAGTTCTATGACCCCCTGCTGCGGTGTTTTGTATTTCCAGATTATATCTTGGCTCTTACCTTGGAGGAGATTTCTAGTATTTTGGGTATTCCTATCAGAGATACTTTGCCTTACTATGGATTAGAGATAGTTCTCAAAGAAGAAGACATATCCAGAGTCTGTCGTGTACCAGCTGCTAAGGTCAAGAAAGCTTTACAGGTTAGTGAGGGTAGAGGACTTCCCTGGGATGTACTTGTACCAGAAGCTGAAGGGTATGCCAAAGAGAGTAAGTGGGGAGATTTTGGTGTTGTGGTGGCCCTGATGGTATATGGATCTAGTCTTTTCTCGGGAGAAAAGGAGTTTGTGAGTTTGCAGGTGATCTGCATTTTTGCTAAAGGTAACCCTGTACCAACCATGTTGGGAGATTTCTACTACAATGTTCATTACTGGAATGAGAAAGGCAGAGGTGGACCAGTGAGTTGTTGTGCTCCATTATTTGCTGAGTGGTTTGCTAAGCAGTTACCAAAGTCAGTTCCTTTCAAAGAAATGAGAGAAGAAGGGAGGTGGTCTAGGAGACTAATGGGACTAACTTCTGAGGATATAGCTTGGGGTTATAACAGGGTTTTGTTAGGAAATGAGTTACTTGTTAGTTGTGGGAGTTTTGCTAATGTGTCCTTTCTAGGGAGAAAGGGTGTGATCAATTACAATCCAGTTTTAGTCAGGAAACAATTTGGCTATCCTCTGAGGAATCCACCAGGTATTAAAGAATTAGCTGAGTCTTTGTACTTTCCTGTGGAGGGAAACAAAGAGTTAGTCATACAGGCATCTCAGGCTTGGGCTCACATGGTGAAGAAAGGTAAGAAGGATTTTGGAAGGGTGGATCCCAAGACATATCCTCCTTTTTCTACATGGTTACAGAAGCGCGTAGAGGAATTGCTCATGCCATTTTCGGTGGAAGCTCCCTTGTATCCCAAAGAAGTGCCATGTCAGAACACTGTGTCTCTTGAAGATTATAAGAAGTTGGAAGCTCAGTTGCACGAGGTCCGGATAGAGAATTCTAAAATGGTTAACTTGTACCACCTTGTCAATCGTGCTAAGAATTAAGCGGAGGAAAAACTATAAAGGATGCAGGTCACCTTAGAAGCTAAAGAAAAGGAGTTTGCTGGGAGAGAAGCTCATTTTCAGAGATTGGGTCTAATGGAATCAAAAATAGAAGCGGAGCGTAAGAAGACTTTGAAGACTCTTAAAGAAGCTCGCCAGTCCATCATTTGGTTATAGGGCCAAAGGGAACAGGAGCAGAAGAAGTACAAAGAAAAGGAAGAGTTCTTCGAGGTACAAATGGCCTTCAAGAAAGAAGAAATAGAACAAGTTCACAAAATACGAAGGGAAAAGACTCTACAATTGGTACAAAGCCAGATAACCTTTGAGGAAGCAATGAAGGAGATTGCAGAACTTAAGCTGAGATCAGGCGTAAAGAAGAACCAGACAAAGGTGATAGCTGCAGAAGAAGAACCTGGGTCTTTCCCTTAGCTTAGAGTTTTAGTTTATTGTTATCCAGACTACCTACAGGCTTGTTGTAGGAGTCTTCCTTTATCTTTTCGTTCATGTGTTGACTTGTAACCCTCTTGGGAATTTGTTTGTGTTCTAACTTTGGCTGCCAGTGGGTTATCCATGTTATGCAATATTAAATTCTAGTTACCATTTCTGAGTACGTAAAGCTTGTTTGTTTGAGGCTGCTAGGATCTGAACAGTCTTCAATAGGAGAGTTTGAAATCAATACTCAAAAGGGCCATCTGGAGCATTTTTGTCAAAAAAGCCAGAACTGGGGGCATATTAATGCCTGAACCTGGAAACATGATTAGTTACATTGCATGCATATAACGTGTTTGTTGTGTTGTAGTTAGCTGATCAGTTTTCTAATGTTTATGTCATTTCAGGCACTATAGCTCCCAGGAAGGTTCGTGAACAGCCAAAGGTGCACAAATACCCTACGAAAGTAAACAGAGAGAGAGTAATGGATCAGATGCAAGCGGATCTTGTTGACCTAAGGACAAGAATGGATAACTTCATGACCCTCATGGCTGGGATGGGCCAAACTCAGGAGCGTCTGCGCGAAATGGTGGAAAACAATCAAGTCAGGAATAATGGGGCAGCAGATGGAGGTAATCGCAATGGGGCCGACGCCCGTCACGTAGAAATCCCTGTGGTGAAACCAGGGGTTACTATTGTCAATGATGGAGTGAATAACGTCTAGATGGATGGGCAGCATGAACAATTCACTTTGCTAGACGAGGCAGAAGGCCAAGGAATTCACATGAACAGAAGGTTTGAATAGATGGCTTAGCAAATTCCTGCCATTCAGTCTCAGAGTTCTCCCCTCCGACATGGCTGGGGAGATGTTTGGTTAAATAACCCTTGCTGGGAAACGAATTCTGACAGTTATAAACTCTGTGGGGAAATGCAAGGCTTTCAACTGCCTGTTGGGCATGCTTCACCTGTGGAAAGATACTCTGCTTGGGGATTCCACCTGTGCTAACTCAGTTGGGGAAAATTTTGTTTGGGAAAATGTGACACCATCCTGCAAAACCTGAAACAACAGAATACACATATGTGCCCCGGGGACTTGCGTGGTATGATCTGTTCATCCATCGTCACCCGGCACTCAAAGATGGTTTTCAAATGCTTCCCTGCAATGTCATTTTTTAGAGAAAACACCATGTTTTTAAATGCAATGTTCTTTTTGCCAAAAACTCAGGACATTTTTGCAAATAAAAAGAAACACAACGCAACTTTTTGACTGAATATTCATTTATTGAAAGGCCTCTGAATAGGAAAAATTATACATCAGGAAGCAACCACCTGGAAAGAGGTAGCTACCATAAAATTGAGAAAATAAACAATCCTAATGGAAATGGGCACGACATCCCAATGAGTTTCCTTCTCGATATGACCAACATGTCTTCAAATCTTTCCATTCTTGCCTTTGCTTTCTGAAAAGATGAGGGGACTGATTCCTATCCTTCTGATATTGTCCGGCTGTACAAAACGATGATTTGGTTCAGATTACCCGGATCGCAGTTGTTCGCTTATTCCCTTGTTTTGCATGGATCTCCCTTTTGGGTTTTCAATCCACTGGGATACCCTTTTTTTCCTGAGCTGTCCGATGTGGCTTTTCAACTCAGCGGGTGTACATTTTTTATTTGTTTTCCCTAACTTTTGCCCGAGCTTTTTATTCTGTTTTTAGCTCGCCGGGATGTCATTTTCTTGCCTGGACTTTAATTCTGTTTTTGTGTCCAGCGGGTCTTTTTATGCGAAGTATTTTTTAACTGCGTCCGAGTTAACAGGGGATTGGAAATCTTCTCCATCCATAATGGTGAGCATCAGTGCTCCACCTGAGAAAACTTTCTTCACTATGAATGGTCCTTCGTAGTTTGGGGTCCAGTTGCCCCTGTTATCTGAACCTGGAGGAACGATCCTCTTGAGCACAAGCTCTCCTACTTGATACTCCCGAGTACGTACTCGTTGGTCGAATGCTCGCTTCATTCTCCTCTGATAAAGTTGACCATGACAGATAGCAGCTAATCTCTTTTCCTCAATTAGACACAGCTGATTGTATCGAGCACGTACCCACTCAGCCTCATCAAGCTTCACATCCATCATCACACGCAATGAAGGAATTTCCACCTCCACAGGCAAGACTGCCTCCATACCATATACCAATGAGAAAGGAGTTGCCCCAGTTGACGTCTGGACTGACGTTCGGTACCCATGCAGCGCAAATGGTAACATCTCATGCAAATCCTTGTAAGTGACGACCATCTTTTGCACAATCTTCTTAATATTCTTATTTGCTGCCTCTACCGCACCATTCATCTTTGGTCGGTAAGGAGAAGAATTATGATGCTGGATCTGGAAGTCCCGGCATAACTCTGCCATCATCTTGTTATTCAAATTAGAACCATTGTCATTAATGATTCGCTCGGGCACTCCGTATCTGCAAACAATGTCTCTTTTCAGAAAACTGGCCACCACTTGACGAGTGACATTGGCATAAGACGCTGCTTCAACCCACTTAGTGAAGTAATCGATCGCGACCAAAATTAAACGATGACCATTTGAAGCAGTAGGCTCTATTTTCCCGATCATGTCAATGCCCCACATAGAAAAAGGCCAAGGAGATGACATGACATTGAGCGGGCTGGGAGGAACATGCACCTTGTCTGCATAAATCTGGCACTTGTGGCACTTACGGGCGTACGAACAACAGTCTGCATCCATTGTTATCCAATAGTACCCCAATCTCAACAACTTCTTAGCCATTTCATGTCCTCCTGCATGAGTACCGAAAGATCCCTCGTGAACTTCTTGCATTAACATGCTCGCTTCGTGTCTATCCACGCATCTGAGCAAGACCATGTCAAAGTTCCTCTTATACAAAACCCCATATGTATTCAAGAAGAAGCTAGCAGCAAGTCGTCTTAAGGTCTTCTTGTCATTGGATGATGCCCCAGCTGGGTATTCTTGTTTTTCCAGGAAGAGCTTGATATCGAAGTACCAAGGTTTCTCATCAGACACTCTGTCTACAGAGAAAGCATAAGCTGGTGCGTCAAGCCTGGAAATGTCAATCCTGGGCACGTAGTTCCAACACAAGACTTTGATGGATGAAGAAAGAGTAGCCAATGCATCGGCAAATTGATTCTCATCTCGTGGTATATACTGAAGCTTAATCGTTGTGAAGAATGTCAACAGTCTTCTGGCATAATCCCTGTAAGGAATTAAGTGTTCTTGGTGTGTATACCACTTGCCGATAATCTGATTGATAACGAGGGATGAATCTCCGAATATATCGAGGGTCTTAATCTGAAGATTAATAGCCTCCTTTATTCCCATTATGCACGCCTCGTATTCCGCTTCATTGTTGGTGTAGCCAAAAGTAATTCTGGCAGCGAAGGGAAAGTGAACACCTTCAGGAGTGATAAGAACAACACCAACTCCACGTCCGTTGATATTGACTGCCCCATCAAACATCAACTTCCACTTGGATTCAAGGTCTGGTCCCTCATCCGAAAGTGGTTCCTCGCAATCTTTTGCTTTGAGGTACATGATGTCCTCATCAGGGAAATCAAACTTCATTGGCTGATAGTCATCTTCCAGTGGCTGCTGTGCAAGATAATCTGACAATAAACTTCCTTTGATGGCTTTCTGAGAAGTATATTGTATGTCGTACTCTGTTAAGATCATTTGCCACCTTGCAATCCTTCCGGTTAACGCTGGTTTCTCGAATATATACTTGACAAGATCCATTTTTGAGATTAACAATGTGGTATGGGTCAAAATATACTGTCTCAGTCGGCGAGCAACCCATACCAAAGCGCAGCAAGTTTTCTCGAGCAGTGAGTAACGGGATTCACAGTCGGTAAACTTTTTGCTAAGGTAGTAAATAACATACTCTTTTCGACCAGACTCATCGTGTTGGCCTAGAACACACCCCATTGACCATTCTAACACAGTCAAGTACATGATAAGTGGCCGTCCTGGAACTGGAGGCATTAGAATCGGAGGTGTCTGCAAATAGTCTTTTATCTTTTCAAAGGCTCTTTAACAGTCCTCATTCCACCTGACCGTTTGTTCTTTTCTCAACAATTTGAATATTGGCTCACACGTGGCAGTTAGATGAGATATGAACCACAAAATGTAGTTCAATCTCCCTAAAAACTCGTGCACTTCTTTTTCCGTTTTCGGTGCAAGCATATCTTGTATTGCTTTTACTTTTGCAGGATCCACCTCGATTCCTCTCTGGCCAACAATAAAACCCAGCAATTTTCCGGACCGCACTCCGAACATACACTTGTTTGGATTCAACCTCAGCTTGTACTTTATCAATCTATCAAACAACTTTTTGAGATTGACCAGATGCTTTTCTTCGTCCCGGAACTTGGCAATCATGTCGTCCACATAGCATTCAATTTCCTTGTGTATCATGTCGTGGAACAATGTGACCATAGCCCGTTGATACGTTGCCCCGACGTTCTTCAATCCAAAGGGCATAACCTTGTAGCAGAATGTACCCCACGGGGTATTGAATGTTGTTTTCTCCATGTCTTCTGGTGCCATCTTAATCTGATTATACCCGGAGAAGCCATCCATGAAAGAAAATACCGAGAACTGAGCGGTGTTATCTACCAGCACATCAATGTGAGGTAACGGAAAGTCATTCTTTGACTTGCTCTGTTTAGATCCCGATAATCAACGCATGTCCGAACTTTACCGTCTTTCTTTGGTACAGGCACAATGTTAGCTACCCAAGGTGGGTAACTAGTTACGGCAAGGAATCTGGCATCCCACTGCTTCTGAACTTCCTCCTTGATCTTCATCGCCATATCAGGACGAGTTCTTCTCAGCTTTTGTTTTACCGGAGGATAGTCTGCTCTTAGTGGCAGCTTATGCACAACAATGTCAGTATCTAGCCCTGGCATATCTTGATACGACCAGGCGAAGATATCCACATACTCACGTAGCATACCAATCAACTCCTTCTTTACCTCGGCCTGCAGACTGGCCCCAATCTTTATCTCTTTCTTTACATCTTCAGTCCCGATGTTGATGATCTCTATCTCTTCCTGATGAGGCTGAATGACCCTTTCCTCTTGTTTCAACAACCTGACCAATTCTTCCAGGAGTTCACAGTCTTCCTCAACCCCTTCATCAGCTTGGTAGATAGGATTGTCGAAGTCATGTGTGGTCATAGAAGGAACGTTATCACTAGAATCCGAATGATCAACACTGCACAGATGATGTGCTTATTTCAAGATCTGTTTTTTTCAAAAGAGACGCAAACACACAAACACAAGAAAAGGAAAAACATTGCCATTTTATTTCTTGTGAAAAAATTTTAAAACGAAAGAAAGAGAACACAATTTGCTTGAAAAATTTCCTTTATTTCATGGAAAAATAAATGCATTAAAGGCATGGTGGCCCTACAAATGGATCCGTGCACCCTGGGCAGAGTGCAGGATTGACATGCAGCATGATAAAAGCGAAACAAGTAAATTACTTTGATTGCCAAGTAACTTGAACGAAATCCTCAGCAGACCAGTTTCTGAGCTCCTCCCCAGGTGCACATGGGTGAATCCAGCTATCCCAGTCGTAGTCACTGTCCCCTTCTTCACTTGTTGCACAGATGTTATTGTGATCGAGCATTTCGGCGCTTGTGAAAGTTATGACCTAATTATCCTAAGGCCAGTTAGACCCACCAGGCTGATAACCGAGACCGAACATGTCATCCTTCTTCTCTAATTCTAGCAACTTGCCCCAGCCCTGGGCGCTTACTGATTGGACCACTTCTTTGGCTTGCTTGTAGGAGTAGATGGAGGTCCCTTCTATCTCGTTGTTCCTCTCTACCGGAGCCAAAATACTAACATTGACCGCTTCAAAAGCCTGACACAACGTTTCATGAATTTCTCCGTCCATTTCCACGTACTTGAAAGTTGACAGATGGCTCACAAAAATGTCTTCTTCTCCACACACAGTGATCACCTGACCATCTACCACATACTTCAGCTTTTGATGCAACGTGGATGTCACTGCACCTGCAACATGGATCCAGGGACGTCCTAGCAAGCAACTATAAGCAGGTTGAATATCCATGACATAGAACGTGCTCTTGAACACTTGAGATCCTATATTCACAGGTAGCTCAACATCTCCGAACACAGACCTCCGGGACCCATCAAAGGCTTTCACAATTAAGTCACTGGGTCACAAGACAATGCCATCAACATTCAACTTCATTAAGGCCTTCTTAGGGAGCACATTGAGAGAAGAGCATGTATTAACCAAAACATGTGACAGGAAAGCACCCTTACACTCCATGGTGATATGCAGGGCTTTGTTGTGATTGCGGCCTTCAGAAGTAAGATCTCTATCTGTGAAGCCCAACCCATGGCTGGCATTCACGCTGCTTGCATAGTCTCAATCATTTCATCCCATACTGCATTTTTGCTTCATTGCATTGATTCAATGTCATCTGCATCTAGGGTTTGTGATCTGAGCAATCCAACAGCCATTTGAGCCACTCCAAAGGTCATAAATAATCTCAAGAGGGTCCATGTGGGTTCAAGCATCATATTATATCCTCCAAAGATCAAAGAAGTCAGAGAATCACAAGAACTGGGAAAGGCATGGAAGCAGAGCCAGGCTTAGCCATAGATGACCTAAAATTAGGGTTTTGGTTTCAAAGGCCATAACACCAATATTTTTGGTCATTCTTGTTTCTATTGGTCTCTATATGATATAAGGATCATGCATACCAATTTTCATGAAGAAATTCAATGGGGAAGGCATCTGATCAATGGATGACTTCTTGAGCAAGTCAGTGCAAAATCAGGGCATCTGAGGCCCCCAATCACCCAACCAAAGGGTCTTCTCCATCATTTTGGATGTGTATGATCTTTATTTGATCTTAGAAAATGTTAGAAGTTCACAAAATTGAAGAATTTCAAGCCATTTGCAAAGTTGCCATTTTGGGAAAGTGACTTGTAATGTAAACTTGCCATTTTGGGAAAGTTTTTCAACCTCCTCTTTCTCAACCAAAAATGCTTCAAATGAAAGATTCTTGGTCATGAAAGTTGTAGATTGGATCCTCCCATTTTCAAAAAGTACAAGAACTCATTCTAATTCATTTTAGAACAAAAGTTATGGCCTTGCAAAGTTGGACAAAATCACTTATTTTTCACTTTTGTGCCAAAGAGGAAACTTGCAAAAACACTTGCCAAAACCAAATGAGACCTCAAATCAACTTCTAACCATCACACAAACATAATTCATGGTCCATAATTCAGATTTGCCCAAAGAATTTCTCACTTTCATGCCTTGGATTCCAAGTATCATAAGCCATTTTTCATAAAAGTCACAAAGAGGGAAGTCTTGCAAGAATGGTTCTTAGGGTTTTGTTTGGTCTCTAATCAATCTCAAAGTGTCATAACAACATTATATGATACATTTTGCTGCATATTGCCCAAGGAATGTCACATGTCCATGACCAAAAATCACAAAATGCACAAAGTTGGAAATTGGCAAAACACATGCTATCTTGCAATCCAAGTGTTGCAGTCCATCATAAACCATCCAAGGGTCATACTCAAACTCAGCTGAGGCAGATACACCCTTTAGATTTCCTCTGCCATGGCCCATACTCTCAAGGACACATATTTGACTTTTTGGCCAAAACTCCCATACTCTTGGAATAGTGTTTTGCAGCCATTCTGAACCTACCACATATTATATTCAAACAATATGGGAGAGATAAGTGCAAGCATTGGGGCCTGAAAACACACACAACCTCAAATTCACAAATTGGTGCACAAACTTGTTCTCTTCGAAACTCCCTGAAAACTTAACAAAATCCAAAAATTTCTTCACCAACAAATCACTCTCCCTCCATAGAACAAAACCCACCCCTTGAAACAACCTGAATCACCACACACACAAACCAGTCATCCTCAAAGCTTTCTAAGCTTCATATCATCTTCAGGAGGTTCATAAGAGTGGGTTTGCAACAAGAGAGAGCCCAGAAAGCCCAGAACCAGAAGGTTTCATCTAAGGTATGGCTCAAGAACTTTTTTCTCAGAACCTTGTTTTTAAGTTCCAAATCGAATCCTTATGATGTGCTGATGATTCTGATATGTTTACTTTTCAAAATGAGGGAATATTGAGTATGTATGGGTTGTTTGAAAGTTTCTGACCTAAGATTGTTTTGTTTCGATTTGCCTTATTAATGAATGAAAAATGGTTTTTGTTTGGGGATTTTGATTCAGTGATGTGTGGGGTTCATTTCTGGCCAGAGAGATTTTGTTTTAGATGCGTAGGGAGAGAGTTGTGGTTTTGGCTTGTCGGAGAAGACGACTGGAACACTGTTCCGGTCGCCTGAGGGTGATTTAACCCTAATCCCATTAATTAGGCAACTTTGAATATTGGCCTTTAGATTAAGCTTCTCGCGCGTGCTTCAAGGGCTCAGATCAACTCATTTAGCCCTAATCTGTTTTTATTAGTTTAATTAATTATAATTAGGTTAATTAAATTAGAGTGAATCCTAGCCATTGGTCAGCGCGCGCAGTCAACTTTGTCCACCCCAGTTCAAATCTAGGCCTTTGGATCTGATTACCTCCTATTTAATTCAATTTTATTTTCTTTTTAATCCATTATTCTTGCACATTTTATTTAAAATAGCAAAACACTTCTAAAAAATCTCATTATTTGCACCATGGCATAAAATATTTTTCTCATTCTGAAAATGATTTTTATTTTATTTTTTTGCATAATTTTCGTATTTTAAAAATATTTAAATGTTTATTTTAATTAGTTAATGAGAATTAATTAATTAAAATAACACTTAGGTTTCTAAAAATCACAAAAAAATTCACATTGCATTTTGATACATTTAGGAACATTATCAAACTCTTCAAACAAATTTCTTTTTGGTTCTTGACATATTTTGACATTTTCCTTGGAATTAAAGTTCTTAAAAGGCAATATTTTTGTTCTAACTTAGAAAAATTCATTCTGCCTAACCATGGAGAGTTTGATGTTGGTCCTTTTTGCATTGCATTCTTCATATCATGTAGTTTCTAGGGTAAAATTGGTTTGAAATTATCTTTCATTTTCAATTTGATGTGCATTTTTCCTTTTGAAGTGCCTTTAAACCCTAGCTAACTTGAGAAAATCATAACCCCCATTAGGTTAAGAGTTAGGTCCCCCCCTTTGGACAGTGAACCTATATAGGGTTAGGGTTCCTTTGATCCCATTATCAATTTTTTATCTTGTCATTTGCTTCTGATTTTGGATTTTGCTTTGTGTGTCGTGTATAAACCCTAATTTTTGCCTTCATTTGCATCCATCTTCCATGTGTTTGCATACATGAACTTGCTGTCGCTCCCGACAAATGAAAATAGATCAGATGAGGGTACAGACGCGAACGGTCGGCGAGAGGGACAATGAGAACACACAGCCGTGAACTCACTGGAGAATGAATAGAGTCGCCAGCTAGGCATTTTTATCCCGGGGAAAGGTAATGCTGCATAGACCTAGAAAGATACGGATAAGACGGTTGCGAACCAGAGAGACTGAGAAAGGGGGTTGGTTACAATCTGGGAAGGTATTAGCACCCAGATTGTCCGCCGTACTCGACGGGATCCACGCTTAAAAGATTTGTGTTTTAAAGGGGTAGTGTCGGTGCAATTTGTGTATAAATGAGCTGGAAAAGGATGTACAGGTGTCAGTGTAAAAGGAGTGTGAAGTGTATAAATGATGTGTCAGTGCAGGACAGGAGTGAAATGCTCAAGATCATGAGGCTAAAAGAATGAGGCTAGAAAAAGGGGGAATATACAGAGACTTTTGTTCGATAACTGTTAAGTTATGCCTACGTATCCTCTCGTGCAATGAGGAAGTCAGAACACCGTAGTTCGACCCAAAGAGACTGAATGATGAATTGACTTGTGAACTGCTTGCTAGCCTATGCTCAAGTGTGTGACCTGTCTGGCTCAGGTGCTAACTGTCTTGCATTAGACGGAAGAAGCAAGTTCTCGTTTATGAATGAATGAGATGAGAAAAGAATCCCGGAGGAGACGATTATTGTTTGTTTTTGAGTTTTCAGTCTTCTATTACTTTTGAAAGTTTGTCATAAGTTAATGAGCTTAAGCCTAAACCAATG
This sequence comes from Lathyrus aphaca, assembly GCA_963966055.1. Classification (NCBI taxonomy): domain Eukaryota; kingdom Viridiplantae; phylum Streptophyta; class Magnoliopsida; order Fabales; family Fabaceae; genus Lathyrus; species Lathyrus aphaca. The sequence continues at coordinate 213,841,560 of OZ014521.1, forward strand.
GATTTAGTAAACTCATCACATCTTCCCTCTGATTAGGGGTAATGAGAATACCTTAAGTGTGAAGTCAGCTTCTCACACTTAAACACCTTTGATGTAGGATTAAGATCATTAACCTATTTGTGATTATTTAGATGTTTTTGGTGTTTTTGTTTAGTGTTGAGTAATGAGATTAAGCCATAATCAGGGATTAAACAGACTCATTACACCATCCTAATAGAAGGATAATAGATGAGGGTGTTTAAGCTGAGGAAAACTCCTCAACTTAATCCATGATTAGGGATTAAACTCATGACAAAACAAGCCTTTGATTAAGTGGATTTTATTAATGGTATGATGATGAAGTGAGTTTTATGATTTGTAAGACAACTTGAGGAGGACTTGTCCATTAACACTAGGGTTAGTCCTTCTTAACCAATTAAGGAAGAATTAGAACCCTAATGCAAGGCCCAAGTTACAAGTGTGATGTCTTGATGATTATTATGTGAATTGATTAAAAGATTTAAACACATTAAGGGTTTAACACTTAGGATTAAAGTTATACACTCCATCCTAAGAGAAGGATGCAGGCATAAGCTTAATCACAAAGCCTTAAAGCCTTTAGGGTTTAGTCCCTGATTATGAGATGAGAAGAGAAGACTCAAAGATACACAAAGGTAAAACTAAGAGGGGAGACTAATCAAAACCCTAATTCATTGTCATGCTTGGTTGTTCCTAAAGTTTGTGAGGTTTTCAAGAAAGATCTTCAATGGAACCACCAGGAAGCAGATGAAAGGATCAAGAGAAGCAAAGCAACTTGCTTCATTCAAGAAGTCAAGTCACTTGGGGAAAGAAAGTAAGATGAAGAGGAATGAGCAAGCTCAAACTCAAACACAAACAAAAATGCAGCAATGGATGCAAGAGGGATGAAAAGAAAAGTTATGAGAAGTGAAGGCAAATTCACTTCTCAAAGTCACTTACCACCTGAAAGGTTAGAAAAGAAATGCAATGCAATGCAAGATGGGATGAGATGACATGATGAGAAACAAAACCAGAAGCATGTTGATGATGATAATGATGTTATGAGATGCTACAAGCATGAGGCAAGGCATGGAGATGTTCATACAAGATCATGGATGCAAATGAAGCAAGCTTAGAAGCATGGATACACATGAAAAGTTAGGAAGCATACAAAGCATACAACATGGCAAATGCAAGATGCAATGATCAAAGATGCTTCCTATATGTCTTAAGATGTCAAATGAATCACAAGAATGCTTGAAATGCTAAGACAAGTCATGTTATGCAAGAGAATGCAAAAGGGATGCAAAAGAAAGCCCAAAATTAGGGTTCAAGGATCAAACATCAAACAAAAACCCAAAACAGAGGCAAACCCTAAGATAAAAAATGGAAAATGCCATCCTAAGAAACCCTAAACCTATACTAAACCAAGGCCCAAAGGGGAGGTCTCAACTCTTAACCAATCTCAAGTTATGATTTTTCTAAGTTATTAGGGTTTTTAGGGCTCTTAAACAAAAGAAATACCAAACAAATTGAAAATGAGGAAACAAATCATGGCCATTTTACCCTAGAAACTACATGCCAGACACAAAACAAAGCAAAAAGAATCAATGTCCAACTCTTCTCCAATAGGCAGCAATGATTTTTTGAACTTATGATCAAAATAATGCACAAAATATGATTTAATTCAATGAAAAATTCTTAAAATGCATCAAGATCAAAAAAGAAATTTGGTTTGAAGGTTGGACAATGTTTCTAAATGTCTTAGAACATTTCATGAATTTTTTTGTAATTTTTAAATACCTAAAAGTATTTTTAATTAATTAATTTCCATTAATCAATTAAAAATAATCTTTTAAATATTTAAAAATACTTTTTTGATGATAAAAAATAAAATGAAAATATTTTTGTGTTTACAAAATTAATAAAACTCAGAGGAAAAAGTTTCATAATTTTAAAACCTTTTTTACTATTTTAAAATAATTATGCAAGTTAATTGAAAAAAAATGAATTAAAAATAAATAAAAGGGAAAGTCAAACAAAAGGAAGGCTGGGATGGATCCAGGATTTGAATGCGCTGACTGGCGCGTGAATGGAGGGTCTGGATTCACTCTGGCCAAATTAATTTAATTACGAATTAATTAAAACTTAATTAAGTGGATTAGGGCTAATGAATGAATCTGGGCCATCCAAACCAGCGGGAAGTCAACAAGTCAAGGGGAATCTACGCTCAGAATTCAAACTGACTTAATGACACAGATTAGGGCATAATCACATTCAGGCTGCCGGAGAAGACCTCCGGTCGTCTTCTCCGGCGAGCAACTCCCCTGAAAATCTCCAAAACCCCTCAAATCGTAACAAAAATGAAACCTAAATATCCAGAAATGATTCCCATGATCCCCTGAACTAAAACCCTAAGTCAAAACTAATTTGTTCTTCCTCAAATCCATGAATCGAGCAAAACAAAAATTAGGGCACGCAGGTTTCAGAAGCAAATTAAATACTCAATTCAAAGCCATTTTAAAAACCAAAAGCACCAGGATGCTCAGTGAAACATAAGGAACAAGTTTATAACATGAAAAACAATTTCTGGAAAAATAAATTTCCAGCTACCTGAGATTTGGAGCTTTCAACCTGATGACTTTCTGGCCACTCCCTTCAGTGCAATCCACTCCTTAGGACCTCCTGATGGTGTTTGAATGCTTTAGAATAATTTATGTTGGCTGGTTGATGAGTTTCGACAGCTTCTGCTCAAGCTCAGTCAGAAATGGCAATGGAGTTTCAGGCAGTTTCAGGTCATTGTGATGGGTTCTATGTGATCAGAACAATGAGTGGAGAAGATCTATGGTATTTGTTTGGGTGTTTGTGAGCTATGGAGAGAGTTTCGAATGAAAATGCAGGCTGAGGTGAAGAATGGCAATGGGGGATTCTTGCTTGTTTCAGGCCTGGCTCTTGGTGGTTTTTGGTCTATGAAGTATGGTGAGTTGAATGGTGAAAATGGTTTGAGTGTTTGAAGGCTGAGCAGAGAGATTCGAAGCAACTTGCAAGATGGAGTGTTTTGTGAATGTGTGTCTTCTCAATGGTTTCAGCCTTGCCTTGTACATGAAATGGCTTGCAAAATGATAATGTATTTTAATCCTATAGGTCAGATGATGTGACCTGGCCTATAGTGATTGGTAAGTTTGCTTTTGCAAAAAGTCAAGTTTTGTGTAAGGCAAGCATGGCTCATGATCTAGGCAAGTACATGGCATGGGCTGCGCAGCAAAGGGTGAGGTGAGAGGCTAGCCAAAGTCAGCATCCAATGTCATAGTTTGTAGGAAGTGAAATGAGTGGTTTTGCAACTTGTTGCTTTATGGTTCACATGAAAGAAAGTCTTGTTACATGAACCAAAACATGAAGGATTCTTGGTTCAAATCTGAATTTTATGACTTAGAGAATGTTTGCATACTGGTTTGAAATGAATTAGAAGTCACATTGGGCTTTGGTTCATGATCTTGCAAAATTTCCATTTGAAGCATGCCTTGAAAATCAATGATTTTTGCCAACTTTGTCTTGCTATAACTTTTGATCCAAAAAGAGTTTGATCATGTTCTTGTACTTTTTGAAAAGGGAAAGATGAGATCTACAACTTTCATGACCAAAGTTTCTCCATTTGAAGCATTTTTGGATCAAGAATCAAGGCTTGAAAAATGACCTAAAATGAAGCATTCTTGAAAAGTCAACTATGCCCAAAAAGTCAACATTTGCAAAAACCCTAAATTCTTGATTTTTGTGAACTTCAACCTTCTTCCATGATCAAATAAAGATCATATACACTAAAAATGATGAAGATCACCCATTGGTTGGGTCATTGGGGGCCTCAGATGCCCTGATTTTACACTGACTTGTCTGAAAAGTCAACTCTTGATCAGATGACCTCCCCATGGAATTTCTTCATGAAAATTGATATGCATACTCCCTATACCATATAGAGACCAATGGAAACAAGAATGACCAAAAAAATTAGAGTTATGGCCTCTGAAACCAAAACCCTAATTTTAGGTCAACTGTGCAGTCAAACTTGGCTCTGCATCCATTCAAACCCTAGTTCTTGTGATTCTTGTGAAATCTTGACTTTAAGAGGATGGAATATGATACAAGAACACATATGGATCCCTTTGAAGTGATTGGTTGCCTTTGGAATGGCTCAAGTAGCTCTTGGATTGCTCAGATCACAAACCCTAGGTGCAGATGACTTAGAAACTATCCAGTGAATCAAAAGTGAGATATGAGATGATATGATTGTGTTTATGCATATGAAATGATCACAAGCCATGGTGTGAATGGGTGAGGGCAAATTTGGGGTGTTTACAGCTGCCCCTATTCAAACACGAGTTAGCTGTGCAGGTTGTAAGCTAAGGCTTAACAGGCAAACAAGATAACTTGTGGTTGAATACCAAAGACAGTCCGAAATTTGCACTCACAGAATGAAGAAGAAAAGGGATATAGATTGCAAAGGAAAATAAAGTATATTGTAAAGTGTGGGCGACGGAGGACGACCGTCGAGCAGAGGACGACTGCTGGGTAAAGTGTGCTAAATAAAGCGATGACGGGGACGGCCGACATGCTGGGGATAAAAGGTAAAGCTGAGACGGGGACGGCCGACTAGCTGGAAAAAAGATAAGATATTATTATGATGGGGACGGCCATCAAGATAAAGCTGTAAAATTCTCTGGGAATTAATGAAACATGACGGGGACGGCCATCAAGTTTACAAAGGTAAGGCAACCAACGATGGGGACGGCCATCGGGCTAAAAAGGGAAAGGGACCACGACGGGGACGGCCATCGGGTTAAAGAATAAATGAAATAAACAGATGATGGGGTACGGCCATCAAAGGTGAAGGACGATCACCTAGCAGGGGACGGCTGCTCTGTTGGGAAGAAATATGATGGGGACGGCCATCAAAGGTGGAGGACGACCACCTGGCAGGGTACGGCTGCCGAAAATATCGCGACATAGGACGAATGCCGGATAGAAGGGGTCAACGATGGGGACGGCCATTGGACGAGCATGATGGAGGACGACCATCAAGAAGTGGAGGATGACCACTCAGCAGGGGACGGCTGCTCTCAAGGTTTGTCATGACATAGGACGAGTGCCAGATAACCAAAAATCAACAATGGGGACGGCCATTGGATAAAAATGATGAAGGATGATCATCAAAAGGTGGAGGACGACCACCTAGCAGGGGACGGCTGCTAAAATCAACGATGGGGACGGCCATCGGATGAGCATGATGGAGGACGACCATCAAGAAGTGGAGGATGACCACTTAGCAGGGGACGGCTGCTAAAATCAACGATGGGGACGGCCATCGGATGAGCATGATGGAGGACGACCATCAAGAAGTGGAGGATGACCACTTAGCAGGGGACGGCTGCTCTCGAGGTTATCATAACACAGGACGAGTGTTAGATAAAAAGAAAATTTGTTGGCGATCTACTGGGATATAGTAAACACGGACGAGCGTTTACATCCAAGAAACAAAAGGTATAAGTGTTTGGTATTTGTATAGATTAAAGATGCGGACGAGCACCCTTAAGACTATGATACGGACGAGTATCACGTAGAAACAAACTGACACATGTTCAGAGATGATGATACAGACGAGTATCAACTGGTTAACAAAGAACACGGACGAGTGTTGCATCTGAAAGAATCCTTCTGGGGAATAGTAGACACAGACGAGTATCTATATTCAAGAAGACATAAGTGTTTGACACGGTGTATGGATTAAAGATGCGGACGAGCATCCTTAGGACTATGATACGGACGAGTATCATGTAGAAACAAACACTAGACGCAATGTTCTGAGATGATGGTACGGACGAGTACCAACTGGTTAACAAAGAACAAGGACTACTGTCGAATCTGTGGGGATATGAGTGATGGTGTATACAAGATACGGACGAGTATCTGTATAAGTGTAATCATGAGTAGTAAGTATATATAGATGAGTGTTTATCTGCTGGGGAGAGTGACACGGACGAGTGTCAAGAGAGATAAGTATATCATTATCAACAAGTATATGGGCTGTAGAAGTGTAAGCGACTGCGCTGGGGGATACGACACGGACGGGTGTCAAGAAAGTGTAGATATACAAGTATAGGTGAGTGCAAAGATGATGTCTTTGGCTTTCTGCTGGTGGTTTGACACGGACGGGTGTCAGGAAGTATCTGTAATACGGGTGATTTGTTTGTAAAGTGTATTCAGGCAACCTGTTTGGGGAAGTGATGACACGGACGGGTGTCAAAAAGGAAATATATACTGGTGTTTGTGATTTGTGAGGCAACTGCTTTTGCTGGGACTCTGGTGGGGTTTTTTGAAGAAAGTATTCTGTATATTGACGGATCGTCATTATTATTCACAAGTGTACGATTCACCACATGACTTATGATTATGCTATGTATTCGATTTTTTGCCGTAATGCTCCGTATTAGACGGAATGCTACGCTCTGGGGGGATAATATGATGCGAATGCTATGATTATGCAAAGATAACAAACTGGGATTCGGATCCCGCGGCTGTGAAGATCTCCGGCTGATCTGCTTGAAATGGACCTCCCAGCTGGGAATGAGATCAGTGGTAGATCTAATGATGTATCTGCTTGGGGATATAGGTCACTGATTGACATATCCTCGTAATATAGGACCCAGATGGGGTTTGTAGAAGCTTTCTTCACTCTGTTGTGACTTCTTCAGGCGTTGCTCTTCTGAGTAGCGGCTGAGGATTCTGTGGGGAGATGATTCCCTGACTTCTGCCTTCTGCTGAGGAAGAATGGTTGGTACTACAGCTGGGGAATGCTGTTGGTAACTCAGCTGGGGAGAGCAATGGGAGGCAACTCAGCTGGGGAGAAAGCACTTTGAGTACCAAGACTGTTTGTTGATACTTGCAATCCTGCAAAGACAAGGAAACGCACAAAAGGTCCCGAGGTATCCCTTTCTGGATTCCGTCATAGGAGTTAAGCACTTTCGAGAGTAAGTATATTCCCTGCAAGCATGTGTTTTTATTTTTAGAGGAAAACATCTGTACTTATGCAATCGTTTTTTTTTTTTTTTTTTTTTTTTTTTTTTTTAGCGACATCAGACATTCTTTGCGAACAAAATACACAAAACGAAACATGACTGAAAAAAAATCTGATTTTATTAATTCATGTGCCCTGAATTGGCAAGATACAGTCAAAGAAAACAAGTCTCCTGAAATGAAGAGACTGTTACAAATTGAGAAACAAAATGCTGGCGGTGTTGACGACGCTTTCAAGGAGCTTCCTCTTCTGCTATGACTCGTATGACAATGACGTTCTTCTCGTCTTGCTTTCTGAGGGAGGCTGATTCTGATTGAAGCCCGATCCTTTGGAGCTTTCCAAGTTGTGAGTGATACAGACGGATTCAGAATGCAGTTGTTCGCTTATTCCCTTATTTTGCATGGATCGCCCTTTCGGGTTTTCAATCCATCGGGATACCCATTTTTGCCTGAGTTGTCCAATGCGGCTTTTCAACTCAGCGGGTGTACATTTTTTATTTATTTCCCTTATTTTTGCCCGAGTCTTTTATTCTGTTTTTGACTCGCCGGGATGCCCTATTTTTGCCTGGACTTACATTCTGTTTTTGTGTCCAGCGGGTCATTTTTTTATGCGAAGTATTTTTTAACTGCATCTGAATTCACAGGGGACGGGAAATCTTCACCATCCATGGTGCTGAGCATCAGTGCTCCACCGGAAAAAACTTTCTTTACAACAAATGGTCCTTCATAATTTGGAGTCCATTTGCCCCTGTGGTCTGTATGAGGAGGGAGGATTCTCTTCAACACAAGATCTCCTACTTGGTACTCTCGGTGCCTGACCTTCTGATCGAAGGCTTTCTTCATTCTCTTCTGATATAACTGCCCATGACAGATTGCAGCTAATCTCTTCTCTTCGATCAGACTCAGTTGTTCGTATCGGGCCCGAACCCATTCTGCTTCACTCAGTTTAACATCCATCAATACCCGTAGAGAGGGTAACTCAACTTCAACAGGTAGGACCGCTTCCATACCATACACAAGCTGATACGGTGTTGCCCCAGTGGACGTTCTGATTGATGTGCGATACCCATGCAAGGCAAACGGTAGCATTTCATGCCAGTCTGTGTAGGTGACTACCATCTTTTGCACAATCTTCTTGATGTTCTTGTTAGCTGCCTCAATAGCACCATTCATCTTTGGTCTGTAAGGAGAAGAATTGTGATGTTGGATCTTGAAGTCCCGGCACAGCTCTGCCATCATTTTGTTGTTCAAATTAGAACCATTATCAGTAATGATTCGCTCGGGAACTCCGTATCGACAGATGATATCTCTCTTCAGAAATCTGGCTACCACTTGCCTTGTAACATTTGCATATGAGGCTGCTTCGACCCACTTGGTGAAATAGTCGATGGCGACCAGGATGAATCTGTGGCCATTCGAAGCAGTTGGCTCAATCTTGCCGATCATATCAATGCCCCACATGGCAAAGGGCCATGGTAAAGACATGATGTTCAAAGGGTTGGGAGGCACATGCACCTTATCTGCGTAGATCTGGCATTTATGACATTTTCTGGCGTAAGCACAACAGTCTGCATCCATCGTGATCCAGTAATAACCCGATCTTAACAACTTCTTAGCCATGGCATGCCCTCCGGCATGGGTACCAAAGGACCCTTCGTGCACTTCATGCATCAACAAACCTGCTTCCGTCTTGTCAACACATCTGAGGAGTACCATGTCAAAGTTCCTTTTGTATAAGGACCCATCAGTGTTCAGGAAGAAACTACCAGCAAGCCTTCTCAAAGTCTTCTTATCATTGGAAGATGCCCCAGGTGGGTATGTCTGATCCTCCAAGAAGCACTTAATGTCATGGAACCAAGGCTTATCATCTTTGACAACATCTGCTGCAAACACATATGCTGGCCTATCAAGTCTGGACACTGAAATCTGAGGCACAAAGTTAGCAGCTTGAACTTTGATCATGGACGAAATGGTAGCAAGAGCATCTGCAAACTGGTTCTCGTCCCGAGGGATATACTCAAGTTTGACTGTCGCGAAGAAAGTCAGTAACCTTCTCGTATAATCCCTGTAAGGTATCAGATGATCCTGGTGGGTGTACCATTTTCCGTTGGTTTGATTGACTACCAGAGCTGAATCTCCGAATACGGTCAATGTCTTGATCCTGAGGTCAATGGCTTCCTCAAGACCCATAATACAAGCTTCGTATTCAGCTTCGTTGTTAGTGCAGTTGAAAGTAAGTTTTGCCGAGAAAGGCATGTGAACTCCTTTGGGTGTAATGAGTACTGCACCAACACCACGGCCATTCATGTTAACAGCCCCATCAAACATCATAGTCCATTCTTCCTCCGGGTCGGGCCCTTCAGTGTGAATAGGCTCTTCACGGTCTTTTGATTTTATGAACATGATGTCTTCATCAGGGAAGTCAAATATCATAGGCTGGTAGTCATCAATGGGTTGCTCAGCAAGATATTCAGACAATACACTGCCCTTGATGGCTTTTTGAGATGTGTACTGTATGTCGTATTCTGTGAGAATCATCTGCCATCTTGCAACCCGTCCGGTAAGAGCTGGCTTCTCGAAAATGTACTTGACTGGGTCCATTTTTGATATCAATAAAGTGGTGTGGGTCAACATATACTGTCTCAGTCGGCGAGCAGCCCACGCTAAAGCGCAGCAAGTTTTCTCGAGCAGTGAATAACGTTGTTCACAGTCGGTAAACTTTTTGCTTAGGTAGTATATTGCATACTCTTTTCGACCAGACTCGTCATGCTGGCCCAGCACACACCCCATTGACTCTTCTAATACTGTTAAGTACATAATCAGAGGTCTTCCTTCAACTGGAGGCATGAGGATTGGAGGCTCTTGCAGATATTCCTTGATCTTGTCAAAAGCCTTCTGGCAATCTTCGTTCCATCTGACCGTTTGTTCTTTTCTTAACAGCTTGAACAAGGGTTCACAGGTTGCTGTAAGGTGAGATATGAACCTTGAAATGTAGTTCAATCGACCTAAGAACCCTCGAACTTCTTTCTCAGTTTTCGGTGCAGGCATCTCTTGAATGGCTTTGACTTTATCAGGGTCCACCTCAATCCCTTTCTCGCTTACAATAAAACCCAGCAGCTTACCAGATCTCACCCCGAATGTGCATTTGTTGGGGTTCAACTTCAGTTGATACCTTCTCAGACGCTTGAACAACTTGAGCAGATTCACCAGATGATCTTCTTCAGTAAGGGACTTGGCAATCATATCATCCACATAACATTCTATTTCTTTGTGGATCATATCGTGGAACAATGTTACCATAGCCCGTTGATACGTTGCACCGGCATTCTTGAGCCCAAATGGCATTACTTTGTAGCAGAACGTGCCCCAGGGTGTGATGAATGTTGTCTTCTCCATGTCTTCAGGTGACATTTTAATCTGGTTGTATCCTGAAAATCCATCCATGAAGGAGAATACCGAGAACTGAGCCGTGTTATCCACCAATACATCAATGTGAGGTAAAGGGAAATCATCTTTCGGGCTGGCTCTGTTCAGATCCCGGTAATCAACACACATTCTTACTTTGCCGTCCTTCTTAGGCACAGGTACTATATTAGCAACCCACGGCGGGTAGCTAGTTACAGCAAGGAACCCAGCGTCCCATTGCTTTTGTACCTCTTCCTTGATTTTCATGGCCATGTCTGGACGAGTACGGCGCAGCTTCTGTTTAACTGGAGGGCATTCTTCTCTCAAAGGCAGCTTGTGCACAACAATGTCGGTATCCAACCCTGGCATATCTTGGTATGACCAAGCAAACACATCCACATACTCTTGAAGCAGATCAATCAGTTGTCTCTTTACTGAGCCTTGCAGGCAGGCCCCGATCCTAACTTCTTTCACGTCTTCCTCTGTACCAAGATTAATCACTTCAACTTCCTCCTGGTGAGGGGTAATAACCTTTTCCTCTTGTCTTAACAACCTGGCTAGCTCTTCAGGAAGCTCATATTCTTCATCAACCCCTTCATCAGCTTGATTGATTGGATTGTCAAAGTCATACGATGTCATAGCCGTGCTGTTGTCGGTGCTGTCTGGAAGGCATTTTCTACAAGGGTTAAGTTTGTTCATTTTAGTGATTGATTTTAATCTTGCCTTAGAAAAAAGTGAAATGAAGTTATCATTTTGAAAACACCGCCATTTATTTTTGTACAAAAAGAAAAATGGAAAAACAGTGAGCAGAAAAGAAAAAGACTCGTTTGCAAAAAGATGTCTGATATTTCATTAATTTAATCTTGTTTGCACAAAAGTACAGATGGCCCTGATTACAAAATGAGTCTTGTCATCTTGGGCAAGATGCAAGACTTTGATGCATGCTATAAAAAATACAGGAAATAATAATTACTCTGCATGAGTAACTCTTATAATTTCCTGGGAAGACCAGTTCGAGACACTGCTCCCCGAGATCTTTGGACGAATCCAATTCTCCAGATTGCGCTCCTCTTCCAGCTCGTCTTCCAGACAGTTGATAGCATCAGGGGTGAGCATTCCCCCACTGACAAATCCAGGCTTCTCAGCAGCCTTTGCTTGATGTTGAGTTGGTCTGTAACCCAACCCAAACTTGTCTTTCTTTTCCTCCACAGCTAAAACTTTGCCCCAGCCCAGGGCGGTTCCTTCCTCAACAACCTTCCGGGCTTGTTGGTAAGATGACATTGGAGTACCAGATACAGCGGATGCTTCATTCACATTCAAAGCTTCAAACCCCTGGCTCATTGTTTCATGGATCTCCCCATCCATCTCAATGTACTTATAGGTTGCCAGGTGGCTGACAAAAATGTCCTCCTCTCCACAGATTGTGACAACTTGGCCTTCCCACTCATATTTTAACTTTTGGTGAAGGGTAGACGTTATTGCGCCGGCGGCGTGAATCCAGGGTCTACCCAACAAACAGCTGTAGGCGGGCTGAATGTCCATCACATAAAAGATAGTTTTAAAGGTCTGTGGGCCAATTGTCACAGGCAGCTCAATCTCTCCCAGAACCGATCTCTTAGAACCATCAAAGGCTCTTACTACCAGGTTGCTGGGTCTCAATGCCAATCCATCATATTCTAACTTCACCAGAGCCTTCTTCGGTAAGACATTCAGGGATGAACCTGTGTCTACCAGCACATGAGAAAGGACAGCTCCTTTGCATTCCATGGTTATGTGCAAGGTTTTGTTGTGGTTGCGGCCATCCGCTGTCAAGTCAGTATTGGTGAACCCTAGCCCATTGCTAGCAGTAACATTTCCAACCACGGTCTCCAACTGGTTGACAGTAATCTCTTCAGGCACGTAAGCTGCGTGCAAGACTTTGAGTAGTGCATTCCGATGGGCTTCGGAGCACATAAGCAGTGAGAGGATAGAGATTTTGGATGGCGTCTGGTGAAGTTGATCCACAATTTTGTAATCACTCTTTTTGATGATCCTCATAAACTCATCAACTTCTTGATCGAACGGTGTCTTCAAGGCTTCTTTAACAGTTTGATCCTCCTGCACCGGGCTCTTTCCTTTTGCCTTGGCAGCAGCTTCTGCTTCGGCAGTAGGTATTTGCATTGGTGGAGCAAAAAGACGTCCGCTTTGAGTGAAGCCTCCGCCTCCCCCCACATTATCTACTTGTGGTGCAGGTGTTGATGTTTCAAGAGTGATTCTTTTTCCTTCGCAGTACACATCAGAGCCATAGTGCCAAGGGATGGCCCTATTGCTTTCATATGGTACTGGTCCAGGCACCGTGATAGTGACTGGACTGATTGCTGCTGCTGAAGGGACTATAATTGTTTGTGGATCATAAAAGATTGTAACTGGTGCTCTGGTGGGAGCAACACCTTCTGAATGGTAGGCAGAGTTGTTCTCAGGATCATAAAATATTGTGACGGTAGAGACATCTTCATGATTTGTTGCTGGTGTTGTAGGAGATAGTGGTGGCAGGATGGATGTTGCTGTTGTAGGAGCTTCAAAATGGAGTGAAGCTGAAGTTGTAGCAGAAAGATTTGTTGTAAACTGATCAGTTGAGAGGATGGATGAAGTACTTGTTGATGACACCGAAGAATTGTCAGGAACAATAGTTGCTGCAGTTGTAGGAGGTTCTGAAACCGTTGCTGAGGATATTGCTGGATTTGTTGGAAATGATGTGGTGATCTGAAGTTGGCCACTCCGAATAAGGCCATCTATGCCATTCCGCAAATTATCGCACCCATTTATCGAGATATTGCAGTAAGCACAGCCTAACTCACACCCCGGGAACATTTGACATTCCAAGAGCTGAGCTTTGATTTCTACCAATGGTGTCCTGATCTGTCCCACACTGGTTATTAAATAAGACGGCTTGTCTTCTTCAATAGCGTTAATCCGGGGACCACCATGGTTTGGCATCGGGTTTTTATTGACATTGGGTGGTGGTGCGAAATTCAGAGCCTTTGAGTCCACCAGGTCTTGTACTTTCATATGCAGAGCCCTGCATTTTTCTGTGCTGTGGCCAGGTGCGTTTGAATGAAAAGCACACCTAGCATTGGAGTCATAATTCCTTGGTAGACTGTTGGGATCCGGAGGTGCCAACGTTCTTAGCTCAACCAAGTTGAGTTTCAGAAGCTGTGGCAGCAAAGTAGCATATGGCATGGGAATCGGATCAATCACTCTGTTAGCTTGAGAAGGCCTCTGCTGAAATGGCCTCTGTTGACTGTTGTTGTTGGTGTTGCTGTTGTTGTAATTCCTTGGAGGATACTGATTTTGCTGAGGTTGCGGCTGATAGTTTTGCTGAGGAGGTTGATAGACTGGTTGAGGATGGGCTGGAGCAGGAATGGTGACTGCTGCTATTGACCTCTGAACATACTGGGGCCTGCCCCTGTTTGAATGGATGGCATTGGTCTCGCCAGTTCTTCTTGGGCCTGCAAAAGGCTTTCTTGTACTACTGGACGAGCTTGCACCGTTGTCTGAGATCTTTCCCATTTTCAACAGGCTTTCAATTCTCTCCCCAGCTATGACAACATCCGCGAAGCTAGTGGAAGAGAAAGCAGCCAACCTGTCAATATAGGTTCCCTGAAGGGTATTCATGAACATATCTGCCATTTCCCGTTCAGACATAGGTGGTTGAACAGCAGCAGCCAGTTGCCTCCATCTCTGGGCATATTCTCGGAAACTCTCTCTTGAAGACTGTGACATTCCCATCAGGAGGGTCCTGTTGGGTGCCATGTCTAGATTATACTGATACTGTCTGATGAAGGCCTCTGCCAAGTCCTTCCAGCATTTAATAGTTGCCCTTGTCAAGTGAGAGTACCATTCCCTCGATGCTCCAGTCAAGCTGTCTTCGAAGTAGAACATCCAGAGCTTCTCATCCATTGTATAGGCCTTTAATCTCCCGAGAAAAGATTGTAGATGGGTCCGAGGACAAGAAGTCCCATTATACTTTTCAAAACATGGAGGCTTGAACTTGTGGGGAATCCTAACCCCGTCTACCAGACCCATGTCCATGACGTCGAAGCCCAAAGAGTTTTGAGATTCTAAGGACCTCAACTTCTCAGCTATTTCATCCAATCTTCTATCATATGCTTCTTCCCCAGCACCCATTACTGTGAACTGGTCTTCTTGAGGGTCTTCCTGTAGTACCCTCCCTGCTGTGGCAGTCCCTTGTATATTGACAGGGATGTTGGCCTCTGGATGGAGATGGGGTCCAAAAACTGGGGGATTGATATGAGGTTGGACCCTCTCGTTGTTACTTGTGCCAGCAGTTCCCACATGGGGCTCTTCTTGATTCTGCCTTTCCACCATGGCTCTCAATCTTTCCTGGCTCTGAGCCATGTTGTTCATAACTTCCATAAACTGAGTCATTTGGTTCCTCATTTCTAGCCTTTCATTTGCCATTTGATTTCTGACCTCAGTGAGGTCCTGCTGCATCTGATCCATCTGAATTCCCGGAAGGTTGTTTCGGGTTGGATAGCGGTGCGGACGGTTGAGGGGAAATACCCGGCGCCTAGCAATAGTTCCTGATGCATCACAACAGAGGTTAGCAACAACAAAACCTACAAAACAAGCAAAGGGTTAGCATGCAATGCAGTTATGCTTATTTGTTCTCAAGGTATCCGGTTTGGCCTTCGGTTTTGACCCTTCCAGACCCTTGGAGATGCTGTTGTTGTTGCTTGAAGAAAACTCAGATGAAGCAAACTAACGCAAATATATTACAGAAGGTGAAATAATACAACTTGTTCATTTTACAACACAAGCCCACTAAGGGGTCAAAATACAGTACAAAATAAAAGTACATGGAAAGAAAGCAACAACAAACAAATGGTCAAACACCAAGACCAAACTCATCCTCACGAACTTCCTTGAGAAGTGCTTCGGTCACAGGATCAGCCGGACGCTCCGTGAGATTCCTGATGAGGAGATTCCGGGTCGTAACAGCTGCTGTTAGCTTCTTGTGCTGAGTTTGGTCCTTGGACCTCTTCACCCCTGCTTTGATCTTTAGCTCTGATATCTCCTTCTGGGCTGCTGCCAGGGCTTCTTGCTGTCCTTTTGCACTAGCTTCCAGTTGCTCCATCTTGTCTTGAACTCTCTTGTCTTCCAGGGTACGAGCCTCGGTGATCCTGACCCACCGGGCTTGACTCTCCTTCAAGTACAAGTCTGTCCTTGCTCTCTGGAACTGGGCTTCTTTGCAAGCATTCTTAAGAATCTGTTCACCAGCTTTAGACTTTTTGATATAATCCCCAGACTTTTCAATCTTAGTCAAATGCTCCACTCTCAACTTCTCCAATCTCTCAATCTCCCTCATACCTTCACTCCTCTCCCGGAGGGTCTTCTGCAAAGCCTGGGTTAGCTTCTCATTTCTTTCCTTCAAGCTCTCAAACTCCTCCAAACTGATGGTGGCAGGGGGTGGTGTTGAAGATGACTCAGGCATGTCTTCTATGGTAAAGGGCATTCCAGAGAATTGGGCCCTGGCACGGGACCACTCATAATATTGTGCTGATGCCACATTATTACACTTCCCCAGAATGGTGACTCCCTTGGTTTGAACATTATCCCAGGCCCAGGAAGCCTGCCTAACAACAGCCAAACTAATCTTGTTCTCACAATAAAGGGTCTCCACCAAGTCCTGTGCCCTTGGAGTGTGGACCAGTGCATATCCCAATTGCCTTCTGAACAGCAGAGGATTGTAATTGATGCTACCTTTAACTCCTATCAAAGGCACATTAGGAAAATGCCCACAGCTGGTGATGATATCCCTGCCCTTGGTGCTTTGAGTGCACCATCTGATATCTGCTGAAGTTAGAACAGTGAGTCTCTTAGCCCAGTTGCTCTGCTGATGAGGGTTTAGGAATGCATCTGTCCTGGGTAGATGCCTGAGAAGCCAAGTGTGGAACAATGGAGCACAGAACCTCACTAACCTCCCCCTCTGCTTTTCATTTCTCTGATGCACTGAATAGTAAAGATCCCCCAATAAAGTGGGCACTGGGTTCTTCAGGATGAACAGATGAATTGCATTCTTGCTAATGAATCGAGGCTCATCTGCAAACAATACAATCCCATATATACTCAAGGCCAGTAAAGCACAAACAGCTTTCCACTCTCCTAGAGAAGCTTTCAGGATAGCTTGAGAGATTAAGAAGTCCAGATGAAAACCAGGGATTCCAGCTTTAGAGGTCATATGCTGCTCAATCAGGACAGGTTCCAGGTGCAAAGCCTTTGCTACTTCTCCGTTAGCAGGAAAGACCATCTCAGGGTTGAAAGGAATTTCTCTCCTGATAGGCATACCAACTAATGAGGAGTACTCTTCCAATAAGGGGCCCAACTGAAAGTCTTGAAAAGTAAAACATCTCAGTGGAGGATCATAAAACTGAATGCAGGTGTGGATGAGGCTCCTCTATGAAGGGTCCAGATCCATAACCATGTCCAGTATATCTCCATAACTCTCCCTGAACAAAGGTATGTGATCTGGAGTGATCAGGGTCTGAATCCTCCTGATATTTGATAACTCTGGCTGGAAGAAGTGATAGGTGATGTTGCTTTTCTTTGGAGCCATGATGACAAATGTTGATGAAGATACTGAAGAGAAGGGCCACTGATTGGCTGGAATAGATAGCTGGTAGCAAGTGCTGATGAAGGCAGGTCAAAAACTGAAGATGGGGTCAAAACCAAAACCAGATGAGGATGGATACCCTGAAACACAAATAAGCAAATGTTAATATGATGCAATGATTATGTATGCAAATGATATGCAAGGGTTTGTGACTGAGCTGGATCTGATCAAAATGCCCTGATATAAGTCCATGTGTGTTCAAGAATTCCAGATGGAGGTCTATAAATCCAGTAACCAGGGTGGGGGACTCAAATAAAGAGCCACAAGTCCAGGGTTTAGAATCACAAGAACTGTCCAACATGGAGTACTCTTAACAAAATCAAAGTAACAGGGTATTCTGAGGTCAAGGTACCTGCAAACCTGTAAACAACCCAACCCCCTCACAGGTGGTGTTCTAAAACAAGGATCCTCAGATTTGGATCAGTTATGAGAAGTGTAAACACTTCTAACCCGGAGGTACAGTGTTTACAATAACCATAACAATTCCTCCTCTAATTCTCCTCAGTTTCTGAAGGTCAATACTAAAAGGTCATCCAGACTTAGCAGGCTTCCCAGATAGCCCTAGCATTGCAGGAAATCTGCAACACAGAGTTCTCAAGAAGAAACCCATATCTGAACCGTGTTTCATATTCCTGCACCAGACCGAGATGGAATGGGAAAGAATACGATTCACTCTAGCCTAGGTGTCACTCAGGTCCCAGGTATAGGACCTTAACTTTCAATGGAACACCCACCCACCAAAGCAAATAACAGATCCAGCCAGCAGCATGACAGTATGATATATGAAAAACTGTAAAGAAAGCAATAAATAAAGCTGTACAGAAAGTAATAAATAAAGCGAATATACAAACACAAATAGCACATAACACCCCAATAAACACAAATCAATCAAGCGCTAGGAGGAACCCACAAAAAGAACCAGAAGCCCTGGTTGCAGTATAAGGGTCCCCAGCAGAGTCGCCAAGCTGTCGCTCCCGACAAATGAAAATAGATCAGATGAGGGTACAGACGCGAACGGTCGGCGAGAGGGATAATGAGAACACACATCCGTGAACTCACTGGAGAATGAATAGAGTCGCCAGCTAGGCATTTTTATCCCGGGGAAAGGTAATGCTGCATAGACCTAGAAAGATACGGATAAGACGGTTGCGAACCAGAGAGACTGAGAAAGGGGGTTGGTTACAATCTGGGAAGGTATTAGCACCCAGATTGTCCGCCGTACTCGACGGGATCCACGCTTAAAAGATTTGTGTTTTAAAGGGGTAGTGTCGGTGCAATTTGTGTATAAATGAGCTGGAAAAGGATGTACAAGTGTCAGTGTAAAAGGAGTGTGAAGTGTATAAATGATGTGTCAGTGCAGGACAGGAGTGAAATGCTCAAGATCATGAGGCTAAAAGAATGAGGCTAGAAAAAGGGGGAATATACAGAGACTTTTGTTCGATAACTGTTAAGTTATGCCTACGTATCCTCTCGTGCAATGAGGAAGTCAGAACACCGTAGTTCGACCCAAAGAGACTGAATGATGAATTGACTTGTGAACTGCTTGCTAGCCTATGCTCAAGTGTGTGACCTGTCTGGCTCAGGTGCTAACTGTCTTGCATTAGACGGAAGAAGCAAGTTCTCGTTTATGAATGAATGAGATGAGAAAAGAATCCCGGAGGAGACGATTATTGTTTGTTTTTGAGTTTTCAGTCTTCTATTACTTTTGAAAGTTTGTCATAAGTTAATGAGCTTAAGCCTAAACCAATGGATTTAGTAAACTCATCACATCTTCCCTCTAATTAGGGGTAATGAGAATACCTTAAGTGTGAAGTCAGCTTCTCACACTTAAACACCTTTGATGTAGGATTAAGATCATTAACCTATTTGTGATTATTTAGATGTTTTTGGTGTTTTTGTTTAGTGTTGAGTAATGAGATTAAGCCATAATCAGGGATTAAACATACTCATTACACCATCCTAATAGAAGGATAATAGATGAGGGTGTTTAAGCTGAGGAAAACTCCTCAACTTAATCCATGATTAGGGATTAAACTCATGACAAAACAAGCCTTTGATTAAGTGGATTTTATTAATGGTATGATGATGAAGTGAGTTTTATGATTTGTAAGACAACTTGTGGAGGACTTGTCCATTAACACTAGGGTTAGTCCTTCTTAACCAATTAAGGAAGAATTAGAACCCTAATGCAAGGCCCAAGTTACAAGTGTGATGTCTTGATGATTATTATGTGAATTGATTAAAAGATTTAAACACATTAAGGGTTTAACACTTAGGATTAAAGTTATACACTCCATCCTAAGAGAAGGATGCAGGCATAAGCTTAATCACAAAGCCTTAAAGCCTTTAGGGTTTAGTCCCTGATTATGAGATGAGAAGAGAAGACTCAAAGATACACAAAGGTAAAACTAAGAGGGGAGACTAATCAAAACCCTAATTCATTGTCATGCTTGGTTGTTCCTAAAGTTTTTGAGGTTTTCAAGAAAGATCTTCAATGGAACCACCAGGAAGCAGATGAAAGGATCAAGAGAAGCAAAGCAACTTGCTTCATTCAAGAAGTCAAGTCACTTGGGGAAAGAAAGTAAGATGAAGAGGAATGAGCAAGCTCAAACTCAAACACAAACAAAAATGCAGCAATGGATGCAAGAGGGATGAAAAGAAAAGTTATGAGAAGTGAAGGCAAATTCACTTCTCAAAGTCACTTACCACCTGAAAGGTTAGAAAAGAAATGCAATGCAATGCAAGATGGGATGAGATGACATGATGAGAAACAAAACCAGAAGCATGTTGATGATGATAATGATGTTATGAGATGCTACAAGCATGAGGCAAGGCATGGAGATGTTCATACAAGATCATGGATGCAAATGAAGCAAGCTTAGAAGCATGGATACACATGAAAAGTTAGGAAGCATACAAAGCATACAACATGGCAAATGCAAGATGCAATGATCAAAGATGCTTCCTATATGTCTTAAGATGTCAAATGAATCACAAGAATGCTTGAAATGCTAAGACAAGTCATGTTATGCAAGAGAATGCAAAAGGGATGCAAAAGAAAGCCCAAAATTAGGGTTCAAGGATCAAACATCAAACAAAAACCCAAAACAGAGGCAAACCCTAAGATAAAAAATGGAAAATGCCATCCTAAGAAACCCTAAACCTATACTAAACCAAGGCCCAAAGGGGAGGTCTCAACTCTTAACCAATCTCAAGTTATGATTTTTCTAAGTTATTAGGGTTTTTAGGGCTCTTAAACAAAAGAAATACCAAACAAATTGAAAATGAGGAAACAAATCATGGCCATTTTACCCTAGAAACTACATGCCAGACACAAAACAAAGCAAAAAGAATCAATGTCCAACTCTTCTCCAATAGGCAGCAATGATTTTTTGAACTTATGATCAAAATAATGCACAAAATATGATTTAATTCAATGAAAAATTCTTAAAATGCATCAAGATCAAAAAAGAAATTTGGTTTGAAGGTTGGACAATGTTTCTAAATGTCTTAGAACATTTCATGAATTTTTTTGTAATTTTTAAATACCTAAAAGTATTTTTAATTAATTAATTTCCATTAATCAATTAAAAATAATCTTTTAAATATTTAAAAATACTTTTTTGATGATAAAAAATAAAATGAAAATATTTTTGTGTTTACAAAATTAATAAAACTCAGAGGAAAAAGTTTCATAATTTTAAAACCTTTTTTACTATTTTAAAATAATTATGCAAGTTAATTGAAAAAAAATGAATTAAAAATAAATAAAAGGGAAAGTCAAACAAAAGGAAGGCTGGGATGGATCCAGGATTTGAATGCGCTGACTGGCGCGTGAATGGAGGGTCTGGATTCACTCTGGCCAAATTAATTTAATTACGAATTAATTAAAACTTAATTAAGTGGATTAGGGCTAATGAATGAATCTGGGCCATCCAAACCAGCGGGAAGTCAACAAGTCAAGGGGAATCTACGCTCAGAATTCAAACTGACTTAATGACACAGATTAGGGCATAATCACATTCAGGCTGCCGGAGAAGACCTCCGGTCGTCTTTTCCGGCGAGCAACTCCCCTGAAAATCTCCAAAACCCCTCAAATCGTAACAAAAATGAAACCTAAATATCCAGAAATGATTCCCATGATCCCCTGAACTAAAACCCTAAGTCAAAACTAATTTGTTCTTCCTCAAATCCATGAATCGAGCAAAACAAAAATTAGGGCACGCAGGTTTCAGAAGCAAATTAAATACTCAATTCAAAGCCATTTTAAAAACCAAAAGCACCAGGATGCTCAGTGAAACATAAGGAACAAGTTTATAACATGAAAAACAATTTCTGGAAAAATAAATTTCCAGCTACCTGAGATTTGGAGCTTTCAACCTGATGACTTTCTGGCCACTCCCTTCAGTGCAATCCACTCCTTAGGACCTCCTGATGGTGTTTGAATGCTTTAGAACAATTTATGTTGGCTGGTTGATGAGTTTCGACAGCTTCTGCTCAAGCTCAGTCAGAAATGGCAATGGAGTTTCAGGCAGTTTCAGGTCATTGTGATGGGTTCTATGTGATCAGAACAATGAGTGGAGAAGATCTATGGTATTTGTTTGGGTGTTTGTGAGCTATGGAGAGAGTTTCGAATGAAAATGCAGGCTGAGGTGAAGAATGGCAATGGGGGATTCTTGCTTGTTTCAGGCCTGGCTCTTGGTGGTTTTTGGTCTATGAAGTATGGTGAGTTGAATGGTGAAAATGGTTTGAGTGTTTGAAGGCTGAGCAGAGAGATTCGAAGCAACTTGCAAGATGGAGTGTTTTGTGAATGTGTGTCTTCTCAATGGTTTCAGCCTTGCCTTGTACATGAAATGGCTTGCAAAATGATAATGTATTTTAATCCTATAGGTCAGATGATGTGACCTGGCCTATAGTGATTGGTAAGTTTGCTTTTGCAAAAAGTCAAGTTTTGTGTAAGGCAAGCATGGCTCATGATCTAGGCAAGTACATGGCATGGGCTGCGCAGCAAAGGGTGAGGTGAGAGGCTAGCCAAAGTCAGCATCCAATGTCATAGTTTGTAGGAAGTGAAATGAGTGGTTTTGCAACTTGTTGCTTTATGGTTCACATGAAAGAAAGTCTTGTTACATGAACCAAAACATGAAGGATTCTTGGTTCAAATCTGAATTTTATGACTTAGAGAATGTTTGCATACTGGTTTGAAATGAATTAGAAGTCACATTGGGCTTTGGTTCATGATCTTGCAAAATTTCCATTTGAAGCATGCCTTGAAAATCAATGATTTTTGCCAACTTTGTCTTGCTATAACTTTTGATCCAAAAAGAGTTTGATCATGTTCTTGTACTTTTTGAAAAGGGAAAGATGAGATCTACAACTTTCATGACCAAAGTTTCTCCATTTGAAGCATTTTTGGATCAAGAATCAAGGCTTGAAAAATGACCTAAAATGAAGCATTCTTGAAAAGTCAACTATGCCCAAAAAGTCAACATTTGCAAAAACCCTAAATTCTTGATTTTTGTGAACTTCAACCTTCTTCCATGATCAAATAAAGATCATAT
The DNA here is from genome assembly GCA_963966055.1 of Lathyrus aphaca. Taxonomy (NCBI): domain Eukaryota; kingdom Viridiplantae; phylum Streptophyta; class Magnoliopsida; order Fabales; family Fabaceae; genus Lathyrus; species Lathyrus aphaca. The sequence continues at coordinate 213,864,258 of OZ014521.1, forward strand.
ACACTAAAAATGATGAAGATCACCCATTGGTTGGGTCATTGGGGGCCTCAGATGCCCTGATTTTACACTGACTTGTCTGAAAAGTCAACTCTTGATCAGATGACCTCCCCATGGAATTTCTTCATGAAAATTGATATGCATACTCCCTATACCATATAGAGACCAATGGAAACAAGAATGACCAAAAAAATTGGAGTTATGGCCTCTGAAACCAAAACCCTAATTTTAGGTCAACTGTGCAGTCAAACTTGGCTCTGCATCCATTCAAACCCTAGTTCTTGTGATTCTTGTGAAATCTTGACTTTGAGAGGATGGAATATGATACAAGAACACATATGGATCCCTTTGAAGTGATTGGTTGCCTTTGGAATGGCTCAAGTAGCTCTTGGATTGCTCAGATCACAAACCCTAGGTGCAGATGACTTAGAAACTATCCAGTGAATCAAAAGTGAGATATGAGATGATATGATTGTGTTTATGCATATGAAATGATCACAAGCCATGGTGTGAATGGGTGAGGGCAAATTTGGGGTGTTTACACTTGCCATGACATTTTGTGCATTCACATGACATCTAAGACATCTTAGGACACATTAGAATCATGTTTGATCATTGCATCATTCATTTGCCATGTTATGCATTCATTCCATTTCATAAACTTTCATGAACTTTCATGGTTCAAAACATGCTACATTTGCATCCACATCCTTGTATGATTATCCACAACTCTTGATATGTGTTTTCCCTATCTCTTAGCATCATTAACATCATGGTTATGCTTCTGAATTTGGTTTGCATCATTGCATTTATCTCATTTTCATTTCACTTCATTCCTTGTTGCTAACTTTTCAGGTGGTAAGTGTTTGAGAAGTGAATTTGCCTTCACTTCTCACAATCTCTTCTCATCTCTTTTATGCATTCATTGCTGCATTTTACTTTTGTATTAGAGTGAGCTTTCTCATTCATGTTCCCTCCTCACCTTCTTTCTTCAAGCAACATATCTTCTTAAGTGAAGTAAGTTGTCTTGCTTCTTGCTACTTCTCTTCCTTTCTTCCTGCTGCTTCCATGGTGGCTTTCCTCTTGAAGATATTTTGTAAGCCTCATAAACCCTAGGAATAACCAAGCATGATTGCATGATTACATGCTTGCAAGGAAATCTGCTTGCAAGGAAATCCTGCGAACCAAAGAGACAGAGTTCGGGAGTCAGTTACGACCTAGGAAGGTATTAGCACCCAGATCGTCCGCCGTACCCGACGGGATCCATGCTTGCAAGGAAATCTGCTTCAAAGGGTGAAGAAATGAAAGCTACTGCAAAGAAAAGGAACTGAACTGGATAAAAGAAAAGAAAAGGGAAACTGAAAAGGAAATGATAAGGAAAAAATGTAGGGAAAATAAAGATTGTGCTCGAACGGGCCCTACCCCGCTGCCTACGTACCTCATCTGGACAATGAGGATCAGAGTCGCCGTAGTTCCCCTAACGAGGGGTGAAAAAGATTGCTTGTGAATTAAGGCTTGAACTGCCTATGCCAATGCTCAGGTGTTGTAGGCTCGGACGACGAGTGCGTTACCGTCTTGCAAAATGACAAGTAGGAGCAAGTTCGCGGACAGAGCGAAGGAGATGAGAAAAGAATTCCCGAAGGAAAGTCGCTTATTGTTTGTTTGTATTTTTTAGAAACTTTTTATAAGTGTGTCACAAGGAAGTGAACTCAAGCTCTTTTCCATGGAATGTGTACTTGCCACTACATTCCAAGATGGAATAATAGAACAAGCACACTCAAGTAAGGAGAAGATCCCCAAAACTTGGTTCCAGAGATTAGGGCCTAAGCTCACTAACTCATTGAATTTATTAAGTGTTTTTGTAACTTAAAATGAAAAAGTTTGTTTTATGATTTTCTTGATGAAGATGGTTTCCTGATCAGACTTGTGCATCATGATGAACAAGCTTGTACTATCCCAAGATGGGAAAACTACAAGTGTTTCATGGAATAAGGCTATTGCACAGGAGACCACTTCAACCCTTATTAAGTGCTTTTTAGAGTTTTGTTTTGAGATGAGGAGAGAAAAGAACCAAAGAGATCTTAAAGGTAAAAGTCTAATGGGGGACTAACAAATCCTAATGTTATCATGCAAAGGAAATCCTAGGTTAGTGAGGTTTACTATCCTAAAGAAGGAAGAGATAAGAAGAGAAAGAAAAGAAGAAGAAGAAAGGATGGCCTAAGCCCCTCAAACAAAAGTAAGAGAATAACATGAAAAGAGAAGAGATGAGAATTGGAGATGTGGGAATCACATCCACACCTCTCACTTACCAGAGCCCCTGAAATGGTTAGTAACATAAGCAAGCATCATGACAAAAGCAAATGAGAACAGATGAAACACCAAATGGGCATAAGATCAAATCAAAGCAACACAACCAGAATTTGAATATTAATTACAAATATCAAATTTAAGCACACAACACAAGAAATAGAAAGGGACTATACAATCTCAACATGAAGCATTATGGATTATCATGACAAATCAAAACAAACATGAGATGACACAAAGCAAACCAAGCAAACCAACATCACAAACCTCAAGACCAGAACCCTAACATGTCAAGAATGTGCCTAAGCAACACAAAATATGAAGGGTAGAAGCATATAAACTTAAACATTATCATTATGAGAAGCAAAGAAGCATAAGAAGTGAGGTGAACATGTACAAAGGTGAATGAACTTCAAAGGTAAACAACCACAAAATTTCTCAAAGTACAAACATCAATCCAAGACCAGAGAGGTATCCACATCCTAAATAGGCTCTAAATAATCTAAGGGAGTTGGCATAAGTGCCCTCCCAACCTAAGGATTAATAATATGACCAAAAAAAGATGCAAAAGAAGATAAACAAAGAACAAAATTCAAATCAAATCAAGCATTCATCCAAAAATTCCACAAACTTGCACAAAGGCTCTTCAAACATACAATATTAACATGCCAAAAGAAAAGAATCAAAATCAGAAGCTATGCAAGTCAAATAAATGCCTAAACATGGATTAGGGTTATGAAACTTCATGCACAAGTTAAGGATACAAAATAATCAAGCAAACTTCTAAAAATCAGAAGAAAAATCATCAACAAACTACATCTCAATATGAATCCAAAACAAAAAGAATCAATTCAAAATTCAAATTAGTGATCAAGATAGAAATTGTACAAGACAACATGCTTTAAAAATGAAATAAAAGAAATTAATAAAAGAGGAAATTAATTCCAGCGTGGAAAATGAAAATAAATGGAAAACAAAAATGTCAAAAATTAAAGAAAACTCAAAATATCATACATGAATTTTTTTGGAATTTTTATGAACTTATTTCTATTTTTAAAAACTAAAAATAAAACTGAAATGAAACAAAATAAAAAAAAATTAAATGAAGCTAGGGGTGCAATTAACAATGAAATCAGTTTAATTTGTTTGGGCCAGAATCCGGTGACGGAGCCCTAGCTCCGGTCATCGGAAAATTCAAGCTCAAGAACAAACATGAACAGAAATGAATCAAAATCTCCAGATCTAGTAATTAAACCATGCTGATCACGAATATGACAATGAAAATCACAATAGATCAAAGATCAAGCCAAATCGAAGAGAAACTGTTTTGTATATCAAACTTCAGATCAACAATACAACCTCAATATTCATTCATTTTCAAATCTAATCATCACAGAATCATCAGTGAGACATGCAGATCACAATGCACATAATTAAAACAATTTCTAGATCCACGAATTTGAAGCTAACCTGAAACTTGTAGAGCTCAAATTAGGTCAAAAGAATGCTTCCAATGCTGCAGATCTACCTACTCTACCCTCTCCTTGCAAAATAAATGCAAGAGAGAGCTTGAATTGCTCTAGATATTGAAATTCGAACTGAACTGCACCTGAACTGCACCTTGTGAAATCTTAAGATTCAGCTTGAATTGATGGTGAATTGATGATCCTTAGAGCTCAAGGATGAAGATAATGAAGTTTGTTTGGTGAATGAGTGAGAGAATCAGAGGATTCGAAGAGAAATGCAAGAGATGCAAAAACTTGAGAGTGATGAAAATGTGATCAATTCTGAGCAAATGGAAACCCTAGCTGCTTATATATGGTGTCAATGAACACTGATGAAAGAATGAAAGGGAATGCACGTGAGGAATGAGTGGGAGAAAGAATTTGCAAAATTGGCATGAAGTGTGTGATCCCTCTATTTACTCGTGCTTTCCTTCCCTCCTTTGCACATGCTGATCACCCTTGATCCACTAATCCAAAAATGAAACAATCCTGGCCCTTGGATGAATGCATCATGCTTTTTGAATGTTCATGCACTCTTTGCATTTTATGAGATACTCACTTTCCATGCACAAATTTGAAGTTCTTTCCTGAGCCAAATGCCTTTCATGTGATGCCTTGTGGTATTGTGATCTCAATTTTTCCATAAGTCAGCTTGGAATTGAGCTATGGGAGTTTTTTCTCTTGGTGGAAGCTTGAATTTTAAGGTAAACCCTATAAAACAAGTGAACTTTCGAAAGCCATATCTCTTGATCCATGAGTGCTATGAAAATATACTTGTACTTTCTGAAAATGGGAGAACCTACCCTACAACTTTCATGTTTATTGGAAATTCATTTGAGATCTTTTTCACCATGAAAGAAGCCTTTGAAAATTAGGGCAAAAGTTGCCAAAAATGGAAAGTTTCATACCAAACCATATGCCAAAAATGGAAACTTCTTCAAAACCCCTTGATTCTTGATTCTTGACTTTGCCAAATCTCTTCTAAGGTCACAAGGACATCCATTGACTTGAAAAATGGGGTTGGACCCTTTGAATTCTCACAGTTGACTTTTAGAATGCACAGTTGACCAATTTCTTCTTATTCAAGCAACTGATGAAATAACTGCCTTCCACAAGGAATTTTCTCTCCAAATTTCATCCCTAGGATCCTCTTATCATATGAAAGACTTTACCCACATGAAATGGCCAAAGTCACAAAGAATTCCTGCTTGAAAATGAAACCCTAATTTGGGAACCATTGTGTAGGAGCTTGCCCTAACTTAAATTCCCTGATGATCTCCCAACCTCCTGGGCTTTTGTGAAGGATATTGAACTTGTGAATGTCATGTAGACTCTTCATGGGACTTGGACAAGTCTTCTTGGTCTCTTGTTATAGCTTGTAATGCCTCAAATCCATCAACAGTTGATCATATGCCTAATGCTAGAACATGAGAATGTTATACTTTACTTTTTCATGCAAAGATGCCAAAGATATGATATACTTATGATTATTATGATATGATGATGATGCTTAAAAAGAAGAGGGAAAATTTGGGGTGTTACACTACTTTTGATAAGTACAACGGTACGGCGTGCCCGAAAACTCACCTCCAGTCTTTTGTAGGAAGAATTTCTGCACATACGGACGATGAGAAGCTGTGGATGTATTACTTCCAGGATAGCCTTGTGGGAGCCTCCTTGGAATGGTACTTGAAGCTGAGCAGGGTTAATATTCGAAGCTGGAAGGATTTAGCTGAGTCGTTTGTGAAACAGTACCAGTATAACTTGGATATGGCTCCAAATCGTACCCAGTTGCAGACCATGTCTCAGAATGCTAAAGAAGGGTTCAAAGAGTACACTCAAAGGTGGCGTCAACTTGCTGCTAGAGTGCAACCTACCTTGTTGGAAAATGAAATGGTGGACATGTTCATGGGAACACTGCAGGGGGTGTTTATTGAGAGGATGGCGTCTTGTTCAGCAACAAAGTTTAATGACATCGTGATAGCGGGAGAGAGGGTTGAAACTCTCCTAAAGATGGGGAAAATTCAAGACACTGGTGCAAGTAGCTCAAGCGGTATGAGAAAAGCTTTTAATGGACCTCCAAGAAGAAGGGAGGGAGAAACTAATGTTGTATACGGCCGAGGTCGGGGCCGTGGGTACAGAGATCCTATGAGCAAGTTGCGGCTGTCACTATTCCATCAAGTCCTGTGCAACAAACTCAACCATAACAACAACAATAATAATAACAACAACAACCACAACGCAATAATTATCAGCAGAGACCATATCAACCGAGACAAGCTCGTCCAGATAATAGGGTGCTTGAAGCCATCCCAATGACATACACGACACTACTTCAAAGGTTGTTAGATTTGAATTTGGTTCAATTGAGGACATTAGCACCACCTCCACTTGGAGAGCTTCTAGTGGGGTATGATGCTAACGCAAGATGCGCATTTCATTCAGGAGCTCCCGGGCACTCAACAGAGAAGTGCAGGGCATTACAGCATAAGGTCCAGGATTTGATTGACTCAAAGGAGATTAACTTTGCACCGCCTCCAAATGTTACATCAAACCCCATTCCAAATCATGGAGGAGCCACGATAAATGTTGTTGATAGTGGTGAGAGGTTAAACTTGATCTTGAACGTGGGTGAGGTGAAGACTTCGTTGTTGGTCGTGAAAGACAGATTGCTGAAAGGGCAAGTATTCCCAGGGTGTGGTTATGACTGTGAGGGGTGTTTGGATTCAGTTAATGGCTGTGGGGATCTGAAGGTTGGGCTACAATATTTGATTGACGAGGGGTCGTTAAAGTTTGATAGGGTTGATGATAGAGGAAATTGTGTGTCTACCATAACAATTTATTTTGATCCTGCTGAGGTTCCTACCCGGAGAGAACCTGTTACTATCTATGTTCCCGAAGTGAGTCTTGTTACCATTACTGTTCCAGGACCAGTTCCTTATGCTGATGACATGGCCATCCCGTGGCACTATGGCTCGGATGTGTACGTAGAAGGTCAGAAGGTGGAAAGTAAAGCAGTGACAATTGACCCGACTGTGGTGAATGTCGGAGTAGTCGGGGGATTTATAAGAAGCGGGCGTCTTTTTGCTCCTTAAGCTCTTAAAGGGGATTCTGAAGCTGAAGTTTCTGCAAAGGCTAAGGGTAAACAGATAGTGACCGAAGGGGTGACAACTCCTGCTGCCGGACAGGGCACTTTTGAAAAAGAAGTCGAAGAGTTTATGAGGATAATTAAGAAAAGCGACTATAAAGTAGTTTGTAAACACCCCAAATTTTCCCTCACCCGTTCACACCATGGCTTGTGATCATTACATGTGCATAAGCTCAATCATACCATCTCATATCACACTTTTGCTTCACCGCATTGTTTCAAAGTCATATGCATCTAGGGTTTGTGATCTGAGCAATCCAAGGGCTTCTTGAGCCATTCCAAAGGTCATCAATCACTTCAAAGGGGTCCATGTGTTTTCAAGTATCATCTTACATCCCCATAAAGTCAAGAATGTCAAAAAAAAATCACAAGAACTGGGAATGGCATGGAAGCAGAGCCGGGTTTGACTGCACAGATGACCTAGAATTAGAGTTTTGGTTTCAGAGGCCATAACTTCCACCATTGGAAGTTAAGTGCAAAAAATGGCATTTTTGGAAAAAGTCAAAAATAACACATAACTTCCACCATTGGAAGTCAGGTACAAAATGTGACATTTTAAAAAAAAAATTAAGAATGGGGTCCCCTCCTTTGGGCAGTGAATTTGTATAGGTTTAGGTTTCCTTTAAATGCATTTTCAATTTTTTATCTTGATGATTGCTTCTGGTTTCGGTTTTTGTTTTGTGCATTGATCATAAACCCTGATTTGGGCTTCCTTTTGCATTCATTTTGCATTTGCTTGCATACCATGACTTGCCATAGCATTTTTTGCATCCATTTGATTCATTGGACATCTTAAGACATTTTAGAAGCATGTTTGATCTTTGCATCTTTCATTTGCCATGTTGTATGTCATTTGCATTTCATAACTTTTCATGTATGTTCATGGTTCTAAGCATGCTTCTCTTGCATCCATATGTTCATATGATCATCCTCATGCCTGGTTTTGATTTGCATCATGTCATTTCATCTCATTTTGCATTGCATTGCATTCTTTCACTAACTTTTCAGGTGGTAAGCAACTTTGAGAAGTGAATTTGCCTTCACTTCTCACATTTTCTTTTCATCTCTCTTATGCATCATTGCTGCATTTTGTTTTGTGTTTGAGATTGAGCTTGCTCTTTCTTCTTCATCTTACTTTCTTTCCTCAAGTGACTTGTCTTCTTAAATGAAGCAAGTTACTTTGCTTCTCTTTGCTCCTTTCATCTGCTTCCTGGTGGTTTCTCTGAAGATTTCTTTCTTAAACCTCACAAACCTTAGGAACAACCAAGCATCACAATGATTAGGGTTTTGATTAGTCCCCCCACTTAGTTTTACCTTTGTGTCTCTTTGAGTCTTCTCTTCTCATCTCATAATCAGGGACTAAACCCTAAAGGTTTTAAGGCTTTGTGATTAAGCTTATGCCTGCATCCTTCTATTACGATGGAGTGTATAACTTTAATCCTAAGTGTTAAGCCCTTAATGTGTTTAAATCCTTTAATCAATCCATCTAATAATCATCAAGACACCAAGCTTGTAACTTGGGCCTTGCATTAGGGTTCTAATTCTTCCTTAACTGGTTAAGAAGGACTAACCCTAGTGTTAATGGACAAGTCCCCCTCAAGTTGTCTTACAAACCCTAAAAATCATTTCATCATCTTACCATTAATTAAAATCCACTTAATAAAGGCTTTGTTTTGTCATGAGTTTAATCCCTAATCATGGATTAAGTTGAGGAGCCTTCCTCAGCTTAAACATTCTCATCTATTATCCTTCTATTAGGATGGTGTAATGAGTCTGTTTAATCCCTGATTATGGATTAATCTCATTACTCAACACTAAACAAAAACACCAAAAACATCTAAATAATCACAAGTAGGTTAATGATCTTAATCCTACATCAAAGGTGATTAAGTGTGAGATGCTGACTTCACACTTAAGGTATTCTCATTACCCCTAATCAGAGGGAAGATGTGATGAGTTTACTAACCCATTGGTTTAGGCTTAAGCTCATTAACTTATGACAAACCTTCAAAAGCAATAAAAAACTGAAAACTCAAAAACAAACAATAATCGTCTCCTCCGGGATTCTTTTCTCATCTCATTCACTCACAAACGAGAACTTGCTTCTTCCGTCTAATGCAAGACAGTTAGCACTCGAGCCAGACGAGTCATACACTTGAGCATAGACAAGCAAGCAGTTCACCAGTCAATCTATCTTTCAGTCTCTTTGGGTCGAACTACGGTGTTCTGACTTCCTCATTGCACGAGAGGATACGTAGGCATAACTTAACAGTTATCGAACAAAAGTCTCTGTATATCCCCCCTCCTTTCAGTTTCATTCTTTTAAGCCTCATCATCATGAGCATTTCACTCTTGTCCTTACACTGACACTGTACATTTATACACCTCACTTCTCTTACACTGACACCTGTACATCCTTTTCCAGCTATTTTACACACAAATTGCACTGACACTACCCCTTTAAAACACAAATCTTTTAAGCGTGGATCCCGTCGAGTACGACGGACAATCTGGGTGCTAATACCTTCCCAGGTTGTAACCAACCCCCTTTCTCAGTCTCTCTGGTCCGCAACCGTCTTATCCATCTTTTTCTAGGTCTATGCAGCATTACCTTTCCTTCGGGATAAAAATGCCTAGCTGGCGACTCTTTTCATTCCCTGTGAGTTCACTCCTGTGTGTTCTCGCATTCTCCTCTCGCCGACCGTTCGCGTCTGTACCCTATTTGACCCGGCTTCATTTAGTGGGAGCGACAGCTTGGTGACTCTGCTGGGGACCCTTATACTGTAACCAGGGCTTCTGGTTCTTTTTGTGGGTTCCTCCTAGTGCTTGTTTGATTTGTGTTTACTAGGGTGTTATGTGCTAATTGTGTTTGAATATTTATTTTATTTTATTGCTTTATGTACAGTTGTTTACTGCTTTCTTTATAGCTTTATATACATCATACTGTCATACTGTTCTGGCTGGATCTGGTTTTGTCGCTTTGGTGGGTGGGCTCCTATTGAGAGTTAAGGTCCTATACCTGGGACCTGAGTGACACCTAGGCTAGAGTGGTTCATGTTCTTTCCCATTCCATTTCGGTCTGGTGCGGGAATATGAAACACGGTTCAGATATGGGTTTCTTCTTGAGAACTCTGTGTTATAGATTTCCTGTAGTGCTAGGGCTATCTGGGAAGCCTGCTAAGTCTGGATGACCTTTATTATGACCTTCAGAAACTGAGGAGAATTAGAGGAGGATTTTTTATGGTTATTGTAAACACTGTACCTCCGGGTTAGAAGTGTTTACACTTCTCATAACTGATCCAAGTCTGAGGATCCTTGTTTTAGAACACTACCTGTGAGGGGGTTGGGCTGTTTACAGGTTTGCAGGAACCCATGACCTCAACATACCCTCATTACCAGTGTAGTCTTATGTTTTGATCTGGTCTCTATGATCCTGGAGTTCTTCAACCTTTGGTTCTCGGTTACTATTTTGGGTTATTATGCAGATCTTGTGGTTACAGACACTCGATTCTTGGTCCGGAATTCCAGATTCCAGGAAGTTTCCAACTGTGATCCCATGTCTTTGCATCTTTTGCATTATCCTTTTGCATTTCGCATTTGCATCAGCATTGCATTTCCTTCTTCCAGAGAGCTCATCCTACCTCTTTTGTCCATGACCAGCCAGCCGATTTCCCTGTACTCAGTTTGAACAAGTGGTCACAGTTAGAAGACGATAGAGTGTGTGAAGCTAGACTGAACAGTGTCAAGAGTTAAGAAGGGTCAGTTTGAAAGCCGTCAGTAGCTATGTCAGAGAGCAACCGTCAGAATGTTGAGTTTCCACCTGGTTTCACTTCGGTGACCAATCCTCTGTATGGTCTTTCTCCTGATGAGGATCTTCCACAAGTGAGCAATCTTGCTCAAGCTCAACCTGTACAGACCCCGATCGTGAATCAGAATGTACCTAAACCATCTGTTGCCCGAGGACAGTTTAAGTGGGGCATCTTTAAGTTGGTACATGGATTTGGAAAGTAGTCATATCCGATCTTGGAATGATTTATCCAGAGCTTTCGTAAAGCAATACCAGTACAATATGGACGTGGCGCCCAATCGCACGCACTTGCAGAGCCTATCCCAGAGGAGTGGTGAATCTTTCAGAGAATATGCACAGCAGTGGAGAGAATTGGCAGCCCAAGTGCAACCACCACTTTCAGACAGAGAATTAATTGACCTGTTCGTGGGCACCTTGCAGGGTCCATACTTGGAAAGAATGAGTAGCATTGGGATGACAAGCTTCTATGATTTGATGATAGTTGGAGTACGCATTGAGAGCCTGCTCAAAAGTGGAAAGATCCAGAACTTTTCGAATATCCCAGCTAGTGAAGGTGAGTCTGTTGTTAGCTCCCAAGAGGAAGAATGGGATGACGTCAGTGCAGTCATGGCAAATGTCGAATATTCTAGAACAACATCTTCTAAGAGATCATCTTTTCCTGAATCTGATTACTCTTACGGACATTCGGCAATGCTCAGAGCACCGTGTCAGAAATCCTGGGCTCCTCCTCGTCCAAATCTGCAATCTCATGGTCGAAGACCTCAGAATCAACTTCAGAGCCAGCCTAGGCCTCGTAACAATCTGGAAAGAAGGATTGCTCCTCTTCATCCAGTCCCCATGGCATACAGTGAACTCTTGCCACATCTAGTTCAGAGCTCTTTGGTGGTTCCTAAGCCTCTCAAGCCGTTACCAGGGTCGTACCCTCCAGGGTACAATCCTCATGAGCAGTGCGGGTATCATGGTGGATCAATGGGGAATTCAACTGAAGATTGCAAAGCTTTTCAAGCCAAAGTACAACAGTTGATCGACAAGGGCTACATCTCCTTTCCAGAAGGAAGCTTGGTTGTGCACGTCAACCTCTCGCCTGATTGAGTTCAAAGACTTCGAAGGAGCGTATCCTGATTTCGGTGGTCCAGACAAGAAGATGTCATCAGAGCTGATGATTACTGTATCCTTTTATCATTTGCATTGTAGTTTCTTTCCTGTTAGCAGCTACTTGTCTTTTAAGCAATGTTATTTTTGAATGGTAATGTTAATGTAGTGATCTTGCATTTTTGAATCAATTATGTCGCATTCGCTCATTTTTTCTTTCCTTGCATCAAAAACGAAAATAAAAAAAATTGCATCCGTATACCTCCCATTTATTTCACTGTTGTTTAGCAGGTTTGAGGGAGGAGGATGACAACTGAATACCCATAATTGTTGAAGGTATGCTTTCAGGGTAGAACCTGCTGATGATGTACAGGAATTGCTTCAATTCCCAAACACCGGAGATATAAGGGAGATAGACCCTCGTGAACCCCTTTGAGCCTTGAAGTAGGAGTTTCTTTTCTAAACGAAAAAACCCTCACATTTAACCCGGGGCAGGGTAGTTATCAGTTAATTTGACCGAGCGTTCAAATTTCCAAAGAAGTGTGCATCCGAGGATCCATTACCTTTATTCATTACACCTCAAGAGGTCAAGGGACGTGAACCACAATGGTTATCCCTCACCAACAAAGGAATGAGGCAGTCAACCCTTTCAGCAAGTCATGACAAACCTGTGTCACACAATTTGTTCAAAAAAAATCAAAGAAAAAAGAGAAATAAAGCCCGCTAAGTCGAAAAAATGTGTGAAAACATATGACTTAGGCAAAGGTTAGGGCATCTCGCTGGACTTCGAAATCGAAAAATTCAAAAAAAAGAGAACCAGTCCAGGCAAAAGTTAGGGAGTAAAAAACAAAATGAAAGAAAAAAGTTCCATAAGAACAAAATCGTGTGACTACAGACACAAAGACAAAGGGGTGATTGTTACTCCAAGAAACCTCATTGGTGTGTAAACCATCAACGTCATTGGTTCCTCAATCATTACAAAACCCTTGTGAGAAGCGAGCGCTTAAGTCGAATTAGCTGAACATAGGACTGGAGAACATCAAGGAGAATGGGTGGGCACAGATAAACTTTGAGCCATAAATCTTTCTTTCTAGAACCGTAAACCAAGCCACGTTATAATCCTTGAAAGTCCTAATTGAATCAGGGTCAATTCTGAAAGCATACTACGACAAGGTTGAGTAAACTGACTCCTAAAGGTTTGCTAATTCAGCACTACGTTTGGACTAATCGTCCATTCGTCACACAAAGTCACAGCATCAAAATAAATAAATTTTCAAAAACTTGCATGTGTACTGCATTAAAATTACCATTTGCAAATGAACAGTTTTAATTGCAAGTCAGTCTGTGACACCAGGGAAGTTCCTACAAAGAGCAATCACGAGGGAACTTGATCATTCAACAATGATGACCAAAATCGAGAGCATCATGTTAGCCTATGGACCAGGGGCATGTTATCTAGTGGTTTTGTTAACCAAGGAATCTGTCAGGGTAAAGAGAGTTCCCAAGCATCAGTTGATCGAGGAACGTCATTCAAAGTCAGTTGATCAGAGCTGAATCTGCCAAACAGGGGCAGGCCACCCGAAATTTCTGTTGTCCAAGGATGAAATCTTCCAATGCCCAGTCAGAGTGAGTCAAGTCGCTTCCACGCTCATACCGGGGCAGAATAATTCCAGAGCTCACTAAGTGCAACTCTCCTCGAGAGGACATCCAAGTCCGCCATGCCAAGAATTGGATAATTAGTGATAGTCTGTTCAGAGACTCACCCAACAGGGGCAAACTTTAGCTATGCAGAGCAAGTGTATCGGGAAATCATGCTACCCACCGTCGCCTTTGTCACCCTTCTCAACCAGAAACCTTGTCACCTATGACTTTTTCCCCATCCTCGGGAGTTCTTATAGCTTTTCATAAGCATTGCATAAGTCATTTGCATACGTTACTCATGTCGCTCGAGCAAAGAGCATATGCATCATAATTGCATTGAGCATCCCCTCTCAAACTTCTAATCTCACACCCATGGCCTCGTAACCCCAACTTCTTGACATTCCAAAGTCCAGTTCTCGTCTGACGAACCAGTTCAAAGTCCAGTTCTCGTCTGGAAAACCAATTTCAAATACCAGTTCTCGTCTGGTAGGCGAATATTTTACCAGTTCTCGTATGGTCACCTTTTCATTTAACCTGTTGAACGCCAGTTCTCGTCTGGTAGTCATTCTTTTTCAGAGTCAATTCTCGTTTGACAATGAACCTAAGGAGTCAGTTCTCGTCTGACGACTTATTCTTTGCCCATCAGTTCTCATCTGTTGGCCTACCTTTAATAAACCGGTTCTCGTCTGGTAATTTACCTTCAAAGTCCAATTTTGTGGCAACCAAAATACCAAATCTCTATCAACCTGGCCTTACGCCCGGTCATCCTCGTTTCATTTTTCCGTGGCTTGCATGAGCATACGTCTGCATTGTACATCATTTGCATTGCATCTTCATACCGCATGGTTTCTGTTTTATCTCTGGTGTGAAGCAGAATCATTACAAGACTCAATCTGGGGCAGTTATCTCAAGATCTGTTGAATTTCTGCAAGAGTTTGAAGACACCGGGGCAATTCTGGATGCCATGTCTTCTGTAAAATCCTCTAAAGATGATTTTTTTATGAAGGATGCAGTATGGTATGATGGAGATGTTAAGGGAATTTTAGTTCACTCAGGATGATCGGTAATGCATTTGTCGAGCTCAGAAGTTTGAAGCACTGTGTTAATTCTCAGGGAATGTCTGGTATTTATTTTACCAGCAGGGCATTGGAAGTTTATTTCTTCCCCGAGCGTAAAGATCTTCTTTCAGCCGACAAGGTTTGTTCGTGATGATTTGGTTATTCTCATTCAGTCAAAGTCCAATTTTCATTGGCATATCTTCCCAACACAGCTGTTATGCTATACTTGGGGCATATTTTGATTCTCCAGCAAAGTCTCTCCTCAGCAGAGCATTGCCAAATCTTTTCTCAACCATGCCAGAGGGTTGACACGTCCCCAGCTGAGTTGGAACAGATGATAACCCCAACAGAACTTCAAGGCTAATTGAATCGTTCTCGTCCCCAAGCGGACTTATCTTTCCACAGCGAAGTTTTCCCAACAGGAAGCTGAAGGCCTTGCTTCCCCACAAAGTTAGAATTATCAGAATTCCCTCCTCAACAGGATTGTGTGATCAAGGATCTTCCCTAGCCAAGTCTAAAGATGATCTTTCCCCATAGAGTCATCGGGATTCTCATTTCCAAGGGATTTCCCCAGCAGAGCAAGAAGAAATTCTCCCCAATGGAGTCAGAGCAGGATGATCAGATCCTCAGCAGATGTTCAAAGCAATTAAACGAAGTATACCTCACGCAGAGTCGTCTTTCCTCCAGTGAAAACCTCTCCAACAAGCATCAGGTTTCCAACACTTCGTTCCCATCAGAGTTAAAAGCTTTCAACCCGTCAGCAGTATACAGAATGCTTCCCAAATTCCCCAACGGAGAGCTAAAGCTAAAACAGTTGCCTTACACTCCCAAACATCAGTATATACTCCTTGTGGCACCCGTCCGTGTCATATCCCCAGCAGAAAGCCAAAGCATCCCCTTTGCACTCACAGATACATATATATACAATTCCTTGACATCCGTCCATGTCATTTTCCCCAGCACAGTAACATAAACACTTTGTATATCAGATTTTGTTTATACTATACTTTTCTCCTTTCGACACTCGTCCGTGTCACTCTCCCCAGCAGGTTAAATACCCGTCTATACACTACTCATACGTATTACTCATATTTCACTTATACAGATACTCGTCCGTATCTTGTATACACCACTTATATCATCTTAGACTCGACACTAGTCCTTGTTCTTGGTTAACCAGTTGGTACTCGTCTGTACCATCATCTCAGGACATGCGTCAGCGTTTGTTTCTACCTGATACTCGTCCGTATCATAGTCTTAAGGATGCTCGTCCGCATCTTTAATCCATACACTGTGTCAAACATTTTTTTGAATATAGACACTCGTTTGTGTCCACTATTCCCCAGAGGAGTCCCCTCAGATTCAACACTCGTCCGTGTTCCTTGTTAACCAGCTGATACTCGTCCGTATCATCATCTCTGAACATGTGTCAGTATTTGTTTCTACCCGATACTCGTCTGTATCATAGTCTTAGGGATGCTCGTCCGCATCTTTAATCTATACACAACGTCAAAACACTTATACCTTTATTTCTTGGATATAGACACTCGTCCGTGTTTACTATTCCCCAGTAGATCGCCCGCAAAGCAAAATTTCTTTTCTATCTGACATTCGTCCTGTGTCATGATAAACCCTGAGAGCAGCCGTCCCCTACTAGGTGATCGTCCTTCACCTCTTGATGATCGTCCTTCATCATGCTCATCCGATGGCCGTCCCCATCGTCGACCTTTCCTATCCGACATTCGTCCTGTGTCGTGATATTCAGCAGCCGTCCCCTGCTAGGTGATCGTCCTTCACCTTTTGATGATCGTCCTTCATCATTTTATCCGATGGACGTCCCCATCGTTGATCTTGTTATCTGACATTCGTCCTATGTCATGATAAACCTCGAGAGCAGCCGTCCCCTGCTAGGTGATCGTCCTTCACCTCTTGATGATCGTCCTTCATCATGCTCATCTAATGGTCGTCCCCATCGTTGACCTTTTATCCGGCATTCGTCCTGTGTCGCAATATTTTCGGCAGCCGTACCCTGCCAGGTGATCGTCCCTCACCTTTGATGACCGTCCCTCATCATTATTTCATTTATTCTTTAACCCGATGGCCGTCCCCGTCGTGGTCCCTTTTCCTTTTCCTGATGATCGTCCTTCATCAGTTTAGCCCGATGGCCGTCCCCGTCGTGGTCCCTTTTCCTTTTCCTTATGATCGTCCTTCATCAGTTTAGCCCGATGGCCGTCCCCATCGTTTGTTTACATTACTTTATGAACTTGATGGCTGCCCCCATCATTTTTCATCAATCCCGGAGAATCTTATAGCTTTACTTGATGGTCGTCCCCATCGTAATCCCTTTTATCCCCAGCATGTCGGCCGTCCCTGTCATTGCTTTATTTCCCGCACTTTTCCCAGCATGTCGGCCGTCCCCGTCATTGCTCTTTCCCCAGCAGTCGTCCTCTGCTCGACGGTCGCCCTCCATCTCCCACACTTTACAATATACTTTATTTTCCTTTTACAATCTATATCCCTTTTCTTCTTCATTCTGTGAGTGCAAATTTTGGACTATCTTTGGTATTCAACCACAAGTTATCTTGTTGGCCTGTTAAGCCGTTGCTTACATCCTACACAGCTAACTCGTGTTTGAATAGGGGCAGCTGTAAACACCCCAAATTTGCCCTCACCCGTTCACACCATGGCTTGTGATCATTACATGTGCATAAGCTCAATCATACCATCTCATATCACACTTTTGCTTCACTGCATTGTTTCAAAGTCATCTGCATCTAGGGTTTGTGATCTGAGCAATCCAAGGGCTTCTTGAGCCATTCCAAAGGTCATCAATCACTTCAAAGGGGTCCATGTGTTTTCAAGTATCATCTTACATCCCCATAAAGTCAAGAATGTCAAAAAAAAATCACAAGAACTGGGAATGGCATGGAAGCAGAGCCGGGTTTGACTGCACAGATGACCTAGAATTAGAGTTTTGGTTTCAGAGGCCATAACTTCCACCATTGGAAGTTAAGTGCAAAAAATGGCATTTTTGGAAAAAGTCAAAAATAACACATAACTTCCACCATTGGAAGTCAGGTACAAAATGTGACATTTTTTAAAAAAAATTAAGAATGGGGTCCCCTCCTTTGGGCAGTGAATTTGTATAGGTTTAGGTTTCCTTTGAATGCATTTTCAATTTTTTATCTTGATGATTGCTTCTGGTTTCGGTTTTTGTTTTGTGCATTGATCATAAACCCTGATTTGGGCTTCCTTTTGCATTCATTTTGCATTTGCTTGCATACCATGACTTGCCATAGCATTTTGTGCATCCATTTGATTCATTGGACATCTTAAGACATATTAGAAGCATGTTTGATCTTTGCATCTTTCATTTGCCATGTTGTATGTCATTTGCATTTCATAACTTTTCATGTATGTTCATGGTTCTAAGCATGCTTCTCTTGCATCCATATGTTCATATGATCATCCTCATGCCTGGTTTTGATTTGCATCATGTCATTTCATCTCATTTTGCATTGCATTGCATTCTTTCACTAACTTTTCAGGTGGTAAGCAACTTTGAGAAGTGAATTTGCCTTCACTTCTCACATTTTCTTTTCATCTCTCTTATGCATCATTGCTGCATTTTGTTTTGTGTTTGAGATTGAGCTTGCTCTTTCTTCTTCATCTTACTTTATTTCCTCAAGTGACTTGTCTTCTTAAATGAAGCAAGTTACTTTGCTTCTCTTTGCTCCTTTCATCTGCTTCCTGGTGGTTTCTCTGAAGATTTCTTTCTTAAACCTCACAAACCTTAGGAACAACCAAGCATCACAATGATTAGGGTTTTGATTAGTCCCCCCCCCCACTTAGTTTTACCTTTGTGTCTCTTTGAGTCTTCTCTTCTCATCTCATAATCAGGGACTAAACCCTAAAGGTTTTAAGGCTTTGTGATTAAGCTTATGCCTGCATCCTTCTATTACGATGGAGTGTATAACTTTAATCCTAAGTGTTAAGCCCTTAATGTGTTTAAATCCTTTAATCAATCCATCTAATAATCATCAAGACACCAAGCTTGTAACTTGGGCCTTGCATTAGGGTTCTAATTCTTCCTTAACTGGTTAAGAAGGACTAACCCTAGTGTTAATGGACAAGTCCCCCTCAAGTTGTCTTACAAACCCTAAAAATCATTTCATCATCTTACCATTAATTAAAATCCACTTAATAAAGGCTTTGTTTTTTCATGAGTTTAATCCCTAATCATGGATTAAGTTGAGGAGCCTTCCTCAGCTTAAACATTCTCATCTATTATCCTTCTATTAGGATGGTGTAATGAGTTTGTTTAATCCCTGATTATGGCTTAATCTCATTACTCAACACTAAACAAAAACACCAAAAACATCTAAATAATCACAAGTAAGTTAATGATCTTAATCCTACATCAAAGGTGATTAAGTGTGAGATGCTGACTTCACACTTAAGGTATTCTCATTACCCCTAATCAGAGGGAAGATGTGATGAGTTTACTAACCCATTGGTTTAGGCTTAAGCTCATTAACTTATGACAAACCTTCAAAAGCAATAAAAAACTGAAAACTCAAAAACAAACAATAATCGTCTCCTCCGGGATTCTTTTCTCATCTCATTCACTCACAAACGAGAACTTGCTTCTTCCGTCTAATGCAAGACAGTTAGCACTCGAGCCAGACGAGTCATACACTTGAGCATAGACAAGCAAGCAGTTCACCAGTCAATCTATCTTTCAGTCTCTTTGGGTCGAACTACGGTGTTCTGACTTCCTCATTGCACGAGAGGATACGTAGGCATAACTTAACAGTTATCGAACAAAAGTCTCTGTATATCCCCCCTCCTTTCAGTTTCATTCTTTTAAGCCTCATTATCATGAGCATTTCACTCTTGTCCTTACACTGACACTGTACATTTATACACCTCACTTCTCTTACACTGACACCTGTACATCCTTTTCCAGCTATTTTACACACAGATTGCACTGACACTACCCCTTTAAAACACAAATCTTTTAAGCGTGGATCCCGTCGAGTACGACGGACAATCTGGGTGCTAATACCTTCCCAGGTTGTAACCAACCCCCTTTCTCAGTCTCTCTGGTCCGCAACCGTCTTATCCATCTTTTTCTAGGTCTATGCAACATTACCTTTCCTTCGGGATAAAAATGCCTAGCTGGAGACTCTTTTCATTCCCTGTGAGTTCACTCCTGTGTGTTCTCGCATTCTCCTCTCGCCAACCGTTTGCGTCTGTACCCTATTTGACCCGGCTTCATTTAGTGGGAGCGACATAGTTGAACAGCTGAATCAAACTCCGTCCAAGATAGATATTCTGTCCTTGTTAATGTGTTCTTCGGCTCATAGGGAAGCTCTACTGAAAGTTTTACAAATGGCATATGTACCACAGGAGATAACGGTTAACCAGTTGGAGGCTGTGGTAGGCAGCGTAAACGCCAGCCATGGGTTGGGTTTCACAAATAGAGATCTTACTTCTGAAGGTCGCAATCATAACAAGGCCCTACACATCACCATGGAGTGTAAAGGTGATGTCCTGTCACATGTCTTGGTTGATACAGGCTCTTCTCTCAATGTGCTCCCTAAGAAGGCCTTGATGAAGCTGAATATTGATGGCATTGTTTTAAGACCCAGTGATTTAATTGTAAAAGCCTTTGATGGGTCCCGGAGATCTGTGTTCGGGGAGGTTGAGCTACCTGTGAAGATTGGGTCTCAAGTGTTCAAAAGCATATTCTATGTTATGGATATTCAACTCGCTTATAGTTGTTTGCTAGGATGTCCCTGGATTCATGCTGCAGGCTGTAAACACCCCAAAATTTCCCTCACTAATTTCACACCATGGCGTATGATCTTTCATGTTTGCATTAGTTCAAGTTCATCTGCATCGAGGGTTTGTGATCTGACCAATCCAAGGATTCATCTGAGCCACTCCAAAGGTATCCAATCATTCCAAGAGGGTCCATGTGTGTTCTATCATCATATCATATCCCTCAAAGATCAAGGAAGTCAAGAAATCACAAGAACTTGGAAAGCATGAAAGCAGAGCTAGGGTTTCACTGCACAGATGACCTGAAATTAGGGTTTTGGTTTCAGAGGCCATAACTCCAAATTTTTTGGTAATTCTTGTTTCTAATGTTCTTAAGATGTTATAAGGATCATGTGTACCAAGTTTGATGAAGAAATTCATTGTGGAAGTCATCTGTTCATTGGGTAACTTCTTGAGCAAATCAGAGCAAAATCAGGGCATTTGAGGCCCCCCCACAATGGAACCAAAGTGGTATTTTCATCAAATTGAAGTTATATGATCTTTATTTGATGATTGAAGTGCTTGGAAGTTCACAAAATTGAAGAAAATTGAGCTAAACCAAAAGTTGCCAAAAATGGAAATGACTTGTAATGGAAACTTTCCATTTTGGGAAAGTTCTTCAACCTCCTCTTTCTCAACCAAAAATGCTTCAAATGAAAAATTATTGGTCATGAAAGTTATAGATTGGATCATTACCTTTTCAAAAAGTACAAGAACAATTTCTAATTCATTATGGAACTCAAGTTATGGCTTGGCAAAGTTGGCAAAAATCACATAATTTTCACTTTCACACCAAAGAGGATTTTTTGCAAATTCACAAACCAAGTCATTTTGTGACCTCTAATCACACTCTAAGCATCATACACACATGATACAATGCATTGTGACCAAGATTTCCCAAAGAACCACTTTCTTTCATGCCTTGCACTTCAAGATTCTCAAAGGGGGAAAATCACATAACACTTGCAAAACCTATGAGATCTTTGTCTCTAAGCCATCCAACTGCATAATCTCAATCCCATGGCTCTCCTTGATCAATGCTGAGGCCAGAAATGCCCTTGAACAACCCCTGCCATATCCATACCTCAAGTACAAGTTATGTTGACATTTTGACAACTTGCCCATACCAATCACCACAAGCCTGCCCACTTTCTGACCTATCAAACATTGTTATGTGGATCAAAAGCAACTCATAACACACAACACACAAGGCTGAAACCTCAGAATCACCAAGTTTCTCAAAATCACCCCAAAAGCAAAAGCTTTCGAAACACTCTGCTCAGCCACAAAAACTCCAAACAAACTTCATCATTCAACTCACCATCACCATTAGAGCATTTCCCAACCATTACCAAGCCCTAAAAGTCAGTCAAACACAAACACGATTTTGGTGTAGCTGAGGTGCAATCTCTCAAACCAGCTCATTTCAATCCATTCCAAGCCTTCCAGAAGCATCAAGGGACTCATTGGAGGTGGATTGCACAAAGGAAGAGGCCAGAAAGCTCAAGTTTAGAAAGCTCCAGCTCAGGTAGCCACTTTGAAACTTTTTTCCAGAACCTTCATTTTAAGTTCTTAATTGATTCTATGTGCTCTCCTGATGATCATGATGTCTTTACTTTTGAAAATGATTGAGAAACAAGCATGTATGAAGCTTCTAAAATTTTTGCGTGTTTTTCCGTTTGCCTTTGATTCATGATCTTGAGTAAAAATAAATGATTTTTGTTGCTGGATTCTTGTTTAGAAGTGTCTAATGAGTGTTTCTGGAGATTTTGGTGAAGTTTCATTGCGTTTTGAGAGAGATAGCATGAATGAGTGACCGGAGCTTGCTCCGGTCACCTAGAAATGTTTAGGGTTCAGATTAGGGTTAATCAGCGTAATTAGTGAACTTTGAATTTCAGCCCTTTGATCAGTCTTCGCGCGCGTGAATGAGAGGCTCAGATGCATCCACTTAGCATTAATTAGGATTATTTAATTTAATTAATTAGGTTTAGCCAGTTTGAATCTGGACCATAGGATAGAGCGCGTGGTCTTTCCCTCCAAACCCCAGTTTGAATCTGATCCCTTGGATCAGTTGACTTCCCATTATTTCAATTTTTATTTCATTTTATTGCATTTATTTTGTACATTTTATTTAAAATACTTAGAAAATTCCAAAAATATTTTTCTTCTGTGTTTTGTCTTCAAATATTTTTCTTCACCCAAAAACATTTTTATTTTTATTTTTTTCATATAAAAATCATTTTAAAAATATTTAAATGTTTATTTTAATTAATTAATGGAAATTAATTAATTAAAATACCATTTAGGTTTGTAAAAATTCCAAAAAACTTCACATTGCATCTTAGGACATTTAGAAACATTGTCAAACCATTCATACAAATTTCATTTTGGTTTTGATCCAATTTCGACATTTCTCTTTGAATTTAGGGTTCATAACTCCCTTTTTTTGAACCCTAACTTTGAAATTTCTTTTCTGCCTAACCATGAAGGGTTTGACATTGGTTCTTTTTGCATTGTTCTTCATATAGCTTGTAGTATCTAGCATATATTTGTCATAAATTTATCTTGCATTTTCCATTTGATTTGCATTTTCCCTCTTAAGGTACCCAAAAACCCTATCAAACTTAGAAAAATCACAACTTTCTTTAGGTTAAGAGTTAGACCTTCTCCTTTGGGGTGTGATATCATATGGGGTTAGGGTTCCTTTAAGTTCATTTGTAATTTTTTATCATGTGATTTTCTTCTATTTTTGACATTTGCATCTCATCCTTTCATGTAACCCTAATATTTTATCCATACTTGCATCTTACATTGCATTGCATGAACATGTGAACTTGCCATGACATTTTAAGCATTTGTATGCCATCTTAGACATCTTAAGACATTGCTTGAACATTGCTTGGTCATTTCTTCATACATTTGTTATGCTTTGCATCCATTTCAATCCATAAATATCCATGCGTTTTCATGCTTCCTACATGCTTCATTTGCATTCTTGATCTTTGTATGAGCATTCATGGCACTTGATTTTCCTTTTCATCATCTCATAGCATCATTTGTATCATGTGTTTGCTTCTGGTTTTGGTTTTTACCTTTGCATATGCTTCATTTCATTTCATTTTCTTTCCTTATGCTAACCTTTTCAGGTGGTAAGTAACTTGAGAAGTGAATTTGCCTTCACTTCTCATTTCTCCTCTCATTCTTCTTATGCATCCTTACTGCATTTTAATTTGTTTTAGAGTGAGCTTGCTCATTCATGTTCTTCTCTCACTTTCTTTGTCCAAGTTACTTATCTTCTTCAGTGAAGTAAGTAACTTGTTTCTTCTGCTTCTTCTCCTTTCTTCTGCTTCTTCCATTGGTGGCTTCTCTGAAGGTCTCTTCCAAGCCTTACAAACCATAGGAACATCCAAGCATGACAATAATTAGGGTTGTGATTAGTACCCCTTTAGCTTTTACCTTTGTGTCTTCTTTGTGTCTCTCTTCTCACCTCATCATTAGAGACTAAACCTTTAAGGGTTTAAGACTTTGTGATTAGGGTTATGCCTGCATCCTTCTCTTAGGATGGAGTGTATAACTTTAATACTAAGTGTTAAACCCTTAATTTGTTTAAACCTCTTAATTAATCCATCTAATAATCACTAAGACATTAACTTGTAACTTGGGCCTTGCATTAGGGTTCTAATTTTTCCTTTATTGGTTAAGAAGGACTAACCCTAGTGTTAATGGACAAGTCCCTCTCAAGTTGTCTTACAAACCATAAAATTCACTTCTTAATCTCACTCTTAACTAAAATCCACTTTAATAAAGGCTTGTTTTGTCATGAGGCTAATCCCTAATCATGGATTAAGTTGAGGTATCTTCCTCAGCTTAAGTGTTCTCATCTATTATCTTTCTATTAGGATGGTGTAATGGGTTCACTAATCCTTGATTATGGCTTAAACTCATTATATAACACTAAACAAAAACTCTAAAACATCTAAATAATCACAAGTAGGTTAATGATCTTAATCATACATCATCATGGTAATTAAGTTGATATGTTTATCTCATACTTAAGGTATTCTCATTATCCCTAATCAAAGGGAGGATATGATGAGTTTAATAACCCTTGGTTTAGGCTTAAGCTCATTAATTTATGAGAAACACCAAAAACAATAAAAGACTGAAAACACAAAAACAAACAATAATCGTCTCCTTCGGGATTCTTTTCTCATCATCTTCACTCATAAACGAGAACTTGCTTCTTCCGTCTAATGCAAGACAATTAGCACTTGAGTCAGATAAGTTATACACTTGAGCATAGACAAGCAAGCAGTTCATCAGTCAATTTATCTTTCAGTCTCCTTGAGTCGAACTACGGTGTTCTGACTTCCTCATTGCACGCGAGGATACGTAGGCATAACTTAATTGTTATCGGACAAAAGTCTCTTTGTCTTCCCCCTCTTTCAGCATTCTTTCTAAGCCTCAGTTCCTGAGAAATTCACCCTTTTTGCACTAACACTTGTATATTTCTTTTCCAGCTTTTGCACACAGATAGCACATACACTACCCCTTTAAACACAATCTTTTAAGCGTGGATCCCGTCGAGTATGACGGACAATCTGGGTGCTAATACCTTCCCAAGTTACAACCAACCCACTTTCTCAGTTTCTCTAGTTCGCGACCGTCTTATCCATATCTTTCTAGGTTTACGCAGCATTACCTTTCCTTCGGGATAAAAATGCCTAGCTGGCGACTCTATTCAGTTCACTTCATTTCTCCCTTCACCGACCGTTCGCGCTTGTACCGGGATGTAAATCTTTGGGAGCGACAGCTTAACGACTCTGCTGGGGAAACTTATGTTGCAACCAGGGCTTTTTGTTCTTTTTGTGGGTTCCTCCTAACGCTTGTTTGATTTGTGTTTACGGGGGTGTTATGTGTGTCGCTCCCCGGATTTCCATCCTGGTACAAACGCGAAAGTGGCGCGGAAAAAGAATAGAGTCGCCAGCCAGGCATTTTTATCCCGAAGGAACGGGAATGGTAATGCTGCACAAACTAGAAAAGAAAAGAAAAGGAAGGACACGGGTCCTACGAACCAAAGAGACTGAGTTCGGGAG
The DNA here is from genome assembly GCA_963966055.1 of Lathyrus aphaca. NCBI lineage: Eukaryota > Viridiplantae > Streptophyta > Magnoliopsida > Fabales > Fabaceae > Lathyrus > Lathyrus aphaca. The sequence goes on from OZ014521.1 coordinate 213,889,736, forward strand.
TCGGTTACGACCTGGGAAGGTATTAGCACCCAGATCGTCCGCCGTACCCGACGGGATCCACGCTTGCAAAGATAACTATTTCAAAGGGTGAGGGTATGAAAGCTGTAGCAAAACAAATGAAAATAAAAAGAAACTGGAACTGGAAAAGAAATGAAATAAGGAAGCAAAAGGAAAAGATGTAGGGAAAATAAAGATTGTGCTCGAACGGGCCCTACCCCGCTGCCTACGTACCTCATCAGGATAATGAGGATCAGAGACACCGTAGTTCCCCTAACTAGGGGTACTAAAAGGAAATTTCTTGTGAATTAAAGGCTTGAACTGCCTATGCCATTGCTCAGGTGTTGCAGACTCGGACGACGAGTGCGTAACCGTCTTGCAATGTGACAAGTAGGAGCAAGTTCGCGTACGGAGCGAATGAGGTGAGAAAAGAATTCACGAAGGAAAGACGCTTATTGTTTGTTTGGTGTTTTTTAGAAGCTTTTATGAGTGAAGGTTTGCATAGGTGAGTGTACCTAAGTCTTACTCAATGGGATGTGTACATCTCACATCATCCCGAAATGGAATGCGCAAGAGGCACACCTATCTATGGAGGAAATCCCCAAAGCTAGTCCCACAAGTGAAGGCTCAAGCACACTGGCCTATTACCATTATTAAGTATTTTTGTGGTTTTTTGGTTAAGAAGTGTTTTTTAGCTTTCCTCTGTGAGGTACTCATGCTAAGACCTATCCACCACGAGTGATGACTCACACCTCGCCCCGAAACGGAACGCGTGCAAGCATCTCATAGCAAAGTCTCATGTCACATGAAAGTACTCAACCTTTATTAAGTGAATTAGAATTAAGTTTGAAGATGAGAAGAGAGAGCACCAAAGGATCATAAAGGTAAAAGCTAACGGGAAAAGTCTAATCCTAATATTCACATGCTCGGATGGTCCTAAGTTAGTGAGGCTCACTATCCTAATGAAGGAGAAGAAAAGAAGAAGAAGAAAGGAGGAGCTCCATGGTGGCCTAAGCACACCTCAAGTTAAGAACGAATAGAAGATGAAGAATAAAATAAGATGAGAAAGAAGATAAGGAGAAAGAAATAAGATAAAGAGATGAGAATGCGAAATGGAGAAGAAATAAGATAAAGAGATGAGAATGCGATATGGAGATAAACAAACAATGCACAAACAGAGCCTACACCAGTAGGACTTCCAGATGCAACAACATGCAGTAAGGTAAAGTCGGGCCTCAGTGATACCTAACGGAGAAGGTCCGTTGCCTCTTCAATTCGTACCAACAAGTTAAAGAAAACCGTCAGAAATACCAAACTTGAGGTGTGTATCAAGATATCCGATCAACAACTATATTTGTCAAGATAACTCTTCAAGCCCAAGCAATAATCCACTATTCGTCACAACTTGCATCAAGAATTCCACGAACATTAACAAGTCGATAATCCACGAACATACAAATCAACTGCAAGGCTATCACCAAGTCTAATCCGCCATCCTCGAATTCAAGCAATAAGCCTACAACACCTCAGATAACACAAACTAAAACCAAAATCACTCCAAAATTATATTAAACAAAATTGATTAACTAAAAGAAAGAAAAACTAAACTATAATGATATTAATCACCAAAATTTATATTAAACCAAATTGATTAACTAAAAGAAAAAATAAACTATAATGAGATTAATAACCAAAATTATATTTTTCTAAAATCTTTAACAAATGTTAATAAGAGAAATTACTTAATAATCAATCTAAACAAAATTATAGAAAGAAAAAAAAACTAATTGGAACATAAAGAAGAAAGAAAATAAGAGGAAAAAGGGGGAGGTTGGATGCTGATATTCTGTGTGCTGATAACAAAAAAACCCGTTGGGCATAGCCCATCCACATATTCAAATCAGCAAGGAGGGTGATAACAGAATGCAGGGTGCACATAGTAGGTCCTGTGGGCCGAGCCCACCATCAACAATTCTAATTAATAAAAAATAAATAAATAAAAATAAAAGTTAAAAAAACAATCAGTAAAGTTAGCCAAGAACTAAAAGGGGAAAACGAAAGAAAGATCGTCGTTCTTCTCAACAAAAGAGAACCGCGTCAGTCCACCATCATCGACATCTCTCCATCCCTCCATCTCCGGTTGTCTTTCGCCGGAAGAGAAAAAAAAACCAACGCCGTCCATCTCCCCTCTCTTGCAAATCGTCATGGATTCGACTTGTCTCTCACTCTTTCGGATCTCTCTCCGTGGATCTCGCTTCCTTCTGTCTCAGCGTCTGTCCCTCAATCTGTGATTTCACGCTTTCAAGTTCGATTTGGTGAGTTCTAATTTTAGATCTCCACTCTCTTCTTCTACCCTTTCTGGTTTCATTGTGTGTTGTGGTTGTTGCGGTTTAAGAAGAAATGGACCGGTGTTGTGGTCATTGTTGTTCAGTTGTTGTTGATGAAATGATGAAGGAGATACGTTGTTAATGTTTGATTCAGATTTGGTTTAAATTAGGAGTGAGAAATGTTTATGGTTAATGATTGAGGTTGAGGGCTGAAGAACGAAATCGAGAGAGTTTTGTGTGTTATGCGGTTTTAAGCGAGAATGGCGGAAGCAATTTTGATGTGTGTTGGTGGAACAGGGTAATGAATTGGGTTTGTTGTGTGTTTGAAGTGAAAGGCCGAAGGTGTTTGAGGTGGTTATGGCTGTGGGGTTGTGTTTTGAGTTGAAGAAGGGTGATGGTGGTATGGCTCGACGGATGAGTTTGAAGCTGAAACGAATGAAATATTGGGGGATGGTGGTCGAAAGGTGTTGGTTGGTTGTTGTGAAGAAGAGCTAGGTTTGTGGTTGTGCTATGGAACAGGTCGGTAGCTGCGTATTTTTTGAAAGAAAGTGAAGAGAAATTGAGCAAAGGTTCCGCAAATTATCAGTGAGGTTGAAGAATGGTTGAGAGGTTTTTGTATTTTGCGGGTTATGAAGATTGTTGCAGTTTGTTGCATTGCGAATCCGTGAAATCGTTGGTGTATGAATTATGGGCCAGGTTTTTTTATGACTGGGATATTGTGGAAGGAAAGCATGAGCGTACGTTAGTTGTTGGAATGACGTGGGGTCATGAGATTAAAAAAAGAAAAGATGATGCAGGTGCCTGTGGTATTGTGAACGGAAAGAAATTATTGAGGGAGTATCGTACGAAATAAGGTGAGGAACAAACTGTGGAGATTTGTGAGAAATTGGCATGATGTGTGATGTGGGACAACTTTTGGTGGGGATAGCAATGAAGGTGGAAAATTGGTGATATCACGTGTAGTGCATTGTGGAATCAAGTTGAAAGCTGGTATAGAAATTGAAAGAAAATGAGGCGTGCAACTTGGTTGAAAAGCCAAAAAGAATCAGCTACCATCATGTTTCCCCCTTTTTGTTATTGTAAGAAATCAAGGGCTTTGGCTCTTTTGGACTTTGAAATGGGCCTTTGGTAATGGTTCTTTAGAAATGTTTAGAAGAATAAATGGAAAATGGTTCTTGAAAATGGATAAGAAAATGAAACATGATTTAGAAATTGGACAAAGAAAATGATTAATGGATGAATTGACTATATGGATTTAGAAATTAGAATAAATAAAAATAAATAAAAGGATGTGTTTGATTAATAGAAAATAAAATTAAGAAAATGGAATTGAATGGAGGATTGACTTGAAAAATGGATAAATGCGGGGAAGTGGTTATTGGATAATAATGGAAATTAATAAAACGGATAGAAATATGGGTTGTGAATATGGATTTGAAAGATGGACAAAAATATGGATAATTGATATACGATTTGGAATGTGGACAAAATGAATAAATGATGATGAACTTCAATAATCCCACAACTTAGCTGGATTTAATCCCACAACTACACTTGAACATTTTCCACGCATCTCTGACAAAAATGAATCTCATGAGCCAAGGAACAACTTGCAACCAAAACTAACAAACTTTCTGAATTAATCATCCTTTGAAAATAACTCCTGAATCGAATCTCTGAGATGCTGAGAAGACGAGAATAGCATTACGAATTGATGAAAAAGAAAATCCATGGTGACAAGCCAAATGGATCGGTGAACAGTTTTCAGACTTGAAATCTACATCAGGAAAATATCCCATGCCTTATGCACATGATATGAATTCTAAATGATCTAATGGAAATGCAAATGAGATGCAAATGAAAGACAAACAGGGATAGAAAACCAGAGGGCAAATTTAAGATGTCTACAGCTGCCCCTATTCAATCAGCTGTTAATCCGAAAAGGATGAAAGCAACGGTTATTAGACGTTCGAGCTAAACAGTGATTGAATACAAAAAAGACCCTGAAATTTGTACTCTGACGAAGAATGCAACACTGGGAAATAAACCCAACCAGATGACGCTCTGCGGATAAGAAGGAGAGGAAAAGCAGACGAGCTTCTTCCAAGTTGAAACTGATATCTGGAATAAGAACATGTTTACAGACGAGTCTTCGAATGACCTGCGACGCCAGGTGCAGAGAGCGGACGAGCCCTTAAGAATCTACAAAGTAACCTGAGATAGACGAATCTCCTTCACTAATCCTTACGCAGATAAGGGGAATAAGACGGACGAGTCTTCTTCGGATAACCCTTACGCAGGTTCCGGAAATGCATATAAGTCTGTGGGATAGACATGCAACTAGGATAGACGAATCCTCTTCACGAATCCTTACGCAGATAAGTGGAATAAGACGGACGAGTCTTCTTCGGATAACCCTTACGCAGGTTTCGGAAATTGTTTTGACGTTTTAATCCCACCGTCAGGATTTTCAACCTCTTCAATGCGGACGAGCATTGGAATGATCATCAAAGAAACACAGACGAGTGTCATAAGTCGACGATACAGACGAGTACCGGACGATGATCCAAGAAACATGGACGAGTGCTTCTAATAATGATACGGACGAGTATCAATCACTGGTATAGACGAATACCAGAAATCCAACACAGACGAGCATTGGAATCTTCAATAGGGAACAATCTAACACAGACGAGTGTTAGAAAAGATACAGACGAGTATCAGCTTATTTCAGACGATCTTCAAAAGAAAATACCGAACACGGACGAGTGTCGGGGCGTGAAGACGAGCACTAGATAAGTAATAGACACGTACGAGTGTCGAAGGATGCGGACGAGCAATCTTCAAAGGAGTAACAAGCATGTACGAGTGCTAAGAGATGCGGTCGAACATCAAATAAAGATGCGAATACGGACGAGTACTGGCGACTTTCTTGGGGATATGCCTCAAATAAAGAGGAATCGGAAAATAAAATGCACGGACGAGTGTTGCAGGGATGCAGACGAGCACCAAATGAAGATGCGCGCACAGACGAGTACAGGCAACTTCGCTGGGGGAAAAAACTTCAAAGACTAATAAGCACGGACGAGTGCCGAGAGCTGCGGACGGTCATCAAATAAAGATGCTAGCACGGACGAGTGCTGGGGAATACCTCAAATAAAGAGGAATCTGCTGAGGAAAAGGCACGGACGAGTGCTGAAAGAGGATGAGCATCAAATAAAGATGTGAGCACAGACGAGTGCTAGTAGATATAGACTCTACTGGGGAAAGCAAACGAGCAATACCACAGAGCTAACACAGACGAGTGTTGAAAGATGCAGACGAGCAGCAATAAAGCATGATATATCACTGCTGGGGATAACTCTGCTTAGAGATAACACAGACGAGTGTTGACAAACGCAGACGAGCGGTAGACAAATGCCTGATTGGCCACCGAGAGTTACAACTCTGCAGGGGTAGATAAGTCTAGAGGTCTGACTACCCATCTCTGACTGAGGTGATATATACCTGACTGTATCATCAAATGACCACCAGTATGGCAAATTTGCTGGGAAATATTTCACTGCCGGAAGTGGAGATCAAACATGAACTCTGTGGGGAAAGATCATCTTCAGACTTGGCTAGGGAAGATGCTTCGTCAAATAACTCTTGCTGGGACCCTTGCTGGAGAGAGAGAGCTCTGACAATTCTAACTTTGTGGGGAAACAAGGCCTTCAGCTTCCTGTTGGGAAAACTTCACTGTGGAAAGTAAATTCCGCTTGGGAATGAGAACGATTCAAATAGCCTTGAGTTCTGCTAGGGTTATCATCTGTTCTGACTCAGCTGGGGATGTCAACCTTCCGGCATGGCTGAGACATATATGGCAATGCTCTGCTGAGGAAATGCTTTGTTGGAGAATCAAATAAGTCAAAATATGCCTCAAGTATAGTATGACGATTGTGTTGGGAAGATATGCCAATGAAAATTGGACTTTGACTGTAGAGAATACCAACTCCTCACGAGGAAACCTTGTCGACTGAACGCAAATCCATATGCTCGGGGAAGAAATAAACTTTCAACGCCCTGCTGGTAAAATAAATACCGGACATTCCCTAAGAATTAACACAGTGCCTTAAGCTTCTGAGCTCAACATTTGTATACAGATTATCAAGAGTGCACCAGCATCCCCTTACTCTTCAAATTGCCTCGGATTGCATCATCTATGAAAAGATCGTCTTCAGAGGATTTTACAGAAGACTTGGCATCCAGAATTGCCCCAGTGTCTTCAAACTCTCGCAGAAATCAAACGGATCTTGAGATAACTGCCCCAGATTGCGTCTTGCAACAATTCTGCCCCACACCAGAGAGAAAACAGAAACCATGCGGCATGAAGATGCCATGCAAATGATGCAAGACGTAAACGTATGCTCATGATGCTAAGGATAATGAAACAAGGATGATTGGGCGCAAGGCCAGGTTAATAGATATATTTGGTATAATTGTTTTGGTTGCCAAACAATTGGACTTTGAAGGTGGAATACCAGACGAGAACTGGTTTATTAAAGGTAGGCCAACAGACGAGAACTGATGGGCAAAGAATAAGTCGCCAGACGGGAACTGACTCCTTGGGTGTTCATTGTCAAACAAGAATTGACTCTGAAAAAGAATGACTACCAGACGAGAACTGGCATTCAACAGGTTAAATGAGAATGTGACCAGACGAGAACTGGTTAAAAAATTCGCCTACCAGACGAGAACTGGTATTTGAAGTTGGTTTGCCAGACGAGAACTGGACTTTGGGTTTGTATGCCAGACGAGGACTAGACTTTGAAAAGTTTTGCCAGACGAGAACTGGACTTTAGGACATCAAGACGTTGGGGTTACGAGGCCCAGATGTGAGATCTGATGTTGCGGGGGTTATGCTCAATGCAAATGTGATGCATATGCTCTATATGCTTGAGCGAAGAGACATGATTAATGTATGCAAATGATTTATGCAATGATTATGAAAAGCTAGAAATACTCCCAAAGTGGGAAGAAGGGTCTTATGTGGAAAGGCTTCTAGTTGAGAAGAGTGACAAAGGCGAGGGTGGCCAGCACGATTTCCCGAAACTCGTCTTGAACTCAGAGATTACTGATATAACCTGCTCTGTGTAGCTAAAGTTTGCCCCTGTTGGGTGAACCTCTGAATAGACTGTCACTGATTATCCAATTCCTGTCATGGCGGACTTGGATGCTCGAGGAGAATTGCACCTAGTGAACTCTGGAAATGTCCTGCCCCGGTATGAGCGTGGAAGCGACTTGACTCATTCTGAATGAGTATTGGAAGAATTTTCCCTTGGTCAACAGAAAATACGGGTGGTCTGCCCCTGTTTGGTAATTTTAGCTTTGATCAACTGACTCTTGAATGACGTCCTTCAATCAACTGAAGCTATGGAGCTTTCTTTATACTGACAAATTCCTTGGCCGACAAAACCACTAGCTAACATGCCCCTGATTCATAGGCCTACAAGATGCTCTTGATTTTGGTCATCATTGTTTAATGATCAAGTTCCCTTGTGATTGCTTTCTGTAGGAACTTCCCTGGTGTCACAAACTGACTTGCAATTAAAACTGTTCATTCACAAATGCTAATTTTAATGCAGTGCACATGCAAGTTTTGAAAATTTATTTATTTTAATGTTGTGACAGTGTGTGACAAATGGACGATTAGTCCAAACGTAGTGCTGAGTTAGCAAATCGTTAGGAGTCAGTTTACGCAACCTTGCTGTAACATGCTTTCAGAATTGAACCTGATTCAATTAGGAATTTCAAGGGTTATGACGTGGCCTGGTTCACGGTTTTAGAAAGAAAGATTTATGGCTCAAAGTTTATTTGTGCCCACCCATTCTCCTTGATGTTCTCCAGTCCTACATTCAGCTAATTTGGCCTGAGCGCTCACCTCATGCAAGGTTTTGTAATGGTTGAGGAACCAATGACGTTGACGATTTAAGCGCCAATGAGGTTTCTTGGAGTAACAATCACCCCTTATGACCTTGTGTCTATAATCACACGATTTTGTTCTTATGGAACTTTTTTTTTTTTATTTATACTCCCTAACTTTTGCCTGGACTGATTCTTTCTGAATTTTTTCGATTTTGAAGTCCAGCGGGATGCCCTAACTTTTTCCTAAGTCATTTTTTTTCACATTTTTTCGACTTAGCGGACTTTATTTCTCTTTTTTTTTGAACAAATCGTGTGACATTGGTTGTCTGTCTTGCTGAAAGGGTTGTGACTGCCTCATTCCTTTGCTGTTGAGAGGTAACCATTGTGGTTTTACATCCCTTGACCTCTTGAGGTGTGATGAAGAAAAAGTAATGGATCCTCGGATGCTCATTCCTTTGGAAATTTGAACGCTCGGTCAAATTAACTGATGGCTACCCTGCCCCGGATTGAATATGAGGGTTTTTTCGTTTAGAAAAGAAACTCCTACTTCAAGGCTCAAAGGGGTTGACGAGGGTCTATCTCCCTTATATCTCCGGTGTTTGGGGAATTGAAACAATGCATGTACATCGTCAGCAGGTTCTACTCTGAAAGCATACCTTCAACAATTATGGGTATTCAGTTGTCATCATCCTCCCTCAAACCTGCTAAACAACAGTGAAATAAATGGGAGGTAAATGGATGCAATTTTTTTGTTTTTTTTTCAATGCAAGTAAAGAAAAATGAGCGAATGAGACATAATTGATTCAAAAAGTGCAAGATCACTACATTAACATTACCATTTAAAACAACAATGCTTAAAAGACAAGTAGCTGCTAACAGGAAAGAAACTACAAATGCAAATGATAAAAGGATACAATGACCACCAGCTCTGATGACATATTCTTGTATGAGTCACTGAAATCAGGAGAAGCTTCTCTGAAGTCCTTGAACTCAATCAGGTGAGAGGTTGACGTGCACAACCAAGCTTCCTTCTGGAAAGGATATGTAGCCCTTATCGATCAACTGTTGTACTTTGGCTTGAAAAGCTTTGCAATCTTCAGTTGAATGCCCCATTGATCCACCATGATACCCACATTGCTCATGAGGATTGTACTCCAGAGGGTACGGCTCTGACAACGGCTTGAGAGGCTTAGGAACCACCAATGAGCTCTGAATTAGATGTGGCAATAGTTCACTGTACGCCGTGGGAACTGGATGAAAAGGAGCGTTCCTTCTTTCCAGATTGTTGCGAGGCCTAGGCTGGCTCTGATATTGATTCTGAGGTCTTCGACCATGAGCTTGCAGATGTGGACGAGGAGGAGTCCAGGGTTTCTGATATGGTGCTCTGAGCATTGCCGAATGCCCATAAGAGTAAGCAGACCTAGGAAAAGATGATCTCTGAGAAGATGATGGTCTAGAATATTCTATATTTGCCATGACTGCACTGATGTCATACCCTTCTTCCTCTTGAGAGCTAACAACAGACTCACTTCCACAAGCTGGGATGTTCGAAAAGTCTTGGATCTTCCCACTTTTGAGCAGGCTCACAATGCGCACTCAAACTATCATCAAATCAGAGAAACTAAACGTCCCAATGCTACTCATTCTTTCCAAATACGGACCTTGCAACGTGCCCACGAACAGGTCAACTAGTTCTTTGTATGAAAGTGGTGGCTGCACTTGGGATGCCGACTCTCTCCACCGCTGTGCATATTCTCTGAAAGATTCAACAGTCCTCCGAGATATGCTTTGCAAATGCGTGCGACATGGCGCCATGTCCACATTGTACTGGTATTGCTTTACGAAAGCTCTGGATAAATCATTCCAAGATCGGATACGACTGCTTTCCAAATTCATATACCAACTTAAAGATGCCCCACTTAAACTGTCCTGAAAACAGTGAATCATCAGCTTATCGTTGCGGGCATGAGAAGTCATTTTTCTGCAGAACATCACCAAATGACGCTTCGGGCAACTGACACCAGTGTACTTCTCGAACTTCGGAATTTTGAAACCTGGAGGTATGACAAGACCAGGCACCAAACACAGGTTGAGAGCATCAAGACCAAAGGCATCAGGATCCGCCAAGGCTTTAAGTTGCTCATCCAACACACGAAACCTTTCATTAGGATTGATAGCTTGTGGATCCCTGGCTTTGACAAGAGGGATTACCCCTTGGAAGTTCGGCATAGGGAAAGCAAAGCTCTGATAATCCGTAGCATCAGAAGAAGATGAAGGTCCACCCCGGACAATAAATGGTTTAGGTACACTTTGATTCACGATCGGGGTCTGTGCAGGCTGAGCTTGAGTAAGGTTGTTCACTTGTGGAAGATCCTCAACAGGAGAAAGACCATACAAAGGGTTGGTCATCAAAGTGAAACCAGGTGGAAACTCAACATTCTGACGGCTGTTCTCTGACATGGCTACTGACGACTTCAAAACTGACCTTTTTCTAACTCTTGACACTGTTCAGTCTAGCTTCACACACTGTCGTCTTCCAACGGTCACCACTTGTTCAAACTGAGTACCGGGAAATCAGCTGGCTAGTCATGGACAAAAAGAGGAGGGATGAGCTCTCTGGAAGAGGAGAATGCAATGCAGATGTAAATGCAAGTGCAATATGATGATGCAAAAGATGCAAAGACATGGGATCAACAGCTGGGAACTGTCTGGAATCTGGAATACTGAGCCAAGAATCGAGTGTCTGTACCCACAAGATCTCTGTATAATAGCCCAAAATAGTAACCGAGAACCAAAGGTCGATAACTTCAGGATCATAGTGACCAGATCAAAACATAGAACTGCACTGGTAATGAGGGTATGTTGAGGTCATGGGTTCCTGCAAACCTGTAAACCCCTCCCAATATCACGGGTATGCTCAGGGTCAAACATCACGGACTCTCAAAGCCGAATAGCAATAATACTTTCACCATTTCCGAGAAATGGCTCATGACCAAATCAGGGAATCGGTTTGGAATTATATACTACGCAGGGAGGCCTCAGCTGAGTCCGGGAAAAAAAAGCATCCCTTATAAGTCCCCAGCTTCAAGCGCTGAAATCGAGAAACAAATAGTACATTCAGCCCGAAGGATACAGTACTTATGTCATACGACCAGATGCTTTGACTGAGTTCCTATAAGAGAACCAGGCCATCCTATGCGAGTCCCCAGTGGACCCTCGGGTGCGAATGGGTTTGCCACAAAATGTGGTCTGCCACTGCCACCACTGGAGAGGGTTGTTTCCACAAAGGTTCTCAATGATCGGTTCCCAGATGCACATAACTATTAGGGTCCTATCCCGAAGTGGAGGAAAAACCCACACAAGATATTTCCAAGACGGTCTCAATCTGGGCGTGAAACACATCGCCACTCATCATGCCACATGTGAGTACAATATGTCCACTCTAATCCTAGGGTGCACTCAAGCCGGGTACTTGGCTTATCTCTCAGAAACAGTATCACCTGAGCCCACCAAACAGAAAACCAGTCCAGACAGTCCAGTATGATATATGATGCGGAAAATAAATACTGAAAACTGTAAATAAAGCTGTAAATAAAACTGTAAATAACAACAATAAAATACAACAAGCCACAACAAACAAACATCACCCAATGAAACAGAACTACACAAGCGCTAGGAGAGACTCACAGAGGAACCAGAGATCATCTGGTGTGCAGTCCCCAGCAGAGTCGCCAGCTGTCGCTCCCCGGATTTCCATCCTGGTACAAACGCGAAAGTGGCGCGGAAAAAGAATAGAGTCGCCAGCCAGGCATTTTTATCCCGAAGGAATGGGAATGGTAATGCTGCACAAACCAGAAAAGAAAAGAAAAGGAAGGACACGGGTCCTACGAACCAAAGAGACTGAGTTCGGGAGTCGGTTACGACTTGGGAAGGTATTCGCACCCAGATCGTCCGCCGTACCCGACGGGATCCACGCTTGCAAAGATAACTATTTCAAAGGGTGAGGGTATGAAAGCTGCAGCAAAAGAAATGAAAATGAAAAGAAACTGGAACTGGAAAAGAAATGAAATAAGGAAGCAAAAGGAAAAAATGTAGGGAAAATAAAGATTGTGCTCGAACGGGCCCTACCCCGCTGCCTACGTACCTCATCAGGATAATGAGGATCAGAGACACCGTAGTTCCCCTAACTAGGGGTACTAAAAGGAAATTGCTTGTGAATTAAAGGCTTGAACTGCCTATGCCATTGCTCAGGTGTTGCAGACTTGGACGACGAGTGCGTAACCGTCTTGCAAAGTGACAAGTAGGAGCAAGTTCGCGTACGGAGCGAATGAGGTGAGAAAAGAATTCCCGAAGGAAAGACGCTTATTGTTTGTTTGGTGTTTTTTAGAAGCTTTTATGAGTGAAGGTTTGCATAGGTGAGTGTACCTAAGTCTTACTCAATGGGATGTGTACATCTCACATCATCCCGAAATGGAATGCGCAAGAGGCACACCTATCTATGGAGGAAATCCCCAAAGCTAGTCCCACAAGTGAAGGCTCAAGCACACTGGACTATTAACATTATTAAGTATTTTTGTGGTTTTTTGGTTAAGAAGTGTTTTTTAGCTTTCCTCTGTGAGGTACTCATGCTAATACCTATCCACCACGAGTGATAACTCACACCTCGCCCCGAAACGGAATGCGTGCAAGCATCTCATAGCAAAGTCTCATGTCACATGAAAGTACTCAACCTTTATTAAGTGAATTAGAATTAAGTTTGAAGATGAGAAGAGAGAGCACCAAAGGATCATAAAGGTAAAAGCTAACGGGAAAAGTCTAATCCTAATATTCACATGCTCGGATGGTCCTAAGTTAGTGAGGCTCACTATCCTAATGAAGGAGAAGAAAAGAAGAAGAAGAAAGGAGGAGCTCCATGGTGGCCTAAGCACACCTCAAGTTAAGAACGAATAGAAGATGAAGAATAAAATAAGATGAGAAAGAAGATAAGGAGAAAGAAATAAGATAAAGAGATGAGAATGCGAAATGGAGAAGAAATAAGATAAAGAGATGAGAATGCGATATGGAGATAAACAGACAATGCACAAATAGATCCTACACCAGTAGGACTTCCAGATGCAACAACATGTAGTAAGGTAAAGTCGGGCCTCAGTGATACCTAACGGAGAAGGTCCGTTGCCTCTTCAATTCGTACCAACAAGTTAAAGAAAACCGTCAGAAATACCAAACTTGAGGTGTGTATCAAGATATCCGATCAACAACTATATTTGTCAAGATAACTCTTCAAGCCCAAGCAATAATCCACTATTCGTCACAACTTGCATCAAGAATTCCACGAACATTAACAAGTCGATAATCCACGAACATACAAATCAACTGCAAGGCTATCACCAAGTCTAATCCGCCATCCTCGAATTCAAGCAATAAGCCTACAACACCTCAGATAACACAAACTAAAACCAAAATCACTCCAAAATTATATTAAACCAAATTGATTAACTAAAAGAAAGAAAAACTAAACTATAATGAGATTAATCAACAAAATTTATATTAAACCAAATTGATTAACTAAAAGAAAAAATAAACTATAATGAGATTAATAACCAAAATTATATTTTTCTAAAATCTTTAACAAATGTTAATAAGAGAAATTACTTAATAATCAATCTAAACAAAATTATAGAAAGAAAAAAAAAACTAATTGGAACATAAAGAAGAAAGAAAATAAGAGGAAAAAGGGGGAGGTTGGATGCTGATATTCTGTGTGCTGATAACAAAAAAAACCGTTGGGCATAGCCCATCCACATATTCAAATCAGCAAGGAGGGTGATAACAGAATGCAGGGTGCACATAGTAGGTCCTGTGGGCCGAGCCCACCATCAACAATTCTAATTAATAAAAAATAAATAAATAAAAATAAAAGTTAAAAAAACAATCAGTAAAGTTAGCCAAGAACTAAAAGGGGAAAACGAAAGAAAGATCGTAGTTCTTCTCAACAAAAGCGAACCGCGTCAACCACCATCATCGACATCTCTCCATCCCTCCATCTCCGGTTGTCTTTCACCGGAAGAGAAAAAAAACCAACGCCGTCCATCTCCCCTCTCTTGCAAATCGTCATGGATTCGACTTGTCTCTCACTCTTTCGGATCTCTCTCCATGGATCTCGCTTCCTTCTGTCTCAACGTCTGTCCCTCAATCTGTGATTTCACGCTTTCAAGTTCGATTTGGTGAGTTCCAATTTTAGATCTCCACTCTCTTCTTCTACCCTTTCTGGTTTCATTGTGTGTTGTGGTTGTTGCGGTTTAAGAAGAAATGGACCGGTGTTGTGGTCATTGTTGTTCAGTTGTTGTTGATGAAATGATGAAGGAGATACGTTGTTAATGTTTGATTCAGATTTGGTTTAAATTAGGAGTGAGAAATGTTTATGGTTAATGATTGAGGTTGAGGGCTGAAGAACGAAATCGAGAGAGTTTTGTGTGTTGTGCGGTTTTAAGCGAGAATGGCGGAAGCAATTTTGATGTGTGTTGGTGGAACAGGGTAATGAATTGGGTTTGTTGTGTGTTTGAAGTGAAAGGCCGAAGGTGTTTGAGGTGGTTATGGCTGTGGGGTTGTGTTTTGAGTTGAAGAAGGGTGATGGTGGTATGGCTCGACGGATGAGTTTGAAGCTGAAACGAATGAAATATTGGGGGATGGTGGTCGAATGGTGTTGGTTGGTTGTTGTGAAGAAGAGCTAGGTTTGTGGTTGTGATATCGAACAGGGCGGTAGCTGTGTATTTTTTGAAAGAAAGTGAAGAGAAATTGAGAAAAGGTTCCGCAAATTATCAGTGAGGTTGAAGAATGGTTGAGAGGTTTTTGTATTTTGCAGGTTATGAAGATTGCTGCAGTTTGTTGCATTGCGAATCCGTGAAATCGTTGGTGTATGAATTATGGGCCAGGTTTTGTTATGACTGGGATATTGTGGAAGGAAAGCATGAGCGTACGTTAGTTGTTGGAATGACGTGGGGTCATGAGATTAAAAAAAGAAAAGATGATGCAGGTGTCTGTGGTATTGTGAACGGAAAGAAATTATTGAGGGAGTATCGTACGAAATGAGGTGAGGAACAAACTGTGGAGATTTGTGAGAAATTGGCATGATGTGTGATGTGGGCCAACTTTTGGTGGGGATAGCAATGAAGGTGGAAAATTGGTGATATCACGTGTAGTGAATTGTGGAATCAAGTTGAAAGCTGGTATAGAAATTGAAAGAAAATGAGGCGTGCAACTTGGTTGAAAAGCCAAAAAGAATCAGCTACCATCATGTTTCCCCCTTTTTGTTATTGTAAGAAATCAAGGGCTTTGGCTCTTTTGGACTTTGAAATGGGCCTTTGGTAATGGTTCTTTAGAAATGTTTAGAAGAATAAATGGAAAATGGTTCTTGAAAATGGATAAGAAAATGAAACATGATTTAGAAATTGGACAAAGAAAATGATTAATGGATGAATTGACTAAATGGATTTAGAAATTAGAATAAATAAAAATAAATAAAAGGATGTGTTTGAATAAAAGAAAATAAAATTAAGAAAATGGAATTGAATGGAGGATTGACTTGAAAAATGGATAAATGCGGGGAAGTGGTTATTGGATAATAATGGAAATTAATAAAACGGATAGAAATATGGGTTGTGAATATGGATTTGAAAGATGGACAAAAATATGGATAATTGATATACGATTTGGAATGTGGACAAAATGGATAAATGATGATGAACTTCAATAATCCCACAACTTAGCTGGATTTAATCCCACAACTACACTTGAACATTTTCCACGCATCTCTGACAAAAATGAATCTCATGAGCCAAGGAACAACTTGCAACCAAAACTAACAAACTTTCTGAATTAATCATCCTTTGAAAATAACTCCTGAATCGAATCTCTGAGATGCTGAGAAGACGAGAATAACATTACGACTTGATGAAGAAGAAAATCCATGGTGACAAGCCAAATGGATCGGTGAACAGTTTTCAGACTTGAAATCTACATCAGGAAAATATCCCATGCCTTATGCACATGATATGAATTCTAAATGATCTAATGGAAATGCAAATGAGATGCAAATGAAAGACAGACAAGGATAGAAAACCAAAGGGCAAATTTAAGGTGTCTACAATGTGCTACTTGTGTTTGTTATTTGCTTTATTTATTGCTTTATGTATAGCTTTATTTATTGCTTTCTTTTACAGCTTTATGCATTTTCATACTGTCATTATCATGTGCTGGATCTCTTGTCTGTTTTGGTGGGTGGGGGTTTCATTGAGTGATTAAGGTCCTATACCGGGGACCTGAGTGACACATAGGATAGAGGGGCTTCATATTCTTTCCCATTCCATTTCGGTCTGGTGCGGGAATATGAAACACGGTTCAGATATGAGTTTCTTCTTGAGAACTATGTGCTACAGATTTTCTGTAGTACTAGGGCTATCTGGGAAGCCTGCTAAGTCTGGATGACCTTTTTATGACCTTCAGCATCTGAGGTGAATTAGAGGAGGATCTTTTATGGTTATTGTAAACATTGTACCTCCAAGTTAGAAGTGTTTACACTTCTCATAACTAATCCAAGTCTGAGGATCCTTGTTCTAGAACATTACATGTGAGGGGGTTGGGATGTTTGCAGGTTTGCAGGAACCCTTGGCCTCATCATACCTTGTTACTAGATTTGTTAAGGTTGTAATATTTGGACAGTTCTTGTGATTACCCTGGACTTGTGACTCTTTATTTGAGTCCCCCACCTGGTTACTGGATTTCTAAGCCTCCATCCGGACTTATGAACACACATGGACTTTTACTAAGACAGATAACAGATCCAGCACTTGGTCACAAACCCTTTGCATATCATTTGCATACATCATTTCTGCATCATTTAACATTTGCTTATTTGTCTTAAAGGGTATCCATCATATTATCTTTGGTTTGGTTTTGACCCCTTCTGCTGCTCAAACTGCTTCAGTTATCTTCTCCAGCATCTCCATCAGTTTGTCAGTGATTTCTCCTCCAGCTGTCTTCATCAGAGACCCATCTCTAGCATCTCATTCAGTGACCTTCATCAGCAGTTTCTCTCAACTTCTTCACCAGCATCCATGGACACTTCAAGAAAGAGCAACATCACATACCACTTCTTTGAGCCCACCCTGACTGGCATCAGGTAAATCCAATCCCTCATTACCCCTGATCATATCCCACTATTCAGAGAGCATTATGTGGGAATATTGGACATGGTCATGGATCTTGATGTATCTCAGAGGAGCATGATCCATACTTGCTTGCAGTTTTACGATCCTCCACTCAGATGTTTCACTTTCCCTGATTTCCAATTGGGACCTCTATTAGAAGAATTTTCCATGTTGTTAGGAGTTCCTGTCAGGAGAGGGATTCCTTTCAACCCTAAGATGGTTGCTCCCAGAAATGAAGACATAGCCAGGGCATTGCATTTGGAGCCTGCCCTCATTGATCAGAACATGACAACCAGGGCTGGGGTTCCAGGCCTTCACCTAGACTTCTTGATCTCCCAGGCTACCCTGCAGGCTTCAATAGGGGAATGGAAAGCTGTCTGTGCACTTTTAGCCCTCAGTATATATGGGGTTATCTTGTTTGCAGATGAGCCAAAATTTGTGAGCAAGAATGCCATTCACCTGTTCTTATTGAGGAATCCAGTTCCTACATTGCTTGGAGACTTCTACTACTCGGTACACCATAGAAATGAAAAGCAAAGAGGAAGGCTGGTCAGATGTCGTGCTCCTCTTTATTACTCTTGGTTGCTAAGAAACTTGACAAAATCAGATACTTTCCTGATCCCTCATCAGCAGAAGAACTGGGCTAAGGGATTTATTGCCTTGACATCAGATGACATCAGATGGTGCACTCAGAGCAACAAGGGCAAGGACATCATTACTAGCTGTGGGCATTATCCTAATGTGCCTTTGATAGGAGTAAAAGGTTGCATCAATTACAACCCTTTTCTCTTCAAGAGACAATTAGGGTATGCTTTGGTTCATCCTCCCAGAGGACAAGATTTGGCTGAAACTCTTTACTGTGAAATCCTACCCAACTTTGTTGTTGTCAGCCAAGCTGCCTGGGCTTGGGATAACATTCAGACCAAGGGAACAACCATCCTTGACAAGTACAACAACATTGCTTCAGCACAGTATTCTGATTGGTCTCGTACCAGAGCTCAAATCACCCTGATGCCTTTCACTTTAGAAGATATACCTGGACCTTCTATAGTACAACCTGCAGCTACTGTCAGTTTGGAAGAGTTTGAAAAGCTGAAAGAGAGGAATACTCAACTATCTGAAGCCTTGAAGAAGACTCTCTGGGAGAGAAATGACAGCCGTCTAGATAATGAGAGATTGGAAAGGCTCAGGATTGAGCATTTGACCAAGATTGAGAAGACGGATGACTACATAAGGAAGGCAAGGGAAGGGGAATTAATACTGAAGAATGCTTGCAAAGAAGCAAAGACTCAGAAGGCTAGGGCAGAGCACTATCTGGAGGAGAGCCAGGCTAGGTGGATTAGGATCACTGAAGCCCGTGCACAGGAAGACCAAAGGACTCGGGCTAAGATAGAGCAGTTGGAGGCTAGTGAAAAGAAGCATATGGAGGCTTTGTTGGCATCTCAGAGAGAGATATCTGAATTGAAACTCCGGGCGGGGTTGAATAGGTCAAAGGATCAGGACAAGCATAAGAAGTTAACTAATGCCATTGCTACCAAGAACCTGCTCATCAGGACTATTACAGAGCACCCGGTGGGTCCAGTGATTGAGGCCCTCCTGAAGGAAGTCAGAGAAGATGACTTTGGATTAGATGTTTGACTCTTTTGCTTGTACTTTTCTTTTGTTGTACTTTTCTGTTGTTGTGGTATTTTTACCCACCGTGGGGATGTATTGTAATCAAACTATGTATTTTCACTCTTTTTAATATATGTGGTTTGTATTTTTTTTTTGGTTGGCTTAATCTCTCTTCATCATCAGCATTTCCTCGAGGTCTGGAAAGGTCAAAACCAAAGAACCAAACCGGATACCCTTGGAAGACAAATAGGCATATTGCATTGCATACTAACATTTTCTTTGTTTTTTAGGTTTTTTTTATTATTGTTTCTCACTTTGTTGTGGTTTTAGGAAACATTGCTCGCAGAAGAGTGTTCCCTGTCAACAGAATACACCGATACCCGACAAGAAACAACCTTCCGGGACTCCAAATGGATCAGGTTCAGCAAGACTTGAATGAAGTGAGGACCCAAATGGCCAATGAGAGGGTTGAGATGAGGAATCAGATGACCCAATTCATGACTGTAATGACTGGCTTAGCTCAGAGTCAGGAAAGACTGAGAGAGTTGGTTGAGAGACAAACTCCTGAAGAACATCATCCAGGTACAGGAGGTACCAGTAACAATGATCACGTGCAACCTCGCACTGATCCACCAGAGTTTGGGCCTCATCTAAACCCAAAAATCAATGCCATAAGGGGACTTGCATGGTATGCCCCTGTGAAGAAATACAACATCGCCCTGCAAAACCCGCAACAACAGTATACACACATGTGCCCTGGGGACTTGCATGGTATGACCTGTTCATCCATTGCCACCCGACACTCAAAGATAGTTTTAACTGTTTCCCTGCAATGTCATTTTTCTTAGAAAAACAACATGCTTCATATGTAATGTTCTTTTTGCTAAAAATTCAGGACATTTTTTGCAAACAAAGTAAATAAAACACAACACGACTTTTGACTGAACATTCATTCATTGAGTGGCCTCTGAACAGGAAAAGTTTTACATCAGGAAGCAACTACCTGGAAAGAGGTAACTACCATAAAATTGAGAAAAGAAACTATCCTAATGGCAATGTACACGGCATTCCAATGAGTTTCCTTCCTACTATGACCAACATGTCTTCAAGACTTTCTGTTCTTGCCTTTGCTTTCTGAAGAAGATAAAGGGACTAATTCTTATCCTTCTGATATTTTCAGACTGTATGAATTGATGACTTAGTTCAGATTACCCGGATCGTAGTTGTTCGCTTATTCCCTTGTTTTGCGTGGATCTCCCTTTCGGGTTTTCAATCCACCGGGATACCCTTTTTTTCCTGAGTTGTCCGATGTGGCTTTTCAACTCAGCGGGTGTACATTTATTTATTTATTTGTTTTCCCTAACTTTTGCCCGAGTTTTTTATTTTGTTTTTAGCTCGCCGGGATGCCCTTTTCTTCCCTGGACTTTTATTATGTTTTTGTGTCCAGCGAGTCTCTTTATGCGAAGTATTTTTTAACTGCGTCCGAGTTAACAGGAGATTGGAAATCTTCTCCATCCATAGTAGTGAGCATCAGCGCCCCACCTGAGAAAACATTCCTCACTATGAATGGGCCTTCCTAGTTTGATGTCCACTTGCCCCTGTGATCTGAACCTGGAGGAATGATCCTCTTGAATACAAGCTCGCCTACTTGATACTTTCGAGTACGTACTCGTTGGTCGAATGCTCGTTTCATTCTCCTCTGATAAAGCTGACCATGACAGATAGCCGCTAATCTCTTTTCCTCAATTAGACACAATTGATTATATCGAACACGTACTCATTCAGCCTCATCAAGCTTCATATCCATCATCACACGTAATGAAGGAATTTCTACCTCCACAGGCAAGACTGCCTCCATGCCATATACCAAGGAGAAAGGAGTTGCCCCAGTTGACGTCCTGACTGACGTTCGGTACCCATGCAGCGCGAATGGCAACATCTCATGCCAATCTTTGTAAGTGATAACCATCTTTTGCACAATCTTCTTAATATTCTTGTTAGCTGCCTCTACCGCGCCATTCATCTTTGGCCGGTAAGGAGAAGAATTGTGATTTTGAATCCTGAAGTCCCGACACAGCTCTGCCATCATCTTGTTGTTCAAATTGGAACCATTATCAGTAATGATTCGCTCGGGAACCCCGTATCTGCAAATGATGTCTCTCTTCAGACATCTGGCTACCATTTGGCGTGTGACATTGGTATAAGATGTTGCTTCAACCCATTTGGTGAAGTAATCAATCACAACCAAGATGAAACGATGATCGTTTGAAGAAGCAGGCTCTATCTTCCCGATCATGTCAATGCCCCACATAGAAAAGGGACAAGGAGATGACATGATGTTGAGCGGGTTAGGAGGAACATGCACCTTGTCTGCATAAATCTGGAATTTGTGGCACTTACGGGCGTACGAATAACAATCTGCATCCATTGTAAGGCAATAGTACCCTGATCTCAATAACTTTTTAGCCATTGCATGCCCTCCTGCATGAGTACCGAAAGATCCCTCATGGACTTCCTGCATTACCAAGTCTGCTTCGTATCTATCCACGCATCTGAGCAAGACCATGTCAAAGTTCCTCTTATACAGAACTTCGTCTGCATTCAAGGAGAAGCTAGCAGCAAGTCACTTCAAGGTCCTCTTGTCGTTGGATGATGCCCCAGCTGGGTATTCTTGTTTTTCCAGGAAAAACTTGATATCAAAGTACCAAGGTTTCTCATCAGACACTGCGTCTACAGAGAAGGCATAAGTTGGTGCGTCAAGCTTGTAAATGTCAATCCTGGGCACATAGTTCCAACAAAAGACTTTGATGGACAAAGAAAGAGTAGCCAATGCATCGGCAAATTGATTCTCATCTCGTGGTATATATTGAAGCTTAACCATTGTGAAGAACGTCAACAGTCCTCTAGCATAATCCCTATAAGGGATTAAGTGTTCTTGATGCGTATACCACTTGATGGTAATCTGGTTGATAACGAGGGCTGAATCTTTGAATATATTGAGGGTCTTAATCTGAAGATTAATAGCCTCCTCTATTCCCATTATGCACGCCTCGTACTCCACTTCATTGTTGGTGCAGCCAAAAGTGATTCTTGCAGCGAAGGGAAAGTGAACACCTTCGGGAGTGATAAGAACAACACCAACTCCACGTCTGTTGATATTGAATGCCCCATCAAACATCAACTTCCATTTGGATTCAGGGCCAGGCCCCTCCTCCGGAAGTGGTTCCTCACAATCTCTTGCCTTGAGGTACATGATGTCTTCATCATGGAAATCAAACTTCATTGGCTGATAATCGTCTTCAAATGGTTGTTGTGCAAGATAATCTGACAATACACTTCCTTTGATGGCTTTCTAGGAAGTATATTGTATGCCATACTCTGTTAATATCATTTACCACCTTGCAACTCTTCCAGTTAATATTGGTTTCTCGAAACTATACTTGACGGGGTCCATTTTTGAGATTAGCAGTGTGGTATAGGTCAACATGTACTGTCTCAGTCGGCGAGCAGCCCATGCCAAAGCGCAACAAGTTTTCTCGAGCAGTGAATAACGGGATTCACAGATGGTAAATTTTTTGCTAAGGTAGTAAATAACATGCTCTTTTCGACCAAACTTGTCATGTTGGCCTAGCACACACCCCATCGACCATTCTAACACATTCAAGTACATGATAAGTGTCCGTCCTGGAACTGGAGGCATTAGAATCGGAGGATCCTACAAATATTCTTTTATCTTTTTAAAGGCTCTTTGACAATCCTCATTCCACCTGACCGTTTGTTCTTTTCATTACAATTTGAAGATTGGCTCGCATGTGGCAGTTAGATGAGATATAAATCGTGAAATGTAGTTCAATTTCCCTAAAAACCCACACACTTCTTTTTCTGTTTTCGGTGTAGGCATGTCTTGTATTGCTTTTACTTTTGCAGGATCTACCTCAATCCCCCTCTAGCTAACAATGAAACCCAACAACTTACCGGTACGCACTCCGAAAGTACACTTGTTTGGATTCAACCTCAGTCTATACTTTATCAATCTATCACACAGCTTTTTGAGATTAACCAGATACCCTTCTTTATCCCCGGACTTGGCAATCATATCTTCCACATAGCACTCAATTCCCTTGTGTATCATATTGTGGAACAAAGTTACCATAGCCCGTTGATACATTTCCTCGACATTCTTCAATCCAAAGAGCATAACCTTATAACAGAATGTACCCCACGAGGTAATGAACGTCGTTTTCTCCATGTCTTCCAGTGCCATCTTGATCTGATTGTACCCGGAGAAGCCATCCATGAAGGAAAATACCGAGAACTGAGCGGTGTTATCTACCAGCACATCAATGTGAGGTAATGGAAAGTCATCCTTTGAACTTGCTCTGTTTAGATCCCGATAATCGACGCACATCCGGACCTTGCCATCTTTCTTTGGTACATGCACAATGTTAGCTACCCAAGGTGGGTAACTAGTTACAGCAAGGAACCCGACATCCCACTGCTTTTGAACTTCCTCCTTGATCTTCATAGCCATATCAGTGCTAGTTCTTCTTAGCTTTTTCTTTACCAGGGGACAGTCTTCCTTTAGTGGAAGCTTATGTACAACGATGTCAATATCCAACCCCGACATATCTTGATACGACCAAGCGAAGATATCCACATATTCACGTAGCATACCAATCAACTCCTTCTTTACCTCGGCCTGCAGACTGACCCCAATCTTTATCTCTTTCTTTACATCCTCAGACCCGATATTGAAGACCTTTATTTCTTCCTGATGAGGCTGAATGACCCTCTCCTCTTGTTTCAACAATCTAACCAATTCTTCTGGGAGTTCACAGTTTTCCTCAACCCCTTCATCAGCTTGGTAGACAGGATTGTCGAAGTCATGCATAGTCATAGCAGGAACGTTAGCACAAGAATTCGAATGATCAACACTGCACAAATGATGTGCTTATTTCAGAATCTGTTTTTTCAAAGAAGACGCAAACACACAAAAACACTTGAGAAAACATTGCCATTTTATTTGTTTTTGTGAAAAAATTTAAAATGAAAGAAAGAGAACACAATTTGCTTGAAAAATGTCCTTTATTCATGGGGAAAAGTAAATGTATTAAAACATGGTGGCCCTATATATGGATCCATGCACCTTGGGTAGAGTGTAGGATTTGACAGGCAGTATGATAAAAATGGAAACAAGAAAATTACTTTGACTGCCAAGTAACTTGAACAAAATCTTCAGCAGACTAGTTCCGGAGCTCCTACCCAGGTACGCACGGGTGAATCTAGTTATCCAAGTCACAGTCACTATCCCCACCTGCATTTGTAGCACAAACAATGTTGTAGTCGAGCATTCTAGCGCTTGTTAATGTTATGGGCTTACTGCCTTGCGACCAGCTAGACCCGCCGGGTTGATATCCGAGACCGAACTTATCATCTTTCTTCTCCACTACTAACAGCTTACCCTAGTGTAAACACCCCAAATTTGCCCTCACTCATTTCACAATGGCTTATGATCCTTTCATTTGCATAAGTTCAATCATATCATCTTATATTGCATTTTTAGCTTCACTGCATTGGCTCTAAGTCATCTGCATCTAGGGTTTGTGATCTGAGCAATCCCTGAGCCATCTGAGCCACTCCAAAGGTCTTCAATCATCTCAAGAGGGCCAATGTATGTTCAAGCATCATATTATATCCTCCCAAGATCAAGAAAGTCAAAAATCACAAGAACTGAGGAAAGGCATGGAAGCAGAGCAAGGTTTAACTGCACAGATGACCTAGAATTAGGGTTTTGGTTTCAGAGGCCATAACTCCAAATTTTTTGGTCATTCTTGATTCTATTGATCTCTATATGTCATGAGGATCATGCATATCAATTTTCATGAAGAAATTCAATGAGGAAGGCATCTGATCAAAAGGTGACTTCTTGAGCAAGTCAGTGCAAAATCAGGGCATCTGAGGCCCCCAATCACCCAACCAAAGGGTGTTCTCCATCATTTTGAATGTGTATGATCTTTATTTGATCTTAGAAGATGTTAGAAGTTCACAAAATTGAAGAATTTCAAGCCATTTGCAAAGTTGCCTTTTTGGGAAAGTGACTTGTAATGCAAACTTGCCATTTTGGGAAAGTTTTTCAACCTCCTCTTTTTGATTCAAAAATGCTTCAAATGAAAAATCTTTGGTCATGAAAGTTGTAGATTGGATCCTCCCATTTTAAAAAAGTACAAGAACTTGATCTAATTCATTTTTGATCAAAAGTTATGGCCTTGCAAAGTTGGACAAAATCACTAAATTTTCACTTTTACACCAAAGAGGGAAACTTGCAAATTCAAATGCCAAGCATTTCTATGACTTCAAAATGACTTCTAAGCATTACATAAACACAACGCATGACCTAAAAATCAGAATGGCCCAAAGAATTTCTCATTTATATGCCTTGAATTACAAGTTACATAAGGCATTTTCTCATAAATCTCCAAAATTGGATTTCTTGCAAAAGGAACTCTTAATGCTTGAGTTGAACACTAATTGATCTCAAAGCATTCTAGCAACTTCATATGGCTCATGTTGCTGCATTTTGCCCAAGAAATCACAAGATTCTTTGCCTTGGTTCATAAGAAAACTCAAAGAGGGAAATATGCAAGAACCTTGGAAACTCTTGATCAAGACCATCCAGCTCACAAAATCAGATCCAAAGGCATTCCTTGACTCAAGCTGAGGCAGGACAAGCCCTAAGATCTCCTCTAACGCGAGTCATACCCATAGTACACAAGATCTTGACTTTTTGCATTTTTGCCCATGCCAATCACACTGTGCCACTACCAACTCTCTGCCCAATCAGAGCCTCATATGTGGACCTCAAGCCTTCCAAACAACAACACACACAAGCCTGTAATCTCCAAGAAGCCAGGATTCACAAAAATTGTCCAAACCTTCATCTCTTCGAAACTTCTTCCTCAGCCATCAAAAATCCAAAATTTCTTCACCAACAAATCACATATCACTCATTGAACAAGAATCAACCCTCAAAGCAGCCAAAAACATCACATACTCAACCCTCCATTTCTGCTATACCAGAACTGAAACATTCAAACCAGCCATTATCAAAGCCTTCTAAGCTTCATTTCATCATCAGGGTGTTCAAAGAAGTGGATTTGCACAAAGGGAGAGTCCAGAAAGCTCAAAATCAGAGAGTCCTCATCTCAGGTAACATGAAGAACTTTTTTTCCAGAAGCTAATTTTTAAGTTCTTTTATGATTCTATATGCTCCCCTGATCATGGGGATGTGTTTACTTTTGAAAATGGTGAAGAAACCACCATGTATGTGATCTCTGAACTTTTGCCCGTGTTTTGCATTTTGCTTCGATTCATGCTTATGAAGTGAAATAAATGAATTTTAGTTGGGGGTTTAGAATGAAATAAATAAATAAATGAATTTGAATGAAATAAATAAATAAATGAATTTGAAGTTTGGTGACCTGTAGAAGAAGCTAGGGTTTTGTGTTCGTCGGAGAAGATGACCGGAACACTGTTCTGGTCGCCTGAAAGTGATTAAGCCCTAATCCCATTAATTAGGCAACTTTAAATGTGAACCCTGAGATCTCTTTTCCCGCGCGCAACCAATGGTCCAGATTTCGTGTATTAGCCCTAATTCAGGATTAATTAAGTTAAATATAATTAAGGAAATTTGAATTTCCAGTTTCAATCTGAGCCTTCCCTTTGCGCGCAAGTCAATTCGCGCGTTTTCCATTTGAATATCAGCCCTAGGATCTACATACTTTCCCTTTTAATTCATTTATTTTCATATTTTTCTCATTTATTTTGCATAATTATTTTAAAATAGCTACAAAATCTCAAAAATATTAATTTTTTGCATGCTGACTTTAAATAATTTTCTTAACCCAAAAATAATTTTTATTTTATTTTTTGCATTTTTAAACCATTTTAAAAATATTTAAATGTTTATTTTAATTGATTAATGAATATTAATTAATTAAAATAGCATTTAGGTTTCCTAAAATCATCAAAAAAATCATGAACCATCCCAATACATTTAGAAACATTGTCATGCCATCCATACAAATTTATTTTTTGGTTTGAACATCTTTTGACAAAATTCTTGAATTTAGAGTTCATAAAATCCTTATTTTTGAACCCTAACTTCAAAAATTCATTTCTTCCTAACCATGTATGACATGACCTTGAATCTTTTTGCATTGATCTTAATTTAGCATGCAGTTTCAAGCATATTTTTGTCACAAATTCCTTATGCATTTTTGATTTAATTTGCATTTTTCCCCTCAAGGTACCTTAAAACCCTAGGTAACTTAGAAAATTCATAACTTCCATTAGGTTAAGAGTTAGGTCTCCTCCTTTGGGGTGTGATATCATGAAGGGTTAGGGTTCTTGTGATCCCATTTTCAATTTTTTATCATGTCATTTGCTTCTGATTTTGAATTTTGTGTTGCATGTCATGCATAAACCCTAATTCTTGCCTTCATTTGCATCCATTTCTCATATGCTTGCATTCAAGAGCTTGCCATGACATTTTATGCATCAACATGGCATATAAGACATCTTAGGACATATTTAAATCATGTTTGATCATTGTATCATCCATTTGCCATGTTATGCATTCATTCCATTTCATAAACTTTCATGAACTTTTATGGTTCAAAGCATGCTTCATTTGCATCCTCATCCTTGTATGATCATCCACAACTCTTGACATTTGTTTGCATCATCTCTTAGCATCATTGACATCATATCCTTGCTTCTGGTTTTGACTTTCTTCTTGGCATTCATTTCATTTTCATGTCATTTCATTTATTTTGCTAACTTTTCAGGTGGTAAGTTGTTTTGAGAAGTGAATTTGCCTTCACTTCTCATAATCTCTTCTCATTTCTTTTATGCTTTCTTTGCTGCATTTTGTATGTGTTTTGAAGTTAGCTTGCTCATTCATGTCTCCTTCTCACCTTATTTCTTCAAGTAACTTATCTTTTTAAGTGAAGTAAGTTAACTTGCTTCTTCTGCTTCCTTCTCCTTTCATCTGCTTCTTCCTTGGTTGCTTTTCTCCTGAAGATCTTTTGCAAGCCTCATAAACCCTAGGAATATCCAAGCATGATAACAATTAGGGTTTGATTAGTCCCCCATTAGTTTTACCTTTGTGTCATCTTTGTGTCTTCTCTTCTCATCTCATAATCAAGGACTAAACCATAAAGGTTTTAAGGCTTTGTGATTAAGCTTATGCCTGCATCCTTCTATTAGGATGGAGTGTATAACTTTAATCCTAAGTGTTAAACCCTTAATGTGTTTAAACCCTTTAATAAACTCACCTAATAATCATCAAGACATCAAACTTGTAACTTGGGCCTTGCATTAGGGTTCTAATTCTTCCTTAATTGGTTAAGAAGGACTAACCCTAGTGTTAATGGACAAGTCCTCCTCAAGTTGTCTTACAAACCATAAAATCCATTTCTTAATCTTACCATTAACTAAAATCCATTTAATAAAGGCTTTGTTAGGTCATGAGGTTAATCCCTAATCATGGATTAAGTTGAGGAGCCTTCCTCAGCTTAAATGTTCTCATCTATTATCCTTCTATTAGGATGGTGTAATGAGTCCATTAAATCCCTGATTATGGCTTAAACTCATTACTTAACACTAAACAAAAACAACAAAAACATCTAAATAATTGCAAATAGGATAATGATCTTAATCCTACATCATGGTAACTAAGTGTGAGGTGTTTACTTCATACTAAAGGTATTCTCATTACCCCTAATCAGAGGGAGGATGTGATGAGTTTACTAACCCTTGGTTTAGGCTTAAGCTCATTTTCGTATGACAAACTTCAAAAGCAATAAAAGATTGAAAACACAAAACAAAAAATAATCGTCTCCTTCGGGATTCTTTTCTCATCTCATTCAGTCACAAACGAGAACTCGCTTCTTCCGTCTAATGCAAGACAGTTTGCACCTGAGCCAGACAGGTCATAAACTTGAGCTTAGACAAGTAAGCAGTTCACAAGTCAATTTATCTTTCAGTCTCTTTGAGTCGAACTACGGTGTTCTGACTTCCTCATTGCACGAGAGGATACGTAGGCATAACTTAACGGTTATCGAACAAAAGTCTTTGTATATCCCCCCTTCTTCCAGTATTAATCTTTTAAGTCTCATTGCCTTGAGCATTTCATTCTTGTTCTTACACTGACACTTCTCTTATACATTTCACTTTCTTCCAGCACTGACACTTGCATTCTTTCTAGCTTTGACACACAGATAGCACTGACACTACCCCTTTAAAACACAAATCTTTCAAGCGTGGATCCCGTCGAGTACGGCGGAAAATCTGGGTGCTAATACCTTCCCAGGTTGTAACCAACCCCCTTTCTCAGTTTCTCTGGTTCGCGACCGTCTTGTCCATATCTTTCTAGGTTTATGCAGCATTACCTTTCCTACGGGATAAAAATGCCTAGCTGGCGACTCTTTTCTTTCTGAGTTCACCCTTGTGTGTTCTCATCCCTCTCGCCGACCGTTCGCGTCTGTTGGGGACTCTGCTGGGGACCCTTATATTGCAACCAGGGCTTCTGGTTCTTTTTGTGGGTTCCTCCTAGCGTTTGTTTGATTTGTGTTTACTAGGGTGTTCTGTGCTATGTGTGTTTCTTTATTTTGCTTTATTTACTGCTTTATGTACA
The DNA here is from genome assembly GCA_963966055.1 of Lathyrus aphaca. Taxonomy (NCBI): domain Eukaryota; kingdom Viridiplantae; phylum Streptophyta; class Magnoliopsida; order Fabales; family Fabaceae; genus Lathyrus; species Lathyrus aphaca. The sequence goes on from OZ014521.1 coordinate 213,919,480, forward strand.
ACTTTATTTATTGCTTTCTTTACAGTTTTGCATATTTCATATTGTCATTGTCACTGTGCTGGATCTGGTTTTTGGTGGGTGGGGTTCCATTGAGAGTTTGAGGTCCTATACCTGGGACTTGAGTGACACCTAGGCTAGAGTGGTTCATGTTCTTTCCCATTCCATTTCGGTCTGGTGCGGGAATATGAAACACGGTTCAGATGTGGGTTTCTTCTTGAGAACTCTGTGCTACAGATTTCCTGTAGTGCTAGGGCTATCTGGGAAGCCTGCTAAGTCTGGATGACCTTTATTATGACCTTCAGAAACTAAGGTGAATTAGAGGAGGATCTTTTATGGTTATTGTAAACACTGTACCCCCGGGTTAGAAGTGTTTACACTTCTCATAACTAATCCAAGTCTAAGGATCCTTGTTTTAGAACATTACCTGTGAGGGGGTTGGGCTGTTTATAGGTTTGCAGGTACCGTTGGCCACATCATACCCTGTTACTATTTGGTTTAAGAGTACCTCATTTTGGACAGTTCTTGTGATTAACCCTGGATATGTGACTCTTTATTTGAGTCCCCCACCTTGGTTACTGGATTTCTAAACCTTCATCTGGACTTTCTTTGAACATACATGGGCTTATATCAAGACAGATAATCAGATCCAGCTTGATCATAAACCCTTGCATATCATTTGCATACATCATCATTGCATCATTTAACATTTGTTTATTTGTTTTTCAGGGTATCCACATTATATCTGTTTGGTTTTGACCCCTTCTTCTGCATAGACCTCTGCTTCAGCTATTCTCTTCATCACCAGCATCAACCTGTCAGTGGCTCATCTCCAGTATCAGTCTTGATCTTCATCAGCACCTATCTTCCTCCTCTTTAGCATTTATGACTACTCCCAGGTGTCACTCCCACCAAAATGACACCAGGGCCAAGAGGGGTACAGACGCGAACGGTCAGCGAAAGAGGAAGAGAACACACAGGGGTGAACTCAGAAAGAAAGAAAAGAGTCGCCAGCTAGGCATTTTTATCCCGGAGGAAAGGTAATGCTGCATAGACCTAGAAAGATATGGATAAGACGGTTGCGAACCAGAGAGACTGAGAAAGGGGGTTGGTTACAACCTGGGAAGGTATTAGCACCCAGATTGTCCGTCGTACTCGACGGGATCCACGCTTAAAAGATGTGTGTTTTAAAGGGGTTGTGTCAGTGCAATTTGTGTATCAAAGAGCTGGAAAAGGATGTATAGGTGTCAGTGTAAAAGAAATGTGAAGTGTATAAGAGAGAGTGTCAGTGTAGGAAAGAGTGAAATGCTCATGACCATAAGGCTTAAAGAATGATGCTGGAAAGATGGGGGATATACAGAGACTTTTGTTCGATAACTGTTAAGTTATGCCTACGTATCCTCTCGTGCAATGAGGAAGTCAGAACACCGTAGTTCGACCCAAAGAGACTGAAAGATGAATTGACTTGTGAACTGTTTGCTTGTCTATGCTCAAGTGTATGACCTGTCTGGCTCAGGTGCTAACTGTCTTGCATTAGACGGAAGAAGCGAGTTCTCTTTTAAGAGTGAATGAGATGAGAAAAGAATCCCGGAGGAGACGATTATTGTTTGTTTTTGTATTTTCAGTCTTTTATTTCCTTTGAAGTTTGTCATAAGTTAATGAGCTTAAGCCTAAACCAATGGGTTAGTAAACTCATCACATCTTCCCTCTGATTAGGGGTAATGAGAATACCTTAAGTGTGAAGTCAGCATCTCACACTTAATCACCCTGATGTAGGATTAAGATCATTAACCTACTTGTGATTATTTAGATGCTTTTGTTATTTTTGTTTAGTGTTGAGTAATGAGATTAAGCCATAATCAGGGATTAAACAGACTCATTACGTCATCCTAATAGAAGGATAATATATGAGAATGTTTAAGCTGAGGAAAGCTCCTCAACTTAATCCATGATTAGGGATTAACCTCATGACAAAACAAAGCCTTTATTAAAGTGGATTTTAGTTAATGATAAGATGAAGAAGTGAGTTTTATGGTTTGTAAGACAGCTTGAGGGAGACTTGTCCATTAACACTAGGGTTAGTCCTTCTTAACTAATTAAGGAAGAATTAGAACCCTAATGCAAGGCCCAAGTTACAAGCTGGATGTCTTGATGATTATTAAGTGAATTAATTGAAGGATTTAAACACATTAATGGTTTAACACTTAGGATTAAAGTTATACACTCCATCCTAATAGAAGGATGTAGGCATAAGCTTAATCACAAAGCCTTAAAGCCTTTAGGGTTTAGTCCCTGATTATGAGATGAGAAGAGAAGACTCAAAGATGACAAAAAGGTAAAAGCTAAATGGGGGACTAATCAAACCCTAATTATTATCATGCTTGGTTATTCCTAGGGTTAATGAGGTTTGCAAGAAGATCTTCAGAGAAACCACAAGGAAGGAAGCAGATGAAAGGAGCAAGAAGCAAAGAGAAGCAAAACAACTTGCTTCACTTAAGAAGACAAGTTGCTTGAAGAAAGAAAGTAAGAGATAAAAATGAATGAGCAAGCTCACTCTAATGCAAAGATAAGATGCATCAATGATGCAAGAGAGATGAGAAGAGATTGTGAGAAGTGAAGGCAATTTCACTTCTCAAATTACTTACCACCTGAAAAGGTTAGCAAAAGAAATGAGATGCAATGCAAATGAGATGAGATGTCATGATGCAAACCAAAAACAAAACCATAAGTATGATGTTAATGATGCTAAGAGATGATGCAAACATGAGGCAAGGCATTAGAATGATCATACAAACATATGGATGCAAGAGAAGCATGCTTTGAACCATGGACATACATGAAAAGTTATGAAATGCAAAAGACATATAACATGGCAAATGAAAGATGAAATGATCAAACATGATTCTAATATGTCTTAAGATGTATTATGAATCAAATGGATGCACAAAATGTCATGACAAGTCATGGTATGCAAGCAAATGGAAGATGGATGCAAAGGAAGGCACAAATTAGGGTTATATGCAACATACAAAACAAAAATCCAAAACCAGAAGCAAAAGACATGATAAAAATTTGAAAATGCAATAAAAGGAACCCTAAACCTATACAAACTCACTGCCCAAAGGAGGGGATCCAACTCTAAACCTAGTGAGAGTTATGAATTTCCTAAGATTGCTAGGGTTTTAAAGTACCTTGACAAGAAAAATGCAAAACAAATTGAAAATGCAAGATCAATTCATGCCAATTTTATCCTATAAAATACATGTTATGCAAGATGCAATGCAAATAGAATCATTGTTCAACTCTCAATGGTTAGGCAGAAATGAATTTTTGAAGTTTGTCACAAAATATTGCCTCAAAATGAATTTAATTCCAAAGCAAATAATCAAAAGGCATCAAGAACAAAAAAGAAATTTGGTTTGAGAGTTGGAAAATGTTTCTAAATGTTTTTAAATGTTTCATGAATTTTTTTGTGAGTTTTAAATACCTAAAAGTATTTTTAATTAATTAATTTTCATTAATTAATTAAAAATAAACTTTTAAATGATTTAAAAATAATTTTTAATGCAAAAAAATAAAAATAAAAATATTTTTGTGTTCTGAAAAATAATGAAAACCTTGACAAAATTTTTCATAATTTTTAAACATTTTTTGCTATTTTAAATTAAATGAGAAAGAAAATACAATTTAAATGAAATAAAAAAACAAAATATGAGAAGTATGCAGAAGGAGAGGCCATGATTCAATCTGGAGAAGGAGGGTTTGACTGCGCGCCAGATCCTATGGCTAGAATTCAAACTGAGCTAATTCCTAATTAAAATTAATTAAACTGAATTAAATAAGTCAAATGAGGATTAGGGCAAAATGGTGGAATCCTGACCATCCAAACACGCGCGGGTCAACGCATCTAAGGGCCATAATTCAAAGTTCATTAATTAATGGGATTAGAGTTTAATCACCTTCAGGCGACCGGAACAGTGTTCCGGTCGTCTTCTCCGACGAGCCAAAACCCCATCTCTCTCCCTACGCATCTAAAACAAAATCTCTCTGGCCAGAAATGAACCCCACACATCACTGAATCAAAATCCCCAAACAAAAACCATTTTTCATTCATCAACAAGGCAAATCGAAACAAAACAAATTTAGGTCAGAAACTTTCAGACGATCCATACATACTCAATATTCCACCATTTTGAAAAGTAAACATATCAGAATCATCAGCACATCATAAGGATTCGATTAAGAACTTAAAAACAAGGTTCTGAGAAAAAAGTTCTTGAGCCATACCTGAGATGGAACCTTCTGGTTCTGGGCTTTCTGGGCTCTCCCTTGATGCAAACTCACTCCTATGAATCTCCTGAAGATGATTCGAAGCTTGGAAAACTTTGAGGATGGCTGGTTTTGAAGTTCTAGCTCTAGTGTAGCAGGTTTGGAGAGTTGAGTATATGCTGTTTTAGGCTGTTTCAATGGGTGGGTTTTGTTCTATGGAGGGAGAGTGATCTGTTGGTGAAGGAATTTCTGGATTTTGTTAAGTTTTGGGGGTTTCGAAGAGAACAAGTTTGTGCACAAATTTGTGAATCTGAGGTTGTGTGTGTTTTTAGGTCCCAATGCTTGCACTTATCCCTCCCATATTGTTTGAATATAATATGTGGTAGGTTCTGAATGGCTGCAAAACACTATTCCAAGAGTATGGGAGTTTTGGCCAAAAATTCAAATATGTGTCCTTGAGAGTATGGGCCATGGCAGAGGAAATCTAAAGGGTGTATCTGCCTCAGCTGAGTTTGAGGATGACCCTTCGATGGTTCATGAGAGGCTGCTGCATTTGGATCATGAGTTGGGAGGGTTTTTGCAACTTGGCCACTTGTTACATTTCATGACTTTTGGCTATGTGAATATGAGAAAACCTTGCTGAATTTTGGTGTGTGATGCCTCATGAAGTCATGACAATGTATCAAAACCAGCTAGAGATCATACAATCCCTTTGAGAATGATTTTGCAAAAAATCCCTCTTTGTACTTTTATGAAGAATGGCTTATGGTTATGTGAAAATCAAGGCAAATCAATGAGAAATCCCTTGGGCCAATTCTGATTTTAGGTCATGCATTGCATTGGTATGATGATTAGAGGTCATATTGAAGTCAGATAAAGGCTTGCCATGAGAAATTGCAAGTTTTCCATTTTGTGCAAAAGTGAAATTTCAATGATTTTGTCCAACTTTGCAAGGCCATAACTTTTGATCCAAAATGAATTAGGACAAGTTCTTGTACTTTTTGAAAAGGGAATGATCCATTCTACATCTTTCATGACCAAAGTTTTCCCATTTGAAGCATTTTTGGATCAAAAAGCAAGGGTTGAAAAAGTTTCCCAAAATGGCAAGTTTCCATTACAAGTCATTTTACCAAAAAGTCAACTTTGCAAATGGCTTGAAATTCTTCAATTTTGTGAACTTCTAACATATTCTATGATCAAATAAAGATCATAAACAATCAAAATGATGAAGAACACCCTTTGGTTGGGTCATTGGGGGCCTCAGATGCCCTGATTTTACACTGACTTGCTCAAAAAGTAAACTCTTGATCAGATGCCTTCCCCATTGAATTTCTTCATGAAAATTGGTATGCATGATCCTTATAGCATATAGAGGCCAATAGAAACAAGAATGACCAAAAAAAATTGGAGTTATGGCCTCTGAAACCAAAACCCTAATTTTAGGTCATCTGTGCAGTTAAACTTGGCTCTGCTTCTATGCCATTCTCAGTTCTTGTGATTTTTGACATTCTTGACTTGGAGAGGATATAATATGATGCTTGAACATACATGGACCCCTTTGAAGTGATTGATGACCTTTGGAGTAGCTCAAATAGCTCAAGGATGCCTCAGATCACAAACCCTAGATGCAGATGACTTAAAAGCAATGCAGTGGATCAAAAATGTGGTATGAGATGCTATGGTTGAGTTTATGCATATGAGAAGATCACAAGCCATGGTGTGAATGGGTGAGGGCAAATTTGGGGTGTTTACACCAGGAAGAGCAACATATCCTACCATTTCTTTGAGCCTGTGCTGACTGGCATCAGGCAAGTCCAGACTTATCACCCCTGACCACATCCCATTGTTTAGAGAACACTATGGAGGTATCCTGGATATGGTTTATGGACCTTGACCCTTCTCAGAGGAGCATGATCCACACATGCTTGCAGTTTTATGACCCTCTTTTGAGATGCTTCACATTCCTAGACTTTCAGTTAGGGCCTCTACTGGAAGAGTTTTCCTCATTGACTGGAGTACCTATCAGGGGTGGACTCCCTTTCAACCCAGAAATGACTTTTCCCAGCAATGGAGAAGTAGCAAGAGCACTGTACCTGGAGCCTGCTTTGATTGAGCAAAGCATGACGACAAAAGCTGGGATCCCTGGTTTGCACTTGGACTTCTTGATTTCTCAGGCCATCCTGAAGGTCTCATTGGGAGAGTGGAGGGCAGTCTGTGCACTGTTAGCCCTCAGCATATATGGCGTTATACTGTTTGCAGATGAGCCCAAATTTGTCAGCAAGAATGCCATTCATCTATTTCTTCTGAGGAACCCAGTACCCACATTGCTGGGAGATTTCTATTACTCCATTCATCAGAGAAATGAGAAACAAAGGGGGAAGTTGGTAAGATGTTGTGCTCCTTTGTTTCACACCTGGCTGCTCAGACACCTGCCTAAGTCAGATGCCTTCTTGAATCCCCACCAACAGAAGAATTGGGCCAAGAGACTCATTGCTTTGACTTCAAATGATATTAGGTGGTGCACCCAGAGCACCAAAGGCAAAGACATTATCACCAGCTGTGGACAATACCCAAATGTGCCTCTGATAGGAGTAAAGGGTTGCATCAACTACAATCCTTTGCTATTTAAGAGACAACTAGGCTATGCTTTGGTTCACCCTCCAAGAGTGCAAGATGTAGCCGAGACCCTGTATTGTGAAGTGAAGCCTAATTTAGCTACTGTCAGACAGGCATCCTGGGCTTGGGACAACATCCAGACAAAAGGGATGGCTATTCTATGGAGGTGTAATAATGTTGCTTCAGCTCAGTACTATGATTGGTCCCATACTAGAGCTCAGATTACTGGAATGCCTTTCACCATTGAGGATACACCTGGACCATCCACAGCACAGCCAGCAACAACTGTCAGCCTGGAAGAATTTGAGAAGCTGAAGGAAAGGAATGAGAATCTGTCTCAAGCTTTGAAGAAGACCCTTTGGGAAAGGAGTGATGGTCGTCTGGACATTGAGAGGTTGGAGAAGCTCAGGGTGGAGCATCTTGCCAAAATTGAGAAGACAGAGGACTACATCAGGAAAGCAAGAGTTGGGGAACAAATATTGAAGAATGCCTGTAAAGAAGCCAAGATTCAGAAGGCTAGGACTGAGCTATATCTGCAAGAAAGTCAGGCTAGGTGGGTCAGGATCACTGAAGCCCGGACACAAGAAGATCAGAAAACTCAAGCCAAGATTGAACAGTTAGAGGCCAATGAAAAGAAGCAGCATGAAGCTTTGTTGGCAGCCCAGAAGGAGATTTCAGAGTTGAAGCTTAGGGCAGGGTTGAAGAGATCAAAAGACCAGGATAGGCACAAGAAGCTGACCACTGCCATTGCTACCAGGAACCTCCTCATTAGGACCATTACAGAGCATCCAGCTGGTCCAATGACTGAGGCACTCCTGAAGGAAGTCAGAGAGGATGAGTTTAGACTGGATGTCTGACTCTTTGTTTTTGTTGTTTCCATTTGATGTACTTTTCTCTTTTTGTATTTTGACCCTCCGTGGGCATGTGTTGTAAAACAAACTATGTATTGTTCACCATTTGTAATATATTTCAGTTTGTTTTCATTTGGGTTTTCTCTCAACAACATCAAGCATTCTCCTCGAGGTCTGGAAAGGTCAAAACCAAGAACCAAACCGGATACCTTGGGAAACAAATAAGCATACTGCATTGCATACTAACTTTTGTTTTGTTTTGTAGATTTTATTATTATTGTTTCTAACTTTGTTGTGATCTTAGGAAACATTTCTCGTCGCCGAGTGTTCCATGTCAACCGCACGCACCGGTACCCTACTCGCAACAACCTTCCCAGTATTCAAATGGATCAAGTACAGCAAGATCTGACTGAGGTCAGGAATCAGATGGCCAATGAGAGAGTGGAAATGAGAAATCAGATGTCTCAATTCATGGCTGTGATGACTGGTTTGGCCCAGAGTCAAGAAAGATTAAGAGAACTGGTGGAAAGGCAAACTCCTGAGGAGCCTCATCTTGGGACAGGGGGAACTAGCAACAATGAAAGGGGTCAGCCTCGTATTGATCCACCAGTATTTGGACCTCATCTGGATCCAGAAGCTAACATCCCAAGGAACGTGCAAGGTAATACTGCTGGAGGGAGGATCTTGCAAGAGGATCCCCAAGAAGAGCAGTTTAATGTTATGGGAGCAAGAGATGAATTCTATGACAAGAGGTTAGATGAAATTGCTGAGAAGTTGAGATCTTTGGAGTCTCAGAATTCCTTGGGCTTCGATGTTATGGACATGGGGCTAGTGGATGGGGTGAGGATTCCCCTCAAATTCAAACCCCCGTGCTTTGAGAAATACAATGGAACCTCTTGTCCACGAACTCACCTGCAGTCTTTCTTGGGAAGACTTAAAGCTTATACTATGGATGAGAAGCTGTGGATGTTCTATTTTGAGGACAGTTTGACCGGGGCTTCAAGAGAGTGGTATTCGCACTTGACCAGGGCTACCATTAGATGCTGGAAGGACTTAGCTGAAGCCTTCATCAGGCAATATCAATACAATCTGGACATGGCTCCTAACAGGACCCTCCTGATGGGAATGTCTTGATCTTCTCGAGAGAGCTTCAGGGAATATGCCCAAAGGTGGAGGCAGCTTGCTGCTGCTGTCCAACCACCCATGTCAGAGAGGGAAATAGCTGACATGTTCATGAATACACTGCAAGGAACCTATATTGATAGATTGGCTGCCTTCTCCTCTACCAGTTTTGCAGATGTGGTTATAGCCGGTGAAAGGATTGAAATCCTTTTGAAGATGGGCAAAATTTCTGACAGTGGTGCAAGTTCATCCAGTAATCCCAGGAAGCCTTTTGTGGGACCCCGAAGAGCCGGCGAGACCAATTCCATTCATGCAAACAGGGGCAGACCTCAGTATGTACACCGGTCAGTAGCAGCAGTTACCATTCCAGCTCCGATTCTTCAACAATCAGCATATCCTCAGCAGCAACCACAACATCAACAACAAGTCCAGTATCCACAACAGAGAACCTACAACAACAACAATAGAAACCAACAAAGCGTCCCTTCCAACAAAGACCATCACAGGCAAACAGGGTGATTGACCCCATCCCTATGCCTTATGCTGCCTTATTGCCACAACTCCTGAAGCTTAACTTGGTTGAGTTAAGGACGTTGGCACCACCAGATCCCCTCAATCTCCCAAAGAATTATGATGTCAACGTCAGGTGTGCTTTCCGCTCCAATGCACTTGGTCACAATACTGAAAAATGCAGGGCCTTACAAATGAAAGTCCAAGATCTGGTGGATTCTAAAGCCCTCAACTTTGCACCACCTCCGAATGTCAACAGAAATCCTATGCCTAATCATGGCAGGCCGAGGATTAATGCCATTGAGGAAGACAAACCATCTACCTTGATCACCAGTGTTGCACAAATTCGAACACCTTTGGTCGAAATTAAACCTCAGCTTTTAGAATGCCAAGTGTTCCCCGGGTGTGAGCTCGGCTGTGGGTATTGCAACATTGCAGTCAATGGGTGTGAAAGGCTGAGAAGCGGCATATATGGTCTTATTAAGGATGGTATCCTTCAGATATCGACAACGGCGCCTACAAATCCAGTAATTCCTTTAACAACAATTCCCGATTCTTCTACAACAGCAACAACAATCTTTCCTACCGATTCATCGATATCATCAGCAATCACTCCGTCCATCACTTCAACAATTCAAAAATCAACAGCCATTTCTACTACAACATCAGCATCCATTTTATCAGCAGAATCTTCTACAACACCAGCAAGGATTAATGAAGATGTCTCGACAGTTACAATCTACTATGACCCATCAATTGTTCCTCCAGCAGCAATTTCCAACAATAAACCATGGCACCTCCTGCCAGATCACCAGTCACAATTTACTATGATCCGCACACCATTACAGTACCCTCCTCTGCAGCAATCAGTCCGGTCACCATTACGGTGCCTGGACCCGTTCCTTATGAAAGCAGTAATGCCATACCTTGGCATTATGGCTCTAATCTCTACTACAACGGGGAGAAAATCACTCTGGATTCATCAACCTCTTCTCCACAAATTGATAATGTTGGGGGAGGCGGAGGCTTCACCAGAAGCGGACACCTTTTTGCCTCACAAACACAAAGACCTAATGCTGAAGCAGAAGCTGCTACCAAAGCAAAAGGAAAGAGTGTGGTACTTGAAGAGCCGACTACCAAAGAAACTCAGAAGATATCTTTTGAACAAGATGTAGACGAGTTCATGAGAATCATAAGAAGAAGTGATTACAAGGTGGTGGACCAGCTTCACCAAACCCCCTCCAAAATCTCCATATTATCACTGTTGATGTGTTCTGAAGCTCACAGGAACGCACTGTTGAAAGTCCTGCACGCAGCGTACGTGCCGGAGGAGATTACTGTTAATCAGCTAGAAACTGTGGTTGTGAATGTCAACACCAGTCATGGACTGGGCTTTACCAATGTTGACTTAACAACAGAGGGGCGCAACCATAATAAGGCTTTGCATATCACCTTGGAATGCAAGGGTGCTGTTCTATCTCATGTACTGGTGGACACTGGGTCATCACTCAATGTTCTACCAAAGAAAGCCTTAGTGAAGCTGGAGGATGATGGCTTGGCATTGCGTCCAAGTAATTTGGTGGTAAGAGCATTTGATGGCTCTAAAAGATCAGTGCTTGGGGAGATTGATCTTCCTGTGTTGATTGGCCCGCAGACCTTCAAAACTACCTTCTTTGTGATGGACATACAGCTAGCCTACAGCTGTTTGTTGGGTAGACCCTGGATCCACGCCGCTGGCGCTATTACGTCTACCCTTCACCAGAAGTTAAAATTCGAGTGGGAAGGCCAAATCATCACCATCTGTGGGGAGGAGGACATTTTTGTTAGCCAGCTGGCTATGTATAAGTACATAGAGATGGATGGGGAGATCCATGAAACCATGAGCCAAGGGTTTGAGGCCTTGAACATTAATGAAGCATCTGATGTACTAGGAACTTCCATAACATCGTACCAGCGAGCCCGAAAGGTTGTTGAGGAAGGTACCGCCCAAGGCTGGGGCAAGCTGCTGCCCGTGGAAAAGAAAGAAGACCGATTTAGGTTGGGTTATAGACCAACTCAACAAGATCAATCAGAGGATGCCAAGGAGCCCAAGTTTGTCAGCGGGGGAATGCTCACCCCGGATGCTATGAACAATTTGGAAGATGAGTCAGAAGATGAGCGCAACCTGGAAAGCTGGATACGTCCAAGGACCCCGGGGAGCCATGTCTCAAACTGGTCTTCCCAGGAAATTATAAGGGTTACTCCTGCAGAGTAATTATTATTTCCTGTATTTTAAAGCATGCATCAAGTCTTGCATCTTGCCTAAGATGTCAAGACTCATTTTGTAATCGGGCCATCTTGTATTTTGTGCAAAGATCAATTAATGAATATCAGGACGTCTTTTGCAAATGAGTCTTTTCTTTTTCGCTCACTGTTTTTCATTTTTCATTTTTTGTACAAAAATAAAATGGCAATGTTTTTCAAAATAAACAACTTCATTTTCACTTTTTCTAAATAAGATAAAGCTGTCGCCAGGGTTGGACACCGATATTGTTACGCACAAGCTGTCGCTGAAAGAAGACTGCCCACCAGTAAAACAGAAGTTGCGCCGTACTCAACCAAATATGGCAATGAAGATAAAAGAAGAGGTACAAAAGCAGTGGGACGCCGGTTTCCTTGCTGTGACTAGCTATCCACCGTGGGTTGCTAATATTGTACCAGTACCTAAGAAGGATGGCAAGGTGAGGATGTGTGTGGATTACCGGGATCTGAACAGAGCTAGCCCGAAAGATGACTTCCCTTTACCTCACATTGATGTATTGGTCGACAATACGGCTCAGTTCTCGGTGTTTTCCTTCATGGATGGATTTTCAGGATACAATTAGATCAAAATGTCACCTGAAGACATGGAGAAGACAACTTTCATCACACCCTGGGGCACATTCTGTTATAAGGTGATGCCATTTGGACTGAAGAACGCGGGTGCCACTTATCAACGGGCTATGGTAACATTATTCCATGACATGATCCACAAAGAAATTGAATGTTATGTGGATGACATGATTGCCAAGTCCCTCACAGAAGAGGACCACCTAGTGAATCTGTTGAAGTTATTCAAGCGTCTGAGGAAGTACCAGTTGAAGTTAAACCCCAACAAATGCACATTCGGGGTGCGATCCGGTAAGCTGTTGGGTTTTATTGTAAGTGAGAAAGGGATTGAAGTTGACCCTGATAAAGTCAAAGCCATTCAAGAAATGCCTGCACCTAAGACTGAAAAAGAAGTTCGGGGGTTCTTAGGAAGATTGAACTACATTTCACGGTTCATATCTCACCTTACGGTGACCTGTGAACCCTTGTTCAAATTGTTAAGAAAAGAACAAACGGTCAGGTGGAACAAAGACTGCCAGAGGGCTTTTGACAAAATCAAGGAATATTTACAAGAGCCTCTGATCCTTATGCCTCCAGTTGAAGGAAGACCTCTAATCATGTACTTGATAGTATTAGAAGAGTCGATGGAGTGTGTGTTGGGCCAGCATGACGAGTTTGGTCGAAAAGAGTATGCAATATACTACCTAAGCAAAACGTTTACCGACTGTGAACAATGTTATTCACTGCTCGAGAAAACTTGTTGTGCTTTAGCGTGGGCTGCTCGCCGACTAAGGCAGTATATGTTGACCCACACTACCTTGTTGATCTCCAAGATGGATCCGGTCAAGTATATATTTGAGAAGCCATCACTTACCGGACGGGTTGCGAGATGGAAAATGATCCTCACAGAGTATGACATTCAATACACATCCCAAAAATCCATCAAAGGCAGCGTATTGTCTGATTATCTTGCTGAGCAACCCATTGATGATTACCAGCCTATGAGATTTGACTTCCCTGATGAAGACATCATGTTCATAAAAGCAAGAGATCATGAAGAGCCTGTTCACACTGAAGGGCCTGACCCAGAGGAAGAATGGACTATGATGTTTGACGGGGCTGTTAATATGAATGGTCGTGGAGTTGGTGCAGTACTCATTACACCTAAAGGAGTTCACATGCCTTTCCCAGCAAAACTCACCTTTAATTGCACTAACAACGAAGCTGAATACGAAGCTTGCATTATGGGTCTTGAGGAAGCCATTGACCTCAGGATCAAGACTTTGACTGTGTTCGAAGATTCAGCTCTGGTAATCAATCAAACCAACGGCAAATGGTACACCCACCAAGATCATCTGATACCTTATCGGGATTATACAAGGAGGTTATTGACTTTCTTCACAACAGTCAAGCGTGAGTATATCCCTCGAGATGAAAATCAGTTTGCAGATGCTCTGGCTAGCATTTCATCCATGATCAAAGTTCAAGCTGCCAACTTTGTGCCTCGGATTTCGGTATCCAGACTTGACAGACCAGCATACGTATTCTCAGCAGACCTTGCTAAAGATGATAAGCCTTGGTTCCACGACATCAAATGCTTCTTGGAGGATCAAACATACCCACCTGGGGCATCATCCAATGACAAGAAGACATTAAGAAGGCTAGCTGGTAGTTTCTTTCTGAATACTGATGGTTCCTTGTACAAGAGAAACTTTGATATGGTACTTCTCAGATGTGTTGATAAGGCAGAAGCAGACTTGTTGATGCACGAGGTGCATGAAGGATCCTTTGGTACCCATGCTGGAGGACATGCCATGGCTAAAAAGTTACTAAGGTCGGGCTATTACTGGATCACAATGGATGCAGACTACTGTGCTTATGCCAAGAAATGCCATAAATGCCATATTTATGCGGATAAAATACATGTGCCTCCCAATCCTTTGAATGTGATGTCTTCACCCTGGCCCTTTGCCATGTGGGGCATTGATATGATTGGCAAGATTGAACCGACTGCTTCAAATGGCCACAGATTCATCCTGGTAGCCATTGATTATTTTACCAAGTGGGTTGAAGCGGCTTCTTATGCAAATGTTACAAGGCAATTGGTAGCCAGATTCCTAAAGAGAGATATCATCTGTCGGTATGGAGTTCCCGAACGAATCATTACTGATAATGGTTCCAACTTGAACAACAAAATGATGGCAGAACTATGTCGGGACTTCAATATCCAACACCACAATTCTTCTCCTTACAGGCCAAAGATGAATGGCGCTGTAGAGGCGGCTAACAAGAATATCAAGAAGATTGTACAGAAGATGGTAGTCACCTACAAAGACTGGCATGAAATGTTACCATTTGCTTTGCATGGGTACCGTACATCAATCAGAACATCTACTGGGGCAACACTGTATCAGCTTGTGTATGGTATGGAGGCAGTCCTACCTGTTGAAGTTGAATTACCCTCCTTGCGGGTACTGATGGATGTTAAACTGAATGAAGCAGAATGGGTCTGATCCCGATACGAACAACTAAATCTGATCGAAGAAAAGAGATTAGCTGCAATTTTCATGGGCAGTTATATCAGAAAAGAATGAAGAAAGCCTTCGATCAGAAAGTCAGGCTTCGGGAGTACCAAGTAGGAGATCTTGTGTTGAAGAGACTCCTCCCTCCTCATACAGACCACAGGGGCAAGTGGACTCCGAATTATGATGGTTCGTTCATAGTAAAGAAAGTTTTCTCTGGTGGAGCACTGATGCTCAGTACTATGGATGGTGAAGACTTCTTGTCCCTTGTGAATTCAGATGCAGTTAAAAAATATTTCGCATAAGAATGACCCGCTGGACGTAAAAACAGAATGTAAGTCCAGGCAAAAATAGGGCATCCCGGCGAGTCAAAAACAGAATAAAAGACTCGGGCAAAAAATAAGAGAAAATAAAAAAAATGTGCATACCCGCTGAGTTGAAAAGCCGCATTGGACAGCTCAGGAAAAAAATGGGTATCCCGATGGATTGAAAACCCGGAAGGGCGATCCACGCAAAACAAGGGAATAAGCGAACAACCGCATTCTGAATTCGTCTGTATCACTTACAACGTGGTAAGCTTCGAAAGGTTAAAACATCGGTCAGAATCAACTTTCTTCAGAAAGCAAGATGAGAAGAACATCAAGGTCATATGGGTCATAGCAAAAGGGAAGCTCCTAGAAGCGTCATCAACATTGCCAACGTCTTTTTTGTTTCTCAATTTTGTAACGATCTCCTCATTTCAGGAGATCTGTTTCTTTGACTATATCTTGCCAATTCAGGGCACACAAATTAATAAAGTCAGATTTTCAGTCACATCTCCTCTCGTACGTTTTATTTTCATTTTCAAAATGTCCGATGTCCTTAAGATGTTGATTGCATAAATACAGATGTGTCTTTTCTAAATTACATGCTTACAGGAAATATATTTGCTCCCGGGAGTGTCTAAATTCCTATGATGGAATCCAGTAAGGGATACCTCGGGATACTTGTGCGTTTCTTTGCCATACAGGATTGCAGGTAGTCAAAGTGCAACATGGGGCATGGAAACTTGTCCCCAGCAAGCTGCCAAATCATTATTTACTCGGCACATTTAAGCACCAGAGATGCTTTGTCCCCAGCTGAATTTCCAGTCATCATTCCTCCTCAGCCAAGTGTCAGACAGGGCACTATCTCCCCGCAGAGCTCCAGCCTCTATCCAGAAGAGCAATGCCTAAAGGTCTCACAACAAAGCGACGAAAGCTTCCACAGCCCCAGCTGGGCTTATCATCACTAAAAGAAAGGTCAATCAGTGACCTGGTTCCCCAAGAAGAATCATTTCATCAGATCTACCAAGGATCTCATCCCCAGTTGGGATATCATTTCAAGCAAATTAGCCAGGGATCTTCACAACAACGGGATCCGAATCCCGGATCGGTATCTTTGCATAATCATAGCATTCACATCATATTTTCCCCCAAAGCGTAGCATTCTGTCTAATACGGAGCATTACGGCAAAAATCAAACATATTGCATAATCATAGGCCATGTTTTGAACAGGTACCTGTGTGTACCAACGTACCACCAACAATATACAAAATACTTCCCAAGTTCCCCAGCAGAAAGCCGAAACATCCTCTTTGCACTCACAAATACAAATACATACTCCTTTTGGCACTCTTCCGTGTCATCATTCCCCAGTAAAGTCGCCTGAGCATTCTTCACAGACAGATACATGTATATACACAATTCCCTGACACCCGTCCGTGTCACCTTCCCCAGCATAGTTGCCTAAACACTTTGTAAACCAAATACTTGTTTATAATACATTTCTTCCAACACCCGTCTGTGTCATGATCTCCACAGCAAGTTGGACACTCATCTATGTCTCACTCATCACTTTTTACTCATACAGATACTTGTCTGTATCTTGTATACGCCACTTAAACCCCCTCAGAGTCGACACTCGTCCGTATGCTTTATTAACTGATTGGTACTCGTCCGTATCATCATCTCTAAACATGCGTCAAGCGTTGTTTCTACTGATATTCATCTGTATCATAGTCTTAAGGATGCTCGTCCGCATCTTTAATCTATACACCGTGTCAGACGCTTATGCCTTTGCTTTCTTAAAAATAGATACTCGTCTGTGTCTACCATTCCCCAGAAAAATTCCCGGCAAATCTTGATAAACTTTTTCTTTTCTATCTGACATTTGTCCTATGTCATGATACCTTTCGGCAGCCGTACCCTGCCAGGTGATCGTCCTTCACCTTTTTGATGATCGTCCTTCATCATCCCAAGAGGAGTCTCTATTCATTAGAACCCCTTCCTATCCGACATTCGTCCTATGTCGTGATATTTTTAGCAGTCGTCCCCTGCTAGGTGATCGTCCTTCACCTCTTGATGATCTTCCTTCATCATTTTATTCGATGGCCGTCCACATTGTTTATCTTGTTATCTGACATTCGCCCTATGTCATGATGAACCCCAAGAGCAGCCGTACCCTGCTAGGTGATCGTCCTTCACCTCTTGATGATCGTCCTTCATCATGCTTATCCGATGGCCGTCCCCATCGTCGACCTTCTCTATCCGGCATTCGTCCTATGTCGTGATACTTCCGGCAGCCGTACCCTGCCAGGTGATCGTCCTTCACCTCCCTCTTGATGACCGTCCCTCATCTTATCCCCAACAGAGCAGCCGTCCCCTGCTAGGTGATCGTCCTTCACCTTTGATGACCGTCCCTCATCATTTATTTCTTCAACCCGATGGTCGTCCCTGTCATTAACTTAACCTTTAAATCCCTAGAGAGTTTTGTTTCTTTACTTGATGGGCGTCTCCATCATGATCCCTCTATTTCCCCAGCATATCGGTCGTCCGTCATTACTTCATCCCCAGCAGTCGTCCTCTGCTCGACGGTCGTCCTCCGTCGCCCGCACTTTATAATCATACTTTATTTTCTTTTACAATCTATATCCCTTTTATTCTTCATTCAGCGAGTGCAAATTTTGGATTGTCTTTGGTATTCAACCACAAGTTATCTTGCTTGCCTGTTAAGCCGTCGCTCACATCCTGCACAGCTAACTCATGCTTGAATAGGGGCAGCTGTAAACACCCCAAATTTTCCCTCACTCATTTCACCATGGCTTATGATCTTTTCATTTGCATAAGTTCAATCATATCATCTTATATTGCATTTTTTGCTTCACTGCATTGGCTCTAAGTCATCTGCATCTAGGGTTTGTGATCTGAGAAATCCCTGAGCCATCTGAGCCACTCCAAAGGTCTTCAATCATCTCAAGAGGTCCCATGTATGTTCAAGCATCATATTATATCCTCCCAAGATCAAGAAAGTCAAAAATCACAAGAACTGAGGAAAAACATGGAAGCAGAGCCAGGTTTAACTGACAGATGACCTAGAATTAGGGTTTTGGTTTCAGAGGCCATAACTCCAAATTTTTTGGTCATTCTTGATTCTATTGATCTCTATATGTCATGAGGATCATGCATATCAATTTTCATGAAGAAATTCAATGAGGAAGGCATCTGATCAAAAGGTGACTTCTTGAGCAAGTCAGTGCAAAATCAGGGCATCTGAGGCCCCCAATCACCCAACCAAAGGGTGTTCTCCATCATTTTGAATGTGTATGATCTTTATTTGATCTTAGAAGATGTTATAAGTTCACAAAATTGAAGAATTTCAAGCCATTTGCAAAGTTGCCTTTTTGGGAAAGTGACTTGTAATGCAAACTTGCCATTTTGGGAAAGTTTTTCAACCTCCTCTTTTTGATTCAAAAATGCTTCAAATGAAAAATCTTTGGTCATGAAAGTTGTAGATTGGATCCTCCCATTTTCAAAAAGTACAAGAACTTGATCTAATTCATTTT
Source organism: Lathyrus aphaca (assembly GCA_963966055.1). NCBI lineage: Eukaryota > Viridiplantae > Streptophyta > Magnoliopsida > Fabales > Fabaceae > Lathyrus > Lathyrus aphaca. Next base: position 213,938,077 of record OZ014521.1, read on the forward strand.
TGATCAAAAGTTATGGCCTTGCAAAGTTGGACAAAATCACTAAATTTTCACTTTTACACCAAAGAGGGAAACTTGCAAATTCACATGTCAAGCATTTCTATGACTTCAAAATGACTTCTAATAATTACATAAACACAACACATGACCTAAAAATCAGAATGGCCCAAAGAATTTCTCATTTCTATGCCTTGAATTACAAGTTACATAAGGCATTTTCTCATAAATCTCCAAAATTGGATTTCTTGCAAAAGGAACTCTTAATGCTTGAGTTGAACACTAATTGATCTCAAAGCATTCTAGCAACTTCATATGGCTCATGTTGCTGCATTTTGCCCAAGAAATCACAAGATTCTTTGCCTTGGTTCATAAGAAAACTCAAAGAGGGAAATATGCAAGAACCTTGGAAACTCTTGATCAAGACCATCCAGCTCACAAAATCAGATCCAAAGGCCTTCCTTGACTCAAGCCGAGGCAGGACAAGCCCTAAGATCTCCTCTAACCCGAGCCATACCCATAGTACACAAGATCTTGACTTTTTGCATTTTTGCCCATGCCAATCACACTGTGCCACTACCAACTCTCTGCCCAATCAGAGCCTCATATGTGGACCTCAAGCCTTTCAAACAACAACACACACAAGCCTGTAATCTCCAAGAAGCCAGGATTCACAAAAATTGTCCAAACCTTCATCTCTTCGAAACTTCTTCCTCAGCCATCAAAAATCCAAAATTTCTTCACCAACAAATCACATATCACTCACTAAACAAGAATCAACCCTCAAAGCAGCCAAAAACATCACATACTCAACCCTCCATTTCTGCTATACCAGAACTGAAACATTCAAACCAGCCATTATCAAAGCCTTCTAAGCTTCATTTCATCATCAGGGTGTTCAAAGAAGTGGGTTTGCACAAAGGGAGAGTCCAGAAAGCTCAGAATCAGAGAGTCCTCATCTCAGGTAACATGAAGAACTTTTTTTTCCAGAAGCTAATTTTTAAGTTCTTTTATGATTCTATATGCTCCCCTGATCATGGGGATGTGTTTACTTTTGAAAATGGTGAAGAAACCACCATGTATGTGATCTCTGAACTTTTGCCCATGTTTTGCATTTTGCTTCGATTCATGCTTATGAAGTGAAATAAATGAATTTTAGTTGGGGGTTTAGGTTTAAAATGGTTAGAGGATCATTTTTGTGAAAGAAATTTGAAGTTTGGTGACCTGTAGAAGAAGCTAGGGTTTTGTGTTCGTCGGAGAAGACGACCGGAACACTGTTTCGGTCGCTTGAAAGTGATTAAGCCATAATCCCATTAATTAGGCAACTTTAAATGTGAACCCTGAGATCTCTTTTCCCGCGCGCAACCAATGGTCCAGATTTCGTGTATTAGCCCTAACTCAGGATTAATTAAGTTAAATATAATTAAGGAAATTTGAATTTCCAGTTTCAATCTGAGCCCTCCCTTTGCGCGCAAGTCAATTCGCGCGTTTTCCATTTGAATATTAGCCCTAGGATCTGCATACTTTCCCTTTTAATTCATTTATTTTCATATTTTTCTCATTTATTTTGCATAATTATTTTAAAATAGCTACAAAATCTCAAAAATATTAATTTTTTGCATGCTGACTTTAATAATTTTCTTAACCCAAAAATAATTTTTATTTTATTTTTTGCATTTTTAAACCATTTTAAAAATATTTAAATGTTTATTTTAATTGATTAATGAAGATTAATTAATTAAAATAGCATTTAGGTTTCCTAAAATCATCAAAAAAATCATGAACCATCCCAATACATTTAGAAACATTGTCATGCCATCCATACAAATTTATTTTTTGGTTTGAACATCTTTTGACAAAATTCTTGAATTTAGGGTTCATAAAATCCTTATTTTTGAACCCTAACTTCAAAAATTCATTTCTTCCTAACCATGTATGACATGACCTTGAATCTTTTTGCATTGATCTTAATTTAGCATGTAGTTTCAAGCATATTTTTGTCACAAATTCCTTATGCATTTTTGATTTAATTTGCATTTTTCCCCTCAAGGTACCTTAAAACCCTAGGTAACTTAGAAAATTCATAACTTCCATTAGGTTAAGAGTTAGGTCTCCTCCTTTGGGGTGTGATATAATGGATGGTTAGGGTTCTTGTGATCCCATTTTCAATTTTTTATCATGTCATTTGCTTCTGATTTTGAATTTTGTGTTGCATGTCATGCATAAACCCTAATTCTTGCCTTCATTTGCATCCATTTCTCATATGCTTGCATTCAAGAGCTTGCCATGACATTTTATGCATCAACATGGAATATAAGACATCTTAGGACATATTGAAATCATGTTTGATCATTGTATCATCCATTTTCCATGTTATGCATTCATTCCATTTCATAAACTTTCATGAACTTTTATGGTTCAAAGCATGCTTCATTTGCATCCTCATCCTTGTATGATCATCCACAACTCTTGACATGTGTTTGCATCATCTCTTAGCATCATTGACATCATGTCCTTACTTCTGGTTTTGACTTTCTTCTTGGCATTCATTTCATTTTCATGTCATTTCATTTCTTTTGCTAACTTTTCAGGTGGTAAGTTGTTTTGAGAAGTGAATTTGCCTTCACTTCTCATAATCTCTTCTCATTTCTTTTAAGCTTTCTTTGCTGCATTTTGTATGTGTTTTGAAGTGAGCTTGCTCATTCATGTCTCCTTCTCACCTTATTTCTTCAAGTAACTTATCTTCTTAAGTGAAGTAAGTTAACTTGCTTCTTCTGCTTCCTTCTCCTTTCATCTGCTTCTTCCATGGTGGCTTTTCTCCTAAAGATCTTTTGCAAGCCTCATAAACCTTAGGAATATCCAAGCATGATAACAATTAGGGTTTGATTAGTCCCCCATTAGTTTTACCTTTGTGTCATCTTTCTGTCTTCTCTTCTCATCTCTTAATCAAGGACTAAACCTTAAAGGTTTTAAGGCTTTGTGATTAAGCTTATGCCTGCATCCTTATATTAGGATGGAGTGTATAACTTTAATCCTAAGTGTTAAACCCTTAATGTGTTTAAACCCTTTAATCAACACACCTAATAATCATCAAGACATCAAACTTGTAACTTGGGCCTTGCATTAGGGTTCTAATTCTTCCTTAATTGGTTAAGAAGGACTAACCTTAGTGTTAATGGACAAGTCCTCCTCAAGTTGTCTTACAAACCATAAAATCCATTTCTTAATCTTACCATTAACTAAAATCCATTTAATAAAGGCTTTGTTAGGTCATGAGGTTAATCCCTAATCATGGATTAAGTTGAGGAGCCTTCCTCAGCTTAAATGTTCTCATCTATTATCCTTCTATTAGGATGGTGTAATGAGTCCATTAAATCCCTGATTATGGCTTAAACTCATTACTTAACACTAAACAAAAACAACAAAAACATCTAAATAATTTCAAATAGGATAATGATCTTAATCCTACATCATGGTAACTAAGTGTGAGGTGTTTACTTCATACTAAAGGTATTCTCATTACCCCTAATCAGAGGGAGGATGTGATGAGTTTACTAACCCTTGGTTTAGGCTTAAGCTCATTTTCTTATGACAAACTTCAAAAGCAATAAAAGATTGAAAACACAAAACAAACAATAATCGTCTCCGCCGGGATTCTTTTCTCATCTCATTCACTCACAAACGAGAACTCGCTTCTTCCGTCTAATGCAAGACAGTTTGCACCTGAGCCAGACAGGTCATACACTTAAGCTTAGACAAGTAAGCAGTTCACAAGTCAATTTATCTTTCAGTCTCTTTGAGTCGAACTATGGTGGTCTGACTTCCTCATTGCACAAGAGGATACGTAGGCATAACTTAACGGTTATCGAACAAAAGTCTCTGTATATCCCCCCTTCTTATACATTTCACTTTCTTCCAGCACTGACACTTGCATTCTTTCTAGCTTTGACACACAGATAGCACTGACACTACCCCTTTAAAACACAAATCTTTCAAGCGTGGATCCCGTCGAGTACGGCGGACAATCTGGGTGCTAATACCTTCCTAGGTTGTAACCAACCCCCTTTCTCAGTTTCTCTGGTTCGCGACCGTCTTGTCCATATCTTTCTAGGTTTATGCAGCATTACCTTTCCTCCGGGATAAAAATGCCCAGCTGGCGACTCTTTTCTTTCTGAGTTCACCCTTGTGTGTTCTCATCCCTCTCGCTGACCGTTCACGTCTGTACCCCATTTGACTTAGCCTCATTTTTGGTGGGAGCGACACCCAGCCCTGGGCATTTCCAGATTGGACCACTTCCTAAGCTTGCTTGTAGGAGTAGATAGGAGTCCCTTCCTTTTCATTGCTCTGAACTGCAGCAACTGGACACAAAGTACTAACATTGATTGTCTCAAAAGCCTGGCAAAGTGTTTCATGGATCTCCCCGTCCATTTCCATATACTTGAAGTTCGACAGATGGCTTACGAAAATATCTTCTTCCTCGCATACAGTAACAACCTGGGCGTGTACCACATACTTTAACTTTTGATGCAACGTGGATGTCACTGCGCCAGCAGCATGAATCCAAGGGCGTCCCAGTAAACAACTATAAGCGGGTTGGATATCCATAACATAGAACGTGCTCTTGAATACCTGGGATCCAATCTTTACCGGTAGCTCCACCTCCCCAAACACATACCTCCATGATCCATCAAAGGCTTTCACAATCAAATCACTGGGTCGTAAAACAATGCCATCAACATTCAGCTTCATTAAGGCCTTCTTAGGGATCACATTGAGAGAAGACCCTGTATCTACCAAGACGTGTGATAGAACAACACCCTTACACTCCATGGTGATGTGTAAGGCCTTGTTGTGATTACGTCCCTCGGAAGTGAGATCTCTATCTTTGAATCCCAACCCATGGCTGGCATTCACACTGGCTATCACAGCCTCCAACTAATTAACAGTTATCTCTTGTGGTACATATGCCATTTGCAAAACCTGTAGCAAAGCCTCTCGGTGATCTTGGGAACACATCAAAAACGACATAATGGATTATCTTGGACAGGGTCTGATTCAGCTGTTCAACCACTTTGTAGTCACAATTCTTAATTATTCTCATGAATTCCTCAACTTCTTTTTCAAAAGTGCCCTGACTAGCAGTTGGAGTTGTCATCTCCTCAGTTCCTATCTGCTTACCCTTAGCCTTTGCAGCAACCTCAGCTTCGGGATCACCTCTAAGAACTTGAGGAGAAAAGAGACGCCCACTCCGAGTAAACCCACCAACTCCTCCGACATTCACAACAGTTGGGTCAATTGTCACCGCTTTACTTTCCAGTTTCTGGCCTTCTACGTACACGTCTGAGCCATAGTGCCAAAGGATGGCCTTGTCATCAACATAGGGAACTGGTCCCGGAACAGTAATAGTAACCAGACTCACTTCTGGAACATAGATAGTCACAAGCTCTCTCCTGGCAGGAACCTCGGCAGAATCAAAATAAATTGTCATTGTAGACACACAATCACTTCTATTGTCCACCCTGTCAAGCTATAGAGACCCCTCGTCAATCAAACATTGCAGTCCAGCTTTCAAATCCTCACAGCCATTAACTGAACTCAAGCAACCCTCACAGTCATAACCACAACCTGGAAAAACTTGCTCTTTCAACAATCTGTCCTTCACCACTAACAACGAAGTCTTCATTTCATCCACGTTCAAAATCAAGTTAAACCTCTCACCACCTTCAACAACGTTTATCCTATCCCCTTCATGATTTGGAATGGGGTTTGATGTAACATTTGGAGGCGGTGCGAAGTTAATTGCTTTCGAGTCAATCAAGTCTTGGACCTTATGCTGTAATGCCTTGCACTTCTCTGTTGAGTGCCCGAGAGCTCCTGAATGAAATGCGCATCTTACATTAGCATCATACCCTACCGGAAGCTCTCCAGGTGGTGGTGGGGCTAATGTCCTCAACTGAATCAAATTCAAATCTAACAATCTCTGGAGTAGATATGTGTATGATAGTTGTTGCGTTGTGGCTGTTGTTGTTGCTAATGTGGTTATGGTTGTTGCACATGACTTGTTGGAATGGTGACAGCTACCACCTGCTCGTAAGATCCTCTGTATCCACGGCCCCGGCCTTGGCCATACACAAAATTATCTTCTCCCTCCCTTCTTCTTGGAGGTACATTAAAAGCTTTTAGAACACCGCTTGAGCTACTCGCACCACTATCTTGGATCTTCCCCATTTTCAGAAGAGTTTCAACCCTCTCTCCAACTATCATGATATCGTTGAACTTTGTTGTTGAACAAGACACCAGTCTCTCAATAAACACACCCTGTAGTGTTCCCATGAACATGTCTGCCATTTCATTCTCTAACAAGGGAGGTTGTACTCGAGCAGCAAGCTGAAGCCACCTTTGGGCATACTCTTTGAACCCTTCCTTAGCATTCTGAGCCATCGTCTGCAACTGGGTACGATTTGGAGCCATATCCAAATTATACTGATATTGCTTCACAAATGCCTTAGCTAAATCCTTCCAGCTTCGAATATTGACCTGGCTCAACTTCATGTACCACTCCAAGGAAGCTCCTACAAGACTATCCTGGAAGTAATACATCCACAGCTTTTCGTCATCTGTATGTGCAGCAATCCTTCCCACAAAAGACTGAAGGTGAGTTTTTGGGCAAGCCGTGCCGTTGTACTTATCAAAAGTAGGGACCTTGAACTTGTAGGGATTCTCACCCCTGGCACCAAGCCCAGATCAGTGATGTCAAACCCTAGAGAACTCTGAGACTGATTAGTGATGCCACCTTTGTAGGGTATCTGTGTACAATTGACTGTCTCTGAACCTTCTTGGGAGCTATAGTTCCTGAAATGGCATAACTGTTAGAAAACTGATGAAATACATGCAAAACAACAAACATGTTATATGCATGCAATGTAACTATTCATGTTTCCATGTCTAGGCATTAATATGCCCCAGTTCGGGTATTCTTTTGACAGAAAATACTCCAGATGTCCTTTTGGAAATTGTCTTTTCAAATTTTTTTAGGAGTATTCAGACCCTGATGTCTTCGGACCAACAACTTTGCTCATTCAGAAATGGTAACTGGAAAGTATCATTGTATAGCATGAACAAACTACCAACAACCAGAGCCATAGGCATACATAGAATTCCCAAAGGGTTACAATCCAATACAAAAAAAACAAAAAGATAAAACAAGACTCCTACAACAAGCATGTAGGTAGTCTGAATACAAACAACATCAAACTAAAACCATATGCTACAGGAAGAATCAGATTCCTCTTCTGCAGTCACCACCTCTGTCCGGTTCTTCTTGATGCCTTCTCTCAGCTTAAGATCTGCGATCTCCTTCATTGCTTCCTCCAAGGCTAGCTGGCTCTGCACCAATTGCTGGATCTTTTCCCTTCATACTTGGTGAACTTGCTCGACTTCTTCTTTCTTGAATGCCATCTACACCTCGAAGAACTCTTCCTTTTCTTTGTACTTATTCTGCTCATGTTCTCTTTGCCCCTATAACCAAGTAATGGATTGACGAGCTTCTCTAAGAGTCTTCAAAATCTTCTTATGCACCGCTTCTCTTTTTGACTCTGATAAACCTAATCTCTAAAAATGAGCTTCTCTCCCAACAAACTCCTTTTCTTTAGCTTCTAAGGTAGCCTGCATCCTCTATAGCTTTTCCTCTGCTTCTTACTTAGTGTGGTTGGCACGGTGATACAAGCTAGCCATTTCAGAATTCTCTACCCGAACCTCGTGCAACTGAGTTTCCAACTTCTTGTAATCTTCAAGAGAAATAGTGGTTTGTATCGATACTTCTTTTGGGTACAGTGGAGCCTCAACTGAAAATGGAAGGAAGAAGGTGTCAACCCTACCTTGTATCCAAACGGCAAAAGAGGGATACGTCTTAGGATCCACCTTTCCAAATTCTTTCTTACCCTCTGTAACCTTTGTTTCCCAAGCTTGAGATACTTGAATAACCAACTGCTCATTATCTTCAACCGGAAAGTACAGAGTCTTAGCTATTTCTTCATCTGATGGAGGATCCTTCAATGGATAGCCAAATTGCTTTCTAGACAGCACAGGGTTATGACTTATCACTCCCTTCCTACTTAACAAAGGCACATAAGGAAATTCACCACACCTTGTAATAAACTCCTTCCCTACTAAGCTTCTGCTACATCCCCAAGCTATGTCATCAGATGTTAACCCCATCAGTCTTCTAGCCCACTTTCAATCTTGCTTAAGATCTTTGAACGGTCCTAACTTTGGAAGCTTCATGGAAAACCACTCGGCAAACAATGGAGCACAACAATTTACATACCCCTTTCTCTTCTCATTTCTGTGATGGACACCGAAGTAAAAGTCTTCCAACAACGTAGGCACCGAGTTTCCTTTAATGAAAAGGGTGATAGCCTCCAGGCTTACCCATCCTTTCTCTCCTGGGAAAAGACTTATCCCATAGACCATTAATGCTAACAGCGCACTGAACTCTAACCACTTCCATCCTAAAGCAAACACGTGAGCTTCTGTGATAAGAAAATCTAGAGTAAATCCTTTCCCCTTACTAGCTTCCAACTCCATCTTCACTCTAATCATACTCAAATGACAAGCACCTGTAATGTACTTGTACGGGGGACACTTCTCTGCAGCATAATAGGGACATCATTCTTGATAGGAATCTTCAGGATGTCGGAAATCTCTTCCATAGTAGGAGCCAAGACGTAATCAACAAACACAAAAATTCTCAACTGAGGGTCATAAAACTGCAACAAAGAATGAAGACCATCTCTCTGATCAACGGTAGGTTTGTTCATGTAACCCAAGATCTTCCCATACCGAATTCTGAAAACATCTGAAACCTTGTCACTCATTAAGCCCACTAGTTTCTGAATACCCTCGGTTTCTGGTTGAGGGAAAGTATAATGGGCATTCCTTTTTCTGGGTATCTCTTGGATTTTTGTCATCTAGAGAAACAATAAATACCAGAACTAGGTATGATGGATAAATGATAACCTGGAATGGAAACACAAACATTTAATGCAAGTATGATGCGATGCAAATGCAATGCAGGCATATGATCAACAACTGGGACTGTCTGGCTACGGAACACTGGAACCAAGTGACCAAAAACCAAGATCCTCTGAACAAGGCCCCATGAACAAGAATTCAGTCTCAAATAAGCCCCAAATCATATATCAGATGACTTAAGAACTCCAAAATCCATGTAGCCATATTAAACCATAGAACGGTACTGGCAATGAGGTATGATGAGGTCGAGGGTTCCTACAAACCTGTAAACCCCTCCCAATCTCGCGGGTATGCTCCGGGTCAAACATCACGGACTCTCAAAGCCGAATAGCAATAATACGTTCACCATTTCCAAGAAATGGCTCATGACCAGATCAGGGAATCGGTTTGGCATTATGTACTACTCAGGGAGGTCTCAGCGTGAGTCCGGGAAAAACAAGCATCCTTTATAAGTTCTCAGCTTCAAGCGCTGGAATCGAGAAACAATAGTACATTCATCCTGAAGGGTATAATACTATTGTTATACGACCAGATGCTTTGACTGAGTTGCTATAAATGAACCAGGCCATCCTATGCAAGTTCCCAGTGGGCCCTCGGGTGCGAATGGGTTTGCCACAGAATGTGGTCTGCCACTGTCACCACTGGAGAGGGATGTTTCCACAAAGGTCCTCAATGATCGGTCCCCAGCTACACATAACTATCAAGGTTGTGTTTGACCCCAGAAACATTCCGGCATGAATACATTTCCAAGACGGTCGCAAGTCTGGGTGTGAAACTCATTACTACTAACATAGCAAGATGCCATGAAGCCAAAGTGACTATCCACTCTAAGTCCTAAGGTGCACTCGAGCCCCGGTTACGAGCTCATCTCTCAGTAACAGTTCCCAATCCCACAGAAAAAAGGAAACCAGCACAGCCAGACAGTCCAGTAATAATATATGATGCATGAATATAAATACTGAAAGCGATAAATAAAGCTGTAAATAAACTGTAAATAAACAACAATAAAATAAACACACAACAGAAAACAATCAACACCCAAAGAAACAGAAACACGCAAGCGCTAGGATTGACTCTCAAGGGAACCAGAGATTCTGGGTGCACTCCCCAGCAGAGTCTCCAGCTGTCGCTCCTTGGATTTTCATCCTGGTACAAACGCGAAAGTGGCGCGGAAAGAGGTAGAGTCGCTAGCCAGATATTTTTATCCCGAAAGAACAGGAATGGTAATGCTGCACAAACCGAAGAAAATAAAAGGAAGGACACAGTTTCTGCAAACCAAAGAGACTGGGTTCGGGAGTCAGTTACGACCTGGGAAGGTATTAGAACCCCAGATCGTCCGCCGTACCTGACGGGATCCTCGCTTGCAAATAAATTGTTTCAAAGGGTGTAAGAATGAAAGCTGCTGTAAAGAAAAGGAACTGGAGAAAAGAAAAGAAGGGGAAAATGTAGGGAAAATAAAAGAGTGTGCTTGAACGGGCCCTACCCCGCTGCCTACGTACCTCACTGGACATGAGGATCAGAGTCGTCGTAGTTCCCCTAACTAGGGGTGGAAAAGATTGCTTGTGTCTTAAGGCTTGAACGGGCTATGTCAATGCTCATGTGTTGCAGGCTCGAACGACGAGTGTGTAACCGTCTTACAAAATGACAAGTAGGAGCAAGTTCGTGTACGGAGCGAAGGAGATGAGAAAAGAAGTCCCGAAGGAGAGACGCTTATTGTTTGTTTGTGTTTTTTATGAGTTTTTTATTTGTGTGGCACAAGGGAATGAACTGAAACTCTTTTCCATGGAATGTGTACTTGCTAATACATTCCAAGATGGAATAATAGAACAAACACACCAAGCAAGGAGAATTTATCCAAGACTTGTTTCCAAGGGCGAGGGCCTAAGCTCATTGACTTGTTGAATTTATTAAGTATCTTAGTGATAAAAATGAAGAAGTATTTTTTATGGTTTTCTTGACGAAGATGACTTCATGATCTGACTTGTGCGTCATGCAAGACAAATGCATTACTCCAAGATAGAATGAATACATACGCCCCATGGAATAAGCCTATTACACAAGAAGTGACTTCTTTCTTTATTAATGTGTTTTAGGCTTTTGTTTTGAGATGAGAAGAGAAAGAGAACCAAAGGAGCAAAAGGCAAAAGTCTAATGGGGAAAGACTAAATCTAAAGTTATCATGCAAAAATTGGTCCTAAGGTTAGTGAGGTTTTAACTATCCTAAGAGAAAAGAAGGACCAAGGAGAAGCAAAAGAAAGGAGAGGAAAGCTAGAGAGCAACTTACTCTTCTAAAGGAGATAAGTTGCTTCCAAAGGGGAAAGATAAGAATTGAATCACATGATGGCATAAGGCACATCAAAAACCACAAAGTAGAAAGCAACTAAAAACGAAAAGATGAAGAATTGAAATGTGGATAAGCATCCACACTTCTCTTACCATGAGCCCCTGAAATTTTAGCAAAATTCTAGCACATTGATCAACACAATCCATGGAATTAATATGCTCAAAGCTCTAGCAAACAAGGTCATACAACATGCCAAGCCTTGCAAATACATGACTTACGCGTCGAGAACATGAAGGCTTACATCAACCAGCAAGCAAATCACCCTAAACTAGCATATTCAATGACCATACAATGATCCATGGCAATTAAGACAAGCAAGGGGGTCAAACAAGCTTAAAATAGCCCAAAAAAGTCACTCTGCTTCAGTGTTAACCGGTTAACCAAAGTGTTAACCGGTTAACTAGTTCAAACCTGCAGAAAAACACGCAGAAAACAGGTGCATTAACCGGTTAACCAAAGCGTTAACCGGTTAACACTGTGAAAACAACCACAATTTCCTACAGAAAATCAGCTCAAACCAGCTTAATTCACATAATTCACCAGCAGAACAACAATCAATCATGCATGAAAAGTAAGATCAATTCACATTAATCAAACATCATTAAGCTCAAGAACATTAACGCATAGATCCGGTTGCAAATCAATCAATCAATTCAAGCAAGACAAGCAAATACACAAGCACATGGTAGATCTAAGCACAAGCATGCAAATAAGCTAAAAACCGAGCTAGATCTGAATTTAACCAACCTACAAAGCTGAGTTATGCTTTGGTAATTGTTGTTTGAGCTGGAAATGAGGAATTTCACGGAAAACCTCGAAGATCTGGTGTTAATCTTCACACTCCGTGCAAAATAAATGCAAGCAAAGGATCTTGATGCAGAATTTTGGCTCCAAAAGCACTTCTAATCTCCAAACCAGATCTAAACCAAGTAGTGAAACCAACAAATTGTTGTGAAGACGCTATGGATGGAGGTCTAGTTCCAAGATCTACAAACTTTAATGCAAAGTTATGTGATCTTCCAAGAGGAACTTTGAGTGATTTGGAAAATTGAGAGGAAAAATGAGAGAATGGTGAGAGAGTGATGAAAATTCAGAAAAATGAGAATTGAAAATTATGAGAGACCTCCCCCTTGGTTTGGAGGGAAATGGAATAAATATGATTTAGGTTTGGGGCCCAAAATTTTGGTTTGGGATCCAAAAAATATGGCTTGGGATTAGCTTAGAAAATGATTAGGATTTAGCCTTGGAATTAGGCTTGGTAAATGATCTAGATCCTTCTCCATAATTTCCAATTAATTCAAAAATGAATAAAAATCAGAAAAGTGAAAATTGGAGCCAAAAACACATGCTGAAAATGCTGCTGGATTTCAAAATTCGTAGCCGTTAACCGGTTAACCAAAGCATTAACCGATTAACGCCAGTGAATTTTGAATTCTCCCTCCTCTTGGTGGGAAACTTCCAGAATAACCCAGCGCCAACCGTTCTGATCTGATTTTGATCCTCAATCTATTTTAGGGCTTTGACCATGATATAGGATATGACATGCTGATGATGATTATGATATGATGATGATACTAAAAAGAAGAGGGCAAATTTGGGGTGCTACACTTTGGTACAAGAAGTGAGTGTGTTCAATTGGGAATTGAACAGAGGGTGAGCTCTTGAAGACATGAAGATGCATCTTATATTTTCCTTTCATCATAGTATAGAGAATTATGGAGTATCCTTGATAGGGGGTGTGTTACAAGTCTGTTCAGCTGGTGGTGTGAAGTTAAGGGGGAGAAACCTTAACCAGGTTCTGTGATGTTACACATCATGTTGTGATATGTGCTACTAAGTATGTTCTCCTTGATTAATTGTTATTACTTAGTAGTTGTGGTGTGCATATCCTTGTGATCTAGATGAGGAATGTCCTAGGAGCCCAGAAGGGTATATGGTATAAAGCTGCTCTTTGCAGTTTACTTTGGATTCTGAAGGTGTTGCGGACCATACTGTTGCACTGCTAGAAGACATTATATGGTTCGATGTCGGAACATGTTTCAAAACATGTGTATATTGTTCTCTTTTTGGGAGTGTTTGTGGACGGCGCTGGCAGAAAAATGTGAAACACGGGGTTTTCATGAGTGTTTGTTATTGGGCCGTTTGTTTTGGGAAAACTAGTCAGCTGGTCAAGATCAGTTTTTGTTCCACATTGAATGGTGCATAATTGTTTGCTCCTATCATAAATATCTTGGACCGAGAACGCTTCTTTTTCAAAGATATGACGTTACTATCTATGCCTTTGCTTCCTATTTATAGAAGCGTATTTCCTCCTCCTCCAGAATGTGAGTTTTCTTGTTTTCATCTTTTCTTCTAATGGGGTTCTGTAGAGTTTGGATGAATAATTCGTGGGTATGGTGCTATGAGGGCTGTGTTTGCTAAGTTTTGGCTAAAAAGGGGGAGAAAGAGTGTGTACAGATGCTGTGCTCAGAGCTGTTGTCACAACAATTGCATCTGGTATGGGTTTGTGTGGTGGTTACCAGGATGTCAAGGTGGATGCCGTATGCTAGTCTTTGTGACTTGTGTCCTGAGTTGTTGAATACAATTGTGACTTGTGTTCTGAGTTACATAAAGGAATAAGAGGGTTTTCTCTAATGCCAAAATTGGTCTTCTAGATGGAGAATTTTCAGCAGCATATGAATAATGTTTCTCAGAATCTAAAAAGAAAGAAAAAAGACATTATACTCCTTTTCTTACTGTTGTTGTTTCCTTGGAAGAAGAGGTAGTTGCAACTCGTCCACTAGAAGAATGGGTGACTGTTGTTTGTTGTTGTGAATACTGCTGAAGATGTCAAACAACATATCCTGGCATAATGGAGAGTTTGCTATTGCCATTATTTTTGTTTTTGCTACTGAAGGTTAATGTATATTTTTTATTATTTGTTTTAGCCAAAATTTGCCAAAGGGGGAGATTGTAAGTTCAGTAATTGGCATGAATTTTGTAAAACAAATATAGTAGCAATGTGTATGTACAAGATCTTTGCAAAAGAATGAATATATGTAGCAGATAATCCTTTTGTGTGCGCACAAATATGTTGTGTTGAAATGTTTCAACATCTGGAACAACATGTCGAAGATGATGTCAAGACAGTTCATTCGACCTCATGAACTGCTGTAGATGGATTGAAGTTTCTGTTTTGCTTTCTGTAAGCTCATAATTTCGACATGTTGAAATTTAGAGCTTGAAGCCATCTCTGTCGAAGAATGATGAAAGAAAAGAAATTCAAGAGATGCTGACAAGGTTAAAGGCTCCAATGCTTCGACAAAAGGACAAATAGTATTCTGGCAGGATAAGTTTGGGAAACTGTTTGTAGCTAGGCATTCGACAGAATAAGGTTGTCTTTCGACATTTCTGAAATTCTGTGATCAGGTATGAGATGTCCTAAGAGATGTCCCAACACTTGATAGGACACTTGACAAATTTAACCAAAACTTAAATAGCAATAAAAGTAAACAACACAGAAGTTTGTTAACCCAGTTCAGTGTATAACCACACCTACATCTGGAGGCTACCAAGCCAGGAGGAAATCCACTATAAGTAATATTAATTCTAGACTTAAACCACCCTGTTTAATCTATCACTTAATAACTACCCAATGCAATTTCTACCTAAGACACACCTTAGATAAGAGTACCCTACTCACTCCCCCTCAATCACACAGTGATCAAGTTTACAAGTTTACTGAAATTGAAGACATTCTTCAAACAATACAGCTTGATCTTACTTCACAGTTTCAATCAAGTCACAAATACACTTTTGCTTAAAAGCTCATAAAGTGGTACAATTAAAAACACCTGCTATTAAAAACACTAGACACCCTATTTTATCTTCTGAAATTCGTACTCAATTCTATGAGTTTCTGTTGCTTAAATAGGTATCTGTAATTTGGGCTTTCTGTAGGATGATCCAGCCCTAATGCACATGCAGCTTTCACCTTGAATTTAGGGTTTGTTACTTCTTAGATTCTAGGTGACTTAGGTCTTCTGTTTTAATCTGAATCTTCAATATAAAACTTCCTACAGATGCGCCTTGTTCTGTTTTTAATCCATCATTAATTAATTCCAGATAACTCTCCTTAAATATCTCTGATTAGTTAGTCAATAATTAATTCTGGTAGCAGGCTGAGATGTCTCAACATCTGTTGGGACATCCTGAAAAACTGAACTTAAGTTATTTACACAATGTCCCAACATCTGATGAGACATCCTGAAATAAGTTCATATACTCTGTTTGATAATGTCCCAACATCTGATAGGACATTCTGAACTGAATTCAACATTTCTTGTTGGTCAAAAATTCTGCCAATTCAAGACATCTACAAACTCCCCCTTTGGCTAATTTTTGGCTAACATCTTTTCTGGTTTTCAGAGTGCAGCAGAAGTTCTTTTTATCAGAGTATAGCATTACTTTTCTGTTGATTCTTATTTGAGATTACTCCCCCCTCAAATATATATGTATCCAATCTTGTTGCAACAGAAAAAACTTATTCAGTTCAGAAGCAAACAAACAGAATTTTTTCATTCATACTTAAACAGCAATTACAATTTGTTGTTGTTCTCCCCCTTGGTAGACACAAAATTTAGGGCCAAAGACACTATTTCAGAATTACATTGCTGTCATTACATTTGCCTCACATACATTGATCACTCAGATTCATCACTCTCAGTTTCTTCTTCAACTTCTGTTTCTTCATCAGCTTCACTTTCTTCATCAGAGCCAGCTTTCTGATCTTCTCCACTCTCCAGCCTTTGGATGATTTCTTCAAGTTTCAGCTTCCTTGCTTCAAGTTCTTTGCATGTGCTTTTAAGCTCAGCAATTAGAGCCTTCTTGGAGATTGGAGTCTTAGCAGTTGATGGACATGCAGATGTCCCTGAAGGTGCTTCAACATCTGCAGCATGATGACTGAGGAATAACTTGTAGTGAAAAGCCAAGGGGCTTTCTCTTTTGCAGGCTGTATCCTTGTCAGTGAGAATTCCAGGGTATTGATTGAGCACAATACCACACAGCAATGATGGAAAAGCTATTGGCAGCTTTGTTGCAGAAGAGCTGGCATGCTTCATGGTTTGATCAAAAATGAAAGCTCCATAGTCCATCTTGGTTTGAGTTCCCACAGCATATATAAACCTGGCTAGACCAGTGGAGATTGAAGAAGTGTGGTTGGTAGGCACCCAGTTAGCTGTACCAATCCTGTTCAGCATGGCATACTTTCTGGTAAGCATGCTCACTGATAGCTTTCCCTTCACATGCCATGCCTTGACCTGGTTTGCAGTGATCACCTTACAGACTTGATTATCTGTCTTACCTAGCTCATTTGGTCCATCTGTTTCTCTTCCTAGGTATTGATTTATGATTTGAGGAGAAAGCTCTACACATTTACCTCTAACAAAAACTTTTTGAAACTCAGAGGACTTACCATTTGAACAATCCTCCTGAAGATTTACAATGAACTCTTTGACAAGAAGTTCATAGCAGGGAGAGAGATCTGAGACTGTTCTGAATAGTCCTGCAGCAGAGATGAGGTCAATCAATTCAGTGCACTCAAGTGCATTGCTGCTCAGTTCTCTTTCTAGGGCAATCCTTCTTTGGTACACATACTTCCATCTGTTGACACTAGAGACATGATGGAAAGATATGTTGTCCAAGGGGGCTTCTGGAACAGCAGATGAAGCCCTAGATGGTGCTGGTTTCTTTTTGGGAGGAGATGTTGGGACATCTGATTCAACATCTGAGTCTGATGGTGTGACACCTTTTCTCTTCTGGGTTTGGACTTTACTCCATGGTTTTGTTGGCCCAAAAGTAGCTTTAGCTTTGCCTTTCTTTGGGGAGGCTTTCTTCTTCTCAGGAATTGCTGCTTCAGCTTGCATCTTTCCTTTCCTGGACCTGAGCCTTTTGGCTATGCTTGGTCTAACAGAGGCTATGATCTCTGTATCAGAGTCCTGCTCCAGGTTGACCACTGGAGGAGATTGAGCAGTCTCCTCTTCAGCTGGTTGATCAGCAGGGATTTGATCTTCATTTGAGGCTTTAGCCTGTTCCTCAGAGACTTCTTCATCATTTTCATTTGAGGCTTTATTCTGGTCCTCAGTTTGTTCCAAATCATCACCAGATGAGTTCTTTTTCTCATCTTCATATGTTCCAACATCTATTGGGACATCTTGTTCTGCAGGAGTGTCCTCTGCATCTTGAGCTTGTTCTTCTTGAGGTGCAGGCATTGTGTTCAGAGGAACAGAGATCCCACTCACCACTCTCTGTTCAAAAAGGATTTGGTTGACAATCTCCTTGATGGAATCATCTACATATTTTGAGGATTTTGGGGGCATGTTAGCAGGAGAAGGAATGCCTCCTTTGGCTTTGCTGCAGACTTGATCTTTAGCTCTCTTTGGAGTTCTTGGCTTTTTAGTGTGAGAAGCACTTCCTCTGAGCTCGTCCAATGGAGTTGATTTCATTGGTACCACAGAAATGGGAGTGGCATGAACTACGTCTTCTTGGTTGAGAACTTCTTCAGTTGTGTTAGGGTTTTGAGACATTGTTGAGGAAGATGAATGAAAAGCTTTAGGGTTTATGATTTCTGGAGAATAGCTAGTTAATGTGATTCGCTTGTGATAGTATGATGAGAATCTTGATAGCTGAATATAAGCAGTTACTAAATAAGTAGCCATTACAGTGCAAATGATTAGAGATGGAATTCCCAAGGATCTTGTCCAGATTGGTTTTGCCATCTGGAACTTATGCCATACAATGTCATATGACATGTTGGCACATCTCATTAACTGCTAAATATCACATAAACAGATTCCAAGTTTGCCCCTTAAGTTCTCAAATTGTGTAGCATCCAATGCTTTGGTAAAGATATCAGCTAACTGCAGATTTGTAGCTACATGTTCCAATGAAATCACTTTTTCTTCTACAAGATCTCTAATGAAATGATGTCTGATATCAATATGCTTGGTCCTGCTATGTTGGATAGGATTCTTTGATATGTTGATTGCACTTAAGTTGTCACAGTACAATGTCATGACATCCTGTGGGACATTGTACTCAGTGAGCATTTGCTTCATCCAAACCAACTGAGAACAACTGCTTCCAGCTGCTATGTATTCAGCTTCAGCTGTAGATAAGGATACACAATTTTGTTTCTTACTGAACCAAGAAATCAAATTGTTTCCTAGAAAGAAGCATCCTCCTGAGGTGCTTTTTCTGTCATCAGCACTTCCAGCCCAATCAGCATCACAGAAGCCAGTAAGAATTGGTTTACATCCATGAAAGTACATTATGCCATAGTCACAAGTACCATTAACATATTTAAGAATTCTCTTGACTTGATTGAGATGACTGACTTTTGGATCAGCTTGATATCTTGCACATACACCTACTGCAAATGCTATGTCAGGTCTGCTAGCAGTCAAGTATAACAAGCTTCCAATCATGCTTCTGTATAAGCTTTGATCTACATTCTCACCCTTTTCATCTTTAGTAAGCTTTAAATGTGTGGGGGCAGGGGTTCTCTTATGAGTAGCATTTTCCATTCCAAATTTCTTGACTATGTTCTTGGTATACTTGCTTTGGGAGATGAACATTGAGTCTTCCATTTGCTTTATTTGTAGACCAAGAAAGTAGGTTAACTCTCCTACTAGGCTCATTTCAAATTCATATTCCATCTGCTTGACAAAATGTTTGACCATCCTTTCAGACATCCCACCAAAGACAATATCATCAACATATATTTGAGCAATCATGACATTCCCTTCTTCATCTTTAACAAACAGGGTTTTGTCAATTCCACCTTTTCTGTATCCTTGCTTGATAAGAAATGTGGTCAGTCTTTCATACCATGCCCTTGGAGCTTGCTTCAAACCATAAAGTGCCTTCTTTAGTTTGTATACATGATTTGGACAGCTTGGATCAACAAATCCTTTAGGCTGTTCTACATATACTTCTTCATTAAGATAGCCATTTAAAAAGGCACTTTTCACATCCATTTGAAATAGCTTGAACTTCAAGATACAAGCAATTCCCAAAAGTAGTCTAATTGATTCAAGCCTTGCTACTGGTGCAAAGGTTTCATCAAAGTCTACTCCTTCAATTTGAGTGTATCCTTGAGCTACAAGTCTAGCTTTGTTCTTTGTAACAACTCCTTGTTCATTTGACTTGTTCTTATACACCCATTTTGTACCAATCACATTTATGTCATCAGGTCTAGGAACAAGAATCCACACTTCATTCCTTGTGAATTGACCTAATTCCTCTTGCATAGCACAAATCCAGTATTCATCAGTAAGAGCTTCCTTGATGTTTTTAGGTTCTATTTTGGAAACAAAACAGGAACCTGAAATCACTTCTCTTGATCTAGTGCTCACACCTCTGTTGGGATCACCAATTATCAGATCTTTGGGATGATCCTTCTGTATTCTGATGGAGGGAGGTTTGCTTGATTCTTCTGTTCTTGTATCAGTTTGAGTGAAGTTATAATGATCATTCTTTTCTTCAGCTTCAATCTTGATATCAGCAGATGTTCCAACATCTTCTGGGACATCTGTAGGAGCATCATCAATTATCACATTTATGGACTCCATGATAACCTTGGTTCTAGAATTAAATACTCTATATGCTCTGCTGTTTATGGAGTATCCAAGGAAAATCCCTTCATCACTTTTAGGATCCATTTTTCTTCTTTGCTCCCTATCTGCCAGAATATAACAGTTACTTCCAAATACATGGAAATACTTAACTGTGGGTTTTCTGCCCTTCCAGACTTCATATATTGTGGACAAAGTTCCTTTCCTTAAGGTAACTCTGTTATGAATGTAACAGGAAGTGTTCATAGCTTCAGCCCAGAAGTACAGAGGTAACTTTTTAGCATGGATCATAGCTCTTGCTGATTCTTGAATAGTTCTATTCTTCCTTTCAACAATTCCATTCTGTTGAGGAGTGATTGGTGAAGAATATTCATGATTTATTCCTTCTGAAGAACAGAAATCTAAGAATTTTTGGTTCTCAAATTCTTTTCCATGATCACTTCTTATTCTGATCACACAGCTGGATTTTTCCCTTTGCAATCTTTGACATAACTCTTTGAATACATCAAATACATCAGACTTTTCTTTGATGAAATTAATCCATGTATATCTTGAAAAGTCATCAACCACAACATAGGCATACCTCTTACCACCAAGACTTTCAACCTGCATAGGTCCCATCAGATCCATATGCAAAAGTTCCAAAACTTTGGAAGTTGTCAGATGTTGGAGCTTTGGATGGGACATATTGGTTTGCTTGCCTATTTGACATTCACCACATATTTTTCCATCATCAATCTTCAGTTTAGGAATACCTCTTACAGCATCCATGGATATTATCTTCTTTATGCCTCTGAAATGAAGATGACCTAGTCTTTGGTGCCATAGTTTCACTTCTTCTTCTTTAGCTAAAGAGCAAGTTGAAGTGAGACTGAGATTTTGGGATTCCCACATGTAACAGTTGTCTTTAGATCTGGCTCCTTTCATGACAACCTCTTGTTCTTTGTTAGTCACTATGCATTCAGTTTTGGTAAAGTTTACACTGTACCCTTGATCACATAATTGACTTATGCTGATCAGGTTAGCAGTTAAACCTTTAACTAGCAGCACATCATCTAGTCTTGGAACATCTTGACAATCCAAGGTTCCAACTCCCTTGATTTCTCCTTTAGCTCCATCTCCAAAGGTCACATATCTGGATGAATGTGATTTTAAGTTAACTAGCAAATTCTTCAATCCAGTCATGTGTCTTGAACATCCACTGTCAAAGTACCAGTCTTCTTTAGCTGATACTCTCAGTGATGTATGTGCTATGTATGCAGTATTTTTCTTTGACCAGATGAGTTGAGATTTCTTTTGATACCTCTGCCCTGTGTGTTGTTTATCAGCTGATCTCCAAGCTTGATTGTTGATATTGTTCTTGTAGCTTTGATCAGCTTCAGTGCTAGCTTTTGGTTTCCATACCTTCTTGATATTTTCTGTCTTCTGCTTAGGAGGTTGCTGATTTCTTTGATGTTTATGCAGCACTTTCTTGGTAACTTCTATTTTCTTCTTGGAAGGTTGCTGATACATCTGATTTGGATATCCATGCAACTTATAACAATGAGGTTTGATATGTCCAAATCTTCCACAGTGATGGCATCTCCATCTTTGATACTTCTTCTTCATTTTGTTCTTCTCAGAATGTTGAGACATCTGTTGGAACATTATTTTTGACTTTGTGTTCTTTTCCTGATGTTGAAGCATCTGTTGGGACATCTTGTTAGACTGTATGGTTTTTGAAGTTGTTTTGCTAGAGCTAGCTTCATCTTTATTTACTCTGTTAAATCCCAGTCCACTTTTATCCCCTGAGTGCTTATTGTTGTTGAGAATCACATCCAGTGTATTTGAGTTGCTGTTCAACATTCTAACAGATTTGGACATATATTCCAACTTGGAGTTGAGAAGACTTACTTCACTTTTTAAGGTGTCAATGATCTCCAGATCATTTGCTTTGTCATCTTCTAATGCCTCATTCTGCTTTTTTAACTTTATGACCTCACTGCATATTTCAGAGCTTCTTTTGTATAGATCTTTGAATGCTTGCTCAAGTTCTTCATAAGTAAGTTCTCCATCACTGGATTCACTTTCAGAGTCACATAATCCAGCTAAAGCAGTGATATGCTTAGCTGATTCCTCTTCTGAATCACCTCCTGAGTCTTCATCAGACCAGGTCACAGAGAGTCCTTTCTTTTGCCTTTTTAAGTAGGTAGGACATTCATTTCTGATGTGTCCATATCCTTCACATCCATGGCATTTGACTCCTTTTTCTTGACTGGTCTTTTCAACATAATTTGATCTTCTGTTAGCATCATAAGGTCTCCTGTTCTCAGAAGAGTTTGTGTTTCTTCCACTGGGTTTGGATTTTCCTTCCATTCCTCTGAGAATCTGTTTGAATTATCTTCCAAGCATAGCAAGGTTGTCTGATAAGCTTTTATCATTTGCTGATTCATCATCTTCTTCTTCATCAGTATTTGAAACCAAGGCTATGCTTTTGTTCTTTTTAGCATTTGTGTCATTCATTCCCATCTCAAAAGTTTGAAGGGAACCAATGAGTTCTTCAACTTTCATAGAGCATATGTCTTGAGCTTCTTCTATTGCTGTGACTTTCATGTCAAATCTTTTTGGCAAAGATCTGAGGATTTTTCTTACAAGCTTTTCATCAGTCTTTTTTTCTCCCAAGGCTCCAGAAGTATTAGCTACTTCTAAAATGTTCATGTAGAATTCATGAACTGTCTCATCTTCCTTCATTCTCAAGTTTTCAAATTTTGTGGTGAGAAGTTGAAGTCTTGACATCTTTACTTTTGATGTTCCTTCATGAGTTGTTTTGAGAGTATCCCACACATCTTTGGCTAGCTCACAATGATGTACAAGTCTGAAAATGTTCCTATCAATGCCATTGAATAAAGAATTTAAGGCCTTTGAGTTGCCTAGTGCTGAATCTTCTTCTTCCTTACTCCATTCTTCTTCAGGTTTCAGCACTTTTGATCCATCTTTGGTATCTTGGACAGGATAATCCCATCCAATGTTGACTGCTCTCCATGCCCTGTTGTCAAGTGATCTTAAGAATGCAATCATTCTTGGCTTCCAGTAGTCATAATTAGATCCATCCAGAATAGGTGGTCTATTTACTGACCCTATATCTCTGTCCATGTTACAGAATTTGTATTCCCTAGATCTCACCCAGTATAAACAGGCAAGGTGCCTGCTCTGATGCCAATTGAAATTCTGTGATCAGGTATGAGATGTCCTAAGAGATGTCCCAACACTTGATAGGACACTTGACAAATTTAACCAAAACTTAAATAGCAATAAAAGTAAACAACACAGAAGTTTGTTAACCCAGTTCAGTGTATAACCACACCTACATCTGGAGGCTACCAAGCCAGGAGGAAATCCACTATAAGTAATATTAATTCTAGACTTAAACCACCCTGTTTAATCTATCACTTAATAACTACCCAATGCAATTTCTACCTAAGACACACCTTAGATAAGAGTACCCTACTCACTCCCCCTCAATCACACAGTGATCAAGTTTACAAGTTTACTGAAATTGAAGACATTCTTCAAACAATACAGCTTGATCTTACTTCACAGTTTCAATCAAGTCACAAATACACTTTTGCTTAAAAGCTCATAAAGTGGTACAATTAAAAACACCTGCTATTAAAAACACTAGACACCCTATTTTATCTTCTGAAATTCGTACTCAATTCTATGAGTTTCTGTTGCTTAAATAGGTATCTGTAATTTGGGCTTTCTGTAGGATGATCCAGCCCTAATGCACATGCAGCTTTCACCTTGAATTTAGGGTTTGTTACTTCCTAGATTCTAGGTGACTTAGGTCTTCTGTTTTAATCTGAATCTTCAATATAAAACTTCCTACAGATGCGCCTTGTTCTGTTTTTAATCCATCATTAATTAATTCCAGATAACTCTCCTTAAATATCTCTGATTAGTTAGTCAATAATTAATTCTGGTAGCAGGCTGAGATGTCTCAACATCTGTTGGGACATCCTAAAAAACTGAACTTAAGTTATTTACACAATGTCCCAACATCTGATGAGACATCCTGAAATAAGTTCATATACTCTGTTTGATAATGTCCCAACATCTGATAGGACATTCTGAACTGAATTCAACATTTCTTGTTGGTCAAAAATTCTGCCAATTCAAGACATCTACAATTTCGACAAAGAAGAGTTGTTTTGACAGAAGCATTATTTGGCAGATTTTGAAAGGGTTGTTTCTTCTTTAAAGGCTTCGACAGATTGAAGAGGTGCAAGGTTTTGTCACCAAAGGGGAGAATTCAAATTTAAACGTTGTAACCTTTGACAGTTGGACACATGGAAGGTTCAGGAAAAGAAGTTACATGCAGGCTGACACTTGTCATTTATTTATGATTTTTCCGTTCTAGGCAGTTACTTTATTTGTGCATAAATAGAATAGTTTGTGTTTAGAATAGGTGTGTGAAAACTTATACAAAAATTCCTGTAAATACTCTAAGTACCCAGTGTGAGAGAAAATGAGTTTGATATTTGGAACCATCTACGTTTGAACACCATTTATCCTTTAAGTTATTTAAATTGTCAGTTTATTCATCAAGTTTATTTCATTTTTAAGCTTTATTTACTTTTCTGCAAGTTATAGCTTTCGACAGTTCTTCTTGTTTTTGTTTAAAACTTCAACTTTATTTTGTTTTCTAAACTTAAACTTTACTTTACTTTCAAAATCAAAGTTACTAACACTTTGACAGTATTGACAAAACAAACCATAAATCAATCGCAAACACTAAGAGTAGTTCGACAGAATAATTGCACATGTGTCCTAGGACTTGTTTGGTTGGTCCTGCAAGTAACCCAGTTTTCTGAGAAATTGGTTATCCAGAGGTTGTTCGCCAGAAATCACCGCGAACAAATTGGCACGCCCAGTGGGACCAGTGCAGTTGATAAAATCTAATAGAGAACTTTCTTAGAAAAATTGTTCCTTGCTACGTTGTATGATTCTTAGAAGCAGTAAACTAGCCGTAACCGACGTAGAAAGACCAAAGAGAACAAGAGGAAGAAAGATGGCTAACTTGCCAAATGCTTCAAACAATCCTGACGAAACCATTCCAGTTTCCAATCCCATCCCTTCGTCAGGAGCAATACCAGTTTCTGGCCCTGTTTTAGAACAGATTAGGCCTCCATCAGGGGATTCAATACCAACGGGTTCAGGGTCCCAGAATGCGCCTAGTTCTTCCACCATGGGACACGCCAGACCCCTTGGAACCCCTCCCCCTGGAGGAAATACCTTCAGGCCATATCTGAATTATTCTCAGCCCTTGACTGGGAGGAAACAACCATATGGAATGCCAACTTCAATGATGGCAAGCCTACATAATTCGTCACCATTATTCTCTGATGATATGGTTCAAATGTCATCACCATTGCAGGGATCAGGATATGGTGGAAACGGAAATAGAATGAATCAAGTTCCACCAGGTTTCCATATGCCCACTATGAAAAACCATTCGGCACAAGTAATTCGTCAACAGATGGATGAAAGCAATCATGATATGGTGCAGGCTTTGACACAACAAATGGGAGAAGTGTTCAATCCTTTAATACAAAACACTACCCAAACAAACCAAATATTGGCAGAACAGATGGCACGCATTGCTGACTTTTTTGGAGTCCCTCAAGCACAGCAAAGAATGCAATTGAATCAAAATCCTGCCAATAGGCCTGCAGAAGAGGAACTTACTATAAACCAAAGGCCATTAGGAAACCCTCATGAAAATCCCAGGGGCCAAGAGGTGATAGTTGAACAGCCTAATGTAGAAGAGCCCATTCGACAGGAACCAAGAAGAATAATAGTCCAGAGAGACCAAAATGCTGATGAAATATTACAACAGAGAATGCGTTACAATAACCTGCCTGTCGAAAATAATATTGCCACCATGGTTGAGAGAATAATGGCGCAAAATGGCGTAAACGTAGGATTACAAAGGCCTAGTTATACTTCCCCCTTGTCTGAATTTGTCTTACAACAAGAATTACCACCAAGGTGGAAAGTCCCCAAATTCACTAAATTCTCAGGGGATACTAGTGAGTCCACCATAGAACACGTAGCGCGTTATTTGATAGAGGCAGGAGAGATTGCTAATAATGAGAACTTAAGGATGAAATACTTCCCAAGTTATTTGACAAAAAATGCTTTCACTTGGTTTACTTCTCTTCCTGCAACTTCGATATTCACTTGGACCCAATTAGAAAGATTGTTCCATGAACAATTCTATATGGGACAAACCAAGATAAGTTTGAAAGAGTTGGCAAGTGTCAAAAGAAAATTTTCTGAACCTATAGATGACTATTTGAATAGGTTTAGATTATTAAAAGCCAGATGCTTTACACAAGTGCCGGAACAAGAACTTGTCGAAATGGCTGCAGGGGGTCTAGATTATTCCATAAGGAAAAAACTGGATACCCAGTACTTAAGAGACATGGCACAACTGGCAGACAGAGTAAGGAAAATAGAAAGACTAAAAAATGAAAAATTTAGATCAAATAAAAACAAGAAGGAAAGAGTGGCCTATGTGGGCATAATTCAAGAAGATGATTATGACGAAAATGAACCAGTCATTTTCGACCAGCAAGAAATTGAACTGGCAGAACTAAAACAAGGCCCTCCATATTCCTGCAAAGTTTTAGCCCCGTCGAATGGAAAAAATCCAGTCGAAGTAGAAAAGAATGACAGGTTCCCTAAAAGAACCTATACATTCCACATCACAAAATGTGATGAAATTTTTGATCTATTAGTCAAAGATGGTCAGTTAATAAAACCAGCAGGCACTAAGGAGCCTCCTGTAGACCAACAGAAAAAGAGAGGTTTTTGTAAATACCATAATTTCTTGGGTCATAAAACTTCTCAATGTTACCTTTTCAGGGATCTTGTCCAGAATGCAATCCAAAATGGAAGGATGAAGTTTGGAGACAAAGCCAAGAAACAGATGAGGATTGACTCCAATCCCATGCAGGTTGTGGAGGCCAATTATGCTGAACCAGAAATGGTAAATGTGGTCAAAATGGAGATCATGGCGGAGGAAAGTTTTGAAATGGTAGAAGTTACTGAAAGCTTCGACACCAACTTCACCAAGATAGAAGCTGCTGAAGGTTTCGACACCCATGTAAATGTGGTAGAAGAGGGTGATGATCTTGCAGACCAGGCTGAGGAAGAAGTCAAAGCTTCTGAAGACTTCGACAGTGAGGATGCCATTGAAACTACTGAAGGTTTCGACGAAAGAAATACAGTCAAAGTGGGAAGAAGCTTCGACAAGCAAAACTATGAAAGAGATGCTGAGCAGGCGGTGATCTGGGACACTTTAGGAGAGTCGAATGGGAAGTTTGACTTCATGGTGAAATATTCAGCACCACCAAGCTCCAAAACGGATATCAACAAAATCAAACCCACTGGATGAGGAGATTCTTTCAAAAATGATGACGAAGAGGAGGATAACAAAACCCTCACTGTCCAAAAAGAGGCCACTGAGGGCCTTGACCAAGATAAGATCAAAACAACAAGGACTGATGACAATGCCCTTACTGTCGAACCAATAAACAGTAGTACCATCAGAACTGAAGAACATTCTGTCGAAGGTGTTGCACACTTCTGCAAATACATCTATAAGGGTTTACACCCAAAAGGCAGAGTAAATCAGTCAAAGGAGAATATCCCAGAAGAAATGATGCTAGTCGAAAAAATGAACAAATTGAAAATCACAACTGAACAGAATGCTGGGATTCATATGGTGGAAATCACCCAAAAGGTAGGACCAGACACCAACAAGGGAAAGAAACGTCAAGAGAAGCATCAAAAGCTGGTTTACCCAGAAGAAAACGAAAGTCTTGTCGAATTCATCCAGAGGTGTCAAAGGAAGAACGCAGAAGTTATGCTTTGCCCAAGGTGCAGTGCCGTGTTCGATAGGAAAGCAGCTGATGACTTAGAAGCAGCAGAAAAGACCCAGAGGAAAAGAAACTGGGGAACAGTCCCACCAACCAGAAATGGAAGATTCGACCCAAGAAGAGGGAAACATCACATCCAAGGAGTGGGAGAGAGACGTTTCAACACTTATAAACCATCCAACAGACCAAATGACGACAAATGGGTCCAACCTATAAGGGATGCCCAAGGTCAGAAGAGATGGAAGAGTTTTGAAGTGAACAGGGGTCCCTCAATGGAAGTAAAAAAGGAGGCAAGGCCAAAGTACGTCTCTGAAAACTACAAGGGGAAGAATCCTATGTCCAGGTCCCAATGGAGAAGATTCCAAAGGCAGAAGAAGAAGATTGAAAACGAAACTGTAGAACACAAAAGGCTTGGGCAGAAAGAGGTTGAATCAAGCAAGTATGTGCAGATTACAAGTAAGGGGAGACCTCTGGCAAAAGAAGAACCCCCTCACAAGAATGGATCTAATGACACCACAGAAATGCAGACAACAAACAACAAAATGCCAGTGGATGAGGAAGTTACAGATGACTTCAGTTCAGAGTCTGATGCGTCCTTCGACGTAACCTGCAATGTGGTTTCTGTGTTGCCCAAAGACTATGACAGAATAATGGAAGTCGAAGACGAAGAGGATGACATGGAAGATGATAGCATAGGCCTTAAGCCTGTATGCTACTACATAATGAATAATGGCTGTGTCGAAGAGCAAAATGCTTTCTTTGAAAAGCCAGATAATGCAATGAAGGCTCACTTAAAGCCACTTTTCATAAAAGGAAAGGTAGAAAACGTGGGTGTCAACAAAATTCTGATAGACGGTGGAGCAGCTGTAAATTTAATTCCTCATTATATGATAAAGAGGATTGGAAAAGATGACTCCGACACTAAGCCTCACAACATGGTGTTGTCCAACTATGAAGGTAAGGTAGGGACAACACTGGGGGTAATACAACTGAACTTGACTGTAGGGTCCATTACTAGGCCTACAATGTTTGTGGTGATAGCATCAAAGGCAAATTACAACTTGTTGTTGGGAAGAGAATGGATCCATGAGATTGGGGTTGTGCCATCCTCCATGCATCAAAGGATAGCAATCTGGAGGCCAGATGGGATTGCCGAAAACATAGAAGCAGATCAAAGTTACTTCACAGTTGATGTGAACAATGTCACCAGTCGTAACTTCGACAAGAATTTGGCCCATATAGCACCATGCAACCCTGCTGGTTTCGACCTAACAGCCTCCGACAACGCCTATTGTTCCATGTACCTCCACCCTACGCATGGCTTCCAGTGGGATAAAGAAGTAATTGGGGAGACAAATTACACTTGGGGAACTGCCCATGTCAATCCAACTGGGTGGGGGAGTGAGTTCAGTGAAAATGACTGAGGCATCAACGATAGAAAAGATTTCGGCTTATATAGCCGAAAAACAACTCAAAGCGGCCCTTGAGGCTGAAGTAAGAAACATGGTTGTCGAAGCCAACACACAAGTTGTCGAAGAACAACATCCTCAAGAAAACATTGAGGAACAACATACAAAGCAGAGTTTAGAAGAAGATTCTAATGGCGAATGGCAGAGTCAAAGACTTGATGCCATTTATGATGATGAACCCTTGGGGTTTGAAAAAGATCCAGCCCCAACCAACATGAAAATGGTGGCACAGGATCCTTTGGAGGAGATTAATCTGGGACTGGGGGCAGAGAAAAGGCCAACTTACATCAGTGCCAAAATGAATCCTCAACTCAGAGTCGAAATAATCCAACTGCTGAATGAGTTTAAAGACTGCTTCGCATGGGATTATGACGAAATGCCTGGTTTAGACAGAAATTTGGTTGAATTGAAGTTGCCAATACTGGAAGGGAAAAAGCCAATAAAGCAGACTCCTAGACGCTTTTCACCTGAAATTCTGTCGAAAATCAAAGAGGAGGTCGAAAGGCTTCTAAAATGCAAATTCATCCGTACAACAAGGTATGTCGAATGGATTGCTAATATTGTTCCTGTGATTAAGAAAAATGGCAAACTAAGGGTATGCATTGATTTTAGAGACCTAAACTCAGCTACCCCTTAGGATGAATATCCTATGCCAGTAGCAGAAATGCTAGTAGATTCGGCAGCAGGCCATGAGTATTTAAGTATGCTTGATGGATATTCTGGTTATAACCGGATTTTCATTGCCGAAGAAGACGTTCCAAGAACAGCTTTTCGTTGTCCAGGAGCAATAGGAACATATGAGTGGGTAGTCATGCCCTTTGGTTTGAAAAATGCTGGAGCTACTTACCAAAGGGCTATGAATTCTATTTTTCATGATTTCATTGAAACATTTATGCAAGTTTATATAGATGATATTGTGATTAAATCTGCCTCAGGCTCAGACCATATTAACCATCTTCGACAGTCCTTTGAAAGGATGAGGAAGTTTGGTCTGAAAATGAATCCTCTTAAATGTGCTTTTGGTGTGCAGGCAGGAGACTTCTTAGGCTTTGTGGTCCACAAAAAAGGGATTGAGATTAATGAAAACAAAGCCAAGGCCATAATGGAAGCGAAAGCGCCATCGACAAAGAAGGAATTGCAGTCTCTACTAGGGAAAATCAACTTTCTCAGAAGGTTCATCTCCAACCTTAGTGGAAAAACA
The DNA here is from genome assembly GCA_963966055.1 of Lathyrus aphaca. NCBI lineage: Eukaryota > Viridiplantae > Streptophyta > Magnoliopsida > Fabales > Fabaceae > Lathyrus > Lathyrus aphaca. The sequence goes on from OZ014521.1 coordinate 213,968,655, forward strand.
CAGGCCTTCTCACCTCTACTTCGACTGAAGAAGGAGGGCTTCACTTGGGGGCAAGAACAGCAAGATGCCTTCGACAAGATCAAGGAGTATCTGGCAAATCCTCCAGTCTTAATATCTCCTTGTCGAAAAAGAAGCATGAGGCTCTACATATCAGCATCTGACAGAACATTAGGAAGCATGCTTTGTCAAGAAGATGAACATGGCGTCAAAAGAGCCATCTATTATCTCAGCAGAGTCTTAAATGATGCTGAAACTAGATATAGTATGATAGAGAAATTATGTTTATGTGTATATTTCTCTTGTACAAAATTAAAGCATTATATAAAACCCATTGATGTACATATATCTTCTCATTTCGACGTAATAAAGCATATGTTGTCTAAGTCTATTCTACATAGTCGAATTGGAAAATGGGCTTTAGCCTTGACTGAATATTCTTTAAAATATATGCTTCTAAAAGCTGTCAAAGGACAAGTGGTTGCTGACTTTATAGCTGACCACTCCATACTTGGAGATAAGACAAATTATGTCGAAAGAGAGCCTTGGAAATTATATTTCGACGGTTCCAGTCATAAAAATGGTACAGGTGTTGGGGTATTAATTATTTCTCCCAATAAAATTCCAACAAAGTTCAAGTACAAAATAGAAGGGTTCTGTTCGAATAATGAGGCAGAATACGAAGCTTTAATTGTTGGACTTGAAATTTTGTTGGAATTGGGGGCAACAGAGGTCGAAATAATGGGTGACTCTGAATTGGTGATAAAACAATTGACAAAAGAGTACAAATGTGTCAAAGAGAATTTGATCATGTATTTTGTGATAGCCAACAGACTCCTCAAGAGATTCGACAGTGTAGTCTTTAGACACATTCCTAGATTAGAAAATCAGGAAGCAAATGACTTGGCCCAATTGGCCTCAGGCTATAAAGTGTCGAAGGAAAACCTGATGAAAGTTGTCGAAGTAAGAGGAAAAGTTTTATCCACCAGACTATCCCCATCTGATTTGGAGACCATAAGACTGGGATATGGTGATGAAGAAAACTTTGAGATTTTTAATGTAGATGATCCAGGGGTAGGAGATTGGAGAAAACCTATCAAAGATTATTTACAAAATCCAAACCAAACAGTCGAAAGAAAGATAAAGTATAGAGCTATAAGTTATGTGCTCTTTGGAAATGAATTGTTTAAAAAGACTGCAGAGGGAGTTCTACTAAAGTGCCTAGGAGAGACTGAAGCTTATATAGCTTTGTCGAATGTGCATAGTGGTGCATGTGGTGCACACCAGGCAGGGCACAAGATGAAATGGTTACTATTTCGACAAGGGATGTACTGGCCAACAATGTTGAAAGATTGTGTCGAATTTGCAAAGGGTTGTCAAGAATGTCAAATTCATGCAGGCATACCTCATGTGCCAGCAAGTGAGTTACATTCCATTATAAAGCCTTGGCCATTCAGAGGTTGGGCTTTAGATTTGATTGGTGAAATTCGACCAGCCTCTTCAAAAGGGCAGAAGTACATTTTAGTTGGGGTAGATTACTTCACTAAGTGGATTGAAGCCATACCATTGACGAATGTAGATCAGGAAGCAGTCATAGACTTTATCCAGAAACATATAATGTATAGATTTGGAATACCAGAGACTATAACCACTGATCAAGGATCTGTGTTTACTGGAAGAAATATGCAGGTATTTGCAAAAGAGACAGGTTTTAAGTTGCTAACTTCGACACCTTATTATGCTCAAGCAAATGGTCAGGTCGAAGCAGCCAACAAAGTAGTGATAAATCTGATAAAGAAGCACGTGGGTAATAAACCTAGAAATTGGCACAAGACTCTGGATCAAATCCTTTGGGCTTGTCGAACGTCTCCTAAGGAGGCAAATAATTCTACCCCATTTAAATTAACCTACAGACATGATGCAGTATTGCCAGTCGAAATTTGTTTACAGTCAATACGAATTCAAAGGCATCATGAGATTCCATCTGAAATTTATTGGAGTATGATGATGGATGAGTTGGTTGATTTAGATGAAGAAAGGTTACGTGCTTTAGAATTAATAAAAAGGCAGAAAGAAAGAGTCGAAAAGTTTTACAATAGGAAAGTAAAATTTAGAGCCTTTTTAGTAGATGATTTAGTTTGGAAAGTAATTTTACCCATGGAAAAGAAAGATAGGTTGATGGGAAAATGGTCCCCTAAATGGGAAGGGCCTTTCAAAATTCTAAGAGTTTTTTCAAATGGTGCATATGAGGTCGAAGAAATAGGAAAAGACAGAAGAGTACTGAAAATAAATGGCAAGTACTTGAAGAAGTATAAACCAACATTGCAAGAAATAAAAATAGGAACAAAATGAAATTGCAAACAAAAAAAACTTGTCTTCGCCAAACAGATGGCGTAAAATAACATTACATATGAAATTGCAATAAGTCTTAAAACAATAAAATTTCCTAATTCCAATTACAAACTACTGTCGAAGGAAGGTAGCTTTGAGTTCGTCGAATTTTTTCTTCTGAAGCTGAATTCGACGCTCGCAGAGACTCTTACTGACAGTCAGTTCGTCAATCTCCCTGTGAAGTTGTTGGGCTGATTCTGCATGTTGGAGCCCTTTTTGAAGTTCACTGTCGATCTCTTCTTGGTTGGGCTGTAGAAGGTTGGCCTGGCGTTCTTTCTCTTGGAGGATTTTCTTTTGAAGTTCAGCAATTTGAGTCTGATAAGCCTGAATGTTGTTTTCACATTCAGCAGCAGCTTTGGTGTATTCGTCAGAAAGCTTGTTCAGTTCTGAAATTTTGTCCGTCGAAGAAGCTACGATATTCCATTCTGAAACTTGTTTTTCAGATTTGGCTGTAATGTTCTGAGAAAATTCCTTTTGACGAACCAAATCAGCACTTACAGAATCAATCATTGACATTAGGTCCATCACCAAGCGGCTTTCTTCAGTTGAAGCCTCCAGCAAATTGGCTCGTTTCAGGAGTTTCTTTAAATCATACTGGGCAGAAGGATTTTTAGCCAGGGTCTCAAACAGGTCCACCCCAAGGATTTTTGCTTTGATTTCATCCATGATGACACTGATGGGTTGAATGTCAGAAGTGGCCCCTGAAGCTGTCGAATCACTGTGAGAAGAGTCTTGGAAGTTGTACCTGGAGTTGAGTAGAGCTTTTAAGTATTCCAGAGGCTTTCTAACTTTCAAGCTTTCAATTTCCTCGTGGGATAAGCTTGTCGAACCAGTACCCAAAGGGGTTTCTGTAGGAACTTCTGACGGAGTAGGAACATTTTGGGAAGTTCCTCCAAGGCTCAAATTGGCTTCTGGGTGGTTCGGCAGATCAACCTCTTCTTCGACAATTTCTTTGTCAGCCTCTGTGGTATCAGTTGGTTCTTGAGCTTGTACATCCTGACCAAGAGCATCTTCGTCAATTCCTGTTGCAGCAGTTGGTCCTTGATTGGGTGCATCCTGGTCTGGGCGAAAGGGAGAATTATTGCCAGAAGATTCAGAGTCACTAATGTTGAATTCGTCCAAAGTTTGAGGTCCATAGACACCTGCATCTGGGATGGCGTCTTCTTGAAGCTTTTCAGCCAGAGTCTTCTCAGAGTCAGAAGGAATGACTTCTTCTTGGACTTTAGAAGTTTCTTCGACATCAATAACAACCTAAAGAGAGCATAAAAGGGAAGTATAAGATAAGAATATACGCAGTCAAGACTAGAAATGTTGTCAGTCGAAAATAAATACCTGAGGGATCTCAGTGTGAATACTTGAGTCCCCACTTCTTTCACTCCTTGAGGGAATTTTGTTGGTTGGACTGGCAGGGGGAGTTCGTCTGTGAACTATGGATCTTTGGGATGCCACTGTTTTTATTTTCAGACCTTTGTTTCTTTTCAGAGGTTGAGGTTCAGGAGATTCATCCTCAGACTCTTCGACACTCATCTCCTTTTCTGCTTGTTTTCTTTTCTTGGCTGGTGTATGAGTTACCTGCAGTAAAAAAAAAGAGAAAAGGTATTCAGTATAAAGGTATATTGAGATACATAAATAAGAAGGTGTTTTCTATTTGTCGAAACCTTCTTGGCAGTTATGGGAGATTTTTCGACTGTCTTGGAGGAGGTTCCTTCGCCAGCAGTTTTCTTGACAATTCTAACAGCTGAAAGAGAAAGAATTGTATGAACATTGATATAAAAATAAAAGGAGTTAGAAATAATAGGAGGAATGTAATTTCTTCGACAACTTCAAGAATGGGTTCTTCCACATTAATTTGTTCTATCCCAACATGAAGGTGCCCAGTGAAGTTGCCCAAGTAATACTTCGTCGGAACCACACGTTCGGCAAGTTTCTTGCTGGATTCGCGAAGCAGTTTTAAATCAGATCCACACACAAACCAATCTGGAAATGGAGGGCACAAAGCCACACCAAATTCTGCAGAAGGGAGTGGAGGGAATTTTGGAGGAAAAGTGGTGAATGCAAAATTGTAACGTGCATGTGGTGGGAGAGACGAAGGCACCCCCAACTTATCCAATTTTTCTGTAAACTTCTGTTTTAAAGTTACTATTGTTTCGCCTATGGTTCGACGAAGATCATTGGGCCTGTAAATAGTTTCAAAATACTTTTGAAATTTTTGAATTTCTTTGATATGTTTATCTGTACCTTTTTTCTTCCTATCCTGCACAAAAGTAAAAGCGTTCGTCAGGAGAGTGGTGAAGGTTGCTACATCAAAGAATTTGTTAATATAATATTCCTTCCACCAAACGTCGAAGTCTTCAGTGCATAGGAAGCTTGGTCGAAAGATGGTGGGGTAAATTTCCAAAGATGAGTCGAAGAATTTGTTGTATAACTCTAAACTTTTGTCGAAGTTTTGAAATGAGTTATAGAATATAATAGAGCCTTTCTTGTGATAAATGGGCTTCGTCTTCGTCTGTATTAGCCCAAATTGTCTAGCCACCAGGTTGGGTTGGTAGACAATGAGAGACACTTTAGTGTTATTGAGACTGTGGTGGGAGAAAAGGTGTCTTGGCATGAGGAAAGCCTCCCAAATGGATATATAAGAGTCTTCTTCTTTCTGGTTCTCCACTGGGAGTTGTCTTGTAAACCATCTAGGACCCACATTTCTGTTGGCAAATGGTGCCATGGAAGGAGTGAACTTATAACGTTTGGCGAACATCATTATGTAACTGGTGAATGCTTGTCGAATACCTATGTTGTCATCAGTAGGGGTTAGTTGGGCTAACCTAGGCCATTCGACGCGCCTTTCTTTTACCTTTTCTTCGTCAACTGGCATTTTGACAGGGATGCAAGCTTCGAAGGTTGCGTTCAACCACAATTGTAGGAGCCAGAAGGGGCCTGTGAGACTAATATTGCCTTTGTCCTTAAGGGCTTTTAGATTACTCACACTCTCACTCAAGGATTCATAGAGGTTTTCCAAAAGCAACTCACTCAGGCAGAATGCAACTCCATTATGAAGTTGATTAGCCATGATAATATAACTTCTGGCAACTTGGAGTTGTCGCTCCCGGGATTTTCATCCTAGTACAAACGCGAAAGTGGCGCGGAAAGGTAGAGTCGCCAGCCAGACATTTTTATCCCGAATGAATGGGAAAGGTAATGTTGCACAAACCTGAGGAAGAAGGAAAAGGACGAGGCCTTGCGAACCAAAGATCGGGGTTCGGGAGTCGGTTACGACCTGGGAAGGTATTAGCACCCCAGATCGTCCGTCGTACCCGACGGGATCCACGCTTGCTTATTTTGTTTCAATGGGTGAGAAAATACGAATGCTGCTGAATAAAACCGCTACTGGAATAAAGGGAATGGAAAATGAGAAATGAACTGAAATGAGAATGAAAAGAAAGGGGGAAATGTAGGGAAAATAAAGAATGTGCTCGAACGGGCCCTACCCCGCTGCCTACGTACCTCATCGGGATAATGAGGATCAGAGTCGACGTAGTTCGCCTAACCTAGGCTTACATTCGCTTGTGGTTTTTAGGATGACGTTGCCATAGCTCTAGCTTAGGTGTTACCGGCTCTGACACGAGGGTGTTTACCGTATCGCTGTTTGAACTGTCGAGACAAGTCATGAAGAGTATGAGATGAGAAAGAAGACGTGACTTCTTGGTTTGTTGTTTTTTAGAAGAAATGTTTTGAATTTTTGTTTGTGAACTGTCTTGTACTAAGACCTATCCATCGCGGGAAGTATTTACACCTCGCCCCGAAACAGGACGCGTATAAACACTCCGCAACAAAGTCTCGTGTCGTACAAGATTGTTCGGTTTTTATTAAGTGTTTTATTGCTTTTCTTTTGAGATGAGAAAGAATGACTCAAATGGAAAAGGAAAAAACTAAGGGGGACTAAGACACAACCCTAAGTTATTGATTTATTTACAAGGTGATCCTAGTGGTTAGTGAGGTTTTCTATTCCTAATGGAAAAAGGAAAAGAAACAAAGGAAAAAGGATGCAACTTACTTCCTAAGGAAGATAAGTTGGTCCTAACAAGGGGGAATCCTACCAAACACAAATATGGAAGGAAAAATGAGTAGAATGCATAAAAGAAATGCATAAAAAATAAGGGATAAAGTGAAGTAAACTTACCTCAATCTTCCCCACTACAAAACAAGTGGTTAGTGCACATTTTTATTAAAAAAGAATAAGGCAAAACTCACATTAATTAAATCCTAATTAAACTTGGACCTAAACTAGACTCTATTTAATCCTAAGGGAACTAGAAAAACTAAGACAAAAAAATACAGCACCTATTACAGCCCCTATTACACAAACAGCCATGAAAACAATGCATGATACAACCCAGCTTTTTACAGCCAGCATACAGCACGAACAAGTAGGTGTAGAAGGTCAAATGCAGCATGCACACAACAAACAAATTTTACAGCAGCTATATACAAAAACAGCTATGAAATGCAAAATTCAGAATTGGTTATTTTCATTTTTTATACACAAACTCAAATAAAAATGCACCAATATCAACATATACATGCCTTTGAACATGGATCAACATACATAAATGGAAGAACATGAACATTTAGGATTATTCAAGAATGCATCATGTGGATTATGCGACAAGTAATGCACAAAGTAGCATATAAACATGCATATGAACATGGCATTTGAACATGATGATCATTTATTATGAACATGCAACATGATAGTTCAACAAACACATTAAACTCAATGCAAAATTCAGAATTGAATTGATATGAATGCTATGATCAAGTATGCAAACAAATGCAACCAAATGCACATATATACATGATTATGCAAAATGCAACATTATCTTGACATAATGGAAATGCAAAATGATTTAATGCCATGCGAACATATAAAACAGAATGCAACATGATTATTACATGTCAAATAATGCACAAACATAGCAACAAAAATGCAAGAAACCAATATATGCACAAAGAACACACAAAATGCCTATTATGCGACATAAACGGAATCGTGTCGAAACGACTCGAAATGGGGGAACTAGCTACTGGAAATGGACTAAAAAATTCCCTAAAATTACTACCTAAACATGCATGAACATTAGGGGCACTAGGACTTAGGGCTAAGCAATCCAAGGAACCAAGAACACAAAAATCATCAGCGTTAACCGGTTAACCATATAGGTTAACCGGTTAACGGACCTGAAACAGAAGCAAACTGGCCAAAAAACGCATGTGTTAACCGGTTAACCATATGCGTTAACCGGTTAACACTGACCAGAATTGAAAAAACAGCTTTTAAAATAAGTGCTTTTGGCCACCAACTTGCTTCTAATGATCCCTAACATCTAAGAACACACTAACACTAATTTCGACTTATTCGGAGCTTTTTTACACATGCTAGCCTACATCTATTAACACTTTAAAACTAATTCAACAAAAATCACAAAAATGCAAACAACACATAATCGACGGAATTAATTCAAGCAAAGCGAAAAGCACTTAAAGAATGCCGAAACGGCGAGATGAAGAGAATAACTTAAAGAAGAAGTGATTAAGATCACCAACCTACGAAGCGGAGGATTGCTTCGGTAATTGTTGCAAGTATCGAAGCTTGAATCGAAGAGAAAACCGAAAACCGAGAAACCGCAAAATAAATGCGTTCTTGAGCTTGAATCTTTGGTGCGCTTCCGATAATCCGAAATCTTCAACAAAATCACTAGCTTCTTCTTCTACGATCCACCATTAATGGAGGTTGGAGGCTTAAGCTTCAAGATCTTCAAGTTTCAATGTGAAACTTGAAGAGCTTATTTGAAAAAAGCTTTGGTGAAAGGGAGAGGAAAAGTGAGAGAGAAAAAGTGATTAATTTGGAAAAAATGGTGGGAACCTTTTGCATTGAAGTGATTAAGGGTTATATAGAGGCTAGGCTTGGAGCTAGGTTTGGAATGGAATGAGGTTTGGGGCCCAAAAAATAGGTTTGGGATCCAAAATTAGGTTTGGAAGTTAGTTAGGGTTAGGGTTGGAAAATGGAATATTCCTTGGAATATTCCTTGGAATACTCTAGAACATTCCTTGGAATACTCTAGAACATTCCTTGGAATACTCTAGAAGATGGTGGAAGGTGGTGGAAGTTTCCAAGGGAAATGGAGTGGAATTGAAGTGGAAAAATGAGATGGAAAGAATGAAAGGAAGTGTGGAAAGAAAGTGGAAGGAAAAGCGGAAAGAAAAGGGGAGGAAAGTGGTGAATTCTTCCTTTTTAATGGGTTAGCTTGAAAGTGGTGTGGATTATTTTTGGTACATCATTTTCTCTCGAACTCCAATGTTTGCCAAGCCTCGATCAACCACACACCTCATGCAAAGGACGATGAATGACTTATTTATTTTTTCAAATGCGATGCGATGATATGCGGAATGATGCAAGAATGAAGCGTGAATCGCTCGAGGTTGATGATAAATAAGAGGGCAAATTTTGGGGTGTTACAGCTGCCCCTATTCAATCACTGTAGACTTGAATGGATGATAGCAGCTGCTTTCAGACATTTGAAGTATGCAGGGATTGAATACTAGAAACAACCAGAAAATTTGCACTCGGTGGAAGAGAACAGGGAAATAACTCCAACCATCTAAACTCTGCTTGTGGAGAACTCGGACATGAAGAGTAGCGAATTGGTGAATGTTTTTGGAATATCACTGGGAGATTGTTGATTTGTCACGCTACGGGTGGACTTTGGAAATTGCCACGCTGCGGGTGGACTTGTGACATGATGCCACCCTGAGGGTGGACTTTCGCCAATCTGCGGTTGGACTTCAAAATACATTGCCACACTGCGGGTGGACTTTGGAAATTGCCACGCTGCGGGTGGACTTTGGAAATTGCCACGCTTCGGGTGGACTTTGGGAATGATGCCACCCTGAGGATGGACTTTCGCCAATCTGCGGTTGGACTTCAAAATACATCGCCACACTGCGGGTGGACTTTGGATATGATGCCACCCTGAGGATGGACTTTCGCCAATCTGCGGTTGGACTTCAAAATACATTGCCACACTGCGGGTGGACTTTAAAGAGTTGCCACACTGCGGGTGGACTTTTGATATGATGCCACCCTGAGGATGGACTTTGGCCAGTCTGCGGCTGGACTTTTGCTCACTACGGGAGACCTTCGAGATTTGCCACCCGAAGATGGACTTTGGCCAGTCTACGGCTGGACTTTTGCTCGCTACGGGAGACCTTTGAGATTTGCCACCCGAAGATGGACTTTGGCCAGTCTGCGGCTGGACTTTTGCTCACTACGGGAGACTTTTTGCTCACTACGGGAGACTTTTGCTCACTACGGGAGACTTTTGCTCACTACGGGAGACTTTTGCCCACTGCGGGGGACTTTAGAGATTTGCCACCCGAAGATGGACTTTGGCCAGTCTGCGGCTGGACTTTTGCTCACTACGGGAGACTTTTGCTCACTACGGGAGACTTTTGCTCACTACGGGAGACTTTTGCTCACTACGGGAGACTTTTGCCCACTACGGGGGACTTTTGCTCACTACGGGAGACTTTTGCTCACTACGGGAGACTTTTGCCCACTACGGGGGACTTTTGCTCACTACGGGAGACTTTTGCCCACTGCGGGGGACTTTAGAGATTTGCCACCCGAAGATGGACTTTGGCCAGTCTGCGGCTGGACTTTTGCTCACTACGGGAGACTTTTGCTCACTACGGGAGACTTTTGCTCACTACGGGAGACTTTTGCTCACTACGGGAGACTTTTGCCCACTGCGGGGGACTTTAGAGATTTGCCACCCGAAGATGGACTTTGGCCAGTCTGCGGCTGGACTTTTGCTCACTACGGGAGACTTTTGAAATTTGCCACCCGAAGATGGACTTTGGCCAGTCTACGGCTGGACTTTTGCTCACTACGGGAGACTTTTGCTCACTACGGGAGACTTTTGCCCACTGCGGGGGACTTTTGCCCACTGCGGGGGACTTTAGAGATTTGCCACCCGAAGATGGACTTTGGCCAGTCTGCGGCTGGACTTTTGCTCACTACGGGAGACTTTTGCTCACTACGGGAGACTTTTGCTCACTACGGGAGACTTTTGCTCACTACGGGAGACTTTTGCCCACTACGGGGGACTTTTGCCCACTGCGGGGGACTTTAGAGATTTGCCACCCGAAGATGGACTTTGGCCAGTCTGCGGCTGGACTTTGCATATGGAATTGCATGGTATATTGCCCCATGACACTGGGGATATTATGTCTTGAGTATTGTTGATGAACTGGTGACTGTAAAAGAAATTCCTGACGCGGAAGTGATAAGTCTCTGTTGACTCTGTGGGGAAACACAATGATCGCGAATTCAATATCAAGTAGCCCTGTGGGGATGACATCTCTGTTGGAGAGGAGCGTGAATAATTCATCTGTCCCGAATTATCACCTTTGCCAAAAATAAATTGGACTTTTAGACTTGAGGGCCGTGCCCGGGGATACTCGGACTATTGAGGAACATCCACTCTTATGGATCTGCTGGGGAGGAGAATGATTTATCTGAAATCTTCTAGGGGAATAGGAATTGCCTTAGACCTGTTGGTGATGACAACACCGAGACACGTCCTGCTGAGGAGGAAAGATTTCAAATTGTCTCGTGCTGGGGATCAGTTGCTTCTGTATGGATTTTACCTTAAGAGGATTTTACAAAAGACTTGGCGTCTTTAAACTCTTAGGTATCATAACGACTACATGATTCAGTGTAACAACCTTGCTGAGGAAGTAACCATTGTCAATGCAGATGAGTTTGTATCTGTCAGAAGTGTTGAACGAGATAGTTGACTTGACAAGTAACCACGGTATTCTAGACTCCGGGTAAATGCTTCTGATCGTCTGTCTTCGGGAAAGAATGAATTCTCGTACTATTAGGGTGGCCTGCCCCAGTATGAGTACTTGAATAGTTTTGCTCTTGACTGACTAATCTTCGCTCTTGGAGGGATTTGAATCTCGAGGTGATTGCCCCAGTTTAGCTGAAATTTGAAGGGATTGCTCAACATAACTGCCCCAGATTGGCTCAGTACTTTAATTTTGAAGAGATTGCTCGATGTGACTGCCCCGGATTAGCTGGCTCTTACCATGACTAACTGGGGAGATCTCTGCTCAATGAAGCTTTATTCGGATAAGTGCACCTTGACGTGACAGTCTTTCAGAAGTTTTAGACTCCTCAACCTGGCAAGCTTGAGCTTCTGGATTGAATTTCCGTATGTGAACCAATTATGATGCTCAACAAATGTATGCAAGTGAGAAAATGTTTATTCTTAGAATGAAGATCCTAATTCAACAAACATGTTAATCTTGAAATTTTGAAAACGGATCGTTAACCTTTATGAGCATATCACTGGTTAAAATACGACCTTTATTTGAATGAAAGTATGTACATGCAATACCAATAAATGTCTTTTAGCACAACTCATAGGAGTCAGGAACGCGGTCTCGTGGTAGTATGCTCTCAAATTAACCCTGTTTCAGTTAGGACTTTCAAGGGTTGTATCGTGGCCTGGTTCACGGTTGTAGAAACAAAGGATATAGGCTCAAAGTTTATTTGTGCCCACCCGCTCTTCGTGATGTTCTCCATTCCTATGTTCAGCTAGTTTTCACAAGCATTCACCTTTCATAAGGGTTTCGTGTTGATTGAGGAACCATTGCTGCTATCCGTTCAAGCACCAATCAGGTTATTGTTGAGAGTCAGTCACTCCTCTATCTTTTGTGTTTATGCCACACGACTTTGTTCTTATTTGAGGATCTTTCTTGGTGATCCTTTCGGTCTTTCGTTTTTGCGTTATTTTGCTTATCCCTAACTTTTGCCTGGACTGATTCTTGTGAATCTTCGATTGTGAAGTCCAGCGGGATGCCCTAACTTTTTCCTAAGTCGCTTGTTTTCAAGTTTCGACTTAGCGGGCCTTTTTTCTTCTTTTTCTTTTTGTATTTTTGAACAAGTCGCGTGACATTGTTTGTCTTGATTGCTTCACGAGGGTTGTGACTGCCTCATTTTGTGGTCGACGAAGGATAACCATTGTGGTTGTCAATCTTTGGACCTTTTGACTTGGATAACCATTGTGGTTTCGGGTCTTTGGACCTCTTGATTAGCATAGTAGGATGCAATGGATCTTCAGATACACTTCTTTATGAAAGTCTGAACGCTCGGTCTGACTAGCTGACGTCTACCCTGCCCCTGGGTTACATGTGAGGGTTTTTTATGTGAAAAGAAACTCCTACTTCAAGGCTCGAAGGGGTTAGCAAGGGTTTATCTTCCTTATATCTCCTGTGTTTAGGATTTGAAACAATGCCTGTACATCGTCAACAGGGTCTTACTTGAGAGCACATAATTAGAGACTTTGCGCTTTTTGTTTCGTCATCCTCCTTTCATAGATTTTAAGCATGACAGTTGGTATTGCGATATACATATGCAAAATTATAAGGGAATGCAAATGAATTTACTTCAAGAAAAACATGTGAGTTTTATTATTTCTAACATTCAAAAGCAAACAAATTTCATACTTGTAGACAAATGTTTAACACATAAAAGAAACTACAAATGGAAATGCAGTAAAGAAACTGAATATTGCCATAGTTGAGGAGGCTTGGCTCCGTCTGGACCTGTCAGTCTTGGATACTTTCAACGATCAATAGCTCTTTTCACAGCCTTGTGATCTTCAATTTGCAGTTGCATGCCCAACCATGGCAGTAATACTTCCTCTTCTAGTTATTCTGACTCTGACACGAGACATCTGAAGAAAAGAGTGAAGCTGGGGAGTAAAGTTGCCCCAGAAGTTTGCTCGGAAAGACCTGACGATCTTCTGCCTACGTATCTCCATTGACTGATGACCAATGAAGAATCAGAGCGACGTAGTTCCCCTCAATAGGGATGAAAAACGAACAATGAAGAAAGGCAATCACATAAATGCCATCACTGAGAGTATTTGAATACTGCTGGCTTTATTTGCTTCATGAATACCCTGGTGTCCTGGGTGGTCAGCTTGAAGACTTCAGCTTAACGTGAACCATCTGGTAGAACGACCGTGACACCAGTTCCATTATGACTAGGCATCGGATTATGAAGTACATTGGGGAGAGGAGCGAAATTGATCGCCTTGGAGTCAACTAGGTCCTGTACCTTGTTCTGAAAAGCCCAACATTTCTCAATACTGTGCCCCTGGGCACCTGAATGGAATTCGCACCTGGCGTTAGCATCAAAATTCGGAGGTAGATTGTCAGGAGCGGGAGGTCTCATGGTGCGAAGCTCAACCAAGTTCAACTTTAGCAGCTCTGGAAGCAATACAGCATACGGGCATGGGACGGGGTCGAGTCTGCGGTTTCTCGCTCTTGTTCTTTCTTGGAACGGTCTCTGTACCTGTTGTTGCTGACCCTGTGGACTCTCTTGGGAAGCTGAAATTGGATGCCGACAAACGACATCTGAAGGGAAGAAGTTGATAAATGAAGTTGATAAATAAGGTTGCTCGGAAAGATCTTGCACGATCTCCTGCCTACGTATCTCCATTGACCAATGGAGAATCAGAGCAGCGTAGTTCCCCTCAATAGGGATGAAAATAGCTTCGTTCAAAATTTCCATAACCAAACTCATCTGAGTCTTCATCTGGTTGACTCCCTCTTTCAATAGTTTCTGATTCTGAAATAAAGCTTATACTTCTGCCCTGAATGGCCTCAGCTGGGTCTTCCTTTCAGTTACCTCCGCCCGGAGTTGCTTCAGATACATACTTTGATGACTGTGATTCAAGTTGTCCATTCTGATGAGAAACCAAGTCTGGAAAAGAATCTGTCTCTGAACACCTGTCAAGAATGCAAGGATGTATGCAAATGCCATGTTCAGTTATTTCTGAGGAATCTATCTGCTTTGATTCAAGTTTTGACACAGAAAAATCTAACAGCATGATTCAGATATGCGATCCTCGGAAATAACTGAACATGTGTGCAGAAATGATATGATGTCGTGTATGCAATAGGCATGTGATCAATGATCTGATGTTGGTGTCGGTGCATGGTCTCAAAATCCAGATATCACAATAATCATCCCTCTGATCCGGGGTCCATAACTTAAGAACAGAAATCCAGATCACAAAACTGAATCAAAGGCAGAGTGGGTATGCTGAAGGTACCAGGGTTCCTGCAAACCTGTAAACCCCTCCCAATCTCACGGGTGTTGCTACTCGGGTCAACATCACGGACTCTCAAAGCCGAATAGCAATAATACGTTCACCATCTCCGAGAAATGACCAGATCAGGGGATCGGTTTGGCATTATGTACTACTCAGGGAGGTCTCAGTTGAGTCCGGAAAAACAAGCATCCCTCATAAGTCTCCAGCTTCAAGCACTGAATCGAGAAACAATAGTACATTCATCCCGAAGGGTACAATACTATCGTCATACGAACAGTTTGCTTTAACTGAATTCCTATGAGAGAACCAGGCCATCCTATGCGAGTTCCCAATGGACCCTCGGATGCGAGTGGGTTTGCCAACAAATGTGGTCTGCCACTGTCATCACTGGAGAGGGGTGTTTCCATTAAGGTCCTCGAAGATCGGTCACCAGATGCACATAACTATCAAGGTCGTACCCTGAAGTGAGGTAATCCCCACACAGAATAGTTCCAAGACGGTCGCAATCTGGGTGTGGAACACATCGCCACTCATCATGGTGAGATACCATAAGAGTACAATGTCTGTCCACGCTAATCCTATGGTGCACTCAAGCCGGGTATTTGGCTTATCTCACAGTAACTCCCAACCCACAGAAAAAATGAAAACCAGCACAGCCAGACAGTCCAGTATAATATGATGCATGGAAAATAAAATACTGAAAGCGGTAAATAAGTGCGATAAAGTAAAGCTGTAAATAAAACTGTAAATAAAACAGTAAAGCTAAACTAAAGCACACAACAGCAAACAAACACCCAAAGAAGCAAAACCAAACAGGCGCTAGGATTGACTCTACAAGGGAAACCGGAAGAATCAGGTTAAGTCCCCAGCAGAGTCGCCAGCTGTCGCTCCCGGGATTTTCATCCTAGTACAAACGCGAAAGTGGCGCGGAAAGGTAGAGTCGCCAGCCAGACATTTTTATCCCGAATGAATGGGAAAGGTAATGTTGCACAAACCTGAGGAAGAAGGAAAAGGACGAGGCCTTGCGAACCAAAGATCGGGGTTCGGGAGTCGGTTACGACCTGGGAAGGTATTAGCACCCCAGATCGTCCGTCGTACCCGACGGGATCCACGCTTGCTTATTTTGTTTCAATGGGTGAGAAAATACGAATGCTGCTGAATAAAACCGCTACTGGAATAAAGGGAATGGAAAATGAGAAATGAACTGAAATGAGAATGAAAAGAAAGGGGGAAATGTAGGGAAAATAAAGAATGTGCTCGAACGGGCCCTACCCCGCTGCCTACGTACCTCATCGGGATAATGAGGATCAGAGTCGACGTAGTTCGCCTAACCTAGGCTTACATTCGCTTGTGGTTTTTAGGATGACGTTGCCATAGCTCTAGCTTAGGTGTTACCGGCTCTGACACGAGGGTGTTTACCGTATCGCTGTTTGAACTGTCGAGACAAGTCATGAAGAGTATGAGATGAGAAAGAAGACGTGACTTCTTGGTTTGTTGTTTTTTAGAAGAAATGTTTTGAATTTTTGTTTGTGAACTGTCTTGTACTAAGACCTATCCATCGCGGGAAGTATTTACACCTCGCCCCGAAACAGGACGCGTATAAACACTCCGCAACAAAGTCTCGTGTCGTACAAGATTGTTCGGTTTTTATTAAGTGTTTTATTGCTTTTCTTTTGAGATGAGAAAGAATGACTCAAATGGAAAAGGAAAAAACTAAGGGGGACTAAGACACAACCCTAAGTTATTGATTTATTTACAAGGTGATCCTAGTGGTTAGTGAGGTTTTCTATTCCTAATGGAAAAAGGAAAAGAAACAAAGGAAAAAGGATGCAACTTACTTCCTAAGGAAGATAAGTTGGTCCTAACAAGGGGGAATCCTACCAAACACAAATATGGAAGGAAAAATGAGTAGAATGCATAAAAGAAATGCATAAAAAATAAGGGATAAAGTGAAGTAAACTTACCTCAATCTTCCCCACTACAAAACAAGTGGTTAGTGCACATTTTTATTAAAAAAGAATAAGGCAAAACTCACATTAATTAAATCCTAATTAAACTTGGACCTAAACTAGACTCTATTTAATCCTAAGGGAACTAGAAAAACTAAGACAAAAAAATACAGCACCTATTACAGCCCCTATTACACAAACAGCCATGAAAACAATGCATGATACAACCCAGCTTTTTACAGCCAGCATACAGCACGAACAAGTAGGTGTAGAAGGTCAAATGCAGCATGCACACAACAAACAAATTTTACAGCAGCTATATACAAAAACAGCTATGAAATGCAAAATTCAGAATTGGTTATTTTCATTTTTTATACACAAACTCAAATAAAAATGCACCAATATCAACATATACATGCCTTTGAACATGGATCAACATACATAAATGGAAGAACATGAACATTTAGGATTATTCAAGAATGCATCATGTGGATTATGCGACAAGTAATGCACAAAGTAGCATATAAACATGCATATGAACATGGCATTTGAACATGATGATCATTTATTATGAACATGCAACATGATAGTTCAACAAACACATTAAACTCAATGCAAAATTCAGAATTGAATTGATATGAATGCTATGATCAAGTATGCAAACAAATGCAACCAAATGCACATATATACATGATTATGCAAAATGCAACATTATCTTGACATAATGGAAATGCAAAATGATTTAATGCCATGCGAACATATAAAACAGAATGCAACATGATTATTACATGTCAAATAATGCACAAACATAGCAACAAAAATGCAAGAAACCAATATATGCACAAAGAACACACAAAATGCCTATTATGCGACATAAACGGAATCGTGTCGAAACGACTCGAAATGGGGGAACTAGCTACTGGAAATGGACTAAAAAATTCCCTAAAATTACTACCTAAACATGCATGAACATTAGGGGCACTAGGACTTAGGGCTAAGCAATCCAAGGAACCAAGAACACAAAAATCATCAGCGTTAACCGGTTAACCATATAGGTTAACCGGTTAACGGACCTGAAACAGAAGCAAACTGGCCAAAAAACGCATGTGTTAACCGGTTAACCATATGCGTTAACCGGTTAACACTGACCAGAATTGAAAAAACAGCTTTTAAAATAAGTGCTTTTGGCCACCAACTTGCTTCTAATGATCCCTAACATCTAAGAACACACTAACACTAATTTCGACTTATTCGGAGCTTTTTTACACATGCTAGCCTACATCTATTAACACTTTAAAACTAATTCAACAAAAATCACAAAAATGCAAACAACACATAATCGACGGAATTAATTCAAGCAAAGCGAAAAGCACTTAAAGAATGCCGAAACGGCGAGATGAAGAGAATAACTTAAAGAAGAAGTGATTAAGATCACCAACCTACGAAGCGGAGGATTGCTTCGGTAATTGTTGCAAGTATCGAAGCTTGAATCGAAGAGAAAACCGAAAACCGAGAAACCGCAAAATAAATGCGTTCTTGAGCTTGAATCTTTGGTGCGCTTCCGATAATCCGAAATCTTCAACAAAATCACTAGCTTCTTCTTCTACGATCCACCATTAATGGAGGTTGGAGGCTTAAGCTTCAAGATCTTCAAGTTTCAATGTGAAACTTGAAGAGCTTATTTGAAAAAAGCTTTGGTGAAAGGGAGAGGAAAAGTGAGAGAGAAAAAGTGATTAATTTGGAAAAAATGGTGGGAACCTTTTGCATTGAAGTGATTAAGGGTTATATAGAGGCTAGGCTTGGAGCTAGGTTTGGAATGGAATGAGGTTTGGGGCCCAAAAAATAGGTTTGGGATCCAAAATTAGGTTTGGAAGTTAGTTAGGGTTAGGGTTGGAAAATGGAATATTCCTTGGAATATTCCTTGGAATACTCTAGAACATTCCTTGGAATACTCTAGAACATTCCTTGGAATACTCTAGAAGATGGTGGAAGGTGGTGGAAGTTTCCAAGGGAAATGGAGTGGAATTGAAGTGGAAAAATGAGATGGAAAGAATGAAAGGAAGTGTGGAAAGAAAGTGGAAGGAAAAGCGGAAAGAAAAGGGGAGGAAAGTGGTGAATTCTTCCTTTTTAATGGGTTAGCTTGAAAGTGGTGTGGATTATTTTTGGTACATCATTTTCTCTCGAACTCCAATGTTTGCCAAGCCTCGATCAACCACACACCTCATGCAAAGGACGATGAATGACTTATTTATTTTTTCAAATGCGATGCGATGATATGCGGAATGATGCAAGAATGAAGCGTGAATCGCTCGAGGTTGATGATAAATAAGAGGGCAAATTTTGGGGTGTTACAGGAGTGACCTAGTGCAGAAGACAAATTTAGCTAACCACAGAGTAAGGAAAGCAATGTGCTCTCTGTCAGAGACTTCCTCATTGTCTTTGCCTTGATGATGAGTAATAAAAACAGAATATCCATCATTCTTGGTGTCGAAGCCTATGGGGTCTTTGTTTAAATGTTCAGGGTTAAAAATTTCTCCTAAAGGACTGAGGCCAGTAATGGCTGCTATGTCGAATAGGGTAGGAGTAACCATACCACAGGGTAGGTGGAAAGTGTTGAATGTACTATCCCAGAAGTACAAAGAGGCCAGCAGCATGTTCTGGCAATAGCGTGGACCTTCCTTCGACAGTTGGATCAGGTCATAGATGCCAGTTTTCTTCCAGAATTTCTCTTTGACTTTTTCGACCCTAGTGAGCCAAGCTAAATAGTCGAAAGGATCTTTCGTCAGGGGAGGACTCCTAAAAATCCTAGTTTGATTCAAATAAGACAGATCTATTTCTGTCGAAGCTATGGGAATTTCAGGTTTTTTGGATGTTGTTTCGACAGGCCTAGGGTTCTTATTAGCAGATATGGGTTTGGAACCAGAATAACAGGGATAAAAGTCTTTCAAACGATTAGGATCAGCACTAGGATCAAAAATGGGGCCTAGCATGGCATGATGAACTCCAGAAACTGAGATAGGAATCATTACCTGAGACCTGTAGATGCTTGCTTTCTCCCTTTCATTTGGGGGTTCTGGGATGTATTGTTGTTGCTGCATTTGTATGGGCCCAGATAGTGTATGAGCAAGAGGAAGATTAGTTGTTTTCTTTGTCTTCTTGGCACTGCGATCAGCAACAGTTTTTGGAGGAGCCATTGATGTGAGAAGATGAGAAGTTTGAAGGAGCAGAAGCTTTGAAAGGGGTTTTTAATGGAGTTTCTGCGTTTAGGTAGGAGAAGAATTTTGAGAAGGTGAAAAAGGAAAAAAGTTTTTTGAAGTTGGTATTTATAGAAAAATTGAACTAATAATGGGAGAACTGAAAAGACTTGTCAGTTGGGAAAATGGAAACATGCGTTTTTGATCCATTGGTGGTGATTGAAAGTGACGGTTGGTAGGGAGCCATGATTTAGCTAAAATATAGGGTCATGGGAGATTGTGTAAACGTGGGCTAGACGTGACATTTTTCAGAAAGTGGAAATCATGGTGTTTTCTTGGGACTCAACAAAGTCACTTTATAATAAATGAGACTGACAGGATGTCAAAGGTCATTTCGACAGCAAAAGATATTTCTCCAAGAATAGTCGAAAACATCTTTGCTGGGGGGCAATTTGTAAGCTCATAATTTCGACATGTTGAAATTTAGATCTTGAAGCCATCTCTGTCAAAGAATGATGAAAGAAAAGAAATTCAAGAGATGCTGACAAGGTTAAAGGCTCCAATGCTTCGACAAAAGGACAAATAGTATTCTGGCAGGATAAGTTTGGGAAACTGTTTGTAGCTAGGAATTCGACAGAATAAGGTTGTCTTTCGACATTTCGACAGAGAAGAGTTGTTTTGACAGAATCATTATTTGGCAGGTTTTGAAAGGGTTGTTTCTTCTTTAAAGGCTTCGACAGATTGAAGAGGTGCAAGGTTTTGTCACCAAAGGGGAGAATTCAAGTTTAAACGTTGTAACCTTTGACAGTTGGACACATGGAAGGTTCAGGAAAAGAAGTTACATGCAGGCTGACACTTGTCATTTATTTATGATTTTTCCGTTCTAGGCAGTTACTTTATTTGTGTATAAATAGAATAGTTTGTGTTTAGAATAGGTGTGTGAAAACTTATACAAAAATTCCTGTAAATACTCTAAGTACCCAGTGTGAGAGAAAATGAGTTTGATATTTGGAACCATGTACGTTTGAACACCATTTATCCTTTAAGTTATTTAAATTGTCAGTTTATTCATCAAGTTTATTTCATTTTTAAGCTTTATTTACTTTTCTGCAAGTTATAGCTTTCGACAATTCTTCTTGTTTTTGTTTAAAACTTCAACTTTATTTTGTTTTCTAAACTTAAATTTTACTTTACTTTCAAAATCAAAGTTACTAACACTTTGACAGTATTGACAAAACAAACCATAAATCAATTGCAAACACTAAGAGTAGTTCGACAGAATAATTGCACATGTGTCCTAGGACTTGTTTGGTTGGTCCTGCAAGTAACCCAGTTTTCTGAGAAATTGGTTAACCAGAGGTTGTTCGCCAGAAATCACCGCGAACACTTTCAACATAAACAGTTTATTTGAAGATTTAAATTAATCTAATGGCGCTGATTGTAGAAGGTCTTGAAGACTCAATTTACATTGAATACAAATATTGAAAAATATAGTTTATATATTTAGAGATATTTTAGGAGTTTTTATATTTGAAGATCTTCTTGTATATTTTATAGCGGATTTTTCTGCATTATTTGTAGCAGCTATTTCTATGATTGTTTTGGCCCAAGTCCAGTTGGGAATAGGTTATAAAAGAAAAAATGTAAGCAAGTTTAGAACCAACCAACCGTTCAAAATGTAAACATTATTAGGGTTGAGTTCTTGTGTAGTAGTACGCATCAATGAACCTTGTTGTGGTTGTGTATTTGTAAACCTAGAAGCTGCTACGCAAGAAGTGGATTGTACTTAACTAAAGCTGCGAAGAAAGGTTAATGTATTGCAATGGAAGTGTGTCTTCTATTTTGAATTGTTGTATAGGTTTGAATTCGTCAATATCAGCAACTGAGAGTTAAGAACTATGAGACATCACTGAGGTGATTGGAAGTGAGGATGAGTTTCTCATATTTAGAAGTTCCTAATCAGAAGTTACATTAGTAATGATTAAGTGAGAAGACTGTAAATTGTAGGTGTGTGCTGAGAAGTCTTTGAATTGATACTACATAGTGGATTTCCTTCCTGGCTTGGTAGCCTCCAAAGTAGATTAGTTTGATCGAACTGGGTTAACAATTCTGTTGTGATCTTTATAGCTTTTCTTTCTTTATTTTATGCAATACCTGAACTCAATGTCCTATCAGATGTTGCAACATCCTAAAGAATGTTTGACTCTGATATATTTGAATTTTTAAGTACTGATGTGTATGCCTTACCATGGTTATAAGTAACAGATAAGATGTCTTAATATCATAGTCGACATCTGAGTCTGTCATACCATAATTTCAATGAGGATTGATCAAGAAGTTGGAGCAGTGCATCACCTCCTAAGCAAAAAGGGAACCAAATTAGGATTTCTAGTTCAAGAGGTCTCCTGATGAAATTTTTATTCAAAATTGATCTCAAGGTTTATATATGCAATCAAGTATCTAAGTATGAAATATTCTCCATTGGATCACTTCAGAAGGTTTCTAATTGGTCAGTTACTTGAAAATCAAGAAATTGGGGAAAAGTCAATTGTGTAGAGGAAAAAGTCAACTCCTAACTTTTTAAGGCCAAATTCATGTTCCACAAGTAAAATATGATCAATGGTTGAAATTTGATCAATAAAAGTCAAGAGATCAAGGAAAAATCAAGAAATCACAAAACTGCCCAAAATAGAAAGTTAGGGTTTCTAAATAAGGCAACTTTTGGCATTTTGGCACTTCACTTCCAAGCATTCTTTCTTCAAGATAAAGGCTTCAAACTTCAGGCCTAAGTTTATCCAATTAAATATCACATCCTAAGCTTCAAATCCATAGCAAGAACATCTCCATTGGATCAAAATTGAGGGAGATATGATCAATCAAAGTTTGACAAAATTAGGGCAATTTTGCTAGGAAATCAAGTCATGGGTGTGCCAGATGCCTGACAATTAATCAAACACATGGTGCGCCAACTTCATTGCCATTTTCTCCATCAAGAATGTTTCAAATGAAATTTTTATGAACATCAAAGTTGTTCATCTTGATCTCCTCTACAATTTTCATGTCTAGAGATGTTTCATTTGATCAATGGTTTGGAAGTTATGAGGCTTCAAAGAGGAGGTCATGAAGCTGAATGTTCATGGGCATATTGTCCAAGACACACCCACCTCTAGATGGCCCATGCATGCAATCATGTTCAAGAAAGATCATTGGCATTTTTGGGTGAACTATAGGCTTCATCTCATCTTGAATTGAGCTTCAACATTGTTCTATGTTATTTCCTCAATCCAAAGACACCAAAAGTTCATCATTTCATCTTAAATATGTTTCTAGGCTGCCAAGACAAAGTGATTCATGACTTTTTCTTGTTTGATTCACATACACATACATCAGACACATTCATTCTTTGCCACATTAAGCCAAATAAAGTTCTCATACCCATGCACCTATATCATTTATCATGTACCAAAGAGGAATTTCAAAATAGCTTGCACCATAAGCTTTATGTTGCTGCAGTAAACATTGCATCAGCCACCTTGGATCATTCTCCTCACCATAATCACCATGAGTCTTCATACACATGAACAACACCACACGAGCCAATTCTTCATTTCTCATTTTTTAAATTTTCTCTCACACTACATTTTGGTCTAGACACCACTAACCATGGTTGTAACTGTCAACTCTGGTAGTTAGATCTTAACTCAGCATATATAAGCCTTGCGCTAATAGAAATTTGGAAGCTACACTTCATTCTCTCATATTTTCTCACAAAATCATAAAAATTCTCTCTACAAAACACTCTAAATCACACGAGTTTTCCTTCATTTCTCATCATAAATCTCATCAATTCTTCATTATCAACCTCTTCTAAACAAGATCAAGCAAAGAACTGAGCAAATTCTCAAGCATGACTTTGAGTACAGATTGAATTTATTCTGTTTTCTTCAAAAATCAAAGTAACAAAGCATTTATTTTTCTCCTTAGAAGTTCAAGAACAAGCTAGGACCTGTGGATTTCTTCTATTTCAGGTTTCTTCATAGCTTCAAGTTTGAACTTCTCCATGATTTTTTCCTTGGTTTCATTGATTTAGACTTAGTTTATTGTTGGATTTGAGCTTAATAGAAGCTATTGGACCTCTGTTTAGTTGATAAGCCTTTAGAGGCTTAGATCCATATTTTAGGGCAAATATTCATGTCTTTGATTCTCCTTGTTCATGCATGATTTGTGTGTTTTGTTTTTGTACTTGGAATGTACTTAAGGCCAGCTTTTGATTGGTACCATTTTTATGCATTTTTGGAAGATTTTTTAGTTGCAGTTTGCCGAAGATGGCCGGAGAAGATGACCGGAGGTTCTTATCCGGCCGGTGAGGGTTTGGCTAAGGTTTATGATCAGGTTATATCGTGTCTGTTAGATCTTCATTCTTGAAAACTCTAGATGAGGCCATAAAATTAATGAATGTGTTGCCTCTCACGTGCTATCTTTATTCATAAGTCTGAATTTGACTTGATTTGGTGTGTGTGCGTGTATGCTTGATATCATATGCTTTCATTGTGAAACATTGATGCAACGTAATTTCTTGATAATCTTTGTTTGAAGTGATCTGATGGTTTGTAATGAGTCAACATTTGGACTAAGGTCCACTGAAACTTTATAAACTCAACGCTTTTATGGACTAAACTCTTGCGTGTTATTCACACACCCACGCATAAGCCCAACACACTTTTGAACTATTATTTTTCTAAACCTACACCCCCTGGCATTTTTATTTTGGTTTCAATTTTTATTTTACATACTTTTTAAATTTATTTTATTAAAAATACTTTGCACACATAAAAATTCCACATAAATTATCATTGCATCTTAATTCATTTTACTAATTTTCCATATTTTTATTTTCTGATTTTGTTAATTTTAAATTTTATTTGGATTTTCATTTTTATTTCTTTTTCAATTGATTTCTTCTTTGATAGTTGAACTTTCTCATATCCTTTCTCTTAACTCCTAAATAGTTTTTCATCCATTCTTTTTGCATTGATCAAAGGATATATCAAAGCTTCAAAAAACATTTTTATTTCATTTTTAAAGTCATTTTATCTTTCCTTCTTGAACCATACTTTTGTGCATTTTTTGGTTTGTTTCAATATGACTTTGAGGTCTCTTTTGACCTAGTTTTCATTTGAACTCTGTAATGATCTTTTAACATGTGTTTTGGTTCTGACTTAGGTCTTTCGAGATAAATTTTTATAATTTTTACAAGTTGTTTGCTATTTGTTTGATACCTTGTAATTGAAGTAAACTTGTGCCATTATTTGAGATTACTTGGGTGAGATTATAGGTAATTTTTAGACACTTTATAATTCATCTCTTGCATATTATAGGCCATGTTGGTTTGTGTTTGAATTTGGTTTGTGTTTGTACATTATGCCTTGTACTTTGACCTAATTTTACACTTCATCTCTTCTTATGCTTAACATGGTTTGTGTTTGCATTAAGTATGATCATCCAACCATATCATATGCATCTCATATTATGTATGCTACTGGCACATACTCATATGCATTCATTCTTGTATGTCATCATCCATTTCTGACTTGCATCTCCAGTAATTGTCATATGTTCCTTATGTGACATCTTTTGCCTACTTGCTTGAATTGTCTTGACATATTTTACATATGAACTTGGTATGATCATACATATATACGCATAACCTCATATTTTTCATATGCTACTGACTTGCATTCATTTGCATCCATTTTTCATCTTGGACTTATAATCTTGACCTGTTTCTTTCTTTTTATATGAACATGAACATGTCTTCTTCTTTTCATCTAATCTCATTATGAACTAACTCATCCATGCCTTGTATGATCATCTAATATCATATTTAGGAACTCTTATAGGTCATTACATTCTGAATTTGATTATTAGACATGCATTCATTCAAGTTATGTGTCATATGCATTCATATTTCATTAGTTGTGCATTATGTGAACTTGTTTGCTTCTTTGACTTACTTTTTGACCTAGTTTGAGTTTCTTTAGGTACCTTAGACCTTTTAGAGATTTGGTAGGATTAGGTTCTGACTTGTAGGGTTCTTATACCTTAGGACCTCTTACTTTTGGTTTCTTAACTTGTTTGAGTTCTCTTTACTTATTTGCAAATATGATTCATTTCACTAACTTTTCAGGGGATATGGTAAGTCATTAGAGTGTGGATGTGCATCCACATTCTAACTTCTTCTCCCATCTTTTAACCTTTCAATTTGTGTTTGATTAAGCATTTAAAGATGCTTTGCTTGTATAATATTTTATCATCCCTCTTTGAAAGAACATATCTTCCGTCTTGGAAGTAAGTTGCTTTCTTATTCTTCTTCATCTTCTTTATTATTCTCTCATTCTCCTTTCTTTTAGAATAGAGTTCTTATACCTCACTAAACCTAGGACATCCAAGCATGATAACTCTTAGGATTGATAGTTCCCCTTTAGTTTTTACCTTTTTCTCTTTTGGGTCTTTCTCTTCTCTCATCTCAAAAATCAAATAAAAAACACCTAATAAAGGTTGAAATAACTTCATGTCTCATGAGCCTTATTCCATTGGGCACTTGAATCTATCCTATCTTGGGGTAATGTGAGAATTTATATCATGATGCACAAGTCTTCAACATGAATTTGTTTCACAAATAATCTAAAAAACACTTATTCATTCAAAAGTAACAACAAAAACACTTAATAAAGAAAATAGGCTAGTGAGCTTAAGCCTTGATCATTGGAACTAAGCTTGGGGGTCTTCTCCATACTTAGTGTGCTTCTTCTTCATTCTATCTTGGAGTGATGTAAGAAGTACACACTCCATTAAGTAAGACTTAAATACACTCTTCTATGCAAACTCTCAAAAAAAATATTCTGAAAACTTCAAACAAACAATAAGTGTCTTTCCTTCAGGAATTTTCTACTCATATCCCTTATTCTAAAAGAAAGAACTTGATCCTACTAGTCATTTGCAAGACGGTATGCACTCGAGCCAGACAAGTCAAACACCTAAGCCTGGGCATAGGTAGTTCAAACCCTAAAAACACAAGCAAGTTGTGTTAGTCTTTTTTAGTCAAACTACGATTTTCTCACTTTTCCATTGCACAAAAGGAATACGTAGGCACAAGCGACGGCGCTTGACGAACACAATCCTTCAGCCTCTTTCCTTGTTCTTCATACCATTTCATCTCCTTATCCTTTCATCACATTTTTCCTTATTTCTTTTCAGTCCTTTCCAGTAGTAGTTGCAGCAGTAGCAGATACCCTTACCCTTTGAAACAGTGCTAGCAAGTGTGGATCCCTTCGGGTACAAAGAGTGATCTGGGTGCTAATACCTTCCCTTTTCATAACCGACACCCTTAATCTTTCTATTTGGTTCGTGAGACCCCACTTTCTACTTCTTTCGGGTTTGTGCAGCATTACCCTTCCTTCGAGATAAAAATGCCTGGCTGGCTACTCTTTCTTTTCTGCGCCACTTTCGCGTATGTACCAGGATGGAAATCCTAGGAGTGACAGATCCAACGTCGAATCACTTTCAAACTAATAAAATGGATTTCACATGCTCCACCTTAGGATTTCCACCGTTTCACCACGTTCATATCCATTCCATTAAACCCAAGCAAAACCTAGTATGTTTCACACTATAAGTCGATTGTCTTACACATTGCAACTTGACCTACCTTAATCCATATCACCACTCCTTTTGATTCACCACATGTTTCCTCTACCATAACATACGAAATCATGACCCTTAAATTTTCCAAACATTGAAATACTTTGGTTTTACTACTTGTGTTTGTGCTCTTTAGGATACATAGTCCTACTTAATTTCTATTTAAGTATGGAGTAGAATAGATGTAGACCTATTTCAACTTAATTTCTGATTAAGTTTGGAGTAGGATAGAAACCTAACGTAAGACTAAATCTTTGCATGTTAACAATTAGGGTAAAAGTCTGGTCCCCTTTATTTTTTTTCTATTTAACTTTGAGTCCCTCTTCTCATCTCCAAATCAAAAAGTAAAAAACACCTAACAAATACAATGTGTATTAGGCGCCACGAGCCTTAAGTACATAGGAAATGATGAGTGGGTGAATACCATACCTCTTCTAGGATACTTTGTGTGTGAGACTCTTGTATCGTTACACAAAGTATTCGCTCATATGTCATAGTCTTTAGCATGATGCACATTACAAACAAAATAATCAAAACACTTTTATAAAAGACAACATACAAACAACACGTATTCTCTAGTCTCACTTCATGCTCATTTGCATATGCTTTGACTTGTCACTTCAGTTCAATAATAAGATGGTAACGCACTCGATTCAGCAAACCTGCAACACCTGAGTTAGAACTTTGGAAATGTCATCATAAAAAACACAAAAACAAATAAACTTCATACCTAGTTAGGAGAACTATGTCTCTCTGATTCTCATACTCGTTGAGATACGTAGTTAGTGGGGTAGGGCCCATTCGAGCAAAATTTATTCTTTTCCCTACATTTTTCCTCTTCTCTTTCCATTCCCGTTCTTTCCCAAGTTCCAGTTTATTAGCAGATGAAGCAGATTATAAAACCCCTTAAGCAGTACAAGCAAGTAAGGATCCCGTCAAGTACGACGGACTTGAAGGGGTGCTAATACCTTCCTTTCACGTATTCGACTCCCTTACCCGTTCTCTCTAGTTTGCAAGACCTTGTTGATTGTACCTAGAGATCAGGATCCGATACGGCTGGCTTTGAGAGCTGATGGGAGACGGTCGGTGAGGAGAAAAAGAGGGGGTGTACCTGCAAGGCACTCCGATGCTAAAGTAAGTAACCAAGCAAAGAGTGGGCAAGTACGAGAAATAGGTCAGAGAATTGAATACCTGACCCTCTCAAATGAGAGGGTTTATATAAGGGGATAAATGGAAGATTATTGGTCCATATTGTGAGGCGTGGATCGAGGAATCCGTAAAAATAGGCAACGGTCTAGACTAGCCGTTAGGGAACTTCGTCGTGGTCGGTATGCTTATGCTCGACAGAGACCACTATTCCTAATTTTGCTCGGCGTCGAGCATATCTGTTGGATTTGTTTGCTTGGCCCAATTAGGGGGATTGGGCTAGTCCAGAACAGGAGCCCCCCAAGTTACTGCTCGTGTGGAAGAGAAGTGACTTAGAAGTGATTTTGTGCTCGGCGATGAGCAGTGTTAAGGCTAGGAATTTATGCTGTAGATCTTTGAGGAACGGGCAGCTGGTACGTTGCTCGACAGGGGAATGTGAAACAAAAAGCTGGAATATCTGGGAATTTGCGCTTATTAATGATTTGACGGCTAGCCTAGGGGCTAACATGTAGGGGTCACGTGTGCTTGCACGTGTTTTCCCTCTTATAAATAGGGTTCTCAGGGCCCATTCTGAACTTTTCGCTTCATCTTCTTCTCCGACACTCTGCTCGTTCAACTGCCACCACTTCAGTCGTCGACCACCGCATCTTTTTGCCGACCACCACTTCCAGAACGCATTTCTTCTTCAAGAATGTCTTCCCAAGCGCAAGGTACGGTTCTTTTTCGCCGTTTTAGGTGTTTATAGCTTAGGTTTTGAAGAAATGCATGTGGTCTAGGATAGTTTTGACGGTAGTCTTATATTTAGAATCGGTAAACTTTAGGACTTCTGCCACCGTAGTCGGTCGGTTTGTCAAACCCTAATTCGTGGTCGACATAAGTGTTGGTCGACCTTGATTTGGGATTTGACAAATATCTAGGTTAGATCCGTAATTTACGATGTTGGGCGTAAGCCGTCGCTCCGAGCGATGGTCAGCCAGGGCTATAGCTCGGGACCTAGTCCCTGAGGTGGTGCGCGCCCTTTCACTTGTCGAGCGGTGGAAGGGTGGATTTGATATTCTTAATCGAATTCACTGACACCTTTCCTCTGCTTTTCAGGTGAAAACTCGCTAGTGGATCCATTGGACGTGTCTTCGGAAGAGACGTCCTCGGAAGATTCAGGGTCATCTGCGTCCGACCAGATGAGGGTCTCACCCGAAGAATGGGTGGTGGAAGATTTGCTGGACAAGGTGTCCTCATTTTCGAGACCCCGAAAAGAGCCGTTACCCGTCGTCGGCGACCCTGCTGATTGGGTCATAACCTGCCCGGGAAACAATGACCGCATCTTCTCAGATTTCCGGGGTCGGGCGTTCTCCATGTATGAATATGCAGTCTCGGTCCTGGGGGTTACTTTGCCCTTCAGTGATTTTGTGAGTGTCGTGCTCGGGCACCTATGTGTTGCCCCTTCCCAATTGCATCCCAATTCGTACGCGTTCTTGAGAGCGTTTGAGATGATGTGCGCCCATCTGGGTGTTGGTGCCACGCTTCCTCTGTTTTTCCGTCTGTTCTCCCTGCAGCGCCAAGTAGGGCGAGGAAACGATCGGAAGGGGTTCGTTTCTTTCAAGAAGAGGACTAAAATCTTCAAGGCCCATTCAGAATCTATCCGGGCCTTTAAAACTGATTACTTTCTGATCAAACCCGTGAGCGCGGTGGCCGTGAGGACAATGAGCTTCCTGGGGATAGACACCGACGAGAATGACGAGCCTAAGCTCGACGATCAAGGGAAGGTGATCCCGAGGAGGCTGTGGTTGTTCCCATTTTCCTGGAACTATGTTCACTATGAGAAACCAGTTGGTGAGTTCGTTCAGGTGGGGGACTCATTGAATGATGATGATGCGGACAGTTTCGAGGCCTTCAGAAGATTGATAGCGTCCCTCACTCCTACCCCCCCCCCCTGCTGGAAGGAAATGGAAAAGTGATGTTTGAGCAGGATGGGGGGAAGCTGTGGGGCGCCATTTGATTAATGTTACCGAATTACTGGCCTGCAGTACCGGGAACGAAGTGTCCGACTACTTTGGTATCTGTTTATCTATATTAGTCAAATTTTCGATTTAACTTTGTCGTCCACGACTGATCTGATTTTCTTTCTTTTTCAGGCTCTCTATCGAACCCACTGGACAAAATTCAAGAACGCCTGCTTCAGCAGCAGAGGAAAAGATCAAGGGTCGTGCAGACCAAGCTGACGGAGACGAGTGGTTCGGGGTCGGGCCCTTGGTCCAAGGCTCTCCGAGCGCCTCGACCGGCTCTCTGATGAAGAAACATAAGTCCGCGGCCACTGTGGACTTGACGGCCAACGCTTCTCCAAAGCCGAAGCATGGGCTGCCTCCGTGCTTCGTAAAACGCAATTTCTTTGAGGGAACGAGCATGGAGGTGGACCGTGCGGATTCATTGTTCTTGGAAGGCATGGATCGTCTTGCCCGGAGCTCATCCCTGGCCCAGGATGCGAGCGCGGTCATGCGGGTCCTGACAATGGCCTGGCTGACGGCCGAAGGGAGTCCTAGACAGGAGCGAGAAATGGGTAGGCTGAAGGAGCAGCTGGCTGCCGCTGAGGCGAAACTGACAACGGCCACCGAAGAGGGTAAAGCCGCGGCCAAGGAGTTGACTGACCGGGCCAACGTCATTGCCAAGTTGGAGGTCGACAAGAAAAGGGTGTTGGAGCAGAATAAAAAGATGAAGGACGCTTTCTGCCCGAAGGAGGACGAGGATGAAGAAACCAAAAATCTGGTAACGAGGGCTCAATTGCTTGCTGGGATCGACCAAGACATGGAAGATCTGAGCTCATCAACTGAGCTCAGCTTCTAGAACGCGGTGGATCAGATGAAGGCTCTCCACCCTGACTTGGCTTTGGATGTTGGTCGAATCAGCTATCTGTACAAGGTAGAAAACGGCCAGATTGTGGTTCCTTCAGACCTGGTGGTAGATGATTCTCAGCCGGGGTCGATTGCTCATCCAGAACAGCCCGAAGCGCAGCCGAAGCAGGAGGAAGCTCGTCAAGAGGAAGATCGCCCGGAAGGCGAGGGTAATTAGTTTCTGGCCTGCGTGCCATATAATTTATTATGTTTCTTTTTGGGGGGCGTGGACCCCTTTGCATGTAATCTTGAACAAGTCGGCCCTTCGGGGTCGCATCTTTAATTTCATATGTACGACCTTGGTGGTCGGTTTCTATATTTCATTTGTTAGTAATGATGCGTCCGTCGGAGGACATATTTTATTCGTTATTTTTACTAAGTGTTTAGTATGCATCTTTGCATTAATTGGGAGTGCTCGAATAAATACGGGGTGCGTATGTGATCTGTTGGTTAGGGGGACCAATCAGATTTTGGAGTTTTTACTCCTGGTCGATGCCCGGGTCAAGGTAATGGCCCGGGCTCCGTGGCTTGAACATCCCATCGCGAGCTGGGGTTCTGCCTGGTCGTGGTACTTAGGAGATGTCGGACTCGTTTGAGTATCCGTTTGTGCGGCATGTTTCTTCTTTCCTTGAAAAGAGATCTTGCTTGACTGTCATTTTTGGGCTGTCGTGCTCGTACCTAGGCACGTAGTTTTCAGTCGGTCCCTTTGCTCCTTGCTTGAAAGTTGAGCAGGGTGGCTTTGTGATTTAGATGTAATATTGTTTGAGTTTCTCGGTGTTCCAAGGCCGAGCAAGCTCTTCCCCGTGTAAATTTTCTAAATAATAGGCTCCGTTCTCAGTTTTTGCTCGGACGCGATACGGGCCCTCCCATTTGGGTGTAAATTTTCCCTCGCGGGGATCTCTGTGATTTCTTCTGAGGACAAGGCTTCCTACCTCGAACGTTCGTCTTATGACCTTAGAATCATATCGAGCGGCTATTTTTTGTTTGAGAACGGTTTCTCGAAGAGCAGCTTCTGACCGAACTTCTTCGATCATGTCGAGCTCGTCCCTCAAGGCTTCGGAGTTGGTGTCTTGGTCCATAGGGGATTCTGCGTGTTTGGACAGGACGTGCATTTCTATAGGGATCACCGCCTCGGTTCCATATGCTAATCGAAATGGGGATTCCCCGGTTGTTGAGTGGGGTGTGGTCCTATATGCCCATATTACGCTGTGTAACTCCTCGACCCAATGCTTTTTATGCTCGTCCAATCTTCATTTTAAACCCCTTAGGATTACTCTATTTGCGGCCTCTGCTTGTCCGACGCGAAATGTTGTTTCGTTCCTAATGATGCGACGAATTCTCTGAAGTGTTTATCCGTGAACTGAGTGTCGTTGTCGGTCACGATGGCGAGCGGTACCCCGAACCGGGCGAGGATGTTTCTCTTGAAGAAACATAGTATGTTGAGCGCAGTGATTTTGGCTACAGCCTCAGCTTCTATCCACTTGGTGAAATAGTCGACGCCCACAATTAAGTACTTATTTTGACCAGATCCGACGACGAATGGTCCTAAGATATCCATCCCCCACCATGCGAATGGCCAAGGTGATGACAGTGATTTCAACTCGGATGGGGGTGCTACGTGCACGTCTCTATGTCGTTGGCATTTGTCGCATCTTTTCACGTGTTCCTTCGCGTCGTGTTGAAGTGTGGGCCAATAATATCCTGCCCGAAGAATTTTTCGAGCCAACGACCTTCTGCCAGGATGTTGCGCGTTGATTCCTTCATGGACTTCTCTCAGTACGTGCGGGACGTTTTCCTCTTCTACGCACCAGAGGAGGGGCGTAGAGAATCCTCGACGATACATTCGTCCACCTACTAGGGAGTACAGGCATGTCCTTCGGCGTATGGTACTGGCCGCTTTTGGGTCGGTCGGTAGTTCTCCCTTAGTTAGGTAGTTAAATACTGGGGTCATCCAGCAGCTTGTGTCGCCCACGAGATTAATGTCTACGTGGACCGATGACTGCCCAATGCTAGGTCGGGGAAGCGTTTTCTGTATGACGGATTTTTTGTTTCCTTTCTTTTTAGTGCTCGCCAATTTGGAAAGGATGTCTGCGCGAATGTTGTTTTCTCACGGGATGTGTTTGACTTCCACACTTCTAAACCGTTTCAGTTCGCCTTTTACGAGGGCCAAATATTTGGCCATGTTATCGTTTTTGGCTTGAAAATCTCCTCGAACTTGGCTCGCGACCAACTGAGAATCCGTGCAGATCGTGATCTCTTCTGCTTCCAAATCGGTCGTGAGCCGTATGCCCGCTAGAAAAGCTTCGTATTCTTCCTGGTTGTTAGAAGTGGGGAAAGATAAAGTTAGGGACACTTCGATGACGTTCCCCTCTTCGTTCTCCAAGATAATTCCAGCTCCGCTACCTGCTGGGCCAGTTGCTCCGTCCACGAAAATAGCCCACCTGGATGAGATTTTTGGCTCTTGCTCGGTGAAAGTAAGTTCAGCCACAAAGTCGGCCAGTGCTTGAGCTTTGAGAGCTTGTCTTCCCTCGAATTTGATGTCAAACTCGGATAGTTCCAACGACCACTTTAACATTCGTCCAGCCATGTCTGGTCGACCAAGCAATTGTCTTATGGGTTGATCGATTCTTACGATGATGGTGTGAGCCAGGAAGTAATGGCGTAGCCTTCTGGCTGCGAGAAGGAGGGCCAAAGCCACCTTTTCTATCTGGAGATATCGAATTTCCGGGCCATGAAGTGCTTTAATTGTAAAATATACGGGCTTTTTCCCCTCGGGTAGGTCGCGCACGAGTGCCGCGCTTACTGCCTCGTTTGCAACGGCGAGGTAGAGATAAAGTATCTCCCCTCCTACGGGTCTAGACAAGACCGGGGGTTCACTCAGTGCCTTTTTTAGGTGGGACAACGCTAGCTCGCACTCCTCTGTCCATTCGAAAGTTGCCTCTTTGCGAAGGAGCTTGTAGAAAGGGAGAGCGTGTTGAGCGGATTTGGCTACGAACCGAGCGAGGGAGGTAAGGACCCCATTTAGTGACTGTATGGATTTTTTAGAAGTAGGTGTTGGGAGTTCCGTGAATGCTCTACATTTGTCGGGGTTGGCCTCGATGCCTCGTTCAGTTAAGTAGAATCCGAGGAATTTCCCTGCTCGGACCCCAAATGTGCATTTTTCAGGGTTGAAACGCATCTTTCATTTTCGTGCCTGATCGAACACTTTTCGTAAGTGGGATGCGTGGTCCATTTCTTGTTGAGATTTGATGATCATATCGTCCATGTATACTTCGAGCATATCTCCAATTTCTGCTCAGAAAACCTTATTCATCATGCGCTGATATGTCGCGCCCGCGTTTTTCAGACCGAAGGGCATAACGTTGTAAAAGTAATTGCCCGATTCGGTCATGAAGACCGTGTATTTTTTGTCAGACACGGCCATGGGTATCTGATTATATCCTGAGTATGCGTCCATGAAGGACAATAGCTTGAAACCGGACGAATTATCGACCAATTTATCGATGTTAGGTAAAGGGTATGCATCTTTCGGGCATGCCCGATTGAGATCGGTATAGTCAACGCACATTCTCCACTTTCCATTAGATTTTTTCACAAGTACAACATTTGAAAGCCATGTCGTGTACCTGGCCTCAGTTACAAATTTAGCCTCTAGGAGGTCTTTAACAGCAGATTCAGCTGCTTCAGTTTTTTCGGTCGACTGTTTCCTTCTGCGTTGAGCGACCGCCTTGTGTGTTGGGTCAATGGAGAGGTGGTGGAAGGCTATCTCGGGGTCGAGCCCCGGCATCTCTGCAGCGCTCCAGGAAAACAGATCTGCGTTCCCTCTGAGGCAAGCTTCCAGCTGTCGCTTCACCAAGTCGGGCATATGTGCCCCGATTTTAACGCACCGAGTTGGGTCCTCTCCCAGAGGAATTAATTCGAACTCTCCATCTGTTATTGGTCAGGATAGCGACTCTGTTGGCTTTTGGACGCCCTCGCTATTGTCCGAGAATCTGCAGTCTAGGTCGATTGAGTCCACCTGGGGGAAAGCCCTGGGAACATCTGGCGAATTTGATGTCGAAGGATTCGGTTGGTATGATATTGAGCTGAGACCCTTCGATGCTGCTTCGAAACACCTGCGAGCAGCGTCGACGTCTCCGTGCAATGTGGAGACCTTCCCTGAAGTAGTGTAATACTTCATCTTCAGGTGAACGGTGGATGGCACGGCGATTAGCTCGGCTAAGGTTGGTCGTCCTAGGATGCATTGGTACAGCGACAGGAAGTCCACGACTAGGAACTAGACCCTGACCGTCATGGCTATCTCACCCGCTCCGAAGGTGACAAATAGATCGACATAGCCCCATGGTCGGGAGACTGCTCCATTGAAACCCTGCAGGTCTGATCCGACGTATGGAGTTAAGTGTGTCTCCTTCAGCTGGAGTGTCGAAAACAACTGGGAGTACATAATATCGCAGGAGCTGCCCTGGTCCACCAGGATTCTTCTCACATCGAAATTTTCCATGCGTTCCCGGACGAGCAGAGGAATGCTGGCGTTGGGCGCCCCTCCCAGAAGCTCCTCCTGGTAAAAGGCAAGGGGTACCGAGCCTTCCCTTGGTGGGTCCAAGGTGGCGTTTTGCGCGGGCCCCCTTGCAATCAGTTGGTCGAATTTTTGTTTTACGGATCCGACCGTGATTTTATTGAACCCTCCTCCCGAGATCACCATTGCGGAAGGAAAAGTTTCCCATGGACTATGGGAGGAGAGGTACCCCAGATTCTCGGCGTGGTCCGGTAGGAAGAAATCCTCCGGGCGATAAATGCTTAGAGCGACCTGCATGTTTGCATCTGTAGGGATGGGTATGGCTTCCTCGACTTTTTGAGTCTCCTGCGCTTCTTGTCGAGGAGTGTCTCTGGATTTGGTGAACTGTTTTAGGTGGCCGTCCTTGATGAGAATCTCGATTGCATCCTTGAGATGGATGCAGTCTTCTGTGTTGTAGCCGTGACTCTTGTGGAATCTGCAATATTTTGTTTTATCTGTGCCCGGTTTGCTGGGTTGTTGCCTCGGAAAACGTACCCCTGCCTGTTTGAATTCCGAATTGGCACATTCAGACAAAATTTTCTCCCTAGAGGCTAGGAGAGGTGTGTACTCGTGGAACCGACCGACGGGTCCTCGGTGCTCCCGCGGTTCACGGGAGGG
Source organism: Lathyrus aphaca (assembly GCA_963966055.1). NCBI lineage: Eukaryota > Viridiplantae > Streptophyta > Magnoliopsida > Fabales > Fabaceae > Lathyrus > Lathyrus aphaca. The sequence goes on from OZ014521.1 coordinate 214,005,276, forward strand.
ATCGTCCTTTCTTTTGTCTCCTCCTCGACGAGATGTCGAAGGTTCATCGACTCGGTGAGGCTTAGCATCTTCGCGGCGTCGAGCGTCTCTTACCGAACTGGCCGCTTGTTTTTCCTCATACTGAATGTAGGCTTGGGCTTTCAGTAAGAACGCGTCGAGGGTGGTCGGGGTTTCAATGTCGACCGCCCGATGAAAATCAGTCGATGGGCGTAATCCTCGTTCCAGCAAATATTTTTTCATGTCGTCGGTCCTGGATACTTGGACCACTTCTTTATTGAACCTTTCGATGTAAGTTCGTAAAGGTTCATCCCTCCCCTGGATGATTGCTTCGAGCGAAGCTTCTGTCTTCGGGTGTCGTCTTGATGCGGTGAAGTGCCTGGAGAACGTGCGCCCAAGTTGTTTCCAGGAGGTGATGGACTCAGTTTCGAGGCTTTTGTACCATGTCATCGCTCATTTCCTCAGCGTCGTAGGAAAAAGGCGACATTTGATTGCCCCCCGTACACCTCGATAGTCGAGCAGTGCATCGATATTCTCGATGTGCTCGTCTGGATCCGTGGTTCCGTCGTACGAGCCTAGCAGTGGGGGCTTCTCCAAACCTCTTGGAAGCCTAGCTGCCATGATTTCAGATGAAAGGGGACCCCGAGCGTCCTCGTCGTCGCTGGAGTTGAACGAAGGAGACCTGTGAACATGTTTCTTCGTTCGCCGGGGAGAGGCAGATCTTGATCTGCTCCTTCTTGATTTTCTTGGAGGAGAAGATCGTGGAGAGGACTGGCGAGGACGTTTGTTTCCTGTTGATTCATCAGCGTGTCCTTTCTTCTTTCTCCTGGCAGGAGAGGGAGTGTGCCCTCTTTGGGGTCTCGCTGGAGACGGTGGTCGACGCGAATTATCTTCGAGACGGGCGATTTTCTCGCCATGGGCGAGGAGCAGCAGGTTTGTCTGATTCAGGATTTCGGCCAGTGCAGCGAAATCTTATCTTGAAGGAGTCGAGGGGAAGAGAGTTTCCGGGCGACTCTCCAGAGGTTGATCGCGATCGGGCGAAGGCGATGTTGTCTTCCCGTCCGGGTGGTCTTGCACAGTTTCCTCGTGTGGAGGAGGATGGATGTTGCTCTCACGTTGTGTGAGAATCATTCCATCATTTGATCGGTTTTCTTGGTTGTCCCGAGCAGCCATGGATCTTGTTAAAACTTTGGTTCCTTGAGGATTTTGAAAGAAGAACGGGGAAATCAGTTTCCCACAGACGGTGCCACCTGATCGTACCTGGAGATCAGGATCCGATACGGCTGGCTTCGAGAGTTGATGGGAAACGGTCGGTGAGGAGAAAAAGAGGGGGTGTACCTGCAAGGCCCTCCGATGCTAAAGTAAGTAACCAAGCAAAGAGTGGGCAAGTACGAGAAATAGGTCAGAGAATTGAATACCTGACCCTCTCAAATGAGAGGGTTTATATGAGGGGCTAAATGGAATATTATTGGTCCATATTGTGAGGCGCGGATCGAGGAATCCGTAAAAATAGGCAACGGTCTAGACTATTCGTTAGGGAACTTCGTCGTGGTCGGTATGCTTATGCTCGACAGAGACCATTATTCCTAATTTTTCTCGGCGTCGAGCATATCTGTTGGATTTGTTTGCTTGGCCCAATTAGGGGGATTGGGCTAGTCCAGAACACTTGTTCTTTCTTTTTCTCCCAAGTTTGTGTAGCATTACCTTTCCCTTTCCTTGGGATAAAGATGTCTGGTTGTCGACTCTTCTTCTTTTTTTCGTGCCACTTTCGCATTTGTACTAGGATGAAAATCACGGGAGCAACACTTTACACATTTATTTGCAACTCTTATTTTTTATCTGCTTTACAAAATGACGTTTTCAATACTGATTTGTCTTTTCTTTAAATTAAAATGAATTTACTTTACTTTTATTTTTCAAAGTAAAATTTGCAATTTTCCTTGGTCTGTGAATGTAAAAGGAAATCCTTCAGTTGCACCAAAAGCAACCAACTTCTGGAGTATCCCACGAGGATGAACTTGTGTCTCCCCACATAGCCATGTCTCTAGAAATCAACAGCAACAAGAGCACCCCTCTATAATGATAAATCCAACCAAGTAATAGTGATATTACCATCTCCAGATCGGCCCAGTATTCTCTGTCTTGTCAACTTGTGTGTCGTGTCTATTTTGTTAGCATACACATTCATTCATACATTTATAATCATATTTGCATTCACATTTTTCATAATCATAGTCGCATTCATCCCACGTGATAAAGAGTCTTCTCTTCAGTTCTTTCCTGGATAGAATGTCAGTTTTCAAGCTTTGATAACTTGAACATCTACAGCAACGCTGTAACCAAGCCTTTGTAACCTTAAGATTACTGACAGGATGAACAACCTGGCATCTTAGGATCAAAATTTCGGGTATTCTAAGGTATTTAATCCTCTTGTACCTCGAATCCATCAATGCTTTCACCATTAGAATCTTCGGGTCCAAGAAGATTAAATAGGGGCATCTGTCATACACTATATTTTGACCCTAAGATGTGTACCTCATCAGAAGAAATCCACTTACCAAAGGACTGTGTCAGACTGGTCTGGACAGTATCCCTGCAATGAATAACAATTATTGAGTTCCTCAGAGGATTCAGGAAAAGGATCAATCATTAATACATAAGATTTTCAACATTTCAATCGTTTTCAAATGAACTAGAAATATCAAATGACGGAGAATCATTCAAATATTATACAGAAATTTCAGTGATCTGTGTAATACCCTTTCTACCCCATCACGAATTTAACATAATTATATTAGAGTAAAATCATGAAGGGTATCACTTTCTTCAAAAACAAACATCTTAAACCTGATTGTAAGTCCTATCCCATAACACGGGTTATAAAAATCATGAACATTTATGTAGCGAAAAAACAAAACATCAACTTCTCGTCTTTAATTAAAAGAAATTTTCATAATTTAATCCAAAACATCATTAAGTCTCAAATATGCAAAAACCAACACTTAAATCAATTAAACCAAATTAACTCAAAGTTCTCAAGAGATCCCATCCCAATGTTACTGGACACAGAGTATGACTCCACACTTAACTAAACAACGACGACACACTAACTCTAAGTTAAATCACACACCGAGCTAACCTTGAGTATCTGCAGGATGGCATAATAGACCATCACAAAAGGAAGGCAGGGTTAGTAAATTCAAATTCAATAAAGTAATATAAAAAATGAGAATTCATAAACATAAGCTTCAAACCAAAATGCAATCATTGTAAGACTCATTATACACAACATCAAATACATCACATCACTACATAAACTCAATGAAAATCAAGCTATATGTCATTTAGAATGAAATACAACCTCTTATTATGCATGGTACCGAAACATCCTCATGGATGGCCACTGGGCCATCAACCCTCCACAAGGGAGCACATCATAACATCACATCACTTCAATCTGCACGATGGGATTGAAGCTACCAACGGACCAAAAGTCCCCTCATATTTATACCATGAATGCAAGATGCAATATAAACACACATCATAACAACTCAATTTATTGCATCCATATTCATCATATAGTTTCCTCATTTAACATCTTCCTCTAAGTCATATCATCATACTTCATAAACTCATAAAACAACTCAAATCATCACACATCATTTTATCACAAATACCTACACATATAGCATATAAACACATCATACGATTGTACCAAAACATCCTAACCTCCTATAACACAAAACACATCGATTAAACCATTTTTAAGAATTAATATAATTTTTCAAAACATGCCAGGTCTCGCTAACCAAGCTACCCCCTTGCTAAGCGACTAACTCTCGGGTTTGATAATTCCAAAATCTTCACTCGCTCGCTAAGTGAGCATCACGATTCCTAAAAAATTCCTACAATCTCAGAGTCACCCTTCTACGACAAAACCCTCAAAAACCAGTTTTTAGCAGCAACATAAGAGAAAATTATTAATCCTCTTCACATACATCATGGTATTATCAAACACACCATATAAGATCATTATTTATCATCAAATTCATCATAAATCGTCATCATATAGCAAATACATCAACAATAACCCCATAACCCTAAGACTCTCCCTCAAAACCCCATATCATATCTCTACATTACAATACCAAACGGAATTACTCCCCGTACTTTAGGTTTCCATGAATTCTTTCGATAACTTCTCGTAAAAACTCGAGCCTTGAACCTGTAGCTTTTTCTTTAGAGCTCTCCTTATCTTCTCCCAAAGTATGATCGTTCCAAATGATCGTACAATCCAAACTCTATCCTCTTATTTAATCTTGTCCTTAGGACCTCATTATACTTTTCCCATCTTATCCTCACTAATCTTCTACCAAAAGACTATACTATCCTTGTCCTCTAACTCTTCTTAAATTCTCTTATTTTATTTAATCAATCATAAATAATTAAATAATATCACACTACTTCTAAATTAATATTATCAAAATATTAATCTAAACCATCATAACATCAAAGAAAATCCTCAAAATTCATAACAAATACATCAAATAATTCAAAATCTCCTTTGGGGTGTTACAACTCTCCCCCACTTAAGAATTTTCGTCCTCGAAAATGTACCTGAAGAAAATAGCATTGGATACGATTCCCTCATCTGATCTTCATGTTCCCAAGTCCAACTATCACCAGCTGGTCCACCCCATAATACCTTCACTAAGGCAATCTCTTTACCTCTTAATTTCTTCATCTCCCTACCATCTATCTGTAATGGTGAAACTTCCACAGTTAAATTATCTTTTACTCGGACATCATCCATCTAAATCACATGCGAAGGATCTAGAATGTACTTCTTCAACTGTGACACATGAAACACATCATGTAAATTCGCAAGCGACAGTGGTAATGTAATCTGATATGCAACCTCTCCAACCCTTTGAGAAACTTGATATGGTCCAATGAAATGCAGAGTGAGCTTTCTTGACTTCAAAGCTCGCCCGACCCCGGTCACTAGAGTAACCCTCGAGAACACATGATCTCCCTCTTGAAATTCAAGTGCTTTTCTCCTCTTGTCATGATAAATCTTCTGACTACTTTGTGAAGTCTTCATTCTTTATTGAATCATCTTAATCTTCTCAGTCATTTCCTGCACAATCTCAGGTATGAGCACAACACTCTCGCCTGACCCATACCAACACAATAAATTCCTACAATGTCTCCCATACAATACTTCATAAGGAACCATACCAATGCTCGCATGAAAACTATTATTATAAGTAAACTTAATCAACGTAAAATTACTATCACACGCTCCTCTGTAGTTCAACACACAAGCCCTCAACAAGTCCTCTAAAGATTGGATAGTTTGTTCTGTCTGACCGTCCGTCTGCGGGTGATAAGCAGAACTCATCCTCAACTTAGTCCCCAAAGCATCTTGTAAACTCTTCCAAAACCTAGAAATAAACCGCGGATCTCTATCCGACACGATACTTTAAGGTATCCCATGCAACTTCAAGATCTCATCAATATACATCTCTGCTAGCTTCGACATGGAATGATTAATATTCATCAATAAGAAAGGCGCCGACTTAGTTAATCGATCAACAATCACCCAAATGGAATCATTTCCCTTCACCGTCTTCGGTAAACCTGTCACAAAATCCATAGAAATACTATCCTATTTCCATTCTGGAATACTCAACGGTTGCATCATACCTAAAGGCTTTTGATGCTCAATCTTCGATTTCTGGCAAACCAAACAAGCATACACAAATTCCGCAACATCTCTCTTCATACCCAACCACCAAAACAATTTCTATAAGTCATGATACATCTTTGTAGCACCAGGATGAATACTCAACCTATTTCGATGTCCTTTTTGTATAATACTTTTCTTCAATTCCGGAATGTCAGGAACACACACGATCTCGAAACCTCATCATACCATTTTCATCTATCCAGAACTCTCCTCCGTTACCTTGGTTAATCAAAGTCATTCCATCAACCAACTTTAAATCTAATTGTTGTCCTATCTGCATCTCTTCCACAATGTCATTAGTCAATTTTAGCATACACAACTTCATACTCTCAGAAGTAGTCTCACACAAAAAACTCATGTCTTTGAACTACTCAATCAACTCCAGTTATTTTACCATCATCATTGACATATGAAAGGTTTTCCTACTCAAAGTATCATCAACCATGTTAGCCTTACCAGGGTGGTTACTCAAATCAAAATCAAAGTCTTTCAACATCACTAACCATCTCCTCTGCCTCATGTTTAGTTCCTTCTGATCAAACAAGTATTTCAAACTCTTATGATCGCTGAACACCTCAAATATAGACCCAAAAAGATAGTATCTCAAAATTGTAAACACCCCAAATTTTCCCTCACTTTTTCTCACACCATGGCTTGTGATCTTTTCATATTGCATTGCATAAGCATATCACCTCCCATTGCATATTTGTTTCACTGCATAAGTTGCATAGCTAGGGTTTGTGATCAGATGAATCCAAGAAGTGATATGGGCCATCTCAATGGTCTTGAAGCTTGTCAAGAGGGTCCATGTGTGTTCCATGATCATAATATGCTCCCCAAGGTTCATTAAAGTCCAAATATCACAAAGCATTGCAAAGGTGTTCAGGCATACTAAGTAGTTTCTGCACAAATGACCTAAAATTAGGGTTTTGGGTTTGAGGCCCTTAATCTCAATTTTTTGTTATTCTTGATTATATTGGTCTTAATATGTTATAAGGAGCATGTGTACAAAATTTGATTAAGAAATTCATTGTGGAAGTCATCTGATCAACTGGTAACTTATTGTGCAAGAAAAGTCAGAATCAGGGCATCTAAGGCCACCACCAATGGTACCAAAGGGTCATCTTCATCATTTTGAGGTTCTATGATCTTTATTTGATCTTAGAAGTGTTTAAAAGTTCACAAGATTGAAGAATTTCAAGCCATTTGCAAACTTTCCATTTTTAGACATGACTTGTAATGGAAACTTTCCATTTTGGGAAAGATTTTCAACCTTCTCTTTCTTGATCAAAAAGGCTTCAAATGAAAAATCTTCAAACATGAAAGTTGTAGATTGGATCTTCCCATTTTCAAAATGTACAAGAACTCATCTTGATTCATCCTAGAACTCAAGATATGATGTTTCAAAGTTGGGAAAAATCTTATAATTTTCAAGTATGTGCCAAAGAGGGATTTTTGCAAAATCAAGTTTCAAGATTTCTTGTGACCTCTAATTGACTTCTACACTTCATAACATGTTAATGAAACATTGCTTGCCCAAAATTATGACTTGGATTACAAGTTTCCATGGATCAATTTTCACAAAATTTCCAAAGAGGGAAAATGCAAAATACATGATAGCTCATGATCCAAGTGTTACAGCTCATCATAAACCATCCAAGGGTCCTCCATGAATCAAGCTGAGGCAGGACAAGCCAAACAACCAGCTCTGACCCGTGCCATGCTTGAGGTACACCTTCATTGACTTTTTTGCAAAATGGCCCATACCAATCACACTATGCCACAACAACTCTCTAGCCAATCAAGATATCTTATGCAAACCTCAAGCAACTCATTCCATACAACACACAAGCCTGAAACATCCACAAACTCAGATTCCCCAAAAATCCCCAAAACATTCAAATCTTCGAATCTCTCAACACAGCCATCAAAACTCAAAATTTTCTTCACCAATCATCTCCACATAACCAATAGAACACAAACCAACCATTATAATGGCCTGAAAACCCCTCAATCACAAACACGGTTTCTGAGTTATCAGAACCAAACATCACAAACTAGCCATTCAAAACTTGTTCTAAGCCTTTCAGAAGCACAAGGGGATCAAGTGGAGTGGATTAGCATCAAAGAAGAGGCCAGAAAGCTCCAGATTAGAAAGCTTCATCTCATGTAGCTCACTCAAACTTTTTTTCCAGAACTTTGTTTTTAAGTTACAATGTGATAGAGTGTGTCTTACTGATCATTTTGAGCTTTGAATCATTGAAAATGGTGGAGTGTGTATGATGTATTTAACTTCTCGAATTTTTGCATGTTTTCCGTTTTGCTTCGATTCATGAGTTTGATGAAATATAAATGTTTTTGGTGACTGGATTCTTGTTCTATGATGTTTAATGAGTAATTCTGGAGATTTAGGGAGCTTGGAGTAGCCTAGGGAGAGAGTTAGGGTGAAGAGCATGCCGGAGAAGACGTTCGGAACACTGTTTCGGTCGCCTGAAAAAGATTAGGGTTTAATTTAGGGTTAATTAGGTTAGTTTGAATTCTGACCTTTGGATCATGTTTCCCGCGTGCACGTATGGCCAAGATCATTTCACTTAAACCCTAAACCTAATTAATTAACTTAATTAATTTTAATTATTCAGGATGAATCTCAGCCACCCATTCACGCGCGCAATCACCCCAACTTTGAATCTGAGCCTTAGATCCTGCATACCTTTCATTTTTATTTTATTTTCTTTACATTTCTTTCATATATTTATTTAAAATAGCAATACTTTTAAAAATATCATTTTCTTCATTTTTACTTCAAATATTTTTCTAAACTCAAAAACATTTTTTATTTTAATTTTTGCATTAAAAAATATTTTTAAATCATTTAAATGTTTTATTTAATTAATTAATTGATTTTGATTAATTAAAAATACATTTAGGTATCTATAAATCACAAAAAAAATCATGAAGCATTATTAGGCATTTAGAACAATTTATAAACTCACCATACAAATTACTTTTTAGGTTTGATCATGTTTTCACAATTTTCTTTGAATTAGGGTTCATAAAATGACATTTTTCTAACCCTAACTTGAAAAAATCACTTATGATCAACCATAATGAGTTTGAACTTGGTTCTTTTTGCATTCTTTCACACATTGCATCTAGTATCTAGGTTATTTAACTCATAATTTTGCATTGCATTTTCAATTTGTTTGGCATTTTTCCTTTAGAATCACCCAAAAACCCTAGTTAACTTAGGAAATTCATATCTTCCTTTAGGTTTAGCTTCTGACCCCCATCTTTGGGGTGTGATCTTGTGTGTGTTTAGGGTTTGTTTGAGTTCATTTTCAAATTTTTATCATGGTGTATGGTTCTGTTTTGGTCATTTGCATCTCATACATTCATAAAACCCTAATTTCTTATGTTCATTTGCATTCATCTTTGCATATCATCATCATATGAACTTGCCATGACATTCCATGCTCTTGTATGCCATATTAGACATATTAAGACATGCTTGAACATTTCTTGATCATTTCTTAATTCATTTGGTATGCTTTTCATTCATTACATTTCATGTTCATCCATGTGTTCTCAAGCTTCTAACTTGCCATCTTTTGCATCTCATCCCTTGTATGAACATTCATAAGCATTATGTATGACTTTTCATCATTCCATAACACATTTTCATAGCATATCCCCTTCTGGTTTTGGTCTTTGCACCTTCATTTGCTTCATTTGCTTTTGCTTTGCATCTTATGCATTCACACTAACCTTTCAGGGGCTTATGGTAAGTTGTTTGGGATGTGGATTTGCCTTCACATCCCACCTCTTCTCATCTTCTCATTTGCATATTTTATATGTCTTTAAAGTGAACTTGGTTCACTTATTCTCTCTCATTATTACTTTCTTTGTCTTAGGTTACTTATCTTCTTTAGGAAATAAGTAACCGATTCTCTTCTCTCTTCCTCTCTTTTCATCTGCATCTCTTCCTTGGTGGCCATCTGAAGATCTTTCTTTAAGCCTCACAAACCATAGGATATCCAAGCATGATAATTTTAGGGTTGTATATAGTCTCCCCTAACTTTTTACCTTTGAGTCTCCTTGAGACTCTATTCTCATCTCATAATCGGAGGCTAAACACTTAAAGCTTTAGAACTTTGAATTAGGGTTATGCCTGCATCCTTATCTTAGGATGAAGTGTATAACTTTAATCCTTAGTGTTAAACCTTTAATTTGTTTACACTTCTTAATCAAAAAACCTAATAATTATCAAGACTTAAGCTTGTAACTTGGGCCTTATATTAGGGTTCCATCTCTTCCTTATGGTTAAGAGGGACTAACCCTAGTGTTTAATGGACAAGTCCCCCTCAAGCTAGTCTTACAAACATAAAATCCACTTCTTAATCTCACCCTTTAAATAAAATCCACTTAATAAAGGCTTATTATATAATGAATTTAGTCCCTAACCATGGATTAAGTGTTCTCATCTATCTTCCTTCTCTTAGGATGGTGTAATGAGTTCACTAATCTGTGATTAGAGATTAAACTCATTACTTAACACTAAAAAAAACCAAAAACATTTAATAATCACAAGTAGGTTAATGATCTTAATCCTACATCATCATGGTAATTAATTTGAGAACTTCATCTCATGCTTAAGTAGGCTCATTATCCCTAATCAGGGAGGATATAATAAGTTTACAACCCTTGATTTAGGCTTAAGCTCATTATCCTATGCAAAACACCAAAAACAATAAAAAACTGAAAACACAAAAACAAACAATAAACGTCTCCTTCGGGATTCTTTTCTCATCACACTCATTCTGAAAACGAGAACTCGCTTCTTCCGTCTAATGCAAGACAGTCAGCACTCGATCCAGACAAGTCACACACTTGAGCATAGACAAGTAAGCAGTTCACAAAAATCATCTAAGTCTCTTTGAGTCGAACTACGGTGTTCTGACTTCCTCATTGCACGAGAGGATACGTAGGCATAACTTAACAGTTATCGAACAAAAGTCTCTTTGTCTTCCCCCTCTCCCCCTTTCAGCTTTCTTTTCTAAGCCTCATTCCTGAGTATTCACTCTCTTTTTGCACTGACACTCTGTACATCCATCCCAGCTTTTCATACACAATCCGCACATACACTACCCCTTTTAAACACAATTAAGTAAGCATGGATCCCGTCGAGTACGACGGACGATCTGGGTGCTAATACCTTCCCAGGTCGTAACCAACCCTCTTTCTCATTTTCATTGGTTCGCAACCGTCTTATCCATACCCTTCCAGGTTTATGCAACATTACCTTTCCTTCGGGATAAAAATGCCTAGCTGGCGACTCTATTCAACCTCAACCTCCAACATTGCCGACAGTCCGCGTCTGCACCAGGACGAGGGTTCGGGGGAGCGACACAAATCTTTAACAAAAATACCATAGTTTCCAACTCTAGGTCATGGATAATATAGTTCCTCTCATGAACACGTAGCTTCTAGAAGCATAGGCAACTACTTGACCATTCTGCATCAACACTCCACCAAGACCCATCTTCGAAGCATCACAGTATACTACAAAAGATTCATTCAGATTAGGAAAAATTAATACTAAAGCAATCGTTAACCTCTTCTTTAATTCAACAAAACTCTTCTCACATGCAACATCCCACATGTAAGCCTGATCCTTGTGAGTCAATTGAGTCATAGGCAATGCCAACTTAGAAAAACCTTATATAAACTTTCGGTAATAACCGTCCAAATCCAGAAAACATCTGATCTCAATAGCAGACTTCGGAGTATCCCACTTTAACACAACATCAATCTTCGAAGGATCCACTGCAATACCACCACTAGAAATGACGTGTCCAAGGAAACTCACTTCCTTTAACCAGAACTCGCACTTCGAAAACTTAGCATAAAGCTTCTTCTCTCTCAACTCTTGTAATACAATTCTCAGATGCCATTCATATTCTTATTCTAACTTTGAATAAATTAGAATGTCATCAATAAAGACCACCACAAACTTATCCAAATACTCATGAAAGGTTTGATTCATATACTCCATGAATACACCAGGTGCATTGGATACACCAAAAGGAATCACAGTGTACTCATAGTGACCATACCTAATTCTAAAAGTTGTCTTCAGAATATCATATGCCTTAACTCGAATCTGATGATAACCCGACCTCAAATCAATCTTACTAAACATGCAAGCTCCCGCCAACTAATCCATCAAATCATCAATCCTCAGAAGTATATATTTATTCTTAATAGTCACCTTATTCAATTGTCAGTAGTCAACACACAACCTCATGCTACCATCCTTTTTCTTAACCAATAACACTAGAGCACCCCACGGAGTAACACTTGGACGAACAAATTTATTCTCAAGAAGTTCCTCAAGTTTTTTCTTCAACTCACATAACTCTGAAGCTGATATCCGATAAAGAGCCATCAACACTGGACTAGTACTTGGTACCAAATCCACTACAAACTCTACTTCACGCTCTGGAGGCAAATCCCTAATGTCATCAGGAAACACATTAAGAAATTCGTAGACAACGGGTAATTTGACACTCACATGTTCACGGTCAACCTGCAATGCTGCAAACAAAGCAAACATCTGAGCTTCATCTTCTAGTAGTTTATCCACTTGCCTCGCGGATAAAAACATCAACTCCCCACAATCACCAAACTATGGAAACTCCATTGTTTTTGCATAACAATTGATATGCACAAAGTTTAACTCTAACCATTTCATACCAAGCACAATATCCATATGGCGTAAAGGTCGAAACTGGCCTTTCTCTTTCTTCTCACTCACTTGCTTATAGTGAGAAGATCGAGCTCGGCTATCCTCAACATAGATTCTACTCTTTTCCACTAATTCAACGTATCTACGGATCTGCTGACACCCAATCCCCTTCTTGATCTTGGGTCTCAGCTCTTCACAAACTTTAGGGACTTGGACAACTCAGCATCATCACGGTTGTAGTGAAGACAAAACTTCACTAGCCTCTCAAACTTGGCAGCATACTCTGCCACTGTCATATTTGCATTCTTCAGCTCTAAGAATTCAACCTCTTTCTTTCCACGAGCATCCTTAGGAAAATACTTACTCTTAAACTCCCTGCGGAACACATTCCAAGTTATTGCAGCCCTAACCCCTTCCAATCTATGACGGGTATTATCCCACCAATCCTTAGCCTCTTCATCAAGCATGTGGGTGCCAAACTACACCTTCTGAGAATCGGAGCACGCCATAGTCCTAAAAATGTTCTCAATTGCTTTAAGCCACTTATGCGCGTTCTCTGGTTCACGAGTACCTTCAAACTTAGGCGGATTGTTCCTCTGAAATACCCCCAAGGAATGAAACTCATCACGAATATTGTTCTTTGTTATAGCTTGAGCAAGTGCAGTTACTGCATCTGCAAGAGCATGATTCGCAGCCATTCTGCAAATCACCAACAAAATCAGAAGAATAAATCAACCACACTACACTCATACACAACAATTGATATGACTAACAACGACACAACACGACCAGACAGACCAACCTGCTCTAATACTACTAATGTAACACCCTTTCTATCCCATCACGAATTTAACATAATTAAATCCGAGTAAACTCATAAAGGGTGTCACATTCTTCAAAAACAAACATCTTAAACCTCATTGTAAGTCCTATCCCGTAACACGTGTTATAAAAATCATGAGCATTTATGCAGCGGAAAAACAAAACATCAACTTCTCGTCTTTAATTAAAATAAATTTTCATAATTTAATCCAAAACATCATTAAGTCTCAAATATACAAAAACCAACACTTAAATCAATTAAACCAAATAAAATCAAAGTTCTCAAGTGATCCCATCACGATGTTACTAGACACAGAGCATTACTCCACACCTAACTAAACGATGACGAAACACTAACTCCAAGCTAGATCACACACCGAGCTAACCTTGAGTATCTGTAGGATGACATAATAGACCATCACAAAAGGCATGCAGGGTGAGTAAATTCACATTCAATAAAGTAATATAAAAAATGAGAATTCATAAACATAAGCTTCAAACCAAAATTCAATCATCATAAGACTCATTATACACAACGTCAAATGCATCACATCACTACACAAACTCAATGCAAATAATTCTATGTCATTTAGAATGAAATTCAACCTCTTATGATGCATATGGTACCGAAGCATCCTCATGGATGGACACTAGACCATCAACCCTCCACAAGGGAACACATCATAACATTACATTGTCGCTCCAAAAAGACTTAACATCCGGGTGCAGACGCGAACCGTCAGTGATGTTAGATGTTGAGGTTGAATAGAGTCGCCAGCTAGGCATTTTTATCCCGAAGGAAAGGTAATGTTGCATAAATCTGGAAGGGTATGGATAAGACGGTTGCGAACCAAAGAAACTTAGAAGGGGGTTGGTTACGACCTGGGAAGGTATTAGTACCCAGATCGTCCGTCGTACTCGACGGGATCCACGCTTACTTGATTGTGTTCAAAAGGGGTAATGTATGTGCTGACTGTGCATAAAAAGCTAGGGAGAAAAGGTACAAAATGTCAGTGCAAAAAAGAAGGGTGAAATGCTCAAGACTGAGGCTTAGAAAGAAAGCTCAAAAAGGGGGAAGACAAAGAGACTTTTGTTCGATAACTGTTAAGTTATGTCTATGTATCCTCTCGTGCAATGAGGAAGTAAGAACATCGTAGTTCGACTCAAAGAGACTGGATGATTTGACTGTGAACTGCTTGCTTGCCGATGCTCAAGTGTGTGACTCGTCTGGCTCGAGTGCTAACTGTCTTGCATTAGACGGAAGAGATCTCCTGATACGGAGACCGCAAGTATCCCAGATGGCTTGACTGGGGAAAAATAGTGATCACTGCACCGATCTGGTCTATCCTGGTGAGGAGGAAACAACTCTGCGAGGAATGTTGTTAATGATGCACTGGCCCTGAACTGCCGCTATTTCCAAATATAAATTAGACTTTAAGATTGGAGAGCCAAGACCCTGCTGGAGATGGACTCTTCTCGAACTCTTATGGGGAAGTAGAGACCTCCTGACTTGGCTAGGAACCAGAGGTATGGCTCTGCTGAGGAAGCAAACTGCTGGGAGAGGAAGGACACTCCTTGCACTGTAGGGGATTGCCCTTGTGTTGAAAGAAAACTTCTGCTTGGGGAGGGCAAACATCTCTTGCCATTAATGCTGGAGAAGAACTTCAACTTCACTTCTACCGGGGATAACTGGAGACACCCGGGAAAACACTTGTTCTTGTTCAAGTATAATGAAATGTTCTTCCCGGAAACTTGCTTTAGCTCTGTTAGCAACACATATACCTTTACCTGCGTAAACACAATTGATAGTGCCTGCAACACGGAGAGTTAGTTTGGACCCGTATGCCCCAGGCTCATAGCATGAATCATTATATGGGCCTCTTGATACCCTTTTTAGAGTTGTATTAAATGTTTCTATCCTCCTGCATGAGTTTGAAAGCATTCAAATGTTCACAGCATAATATAAATCACAATTTGCTGGACGTTTCCGCAATCAATCAATGCTAGATGAAAAACAAAAACAAGAAGCAAATAGTCACAAGTTGACTGAAATTGAATTTTATTGATTTGGAAAATGGCCATGAATAGGCATTACAAAGGAAGCAATTCCCTGGAAAGAGGAAATAGCCAAAAAGGAAAACAAACTATCCTATTGGCAATGTGAGAAGTGGATCTCATCAAGTTTCAACCCGGTTATGACTAGTATATCTTCAAGACTATCCGCTTGCTCTGACCCTTGAGAAAGGTGATTGAACTGGTCCTCAACCCTTAGAATAACCTCAGTTATAGATGGGTTACGAATTTCGCAGATTGCAGTCGTTCGTGTTAATCCCTCTTTTACGTGGATCGCCCTTTCGGGTTTTCAATCCACCGGGATACCTTTTTTTGCCTGAGATGTCCGATGTGACTTTTCAACTCAGCGGGTGTACATTTTTTTTCAAGATTTCCCTAATTTTTGCCCGAGCCTTTTATTCTGTTTTTGACTCGTCGGGATGCCCATTTTTGCCTGGATCTTTATTCTATTTTTATCCAGCGGGTCATTTTTTACACGAAGTATTTTCTTACCGCATCTGCGTTGGCAGGGGAATGAAAGTCTTCTCCCTCCATGGTTGTTAGCATCAAGGCTCCACTTGAGAAAACATTTTTAACCACGAATGACCCTTCATAATTAGGTGTCCATTTGCCCCTATGATCGTTAAGAGGAGGAAGAATCCTTTTCAGTACCAGGTCACCTATTATGTACCTTTGTGGTCGTACTTCTTGTCAAAAGCCTGCTTCATCCGCCGCTGATACAACTGTCCATGGCATACAGTTGTTAGGCGTTTTTAATCAATGAGGCTCAGTTGATTATATCTGGTTCGGGGCCACTCAACTTCATCTAGCTTAATGTCCATCATTAACCTCAACGAGGGGATTTCCACTTCAATTAGTAGGACTGCCTCCATACCATATATCAATGAGAATGGGGTTGCCCCTGTTGAGGTGCGCACCGACGTTATGTACCCATGTAAAGCAAATGGTAGCATCTCATGCCAGTCTTTGTAGGTCACAACCATCTTCTGCACGATCTTCTTGATGTTTTTGTTGGCCGCCTCGATGGCGCCATTCATCTTCGGGCGATATGGAGAAGAGTTGTGATGTTCTATTTTGAAATTCCGACACAAGTCAACCATCATCTTGTTGTTGAGTTTAGAACCATTATCGGTAATGATTCTTTCGGGAATCCCGTACCAGTAAATGATGTCTCTTTTAATGAACCGGGCTACCACTTGTTTAGTAACATTGGCATAAGACGCCGCTTTGACCCATTTCGTGAAATAGTCTATAGCAACCAGGATGAAGCGGTGACCATTGGAAGCGGTCGGCTCGATCTTGCCAATAATATCAATGACCCACATGGCGAACGGCCATGGCGAAGACATGACACTCAATGGATTTAGAGGCACATGGACCTTATCGGCATAAATCTGACACTTGTGACATTTACGGGAGTATTTGCAGCAATCAGATTCCATGGTGATCCAATAATATCCCGATCTCAACAATTTCTTGGCCATAGCATGTCCTCCAACATGGGTACCGAAGGAGCCTTCATGAACCTCTTGCATCAACAGGTATGCTTCATGTCTATCCACGCATCTGAGTAGAACTATGTCGAAGTTTCGCTTGTATAGCACACCATCTTGATTCAAGAAGAAACCACCTACTAGTCTTCTGAGTGTCTTCTTGTCTTTATTGGATGCCCCAGCCGGGTATTCTTGAGTCTTCAAGAATTGCTTGATATCATGATACCAAGGTTTGTTATCTTCACCACTATCGACTGCAAAGACATAAGCCGGTCTTTTAAGACGGGAAACCATGATTCGAGGCACGAAAATCTCTTGACAAACTTTAATCATAGATGACAAAGTTGCTAGAGCATCGGCGAACTGGTTTTCATCTCGAGGAATATAATTCAACTTGACCTTAGTGAAGAAAGTTAGCAGCCTCCTGGTATAATCCCTGTAAGGAACCAAGTGAGGTTGATGAACCAACCATTTGCCATTGACTTGGTTCACTACTAGAGCGGAATCTCTGAAGATCTCGAGGTTCTTGACTCGAAAATTGATTGCTTCTTCAACCCCCATGATGCAAGCTTCATACTCATCCTCGTTGTTAGGGAATTCGAAAGTCAACTAAGCAGCTAAAGGTGTATGGACCCCTTCTAGTGAGATGATAACAGCACCTACTCCGCTTCCATTCATGTTCATAGCTCCTTCAAACATCAACTTCCATTTGGATTCAGGGTCTGGCCTCTCCTCCGGAAGTGGTTCTTCATAGTCTTTCAACTTGAGGAACATGATGTCCTCATCCGGAAACTCGAATTTCATGGGTTGATAATTGTCGATTGGCTGCTGAGCCAAGTATTCTGACAATAAACTTCCTTTGATTTCTTTTTGCGAAGTGTAATGGATATCATACTCTGTTAGTATCATCTTCCATTGGGCTACCCTTCCTATTAGAGCCGGCTTCTCGAAGATATATTTCACAGGATCCATCTTGGAAAATAAGAGAGTGGTGCGGGTCAGCATGTACAGTCTTAGTCAGTGAGCAGCCCATGCCAAAGCGCATCACGTTTTGGTGAAGGTTTCGACTTATCGGAAGCACACGAAGGTTCAAGCATTAAGAACGCGTTTATTTTGCGGTTTCGCGGTTTTCTTGGTTTTCTCTTCGATCAAGCTCCGATTCTTGCAACATTCATCGAAGCACTTCTCCGCTTTGTAGGTTGCTGATCTAAATCACTTTTCCTTTAAGTTATTCTCTTCATCTCGCCATTTCGGCATTCTTTAAGTGTTTTTCGTATTGCTTATGTTTGATTACGTTTTCGTTAAGTTTTGCTTGCGATTTGTGGTTTTGATGGATTAGAAGATAGGATTGTAGCTTGTTATAGATTCTAGCATGTGTTAATAAGCCCTAATTGAGTAGAAATTCGTGTTAGCATGATTAGGTGGGGGTTAGGGTTGTTTAGAAGGAAGATTGTGGCCAAAAGCACTTATTTCAAAAGCATTTTTCACTTTCTGTTCAGCGTTAACCGGTTAACGCATTTGGTTAACCGGTTAACGCATACGTTTTGGCCAAAATGTTGTATTAGTCTGCCTGTTAACGGGTTAACCAATTTGGTTAACCGGTTAACGCTGTTCATTTTTGGTTTTTTAGCTTATTTTCTTGCTCAATCTTGCTTCATAGTGCTTCTAAGGTTCATGTATGTTTAGGTATTTATTTTAGGGAATTTTTTGGTCTATTTCCAGTAGCCAATTCATTTGTTTCGAGACGTTTCGACATGATTCCGTTCACTTTTCTATGTTTTGTGTTAAATGTGCAAATGTGATATAAGTCATTCTTGATGTTGTTTTGCTACAGTTTAATCATTTGTTTCACATGTTAATTGCTTGCTTAAATTCAACATATGCTTCATGATTATTGTCATTGCTTGCTTGATTGATAAGTGATTAAATACCATGTTGATTTTTGCCAAAAGTGATTAAATGCTTCTCATGTTCATGCAAGTTTCTTGTGCTTAATTGATCATATCTTAACATGAGTTCAATTCTGATTTTTATGCCATGCATGTGTAACAATTGATGCTTGTAGTGATACTTGTTCAATCTCATGATAAAATGCTCATTTGTGCAACATGAAAAAGTATGTTTGTTCTTGATTGATCATTGCTATTTTTAATCAAATAAATGATGTAAATAAATTCACATGTTTGAGTTCATTTTGTGATGCATGTAGATTCATGTTAAGTGACATTAATGTGTTGTTTATCATTCACTTTGTGCACAAAAATGAAAATAACCAAATCTGGATTTTGCATTTCATAGTTGTTTTTGTATATAGGTGCTGTAAAATACATGTTGTTTGTTATGTTAGCATGATGTTTGTAACCTTTTACACCTACCTTTTCATGCTGCATGCTGGCTGTAAAAAGTTGATTTGTATTATGCATTGTTTTCATAGCTGATTGTGTGTTTGAGTGTTGTAAATAGTGGTTGAATTTTAGTTTAGCATAGTGTAGGCACCCTTAAACTTAAGATTGAGTCTATTTTAGGTCCAAGTTACCTTAGGATTTGTTTGGTATGTGTTTACCTCATTCCTTTTTAATAAAAATGTGTATTAACCTTTGTTTTGTAGAGG
Organism: Lathyrus aphaca; assembly: GCA_963966055.1. Lineage (NCBI taxonomy): Eukaryota > Viridiplantae > Streptophyta > Magnoliopsida > Fabales > Fabaceae > Lathyrus > Lathyrus aphaca. The sequence continues at coordinate 214,024,769 of OZ014521.1, forward strand.
GGAAGATTGAGGTAAGTTTCCTTACACCTTATCCTTAATTTTTTTATGCATTTTCTTTATGCATTTAATTTGCATTTAATTATCCCTTTTATTTTTCATACTTGTGATTGGTAGGATTTCCCCCTCTTTTGTATAATCAACTTAACTTCTCTAGGAAGTAAGTTACATTCTATTCTTTTCTCTTTAGGATTAGAAAAGCCTCATAAACCATATGACACCATTTTAATAAATAACTTAGGATTGTGTCTTAGTCCCCCTTAGTTTTTTTTCCTTTTCTCCATTTGAGTCTTCTTTCTCATCTTCAAACAAAATCCAAAAAGACTTAATAAATGCATGAAAGGATCCCTTGTGTATAGCCTTATTCCATGGGGAACTTACATTAATTCCATCTTGGAATAGTGCAAGCTTGTCTAGCATGATGTACAAGTCTTATCAAGGGGTTGTTTCACAAAGAGAATCTAAAAGATACTTCTTCACAAAAGCTACAAAAAACACTTAATAAAGTTCAACAAGCTAGTGAACTTAAACCCTAATCCTAGGAAACAAGTCTTGGATAAATTCTCCTTGCTTGGTGTGCTTGTTCTATTATTCCATCTTGGAATGTCGTAGCAAGTACACATTCCATGGAAAAGAGTTTGAATTCACTTCCTTGTGCCAAATTCATACAAAACTCTTAAAAGGAAAAAAAATAATAATAAGCGACTTTCCTGCGGGAATTCTCTTCTCATCTCACTCATTTTCAATGCGAACTTGCGACGACTTGTCTCGCATGCAAGACGGTAAATGCACTCGTACCAGACGAGCCTGCAACACCTGAGCATAGACATACGCAGTTCTAGCTATACAAAACACATATAAATAGTTCTCGCCTAGTTAGGCGAACTACGTCGACTCTGATCCTCATTTTCCCGATGAGGTACGTAAGCAGCGGGGTAGGGCCCGTTCGAGCACATTCTTTATTTTCCGTACATTTTCCCCATTCTTTCTTTTTGTCCTCTTTTCCAGTTCCCTTTCTCATTTCGCATTCCTATTCCAGTCAGCAGTTTTATTCAGCAGCACTCGTATTTTCTCACCCTTTGAAACAAACAAGCAAGCGTGGATCCCGTCGGGTACGACAGACGATTTGGGGTGCTAATACCTTCCCAATTTGTAACCGACTCCCGAACCCAGATCTTTAGTTCGCAGGACCTTGTCCTTTCCTTTTTCCTCAGTTTTGTGCAGCATTACCTTTCCCGTTCCATTCGGGATAAAAATGCCTGGCTGGCGACTCTACCTTTTCCGCGCCACTTTCGCGTTTGTACTAGGATGAAAATCCCGGGAGCGACAACATGATCAAGGGTCTCCCTGGCACTGGAGGCATGAGAATTTGAGGTTCTAGCAGGTACTCCTTGATTGGGTCAAAGGCTTGCTGACAGTCTTCATTCCATTTAAACAGTGCAATGTAGTTTAGTCTCCCTAAGAAACCACACACTTGCTTTTCAGTATTCGGCTCAGGAATCTCCTGGATGACTTTCACTTTGGCTGGATCGACCTCACTTCCTCGCTCACTAACGATGAATCCGAGTAGCTTGCCAGAACAGACTCCGAAGGTACACTTATTCGGATTCAACCTCAGTCTGAACTTCCGGAGTCTGTCAAACAACTTTGCTAGATTAACCAAGTGCTCTTCCTCTGTTTGGGATTTTGCTATCATATCATCAACATAAACCTCAATTTCATGATGAATCATGTCATGAAATATCGTCACCATCACCCGTTGGTAAGTGGCCCCAACATTCTTCAAACCAAACGGCATGACCTTGTAACAGAAGGTGCCCCAAGGCATGATGAAGGTAGTCTTTTCCATATCATCGGGAGACATCTTAATCTGGTTATAACCTGAAAACCCATCCATGAAAGAGAACACAGAAAACTGAGCAGTATTATCCACAAGCACATCTATGTGAGGTAGGGGGAAGTCATCTTTAGGGCTGGCCTGTTCAAATCCCTGTAGTCTACACACATCTTGACTTTGCCGTCTTTTTTAGGGACCGGAACAATATTAGCAACCCATGGAGGATAACTAGTCACAGCCAAGAAACCAGCATCGAATTGCTTTTATACTTCTTCTTTGATTTTGATTGCCATATCAGGGCATGTGCGCCTCAACTTCTGCTTCATTGGAGGGAAGTCTTCTCTCAAAGGCAACTTGTGTACCATAATGTCAGTGTCTAAACCAGGCATATCTTGGTACGACCAAGCGAAGACATTAACATATTCTCGAAGTACGGAAATTAGACGAGTCTTGATGGATTCTTCTAATGCGGCCCGATCTTAACTTCTTTCTTGTCTTCTTTGATACCCAGGTTTGTCACTTCGACGACCTCTTCATGCGGCTGAATCATCTTTTCCTCCTGTTTAAGCAGTCTGGCTAACTCTTCAGGTAGTTCACAATCTTCTCCACCTTCCTCATCGGCTTGATAAATTGGATTGTCAAAGTCATACTTAGCCATAACAGGGTCATCATTGATAAGATCCGGTGACGAGCACCTGCAAGAATGGTGATTCATGCAAGGTTTTTAGAAAAGGCTTGAGAAAATGAGAAACATTGCCATTTTTAAACTTTTCTTTCTTTTTGAAAAACAAAAGAAAAAAATGAAAGGCAAAGATCAACATGGATGAATGTGAAACGTCAGCTTTATTTATGATTATGAATTGTATTAGGAAAAAAAGAACCCTTACAAAAAGCTACTATGCCCCGGGCAAGACATAGTGCTTGAGTACAAAAAAAACAGAAACAAAGATTATTACTCTTCGAAGGAAGTAACTGAGATAAGCCTTTCAGACTACCAGTTGCTAAGTTGATTCACTGGAACAGCAGGCCTGATCCACTCATCTGAGTCATAGTCACTATCAACTACATCGTCCTGCACGGAACTGATGCTTCCATAATCCACCACTCCCGCACTCGTGAAAGTAATCGGGCCTTGACGACCTCTAGCGCTCTGTCTAGATGATGAATACCCAGGATGGTAGCCAACCCCAAACATATCTTTCTTTTCTGGAACTTCTATTGGACTGCCCAAGCCTTCTCGCATCCCCGACTCTACCACCTCAAGAGCTTGCTTATAAGAGGCTATGGAAACCCCCTTCTTTGGTTCTTCAGAAGAAGCTGCTAAAGAATATGCTTGTTCAGTTTTCAGGGGCTCAAAAGCCTGACATGGAGTCTCGACTATCTCGCCATCCATCTCCACGTACTTGAATGAAGCTAGATGACTGACGAAAATGTATTCTTCCCCACTGACTGTTACAATTTGGCCTTCCCAGACGAATTTCAGCTTTTGATGAAGTGTGGATGATACTGCTCCTGCTGAATGTATCCAAGGCCTTCCCATCAAACAATTGTATGCAGGTTGTATATCCATTACGTAGAATATGGTATTGAAGATTTATGGACCTACTGTCGCTCCCCCGAAAAGACACTCGGTCAGATAGGGTACAAACGTGAATGGTCGGCGAAAGGAGAAGATGAAGGTGAAGGTGAAAAGTGTCGCCAGCTAGGCATTTTTATCCCGAAGGAAAGGTAATGCTGCATAAACCTAGAAAGATATGGATAAGACGGTTGCGAACCAGAGAAACTGAGAAAGGGGGTTGGTTACAACCTGGGAAGGTATTAGCACCCAGATTGTCCGTCGTACTCGACGGGATCCACGCTTAAAAGATTGTGTTTAAAGGGGTAGTGTATGTGTTGTCTGTATGCAAAAGCCGGAAAAGAAATATACAAGTGTTAGTGCAAAAGGGTGAATGCTCGGGATTGAGGCTTAGAAAAGAATGCTGAAAGAGGGGGAAGACACAGAGACTTTTGTTCGATAACAGTTAGGTTATGCCTACGTATCCTCTCGTGCAATGAGGAAGTCAGAACACCGTAGTTCGACTCAAAGAGACTGAAAGATAAATTGACTATGAACTTCTTGCTTGTCTATGCTCAAGTGTATGACTCGTCTGGCTTGAGTGCTAACTGTCTTGCATTAGACGGAAGAAGTGAGTTCTCGTTTGTGAATGAGTGTGATGAGAAAAGAATCCCAAAGGAGACGATTATTGTTTGTTTTTGTGTTTTCAATCTTTTATTATTTTTGTGGTTTTTCATAAGTTAATGAGCTTAAGCCTAAACCAAGGGTTAGTAAACTCATTATATCCTCCCTTTGATTAGGGATAATGAGAATACTTTAAGTATGAGATAAACATCTCAACTTAATTACCATGATGATGTAGGATTAAGATCATTAACCTACTTGTGATTATTTAGATGTTTTTTTGAGTTTTTGTTTAGTGTTAAGTAATGAGTTTAAGCCATAATCAATGATTAGTAAACTCATTACACCATCCTAATAGAAGGATAATAGATGAGCACACTTAAGCTGAGGAAGATACCTCAACTTAATCCATGATTAGGGATTAACCTCATGACAAAACAAGCCTTTATTAAAGTGGATTTTAATTAAGGGTGAGATTAAGAAGTGGATTTTATGGTTTGTAAGACAACTTGAGAGGGACTTGTCCATTAAACACTAGGGTTAGTCCTTCTTAACCAATAAAGGAAGAATTAGAACCCTGATGCAAGGCCCAAGTTACAAGTTAATGTCTTAATGATTATTAGATGGATTGATTAAGAGGATTAAACAAATTAAGGGTTTAACACTTAGGATTAAAGTTATACACTCCATCCTAAGAGAAGGATGCAGGCATAACCCTAATTCCAAAGTCCTAAAGCCTTAAAGGTTTAGTCTCTAATGATGAGATGAGAAGAGAGACACAAAGAAGACACAAAGGTGAAAACTAAGGGGGACTAATCACAACGCTAATTATTGTCATGCTTGGGTGTTCCTATGGTTTGTGAGGCTTAAGAGAGATCTTCAAAGAAGCCAACAATGGAAGAAGCAGAAAGAAAGAGGAAGAAGCAGAGGAATAAGTTACTTACTTCACTGAAGAAGATAAGTAACTTAGAGAAAGAAAGGGAGAGATGAACATGAATGAGGAAGCTCACTCTAAAACAAATGAAAATGCAGCAAGGATGCATATGAAGAAAAGGAAGAGAAATGATAAGTGGAGGCAAATCCACTTCTCAAATTAACTTACCACCTGAAAATGTTAGCACAAGATGCATAAAGAAAGAAGTGAGATGGAATGATGCATATGCAAAGGCAAACAAAAAACCAAAACCAGAAGCAATCACAAGATGTAAATGATGCTATGAGATGATTTGAGAGCATACAAGGTGCATATATGTAATCATACAAGATAATAAATGCATATGAGGCATGTGGGAAGCATGAAAACACGTGGATGTTTATGAAATGAAATGGATGCAAAGCATGACAAATGTATGAATAAATGACCAAGCAATGTTCAAGTAATGTCTTAAGATGTCTAAGATGGCATACAAGTGCTTAGAATGTCATGGCAAGTTCATATGTTCATGCAATGCAATGTAGGATGCAAGTATGGATGCTAAATTAGAGTTACATGAAAGGATGAGATGCAAATGATCAAAACAGAAGCAATTCACATGATTAAAATTTGCAAATGAGCTCAAATAAACCCTAACCCCATATGATATCACACCCCAAAGGAGAAGGTCTAACTCTCAACCTAAAGGAAGTTGTGATTTTTCTAAGTTAACTAGGGTTTTTGGGTACCTTAAGAGGAAAAATGCAAATCAATTTGAAAATGAAGGATAAATTCATGACAAAAATACCCTAGAAACTACATGTACATGGAAAACAATGCAAAAAGAATCATTGTCAAACCCTTCATGGTTAGGCAGAAAAGAATTTTCAAAGTTAGGGTTCCAAAAAGGGAATTTTATGAACCCTAAATTCAAGAAAAATGTCAAAATTGGATCAAAACCAAAAAGAAATTTATATGAATGGTTTGACAATGTTTCTAAATGTCTTAATATGCAATGTGAATTTTTTTGTGATTTTTAGAAACCTAAATGATATTTTAATTAATTAATTTCCATTAATTAATTAAAATAAACATTTAAATATTTTTAAAATGATTTTTTAATGCAAAAAATAAAAATAAAGATGTTTTTGGGTGAAGAAAAATATTTGGAATTAAAATGCAGAAGGAAATATTTTTTGTGATTTTTCTAGGTATTTTAAATAAAATGACAAAGAAAATGCAATTTAAATGAAATTAAAATGAATTTTAATGAAAGTATGACAATCCGGTGGACCAGATTCAAAGCTGGGAAAAAGATGTTAACTGGCGCGCAGATCAAAGGCCCAGATTCAAACTGGCTTAATTCTAATTAATTAATTAAATTAATCCAGATTAATTCTTAATGATTCATCTCACCCGTCCAAACACGCGCGGGAAACCTAATCTAACGCTCCTCATTCAAACTCACACTAAACCCTAATTTAACCCTAATCACCTTCAGATGACCAGAACAGTGTTCCGGTCATCTTCTCCGGTGAGACCTCAACATCAACTTCTTCCCTAGGTCGTTTCAGGAGCTCTAAAGCTCCAGATCACATCCCAAAACCTTCCCCAGCAAGAATCAACCCTCAAAATCAATTTCTAATGCATCAAACACAAGATATGAATCAAAACATCAAAACTGAAAAACGTTTCAGAGACATGGTACAACCTTAATACTCAACCATTTTTAAAACCAAACATATCACAATGATCAGGGAGACACAAGGAACAATCTAAGAACTTAAAATAACATTTCTGGAAAAAAAAGTTCATGAGGTATACCTGAGCTTGAGCTTTCTCAGTTTGAGCTATCTGGACCTCTCTCTTGTGCAAATGGCCTCCACTTGATCCCCTGATGATGTTGCAAGACTTTGAATGAGTTGAAATGAGCTGATTTGAGTGGTTGCACCTCAACTGGTCTGAAATCGTGTTTGTGTTTGGCTGGCTTTTAGGGCTTGGTAATGGTTGGGAAATGATCTGTGGGTGATGGTGAGTTGATCTATGGAAAAATAATGGAGGTTTGATGCTTGTGTAGAGTGTTTCGAAGAGAGGACGGTTGAGGGTGATTTTTGTGAACTTGGCTTATGAGAGGTTCTGAGCTCCAAGATTATGTGAAGTAGCTTGCTTTGAGTCCACATAACATGTCTTGATAGGTCAGAAAGTGGGTGGTGGCCTGTGGTGATTGGTATGGGGCAAGTTGTAAAAAGTTAACAACTTGTGTACTTGAGGTATGGGCTCATGTAACAGCTGTTTTAGGGCATGTCCTGGTTCAGCATTGATCAAGGAGAGCCATGGGATTCATTTTATGCAGCTGGATGGCTTAGAGGCATGGCTCTCATAGGTTTTGCAAGTGTTATGCATTTTGCCCCTTTTGTGATTTCTTGTGATGCAAGCCATAGAAACTTGTGATTCTTTGGGCAATTCTAGTCACAATGCAATGTACTATGTCTGTATGATGCGTAGAGAGTGATTAGAGGTCACAAAATGACTTGGTATGTGAATTTGCAAAAAATCCTCTTTGGTGTGAAAGTGAAAATTATAGGATTTTTGCCAACTTTGCAAGGCCATAACTTGAGTTCTATGATGAATTAGGACATATTCTTGTACTTTTTGAAAAGGGAATGATCCAATCTACAACTTTCATGACCAACAATTTTTCATTTGAAGCATTTTTGGTTGAGAAAGAGGAGGTTGAAGAACTTTCCCAAAATGGAAAGTTTCCATTACAAGTCATTTCCATTTTTGGCAACTTTTGGTTTAGCTAAAATTTCTTCAATTTTGTGAACTTACAAGCACTTTAATGATCAAATAAAGATCATATAACTTCAATTTGATGAAAATGCCACTTTGGTTCCATTGTTGGGGGCCTCAGATGCCCTGATTTTGCTCTAACTTGTTCAAGAAGTTACCCATTGATCAGATGACTTCAACAATGAATTTCTTCATCAAACTTGGTACACATGATCCTTATAACATATTGAGACTATTAGAAACAAAAATGACCAAAAAAATTGGAGTTAAGGGCTCTGAAACCAAAACCCTAATTTCAGGTCATCTGTGTAGTGAAACCCTAGCTCTGCTTCCATGCCTTCCAGTTCTTGTGATTTCTTGACTTCTTTGAACCTTGAGGAGAAAAATATGATGATAGAACACACATGGAACCTCTTGGAACACTTGGAGGCCTTTGGGGTGGCTCAGATGGATCCTTGGATTGCCCAGATCACAAACCCTAGATGCAGATGGACTTGAACCATGCAGATGAAGCAAAAATGCAATATGAAGTGGTATGCTTATGCTTATGCAAATATGAAAGATCACAAGACATGGTGTGAAACTAGTGAGGGAAAATTTGGGGTTTTTACACCTACTTTAATTGGTAAATCCACCTCCCCAAACACTGACCTTCTCGACCCATCAAATGCTCTAACCACCAGGTCGCTGGGCTTTAGAACTACTCCATCATAATCCAACTTCATTAATGCCTTCTTGGGCAAAACATTCAACGATGATCTAGTATCTACCAACACATGAGAAAGTACCGCACCTTTACACTCTAAAGAGATATGCAGTGCCCGATTATGAGCACGACCTTCAGATGTTAGATCCATGTCTATAAAACCCAATCCATGACTGGCATTGACACTAGATACCACCGCTTCTAATTGATTTACCGAAATATCCTGAGGCACATAAGCCTTGTTCAGGATATTCAAGAGAGCCTTCCTGTGGGAGTCGAAACACATTAGCAAAGACAAGATGGAAATCTTCGATGGGGTCTGCTGCAGATGGTCCACAATATTGTAATCGCTCTTTTTGATAATTCTAAAAAATTCTTCAGCTTCTTTATCAAATGTAATGTCTGGATCAGTCACAGGCATGGGCTCATTGACAACCATGGGCTTCTTCCCTCTTGCCTTATCATGGGCTTCTGTGGTGTCTCTGGGTGGTATCACATTATTTCTTGGTGTTTCCGGGGCAAACAATCTACCACTTCTAGTAAAGCCCCTTACTCTAAAATTTTCTACTTGAGCTAGGGTTGCGCTAGACGTGGCCAACTCCTGCTTCTGGCCGTTACAATATACTTCGCCACCATAATTCCAGGGAATGGCTTTATCACTCTGATACATTACTATCCCTGCAATGGTAATCGTTATCGGTGCCACTCTGGCCCGCGTGGGAACTTGATATGGATCATAGAAAATGGTTACTGTGGAGACTTCTCTTTCCTTTACAACTTTGTCAAACTGTAAAACTCCTTCATTTATCATACTCTGGATCCCCTTTTTTCAACTGCTCACAACCATTTGGAGTTTCAGCACACCCTGGACAATCGCTTCCACAACATGTAAACACACCCCTCTAGGCCAAACATGCTTTAACAACACTCAACGAAGTTTGCAGGTCGTCAATATCACACACCAATTTTAGATTCTCCCCATTGTCAACTGCCCCAACTGTACTCTCGTGAGGAGGCATGGGGTTCTGTATTACATTAAGAGTAGGAGAGAAATTAATCGCTTTAGAATCCAGTAGGTCTTGAACAACATGCTTAAGAGCTTTGCAGTTTTCTGTGGTATGCCCGGGAGCTCCGAAATGAAATTCGCATCTGGCGTTTGTATCATAACCCTCGGGGATTTGGCCTAGCTTCGGGGGTTGTAAAGTTAGGAGTTTAATCATCTAGAGTTGTAGGAGATTCTTCAAAAGTTGTGAATAAGACATCGGCGTAGTTTCGAGATGTCTTTCTCTGGTCCTGTGGGGGTAATATGGACGAGGAGCTCTTTGTTGATACCCTTGTTGGCCTTGTTGTTGTGGTTGTTGGACTTGTTGTTGAATAGGTTGAGCTGAGATAGTGACGAGGGCCACTTGCTGATAAAACCCTCTGTTACCTCCTCCCCTCTGCGCATACACTGCCCCAGTCTCTCCTTCTCTCCTCTTCAGGAAGGGTTTCTTGACACCAGAATTTGAAGCCATTCTGAATCTTCCCTTGCTTGATCCAACTTTCTATCCTCTCGCCAGTCAAGATGATATCTGAAAACCCACTTGAGGAACATCCAGCTAGCCTCTCCATGACATGCCCATAGAGGGTATCCAGGAACAGGTCTACCATTTCTCTCTCTAGCAAAGGAATTTTCACTCTAGCAGCCACTTCATGCCACCTCTGTGCGTAATCATTGAAGCTCTCCGAGTTTATCTGAGTCAGACTCTTAAGTTGAGTGCGACTGGGTGCCATGTCGATATTATACTGATACTGCTTGAGGAATGCTTCTCCCAATTACTTCTAGCTTCTCACGGAGCTTCTCTCTAACTTCATATACCATTCCAAGGATCCTCTGGAGAGACTATCCTGGAAGTAGTACATCCAGAGCTTTTCATCCCTAGTATGGGCAGAAATTTTTCGGTAGAACACCTGCAAGTTAGTTTTAGGGCAGGAGCTACAGTTATACTTGTCAAAAGTAGGTGGCCTGAATTTGTGAGGAATAACCACCCCAGGGACTAGGCCCATGTCAGACACATCTATCCCCAAAGTGTCTCTGCACTCAAGGGATTTGACTTTCTCAGCAAGCTTCAAGAAGTCCTGAAGATTTCCTTCTTCGCCGAACCCCATGTCATTGTTAAAAGGAGGGAACTGGTCCTCCTTCCTATCTTGTACTGGAATGAAAGTTGATGTGCCCTGTTCTGGAACCTGAGGTCCACCTGGGCCATTGCTGGTGTTGGGAGGAATCACTTGTACCTCAGGAGTAGTTACCGGGATATTAGCCTGAGGAGGGTTGAGCCCCTGAATTTCATTTCTTAACTCTTGTTGTCCCTGAGCCATCCCTTGCATCATGACCATGAATTCTCCTATTCTGGTGCGAAACTAATTAAGCTCAGTTTGATAGCATCCATGACTATCCTCCGGTTGTTGCGAGTTGCGTAACGATGCGGGATATTCTGTCGAGGATGACGGGTCTTGGCGGCCCTCGTAATCTTTGCCTGAAATGCAAATAAGTTAAGTAACCTGTAGAAAACCTGCAAAACAAAGAAGAATTTCAAATGATGTGTATGCAATGCTATGTGTTCCTTTTATTCCCAAGGCTTCCACTACTTTCCCATTCTGGTGTTGAGAAAAAAGATCCCTTGCAAGAAAATCTTGTGTGACATTCAAGCTTGAAGTGGTGGCGTTTATTTTGTGTCTGTGCAACAGATATAACCAGAGACCTTAGGTAAACCAGAAGACACTTGAAATAATAAAAGATCCTCACAAGGTACAAATTCAATATGTCAAGAAATAAAAAGTACATCAGGAGAGAGGGGATTCCCACAACAAGCTTGTAGGTAATCCAAGTCATATGAATACAAGACTAAAGCTTAGGAAAATCTACATCCCGTAACCTCCAACTAAGGCGCTTGACACCTTGCAACAGATGAGCTACGTCTGGATGTGTAGGTTCCTGTACGAGCTTCTGAATTAGGATATCCCTAAGGTCAAAGGAGGCATGCAACTCCTCAATTTTTTGTAGGAACACCTTTTCACTTTCAGGGCTTGTAATAGGATCGACCTTGGCTCTCTTCACATCAGCTTTCACTTTCAATTCTTCTATTTCTCTTTGAGCTTCCTTTACTGCTTATTGGCTTTCTGCTAGACTTTGAAGACGACTCTTCTCTTGATGATAAACCTTCTGAAGGAGATCTCTCAGTCCATGCAAAGAATCTTGAAGACTCTTGATTTCCAGCTTATGCTTGACTTCCAGCTCTTTTTGCCTTTTTAAATTGTCTTCCCACTTCTCTTGCCATAAGGTGATAGCTTCATTAGCTTCATTCAACTCTTTCTTCTCTTTCCGGCGTTGGGCCGCCTTATGAGTTTCAGCTAATCCCCTTTTCTTGAAGTAGAGCTCTCTTTCTTGAAAGTCTTGCTGCTTGAGCCTGACCATTTCTTCAGCTTTGTGAGCTCTTTCCTCCAATTTTTGGTTTTGTATCTTCAATTTCTGCCATGAATTGTAGGCTTCTTGATTCTCCAACCCGAGTTGTTGAACCAAGGCTTCCAATTTTTGATATTCCTGAAGAGGCACTAAAGTCATGGGTATTATCTCCTTAGGGTAGAGTGGTATTTCCTTAGAGAATGGGAGCAACAGAGTCTTTACACGATCTTCCAACCAGTTGGCAAAAGGATCATAAGTATAGGGATCTACCCTCCCAAAGTCTTTCTTTCCTTTCATCACTCTAACTTCCCAAGCCTGGGATGCTAGTATGCTAATCTTGAAATTTCCTTCTGCTGGAAAGTATAAAGACTCATTTGTATCCTCAATCAAAGGGACATCTCTTAAAGGATAGCCAAATTGTTTCCTGGATAAGATAGGATTGTAGCTGATCCCACCTTTCCTTCCTATCAAGGGCACATTTGGAAAGCTACCACAACTGAACAACATTTCTTTGCCCACAAGATCTTTGTTACATCCCCAAGCAATGCCAGCTGAGGTTAAGCCCGTTAATCTTTTGGACCACTTCCAAGACTGTTTCAAATCCTGAAAATGTCCTTATTTAGGGAGTTGCCTTACAAACCATTCAGCAAATAGGGGAGCACAACAATTTACACGTCCCTTCCTCTTTTCATTCCTGTGGTGAATTCCATAGTAGAAGTCGGCTAGCAATGTAGGTACAGGGTTTCTTTTGACAAAGATGGTAATGGCCTCCATATTAATTAGCCCTTTCTCTCCTGGAAATAAACTGATTCCATACACTATCATGGCTAATAATGCTTTGAAGTCTGCCCATTTCTTTCCCAATGCCATGATATGTGCCTCTGTGATAAGAAAATACAAAGGGATCCCCTTACTTTGGCCAGCTTCTAATCCCATCTTGAGTCTGAGCATACTCAAATGACAGGAAGCAGTGATATCCTCATGAGGAGGGGTCCTCTCTGAAGCATAGTAAGGCATACCTTCTTTAATAGGAATATTCAGCATACTAGAAATCTCCTCTAATGTAGGTGCCAAGATATAATCAGGGGAAACAAAGACCCTCAATTGTGGATCATAGAACTGCAACAAAGAATGCAAGCTATCCCTCTGGTCAATTGTGGGCTTGCTCACATAATCCAGGATCTTGCCAAACTTTTTCCTGAAATCATCAAGGACTTTGTCACCCATCAAACTAATCAATCCTTGAATACTCTCTGTCTCTGGTTGTGGGAAAGTATAGTGGACATTTCTTTTCCTTGGAATCTTCATGTTGAAGCAGCAAATATGACCAAAAATAGGAGGTATGAACCCTGAGAATAAAAAGAACACAAATGATTAATGATGTTATAATGTTATGCAAGGCAAGGCATGTGATTAGTGATGTGTCTGTGTAGTGAATCAAGTGATCAAGTGTCTGTGCAAGGCCACAACATCATCACAAGTATCTCTGATCAGGAGTTCATGACTTCAGAATCCATAATTAACAGAACAAAAATCATATCACTGAAGTGTGCTGGGATAATGGGTATGTTGAAATTTAGGGCTCCTGCAATCCTGTAAACCCCTCCCAATCTCACGGGTGTGCTACTCGGGTCAACATCATGGACTCTCAAATCCGAATAGCAATAATACGTTCATCATTTCCAAGAAATGCCTCATTACCAAATCAGGGAATCGGTTTGGAATTATGTACTACTCAAGGAGGTCTCAGCTGAGTCCAAGGAAACAAGCATCCCTCATAAGTCCTCAGCTTCAAGCACTGAATCGAGAAACAATAGTACTTCATCCCGAAGGGTACAATACTATCGTCATACGAACAGTTTGCCTTAATTGGATTCCTATGAGAGAACCAGGACATCCTATGCGAATTCCCAGTGGGCCCTCGGATGCGAGTGGGTTTGCCAACAAATGTGGTCTGCCATTGTCATCATTGGAGAGGGATTTTTCCACAAAGGTTCTCAATGATCGGTCCCCTGAATGCACATAACTATCAAGGTTGTGTATTGCCCCAGAAAGATTCCGGCATCAATACATTTCCGAGAAGGTCGCAAGTCAAGGTGTGGAACTCACAACTACCAACATAGCAAGATGCCATGAAGCCAAAGTGGAACCACTCTAAGTCCTAGGGTGCACTGGAGCCCCGGTTACGAGCTCATCTCACAGTAACCCCATCCCACAGAAAAAATGAAAGCCAAACAGTCCAACATATGATGCATGTGAAAATAAATACTGAAAGCAATAAATAAAGCTGTAAAATAAACTGTAAACGAAAACAGTAAATAAGCACAACAACACACACATATAAAAACTCAAAGAAAGCAAAAACAAACATGCGCTAGGATTGACTCTACAAGGGAAACCAGAGATTCTGGGTTCGGTCCCCAGCAGAGTCGCCAGCTGTCGCTCCCGGGATTTTCATCCTAGTACAAATGCGAAAGTGGCGCGGAAAAGGTAGAGTCGCCAGCCAGGCATTTTTATCCCGAAAGAATGGGAAAGGTAATGCTGCACAAACCTGAGGAAGAAGGAAAGGACAAGGTCCTGCGAACCAAATATCTGGGTTCGGGATTCGGTTACGACCTGGGAAGGTATTAGCACCCCAGATCGTCCGCCGTACCCGACGGGATCCACACTTGCTTGCTTGTTTCAAAGGGTGAGGAAATAAGATGCTGCTGAACAAAACTGTTAACTGGAATGGGAATGAAATGAGGAAGGAATAGGAAAAGAAAATGGAAAGAAAGAGGGAAATGTAGGGAAAATAAAAAATGTGCTCGAACGGGCCCTACCCTGCTGCCTACGTACCTCATCGGGAAAATGAGGATCAGAGTCGACGTAGTTCGCCTAACTAAGGCGGGAACTTTGTTTGTGTTTTCTATGCTGGAAATGCGTATGTCTATGCTCAGGTGTTGCAGGCTCGTCTGGTACGAGTCCGTTTACCGTCTTGCATGCGAGACAAGTCATCACAAGTTCGCGTTTAGAATGAATGAGATGAGAAAGAGAAGTTCCCGCAAGATAGTCGTTTATTGTTTGTTTTTGCCTTTTAAGAGTTTTGTATGAATTTGGCACAAGGAAGTGAATTCAAACTCTTTTCCATGGAATGTGTACTTGATACTACATTCCAAGATGGAATAATAGAACAAGCACACCAAGCCAGGAGAATTTATCCAAGACTTGTTTCATAGGATTAAGGTTTAAGTTCACTAGCTGGTTTAACTTTATTACGTGTTTTTTTGTATTTTGTGAAGAAGTGTCTTTTAGATTTTCTTTGTGAAACAACCCCTTGATAAGACTTGTACATCATGCTAGACAAGCTTACACTATTCCAAGATGGAATGAATGTAAGTTCCCCATGGAATAAGGCTATACACAAGGGATCCTTTCATGCATTTATTAAGTCTTTTGGATTTTGTTTGAACATGAGAAGAGAAAGACTCAAATCGGAAAAGGACAAAAATTAAGGGGGACTAAGACACAACCCTAAGTTATTTATTAAAATGGTGGTCCTAATGGTGAGTGAGGCTTTTCTAATCCTAAAGAGCAAAAGGAAAAGAGAGAAGAAAAAGGATGCAACTTACTTCCTAAGGAAGATAAGTTGGTCCTAACAAAGGGGAACCCTACCAACACAAATATGGAAGGAAAAAGGTGAATTAAATGCATAAAGAAAATGCATAAAAATAAAATAAAAGGATAAGGTGTAAGGAAACATATCTTTCCCTCCCTACAAAAAAAATATTAGTGTGCATTTTATTAAGAATAATAAAGCAAACTCACACCAATTAACTCCTAATAACTCTAGGACTCAATCTAAACTCTATCTTAATTCTAGAGAACTAAAAAAATACTAAAACAAAAATTCAGCACCTACTACAGCCCCTAAACTAAAAGCAACTATCAAAACAATGCATAATACAAAGCAACCTTTTACAGCCAGCATACAGCATAAAAGTAGGTGTAAAAAGTCACATACAACATGCAAACATAACAAACAGCATGAATTTTACAGCACCTATATTAACAAACAGCTATGAAAACATGGGGAAGATTTGATCATTTTTATTTATGTGCACAAAGTGAATGATAAACAACACATTAATGTGAATTAACATGGATTGACACACATCACAAAATGAACTCAAACATGTGAATTTATTTGCATCATTTATTTGATTAAAAGGAACAATGATCAACAAGAATAACCACACTTTTCCATATTGCACAAAATAAACATTAATCATAACTTTGAACAAGTATCACTACAAGCATCAATTATTGCACATGCATGGCATAAAAATCCAGAATTGAACTCATGTTAAGATATGATCAATTAAGCACAAGAAGTTTGCATGTACATGTGAAGTATTTAATCACT
The DNA here is from genome assembly GCA_963966055.1 of Lathyrus aphaca. Taxonomy (NCBI): domain Eukaryota; kingdom Viridiplantae; phylum Streptophyta; class Magnoliopsida; order Fabales; family Fabaceae; genus Lathyrus; species Lathyrus aphaca. The sequence continues at coordinate 214,041,041 of OZ014521.1, forward strand.
TTTGGCAAAAAATCAATCGTGGCATTTAATCACTTTATCAATCAAGCAAGCAATGACAATAATCATGAAGCACGTATTGAATTTAAGCAAGCACTTAACATGTGAAACAAATGATTAAAGTGTAGCAAAACACATCAAGAATAAATTATATCACATTTACACATTTAACACAAAACATGGAAAAGTGAACGGAATCATGTCGAAACAACTCGAAACAAATGAATCGGCTACTGGAAATAGACCCAAAAATTCCCTAAAATCAATACCTAAACATACATGAACCTTAGAAGAACTTGGAAGCAATATTGAGCAAGAAAATAAGCTAAAAAATAAAAAACTAACAGTGTTAACCGGTTAACCATACGGTTAACCCGTTAATGGACCCCAAACAACACTAAATTTGGCCAAAACCGCATGCGTTAACCAAACCGTTAACCGGTTAACGCTGAACAGAAAGTGAAAAAAGCTTTTGAAATAAGTGCTTTTGGCCACAATCTTCCTTCTAAACAACCCTATCCCCCACCTAATCATGCTAACACGAATTTCTACTCAATTAGGGCTTATTAACACATGCTAGAATCTATAACAAGCTACAACCTAACTTCTAATCCATTAAACTCCACAAATCGCAAGCAAAACGTAACGAAAACATAATCAACCATAAGTAATACGAAAAGCACTTAAAGAATGCCAAAATGGCAAGATGAAGAGAATAACTTAAAGGAAAAATAATTTTAGACCACCAACCTACGAAGCGGAGAACTGCTTCGGTAAATGTTGCAAGAATCGGAGCTTGATCGAAGAGAAAACCAAGAAAACCGCGAATCCGAAAAATAAATGCGTTCTTGATGCTTGAGCCTTCTTGCACTTCCGATAAGTTGAAATCTTCACAAAACTCAGTAGCTTCTTCTTCTACAATCCACAATTCAATGGAGGTTGGAGGCTAAGCTCTAAGATCTTCAAGTTTCAATGTGAAACTTGAAGAGCTTCTTCAAAAAAGCTTTGGTGAAAAGGGAAATGGAGGAAAAGTGAGAGAGAAAAAGTGATTCTAGAAATTGTGAGAGACTGAAAAATTGGGAACCTTTTGCATTGAAGTGATTAATGATTATATAGGGGCTAGGTTTGGGAATGGAGTTAGGTTTAGGAATGGAGTTAGGTTTGTAGTTAGTTAGGGTTAGGGTTGGAGAAGGAATATTCCTTGGAATATTCCATGGAATACTCTAGAAGGTTGTGGAACATGGTAGAAGCATCCAAATGAAATGGAGTGGAATTGAAGTGGAAAAACAAGAGGGAAAGAATGAAAGGAAATGTGGAAGGAAAGTGGAAGGAAAAGTGGAGGGAAAGGTGAAATTAACAACTTTTCAAATGATTTTTTTTCTTGATTTTTTTTATGATTCCTCCATCATTTCTTGACCAAATTTGAACCATAGGATCATTGTAACCCTAATTTCATGATTTTGATCTTAAAAGTCAGGAGTCGACCTTTTTTACCTAGCTCGGTTGACTTTTCCCTGATTCTTCGATTTTCAGTCATCTGGCCAATTGAACCTCTTCCAAAATGAATTTGTGGATGAAATTTGAACCCTAGGCACTTGACATCATATATAAGGCAATGGAATCCTCTTTGAATCATAACTTCATGCAGAAGCCCAGTAGAAGTGAAACCCTAATTTGGCCCTTTTCATCAGGAAATGTTGCAATGCTTGCCTCCTTTGATCAAATCAAATCTATCCATGTATTGTGGCTTCAATTGAAGACTTGTGGGATGTTGTGAACCTTTTGCACAAGGTTTAGAAGCTTTGTGGCCCTTTGGTTGCCTTTGTATAGCCTCCAGTTGCTCCAGTCATTGACCACATACCTATGCCTCAACTATGCTACACATGATGCAATGTTTTTGATTATTTTATGAATCTATGTATGCAAAATGCTATGCAAAATATTGGGGAATTGAGAGGGAAAATTTTGAGGTATTACAACTAAGGATTAAAGTTATACACTCCATCCTAAGATAAGGATGCAAGCATAACCCTAATTTAAAGTCCTAAAGCTTTAAGTGTTTAGCCTCTGATTCTGAGATGAGAAGAGAGACTCAAGGAGAATCAAAGGTAAAGGACTAAGGGGGACTATACACAACCCTAAAAAATATCATGCTTGGATATCCTATGGTTTGTGAGGCATAAGAGAAGATCTTCAGGAAGCCACCATGGAAGAGAAGCAGATGAAAAGAGAAGGAGAAAGAAGAATAGGTTACTTACTTCCTGAAGAAGATAAGTAATCTAAAAGAAAGAAAGGGAGCAAGGGAGCATAAGTGAAAAAAGTTCACTTCAAAGACAAGTAAGATATGCAAATGAGGAGAAGAGAAGAGATGGGATGTGAAGGCAAATCCACATCCCAATCAACTTACCATAAGCCCCTGAAATGTTATGTAAATGTATAAGATGCAAAGCAAAAGGAAATGAGATGAATAAAGATACAAAGACCAAAACCAGAAGTGTAAACATGATGCAAAAGTGTTATGAGATGATGCAAAGTCATGTACAATGCTTATGAATGTTCATACAAGGATGAGATGCAAAGCAAGGCATGTTAGAAGCATGAAAACACATGGATGTTCATGAAATGCAATGAATGCAAAGCATACCAAATGAATGAAGAAATGATCAAGCAATGTTCTAACATGTCTTAAGATGTCTAAGATGGCATACAAGAGCATGGAATGTCATGCGAAGTTCATATGATTGAGATATGCAAAGATGAATGCAAATGAATATGAGAAAATGGGGTTTTAAGACAAAATGAGATGCACATGATCAAAACAGAAGCATAGATCATGATAAAAATTTGAAAATGAAATCAAACAAAACCTAAACATATACAAGATAAGATCACTACCAAAAGATGAAAGTCAGAAGCTAAACCTAAGAAAGTTATGAATTTCCTAAGTTAGCTAGGGTTTTTGGGTGATTCTAAAGGAAAAATATAAATCAAATTGAAAATGCAATGCAAAATTATGAGATAAATAACCTAGATACTAGATGCAATATGTGAGACAATGCAAAAAGAATCAAGTTCAAACTCATCATGGTTGACCAGAAATGATTTTTTCAAGTTTGGGTTAGAAAATGTGATTTTTAAGGAACCTAATTCAAAGATAATTATGAAAATGTGATCAAACCTAAAAATAAATTTGTATGGTGAGTTTTTAAGTGATTCTAAATGTATGAGAATGCTTCATGAATTTTTTGGTGATTTTTAGAAACCTAAATGCATTTTTAATTAATTAAAATCAATTAATTAATTAAATAAAAATTTAAATAATTTAAAAATACTTTTTTAATGCAAAAATTAAAATAAAATATGTTTTTGAGTTAAGAAAATATTTAAAGTGAAAATGCAGAAAATGAGATTTTTTAAAGTCTTTTTGCTATTTAAAAATAAATATGGAAAAGAAATGCAAGAAAATGAAATAAAAAAAATGAGAAGTCAGCAAGATCTATGGCTCAGGTTCAAAGGGGGGTTGACTGCACGCGCAAATGTAAGGTCAGGATTGAATCTGGAAAAATTAATTTAATTAATCCTAATTAATTTAATTAAAAAGGATTAGGGTTAAGTGAACGCATCCTGGTCATCCAAACACGCGGGTAATACAAATCTAAGGGCTATTATTCAAACTGGAATTTAATTGTGGATTAGGGTTTAATCACTCTCAGGTGGCCGGAGAAGACCTCCAGTCATCTTCTCCGGCAACTCACTCATCTGAACTCACTCCCTAGGCCATGATAACACACCAAAGTCTCCAGAATCACTCATTAGACATCATTAAACTATAATCCAGCAACAAAAATCATTTATCATGCATCAAAAGAGAGAATCGAAGCAAGAACATTTCACGGGCAAAATTTTAGAAGGCTATGAAAGGCTTAAAACTCAACCATTTTTAAAAGTAAACATATCACAGTGATCAGCACATCATGTAGAATCAATTTGTAACTTAAAAAACAAGTTCTGGAAAAAAATGTTCTTGATGATTACCTGAGTTGAAGCTTTTCAGTTTGGAGCTTTCTGACCTCCTTCCTTGTGCAAAAAGCTTCCTTTGATCCTCCTGATGCTATTGAAATGCTTGAAAGGATTTGAGAGTGGCTAGTTTGTGTGGTCCAGCTCTGATGTAGCAGAAATGGAGGTTTGTGTGTGTGGTGATTCAGGCTATTTCAATGGTTGGGATTTGTCCTATGGATGATTTTGAGATGATTGGTGGAAGAATTTTTTAGTTTAAGTGGCTGGTTTGAGAGAGTCGAAAATGAGAATTTTTAGGGAAATTTTGGGCAATCTGATTGTGGAGAGGTTTCAGGCTCCAAGGTTATGTGAAATGAGGTCCATGATGCTTGCATAAGGCAATGTGATTGGCCAGAAAGTTGGTAGTGGCATAGTTTTATTGATATGGGCCAAGTTGCAAAAAAGTCAATGTTGTGTACTATGAGGCATGGCACGAGTCAGAGGTTGTTTCAAGGGGTGTCTTGCCTCATTTGAGTTCATGGATGGCCCTAGGATTGGATTTGAGGATCTGGATGGCTTGATGCAAGAGTTATCACATGTTTTACAATTTTCCCTCTTTGAGAATTTTGTGAAAATGGCTTGTAGAAACTTGTGATTCAAGGCATGATTTTGGTCTTGCAATGTTGCATTATCATGTAATGAAGCTTAGAAGTGGATTAGAGGTAATTAGAAGTCTTGAAACTTGATTTTGCAAAAATCCCTCTTTGGCACATACTTGAAAATTACAAGATTTTCCCAACTTTGAAACATCATATCTTGAGTTCTAGGATGAATCAAGAGGAGTTCTTGTAATTTTTGAAAATGGGAAGATCCAATATACAATTTAAGGATTTTTCATTTGAAGCATTTTTTATTAAGAAAGAGGCGGTTGAAAATCTTTCCCAAAATGGAAAGTTTCCATTACAAGTCATGTAAAAAAATGGAAAGTTTGCAAATGGCTTGAAATTATTCAATCTTGTGAACTTATAACCACTTATAAGATCAAATAAAGATCATAGAACCTCAAAATGATTAAAATGACCCTTTGGTTCCATTATTGGGGGCCTTAGATGCCCTGATTCTGACTTTTCTTGCACAACAAGTTACTAGTTGATTAGATGACTTCCACAATGAATTTCTTCATAAAATTTGGTACACATGCTCCTTATAACATATTGAGACCAATAGAATCAAGAATGACCAAAATAATTGAGGTTAAAGGCTTCAAACCCAAAACCCTAATTTTAGGTCATCTGTGCAGGAAATCTTCAGTCTGCCTCTATGCCTTTGCCCTGCTTTGTGATCTCTTGACTTTTATGAACTTTGGGGAGCAAATTATGATCATGGAACACTCATGGACCATCTTGACAAGATTGAAGGCCTTTGATATGGCTCAGATCACTTCTAGGATTTATCTGGTCACAAACCCTAAATGCAGCTATGCAGATGAAATAAACTATGCAATGGGAGATGATATGCTTATGCTAATGCAATATGAAGAGATCACAAGCCACGGTGTGAGAAAAAGTGAGGGCAAATTTGGGGTGTTTACAGTTGCCCCTATTCAAGCATGAGTTAGCTGTGTCGGGTGTAAGCGCCTGACTTAACAGATAAACAAGATAACTTGTCATTGAATACCAAAGATAGTCCGAAATTTGCACTCGCTGGGGAGAAGAAGAAAAGGGATATAAATTGTAACAAGCAGTATAGTATGAGTATCAAATGAAAGCGATGGAGGATGACCATCGATCAGAGGATGACTGCTGGGGATAAAACGGTAAGTAAATCAATGACGGGGACGACCATCATGCTGGTAAATAAAGAGACCGCGACGGGGACGGCCATCGGGCAAAGAAATAAAACTCTCTGGGGATTAAATAAATGAGGAAAGCACTGATTGGAACGGCCATCAGGTTAAAAGGTAAATAAACCGCAACAGGGACGGCCATCGGGTAAAAGAATAAATGAAATAATGATGAGGGACGGTCATCAAAAGGTGAAGGACGATCACCTAGCAGGGGATGGCTGCTGAAAATATCACGACATAGGACGAATGTCGGATAGAAAAGATCAACGATGGGGATGGCCATTGGATAAGAATGATGAAGGACGATCATCAAGAGGTGAAGGACGATCATCTAGCAGGGTGTGGCTGCTCTTGGGGATTATCTCGACATAGGACGAATGTCGGATAACAAAGATCAACGATGGGGACGGCCATCAGATAAATGATGAGGGACGGTCATCATAAGGTGAAGGACAATCACCTAGTAGGGGACGGCTGCTAAAAAGATATCGCGACATAGGACGAATGCCGAATAGAAAGTTCCAACAATGGGGATTCCACTGGGGAAAATATGAAGGACGGTCACCCAAAGGTGAATGACGATCACCTGGAAGGGTAAGGCTGCCGAAAATACCACGACATAGGACAAATGTCGGATAAGAGGATCAACGATGGGGACGGCCATCGGATAACATGATGAAGGACGATCATCAAAAGGTGAAGGATGATCACCTGGAAGGGGACGGCTGCCGAAAATACCACGACATAGGACGAATGTCGAATAGAAAAGATTGTCTTGTTGGTGACTGTCGCTCCCAATAGATGGGACCGGGTCATCTAAAGGTACAGACGCGAACGGTCGGCGAGAGGGACAATGAGAACACACAGCCGTGAACTCACTGGAGGTGAATAGAGTCGCCAGCTAGGCATTTTTATCCCGGAGGAAAGGCAATGCTGCATAGACCTAGAAAAAGATGGATAAGACGGTTGCGAACCAGAGAGACTGAGAAAGGGGGTTGGTTACAACCTGGGAAGGTATTAGCACCCAGATTGTCCGTCGTACTCGACGGGATCCACGCTTAAAAGATTTGTGTTTTAAAGGGGTAGTGTCAGTGCAATCTGTGTTTAAAGAGTTGGAAAAGGATGTACAGGTGTCAGTGTAGCAGAGAGTGAAGTGTATAAATGAAGTGTCAGTGTAAGAAATGAATGGAATGCTCAAGATCATGAGGCTTAAAGAATAAAGCTAGAAAGAGGGGGAATGTACAGAGACTTTTGTTCGATAACTGTTAAGTTATGCCTACGTATCCTCTCGTGCAATGAGGAAGTCAGAACACCGTAGTTCGACCCAAAGAGACTGAAAGGTAAATTGACTTGTGAACTGCTTACTTGTCTATGCTCGAGTGTATGACCTGTCTGGCTCAGGTGCAAACTGTCTTGCATTAGACGGAAGAAGCAAGTTCTCGTTTGTGAGTGAATGAGGTGAGAAAAGAATCCCGAAGGAGACGATTATTGTTTGTTTTTGAGTTTTCAGTCTTTTATTGCTTTTGAGAATTTGTCATAAGTTAATGAGCTTAAGCCTAAACCAATGGATTTAGTAAACTCATCACATCTTCCCTCTGATTAGGGGTAATGAGAGTACCTTAAGTGTGAAGTCAGCTTCTCACACTTAATCACCATGGAGTAGGATTAAGATCATTAACCTACTTGTGATTATTTAGATGTTTTTGTGGTTTTTGTTTAGTGTTAAGTAATGAGGTTAAGCCATAATCAGAGATTTAACAGACTCATTACACCATCCTAATAGAAGGATAATAGATGAGAATGTTTAAGCTGAGGAATGCTTCTCAACTTAATCCATGATTAGGGATTAAACTCATGACAAAACAAGCCTTTGATTAAGTGGATTTTATTAAATGGTATGATGATGAAGTGAATTTTATGATTTGTAAGACAACTTGAGGGGGACTTGTCCATTAACACTAGGGTTAGTCCTTCTTAACCAATTAAGGAAGAATTAGAACCCCTAATGCAAGGCCCAAGTTACAAGTGTGATGTCTTGATACTTATTAAGTGAATTGATTAAAGGAGTTAAACACATTAAGGGTTTAACACTTAGGATTAAAGTTATACACTCCATCCTAAGAGAAGGATGCAGGCATAAGCTTTATCACAAAGCCTTAAAGCCTTTAGGGTTTAGTCCCTGATTATGGGATGAGAAGAGAAGACTCAATGAGGCACAAAGGTAAAAACTAAGAGGGGAGACTAATCAAAACCCTAATCATTGTCATGCTTGGTTGTTCCTAAGGTTTGTGAGGTTTTCAAGAGAAGTCTTCAATGGAACCACCAGGAAGCAGATGAAAGGATCAAGAGAAGCAAAGCAACTTGCTTCATTCAAGAAGTCAAGTCACTTGAAGAAAGAAAGTGGGAGAAACAAGAATGAGCAAGCTCAATCTCAAACACATATAGAAATGCAGCAATGGATGCAAGAGAGATGAAAAGAAAGTTATGAGAAGTGAAGGCAAATTCACTTCTCAAGTTTACTTACCACCTGAAATGTTAGAAAGAAATGCAATGCAAAGCAAAAGGGGATGAAATGGTATGATGCTAAACAAAATCAGAAACATGTTGATGATGATAATGATGCTATGGAGTGCTATAAACATGAGACAAGGCATGGAGATGTTCATACAAGTTCATGGATGCAAATGGTGCAAGCTTGGAAGCATGGATATACATGAAAAGTTATGAAACATACATGGCAAACAACATGGCAAATGCAAGATGCAATGATCAAACATGCTTTCTATATGTCTTATGATGTCAAATGAATCACATGGATGCTTGAAATGTCATGGTAAGTCATATTATGCAAGAGAATGCAAGAGGTATGCAAATGGAAGCCCAAATTAGGGTTTATGGATCAAACAACAAACAAAAACCAAAAACAGAAACAAAACCTAAGATAAAAAATGTAAAATGCCACCCAAAGAAACCCTAAACCTATACTAAACCAAGGTCAAAAGGGGAGGTCTCAACTCTCAACCAATCTCAAGATATGAATTTTCTAAGTTATTAGGGTTTTTAGGGCTCTTAAACAAAAGAAATACCAAACAAATTGAAAATGAGGAAACAAATCATGGCCATTTTACCCTAGAAACTACATGCCAAACACAAAACAAAGCAAAAAGAATCAATGTCCAACTCTTCTCAAATAGGCAGAAATGATTTTTGAACTTATGATCAAAATAATGCACAAAATATGATTTAATTCAATGAAAAATTCTTAAAATGCATCAAGATCAAAAAAGAAATTTGGTTTGAAGGTTGGACAATGTTTCTAAATGTCTTAGAACATTTCATGAATTTTTTGGTGATTTTTAAATACCTAAAAGTATTTTTAATTAATTAATTTCCATTAATCAATTAAAAATAATCTTTTAAATATTTAAAAATGCTTTTTTAATGATAAAAAATAAAATAAAAATATTTTTGTGTTTACAAAATTAATAAAACTCAGAGGAAAAAGTTTTATAATTTTTAAACCTTTTTTACTATTTTTAAATAAATGGGCAAATAAAAGGAAAAGAAAATGAATTAAAATTAAATAAAATGAAAGGTAATCAGAATGGAAGGCCAGGATTGGGTCTGGATTCAAACACGTTGACCACGCTCGCTAATGGAAGGTCCAGATTGCATCTGATTAAATTATCTTAATTAAAATTAATTAAAACTAATGAGAGAGATTAGGGCTAAACAGATTGATCTGGGCCTTTCATTCGCGCGGGGAGTCAACCGGTCAACATCATCCAACGTCCCACATTCAAATGACACTAATTACGCAATTAGGGCACAAATCACTTTCAGGTGGCCGGAGAAGACTTCCGGTCGTCTTCTCCGGCCAGCATCTCCCCTGAAAATCCCCAAAACCCCTCAAATCGTAACAAAAATGAAACCTAAGCATACAGAAATGATTCCCATGATCCCCTGAATTAAAACCCTAAGTCAAAACTAATTTATTCTTCCCCAAATCCATGAATCGAGCAAAACAAATTTTAGGGCACGCAGGTTTCAGAAGCTAATTAAATACTCATTTCAAAGCCATTTCAAAAACTGAAAGCATATTCATGATCAGGAAGGCACAAAGAGCAAGTTTAGAACAAAAAAAAAGGTTTCTGGAAAAATATTTTTCAAGCTACCTGAGATTCGAAGCTTTCACTCTGATGACTTTCTGGCCACTTCTTTCAGTGCAATCCACTCCACTTGATCCCCAGATGATGTTTGAATGCTTTGGAGGAGTTTATATTGGCTGGATGAGGAGTTTGACAAGCTTCTGCTCAAGCTCAGTCAGAAATGGCAATAGAGTTTCAGGCAGTTTCAGGTCATTGTGAATGGTTCTTTGTGATCAGAACAATGAATGGGGAAGGTCTGTGGTGTTTGTTTGGGTGTTTGTGAGCTATGGAAGGAGTTTCGAATGAAACTGCAAGTTGAGGTGAGAAATGGCAATGGGGTGTTCTTGCTTGTTTCAGGCCTGGCTCTTGGTGGTTTGAGGTCTATGAAGTGTGGTGAGTTGAAGTGTGGAAATGGTTTTAGTGTTCTGAGCTTGTGGAGGCAGATTCGAAGGCTTATGCAAAAAGGAGTGTTTTTGTGAATGTGTTGGATGAGTGAGTTTCAGCCTTGCTAGATGTATGGAATGGCTTGCTCTTTGTCCACATAAACCTCTCTCATTGGTCAGATGATTGGACATGTGCTTTATTGATTGGTAAGGCCACTTTTGCAATTTGTCAACTCTTGTGTAAGAGAAAGTATGGGCAACTTCTAGGCTAGTACATGGGCTGGTTCTGGCGCAGCAAGATGAGGGGAAAGGGTTAGCTTGGTTCAAAGGCCAATGCAGCAAGTTGGTGAAGAGGAATGAGTGGTTTTGCAACTTGTCACAACTTTGGCTCACATGTGATTCTCTTTATCCAACCAAACCTAAACCATGGGCATTCTTGGTTCATTCTGAATTTTATGACTTATAGAATGTTTATGTGATGGTTTGATGCCAATTAGAAGTTGCAATTTGCCTTGGTACATGATCTTGCAATTTTCACACTTGGTGCATAACTTGAAAATCAATGATTTTTGCCAACTTTGTCACACCATAACTTTTGATCCAAGAAGAGTTTGATCATGTTCTTGTACTTTTTGAAAAGGGAAAGATGAGATCTACAACTTTCATGACCAAAGTTTTTCCATTTGAAGCATTTTTGGATCAAGAATCAAGGCTTGAAAAATGACCTAAAATGAAGCATTCTTGAAAAGTCAACTATGCCCAAAAAGTCAACATTTGCAAAACCCTAAATTCTTGATTTTTGTGAACTTCAATCTTCTTCCATGATCAAATAAAGATCATATACACTCAAAATGATGAAGATTTCCCATTGGTTGGGTCATTGGGGGCCTCAGGTGCCCTGATTTTGCACTGGCTTGTCCAGAAAGTCAACCCTTGATCAGATGACTTCCCCCATGGAATTTCTTCATGAAAATTGATATGCATACTCCCTATACCATATAAAGACCAATGGAAACAAGAATGACCAAAAAATTTGGAGTTATGGCCTCTGAAACCAAAACCCTAATTTTAGGTCAACTGTGCAGTCAAACCTGGCTCTGCATCCATCCAAACCCTAGTCCTTGTGATTCTTTGGAATTTTTGACTTTGAGAAGATGTAATATGATACCTAAACACATATGGATCCCTTTTAAGTGATTGGTTGCCTTTGGAGTGGCTCAAGAAGCTCTTGGATTGCTCAGATCACAAACCCTAGGTGCAGATGCCTTAGAAACTATGCAGTGAATCAAAAATGAAATGTGAGATGATATGACTGTGTTTATGCATATGAGATGATCACAAGCCATGGTGTGAATGGGTGAGGGCAAATTTGGGGTGTTTACAGTGACTTCTGGGGAATAGTAAACACGGACGAGTGCTTACGCTTTGAAATAAAAGGTATAAGTGTTTGACAGTGTGTATAAATTAAAGATGTGGACGAGCATCCTTAGGATCACGATACGGACGAGTATCGATAGAAACAAATGCTGACACGTGTTTAAGAATGATGATATGGACGAGTATCAATCGGTTAACAAAGGAACATGAACGAGTGTTGATCTGCCGGGGAGGTGATATATACAAGATACGGACGAGCATCAGAGGATTGTCCAAGTATTATGACCTACTGGAGAAATATGTGCAAGACACGGACGAGTGTCAAAAAGATTGAGCAAGGGACACGGACGAGTGTTTGACTTGCTGGGGAAGTATGATACGGGCGAGTGTCAAAAAGAAATATGCACAAGTATGAACAAGTATTTGTGTTGAGGGTGCAAAAGGTATTATGGTTTTGTCTGCGAGGGATAAGTTTTGTATATTGCTGGTGAAGTGATGATGGTATTTGCAGGTGACTGGCTCGAACCTGGCTTATGATCATGTAAATGTTTGATTTTTGCCGTAATGCTCCGTATTAGACAGAATGCTACGCTTTGTGGGGAAAATGATGCAAATGCTATGATTATGCAAAATGAGAGAACCGATCCGAGATCCGGATCCTGCGGGGAGAAAGTTCTCTGGGAGATCTGTCTGGAGGGAGAACTCCGCTGGGGAAAGAGATCATTGGCCGATCTGCGGGGAGAGAGGATCACTGAACGATCTTCTTAGGGAACTCTATGGTGCTCTGGGGGAAGAAATTTATGGGGATCCCGGCTGGGGAAGCTTCTGTTGAAGAAACTCATGTTGGGGATGAGGAAGCTTCGGCAACTCTGCTGGGGAACAGAAAACCCTGGTAACTCTACTGGGGAGAAACTGGCAACTCCGCGGGAAGCGATTTTGCCGACTCTGCTGAGGATGAGAAAATCCTGGCAACTCTGATGGGGAACAGTAGTTTAAGCATTGCTCGAGAGATTCTGCTTGGGGAGAAGAACACTTATGGGAAGTAATCAGTTGTAACTCCTTCGTCCAAACGACACGCTGAGGATTAAATTAGTTTCTCAAAGGATCCTCCGAGGGGATAACAGCTTCGTGGGGGAAGACTTCTGTCAAGTAACCCTACTGATGAGGTAATTGCTAACTTGGCTAGGGATATGATACCTGATATGCCCCATGCTGTGACATTGTCTGCCTTGAGTACCTGCAACCTGTTAAAAAGAAAACGCACAAGTGTCCCGAGGTATCCTCAACCGAATTCCGTCATAGGAGTTAGATTTGCTCAAGAGTGCATATTTCCTGCAAGCATATATTGAAAATGGCTTATATGTTTTCATGCAAGTGTTGTATTATGAACTTTGGACATTTTGCAAATGAAACAAAAATGTACAAAAACAAAGTGTGACTGAAAATTCTGATTTTATTGATTTGTGTGCCCTGAATAAGCAAGTACAGAAGGAGAAGCAAAGCCCAGAAAGGAGGAGATTGCTGTAAAATTGAGAAAATAAAAGTGTTGGCAATGTTGAAGTTGACGCTCCAGTGAGCTTCCTTTGCTATGACCTGTATGACCTTGACGTTCTTCTTATCTTGCTTTCTGAAGAAGGTTGATTATGACCGATGCTTTATCCTTTCGAAGCTTGTCATGTTGTGAGTGATACAGACGAATTCAGAATGCAGTTGTTTGCTTATTCCCTGATTTTGCGTGGATCTTCCTTTTGGGTTTTCAATCCACCTGGATACCCATTTTTGCATGAGCTGTCCGATGTGGCTTTTCAACTCAGCGGGTGTACATTTTTTCAATTTTTCCCTTATTTTTGCCCGAGTCTTTAATTTTGTTTTTAACTCGCCGGGATGCCCTATTTTTTCCTGGACTTACATTCTGTTTTTATGTCCAGCGGGTCTTTTATGCGAAGTATTTTTTAACTGCATTTGAATTCACAGGAGATAAGAAATCTTCGCCCTCCATAGTAGTGAGCATCAGTGCCCCACCAGAGAAAACTTTCTTTACTATGAATGGGCCTTCGTAGTTTGGCATCCATTTCCCCTGTGGTATGTATGAGGAGGAAGAAGTCTTTTTAGAACAAGCTCTCCCACTTGGTATTCCCGAGGTCTGACTTTCCGATCGAAGGCTTTCTTCATTCGTTTCTGATACAACTGCCCATGACTTATGGCTGCTAATCTCTTTTCTTCAATCAGACTCAGTTGATTATATCGAGATCGGATCCATTCTACTTCATCCAGTTTCACATCCATCATTACCCGTTAGGAGGGTAGTTCAACTTCAACAGGTAGGACAGCTTCCATGCCATACACAAGTTGATAAGGTGTTGCCCCATTATATGTTCTAATAGAGGTTCGGTACCCATGCAAGGCAAATGGTAGCATTTCGTGCCAGTCTTTGTAGGTGACTACCATCTTTTGCAAAATCTTCTTAATGTTCTTGTTAGCGGCCTCAACAGCGCCATTCATCTTTAGCCTGTAAGGAGAAGAGTTGTGATGTTGAATTTTGAAGTCCCGTCAAAGTTCTGCCATCATCTTGTTGTTCAAATTGGAACCATTATCAGTAATGATTCTCTCAGGAACTCCATATCGACAGATGATATCCCTTTTCATAAATCGGGCTACCAATTGCCTGGTGACATTTGCATACGAAGCTAGTTCAACCCATTTGGTGAAGTAATCAATGGCTACCAGGATGAATCTGTGACCATTTGAAGTAGTCGGTTCAATATTTCCAATCATATCAATGCCCCACATGGCGAAGGGCCAAGGTGAAGACATTACATTCAAAGGATTCGGAGGCACATGCACTTTATCTGCGTAGATCTGGCATTTGTGGCATTTTCTAGCATATGCGCAACAGTCTGCATCTATTGTGATCCAGTAGTAACCCGATCTTAATAGCTTCTTTGCCATTGCATGTCCTCCAACATGGGTACCGAAAGAACCTTCATGTACTTCGTGCATCAGTAGGTCTGCTTCCTTCTTGTCAACACATATGAGCAAGACCATGTCGAAGTTTCGCTTGTACAAAGAACCATCAGTATTGAGGAAGAAACTGCCGGCTAGCCTTCTTAATGTCTTCTTATCATTTGACGATGCCCCAGGTGGGTATGTCTGAGTCTCTAAGAAGCATTTGATGTCATGGTACCAAGGCTTGTTATCAATGACAGTATCCACAAAGAATACATATGTCGGTCTGTCCAGTCTGGATACCAAAATCCGAGGTACATAGTTGGCGACCTGTACGTTGATCATGGATGAAATAGTGGCCAAAGCGTCTGCAGACTGATTCTCATCTCGAGGGATGTATTCAAGCTTAACTGTTGTGAATAAGGTCAACAATCTCCTCGTATAGTCACGATAGGGAATCAGATGCTCCTGATGAGTGTACCACTTGTCGTTGGTTTGGTTGATTACCAAAGCTAAATCTCCTAATAAATTCAAGGTTTTGATCCTGAGGTCAATGGCTTCCTCAAGACCCATGATAGAAGCTTCGTATTCTACTTCGTTGTTAGTGCAGGCAAAGGTGAGCCTTGCTGAGAAAGGCATATGAACCCTTTTAGGTGTAATAAGCACTGCACCAACTCCATGACCGTTGCAATTAACTGCCCCATCGAACATCATAGTCCATGCTTCTTCTGGGTCAGGCCCTTCAGTATGAATAGGCTATTCACAATCTTTTGCTTTTAAGAACATGATGTCTTCATCAGGGAAATCAAATCTCATAGGCTGGTAATCATCAATGGGTTGCTCAGCCAGATAGTCAGACAATACATTGCCTTTGATGGCTTTCTGAGAGGTGTACTGAATGTCATATTCTGTAAGAATCATTTTCCACCTAGCAACCCTTCCGGTAAGTGATGGCTTCTCAAATATGTACTTGACTGGATCCATCTTTGAGATCAACAAGGTAGTATGAGTCAACATATACTGTCTTAGTCGGCGAGGATCCCACGCTAAAGCATAACAAGTTTTCTCGAGCAGTGAATAACGTTGTTCAGAGTCGGTAAACTTTTTGCTTAGGTAGCATATTGCATACTCTTTTCGACCAGACTCGTCATGCTGGCCCAACACACACCTCATTGACTCTTCCAATACTGTCAGGTACATGATTAGAGGTCTTCCTTCGACTGAGGCATGAGAATCGGAGGTTCTTGCAGATATTCTTTGATCTTGTCAAAAGCTCTCTCACAGTCATCGTTCCACCTGATTGTTTGCTCTTTTCTTAACAGGTTGAACAAGGGTTCGCAGGTTGCAGTGAGATGAGATATGAACCTTGAGATGTAGTTCAATCTTCCTAAGAACCCTTGAACTTCTTTCTCAGTCTTAGGTGCAGGCATTTGTAACACGGTGGGAGAACTGACTTTAGTTAAATGTTGCGGATAGCAAGAGTCGCCACCGACTTTTATTTTATCCAAAGGAAAGGGCATAAAAGAACAGGAAAGACCTTAAAAGATTTTTGGGTTCGGGGGTAGGTTATGTAAAGGGAAGGTGTTAGCACCCTTTACATCCATGGTTATCCATGGGCTCTTAGTTACTTAGCTCACTTTAAAATGTTTTTGAGAAGTGTAGTGTGTGATTAGAAATTTTCTTAAGTACTTTATAATGATCCATGTACGGATATATATAAAGCCTTTGTTTTGAAAAATGTGAAGTGTTTTGAAATGTTTGAAAAGGTGAGCAAGTACATAAGAGGAACCTACCCTAAGTTAAATCTTTTCTGTTCTTAAATATCCTTTAAGTGGTAAGACTATCCCTATTATTAAGGAATAGGTAGTCATTACCTTGGATGTATGAGGGACAAGTGAAGGGACAACTGTGATGAGGCAACTGTAAGGTGTATTTAGCAATTCGAAGGGACTTATCATCTTTATTCGAAAGGGACAAGATCATTTATGAAGGCAACCATGGAGGGACTTGATCTTATTATCTTTTAAGGGACTAGATGATATGAGAGAAGGGACTTTGCTTTACACCTTACTTGACCTTTTTTTTAGGCAACATGAGAGGTATCCCTAAGAATGTGAGATGGCGATCCAAGATCGACTTACGTATGTGCGTGTACAAGTTCATATATTTATCTTGAGATTAATGATCTAAATTCAATTTTAAATACAAACATGTTTACACTCCCTATTTTACTAACCATGGCAATTTAAAATAAATAATAAGAAATTCTACAACTATTACATAGTGTGTACAATTACATTATAATAATTAAAATAATTAAAATAAATAAGCATATAATAAATAAATAGATAAATTGGTTAGTAATAACAAAAAATAAATATAAGAAGATTAGTATAATAATATAATATAGAAACCAATAAAAAGTTCAAAATTAAATAAATAATTATTTTTTAAGAGAATTTTAATAAAAGAAATAAATAATAATAGTTTATATATGACTAATAGTTCTAATAGTTTAATTTTATATACATATTATAAAAATATATTTGTTAATTATAATTAAGTAAACATAAAAAAAAAATTAGAAATTAAACTCATAAAATAAAGTTAGGGTTTTTAATTGTTTAGAAAAAATAAATTAGGGTTAATTACTTAATCTAATCTTAATTACATTATTTATATAAAAAAAACTACATATAATAATATAAACAAATTATAAAATAAATATATATATAATTAAAATTTACAAACAAATAAATTAAAATTTATAACATAATTAGGGTTTATAAAGAAAATTAGGTTTTATATATAAATTAGGGTTTATAAATTAATCTAAACATAATTAAATTATTTATACAAAAATACATACAAATATTAAATATATACAATAAAATAAATATTAAATAATTTTAAGAGTAAAGTTTAAATTTTTAAAAATATAAATTTTTGAATTACATGCAAGAAAGTAATATAACAATTTTATTTTAAACATTTATCACTAATTAAATTAATTAAACATATTATAAACAAAACAAAATAAAAGAAAATATGAAAAAAGAACATACCTAGGGCTGGGATTCGAACCCAGGCCCTAGGCTTCACACCTCCAAGACCAACAAGCCAGCCACTGGGCTAGCTGCGCGCTGGTGATAGACAGTAGCATGTAATTGTTTTATTCTAATCCTGCAAAACAAAAGAAATTGAAACAAAAAAATTGTTCCTGGCTGGATTCGAAACAGGGTTCCCAACTTCACACACGCGCGCCTCAGCCAACTGAACCAACTGCTTTCTTTGTAATTATAATGGGAATCAATCATAATAAAATAAGACAAAATTTAAAATTCCAAATTCGCGCGCAGACTTCATCTTCTACCTCTGGATATGCGAATTTTGCTGCAAATTTTCTTACAAACTTTCCTGCGAATTCTTGTTTGTAGCAAAACCTACGAATCTCAATCATCATCAAAACAGTAAAATTTCATCAAATTAAAAGTACAAACAAGATCCAGAGGTTATTTAGAATTTATCTATGGTTTTGGATTTCATTTATCATTGATGAATCATAAAACCCTAAACCTTGGCCGAAACCCTAAAAATGGTGGAATCCGTTCTAGGCAACAAAACTTCAATTGATTAGTCCAGACATGACCTAAATCTTATCACAAACCATAAAATATCATCAAAAATCATTAACAATACTTAAATATTAGAAATCGAAAACGAAAAAAATCAAGAACAAAGTGGATTCGGTTCATTGGTATTAGCATGCTTTGGATGCAAATGAGGATTGGGAAAGCATCAATGATGATCAAGGAATGTTTTGCAACCTTTAGAATGCCTTTAAATGCCCTGCAAAGATGAATCCGAATTTGAGTTTTTCTACCAAATTTTGAAAGTTTGAATGTTCTTCTTAGAGGCTGAAAATCGTGTCCCTCACTTGTGTTATGTTCCTCTATATGTAGTGAATCAAATTAGGTTAAAAATGTCATGGTTCTTTGGATTTTTGGATCATTTGAATATTGAAAAAGATTATGTCATAATACTTGATTTTCATTTAATCCAACCTTGCTATTTTAAGACAATCCTCATAACTTGTGTATCAATCTAATCCAAATAACATTCATGACTTTCTAGAAGCAAAATCCCTTTTTAAATATTTGATTTTATATTTTATTTCAATTTAAATTGTATTTTAATGAATAAAATTCAAATAAATATGAAATAAAAAAATAAAAATCAGAAAACAAGTGGGTTGGGTCGTGCTTGGTGTTTTTGAAAAGATGGGATGGCAATTTGGTGGGCTCATTTAGCAAAATTTTGATTTTAGGCCTTATTTGCTTCATAAACTTCCCTAAAATTTCCCAACTTTGCAAGGGCATAAACCCTTCAATTTTAATGCTATGAGGGTTTTATTGGACATTTTGGAAATCTTAAAGAGTCCTCTAACCAACCCCATTGGTTTCATGTCCATATCTTTTACCATTCTCAAGTTATGCTCTTTTGAAGTTGTTGACTTTTTGTTGACTTTCAAAAGGACATATAATGTCTTAGCTCATATCTTCCAAATGAAGCATTTTTGGACTTGGCTTGTGAGACACAAAGTTATAGAGAATTCAATTTCCTTCAAGATGAGATTTGGATGGGAAAAATTTGATGAAGCATGTGAAAGTTATGGCTGGTCAAAGTTCAGTTGACTTTTCCTGAGGAAACCCTAATTTAGAAACCCCTGATTCTTGATGATCTGAAATCTCCTTGATGAATCATGATCAACCCTTGATCAAATGATGAATTTTACTTCATATAATTGATGTTGGCAAAAAATCATGAAGTTTGACTTTGGTTTGACCACAGTTGACCTCAGTTTGACTTTTTAACTACTTTAACTGATTTTAACCTATCTGATCAGTTGACTGAGCAAACCTTTGGGAAAAGTCTTGAAACTTGTCATGGGGATTCTTGAACACATATAAGATGTTATGAAGCTCACTTGA
Organism: Lathyrus aphaca; assembly: GCA_963966055.1. Classification (NCBI taxonomy): domain Eukaryota; kingdom Viridiplantae; phylum Streptophyta; class Magnoliopsida; order Fabales; family Fabaceae; genus Lathyrus; species Lathyrus aphaca. The sequence goes on from OZ014521.1 coordinate 214,060,725, forward strand.
AGTCTTGGAAGTCCATTTAGCCTGATTAAAGTCAAAACCCTAGTTTAGGATGCATTGCTTAGGAGGATGCATTGTCTGAGGGAAATGTCAAATCTTCTGACTAATTGTGAACTTTGTGAACCTTGTGAACCTCATGAGATGTCTTGTGAACCTTGTGAACCTTGTGAGCCTCTTAGTACACAATGACTTGTCTTGTGGAGGGCAAATTTTGGGGTGTAACAGTTGCCCCTATTCAATTTTCTGAAACCTGAGGGGTTAGATTGGTATATGTGCCTGTCGTGACCTGGAAGGTTGAAGGGGATTGAACACAAAAGCCCAAAAATTTGCACTCACCGGTGCATAGAGTAATACTGATGATTAGTTGTATATGCTTGAGTGGGCTTGAATATGCCACTTGGAAGGACTAGGGATGGGCTTAGAGATGCCATCAGGATGAACTGGAGATGGGCTTAAAGATGCCATCTAAAATATCTGGATGTGGTGATGTTCTAATGTTGATACTGGATATCAGTACTAAGTCTTTTTATAAGCCGTCTCTGAATCATTTATGCAACATGATTTGAATTGTTGAATGGACCAGTAGAAATAAATCTTGTGATGATTATCTCTTATGGAAATATTTTGGATTAGGGAATGGATCTTTGTACAGACCGTTTGCCTATTCTCCAAGGTCAAAAGAATGTCAGGATTTGTCCTTCAGAAAAATATCTTGAACCAGGGAATGGATCTTTTTACAGACCGTTTTCCTGTTATTCAAGGGGCCAAAAGAACGTCAGGATTTGTTCTTAAGGGTCAAACGAACGTCAGGATTTGTTCTTCTGAAAAAGTATTGAACAAGGGGCCAAAAGAGCGTCAGGATTTGCTCTTAAGGGTCAAAAGAACGTCAGGATTTGTTCTTCTGAAAAAGTCTTGAACAAGGGGCCAAAAGAGCGTCAGGATTTGCTCTTAAGGGTCAAAAGAACGTCAGGATTTGTTCTTCTGAAAAAGTCTTGAACAAGGGGCCAAAGGAGCGTCAGGATTTGCTCTTAAGGGTCAAAAGAACGTCAGGATTTGTTCTTCTGAAAAAGTCTTGAACAAGGGGCCAAAAGAGCGTCAGGATTTGCTCTTAAGGGTCAAAAGAACGTCAGGATTTGTTCTTCTGAAAAAGTCTTGAACAAGGGGCCAAAAGAGCGCCAGGATTTGCTCTTAAGGGTCAAAAGAACGTCGGGAGTTGTTCTTCTGAAAAATGTCTTGAACCAGGTGTAACACCCCAAATTTGCCCTCTCATTTGCATAACATCTAGCATATCATTTTCTTATTTTTGCACTGCATCATTAGCATAGAAAGATGAAGTATAACATTCATTGTTGAAGCATAGCATGGGTCATGGCAGTGATTTCCATTCAGTATGGCTATTCGGTTCGCAATTTGACTCAGATGGATATTTGACCTAGCTTGGTCGCACTGTCAGGATTCCTTTAATTGCAAGTTATCTGCTCCAATGGTTAGGTCTCAGGCAATGCGTATTCAGTGTCAAGATGTGTGGCATGCGGAAGTTCTTTGATGTATATTGTATTGGCTTGATTGAGACTTTGATAATTCATCAGTGGTTCGTCGGTAGATTCATTTTCCCTTAGATTGATTCGGATGGATTTTAAAACGATTCAAGGCTTTTTAAGAAGAGATTAAGAAGGTCCAAGTGGATAGATGTTGCTTCAGTTGCAATTTGTCCAGTGGTGGTCGTGTTTTTCTCATCAGAGGCTGTGGAAAAGTTTAAGATTTATTTCGGGCTAATATCATGATGTCATATCCATTTTACTTAGTCCATACTTCCCATTATCCAATTAAACCATTATTTTCTATCTGTTTTACACCTTTTGCACATCCATTTTTTAATCAAATTTATCCAATGCCCATATCATCAATTTCATTTCTGTTGTCCATTTTTACCAAATTATTTCGAATTCCATTTTTGTCTCAAGTCAATGTAAATAATTTGTTTTCATTCTCATTACAAGACCATGTTCATTAGGCCCATTACCACAAATTGCCCAATTTCAGTTTTTACTTTTATTACTACATAAATACAAAGTGGTCACAAGTGAAAACCAATTTTTTTACTTATACAAGCTTTTTCATTAGTCATAAAGGGAGGGCCCATACACGGATCATATGACACTTGCAGCAAATAATTTCTAATCATTTTTTCATGCATTCACATACACTAACAATTCACGCGGACCATTCCTAACAACCAAATTCAGCTCCACATGTGCACTAGGGCACGATATTTTCGTGAAGCCAAAAAACTCAATGAACGTGTGAATGGAATGCATAACCAATCCACCCACGAAATAAAATTCACAAAAAAGAAAATCATAACTGAAGGGAAGAAAAATGAGGAGTTTATTACATACTCTTCTCACCATCGTCAAAAAACAAAACAAAAAAGAAAACAGAATTCAGGATTCTTCTTCAATTTCATTCATCACCAAGTAAAACACCGATTCCATTCTTTCCATCACACAACAATTAGAAATCAGAATCGAATCAGCCTTCATCGTTCCTCACTAACTGAGTTCCTCTTCACAGATGCTCCTTCGATCTCATGAATTAACTTGCAGAAACACCTCTCTTCATCAATCTTTCAACCTGTACCAATAACGATTTTCATCATTTGATTATCACATCAAGGTCTAGAATTACAAAGAAATGAGAGGACGGATTCGAGATTCAAAATAACTGTGCAAATGTACAAATCTGAGAAGAGCATAACTAAATAAATGTCACCGAAAGCCTCACTTGAAGCATCACTTACTAGTCATTGATTGGCAATGTGAAATTGTGCAACGAAAAATAATAGAGTTGGTTCTGAACAAGCCTGAGTCCAGTTCTTTCAAAAAAAGGCATGGGTGCAATTGACCCAGGATTTCAGCCCCGTGTAACAAGGATATTCCTTCATTCTTTCTCGAGTCTCCAGCAGCATACATCAAAGCTCAGGCCTGTGTTCATACTGAATAAAGAAAATTCCCCTTTCATAGTATCAACCTGCAATAACAGGATCTGAATGGAGTAAAAACTAAAGGGAAAATAGGAAGAATAAGAGAAGCCTCATAAGTGAAAATCAGTTATAATAGAATTGCCGAGTGAAAGTGTGAAACGAAAATCATAACAGAAACTCAAAACAGAAAATCAAATTGGGCTAATTGATTTCATAACAAACTTACAACTGATTCCATCCAGAAGCTTCATTTGAAAATCTTCATAAGCTTAATCCATTTTCTCTATAAATCTGAATCTGAACTTCTTCAAGTTTTTCTCTCCTCTCAATTGGTTTTCTCACCACAACCTTCTCAACCATTCTTCCACAACCTGTTCCTTCACAATCCTCCATTACCTTCTTCTTTTTCACTCTCCAACTTTCGTTCCTGACTCCATCAATTATTCAACCTCTTCTCATCACAAATCTTCACCACTCTTCTTCTCGAACTCAAACCGCAGCCCCATCTTCATCTACAATCAGTATCAATCATCATCACCATCCGCAAATTCAGACCTCCCGTTACAAGAACACTTCACATCCTTCAAAAATTCGCATCATTGTCAACCTTCATCGATCTTCGCTGTGCCATCTTGTATCCTCTTCAATCTTTCTTCATCAACGAAAACAACAACCTGCAAAGAAATCAAGGCATACTGCGATTTCAGACTCTAAAGACACGAACAAGAACAGGTGAAGAAGAACTGAACTCGAGTCGTACCTGAACGAGACTTCAAAATGATCGGAAGCCTTGCCATATACACGTTATCTGCGTATTCATCATCGACGAACTCTCAAGGTACGAGCCTTTAACCTTGTTGCTTGTTGCTCTGGTGTGACAGTTGTCTAAGCGTAATTTACGTGAGTTTTGACTTGTTAATTTTCGGAGTTTAATTGTCGTTCGGATCGGAAAGGATTAGATTGAGAAATTAGGTTTAGAAGAAAAATTGTGAGGTAGTGATAGTTATGAAGTCGCGGAAGAGGTAAGGAGTTGAGGTGGTGGCTTCGGTTTGGAGGAGACGAAGATTACAGTGATGAGGGTTTCGTGAGGTAGAGCTTGAGAGAGGTGGGAGCGCGGAAGGAAGAAGATGACGAAGGGAGAAGGTTGAAGAAGAAGACGAGCGAGTGTGAGGATGAGGATGAGGGTTGGATGAGGTGTTGTGTTGAGCTTTGTTGATCGGAGAAACGGCGGTGGCAGGCTAGGGTTTTAATTGGGCAAAGAAGACGGTGAGGCTGTGGTGGTGGTAGGGACTATGTGAAGAAGAGGGGCGCCGCGGGAGGTTAGGGAAGGCTTTTAGGGTTTTATCTTGATTCAGCCTTTTGTTGACTTTAGGTTTACAATGTTTATAATTGATTAGGTTTACTAGTTAATTAGGGGATTAATAGGATTTTAAGGATCATTATGTATTATTTAATCCCATTAATTTGCTGTTTTGATTCCATGAGAGTTACATTTTGAATCTTAGGCCCATTTCATTGCTTCCAGCACCTCCATTCAAAGTCCAATAAGTAAAAACAACTAAGAGAAACTTCCTTTCTGCACCTCCTTCAAGGCCTGCGAAATGGGCCCTGTTGCATTGCTAACTGCACCCCTGTTTGAAGCCCATTAAGAAGAACAACTCTAAATAATCACTTAATGAACCCCTCCTTCTTTTTCTTTTAGGTTTTAATTTTAGTTAGACATAGTTTAGGAAATAATTCAAATAAAAAATAGAAAAAAAGCACTATAAAATTCCCAAAAAATTAAGTAGGCTATTAATCCCTATTAGAAATATTTGGCATTTTTATTTTCTGAATTTTGCTTATTCTTCGATTTAATTCTGATTTTTCTTTTAATTAGTTTTAATAGATTTCTTTTAACTGTACCTAGTTTTGTAGATTTTATTTTTAAGGCTTCCAGTAATGTTTTTGGTCCATTCTTTTTACTGTAGTTAGAAGACTCATAGTAGTATTTAGGATAATTTTTGTGGATTTTTTAGATCATTTTATCTTAGGTTTAGAGGCTTAATCCTTAGAAATTAATGAATAATTCTTAGGTGAAAATAGACAATTTTTAGGCATAGAAAAAATAAGATTTTTTAGGATTCCTTTTAGTACAATGTTATAGACAATCTTTGGTCCCCATATATTAATTTTCATAATTTTTCCAGAGGTTTTGCTATTTTTTTAGGATTTTTAGTTCTTAGGCTTTATGCATATAATTTCTATTAGCTTAGGTTAGTACATTAAAATTCAATAACAAAATAGTTGGTTTAGAATTAGTTCTAGGATTTAACATGGACTTATGCTAGTTTAGAGGTTGATTTGTTAGAAGAAAATTATTAGGTATGACCTTAGTTTAGGACTTAGACTTAAGTTCCATTTTGATTAGAATTAGAATAAATAAATAGGACTATTTTAATTCATGCCTTTATTTGAATTGTTTAGCTTTGAGCTTAATTTTGTTATTCATTTTTTAGGTTTTGTTATGTTGATTAATTCTTCAATTGTTTTAGGATTCCCTTAGCTTTAGAATCAACTTATCTTCCTTAGGAAGTAAGTTGTATTCTATTAGTTTTAGGTGCTTTTCCATTAAGCTTAGAAAACCCCACAAACCATAGGATATCCCATGTAAATAAATCAAATAAAAATTAGGATTGTTTTAGCCCCCCTTTTAGAATTTTTTCCTTTTGTGATCCTTTTGGTTTTTTTTCTCTTCTCATCTCATAACTCTAAAAAACACTTTAATAAATCTGAAATGATACATTGATCCATAGCCTTATTCCATGAGGTATGCTTGTAGTCTTCCCATCTTGGGATAGTACATGTTTACCTTGTGATGCACAAGTCTGATCAAGGTATCTTCTTCATAAAAGACAAGCTAAAAAACACTTCTTCATATGAATAATCAAAACACCTAATAAGTAAACAAGTTAGTGAGCCTAAGCCCTAGTCTTTGGGTTCAAGTTTTGGGGATCTTCTCCTTACTTGAGTGTGCTTGTTCTATTATTCCATCTTGGAATGTAGTGACAAGTGTAGATTCCATGGAAAAGAGCTTGAGTTCACTTCCTTGTGACAAACTCCTAAAAGCTTCTAAAAAACACAAACAAACAATAAGCGTCTTTCCTTCGGGAATTCTCTTCTCATCTCATTCGCTCCGTACGCGAACTTGCTCCTACTTGTCATTTTGCAAGACGGCTACGCACTCGTCGTCCGAGTGTGCAACACCTGAGCAATGGCATAGGCAGGTCAAGCCTTAATTCACAAGCAATTTCCCTTTGATACCCCTAGTTAGGGGAACTACGGCGTCTCTGATCCTCATTATCCTGATGAGGTACGTAGGCAGCGGGGTAGGGCCCGTTCGAGCACAATATTTATTTTCCCTACATTTCCCCCTTCTTTCCATTTTCATTTTCTTATTCTAGTTCTCATTTCACTTCCATTCCAGATAGCCATTCTTTCATTTGAATAGCATATTATTTCTCACCCTTTGAAACAGTTTCTTTTGCAAGCGTGGATCCCGTCGGGTACGGCGGACGATCTGGGTGCTAATACCTTCCCAGGTCGTAACCGACTCCCGAACTCAGTCTCTTTGGTTCGCAGGACCTTGTCCTTTCCTTCTTCCTCAGGTTTGTGCAACATTACCTTTCCCATTCATTCGGGATAAAAATGTCTGGCTGGCGACTCTACCTTTTCCGTGCCACTTTCGCGTTTGTACTAGGCTGAAAATCCCGGGAGCGACAGCTGGCGACTCTGCTGGGGAACAAACCCAGAATCTCTGGTTCCCCCGTGAGTCTCTCCTAGCGCTTGTGTGTTGCTGTTTCATTGGGTGATGTTTGTTTGTTGTGGCTTGTTGTATGTTATTCTTGTTTATTTACAGCTTTATTTACAGTTTTCAGTCTTTATTTACTGCATCATGTATATATACTGGACTGTCTGGACTGGTTTTCTTTGGTGGGATGGGTGTTACTTGTTATTGAGAGATATGAGCCAAGTACCCGGCTCGAGTGCACCATAGGACTTAGAGTGTTCCACTTTGGCCTCATGAGATCTTGTCATGGGGGGTAGTAGTGAGTTCCACACCCAGGTTGCGATTGTCTTGGAAATGTCTTGATTTGGGGATCTTCCTCTCTCATTACATGACCCTGACAGTTATGTGCAGCTGGGGACCGATCATTGAGAACCTTGTGGAAACATCTCTCTTTAGTGATGACAGTGGCAGACCATATTTTTGTGGCAAACCCATTCGCATCCGAGGGCCCACCTGGGGATCGCATAGGATGACCTTGTTTCCCGGAATCAGCTGAGGCCTCCCTGCGTAGTATATAATGCCAAACCGATTCCCTGATTTGGTCACGAGCCATTTCTCGGAAATGGTGACAGCATTATTGCTATTCGGCTTTGAGAGTCTGTGATGTCTGACCCGGAGCCTTTTTACCCGTGAGATTGGGGGGTGTTTACAGGTGTGCAGGAACCCATGACCTCAACATACACTCATATGTTCAGTGGTTCTTGTTATAGTTTGTGGTCCTGTGATTATAATCTTTGGTTCTATGGTCCTATGGTTCTGGAGTTATGGTTCTGGAGTTCTGGTTTTCTTGATTCTGGTTTTCTGGAGTTCTTGTTCTGGTATTATTGATCTGTGGTCCTGAGATCTTCTTCAGTGGATTATGATTATCAGGAAGTGTGACTCAATGGACTTTTGGGTTTGCTAGTTATTCAGAGGAGCCCTTGTCAATGATCCAGTTCAGACGGTCCCGGTTGATCATATGCTTGCATTGCATTGCATTTGCATCATTATTTGCATTAACTGTTTATGTTTGCATTTGCATCATTCTTTGCATTAACTGTTTATGTTTCCCATTTTTCAGGTCATTGTTCTTCATCTGTTCCCAGTTCTGGTATTCTTATCTCCATGGCAGAAATCAGAAGAGCTCCGAGAAAAAAGAATGTGCATTATACCTTTCTCCAGCCGGAAGTTAAAAGTGTTCAGAGGTTAGCAGGTCTGATGAACGATCAAGTCTTGGGTAATTTGAAGAAAAGATATGGCCAGATACTGAAGTTTGTGGACAAGCCCACTGCAGACCAGAAAGAAAGCTTGCATACCCTGCTGCAATTTTATGATCCCCTACTGCGTTGCTTTATTTTTCCAGGTTACATCTTAGCTCCGACATTAGAAGAGATCTCCAGCATGCTGAATGTTCTGATTAGAGAGACATTGCCGTTCTACGGGTCAGAGGTTGTGCTCAGAGATGAAGACATATCCAAGGTTTGTAGGTTGCCAGTTGCTTCAGTCAGTAAGGATCTGCAAGAGAGTAAAGGCAGAGGTCTACCCTGGAGTGTGCTTATCCCAGAGGCTGAGAAGTATGCTACAGAGGCTAAGTGGAACGACTTTGGAGCTTTGCTTGCATTGATGGTATATAGGTCCAGTCTGTTTCCTGGAGAGAAAGAGTTTGTCAGCTTAGAGGTGATCTCAATCTTTGCAAAAGGCAATCCAGTGCCTACTTTATTGGGTGACTTTTACTTCAGCGTCCATTACAGAAACGAGAAGGGTAGAGGTGGTCCAGTGGTCTGTTGTGCTCCTTTGTTTGCTGAGTGGTTTGCTAGACAGTTGCCTAAGTCAGGTGCCTTCAAGGATATGCGAGACGAATGGAGATGGTCTAGAAGACTGATGGGATTGACTGAAGAAGACATTGCTTGGGCTTATGACAGGGATTTGCTAGGAAAGGAGTTGATGGTTAGTTGCGGAAGGTTTGCTGGAGTACCTTTGCTGGGAAGGAAAGGTGTCATCTGTTACTATCCAACATTAATCAGAAAGCAGTTTGGCTACCCTTTGAAAGATCCTCCTCATATGGAAATGTTTGTTGAATCTTTGTACTTTCCTGCTGACAGAAACAAAGAGCTAGTTCAACAAGCAGTCCAAGCCTGGGCTCACAGGATAAAAAAGGGGAAGAAAGACTTCGGCCGAGTTGATCCCAAGACATATCCACCATATGCTGAATGGTTGCAAAGATATATCGAGTCAGTTCTCATGCCTTTTTCAGTCGAGGCTCCGCTTTATCCCCGAGAGGTGCCTAGTCAGAGCAGTACTGTTTCCTTGGAGGAGTACAAGAAGCTAGAAGCCCAGCTACATGAGGTAAGAGTGGAGAATACTGAGATGGTAAGCCTGTACCACCAAGCCAACAGGGCCAAGAAGGAAGCTGAAGACAAGCTGCAGAAGCTCCAAGCCTCTCTAGAAGCCAAAGAGAAGGATTTTGCCGGTAGAGAAGCCCATTTCCACAGATTGGGTATGATGGAAGCTCAAAGAGAAGCTAAGCGCAAGAAAGCTCTAAAGACTCTCAAAGATGCTCGTCAATCTGTTGCTTGGCTGCAAGGACAAAGGGATGAAGAGCAGAAGAAATTCAAAGAGAAGGAGGAGTTCTTTGAAGTTCAGATGGCTTTCAAGAAGAAGGAAGTGGAGCAAGCCCACGCCATCCGGAGGGAGAAGACCCAACAGCTAGCCCAAAGTCAATTAGCTCTGGAGGAAGCAAGGAAAGAGATCGAAGAGCTCAAGCTGAGAGCGGGTGTCAAGAAAAACAGGGCAGAGGCGGCAGATCCTGGGTCCTTGGCTTAGTTGTTTATTGTTCAGGCTACCTACAGGCTTGTTGTAGGAGTCTTGCTTTTATTTCATTTCTTTTGGCTTTATGTACTGGCATGTAACCCTTCGGGGAATATTTCTGGTTGTATTCCGACTTTTGGCCTGCAGTGGTCTGCTCATATACAGTATTAATGTGCAAGTTATCGTTTTGAATGTGCAAGATTCGTTTGTCCGGACACTGCTAATATCTGAACACTTATCAAAGAGAAAGCTTAAAAGCTAAATACTGAAAGTGATTGTCTGAGATTATATGCCAGAACTGGGGCCCGCCAAATACTTAAAACCTAGGAACATGAACAGTTACATTGCATTGCATATAACCTGTTTGTTTGTTTTGCAGGTGTCGTCTCAGTTACTAACGTGTTTTGTGTAACAGGCACTGTAGCTCCTCGTAAAGTTCGAGAACAACCAGCAGTGCACAGATATTCAACCAAGATTAACAGAGAACGATCCATGGACCAAATGCAAGCGGACTTGGCAGATCTGAGACAGAGAATGGATAACTTTATGATGTTAATGGCTGGCATGGGGCAGAACCAAGAGCGTCTGCGGGAGATGGTTGAGAATCAGAACAGGAACACTGCTGCTGCTGCTACTGCTGACAATCGTACCGGTGCGGGCGCACGTCAGGTTGAAATTCCTATTGCTCAACCAGGAGTGACTATCACCAACGATGGGTTGAACAACATTCAGATGGACAATCATGATGACCAGTTCACTCTACTTGATGAAGCTGAAGGTCAAGGAGCAGAGATGAACAAGAGGTTCGAAGAGATGGCTGAGCAAATCAGAGCTATTCAGTCCCAGAGTTCTTTGGGATTCGACATAATTGATCTGGGCTTGGTTCCTGGGGTCAGGATCCCGTATAAGTTCAAAGTTCCAACCTTCGAGAAGTATAATGGCACTGCTTGCCCGAAGACCCATCTTCAGTCATTTGTTGGGAGAATTTCCGCTCACACAGATGATGAGAAACTCTGGATGTATTATTTTCAAGACAACTTGGTGGGAGCTTCTCTTGAATGGAACATGAAGCTCAGCAGGGTCAATATCAAGAGTTGGAAGGATCTAGTTGAAGCCTTTGTGAGGAAGTATCAATATAACATGGACATGGATCCGAACCGCACGCAGTTACAGCACATGGCTCAGACAGCAAAAGAAGGCTTCAAAGAATATGCCCAGAGGTGGCGCCAGCTAGCTGCCAGGGTACAACCACCGCTGTTAGAGAACGAAATGGCCGACATGTTTATGGGCACTCTCCAGGGTGTATTTCTTGAAAGACTGGCGTCGAGTTCTGCTACTAAGTTCAACGATATTGTTATTGCGGGAGAAAGAGTTGAAACATTGCTGAAAATGAGGAAGATACAAGACCCAAGTGCTAGCAGCTCTAATGGAGCGAGGAAAGCTTTTAGTGGACCTCCTAGAAGATGAGAGGGTGAGACGAATGCTGTATTCGGCCGAAGCCAGGGTCGTGGTTACAGACGACCTTATGAACATGTGGCTGCTGTCACCATTCCTGCAGCTCCCGTACAACAGATGCTACCTCCACCACAACAACATCAACAACAACCACAACCTCGTACCAACTATCAGCAGAGACCGTATCAGCCGAGGCAGACTCGCCCGGCTAATAGGGTGATTGAGGTTATCCTGATGACTTATGCTGCCTTATTGCCAAGACTGTTAGATTTGAACCTGATTCAACTGAGAACTTTGGCACCACCACCTCCTGGAGAGCTCCCAGTTGGTTATGATGTCAACGCGCGATGCGCTTTCCACTCTGGAGCACCCGGGCACTCGACTGAGAAGTGCAGGGCTTTGCATCACAAGGTTCAGGATCTTGTAGACTCTAAAGCGATCAACTTTGCGCCGCCGCCGAATGTCAACTCGAACCCTATGCCTAATCATGGAGGGGCAAGAGTCAATGCTGTTGAGGGTGGTGACAGGTTGAGTCTCGTGCTGAATATTGATGAAGTGAAGACTCCCTTGAGGGTAGTGAAGGAGAGATTGCTAAAGGGTCTAGTGTTTCCTGGTTGCTGTCTTGGTTGTGAAGACTGTATAAATGCTGAGAATAGCTGTGAGAAATTGAAGATGGGTTTGCAGGGTTTGATTGATGCTGGATCCTTGAAGTTCAGTAAGGTTTGTAATGAAGAGGCTGATGATGTGTCAACCATTACTATTTTCTATGATGAAGCTGATATGCCCGTCATACCAGAGCCGGTTACAATCTATGCTCCTCAGATTAGTCCCGTAACTATTACTGTACCTGGGCCAGTGCCGTACACCGATGATAGAGCCATTCCTTGGCATTATGGCTCCGATGTTTATGTAGCTGGATAGAAGATGGAGAGAAGACCTGTTGCTGACCCGACTGTAGAGAATGTCGGAGGTGTTGGGGGTTTCACCCAAAGTGGTCGTTTGTTTGCTCCCCCTGCGCTGAGAGGGAATCCTGAGGCCGAGGCTTCGTCCAAAGCCAAAGGAAAGCAGGCTGCGAATGATGAGTCAATTACTCCTAAGGCTGGGCAGGGGATGCTTGAAAAAGAAGTAGAGGAATTCATGAGGATTATTAAGAAGAGTGATTACAAGGTGGTTGATCAACTGAACCAGACGCCTTCAAAGATTTCTATCTTGTCACTGCTGATGTGCTCTCCCGCACACCGAGAAGCCTTACTGAAAGTCCTACAAATGGCATACGTTCCTCAGGAGATCACTGTCAACCAACTCGAAGCTGTTGTTGGAAGTGTTAACGCAAGCCATGGCTTAGGCTTTACTGACAGAGACCTCACTTCGGAGGGCAGAAACCACAACAAAGCACTACATATCACGATGGAGTGCAAGGGTGCTGTGTTGTCTCATGTTCTTGTAGACACGGGCTCTTCCTTGAATGTGCTTCCGAAGAAGGCACTGATGAAGCTTAACATTGATGGGATTGTCCTGACGCCAAGTGATCTGGTTGTTAAAGCTTTCGATGGTTCAAGAAGATCAGTTTTCGGAGAGGTTGAGTTGCCCGTCAAGATAGGCTCTCAAGTCTTCAAAAGCGTTTTCTATGTTATGGACATCCAGCCTGCATATAGTTGTTTGTTGGGAAGGCCGTGGATACATACTGCTGGAGCCGTTACTTCAACCCTACATCAGAAGCTTAAGTACGTGGTGGACGGCCAGGTCATCACAGTCTGTGGCGAAGAGGACATATTCGTCAGCCATTTGTCGACATTCAAGTACGTAGAAATGGATGGAGAAATCCATGAGACTTTATGCCAAGATATTGAAGCAGATGTCAGTATCTTGACTCCTGTGAAGAAAAACAATGAGGGCACGTCCATTCATTCCTACCGGGAAGCAAAAGAGGTTGTTCAATCAGGCAGTGCCCAGGGCTGGGGCAAGCTGTTGGAGCTGGAAAAGAAAGATGATAAATTCGGCTTAGGGTATCATCCTGGTGGTTCTACTTCAAGTAGTAAGGCTACCACGTTCACAAGTGCTGGGTTGCTCAACCGCGATCAGATCTGTACAGCAAGCCAAGATGGGGATAGTGATGGAGACTGGGACAATTGGATCCGCCCGTGTGTGCCCGACGAGGAGCTAGGAAATTGGTCTGCTGAAGACATTGTTCAAGTCACCTGGCTCTCAGAGTAATTGCTTTGTTTCCTTTTATTAGAATACTGCATTGTCAAATCCAACATTCTGCCCAAGATGCTTGGATCCATTGTATCGGGCCACCATGTTTTGTATTGCATCGTTATTTTGCTATGGAATAAAAGGACATTTTCAGATAAACTGTGTTCCCTGTCTTTGTTTTTAAACTTTTTCACAAAAAATATATAAAAATGGCAATGTGTTTTCCTTTTTTTTGTTTTGTGTTAGCGTCTCTTTTTCAAAATAAGCAGATTCTGAATAAGCACGTCGTCTGTGCAGTGTTGATCATCCGGATTCCACAGATAACGTTCCTGCTATGACTATGCATGACTTTGATAATCCAGTCTACCAAGCTGATGAAGGGGTTGAGGAAGACTGTGACCTCCCTGAAGAATTGGTTAGATTGTTGAAACAAGAGGAACGAGTTATTCAACCTCATCAAGAGGAGATTGAGACCATCAACATTGGCAGTGAAGATGCAAAGAAGGAAATCAAGATCGGGGCCAGTCTGCAGGCCGACGTCAAGAAAGAGTTGATCAGTATGCTGAGAGAGTATGTGGATATCTTTGCTTGGTCATATCAAGATATGCCAGGTTTAGATACTGACATCGTGATGCATAAGCTACCTTTGAGAGAGGATTGTCCTCTGTAAAGCAAAAATTGAGGAGAGCTCGCCCGGATATGGCGATGAAGATTAAAGAGGAGGTTCAGAAGCAGTGGGATGCCGGGTTCCTTGCTGTGACTAGTTACCCACCTTGGGTAGCTAACATTGTTCCAGTACCTAAGAAGGACGGCAAGGTCCGGATGTGTGTCGACTATCGGGATTTGAACAGAGCAAACCCAAAAGATGATTTTCCGTTGCCACACATTGATGTGTTGGTGGACAATACTGCTCAATTCTCGGTATTCTCCTTCATGGATGGCTTCTCTGATTATAATCAGATAAAAATGGCGCCGGAAGACATGGAGAAGACAACGTTCATTACCCCGTGGGGTACATTCTTCTATAAGGTCATGCCCTTTGGTTTGAAGAACGCCGGGGAAACTTATCAACGGGCGATGGTCACATTGTTCCATGACATGATCCACAAGGAGATCGAATGTTATGTGGACGATATGATTGCAAAATCACAAGACGAAGAAGAGCATCTGGTCAACCTGAAGAAGCTTTATGATAGACTGATCAAGTATAAGCTGAGGTTGAATCCGAACAAGTGCACTTTCGGAGTGCGTTCCGGGAAACTGCTGGGTTTCATTGTAAGTCAAAGAGGAATCGAGGTAGATCCTGCTAAAGTAAAAGCTATTCAAGATATGCCTGCACCGAAGACAGAAAAAGAGGTGCGCGGGTTTTTAGGGAGGTTGAACTACATTTCTCGGTTCATATCTCATCTAACTGCCACGTGCGAACCAATATTCAAACTGCTAAGGAAAGAGAAAACGGTCAGGTGGAATGATGATTGCCAAAGAGCTTTCGACAAAATAAAAGAATATTTGCAGGAGCCTCCAATTCTAATGCCTCCAGTGGAAGGAAGACCGTTAATCATGTACTTGACCGTGCTAGAAGGGTCAATGGGGTGTGTGCTCGGCCAACATGACGAGTCTGGTCGAAAAGAGTACGCCATTTATTACCTTAGCAAAAAGTTTATCGACTGTGAATCCCGATACTCACTGCTCGAGAAAACTTGCTGCGCTTTGGTATGGGCTGCTCGCCGACTGAGGCAGTATATGTTGACTCATACCACACTACTCATTTCCAAAATGGATCCTGTCAAGTACATCTTTGAGAAACCAGCGTTGACCGGAAGGGTTGCTAGGTGGCAGATGATTTTAACTGAATACGACATCCAGTATACTTCTCAGAAAGCCATCAAAGGAAGTGTATTGTTGGATTACCTTGCACAGAAACCTCTTGAGGATGATTATCAACCGATGAAGTTTGATTTCCCTGATGAGGACATCATGTACCTCAAAACAAACGATTATGAGGAACCACTTCCGGAGGAGGGGCCTGACCCTGAATCCAAATGGAAGTTGATGTTTGATGGGGCTGTCAATATCAATGGTCGTGGAGTTGGTGCCGTACTCATTACTCCTGAAGGTGTTCACTTACCCTTCGCTGCCAGAATCACTTTTGGCTGCACCAACAATGAAGCGGAATACGAGGCATGTATAATGGGAATAGAGGAGGCAATTGATCTTCGGATTTAGAACCTCGATATATTCGGAGATTCAGCCCTCTTCATTAACCAAGTTACCGGCAAGTGGTATATGCATCAAGAGCATCTAATTCCATACAGGGATTATGCTAGAAAACTGTTGATGTTCTTCACGACAGTTGAGCTCAAATACATACCACATGACGAAAATCAGTTTGCCGACGCATTGGCCACTCTCTCTTCGTCGATTAAAGTCTTGTGTTGGAATTTTGTGCCCATAATTGACATATCCAGGCTTGACTCTCCAGCTTATGTCTTCTCTGTAAACGCCGTGTCTGACGAGAAACCTTGGTATTTTGATATCAAGATATTCCTTGAAAAGCAATAATACCCAACTGGGGCATCTTCCAACGACAAAAAGACCTTAAGGCGACTTGCCGCTAGTTTCTTCTTGAACACAGACGGGGTTTTGTATAAGAGAAACTTTGACATGGTCTTGCTCAGATGCGTGGATAGACACGAAGCAAGCCTGTTGATGCAGGAAGTCCACGAAGGATCTTTCGGTACCCATGCAGGAGGGCATGCTATGGCAAAGAAATTGCTGAGATCAGGTTATTACTGGATGACAATGGATGCAGACTGTTGTGCATTCGCTCGTAAATGCCACAAGTGCCAGATACATGCAGACAAAGTGCATGTTCCTCCAAGCCCGCTCAACGTCATGTCATCTCCTTGGCCCTTTTCTATGTGGGGCATTGACATGATTGGGAAGATCGAGCCAACTGCTTCGAATGGTCATCGCATCATCCTGGTCGCGATTGATTACTTTACCAAGTGGGTAGAAGCAACATCTTATTCCAACGTCACTCGTCAAGTGATGGCAAGATTTCTGAAAAGAGATATCATATGTAGATATGGAGTGCCCGAAAGGATCATTACTGATAATGGTTCTAATCTCAACAACAAGATGATGGCAGACTTATGTCGGGACTTCAAGATACAACATCACAATTCTTCTCCTTACCAACCAAAGATGAATGGTACGGTAGAGGCAGCTAACAAGAATATCAAGAAGATTATGCAGAAAATGGTTGTCACCTACAAAGATTGGCATGAGATGTTACCATTTGCTTTGCATGGGTACCGAACGTCAGTCAGGACGTCAACAGGGGCAACTCCCTTCTCTCTAGTGTATGGCATGGAAGCAGTCCTGCCTGTTGAAGTAGAGATTCCTTCACTGCGCGTGATGATGGATGTCAAGCTGGATGAGGCTAAATGGGTGCGTGCTCGTTACAATCAGCTATGTCTAATTGAGGAAAAGAGATTAGCGGCTATCTATCATGGTCAGCTTTATCAGAGGAGAATGAAACGTGCATTCGACCAACGAGTCCGTACTCGAGAATACCAAGTGGGAGAGCTTGTGTTGAAGAGGATTGTTCCTCCAGGTTCAGATTACAGGGGCAAGTGGACCCCAAACTACGAAGGACCATTCATAGTGAAGAAAATCTTTTCAGGAGGAGCACTGATGCTCACCACTATGGATGGAGATGACTTTCAGTCCCCTGTTAACTCGGATGCAGTTAAAAAATAATTCGCATAAAGAGACCCGCTGGACACAAAAACAGAATTATAGTCCATACAAGAAAAGGGCATCCCAGCGAGCTAAAAACAGAATAAAAAGCTTGGGCAAAAATTAGGGAAATAAAAAAAAATATGTACACCCGCTGAGTTGAAAAGCCACATTGGACAGCTCAGGCAAAAAAGGGTATCTCGGTGGATTGAAAACCCGAAAGGGCGATCCACGCAAAACAAGGGAATAAGCGAACAACTGCGATCCGAGTTATCTGAACCACGTCGTCGTTTCGTACAACTTGACAATATCAGAAGGATAGGAAACAGTTCCCTCGTCCTCTCAGAAAGCCAAAGCAGAATGGAAAGTCTCGAAGACGTGCAGGTCATAGCAGAAATGGAACTCCTTGGAAGGTCGTGTACATTGCCATTAGGATAGTTTTTTTTAAAATTTTTATAGTGGCCACCTCTTTCCAGGTGGCTTCTTCCTGATGTAAATCTTTGCCTATTCAGAGGCCATTCAATAAAAATAATATTCAGTCAAA
Organism: Lathyrus aphaca; assembly: GCA_963966055.1. Classification (NCBI taxonomy): domain Eukaryota; kingdom Viridiplantae; phylum Streptophyta; class Magnoliopsida; order Fabales; family Fabaceae; genus Lathyrus; species Lathyrus aphaca. The sequence goes on from OZ014521.1 coordinate 214,078,260, forward strand.
AGTCTGTGTGTGTTTATTTTTGTTTGCAAAATGTCCTGAATTTTCAGCAAAAATAGCATTGCATCTAAATATGTGATAATTTTGAAAAGAAAACTGACATGCGGGGAAACTATAACCCTCTTTGAGTGTCGGGTGACGATGGATGAACAGATCATTCCACGCAAATCCCCGGGGCACACGTGTGTTTTCTGTTGTTGCAGGTTGCAGCAATTTACTCTTCCCCAATAGAGTATCTCCCCAAACAGAAATTTCTTCCTCCAGCAGGTATCTGAAAGCCTGGCATCTCCAGCAGAGATTTTATCCAGCTAAGTTTTGGCAGTAGACCAAGCAGTTTCATCTTCCCCAGTGAAGTAACCGTCCATTCTTCCCCAGTGGAGTATGCCCAACAGGTATCTGAAAGCCTGACATCATCAGAGTTGGAATTAGCGGTATTTTATCCTCAGCAAGAGTCCTCTCCAGCAGGTGTGACTGAAAGCCTGATATTCCCTTAGAGTCTTGAATCAGCAGATGCTCTCCCCAGCCAGAGTATTGTTCAGGCAGCTTCCCCAGCCAAGTCTGAAGATGATCCTGTCCCCACAGAGTTCATATTTGATTTTTCACCTCCGTCCGTGAAATATTTCCCAGCAAAGTTGCCATACTTTTGGGTATTTGATGATACAGCCAGGTATTCATCACCTCAGTCAAAGTTGAGTGTCCAGAAATCTTGACTTGTCTTCCCCTACAGAGTTGTATCTCTTGTTGCCAATCAGGCATTTGTCTACCGCTCGTCTGCAATTTTTTTCAACACTCGTATGTGTTATCCCTAAGCAGGTTTTTCCCCAGCAGGGACATATTACTGCTTTATTGCTGCTCGTTTGCATCTTTCAACACTCGTTTGTGTTAGCTCTGTGGTATTGCTCGTTTGCTCTCCCCAGCGATGGTTTATGATTACTTTGATTCTGCTCGTTCGCAATTTCAAACACTTGTTTGTGTTTGGTTATATCTTTCAACACCCGACTGTGTTGGCTCTGAAGCTTGCCCGTCTGCAATTTCCAGCACTCGTCTGTGCTTTGGAATGATTACCTTGTTATTGCTCGTCTGCAATTTTCCAACACTCGTCTGTGTTTGGTTATCTCTTCGCTGTTGCTCGTTCGCAATCATTAAACACTCGTCTGCGTTGTGATATCTCCTTTGTTGTTGATCGTCTGCAACCTCCCAACACTCGCCTGTGTTTGGTATTGGATCCTTTGTTGCACTCGTCTGTGCCTTGATATGTATTCTCCGTTGTTGCTCGACTGCAACTGTCCAGCACTTGTCTATGTTTGCTTGAAGCTCGTCTGCTTTTATTCCCCAGAAGTTGTCTGTGTTTTGAAGCTTGTCTGCTTTGCTTGGATACTCGTCTGTATCATCTCCAGTACTCGTCTGTGCTAACTTACGTCTATATGTGAGGATTTTCTGATTATCCTGGTATTCTTCTGTGACTACTTCAAATGCTCATCTGTGTGTGAATTTCTGGTATTCGTCTATACCAGTGGCTGGTACTCGTCTGTATCATTGCCCGAGACACTCGTCTGTGTTTCTCGGATCATCGTCTGATACTTGTCTGTATCATTGACCTATAACACTCGTCTGTGTAATCTTGATGATCATCCAATACTCGTCTGTATTGAAGAGGTTTCAAATCCTGACAGTGGGAATTAATGTCGAAATGGTTACCGGTCCTGGCGTAATAGGTAAATCCGAAGGAGGCTCGTCTGTCTCAGGCACCAATTGTTGTTGCTGCATCTGGCGTAACAGGTTTGCTAAGAAGACTCGTCTGTCTTATACCATATATCCGCGGATAATATATGAAGAAGGTTCGTCTACCTTGATTGCATGTCTATCCCACAGACTTAGATGCATTTCTGGTCCTGGCGTAACAAGTAAATCCGAGGGAGACTCGTCTGTCTCATGTGTTTAAGGGCTCGTCTGTCCATCTCCTGGCGTCACGGGATTGTTTCAAGACTCGTATGTCTCAGTTTATATGCTTGAAGTGTTTAAGGGCTCGTCTGTCCAGCTCCTGGTGTCACTGGATTGTTTGAAGACTCGTCTGTCGACATGCCCTTATTCCAGATATCAGCTTCAACTTGGAAGAAGCTCGTCTGCTTTTTTCAGTCACCAAAGCGTCATTTGGTTGAGTTTATTTCCCGGTGTTGCATTCTTCGTCAGAGTGCAAATTTTTGGTCTCCTTGGTATTCAACCACAGTTTATCTTGAATGGTCGATAGCTAGTACTATCGTCCTTTTCAGATTAACCGTTGATTGAATAGGGGCAGCTGTAACACCCCAAATTTGCCCTCTCATTTGCATAACATCTAGCATATCATTTTCATATTTTTGCACTGCATCATTAGCATAGAAAGATGAAGTATAACATTCATTGTTGAAGCATAGCATGGGTCATGGCAGTGATTTCCATTCAGTGTGGCTATTCGGTTCGCAATTTGACTCAGATGGATATTTGACCTAGCTTGGTCGCACTGTCAGGATTCCTTTAATTGCCAGTTATCTGCTTCAATGGTTAGGTCTCAGGCAATTCATATTCAGTGTCAAGATGTGTGGCATGCGGAAGTTCTTTGATGTATATTGTATTGGCTTGATCGAGACTTTGATAATTCATCAGTGGTTCGTCGGTAGATTCATTTTCCCTTAGATTGATTCTGATGGATTTTAAAACGATTCAAGGCTTTTTGAGAAGAGATTAAGAAGGTCCAAGTGGATAGATGTTGCTTCAGTTGCAATTTGTCCAGTGGTGGTCGTGTTTTTCTCATCAGAGGTTATGGAAAAGTTTAAGATTTATTTCGGGCTAATATCATGATGTCATATCCATTTTACTTAGTCCATACTTCCCATTATCCAATTAAACCATTATTTTCTATCCGTTTTACACCTTTTGCACATCCATTTTTTAATCAAATTTATCCAATGCCCATATCACCAATTTCATTTTTGTTGTCCATTTTTACCAAATTATTTCGAATTCCATTTTTGTCTCAAGTCAATGTAAATAATTTGTTGTCATTCTCATTACAAGACCATGTTCATTAGGCCCATTACCACAAATTGCCCAATTTCAGTTTTTACTTTTATTACTACATAAATACAAAGTGGTCACAAGTGAAAACCAATTTTTTTACTTATACAAGCTTTTTCATTAGTCATAAAGGGAGGGGCCCTACACGGATCACATGTCACTTGCAGCAAATAATTTCTAATCATTTTTTCACACATTCACATACACTAACAATTCACGCGGACCATTCCTAACAACCAAATTCAGCTCCACATGTGCACAAGGGCACGATATTTTCGTGAAGCCAAAAAACTCAATGAACGTGTGAATGGAATGCATAACCAATCCACCCACGAAATAAAATTCACAAAAAAGAAAATCATAACTGAAGGGAAGAAAAAGGAGGAGTTTATTACATACTCTTCTCACCATCGTCAAAAAACAAAAACAAAAAAAACATAATTCAGGATTCTTCTTCAATTTCATTCATCACCAAGTAAAACACTGATTCCATTCTTTCCATCACACAACAATTAGAAATCAGAATCGAATCAGCCTTCATCGTTCTTCACTAACTGAGTTCCACTTCACAGATGCTCCTTCGATCTCATGAATTAACTTGCAGAAACACATCTCTTCATCAATCTTTCAACCTGCACCAATAACGATTTTCATCATTTGATTATCACATCAAGGTCTAGAATTACAGAGAAATGAGAGGACGGAATCGAGATTCAAAATAACTGTGCAAATGTACAAATCTGAGAAGAGCATAACTAAATAAATATCACCGAAAGCCTCACTTGAAGCATCACTTACTAGTCATTGATTGGCAATGTAAAATTGCGCAACGAAAAATAATAGAGTTGGTTCTGAACAAGCCTGAGTCCAGTTCTTTCAAAAAAAGGCATGGGTGCAATTGACCCAGGATTTCAGCCCCGTGTAACAAGGATATTCCTTCATTCTTTCTCGAGTCTCCAGCATCATACATCAAACCTCAGGCCTGTGTTCATACTGAATAAAGAAAATTCCCCTTCCATAGTATCAACCTGCAATAACAGGATCTGAATGGAGTAAAAACTAAAGGGAAAATAGGAAGAACAAGAGAAGCCTCATAAGTGAAAATCAGTTATAATAGAATTGCCAAGTGAAAGTGAGAAACGAAAATCATAACAAAAACTCAAAACAGAAAATCAAATTGGGCTAACTGATTTCATAACAAACTTACAACTGATTCCATCTAGAAGCTTCATTTGAAAATCTTCATAAGCTTAATCCATTTTCTCTATAAATCTGAATCTGAACTTCTTCAAGTTTTTCTCTCCTCTCAATTGGTTTTCTCACCACAACCTTCTCAACCATTCTTCCACAACCTGTTCCTTCACAATCCTCCATTACCTTCTTCTTCTTCCCTCTCCAACTTTCGTTCCTGACTCCATCCATTCTTCAACCTCTTCTCATCACAAATCTTCACCACTCTTCTTCTCGAACTCAAAACGCAGCCCCATCTTCATCTACAATCAGTATCAATCATCATCACCATCCACAAATTCAGACCTCCCTCTACAAAAACACTTCACATCCTTCAAAAATTCGCATCATTGTCAACCTTCATCGATCTTCGCTGTGCCATCTTGTATCCTCTTCAATCTTTCTTCATCAACGAAAACAACAACCTGCAAAGAAATCAAGGCATACTGCGATTTCAAACTCTAAAGACACGAACAAGAACAGGTGAAGAAGAACTGAACTCGAGTCGTACCTGAACGGGACTTCAAAACGATCGGAAGCCTTGCCATATACACGTTATCTGCCTATTCATCGTCGACGAAATCGCAAGGTACGAGCCTTTAACCTTGCTGCTTGTTGCTCTGGTGTGATGGTTGTCTAAGCGTAATTTACGTGAGTTTTGACTTGTTAATTTTTGGAGTTTAATTGTCGTTCGGATAGGAAAGGATTAGATTGAGAAATTAGGTTTAGAAGAAAAATTGTGAGGTAGTGATGGTTATGAAGTCGCGGAAGAGGTAAGGAGTTGAGGTGGTGGCTTCGGTTTGGAGGAGACAAAGATTACAGTGATGAGGGTTTCGTGAGGTAGAGCTTGAGAGAGGTGGGAGCGCGGAAGGAAGAAGATGACGAAGGGCGAAGGTTGAAGGAGAAGACGAGCGAGTGTGAGGATGAGGATGAGGATTGGATGAGGTGTTGTGTTGAGCTTTGTTGATCGGAGAAACGGCGGCGGCAGGCTAGGGTTTTAATTGGGCAAAGAAGACGGTGAGGCTGTGGCGGTGGTAGGGACGGTGTGAAGAAGAGGGGCGTCGTGGAAGGTTAGGGAAGGCTTTTAGGGTTTTATCTTGATTCAGCCTTTTATTGACTTTAGGTTTACAATGTTTATAATTGATTAGGTTTACTAGTTAATTAGGGGATTAATAGGATTTTAAGGATCATTATGTATTATTTAATCCCATTAATATGCTGTTTTGATTCCATGAGAGTTACATTTTGAATCTTAGGCCCATTTCATTGTTTCCAGCACCTCCATTCAAAGTCCAATAAGTAAAAACAACTAAGAAAAACTTCCTTTCTGCACCTCCTTCAAGGCCTGCGAAATGGGCCTTGTTGCATTGCTAATTGCACCCCTGTTTGAAGCCCATTAAGAAGAACAACTCTAAATAATCACTTAATGAACCCCTCCTTCTTTTTCTTTTAGGTTTTAATTTTAGTTAGACATAGTTTAGGAAATAATTCAAATAAAAAATAGAAAAAAAGCACTATAAAATTCCCAAAAAAATTAAGTAGGCTATTAATCCCTATTAGAAATATTTGGCATTTTTATTTTCTGAATTTTGCTTATTTTTCGATTTAATTCTGATTTTTCTTTTAATTAGTTTTAATAGATTTCTTTTAACTGTACCTAGTTTTGTAGATTTTATTTTTAAGGCTTCCAGTAATCTTTTTGGTCCATTCTTTTTACTGTAGTTAGAAGACTCATAGTAGTATTTAGGATAATTTTTGTGGATTTTTTAGATCATTTTATCTTAGGTTTAGAGGCTTAATCCTTAGAAATTAATGAATAATTCTTAGGTGAAAATAGACAATTTTTAGGCATAGAAAAAATAAGATTTTTTAGGATTCCTTTTAGTACAATGTTATAGACAATCTTAGGTCCCCATAGATTAATTTTCATAATTTTTCCAGAGGTTTTGCTATTTTTTTAGGATTTTTAGTTCTTAGGCTTTATGCATATAATTTCTATTAGCTTAGGTTAGTACATTAAAATTCAATAACAAAATAGTTGGTTTAGAATTAGTTCTAGGATTTAACATGGACTTAGGCTAGTTTAGAGGTTGATTTGTTAGAAGAAAATTATTAGGTATGACCTTAGTTTAGGACTTAGACTTAAGTTCCATTTTGATTAGAATTAGAATAAATAAATAGGACTATTTTAATTCATGCCTTTATTTGAATTGTTTAGCTTTGAGCTTTATTTTGTTATTCATTTTTTAGGTTTTGTTATGTTGATTAATTCTCCAATTGTTTTAGGATTCCCTTAGCTTTAGAATCAACTTATCTTCCTTAGGAAGTAAGTTGTATTCTATTAGTTTTAGGTGCTTTTCCATTAAGCTTAGAAAACCACACAAACCATAGGATATCCCATGTAAATAAATCAAATAAAAATTAGGATTGTTTTAGCCCCCCTTTTAGAATTTTTTCCTTTTGTGATCCTTTTGGTTTTTTTTCTCTTCTCATCTCATAACTCTAAAAAACACTTTAATAAATCTGAAATGATACATTGATCCATAGCCTTATTCCATGAGGTATGCTTGTAGTCTTCCCATCTTGGGATAGTACATGTTTACCTTGTGATGCACAAGTCTGATCAAGGTATCTTCTTCATAAAAGACAAGCTAAAAAACACTTCTTCATATGAATAATCAAAACACCTAATAAGTAAACAAATTAGTGAGCCTAAGCCCTAAAGGGCCTGACCCAGAAGAAGAATGGACAATGATGTTTGATGGGGCTGTTAATATGAATGGTCGTGGAGTTGGTGCAGTGCTCATTACACCTAAAGAAGTTCATATACCTTTATCGGGAAAACTCACCTTTGCCTGCACTAACAATGAAGCGAAATACGAAGCATGTATCATGGGTCTTGAGGAAGCCATTGACCTCAGGATCAAGACATTAATTGTATTCGGAGATTTAGCTCTGGTAATCAATCAGACCAACGGAAAATGGTACACTCACCAAGAGCATATGATTCTATACCGCGACTATACGTGGAGATTATTGACTTTCTTCACAACAGTCAAACTTGAGTATATCCCTCGAGATGAAAATCAGTTTGCAGATGCTTTAGCCACCATTTCCTCCATGATCAAGGTTCATACTGTCAATTTTATGCCTCGGATTTCGGTATCCAGACTTGACCGACCAACATACATATTCTCTGTGGATATTGCTAAAGATGACAAGCCTTAGTTCCATGACATCAAATGCTTCTTGGAGGATCAAACATACCCACCTGGGGCATCATCCAATGATAAGAAGACTTTAAGAAGGCTGGCTAGTATTTTCTTCTTGAATGCTGATGGTTCCTTGTACAAAAGAAACTTTGACATGGTCCTTCTCAGATGTGTTGACAAGAAAAAGGCAGACTTGCTGATGCACGAGGTGCATGAAGGATCTTTCGGTACCCATGTTGGAGGACACGCAATGGCAAAGAAATTGTTAAGATCAGGTTACTACTAGATCAAAATGGATGCAGACAGTTGTGCCTATGCCAGAAAGTGTCATAAATGCCAGATTTATGCGGACAAAGTGCATGTACCTCTGAATCCTTTGAACGTGATGTCTTCACCTTGGCCCTTTGCCATGTGTGGCATTGACATGATTGGAAAGATTGAACCGACTGCTTCAAATGGCCACAGATTCATCTTGGTAGCCATTGATTATTTCACCAAATGGGTTGAAGCAGCCTCGTATGCAAACGACACCAGGAAGGTGGTAGCCCGATTCCTGAGAAGAGACATCATCTGTCGATGTGGAGTACCCGAGCGAATCATTACTGACAATGGTTCCAATCTGAACAACAAGATGATGGCAGAACTGTGTCGGGAATTCAAGATCCAACACCATAATTCTTCTCCTTACAGGCCCAAGATGAATGGCGCTGTTGAGGCAGCTAACAAGAACATTAAGAAGATTATGCAAAAGATGGTGGTTACATACAAAGACTGGCATGAGATGCTACCATTTTCCTTGCATGGGTACCGTACCTTAATCAGAACATCCACTGGGGCAACACCGTATCAGCTTGTGTATGGTATGGAGGTAGTCCTACCTGTTGAAGTTGAATTACCCTCTTTACGGGTACTGATGGATGTCAAACTGAATTAAGAAGAATGGGTCTATTCTCGGTACAATCAACTGAATCTGATAGAAGAAAGGAGATTATGTGCAATCTGTCATGGGCAGCTATATCAGAAAAGAATGAAGAAAGCCTTCGATCAGAAAGTCAGGATTCGGGAATACCAAGTAGGAGATCTTGTGCTGAAAAGACTCCTTCCTCCTCATACTGACCATTGGGCAAATGGACTCCAAATTACGATGGTCCATTCATAGTAAAGAAAGTTTTCTCTGGTGGAGCACTGATGCTCACTACTATGGATGGTGAAGATTTCCTATCCCCTGTGAATTCAGATGCAGTTAAAAAATACTTCGCATAAAATGACCCGCTGGACATTAAAAAAAGAATGTAAGTCCAGGCAAAAATAGGGCATCCCGGCGAGTCAAAAACAGAATAAAAGACTCGGGAAAAAATAAGGGAAAATTGAAAAAAAGTGTACACCCACTGAGTTGAAAAGCCACATTGGACAGCTCAGGCAAAAATGGGTATCTCAGTGGATTGAAAACCCGAAAGGGCGAGCCACACAAAACAAGGGAATAAGCGAACAACTGCATTCTGAATTCGTCTGTATCACTTACAACATGGCAAGCTTCGAAAGGACAAAGCATCGGTCAGAATCAGCCTTCTTCAGAAAGCAAGATAAGAAGAACGTCAGGGTCATACGGGTCATGGCAAAGGGAGCTCACTGAAGCGTCGTCAACATTGCCAGCACCTTTATATTTCTCAATTTGTAACAATCTCCTCATTTTAGGGACTTGTTTCTTTGATTGTATTTGCGAATTCAGGGCACCCAGATTAATAAAATCAGAGTTTTCAGTCACACTTCGTCTTGTACATCTTTGTTTCGTTTGCAAAATGTCCAATATCCATAATATTTGCATAAAACGGATGTGCCTTTTTAATTAAATGCTTGCAGGAAATGTATTTACTTTCAGGAATATCTAACTCCTATGACGGAATCCGGTAAGGGATACCTCAGGATACTTGTGCGTTTCTTTGTCTTAATAGGATAACAATATCTGGAATGTTTTCCCCAACGAAGTTGCCAAAGCATCACTTCCCCTGCACATCTTCAAGCAGCATCAGAAAATGTTCATCTCCCCCCAGCTGAGTTGTCAAGTCTCTTCATCCTCAGAAGGATCCTCACAGAAACTTCTAGGAAGATCATTCAATGATCCTTCCTCCCCCCAGAGTGCCAGGTCTCTCAGCAAAGACAGGGAACCATCTCCCCATAGAGCTCCAGCCTCTCCCAAGAGGAGAAATACCTAAAATTCTCACACAACAGAGTGACGAAGTCTCCTCATCCCCAGCTGGGATATTTCCTTACCGGATATATCTATCATAGATCTAGTCCCCCAAGAAGATCCACATATGTTTTATCAGATCTACCAATGATCTCATCCCCAGCTGGGATATCCCTTCAATCAGATCAGCCAAAAATCTTCATTATAGTGGGATTCGGATCCCGAACCGGTTTTCTTTTGCATAATCATAGCATTCGCATCATATTTTCCCCCAGAGCGTAGCATTCCGTCTAATACGGAGCATTACGGAAAAAATCAACATATTGCATGATCACAAGTCAGGTTCAAACCAGTCACCTGTATATACCAACAGTATCTCATCAGCAATGTACAAAATGCATCCCTTGCACATAAAAGCCAAGGCGTCCCCTTTGCACTCCCAAATACATATACATACCTCTTTTGGCACCTGTCTGTGTCATCATTCCCCAGTAAAGTAGCCAGAATACTTACTACAAACAGATACTTATACACAACATACTCTCATCGACACTCGTCTGTGTCATCTCATATTTCCTCGCAGAAAAGCCAAAGTGTCCCCTTTGCACAAACACATACACTCTTTCGACACTCGTCCGTGTCATATCATCCCCCGCAGATATAAACCAAACCAATGCTCATACACTCTCTTGACACCCGTCCGTGTTCACCAATCCCCAGCATGGTTTCCCAAACACTTGTTGCAAACCAAACACTTGTTTATAATACACTCTTGTTGACACCCGTCCGTGTCATCATATTCCCACAGATTCAACACTCGTCCATGTTCTTTGCTAACCAGTTGTTACTCGTCCGTATCATCATCTCTGAATATGCGTCAGCATTTGTTTTTACCGATACTCGTCTGTATCATGGTCATAAGGATGCTCGTCCGCATCTTTAATCTATACATAGCGTCAAAACACTTATACCTTTTTATTTTGGAAAGTATAAACACTCATCCTTGTTTACCATTCCCTAGCAAATCACCAGCAAAACAACCTTTTTCTTATCTGACATGCGTCTTATGTCATGATACTTTCGGTAGCAGTACCCTGCCAGGTGATCGTCCTTCACCTATGGATGACCGTCCCTCATCCTTTCCCCAGCGGATTCTCCATAATTTGAACCATTTTCTATCGGACATTCGTCCTATGTCGTGATATCTTTCGGCAGCCGTCCCCTGCCAGGTGATCGTCCTTCACCTCGGATGACCGTCCCTCATCCTTATCCCAACAGAGCAGCCGTCCCCTGCTAGGTGATCGTCCTTCACCTTTTTGATGATCGTCCTTCATCATTTTATCTGATGGCTGTCCCCATCGTTGATCTTGTTATCTGGCATTTGTCCTATGTCATGACAAACCCCAGGAGCAGCCGCCCCCTGCTAGGTGATCGTCCTTCACCTCTAGATGATCGTCCTTCATCATGCTTATCTGATGGCCGTCCCCATCGTCGACTTTTTTTTTATCCGACATTCGTCCTATGTTGTGGTAAAAAGCAGTCGTCCCCTGCTAAGTGATCGTCCTTCACCTTTTGATGACCGTCCCTCATCAATACTTCATTTATTCTTTGAACCGATGGTCGTCCTCATCGTTGTTTACTTTACTTTACAAGCTTGATGGTCGTCCCCATCATTGCCTTTACTTTAATCCCCAGAGAGTTTTATTTCCTTACTTGATGGTCGTCCCCATCATAATTTCTTTACTTCCCCAGCTTGTCGGTTGTCCCCGTCATTGCTTTGTTTACCGTTTTATTTCCCCAGCTTGTCGGCCGTCCCCGTCATTGCTTTATCCCCAACAATCATTCTCTGCTCGATGGTCATCCTCCATCACCCGCACTTCATAATTATACCATACCACCTTTTCCAATTTATATCCCTTTTCTTCTTCTCCCCAGTGAGTGCAAATTTCGGACTGTCTTTGGTATTCAACCACAAGTTATCTTGTTTGTCTGATAAGCCTGTTGCTTACATCCTGCACAGCTAACTCATGTTTGAATAGGGGTAGTTGTAAACACCCCAAATTTTCCCTCACTAAGTTCACACCATGGCTTGTGATCTTTCATCTTTGCATTAGTTTAAGCATATCATTTCATATTGCATTTTTTGTTTCACTGCATTAGTCCAAGTTCATCTACATCTAGGGTTTGTGATCTGAGCAATCCAAGATCCATCTGAGCCACTCCAAAGGTCTCCAATCATTCTAATATGGTCCATGTATGTTCAATCATCATATTTCATCCCTCAAAGATCAAGGAAGTCAAGAAATCACAAGAACTTGGAAAGCATGGAAGCAGAGCTAGGGTTTCACTGCACAGATGACCTGAAATTAGGGTTTTGGTTTCAGAGGCCATAAATACAAATTTTTTGGTCATTCTTGTTTCTAATGGTCTCAATATGTTATAAGGATCATTTATACCAAGTTTGATGAAGAAATTCATTGAGGAAGTCACCTGTTCACTGGGTAACTTCTTGAGCAAGTCAGAGCAAAATCAGGGCATCAGAGGCCCCCCAACATGGAATCAAAGTGGAATTTTCATCAAATTGAAGTTATATGGTCTTTATTTGATCATTGAAGTGATTGGAAGTTCACAAAATTGAAGAAGAGTGGGCTAAACCAAAAGTTGCCAAAAATGGAAATGACTTGTAATGTAAACTTTCCATTTTGGGAAAGTTTTTCAACCTCCTCTTTCTCAAACAAAAATGTTTCAAATGAAAAATTGTTGGTCATGAAAGTTGTAGATTGGATCATTCCCTTTTCAAAAAGTACAAGAACAAGACCTAATTCATTTTGGAACTCAAGATATGGCTTGTCAAAGTTGGTAAAAATCCCATAATTTTCAAGAATGCACCATAGAGGATTCTTTGCAAAACCACTTGCCAATTCATTTTGTGACTTCAAACACACTTCTATGTATCATAACATCATTGTACATTGCATAAAGATCAGAATTTCCCAAAGAATTTCATCATTTCATGCCTTGAACACCAAGAAATTACAAAGGGCCAAAGCTTCATGAATTTGCAAAACACCACATAAACTTCCATCCACTTGCTGAATTGCCTCCAAACAGATTCTATGGACATCCTTGATCTCAGCTGTGCATGGACAAGCCAATGAGCCAGCTACACCATTGCCCATACCTCAAGTACAACACTTTTGACTTTTTGGCAAGAAGCCCATACCAATCACCAGAGTCCACCACCCACTCTCTGCCCAATCCAGACCTTACAAGCATGCTCCAAGGGTTCATTTTCATAACACACACAAGCCTAACACTCCAAGAACTCAGCATTGGCAAAATCACCCCAACTTGCAAAAGCCTTCGAATCTCTCAGCTCACTCGCTCAATCTTCAAACCAATTTCACCATTGATCTCAAAATCACTCACTGGCCACAAAGCAACCATTAAACCAGCCAAGAACACCCCATACACAAAACACGATTCTTGGTCAGTTCAATTGCTACAACACAAACCAGCCACTCTCAAGGCCTTTCAAGTATCAAAGCTTCATCAGGAGGTCAAAGGGAGTCTTTTTGCACAAAGAAAGCGGTCAGAAAGCTTAAGTTTGGAAAGCTTCATCTCAAGTAGTCATCTCAACTCATTTTTCCAGAACCCCTGTTTTAAGTTCCTATATGAAAGAGCATGCTTCACTGATTACTCTGAGCTTTGTATTTTTGAAAATGGTGAAGAAATGAGTATTTACTGAACCTCTGAAATTTTTACCATTTTTGATCTTTTCTTCGAATCCTGTTTGTGAGAAATTATAAACTTGTTTTAGGGGTGGATTTGAGTTTAGGAGAGTGAGAGAGTTTGATTTGGAGCTTTAGAGCTCCAGAAATGACCTAGGGAGAGGATTTGAGATTTTCAGGGGAAGAGGCTGCCGGAGAAGACGACCGGAGCTCTTCCCCGGTGACCTGAGAGTAATTAAAAGCTTAATTAGGGTTAGGGCAGTGTTTGAACGTGGACCCTTAGATTCTGCTTTCCCGCGTGTGATGGACGCCCAGGATTAATTCATTAACTTTAATTATGGATTAAATATTTAATAATTAGGATTAAATGGATTTGAATATTGACCATCAGATGTGGCGCGCAGTCAACCCTAGTTTCTCCAGAATCAATCCAAGCCCTTAGATCATCCTACTTTTGTTTTATTTAATTTTTATTGCATTTTTCTCATTTTATTTTATAGAATTTATTTAAAATAGCTAGAAAATTCAAAAAAATATTGTTTCTGCATTCTCACTTCAAATAATTTTCTCAACCCAAAAATATTTTTATTTTTATTTTTTGGATTTAAAAATCATTTTTAAAACATTTAAATGTTTATTTTAATTAATTAATGGAAATTAATTAATTAAAATATCATTTAGGTTTCTAAAAATCCCAAAAAAATTCACATTGCATCTTAGGACGTTTAGAAACATTGTCATGCCATCCATACAAATTTATTTTTGATTTTGAATCATCTTTGACAATTTTCTTGAATTTAGGGTTCATAAAATTCCTATTTTTGAACCCTAACTTCAAGAATTCTTTTCTGCCTAACCATGAATGGTATGACAATGGTTCTTTTTGCATTGATATTCATTTGACATGTAGTATCTGGCATAATTTTGTCACAAATTTCTTCTGCATTTTTTATTTGATTTGCATTTTTTCCCTTTAGGTGGTTTAAAACCCTAGATAACTTAGAAAAATCATAACTTCCTTAGGAATAAGAGTTAGGTCTCCTCCTTTAGGGTGTGATATCATATGGGGTTAAAGTTCCTTTAAGTCCATTTTCAATTTTTTATCTTATGGTTTGCTTCTGTTTTTGACTTTTGCATCCCATGTTGTATGAAAACCCTAATTTCTCACCTTCATTTGCATACATCTTGCATATGCATTCACACAAGAACTTGCTGTGACATTCCATGCCTCCACATGACATATAAGACATCTTAGGACACATTAGACTCATGCTTGATCATTTCTTCATCCATTTTCCATGTTATGCATTCATTACATTTCATGAACATTCATGTGCTTTCATGCTCCATTTGCATTCTCATCTCTTGTATGATCATTCACAACTCTTGATATGCCTTTGCATCATCTCTTAGTATCATTTGCATCATGAATATGCTTCTGGTTTTGGTTTGCATCCTTGCATACATCTCATTTTCATTTCATTTCTTTCTTATTTTGCTAACTTTTCAGGTGGTAAGTGTTTTGAGAAGTGAATTTGCCTTCACTTCTCATTTCCCTTCTCATCTCTCTTATGCATTCATTGCTGAATTTTATCTTTTCTTTAGAGTGAGCTTGCTCATTCATGTCCTTCCTTCACTTTCTTTCTTCAAGTAACTTATCTTCTTAAGTGAAGTAAGTTAGCTTGTTACTTCTGCTTCTCTTCCTTCCATCTGCTTCTTACTTGGTGGCTATTCTTGAAGATCTCGTGCAAGCCTCATAAACCCTAGGCACACCCAAGCATGATAACCATTAGGGTTTTGATTAGTCCCCCATTAGTTTTACCTTTGAGTCTTCTTTTGTGTCTCTCTTCTCATCTCATAATCAGGGACTAAACCTTTAAGGTTGTAAGGCTTTGTGATTAAGGGTATGTTTGCATCCTTCTCTTAGGATGGAGTGTATAACTTTAATCCTAAGTGTTAAACCCTTAATGTGTTTAAATCCCTTAATCAATCCATCTTAATAATCACTGAGACAATAAGCTTGTAACTTGGGCCTTGCATTAGGGTTCTATTTCTTCCTCAATTGGTTAAGAAGGACTAACCCTAGTGTTAATGGACAAATCCCCCTCAAGTTGTCTTACAAACCATAAAATCCACTTCTTAATCCTACCATTAACTAAAATTCATTTTAATAAAGGCTTTGTTTTTTCATGAGGTTAATCCCTAATCATGGATTAAGTTGAGGTATCTTCCTCAGCTTAAATGCTCTCATCTATTATCCTTCTATTAGGATCGTGTAATGAGTTCATTAAATCCTTGATTATGGCTTAAATTCATTACTTAACACTAAACAAAAACTCCAAAAACATCTAAATAATCACAAGTAGGTCAATGATCTTAATCCTACATCATGGTGATTAAGTGTGAGGTGCTTACTTCATACTTAAGGTATTCTCATTACCCCTAATCAGAGGGAGGATGTCATGAGTTTACTAATCCTTGGTTTAGGCTTAAGCTCATTAACTTATGACAAACAAAAAGCAATAAAAGATTGAAAACACCAAAAACAACAATAATCGTCTCCTTCGGGATTCTTTTCTCACCTCATTCACTCACAAACGAGAACTTGCTTCTTCCGTCTAATGCAAGAATGTTAGCACTCGAGCCAGACGAGTCATACACTTGAGCATAGACAAGCAAGCATTTCATCAGTCAATTCATTCTTCAGTCTCTTTGAGTCGAACTACGGTGTTCTGAATTCCTCATTGCACGAAAGGATACGTAGGCATAACTTGTTATCGAACAAAAGTCTTTGTCTCTTCCCTCCTCTTCCAGCATTCCCTTTTTAAGCCTCATTCCTGAGCATTTCACTTCACTTTCCTACACTAACACTTGTATTTTCTTTTCCAGCTTTTGCACACAGATAGCACAGTCACTACCCCCTTTTAAACACAAATTTTCAAGCGTGGATCCCGTCGAGTACGACGGACAATCTGGGTGCTGATACCTTCCCAGGTTGTAACCAACCCCTTTTCTCAGTTTCTCTGGTTCGCAACCGTCTTATCCATATCTTTCTAGGTTTATGCAGCATTACCTTTCCTTCGGGATAAAAATGCCTAGCTGGCGACTCTTTTCATTTCATCTTCATGTGTTCTCTTTCGTTGACCGTCCGCGTCTGTACCCCTTCTGACCCGGTGTCATTTGGTGGGAGCGACATATATGTATGAAAAATTGTTATGCAAAATGTTAAGGACTTGAGAGGGAAAATTTTGAGGTATTACATAGGTGACTGCAATTTTTTTTCTTTTTGTGGCAAAAAAATTTGTCTTCTCTTTTTTTTTCGGTTTAAATGACTTTGTAAGTGTCACCTATCCCAGAGTTTGCCTTTTTCTTTTTTTTTTATTAGCACTGGATCATTCACTTATATTCATCGGCCCCCTACGTAGAGCATGCTTAGGCCGGAACTGACTGCTAGGATAAACTACTTAGGACAATTTTTGAATGATAAT
This sequence comes from Lathyrus aphaca, assembly GCA_963966055.1. Classification (NCBI taxonomy): domain Eukaryota; kingdom Viridiplantae; phylum Streptophyta; class Magnoliopsida; order Fabales; family Fabaceae; genus Lathyrus; species Lathyrus aphaca. Next base: position 214,095,160 of record OZ014521.1, read on the forward strand.
AAAGGCCATGGTGTGCGGAGTTTAGGAGCGATTCCTATATTCAAGAGGTCTATGGTGCTAAATTGGTAATGATGTTTCAAAAAGTTTACCCAAGTCACCACATCCTAATCCAAACCTGTCTCAAAGCCCAAAAAACAAGTGAAACAACATTGTTTTCTTTTTAAAAAAAAAATTGGTAAGGCTAAGGAAATGGGGGAAATGAGGATGTACTAAAGATACACTATACTGGTGACTCGTCAGACTCATGCATTATCTAAGAAAAGTTAAACTAAATAACTAACTGAAAAGGAAAATAACAGAAAGCAAATAAATAACTAGAAAGGGAAATGACAGAAAGCAATAAAATCCCCTCCCACACTTAAATCGAACATTGTCCCTAATGTTTCAAAATAAGATAAGGAGAGTAACCTGGAAAACTACTGCGGATGAGCACTGGTGCCCTCGCCGTCCTTCTGTGATGGTCTGGAACGACGGGATCTACTGCGCTGCTAGTCCCTCCGGTCAAGTCGTGTTGATAAGGTAGTTTGGGAACCCCAGACCTCTCGAAGGTTACCTAGGATAGAACCCTGAGTGACCTCCATAAGCTGGTGGTGCCAGCGGTTGACTTCTCACTGACGGGCCTTCTCTGATGTAATGTCGGTCAAGGCCCGGCAAACGTTACTGTAGGCACGATCCGAAACCAATCGTGATTGTTGCATGAAGCTCATGTTATCCGTCAGTTGTTGTGAAATGGTAGAGAGTAGGTTGTCTCGCCTTCCCTCTCTAGCCGTCATATCACGCCACATCTCCTCAGTGACATAGAATCCAGGAGCAGCACCTGCAACAGGGTTAGAGGAAGATGGTGCGGTTTGTGACTGTGAAAGACGATTAGGGGACATGTGAGGTATGGGAGATTGTTCTCTCTGATCATATTCTTCATCAGTGTCATGTGCCTCCCCATCAGGAATATTAGGAGGAAGTGGACCCAAAACAGGTGGAGCATTCAGATCATATGTCCAGTTCCTTTCATTACGTACATCGGTACGTCTACTGCAAGGTAAAGCAACAGATGGGATAGCTACCCCATGAACCATCAACTCATAACCACCTACTCTCCTTGTTCGGCACAATTTCATGTCTTTTAGAAATTTTAAATTAATTGTGCGAGGAGGTAGTGGTTCAAGTGTAGCTATCTCATTGTTCAGGTCAAGAGCCCGAGCAATAGACGTAACAAGTCCTCCAAAAACAATCGGTCCTGTTTTGTTAGTAGTTAAAGCCATGTGTGCAAGCATAAACGGGACCGAATTGATATGGGTATTAGTGAGGCATCCTTGCAAAAATACGAGCTCTTTAGAGTTTACCTTATTTGGACTCTCCCGGCCAAAAATAGCACATGACAAAAGATATCTCAAAACTCTTATGGTCGGGTTATGGATGGTCGACGCAAGTATTCCTTCAAAAGAATTTATTGAAGTACTTGACATCCTCTGCCAGAAGGAAAATACTTCGGCCGACCATTCCGCATCCAAAGGTGCCTCACATATCGCACCTTCCCTATGAGGGATTCCTAACAAGCCTGTTAGTTCGCCGATACTGTATTCGTATTCAATTCCAAACAGTCTAAAATTAACAGTACCGACTGTGCTACCGACAGTGTATATTAATGAACTTAAAAACTCAATTGTCAGCCTCTCATAGGTAGGTTCCTTGTTAACAAAAATATTATGCAAGCCTAAAAAATATAATAAATGAAAAACACTATGATACTGATCCAAAGCATAAAGACAGTTATCATCGACGTACCTAGTCGAGAGAATTTCTCGACTCTGAAGCCTTTGAATAATTTTCCTTTGCCTATCACCCGGTCTTCCATCGCGAAGAAGATATCCATTGAACTCCATTGTTGTTGCTCCTTGAGAAGTGAAAAGTGGTGAAGAATGGTTTATGAGAGAAATGGTAAAGGTTGGATTTTTATGGTTTGTGGTGGATGAAAATGAAAATGGATTTTGGATGGGTTTTATAGATGGTGAATGTTTTGGAAATGTGGGAGCTTTAATGGGGTTCAATGGGGTTTTTGGAAGTTAGAAAAATGGGTTTTTGAGGTTTAAAGGTGTGAAAATGGTGAAAATGGAGAATCAGCCCCGAAATAAAGGGGGACGGCATGGCGCCCGCCATTAGGCCAATTGCCTTTGGGCCTTGGATTTTTCAATTCTTCTTTTGGGCCCTTTTTTCACCTTCGGTCTTCGGGGGGTCCGGATAGCGTTTTCTTCTCTCTTTTAAGGCATGAAGCTTGCATATTTTTTTATGAAGACAAAAATGAAAATATTTTTGTCTTTATATTTTTTTTTCTTTATTCGACAAAAATAAAATAAAATAAAACAAAAGAAAAGAGAAAAAATGAGATTAGTGCATGAAATAATATATAGGATAAAATCAAAGTACATGAAAAATAAAATGCAATAGATGCAATAATATAAAATATGTTTGGAGATGCGAGAAATAAAATAAAGCATGAAAAAGAAATTAAATACTAGGGTAATAACGTCTGTGTAAAACGAATCATGTGGTAGGCTTCTCTTTCTGGTTCGATCCACGAATCTCAGCTATCTCCCTCCGAATCTCTTCAATCTCCTGATATAGAGCATCAGCCTCTGAGGCATGAGTGAGATCAGATACCTCGATCTATAATGCTAAGTCCGCTACTTCCTGCTTGAGCAGGGAAGTCTCCTTACGGAGCTCATAAATCTGGGTTTGTAGATCAGGCGGCTGAAAAGACATATTATTAGATATAACAGTGATTCAGGGAGAAAGAGGTGTAGGAGTGTACTCAGCGGTGGGAGGTGATTTTGGCTCTTCGACAGTCTCTCCATAACCCTCTAAAGCATAACTCCAATTATCAGGGTCATGGACACTGGTCATCAGTGGGTCTGGTAATGTAAAGTAATGTATCACTTCGCCGTCGATAAGTAATCTAAACGTGTTAGGCTCAAAAGAGGCCCTCCTCATCAGTCCTCTGTCAAGATAAAAGTCAACATCCAGGGTGGTGTAGCAGCAGAAGGTCCTGAGGTGCAATAATTTGCGAGACAAACCCAATGCAGTAGCTATCTGTGTAACAATCCCACCGACATGTATAATGCCTACAGATGATCTGGCGACGCTAGCAAGGCCCTTCAACAGAACATTGCCACAAGCAACTGGGTGTGACTGAGTCGCACAAAACAATAGGAAAATCTCCTTTTCACTCAGCAGAGTCCCTGTATCTGGAAAACCGAGGAAAGAGTGTGCTAGAATCATCTAGAATAGCATCAGGAGTAGTCTGAAAACCTAGTAAATCACCAAACTCTTTGTGAGAGAAGGAGTAGTCAGTCCCGAACAACCTGAAAACAGCATGTCCATCGGGTCCAGCCCAAGGATCATAATGAAACGAGCTGAGGAACTCTAGAGTCAAGTTCATGTACGTGTTGTTCGTATCGTCAAACTGGTCCTACTGGAGTTGGTGGCATAAGAATTTGACGCTTGGCTCTATCCCCAAGGCATCCTATTTTGAAGTCTTTTCTTATGATTCTTTTGTCATGCCAAGCTTTTGTTCTTTCTTTGTATATGATGGTCGTCCCCATCGTTGATCTTGTTATCTGACATTCGTCTTATGTCATGATAAACCCCGAGAACAGCCGTACCCTGCTAGGTGATCGTCCTTCACCCTTTCGTTGATCTTCCCTCATCATGCCTATCTGATGGTCATCCCCATCGTCGACCTTTTCTATCTGACATTTGTCCTATGTCATGATATTTTCGGCAGCCGTACCCTGCCAGGTGATCGTCCTTCGCCTTGGATGACCGTCCCTCATCCTTATCACCAACAGAGCAGTCGTCCCCTGCTAGGTGATCGTCCTTATCCTTTGATGACCGTACCTCATCATTTATCTCTTCAACCTGATGGTTGTCCCCATCATCTACCTTTAGTCCCCAAAGAACCTTGTTACTATATTTGATGGTCGTCCCCGTCATAATCTTTTAATTTCCCCAGCATGTCGGTCGTCCCCGTCATTGCTTTATCCCCAGTAGTCGTCCTCTGCTCGATGGTCGTCCTCCATTGCACGCATTTTATAATCATATTATACTCTATATCCCTTTTACTCTTTCTTCCCAGCGAGTGCAAATTTTGGACTGTCTTTGGTATTCAACCACAAGTTATCTTGTTTGTCTGTTAAGCCGTCGCTTACATCCTGCACATCTAACACATGCTTGAATAGGGGCAGCTGTAAACACCCCAAATTTTCCCTCACTCATTTCACCATGGCTTGTGATTCTTTTCATTTGCATTGATTCAATCATATCATATCATATTGCACTTTTGCTTCACTGCATTGGTTCAAAGTCATCTGCATCTAGGGTTTGTGATATGAGCCATCCCTAAGCCTTATAAGCCACTCCAAAGGTCTTCAATTATCTCAAGAGGGTCCATGTATGTTCAAGCATCATATTATATCCTCCCAAGATCAAGGAAGTCAAAAATCACAAGAACTGAGAAAGGCATGGAAGTAGAGCCAAGCCTAACTGCATAAATGACCTAAAAATTAGGGTTTTGGCATCAGAAGCATTAACTCCAAAATTTTTGGTCATTCTTGTTTCTATTGGTCTCTATATAATATAAGGATCATGCATACCAATTTTCATGAAGAAATTCAATGGGGAAGGCATCTGATCAATAGATGACTTCTTGAACAAGTCAGTGCAAAATCAGGGCATCTGAGGCCCCCAATCATCCAACCAAAGGGTCTTCTCCATCATTTTGGGTGTATATGATCTTTATTTGATCTTAGAAGAAGTTAGAAGTTCACAAAATTGAAGAATTTCAAGCCATTTGCAAGGTTGCCATTTTGGGAAAGTGACTTGTAATGCAAACTTGCCATTTTGGGAAAGTTTTTCAACCTCCTCTTTTTGATTCAAAAATGCTTCAAATGAAAAATCCTTGGTCATGAAATTTGTATATTGGATCATTCCCTTTTCAAAAAGTACAAGAACTTGATCTAATTCATCATAGAACTCAAGTTATGGCTTTGCAAAGTTGGAAAAAATCACTTGAATTTCACTTATGTGCCAAAGAGGGAAACTTGCAAAACCACTTGCCAAGGCATTTTGTGACTTCATGCACACTTCTAACCATTACACAAACCTAGTACATGACCTATAATTCAGAATTGCCCAAATAAATCTCAAGTTTCATGCCTTGATCATCAAGATTTTTCAAAGGGGCCAAAACATCACATAATTGCAAAACACCCCATAACTTTCTTCCCTCTTGCTGAATTGCCTCAAAGCCAATTCCATGGACCTCCCTAAAGTCAGCTACGCAGGACACCCCATTGTCCTTGGCCTTCCATGAGCCCATACCTCCAAAGACAACTTTGTGGAATTTATGCATTTTTCTCCATACCAATCACACTGCTCCACAACAACTCTCTGACCTATCAAGGATTGATATGTGGACCTCAAGCAACCCAACACATAACACAGCACAAGCTGAAACCTCCAAGAAATCAGCATTCACCAAAATCCTCTCTTATGCATTTCCCTTCGAAACACACAACTCGGCCAATAAATCTCTAAACTTTTTCCACCATTCAACTCCACATTCATCACTGATCATTTCCCACCCTTCATTTGGCCCTGAAACACCTTGTATCAAAAACACGATTTTCACATCTCTTGAACTGAGTTTCAGCCAACACCACTTAGAGGCCATATAAATTCCAACCAAGCATCACAAACTCTTTAGGAGGATCATTGGAGTTGATTTGAGGCAAAGAAGCAGCCAGCCAGTGCCATTTTCGAAAGCTTCACTTCAGGTAGCCATGGAATTTATTTTTCCAGAACCTTCGTTTTAAGTTCCTAATTGATTCTATGTGCTCTCCTGATGATCATGATGTCTTTACTTTTGAAAATGATTGAGAAAATGGCATGTATGAAGCTTCTGAAACTTTTGATGAATTTTCCGTTTTGCTTCGATTCATGTTCTTGATGGTAAATAAATGATTTTTGTTGTCTGATTCTTGTTGGGAGTGATGTGAGGATCATTTCTGGAAAGTTTGAGAGCTTAGGGTCACGTATTGAGAGATATTGAATGAGAGGTTGGCCGGAGAAGATGACCGGAACACTGTTCCGGTCACCTGAAAGTAATTAGGGTTCAGATTAGGGTTCTAATCATAATTAGCGTAGTTTGAATTATGGCCCTTGGATTACGCGCGAAGTCAATTCCCTCCAATCTGACTTTAAACCTGGGCCTTTGGATTGGTAGATTTTCCCTTTTTCTCATTTTATTTAATATTTATTTCATTTGTTTTATATTTTATTTGAACATTTTATTAAAAATAGCAAATGATGTCAAAAAATTCTGAAAATTTTTACCCAAGCTTCTATTTATTTTCAGAAACCAAAAATATTTTTATTTTTATTTTTTGCATTAACAATTATTTTTAAATCATTTAAATGATTATTTTTAATTAGTTAATGAGAATTAATTAATTAAAAATACATTTAGGTATTTAAAAAATTCAGAGAGCATTTTAAAACATTTACAAACTCACAAGACAACTTTCTTTTTGGTTTTGATCATGCTTTGACAATTTTTATTTGAATTAGGGTTCTTTAATTTGAATATTTGTAACCCTAACTTCCAAAGTTCATAACTTTTGATCCAAGTTGAGTTCGTGAATGGTTCTTTTTGCATTGTGTTATACATACTTTCAAGCTTCTAAAAACATTTTTGTTTCAATTTTATCTTGCATTTTCAATTTGTTTGGCATTTTCCCTTTAGGATCACCCTTAAAACCCTAGCCAACATAGAAAAATCATAAGTCCTTTAGGGTTTAGCTTCTGACCTTCCCCTTTGGGCAGTGAACTTGTATAGGTTTAGGGTACCTTTGATCCTATTTTCAATTTTTTATTTTGTCATTTGCTTCTGATTTTGAATTTTGCATTGCATCTTGTACATAAACCCTAGTTTTTGCTTTCATTTGCATCCATTCTTCATATGCTTGCATACATGAACTTGCCATGACATCTTGTGCATTCATATGACATATAAGACATCTTAGAACATTGTGAAGTCATGTTTGATCATTGCATCATCCATTTGCCATGTTTTGCATCCATTGCATTTCATAAGTTTTCATGAGCTTTCATGCTTACTTTCATGTCTCATTTGCATCTTCATTGATGGTATGATAATCCTCATCTCTTGACATGCTTGCATACCATCTCATAGCATCATTTACATCATGTTTGTGCTTCTGGTTTTGGTTTGCATCTTGGCATACATCTCATTTTCATCTCATTCTTTCTTATACTAATCATTTCAGGTCGTAAGTTACTTTGAGAAGTGAATTTGCCTTCACTTCTCACAATCTCTTCTCATACCTCTTATGCATCTTTGCTGCATTTTTACTTGTGAATTAGAGTGAGCTTGCTCATTAATGCTCCTTTTCCTCTTTCTTTCTGCAAGCAACTTAGCTTCTTAAGTGAAGTAAGTTGTCTTGCTTCTTGCTGTTTCTTTTCCTTCCATCCTACTTCTTCCTTGGTGGCTTCTCTGAAGATCTTCTTGCAAGCTTTATAAACCCTAGGAACACCCAAGCATGATCACAATTAGGGTTTGATTAGTCCCCCATTTAGTTTTACCTTTGTGTCATCTTTGAGTCTTCTCTTCTCATCTCTTAATCAAGGACTAAACCTTAAAGGTTTTAAGGCTTTGTGATTAGGGTTATGCCTGTATCCTTCTATTAGGATGGAATGTATAACTTTAATCCTAAGTGTTAAACCCTTAATGTGTTTAAACCCTCTAATCAATTCACTTAATAATCACTAAGACATCAAGCTTGTAACTTGGGCCTTGCATTAGGGTTCTAATTCTTCCTTAATTGGTTAAGAAGGACTAACCCTAGTGTTAATGGACAAGTCCCCCTCAAGTTGTCTTACAAACCATAAAATCCATTTCTTAATCTTACCATTAACTAAAATCCACTCTAATAAAGGCTTTGTTTTGTCATGAGGTTAATCCCTAATCATGGATTAAGTTGAGGAGCCTTCCTCAGCTTAAATGTTCTCATCTATTATCCTTCTATTAGGATGGTGTAATGGGTCCATTAGATCTTTGATTATGGCTTAAACTCATTGCTTAACACTAAACAAAAACTCCAAAAACATCTGAATAAATGCAAGTAGGTTAATGATCTTAACCCTACATCATGGTGATTAAGTGTGAGGTGTTTACTTCACACTTAAGGTATTCTCATTACCCCTAATCAGAGGGAGGATGTGATGAGTTTACTAACCCTTGGTTTAGGATTAAGCTCATTAACTTATGACAAACTTCAAAAAGCAATAAAAGATTAAAAATACCAAAAACAAACAATAATCGTCTCCTTCGGGATTCTTTTCTCACCTCATTCACTCACAAACGAGAACTCGCTTCTTCCGTCTAACGCAAGACAGTTTGCACCTGAGCCAGACAGGTCATACACTTGAGCATAGACAAGCAAGCAGTTCATCAGTCAATTTATCTTCCAGTCTCTTTGAGTCGAACTACAGTGTTCTGACTTCCTCATTGCACGAGAGGATACGTAGGCATAACTTAATTGTTATCGAACAAAAATCTCTGTCCATTCCCCCTCTTCCAGCATTATTCTTTAAGCCTCATAGTCTTGAGCTTCACATTCTTTCCTTACACTGACACTCTTTTATTTCACTTCACATTTCTTTTGCACTGACTCATGCATTCTTTTCCAGCTTTTTGCACACAGAATAGCACTGACACTACCCCTTTTTAAACACAAATCTTTCAAGCGTGGATCCCGTCGAGTACGGCGGACAATCTGGGTGCTAATACCTTCCCAGGTTGTAACCAACCCCCTTTCTCAGTTTCTCTGGTTCGCAAACGTCTTATCCATCTTTCCTTAGGTTTATGCAGCATTACCTTTCCTTCGGGATAAAAATGCCTAGCTGGCGACTCTTTTCATTTCTTTCTCTTTCGCCGACCGTTCGCGTCTGTACCCCTCTTGGCCCTGGTGTCATTTGGTGGGAGCGACAAAAGTGAAACTAGAAATTAAAGCATCAAACTTATGCTAAATATGTGGATTTTTGAGTTCTTAAACTATTGGGAATCGAAGTCAGGTTTTGATGGATACTTGAGACCTTGTAGAGCTGGAATCCTTTGTATATCTTCTTCTGAATAAGTAGGAATGAACCAGTATTTCTTGTCCATCCTAAAAACATGCTCAATTTGTTTTTCAAGACGGCCAAGGTCGTAACGCCATTTTGGAGTGGTTATATTAGCAGCCACCAATGATATGTGCAAGATGAGAAATCCCAATACATTCAATACAAAATCCAAGTTCAAGGAAAACGCAACAAAAGTTGCAGCAACTAGAAAAGTATTCATTGAAGATCTTTACAACCAAAATTATGTTATTAATCCTTATGCTGAACCACAGGAAACTAGTTGGAAAATTCAGTTACAAAATAAGATCATAAAGTTCAGTTATGATTTTACAGCAGAAAATACAGAAATAAAATTCTAAAAGCTCGACTCCGATCCCAATTTCTGCGGAGTCTTCGACATACAGCTTCAACCTTCAACACTCCATGAGTCCTTCAACACTTCATCATCAATCTTCGACGCCAAGAACTGAGTCATTACTCTTCGACCTTCAATAATCTTCATCTATAACCTGCAATCAATATTCCATGAATCCATGGAATCCTCAAGAACATTCAACCTGCATTGACTACTCATCATCAATCTCCAACAGAAAAAGCAAGAGGATAAGTTAGTTACAAACAGTTACAAAACTAACATAAAAAACGTAACAATGTCAAATCTCTTCATCAAAATGCAGCTCCGTTTTCAATTTTAAAACTCTGCTTTAAGACCACACACCTACGAAGAGCAATAGGAGAAGAAGTTAAGAATTCGAAAATTAGTTGCAAACTCCAGCAAACCAAAACACTCACAATCTGAACCGAAAATGCAAAACTAACACTAACTAATCCTAACCGATTTCATAACAAAGTCATAACAGAAAGTTACCTGAAAAATCCCCAGAAACACCTTCATCATTCGTATAAATCTATTGATCCTCTTCTTCAATTCGGTTTCCCATTTTTTTTGCCTCCACTCTTCCAATTTCATTATGTAGCTTCTTCATTCTCCCACTTCTCTCAATCACTTTCTGCAAATCTTCCACTTCCGTGTTCATCCTGATCCTCATCTTCATCCTCTCCTCTGACCATCTTAAATCTCCTTTAAGTTCTTCTTCATCAATCGACGTCAAGTTTTACAACATCAACCTTCATTTGCAACCTGCAAACATCAACAAAACACAAAATCTCAATAAAAAAGCATAAGCCAAGAAGAAGGGGGAAATCGAATTAAGCAACAGCTATGGAATAACATGTTTACCTGAGATCTCTGAAGAAAACCGTACCTTCGATCTTCACCAGAAAAATCACAGCGGCAGTTACAAAGAATCGCTAATCACGAACATCGGCGAATCATTGATCACGTTCTTCACATCAGTCAAGTTCTTCACGCCGTCAATTAACAGGTGTGAATCGGAACGTTGTTAGAGCATGTTTATTATTGTGTATCGTTGATTGTTTGTGTCTGTTTCCATGTTGAGAGTTGTTTGTTCGAGTACGATTCAGAGGATTCGGATTCCGAATTTGGGAGGATGATTTGATTAGGTTTTGTTCTCTTTTCTTTTTACGGTTGAAGGATGGATAGTGGTGATGAGCCGGCGTCGGAGCAGGGTTTGTAGGTGAAGATGATGAGGGTTTGCAAGAAAAGGGATTTTAGGGTTCATCCTAATTTGTGATTTCAGTCTTATAAGTATTAATTCAATATTAATTTAATTGTTAATAGAAATAATATTGTCAAGATTTATGGAAATAATTATCATAAACAACCATTAATTACAATTAACGCACCGTTTGATTGTTCAAAGAGGTAATATTTGGTTTTGTTGCTGATTTTGTCCACACCGGCGGTGACACTTGTCACCGTCCGATTGGACCTCCCAGTTTACATCACCCGCGTGCTAGCTCACTTTAATTACCATACCCCCTCGCTCGTGATCGTATGATGATCATACTTGTTCAAGACCTTTGATTGTACGTCTCACATGAGGTCAAGCAAGGTGGACTATGGACTATAGTGTACTCCTTATTCCTTGTTTGCATTTTGGGCCTCACGAATTTCTATGTGGACCCCCTTCTTAGAATTTTTTCATACTTTTATTTTCTGATTTTATTTTTATTTTCAATTTTATTTTAATTTTCTACTTAATTTCTTTTTCATGAAGTCTCCACATTAACACTTCAATTTGTACATTTTGTTTCTCCCACTTCCTATAATTGTTTTGCCCCATTCTTTTTTCACATTTTAGAGGACTCATGAAGGTACCTGGAATTATTTTTGTTGTATTTTTAAGTCCATTTTATCCACTGTTTTGGTAGAATTGTTTGTGCAAATTTGTGAATATTTCTTAGGGAGATTTGAGTGAGCATTTGGTATATCTAGATTGTGAATTTTTAGGAGTTTTTTTAACACAACATTAGCTTCTGGTTGATGACTTTAGGGAATTAATTTCACAATTTTTCCAGGACCATTGTTATATTTTTAGAGCCTTGATTGTACTTAACTTTTCCATGTAATTCCACCTTGAATTTTAGGGTTTTATGATTGCATTAGGACATAGTTTGATGAGGTTTGATCTTAGAATCTTAGAGGGTCTTGATATGGTTTAGCTACTGAATTTAGAAGCTTGATATCATTTAAGATCTTAGTTTTAGGATTTAGTCTTAGGAACCCCTTATTGCGTTTCCTTGACTTGTTTAACCTTTGTATTTCCTTTATGTGTTTAAAATGCATCATGAAACTAATCTTTGTTTTGTAGGGAGGTTGAGGTAAGCCTTTGGTTATGTACTTCTTCCTCATCTCTTTATGCTTTAAAGTTGTGTATGCCTTAGCATTGCTGCTTTACTTGTATAGGCTTCCCCCTTTTGTTCTTAGAAACTACTTAACTTCCTTAGGAAGTAAGTTGTGTTCTAATTCTCTTTTCTTCTTTTCCTTTTCTCATTAGGATTAGAAAGCCACATAAACCATTAGGATCTCATTTTTCATACAATAAATAACGTAGGGTTGGGTCTTAGTCCCCCTTAGTTTTTTCCTTTCTCGATTTTGAGTCTCTCTTTCTCATCTCATAAAAGATAAACAAAAAAACAACTAATAAAGGTTGAGCTTTCTTATACGACACGAGACTTTGTTGCGGGATACTTATGCACGTTCCATCTCGGGGCGAGGTGTAAGTTGTCTACCACGATGGATAAGTCTTAGTATGAGAATGTTCATAAACAATAAACTCAAAACACTTCTCATAAAAGACAACCAACAAAGACATCATGTCTTCTCTTCTCATCTCCCATTCCTAAGCGGACGAATACGACTTGCCTCGACAGTTCATACAGCGATACGGTAATGCCCTCAAGTCAGAGCTGGAAAACACTTGAGTTAGAACTATGGCAACGTCATCCTAAAAAACACAAATAAATCTCAGCCTTAGTTAGGCGAACTACGTCGACTCTGATCCTCATTTTCTCGATGAGGTACGTAGGCAGCGGGGTAGGGCCCGTTCGAGAACATTCTTTATTTTCCCTACATTTTCTCCATTCCTTCTTTTCGATCTCTCTCTTTTTTAGTTCCTTTCTCATTTCAGCTCCAATTCCAGTTAGTGGTTTTATTTAGAAACAAATTCTTATTTCTTACCCTTTGAAATAGACAAACAAGCGTGGATCCCGTCGGGTACAACGAACGATCTAGGGTGCTAATACCTTCCCAGGTCGTAACCGGCTCCCAAACCCAGATCTTTGGTTCGCAAGACCTTGTCTTTTCCTTCTTCTTTAGGTTCGTGCAGCATTATATTTCCCATTCATTCGGGATAAAAATGCTTGGCTGGCGACTCTACCTTTTCCGTGCCACTTTCGCGTTTGTACTAGGATGAAAATCCCGGGAGCGACAGCAGGAAATTTCAATCTCCACAAGAATTTGAAGGCTTTCGCATGAATAGGCAAAATAAACTCAACCTCTGAAACTAACCTTAAAGAAACAAAGACAGACATGTTGACAAACGACTTGGAATCCCCGCATTTCCATTGAAGGCCATCCAAGAGTCCCAATTCGGGACAAAATTTTGGTATAGCTCTAGCAGGCTATAAACAGATCCTACCAACGAATCCCTTCGATCTTCAGAAAGACCAAAATCCCCTTAATACCATTCCTCTTCTAACCAATAGCCCATCGAATGAACCGTTGTCTCTTTCCTAGAACTAGTAGAAAATAGATCATTGAATTGAGAAGCAATAGAGGAAGAGGTAGCCCAATTTGCTGACCAGAACGGAATGGTTTTTCCTTCTCCAATAATGTGATTAATCAAACTAGCAAAATAAAAACCAAAGTTAGTTGAATATCTCTCGCTTCTTATTACATCCTTCCACCAAAAAGAAGTCGCATTCTTCGGTTTGTAGCATTCCGCTAACACATGATTTTCGATGTACCTTTATCTCCCTTTAGAACCTTCTTCCAAAATGAATCTTTATCTTCTAATACTTTCCATTTCCACTTGGTTAGAAGGGCTAAATTAAATTCTTTCAAACTAATTTCTCCTAAACCTCCTAAGACTTAGGTTGACAAATAACTTCCCAATTAATCCAATGAATTTTCGTCTTTTCTCCACTCCATTCCCATAAGAATTTGTTCCTAATCGAATCAATTCTTCTCAAAACCGTAGCTGGAATTTTGAAAAAAGAAAGCCAAAAGATTGGGAGACTTGAAAGAACCAAATTCATAAGCATCAAGCAACCCGCCATTGATAACATTCTACCTTATCACGAATCCAATCTAAATTTAAACTTCGCAATAAAAGGTTCCCAAGTAGTAACTCTACGAGGATTACTTCCTATAGGAATTCCCAAGAAGTTGAAAGACAACTTAACCACCTTGCACGACAAAACTTTTGAAGCATCCAGTAATAAGTTTTCACTCACATTCAGTCCCTTTAGTCTACTTTTAAGAAAATTCACCTTCAAACCTAAAATTAAGTCGAAACCCCTCAAAAAAGATTTTAGACTCCACAATTTATGCCATCCTCCTTCACCTACGATAAGTGTATCGTCGACAAATTGAATGATATCGATCGTAGATTCCAAACCCACTGCAAAACCCTTGAACTCCCCATTGTTGATTGCCTTCTTCATCAATTGATTCAAACCTTCAGTACCAAAATAAACAAAAAAGGAGAAAGGGGGTCTCCATGTCTGAGACCGTGTTTCGTTTCAAAATCCTTCATCGGGCTGCCATAAACCAATATAGAAATGTGACTTTTAAAAACGCACACATCCATCCAAAGCAACCATCTACTACCCAAACCTATAGATTCCATCGTTATTCGCATTTGTTTCCAATTTACACATTCATAAGCTTTCCCGAAGTCAACTTTAAAAACAATACACTTAATATTCTCCCTAGTTGCCAAATCAACTAATTTTTTTGCGATAACCACCCCTTTCAGCATTTTCCTGCTAGGGACAAAGGTTGTCTGACATTGCGAAACAAGAGTGCCAACAACCCTCTTTAATCTAGCCGTCAAAATCTTTGCTAAAACCTTATATAAGCTACTCAACAAACTAATTGGTCTATAATACCCTAGATTCGCAGGACGATCCACCTTAGGAATTAGAGTGAGGAAAGGTGATGTTACCGCTTTAGGTAGATATGCGAGCTGATGGAATTCTCGCAAGAAATGAATAATGTCAACTTTTAAAACTGGCCAGCACTTTTTAATAAATACAAAATTGTATCCATCCAGTCCTGGACTCTTGATACCGTCGTGTTGTACCTCGAAAAAATGCGATCTTAAAACAACAACAGAGTCGCCACCTAATTCTATTTATTCTACGAGAGAAAAGGAAGATATAGATACAACCTAATAAGGATAAGAAATGGTCAACGAAACCAAATTCTAAGTTCGGGAGTCAGTTACGCAAGGGGAAGGTATTAGCACCCCTCACGTCCGTTGTACTCAATGGGAACCTCTTAGTCTAACTATGCGATTAAATGTTGATTAATATCTTTATCTTCTAAATGGTTATTAATATGTTTGTTTTAAAGGAAAAGAAAATTAATTAATTATTATTACGGAGAAAGATTAAGGGTTTTTTTTTATTATTGTGCTTTAAACGGAGAAATAATTAAATTTTTTATTAGGGGGCTCGAGAAGAATTAACATCCATGTGCCTATGTATTCCGTTGTGCAATGGGAAAGTCAGAGCTTCGTAGTTCGTGCAACTACGGTTTGTGTTTTTTTATTGAACGGTTGTTTAAAATGCATTATATTGCTAAGCGTTGGCTTATACTCGCTGTGGAGGCTGAAGCGCTAGCTTGTTTGTGAGATAGAATGATTTAAACAAATATCCGTTTAGAGAAAAGATGTTTGACCTTTGTTAAGGGTGTTTTAAAATGAGAGGGCGAATGAACCACGTCGTGTGGGGCTAGCCCAGGAGTGATTGCATTCCAGAACGTGCGGAGTGCTAGACTCCGGAGTTCAGTTACTCGCTGATTAATTATGAAAATGATTTAAATTGGTTGGTAAGTTTTAAATTGTATTTTAAGTATGAAAGAGTGAATGAATCACGTCGCGTGGGGCTAGCCCAGGAGCGATTCATTCTAGAACGTGCGGAATGCTAGACTCCGGAGCTCTATTATTTCGAGAATTAATTTGTACGATTAAGATATTTCGAGTACGAAAGAGGTGAATGAAGCATGTCGCGTGGGGCTAGCCCAGGAGCGATCCATTCCAGAACGTGCGGAGTGCTAGACTCCGGAGCTCTGTTCTTTCGTATTTTATTTTCTGTGAAAACTGGATATTTTAGGAACGAGAGAGCAAATAAACCACGTCGCGTGGGGCTAGCCCAGGAGCGGTTTAATTCTAGAACGTGAGGAGTGCTAGACTTCGGAGCTCTGTTCTTTCGTTATTTGATATCGAAATTTGATAGAAAAGGTTTTGATAAAACGTTAAAGAAAATTAACAAACTTAGAAAGACCTAAATGGACTAGATTTAAAGAAAATAAAAAAAGGTGATAAACAAAGTTACTTAAGCTAAACCTAAATATTTAATGATGTTAATTATAAATTTGATTAGTTAACTTAGGAAATAAGGACTAAAATTATTATAAGTTTAATTGATGAAAATGAAAAATAAAAAAAAACTATTGTTTCTATATACATATTAATTTAAGACTAAGTTATATATATGATTTATTTTAAATATAAAAAAACAAAAAAATTAAAGGAAACTATGCCTGCTAGTGTTACCGCAACAGTGGTGAAGCCCAATAAAAGGGAGACCAAGTATCACACGGACACGGGTCAAAGATGAATGGGTCAATAGATGGCCCAAACCTGGTTAGCACATTATTGAGAAATGAAACTCTACCCAATTTCAGACAAACAGGTCATGAGAAAGAAAAAAAGAAAAAAAATGAAATAAAGAAGATTGAAAGGTGTCTTGCATTGATGAGTAAAGGTAAGAAAAGAAACATCGGGCAATGTGTTGGCTGGCACATAGGAAAGGTAAAACAATTGATTAAATTGTATTGAATAAAATAAACCGCAGGATAATTAATGAGGGAAGAAAGAAAACTCGTTTACTCCACCTCTCTCTGTGTATTACACCCAACAACCCTCTGAAAGAAGAAAAATCTTTTTGCATCACTCTCTTCTATCCATTGCGCAAACGGCTTCTCAAATACGAGCAAGTAAATCCATAGAAACAACGACTGAAAACAACACATAGTACACAGATCAAGCAAACATCAAGCCCAAAACCAAATCCCCAATCTAAAACCTTAAATTACCCATTGACATATTGTGAATGATTCGAAGAGATACGTTAAAGAAAAAAACGCATTGTCGCATTTACAAACAGGAAACGTAAGGTACAAAGGGGAAGCAACATGAAATAAAGCTCGTCGGAAAAACAAAGTTTCCGGCGAGGGTACCGATTGCGAAATCCAACCTTCAAGGTAACTTTATTCTTTTCCTCTGCACCTTCTGTAGCACCCCAAATTTGCCCTCTCCTGTTTATCATCATGTAATCATAAGCATAGTCTCTGGCATATCATTTTTATATTTCACACTGCATCATTAGCATAGAAGAATGAAGCATAACATACATAACATTGCATAGAGCTGGCAGTGATTTCAGTTCGGGGTGGCTTTTCAGTTCACGATCCGACTCAGATGGACGTTTGACCTAATCTTGGTCAAACTATCAGAAGATTGCTTCATTTGCAAGTTATATGTGCTTGTGTTTATTTTTCAGGCGATGTGTTTCCAAGTCCATTGTGTGCAAAGGTCATCAGCTCACCAGGCAATGGTTCATTTGTTGATTTTGGATTCAAAGATTCAGGTTTATCATGATGACACTCAGAGTGTGATTTATCCAAAAGATCGGTGATTTCTGTGGAAGCGACACAAAGTTAGTTGGGATTAAAGTTTTGTGGCTATACGTGTGTTTGTGATAATTGGTCCGTTTCACAAAATATCTAGTTCCGTATTCATTTCTACTCATTTTATCATTCGAGTCATAAACCATTTCTCATTTCGATTATTCTAACCATCATTTTCAGTACCAAATTATCCATTTATATTCCGTTTAAACCATCACATCCATCCATCTATTTTCATTATCCGTTTGTTCCCCTTTAATTCATTCCTTTTATTTTATCATTTGACTTCAAATTTCCAATTATCCACCAAATTTACATTAGTTTTATAATCATTTGTCCATACATTTAGTGCCATTTTCCATTAATTTCATTAATCTACTTATTTCCTCATTTTTTTCTTAATCTTTTTATCCAAGACTCATCATCATTTATATAAGAAAAAAACAACGAGGGGCCCATTACCACTAATAATAAAGAAGAAAAAAAAGAAGAAATAAGTTGTGAGTGAAAGTCAAGTTCTTTCTAATCCTAGACATAACCAAACCTCCACCTTTAGCATGACCCACTCTCTTTTTTGTACGACTTACTCAATTAATTCACACAGCTAGCCACATACTGCACACACAGCCATGACATTTTCGAAACGCACATGGGCAACACCGCACAGCTTGACAAAACGCATCACTCAATTCAAACGCAGTCCAAATAAAGCAAAAAAAAAAACACGCCAATTGTTATCAAAATACATCTCAGCATATATCACAAAAACAACATGAATAAACCGTGAGCTAAAATTCAGTGAAATCGTGAATGAAACGCAAGGATTGAAAGATAGAACACGCATAGCTCACGAGAAAAATGATAACAGAATTGAAGGGAAAGAGAAGTTTGTTCAGGTTTTGAGTCACACTTTTTCATCAAAAAAGATTCATAGATCACAAGAACAACAACAACAAAAATTGAGAACTAATTAATCACTTCTTCATCATCACCTTTCGTCAATAGAACCAGAATCGATTACATCACCAAAACATTTTCATTATTCGATCTTCTTCTTCAAAATGATGTCATGGTTCGATTTGTTTCTCCTTCAACTTCGATAATTCGCAGAGTTGCAATCATCATCAATCCATCGTGTCCGGCAATTCTGTTATGAAACTTTGATTGGCGACAACTCTGCAACATTTCAGACGCACGAATCCTTCCACAGAGCTTAACGGAAACGGCATTGTCACCTTCAAGCTTCGTCATCTTCATCTTCGTCACATAGCCATCATTGTTCATCAGCCGTTGTAGCAACAAGTTTCAGAAAAACACCACAAGCCTCATCAATATCATCAATCTGCGACTGAACCACAACGGTTTTCTTCAAAAGCACAAGCAGAGGCTCAATCATTCACCTTCTTCACGCGAAATCAAAAGCCGAATCGATCGCGTCGGTTTCGTTGTCAACAGCTTCGTGCGTCATCAACTCAGATTGATTCGTCGTTCTCTTTTAAACCGACAACATTGTCATCGTCGAAACAATAGCAGCAGCGTCGACGCGATTGTGATTTTGCAAGGTACGAATCATTGAACTCCTTAGTTTTGTTGTTGTTCTGTTTTGCTCTTGCTTCTGAGTTTGCGATCCGTTTGTTTAAGAGGATCTTAAGAGAATCTGATCGTGGTTTTGGATTTAGAAAGGGGTTTTCGGTTTGGATAGATGAGGTTGAACGGCGAGATGAAGGAGGAAGAAGCATGGCGGCGCTAGGTCAAGTTGAAGAAGAAGAGGTTGAGTGAGGTTGAACGGCGAGAGAGAGAGCTTATTTTGTTTTCTGTTTTTTTTTCTTTGTTTATTTAATTTGTTGAGTGTTAATGAAATGATGAGAAGAATATTCAAGTTATCAGGAAAAATTAATAAAGAAAGAGGATGGTGATTACCGAGGTGATAAGAAGATAGGCTTTGGAAGTTTTTTTGATTTTCTGTCCATACCGGCGGTGACACTTGTCACCGTCCGGTAGGACCTTCTTCTCCCAATCCGGCGCATGCACTTCCACGGTAACTAGAATGCTCTCCCGCGTTTTAGACCGTTTGATGAGATTACAAGGAAAAGACTCAAATCATGTGTCCCAAGACAAGTCAAGCAAGTTGACCGCGGTCCACCTATACACCCTCAGCCTGCCATGCGTTTTGGGCCTTCTTTTTTTTCTAGCGCCACCCCCCTCTTCAGGCCCACTAGTTTCTTAACTGTTTTTCTTACTGCATACACCCCCCTCCTTATTTCCTTTGTTTTATTTTCTTTTTTGCATATAGTTTCATTTTAATGCATTTAAAATAGTAAATCAATTTAGAAAATTCATAAAAAATATATTTTAGTTTCATAACTCCATTTAGAATTTTCTCATATTTTTTATTTTCTGATTTAATTAATTTTCATTTTTATTTCGAATTTCTTTTAATTTCTTTTTCATTTAGTTTCCATAATTAGCGCTTCATCTTGTCAAATTTATTTCTTTCACCTCGTTCATTATTTTAACTCCGTTCTTTTTTCATTATTTCATAGACTCATAAAAGTTCATAAACATATTTTTGTATTATTTTTAATTCCATTTTATCCATAGTTTTGTAAGTCGTATTGGTGCGATTCTGTTACTTGTTCTTAAGCGACTTTGTGCGATTATTTAGTGGAGTTTCTTTATGAATTTTTGTGAGATATTTTGATGCATTGTTTGTTGCTGATTGTTGGCTTTAGAGATTTAAATTCATTTTTTTTTCTCATGTTGTTTGGTATTTGTTTGGAGTTTTGTTTCTTATGTAGTGTCTCGTGCCTATTTCTTCCTTCTTGCTAACATAGTTTGAGGAAGGCATTTATGCCATCCTATTAGGATTTATTGGCCTTTGTTCTAGGTCCCTTATAGGGTTAGGTACTGACTTTGTTGATGATGATTGATTTGCGATTGTCATTTTCGGTTTGCGATGTTCTTATTTCCATCTTATTCTTACTTGATTGTTGGGCTTAGGCCTTACTCATTTCTTTTTTTTCTTTTCTTCTTCTTTCCTTCTTCTTTAGGATAGAAAACCACACTAACCTTAGGACATCCATGCATGACAACACTTAGGATTCTTTAGTCCCCCATTAGACTTTTTCCTTTGTGATCTTCTTGGTTCTTCTTCTTTTCTCATCTCAAAACCCTAAAAAGCACTTAATAAAGTTTGAAGTAATACCTTGAGCAATAGCCTTATCCCATGAGGTACTTGTAGTCTTCCCATCTTGGGATAGTACAAGCTTACCTTGTGATGCACAAGTCTGATCAAGGTATCTTCTTCACCAAGAAAAGCATAAAAAACACTTCTTCATTGTAAATACCAAAAACACTTAATAATTTAATGAGTTAGTGAGCTTAGGCCCTAGTCTTTGGGTTCAAGTTTTGGGGATATTATCCTTACTTGAGTGTGCTTATTCTATTATTCCATCTTGGAATGTAGTGACAAGTGCACATTCCATGGAAAAGAGCTTGAGTTTACTTCCTTGTGACACACTCCTAAAAGCTTCATAAAAAACACAAACAAACAGTAAGCGTCTTTCCTTCGGGAATTCTTTTATCATCTCCTTCGCTCCGTACGCGAACTTGCTCCTACTTGTCATTTTGCAAGATGGTTACGCACTCTTCGTCCGAGTGTGCAACACCTGAGCATTGGCATAGGCAGTTCAAGCCTTAATTCACAAGCAATTTCCTTGCCACCCCTAGTTAGGGGAACTACGGCGTCTCTGATCCTCATTGTCCTGATGAGGTACGTAGGCAGCGGGGTAGGGCCCGTTTGAGCACAATCTTTATTTTCCCTACATTTTTCTCTTTGTTTTCTCATTTATTTCCTTTCTAAGTTTTCTTTTCCAGTTCATTTTCTTTTCTTTGCAGAAGCTTTCATACCCTCACCCTTTGAAATAGTTTTCTTTTGCAAGCGTGGATCCTGTCGGGTACGGAGGACGATCTGGGTGCTAATACCTTCCCAGGTCGTAACCGACTCCCGAGCTCAGTCTCTTTGGTTCGCAGGACCCGTGTCCTTCCTTTTCTTTTTTTTCTAGTTTGTGCAGCATTACCATTCCCTTTATTTTGGGATAAAAATGCCTGGCTGGCGACTTTATTCTTTTTCCGCACCACTTTCGCGTTTGTACCAGGATGGAAATCCGGGGAGCGACACCTTCAATCGTCGATAACGATTCCCCTCTCAAAATCTTTCCTTTGCTTTACCTTGCAGCTGCGGTGATGGTTAGTCATGGTGAAGTTCGTCGGTGTCGGAAGGTTGAAGACGAAGGGATGGTCGCGGTCAAGATGTGTTGTTTACTGCCACAGCCGGAACATTGAGGGTCTCGGCTTCGAGCGGTCCGTTTCTTTTTTATTTTTCCTATGTGTATTCTGCGGTTTAGGTTTTTGATGTTTGGTTGCCTTTTACCAAAGGGTTGTTCTTTGACTTTTTCTCTTGCTTTTTTTTTGCTGTGAATTTCCTTTAGTATTTCTGTTTTTCAGCTTGTGTTCTCTTAGGTTTTTGTTTTTGTGTATTCTTGAGTTTTCAAAAAAAATCCCCCCTCTCTTCTGAAAAATCGTCCCCTTTTATAGGGCAAGATTAGGGTTTTCAAATGAAATGAAACTTGTCCATTAAGTTGTGATAACTAAGTTTTCTTTTGATACTCATGGCAAGTCACTTTCTATTTGCAGGTTTGCTGTTGTGGTGAAGAGATCTTTTCACCATTTGGTATAAGCTAAGATGCAAGGGCCTTGGGCTGCAGATTCTCAGAGCCTATTTCGATGCTTGTTGTGGACTTGTGGAGAGATAAAAAGACAGCCTACAATCCTGCTTTGCAGCAGGTCTGTGCCTTTTCTTCTTTGCTTGTATCTTCTGACAACATCTTTTCATCAGAACCTCTTTTTTCTTTAATGCTCAAAACGATATTGCCTTGACTGGAGGGTTTTCTGATGTTGCCGCAAGCATGTTGACTATTTCATGATCATTGTTTTTTGGCAGGTGCTCTTTGCTCACATAGCAATATTCTAGTTTATGCTTTGAGGAAACAGATTCATAAACTTGGCCTTTTGCACTGATAAGTTACTTTTGTTTTACCCTTTTCAGCTTTGCATTTTTTTAAGTCATCTTTTAATATGTAATTTGTGATGCAAGGCCAAACAAAGTTAAATGATAGACAAAAGCACTTAAAGCTTGAATGGGGACCGAGTCAATTTGATGAGGAACTAGAGCTGGTTGTATAGGCATGTGAAAGCCAATGGTTGGTAGCTAGAAGCGGAATGTGTTGTAACTTAGACTTTAAATTTCAACATTTCCTTGAGTTGTGGCAATGCAAAATCTTAAACTCAGTGTTTTTTGTGAATTATGTATAAAAACAAAGGTTGAATAATGAACAGGAAATAAAGTGGATAGTAATAAAAGAGAAATTTTTTGTGAAATAACTTAAAAGGATAATGGATAATATTTGTGAATGAATGATAAAATGAAAATTGGGTTATAGATGGAACGACTATCGGAAATAATGGTTTGGAATTTAAATGAGGTGGGAATTTGAATAAAATTTTGAAATAGATAAAATTGGGACTTGAGATTTTAAAAATACAATTTGGGATTAAATTTGGACAAAAATAAATAAATTCAATGCAATTGGAAATAAATAATAAAAGAAATGAAAATGACTTAAATTTTTTTTGAAATAGACATGGAATGGAAACTTAAAATAAATTTGAATTTGAAAATTAGGAACGGGGATTAAAAATTAAATTTAGAAATAAAACTTGAAAATGAATAGAAATAAAAAATAAAAAATGGATATAATAAGAAAAGAAATAGAGAATGACTAGAAAATCTAGTAATAGAAATTTGAATAAAATTTTAAAATAGGAAGTTAAGAATAGAATAAAGAAATAGAAATAGAACTAGAAATAGAACTAGAAATAAAATACGAAAATGAATTAAACAGATAGAAATGAGGAATAGAAACTAAATTTAAAATGGAGGTCTGGAAGTGAAAAGAAATAAAGAATATATAATCACGAGTAAATTAAAAAATGAGTTGAAAGTGATAGAAAAACAAAACTCGGAATTTTCCCTTAAGTGCAATGAAAGTATGATGAGAGAAGTTAGGGGTAAAATTTGGGGTATGACAGTTGCCCCTATTTAAATAACTTTACCAGATAGAATGAGTGATGCTAATCCCCATAAAATCGCAGTGAAAGGTATTTAAATATAGAAATAACCGGAAATTTTGCCCCTAAATACCATGACGTGCTATGAACTTATGAGGGATTTTTGCTGGGCATATGATATGTGAGATGCAATGAAACCTAGCATGCTTTTTTTATGATGAATATGTTGAATATGGTATGATGAAGAAAAATGCAACGGTGATCCACAGAAACACAAATGAGGGTGAAGACTCGTTGGGGATAACAATATGCTGGGGATGACAAGACAAAAGCAGGAAATATCCAAAGTGGTAGATCAGCAGGTTTAAGTGTAACTGCTGGCACTAAGAATAACAAAAGACGGGAAACAAAACAAAAATCCAGAACATAAGATTAAAAAAAACTGACACTTAGAATAGCGAGAAAATAGTTCGAAGTAAAACGCAACGGCTTGATGCGCCCAACTGATACTATGAACGAGAACAGACCACTTGATGAGCTAGCGAGTTCAAGGGTGACTGTTGGGGACCCCAATACAGCAACTCGGCGATCGGGAAAACAAAAACTCAACACAGCGATTGAGGAAATAAATAATTAAATCTCGACACGGAGGTCAGGAAATACAATGACAGACATCGACTCGGTGGTCGGAAAAGCAATTCAACATGGTGATTGAATAAATAATAAAGCAAACATTGACACGGCGGTCGGGAAAATAAACTCAACACGGCGGCTGGGGAATTAAACAACAAATATTAACACGACGGTCGGGAAGTAAAAAAATAGATGTCGACACGGCGGTCGGGAATAAAATAGCAGACATCGACACGGCGGTCGGGAAATAAATTAACAGACATCGACACGGAGGTCGGGAAATATGAAATAACAGAAATCGACACGGCGGTCGGGAAAATGAAATAAAAAACATCGACACGGCGGTTGGGAAAATGAAATAACAGACATCGACACGGCGGTCGGGAGTAAAATTCAACACGGCGGTTGAAGAAATAAATAAGCCGACATATAATCCAAAGTGATAAATCAACAGGTTCAAATGTAACTGTTGATACCGAGGATAATGAAAAACGAACACAATGTTTGGGTAGTGGCTTTGTGCAAACAACTTATTCTGGGAGTAGAATGCGAAGCATTTAAAGATAAATCACACAGCTCCAAGCGACCAGCTGGCAAATAAGAATAAATGTTGGAGTTTTCGACAAGATAAAACGACCAACCTCTGGGAATTCCCTAAATGAAGAGTCCAAAAAAGAACTTTAGGAACTGTCATGAAAACACGGCTTCAGACAGACGACAATTGGGGAGAGACAAATGATTATGTCAAATGCGTATGACTGAGCATGATGCGAACAATCATGATATGCAGATGCTGACTCTGGGGAGACAGAGAGTTTTGACAAAGTAGGGGAGAGTAGGATCTCAACGCTAATACTTGGGCGAGCAATATGAAAGATGCTGGGGAGATGTCTTCAAACTGGGAAATCAATGCTTGGTCCAAGGATCCATCCAAGAGTGCTACCAGCTTTTAATCCTTTATGGGGAGTTCTGTAATAATGGCATGAGAGTGTTGCTGCAAGCCAGAGGTTTTTTTTAGAAGACAGAAAATATTTTAATCTTTCTAAACTCAAAGAAATTTGAATGTGTTCCAGTATGTTTTCAAAAACTGTTTCTAATTTTTTTTGTCATTTTCAGAGTTAAATTGTAATTCAGCAAAGACATTTTGCATAACAAAGAAAATAAGAAGCTGAAAGACAAAGTTTAAAAGCAAAGGTTGTATTTCATTCAAGAACGGTAGCTTGCCAATAGCAAAAGCTCCATGGGAAATTACAATTTGAAAATGGCAATGGGGAAAGGTCTACATTGAACCCAACGACCACTATAATTCCTAATAACTAAGACCGCCCAACACCTTGCTTCTGACAAGAGCAACTGGATTGGTCTTCAAGTAATGATCTTCAGTAATGGTAAGCATCATCTAATACAGTCAAATGCCTTTGTCCCTAACTTTTTCCTGGACCGCCCTTTCGGGTTTTCAATCCATCGGGACGCTCTTTTTGCCTAAGTCGCCCTTTCGGGTTTTCAACTTAGCGAGCTCTCATTTTTTTTATCCCTAACTTTTTCCTGGATCTCCTTCATAGGTTATGATCCACCGGGATACCCATTTTTGCCTAGGTCTTCATTTCTGGTTTTCGACCTATCGGGTTCTATTTAGGCATAATAATTTTTGAGTGCATCATAATTCACCGGATGTTTCAGTTGTTCACCATCCATAGTTGTGAGGATTAAGGAACCTCCGGAGAATGCCACCTTCACAACATATGGGCCTTCATAGTTGGGGCTCCATTTTCCACGCGTGTCTTTGTGGAATGGAAAGATTTTCTTGAGTACAAGGTCTCCTTCTTTGAATTCTCAGAGACGGTATTTCTTGTCAAATGCTCTCTTGATGCGTTTTTGGTACAACTGGCCATGGCACATGGCAGTCATTCTCTTTTCATCAATGAGGTTCAGTTGGTCATATCTATTCTGGACCCACTCAGCTTCCTCCAGTTTGGTTTCCATCAAGATCCTCAAAGATGGTATCTCTACTTCAATAGGGAGAACTCCATCCATCCCATACACCAAAGAGAAAGGGGTTGCCCCTGTTGAAGGGCGAACTGATGTTCTGTATCCGTGTAAAGCATACGGTAACATCGCGTGCCAGTCTTTATAAGTCTTCACCATCTTCTGCAGAATCTTCTTGATGTTCTTGTTCGTAACCTCAACGGCCCCATTCATCTTCGGACGGTAAGGATAAGAGTTATGATGTTCAATCTTGAATGTCTCACACAACTCTTTCATCGTCTTGTTGTTTAAATTGGTCCCATTATCTGTGATGATCCAGCTTGGGATTCCATAACGGCAGATAATTTGGTTCTTGATGAAACAGGCAACCACTTGCTTTGTCAGATTGGTATAGGAAGCTTCTTCTACCCATTTGGTAAAGTAATCAATGGCAACCAAGATAAACCGGTGACCATTAAAAGCTTTAGGCTCAATTTCCCATATCATATCAATGCCCCACAATGAGAAAGGCCAAGGTGATGACAGAACATTCAAAAGGGTCGGAGGTACTTGCACTTTGTCGGCATAAATCTGGCATTTATGACACTTCCTGGCGTACTTGAAACAATCTGATTCCATGGTCAACCAGAAGTATCCAGCTCTCAAGATCTTCCTGGACATGGCATGTCCATTGGCATGTGTTCCAAATGATCCTTCATGGATTTCTCTGATCAATAAGTCTGCTTCGCGCTTGTCTACGCATCTGAGCAGAACCATATTATGATTTCTCTTGTAAAGCACATTGTTGCTGAGGAAGAACTTGGACGCCAATCTTCTCAAAGTCTTCTTGTCTAAAGTTGTTGCATCCGCTGGGTACTCCTGAATTTGCAAGTAGTTCTTGATGTCATAGAACCACGGTTTCTCATCAGTTTCTTCTTCGACCAGTAAACAGTAGGCTGGTGTAGTTTTTCACTCGATTGTAATGAGAGGAGCTTCATTAAGAAATCTGACTTGAAACATAGAGGCCAACATAGCTAAAGCGTCTGCAATTTGATTCTCTGCACTTGGAACGTGATGGAAAGTGACTTCATCAAAGTATTTGATTAATTCCACAATGTAGGCACGGTATGGGATCAACTTCTCGTCACGGGTCTCCCATTCACCTTTGACTTGGTAGATTACCAAAGCTGAGTCTCCATATACTTCAAGGATCTTGATTTTGGTATCAATTGCAGCTTCGATACCCAAAACACATGCTTCATACTCTGCAATGTTGTTTGTACATTCAAAACATAATCTGGCTATGAAAGGAGTATATCCACCATCAGGATTCATCAAAACAGCTCCCACACCATGCCCCATGTAATTAGAGGAACCATCAAACATCATCTTCCATCGAGAACTTGGCTCGGGACCTTCATCTGGACCTGGAATTTCACAGTCTTTTATCAACATAATGTCCTCGTTTGGGAAATCAAATTTCAAAGGTTCATAATCTTCTATAGGTTGATCAGCAATGTAGTCAGACAAAACACTGCCCTTGATAGACTTCTGGGTTACATATTGGATGTCATACTCGGATAGCAACATGTGCCAACGGGCGAGTCTTCCAGATAAGGCAGGCTTCTCAAAAATGTACTTTATTGGATCCATTTTCAAGATCAACAAAGTAATGTGACAAATCATATACTGCCTGAGTCGTCTGGCAGCCCATGCCAAAGTACAACAAGTCTTCTCTAAAAGTGAATATCTGCTTTCACAATCTGTAAACTTCTTACTTAAGTAATAAATGCAATGTTCCTTACGACCAGTTTCGTCCTGTTGGCCTAATACGCAACCCATAGATCCCTCAAGTACAGTCAGATACATGAAGAGAGGCTTCCCTGGAGTAGTTGGGATCAAGATAGGAGGTTCCTGTAGATAAACCTTAATCTTCTCAAATGCCTATTGACAATCGGAATTCCACTCAATTTCTTGATCCTTTCGGAGTAACTTGAGTAAGGGCTCACAGGTAGCTGTCATGTTGGAGATAAATCTGGAGATGTAGTTTAATCTTCCAAGGAAACCTCTGACTTGCTTTTCTGTTTTCGGAGCTGGCATTTCTTGAATTGCTCTGACCTTATCCGGATCTACTTCAATTCCTTGTTGACTAACAATAAAACCAAGTAACTTTCTTGATCGGACTCCAAAGGTACACTTAGCTGGATTCAAACGCATTTGGAATTTTCTAAAGCGCTCAAATAATTTCAGGAGATGGTTCAAATGATCCTCCTCACTCTGTGATTTGGCAATCATATCATCCACGTAAACTTCTATCTCTTTATGCATCATATCATGGAAAAGGGTGACCATTGCCCTCTGATAAGTGGCTCCTGCATTTATGAGACCAAATGGCATAACCTTGTAACAATAAGTGCCCCATGGTGTGATAAAAGTAGTTTTTTCCATATCATCAGGATCCATCTTGATCTGGTTGTATCTTGAAAATCCATCCATGAAGGAGAAAACAGCAAACTTAGCAGTGTTATCAACCAAAGTATCAATATGCGGAAGAGGGAAATCGTCCTTTGGACTGGCTTTGTTCAAATCCCTATAGCCCACACACATTCTAACCTTGCCATCCTTCTAGGGGACTCGCACAATGTTAGCTACCCATTCAGGGTACTTCGCAACTGCGAGGAATCCAGCATCAAACTGTCTTTTGACTTCCTCTCTAATCTTCAGAGCCATGTCCGGTCTTTTTCTTCGGAGATTTTGCTTTACTAGAGGACAATCTGGTCGAAGAGGCGACTTGTGGACCATTATTTCTGTGTCTAAACCGGGCATATCCTGATACGACCATGAAAACACATCCACATACTATTTGAGGAGCTTGACCAATCTTTCTCTAACATCTGCCCCAAGTGTTGTACCAATCTTGACTTCCTTCTTGTCTTCATCGGTGCCAAGGTTGATGGTCTTTACCTGCTCTTTATGTGGCTGAAGATCTGTGTACTCATACTCAACCAATCTTGCCAGTTCTTCGGGAACATCACAATCTTCCTCACTTTCATCTTCCGCTTGGTAGACGGGCGAATCAAAGTTAGGAGAGAATATTGAGTCATTGGATTCAACAGGGTTTTCATTTGTTCTGCATATGGGAATGATTTGCTTTTATTAAAAGTGAAAATAGAGGGATGCAAGAAAAACTTTTTATTAGTTTTGAAAGATTGTCATTTTCTTTTAAAAGTGAAAAGAGAAAAAGCAGTAAATAAAACAAAACAGGAATTTAACAAAACGCCTTCATTGATTAAATAACTTGAAAAGGAGAAGGTGCCCTACAAAATGATCCCATAGCCTTGGGCGAAGCTAGGGAACTTTGAAAACAATAAAAAACTATAAATTACTTTGACAGTGGAAAAAAATTTGGGATCTCAACTGCCTCCCAATTGCCCAAAGCTGCTTCACACTGATAAACCAAATGATCCACATCTTCATCTTTAGCATCCTCATTAACTGCATTGATCTGATAGCCGGCACTGGAAAACACCTCTTGAATGGTCTTTGGACGTCCTTTGACGGAGGTTGACGCTCTTTCCTTCACATGAGTTTATTTGTAACCCAACCCGTAGCGATCCAGCTTTTGTTTAACTTCAATGACATCACCCCAACCTTCATGGCTTCCTTCTTCGATAGTGGAAACGGTACTCTTCAGCGATGCAAAAGATAGAATACCTTTCCCTTTTGGTTCCTCTACTTCCATAAGGACAACATTGGCTATCTCCAAAGCTTGAAAAGCAGTTTCCAAAGCATCTTCATCGGCCTCAATGTAGCTAAAGGAGGAAAGGTTGCTAACCATGAGGTCTTCTTCACCAGACACAGTTACCAGCTTATTGTCGACCATAAACTTCATCTTCTGGTGTAAGGTAGAAGTGACTGCCCCACCAGCATGAATCCAAGGTCTTCCAAGCAAACAACTATAATTAGGATTAATGTCCATAACTTGGAAAGTGATTTTGAACACCTGTGGTCCAATCAAGATTGGTAGGTCTACTTCCCCGATAACAATCCTCCTTGACCCATCGAAAGCTTTCACAATCAGTGCGCTGGGCCTCATCTCTGTCCCTTGATAAGATAACTTAGAAAGTTTTCTTTTCAGAAAAACGTTCAATGAATATCCTGTATCTACAAGAACTCTCGCTAAAGTATCCTCCTGACATCTTACAGATATGTGAAGAGCACGGTTATGGTCCATGCCATCCTTTGGAAGATCCTCCATACTGAAGTTGAGATTGTTACATGCAGTGATATTGGCAATGACCCCGTCAAACTGATTCACAGTTATATCATGCGTAACATGAGCTTGGGCTAGTAATTTCTGGAGAGAACCTCGATGGGCCGGCGAATGCATAAGAAGTTATAAGATAGATATTTTGGAAGGTGTTTGATGTAGCTGATCAATAACCTTATAATCACTCTTCTTAATGATTCTGAGAAATTCTGCGTCATCTTCTTCCAAGACCGTTCCTTTATCCTTGTTGGAGACAGCGGGAATGACTTCTTTAGGTGGAACGGGTGGAACCGTATTGACTTGCTGAGTGTAAACACGGCCACTACGAGTTAATAGACTTGCACCTGCTAGGTCAGCACTCGCCACTTTTAAACTTTCCTTCTGACCAGCCTGTTCAAACTTCTGATGAACTCCCCCTGTATCACACTTCCATGGAACTGCTTTGGTATCTTCATAAAGGAAAGGGTTACTTCTTTGCTCCATCCTCGGTTCGGGCATATTGAAAATGGGCCCCACAGGTTCTGGCATATTGAAGATGGGTTGAACTCTTGGGGATTCAAGCATGTTAAACACTGGTGCCATGGTAGAATCAGATTCGGGCAAGTTGAAAATGGGTTCAATCATTGCCACTTCATTCCTCTTCACGCGACCGCTTACTTGTAAAACACCCAGATTAATCAAACTTTGAACATCTCTCAAGACCAGTTCACATCCCTTTGGATTATTAGCACAAGCTCCACAATTCTTATGACAGTTCTTCAGCATACCCACCTCTACTAACTTCGCATGGAAGTCTCTAAGCGGGGTTTTGATCTCTGTGGCATCGAAAATCAAATCTTCGTCAGACTCATCAACAATGGCATTTATGGACCCATGCTTAGGTAAAGGATTATTTTTAACATTCAGACCAGTATTTCTGAACGACAAAATGTTTTTATCCATCAAATCCTTCACAACATACCTCAAAGCAATACAACTTTCCAAATCGTTCCCTGGAGCACCTTCATGGAATAAACAATAGGCGCTTGAGTTTTAACTTGGTGGGAGCGGGTCTGGTGGAGGACCCAAAGGCCTTGGAGTAACCAAGCCTCTCTTCAGCAGCGAGAGATATAATTCAGTATAGGTCATAGGGATCCGAGGATTGGGAGGCATTCCTCCTGGTCTTCTATTCTGAAAGTTGGAATTCAGATGAGAAGTTGAAGTCCTCTGCTGGTAGGCTGAAGCATTGGGCGCTTGTTGATAGCCTGGATTATTGAACATTGGGTGATAAGGCTGAATCACTAGAGCCGCTTGTTGATACATCGGTACTGCTTAAGTTGGCCGATACATTGGAACTTGTTGATTATATGATGGTTGAACTGCCGCTACATAAGGATGTTGAACGTACTGTGGTGGATAGGCATACTGCTGATGAGCCACGTGTGGAGGCCTCTGCCAAAGCGTATTTCTCCTTTGACTTGTCATCACTGCATTTGTTTCGCCTTCCTTCTTTTTATGGAAATTGCTGGTAAACTTCTTAACATTGTTTCCACTACTGTTGCTGGAGTTGCTGGATGCACCACTCATCTTACCATTCTTCAAACCGAGTTCAACCTTAAGTCCCACAGCCACAAGATCAGAGAAACTAGCAGTTATGCTTCCCACCATTATCTCAAAGAATTCTGGTTGTACTGTGTCAACAAACCATTCAGCTAACTCTTTTTCAATTAACGGGGGATCTACTTGAGAAGCGGTCCCTCTCCACCTTTGAGCGTATTCTTTAAAAGATTCGGAATCTTTCTGGGACATACTGAACAGCTGCCTCCTATTGGCAGCAAGGTCCATATTGTACTTGTATTGCTGAATGAAAGCATCCGTCAAATCTTGGAAACAACGGATCTTTGATTGATCTAGTGTTAGATACCACTTGGAGGAAATTCCCTTCAGACTATCCTGGAAGCAATGGATCATTAGTTTGTCATTGTCCACTTGCGAGGCCATTCTCCGATAGTACATTAAAATATGACTCTTAGGACATGTTGCGCCTTCGTACATATCAAAGGTGGGTGTTTTGAATTTGGGAGGTATCACTAGTCTAGACACAAGGCACATTTCTCTGGCAGCAGCACCAAAGATCTGGTCACCTTCAATTGCTCTCAACCTCTTTTCAAGGGTGTCAAAATTCTCTTGCATCCTCTCATATTTCTAATTACCGTTTTCATACAGTCTGGCACATCATACACCTAAGGATCATTAAAGTATGGTTGGACACGGGTGTGCACAATATCTGGTGTAAAATTAGTAACCACGTGGTTCTCTTCAGTAGTCAAAGGAATAGTCTGTTGAGTTGTAAATACTTGAGGGGGAGGCACAAAACCTTGGGAAGGAAATGCAAAACCCTGAGAAGGAGGCGCGAAACTTTGAGAAGCAAAACCTTGGGAAGGAGGGAAGAAACCCTGAGCAGCAAATCCTTGGGAAGGAGGGAAGAAACCCTGAGCAGCAAATCCTTGGGAAGGAGGAATAAAACTTTGAGAAGCAAAACCCTGAGGAAGAGGTACAAACCCGTGAGGAAGCCAAAAAGGAGGCCAGGTTGCAGAGGTAGTGACTGATGGTGCAGACTCAATCGTTGTATTGACAATCTCAGAAACCACAGTCTGTTGGGTATCTAATTTTGCTCTAATGACTTGCAGCATTTCCATCATCTGACCCATATTTCCACGAAGATCAGAAAGCTCTTCATTAACCTTGTCCATCTCTAGGTCTCTATCAGCCATCTTCTTCTTGGCCTGAGCTCGAGTGGAGTATTTGCGTGAGATCCTCAGTGTGACAGCTGGAAAGGAGGTGACGGGAGTGAGTTTTTGACAAAATGCAAATGCGGAGATGCACTCATGAGTAGAAAATTGAAAATGCTTCAAGGGACTTAAGAAGTTATTGCAAAACATCATAATGGACAAAACTTTCTTATTATTAATTTTTTTCCTCAAGAAGTAACAAACTAAAGCCCATTCATAGTAAAGAAATTATAATGTTTGCAACAGACATCTCTTTGTTCCTTGAAGCTCTTATTAAAATGATGCATATGATGCTGAGATGCAAAGATGCTGGGATGCAAGGATGCAAGGTGTCACGAGTAAATCCGGAACCTTCTTAATAGGTGGGTTGTAAGAGATTGGTTCTACATTTTTCTACCCATAAATCCCACTCACTGGATGGTTTCTATGGTGATGGTTTAAGGAAACTCAAGGTCACGGACGTTTATCGTACTAATGTCCCGCCGCAGGCTAGCTGCATTGTGACAATAATAACGATAAGGTCTACCTTAAGTGGAGTTCTCATGCTAAGCTGATAAAGGGGCGAGCCCTCGGAGCCTAACATTACACAACTACCAAAATTGAAATAGGTCCTAGGGGGTCCCAGAATCACAGGCCTTTCGTGAAATAGGTCACGCGACAGGCTAGTTGCGTTGCGACAAGATCTACGAAAAGTCTAACTATCTGGGAGAGCTTTCATGCTAGGCTTGCAAGGAGAGAATCCTTGGAGACTAACACAAATAACATCCAATTCTAACTTAGGTGTTCCCTCTTCTTTTTCCATAACTCATTTTTACTTGCAAAGTGACCCCAAGATCCCACAGTCAAGTATAATATGTAATGAAAGAAAGCGAATAAAAGAACAAATAAACAAGACATAAATAGAAAACATAGAGAAGACAAAGGACAAAATCAAACAGATAAACACACAAAACTAAGTTAGGCTCGACCCTCTCTAGCATGGAGCTAGTCCCCAGCAGAGTCGCCAACTGTCGTACCTCGAAAAAATACGATCTTAAAACAACAGCAGAGTCGCCACCTAATTCTATTTATTCTACAAGAGAAAAGGGAGATATAGATACAACCTAATAAGGATAAGAAATGTTCAACGAAACCAAATTCTAAGTTCGGGAGTCGGTGCAAGGGGAAGGTATTAGCACCCCTCACGTCCGTTGTACTCAACGGGAACCTCTTAGTCTAACTATGCGATTAAATGTTGATTAATGTCTTTTTCTTCTAAATGATTGTTAATATGTTTGTTTTAAGGGAAAAGAAAATTAATTAGTTATTATTACGGAGAAAGATTAAGGTTTTCTTTTATTATTGTGCTTTAAACGGAGAAATAATTAAAAAATTTATTAGGGGGCTCGCGAAGGATTGACATCCATGTGCCTACGTATTCCCTTGTGCAATGGGAAAGTCAGAGCTTCGTAGTTCGTGCAACTACAGTTTGTGTTTTTTTATAGAACGGTTGTTTAAAACGCATTATATTTTTAAGCGTTGGCTTATACTCGCAGTGGAGGCTGAAGCGTTAGCTTGTTTGCGAGATAGAATGATTTAAACAAATATTCGTTTAGAGAAAAGATGTTTGACCTTTGTTAAGGGTGTTTTAAAATGAGAGGGAGAATGAACCACGTCGCGTGGGGCTAGCCCAGGAGTGATTGCATTCCAGAACGTGCGGAGTGCTAGACTCCGGAGTTCAGTTACTCGCTGATTAATTATGAAAATGATTTAAATTGGTTGGTAAGTTTTAAATTGTATTTTAAGTATGAAAGAGCGAATGAATCACGTCGCGTGGGGCAAGCCAAGAAGCAATTCATTCTAGAACGTGCAAAATGCTAGACTCCAGAGCTTTATTCTTTCGCGAATTAATTTGTACGTTTAAGATATTTCGAATACGAAAGAGGTGAATGAAGCACGTCGCGTGGGGCTAGCCCAGGAGCGGTTTAATTCTAGAACGTGAGGAGTGTTAGACTCCGGAGCTCTGTTCTTTCGTTATTTGATATTGAAATTTGATAGAAAAGGTTTTGATAAAACGTTAAAGAAAATTAACAGCCTTAGAAAGACCTAAATGGACTAGATTTAAAGAAAATAAAAAAAGGTGATAAACAAAGTTACTTAAGCTAAACCTAAATATTTAATGATGTTAATTATAAATTTGATTAGTTAACTTAGGAAATAAGGACTAAAATTATTATAAGTTTAATTGATGAAAATGAAAAATAAAAAAAAAACCTATTGTTTCTATATACATATTAATTTAATACTAAGTTATATATATGATTTATTTTAAATATAAAAAAACAAAAAAATTAAAGGAAACTCGGCCTGCTAGTGTTAACGCAACAGTGGTGAAGCCCAATAAAAGGGAGACCAAGTATCTCACGGACACGGGTCAAAGAAGAACGGGTCAATAGATGGCCCAAACCTGGTTAGCACATTATTGAGAAATGAAACTCTACCCAATTTCAGTCAAACAGGTCATGAGAAAGAAAAAAGAAAAAAAACGAAATAAAGAAGATTGAAAGGTGTCTTGCATTGATGAGTAAAGGTAAGAAAAGAAACATCGGGCAGTGTGTTGGCTGGCACATAGGAAAGGTAAAACAATTGATTAAATTGTATTGAATAAAATAAACCGCAGGATAATTAATGAGGGAAGAAAGAAAACTCGTTTACTCCACCTCTCTCTGCGTATTACACCCAACAACCCTCTGAAAGAAGAAAAATCTTTTTGCATCACTCTCTTCTATCCATTGCGCAAATGGCTTCTCAAATACGAGCAAGTAAATCCATAGAAACAACGATTGAAAACAACACATAGCACACAGATCAAGAAAACATCAAGCCCAAAACCAAATCCCCAATCTAAAACCCTAAATTACCCATTGACATATTGTGAATGATTCGAAGAGATACGTTAAAGAAGAAAAACTCATTGTCGCATTTACACACAGGAAACGTAAGGTACAAAGGGGAAGCAACATGAAATAAAGCTCGTCGGAAAAACAAAGTTTCCGGCGAGGGTACCGATTGTGAAATCAGACCTTCAAGGTAAATTTATTCTTTTCCTCTGCACCTTCAATCGTCGATTTCGATTCCCCTCTCAAAAGCTTTCCTTTGCTTTACCTTGCAGTTGCGGTGATGGTAAGTCGTGGTGAAGTTCGTCAGTGTAGGAAGGTTGAAGACGAAGGGATGGTCGCGGTCAAGATGTGTTGTTTACTGCCACAGCCGGAACATTGAGGGTCTCGGCTTCGAGTGGTCTGTTTCTTTTTTATTTTTCCTATGTGTATTCTGCGGTTTAGGTTTTTGATGTTTGGTTGCCTTTTACCAAAGGGTTGTTCTTTGGCTTTTTCTCTTGCTTTTTTTTTTGCTGTGAATTTCCTTGAGTATTTCTGTTTTTCGGCTTTGTTCTCTTAGGTTTTTTTTGTGTGTATTCTTGAGTTTTCAAAAACAATCCCCCATCTCTTCTGAAAAATCATCCCCTTTTATAGGGCAAGATTAGGGTTTTCAAATGAAATGAAACTTGTCCATTAAGTTGTGATAACTAAGTTTTCTTTTGATACTCATGGCAAGTCACTTTCTGTTTGCAGGTTTGCTGTTGTGGTGAAGAGATCTTTTCACCATTTGGTATAAGCTAAGATGCAAGGGCCTTGGGCTGCAGATTCTCAGAGCCTATTTCGATGCTTGTTGTGGACTTGTGGAGAGATAAAAAGACAGCCTACAATCCTGCTTTGCAGCAGGTCTATGCCTTTTCTTCTTTGCTTGTATCTTCTGACAGCATCTTTTCATCAGAACCTCTTTTTTCTTTAATGCTCAAAACGAAATTGCCTTGACTGGAGGGTTTTCTGATGTTGCCGCAAGCATGTTGACTATTTCATGATCATTGTTTTTTGGCAGGTGCTCTTTGCTCACATAGCAATATTTTTGTTTATGCTTTGAGGAAACAGATTCATAAACTTGGCATTTTGCACTGATAAATTACTTTTGCTTTACCCTTTTCAGCTTTGCATTTTTTTTAAAAGTCATCTTTTAATATGTAATTTGTGATGCAGGGCCAAACAAAGTTAAATGATAGACAAAGGCACTTAAAGCTT
This sequence comes from Lathyrus aphaca, assembly GCA_963966055.1. Classification (NCBI taxonomy): domain Eukaryota; kingdom Viridiplantae; phylum Streptophyta; class Magnoliopsida; order Fabales; family Fabaceae; genus Lathyrus; species Lathyrus aphaca. The sequence goes on from OZ014521.1 coordinate 214,132,579, forward strand.
GAATGGGGACCGAGTCAATTTGATGAGGAACTAGAGCTGGTTGTATAGGCATGTGAAAGCCAATGGTTGGTAGCTAGAAGCGGAATGCGTTGTAACTTAGACTTTAAATTTCAACATTTCCTTGAGTTGTGGCAATGCAAAATCTTAAACTCTGATTTTTTTGTGAATTATGTATAAAAACAAAGGTTGAATAATGAACAGGAAATAAAGTGGATAGCAATAAAAGAGAAATTATTTGTGAAATAGCTTAAAAGGATAATGGATAATATTTGTGAATGAATGATAAAATGAAAACTGGGTTATAGATGGAACGACTATCGGAAATAATGGTTTGTGTAATACCTCAAAATTTGCCCTCATATTTTTTCCCTCTACTGGCATATCCTTTTGCATTCATCTGCATTTCTCGTTAAGTCATTAACAGCATATTATTGCATTTCATTGTTTCATAAGGCATGTGATTTAGGCCATACGGGAATAGGGTTTCATACCTTATCTGTACCTACCGGGGTTTGAAATGAGGGAGGTTATTCACTGGTGCATATAACCCATTATTGAGGTGTTCGATCAGATTTGCTTTGGGTAAGAGTGTTGGCTATTCTTAACGTTTCAAGTTCTATTCCTCATTATTGAGTATCTCAAGGAGAATTTGGAGTTCATGTTCATGGTTCGATTTGAAGGGGACTTCACCAATGGATGCCCATTGTATCAGAGATTGGTTTGGATCCTTTTGTTTATGGAATAATAATTCGAGATTGTGTGGATTTTAGTATGGTATCGAAGTTTCTGAAGGTGGGTTGTGTTGAAGGATTCAATTCAGATTAAAGGAGAATGCACGATTATTGGTTTATTTGGAAGGTATCATTCAAGTTCGAATTCAAGCGACACGTTTCAAAGTCGAGTTGTGTTGTGTGCGAAAATCATCAATTTACCAGGAGGTGGTTCATGTGCTGGTTTTGGGTTCAAAGATTCGGGCCCATCATGATTAAATGTTCAATTGTGTGCGTTCTTGAATTTATTTCCCAGAAGATTGATCAAGACAAATTCAAGTGACTTGTAACTCGTTATCAGAGATTTAAAGGTGCACACAAATTATTCAAGCTTGGTGTGTATGCAGGTTAACTGTGGATCCCTATCTAGAACCCTGATTCTTTGATTTCAAAGCATGTGCATAAGTTCATGATTTTATTCAAGAAAGATCAACGTGAGTTGGTTTAGGGAGATTTAATTCATTTGAGGCCAAGATCGCTTTGTATTTGATTTTATTTCTCATGGAGTGAGTTGAGATTGTATGCAGGAATGTTGGAATATGATTTTTATTTTTTTTCACGGTTGGCATTAAGTTGTGCATTTGGAATCATTTTCAGAAATTTAGTCAAAGGTCAATTTTGACTTTATTCCTCAATTAGTTTGAATCCAATCAGTTCATCACCCTTTTAGATCCAATCATGGCTCTCAGCTTGCTCATTACTAAAGGATGAGAGGGTGCAATTATAAAATCATGTTAGTTCACCACAAATCCAATTTCATTTTAAAGACAAATAAAGGGAAGAAATTGGAAACAAAAATATAGTCATAAGGTAACCCAAGGCCCATTCCAATACAAGTGGTTACATCAGTAAAAAAAAAGTAAGTTAGAAGAAGTTGATGCCAAAAGGGACAGGGACATAGAATCAGTGATAAACTGATATAACAGAAATTCATGACATTTCATAAAATAAATTACAAGCCATAGCGGAACTGGTTACACCAGGAATTTCAGAAGAAGAGGAACTGATTCTTATCAGAAGAAAGTCGGATACATCTCAGAAATAAAATAACAAAAAAACTTAAAATCTATGAAAGAGACGGCATCGATTTTCATCCTTCGGCTTCATCCTCTTCGGCTTGACGATCAATATTACTGCTACCATATCAGGACTTCTACCATTCACTAAGCCGCAACGGTTTCGATCTCCTCCAACAAACCTGGAAGTTCAAAAATCAACACAGTAAATATATGCACAATTTAGAAATGGATAGGAAAAAAATAGGAAAAAGAGAAAGGGAATTTGTGTCCGAAAGTTCCGGAAAAAGATCCTGCAAGATTTCAGGATAGGGAATTCGTGTCCAAAAATTTCAAGAAAGAAAGATCCAGCAAGATTCATAAGACGATGAAGAAAATTACGGTTAAAGAGACTCTAACCGAATTTAAACTAACAAAATAACTGAATCTAAAAAAAACTTCATAACAGAATAATAACTGAATTCACCTGAGAACGTTCCTGATAGATCCTTGATTTCCATCTATATAAATCAGAATCGCAACTTCCTTCATTTGGCTGCCTTCCCCTCAATCATTCTATTCTTCTTCACCATTTATCTTCCACTCTTCAACCATTCCTCTCAAACTCTCCATCATCACCATTGTTTCCCAATCTTCAATCCACATCCATTCTGCATCTTCTTCACTATCTCCAAAAACTTTCATATCTTCATCAGCTTTTCTTACAATCTCGATCTTCACTTAACACCATCATCTAACTCTTTTATCAAGCTCTGAACAAACCTCTTCAATCCCTCTGCAGTTTGCTCCCTCAATCACTCAGCGATTTTCTTCATCAGTCTCGACAACAGAACTTTCATCACTCTCTTCTACCCAAGCCTTCATCCAATCTTCAATGATCAAATTCAGAAGAAAAAAACCTACAAGCTCAGCCGAATTCTGCAAGAAATCAAATCAAGAAATGTTAACCAAAATTCTGCAGAAACAACATCACCACTTTATGTTCATCAATTTCTGAGGAAAAAGAAAAGGAAAAAAGAAATTTAGATGAAAAAGAGTGACAGAAAACTCTCCCAATGGCAGCTTCAGCTTAATCTTCTTCAAAAAGCTTCTGGTGCTTTCATCAACCTCCAAAAAACCGTCTGATCTCAAACACCAATCTTTCTGCTTCTCAGTCTTCATTCCGCTTCATCATCTGTTAAGTTTCCAGACCTGCAAACAAGGTGAAGAATGAAAAGTCAGGAAGAAATTGCACAATGTTAACCGCATCAATCTCCATGAATCACAGGGAAACCATAGAATCATGGTGTAATGAGGAGATGTGCAAGTGGCAACATTCACAACATCTCCATTACTCTTCACAACATCTCCATTACTCTTCTTCTGCAAAATCTCAATATCCATCAATCTTCAACTTATTCCACCATCGAGTCTCTGCAACATTCAACCTTTTCCAACCTTTCTGTCAGCCTCAATCTTGCAGCAATTTTTCATCTTCTTCAACTGATCACACGCAGCCTGCATAACACATCAACAACAAAGTGTGAATTTCGGTATCGCAACAACATCATTTTTTTCATATCTGCAAAACAACAATTTCAGACACAAGATCGGCAGCAAAAAGCAGAAACAGAACTCAAAGAAAAAAGCTTTATCACCAATCACAGCTTCATCACCTTCATTGACTACGGGAAATCTCAGGTTTCTGCGAATCCAATCACAGCACCATTCTGAATCTCCTTCAACCACTTTCAACAGAAAACATCTTCATCAATCTCTTCTTGGATCATCTGACTTCAAGAATATACGATGTCGACAAGTCTACCTCCATCTTCTGAAATCACCATCAAAGAACATCACGCCAGCAACTTCATGACCTTCTTTCCATTCTTCTGAACCTCTTTGATCACCTTCAACGCCAGCAATCATCTTCTTCAACTTCAATGATCTGCATCTTTAACTTCATCAACGAACATAACCATTCCCCAATCTTCTGCATCTTCATAATCATTCCTCAATTTTTGTCATCATCATCAATCGCACTTCAGAACTGCAACAAGAACATGTCATTATCTCTAACCTACAATTTCAACAATAATCAATGTCAACAACAAGGAACTTCAGAGAATCTAGAAGAAGATTATTAGTTCAAGAAAACAAGGCAGAACAACATCATTCATCAATAAATCGTGTTCATAAAAAATCGGAAGCAGAAGAATCACGGAGAAGAAGAGAAGATAGCAAAGAGTTGCGGGAATTCGTTAATCGATATACCTGAGCAAGGTTTTTGTTTCATCGCGAGTTTTCGACTCGCCGCTGCCCGAATGAATATTGTCGCGGATGAGAGTTGTAAGATCGCTGCGATTTTGTCGATGATGATCCTGGTGCAGGCGGCAACATGTTTCATTGAGGGTGGAGAATGGATGGCGCTATGATGATGAGAGACCGGCAGAGGCGGTGAGGTCGCGGCGGCGCCGGTTCGTGAATGCTTGAGAAAGTTGAGTTCTCAATCTCCAATGACGGCTGCGGCTGGATGAAGAAGAAAGAGAAGAGCGATGCGGCTGCGATGTTGAAGAAGAAAAGGATGGCATCGGCGGAGAAGAATAGGGAATAATGGACCTAGGGTTTTGGATGTGCCTCTTTGTATCCAAGTTCAATTTCATTAAGTTTATAAATTGATTTTGATTTAATGAGGGATATTAGAAATTAATAGGGTCATAAGTGTTTTTTTGGATTAATAAAGTGGAATTAGTAGAAATTAATCCATATTAAAGTCCCCATTTAATTATACCGTTAGAGATTCAATTAGGATAAGCTTTTGAATTTCCCAGCCACACCGGCGGTGACACTTGTCACCGTCCGGTAGGCTATATTATTTTCGCTACCCACACCTCCACGTTAAGCCCATAATAGAAAAAATAGTCAAAAATCTTCTTTCAACACCTCCCTCATATTCCTGCGAATCTGGGCCTTATTACTTTTACTATCCACACCACTTTTATAAGCCCATTACAAAATAAGCTAGAAATAATTGCTCACCGTACCCCCCAGGTTCCCAGTGAAAATGGGCCTTCATATTTTGCTATTCGCACCTGTGTTTTTTGGCCCATGTATAAATTAACTAGAATAAATCACTAAAACCACCCTCCCTTCATTTTCATTAGATTTTATTTTTTGTTTAGTCAAAGTTAGAAAATAATGCATAAAAAATAGGAAAAAGATTAGAAAATTCCTAAAAAATTCAAGTAGACTTTTAATTCACCTTAGAAATAATTGGAATTTTATTTTTCTGTTTTTGCTTTATTTTTGATTTTATTGTGAATTTTTTATGTAAATAGTTCTTATTAGATTTTCTTCAAATATACATGATCTTGTAGATTTTATATTTTAACATTCCAGTAACTTTTTTTGCCCATTCTTTTTACTATAGTTAGAGGACTTATAATAGTACTTAGGGTAATTTTAGTGGATTTTTTAGATCATTTATCTTAGGTTTTAGTGGTTTAATCCTTAGAAATTAATGACTAATTCTTAGGCGGAAATAAACAATTTTTAGGCATAGAAAAATTTAATTTTCTAGGATTCCTTTTAACACAATGTTGTAGGTAGATTTAGGATCCCATAGATTAAATTTCATAATTTTTTCAGAAGTTTTGCTATTTTTTTAGGATATTAGTTCTTAGGCTTTTATGCATATAATTTCCATTAGTTTAGGCTATGATATTAAGTTTCATAAAAAAATAGTTTAGATTAGATTTAATCTTAGAATTTAATATGGACATAGGTTAGTTTAGATTCTGATTTTTAGAAGGAAAATATTAGGTATTACCTTAGTTTAGAACTTAGGCTTAGGATTCATTTTAACTAGACTTAGAATAAAAATTAGGACTATTTTAGTTTATACCTTTAATTGAATTGTTTTGAATTTTATTCTTACTTTCAAATTTTTAATGTTTTGTTATGTTGATTAATATTTCACTCTTATAGGTTTTCCCTTGGCTTTAGAATCAACTTATCTTCCTTAGGAAGTAAGTTGCATTCTATTAGTTCTAGTTGTTGTTTTTTTTCATTAGGTTTAAAAACCTCACAAACCACAGGATTTCCCATGTAAATAAATCAATAAAATTAGGGTTGTGTCTTAGTCCCCCATTAGATTTTTCCTTTTGAAATTTGAGTCATTCTTTCTCACCTCATGAAGAAAAGCAATAAAACATTTAATAAGAACCGAACAATCTTGTATGACACGAGACTTTGTTGCGGAGTGTTTATACGCGTCCTGTTTCGGGGCGAGGTGTAAATACTTCCCGCGATGGATAGGTCTTAGTATGAGAATGTTCACAAACAAATTCAAAATACTTCTCATAAAAGACAAAACAAACATAATAAGCGACTATCCTACGGGAACTTCTCTTCTCATCTCATTCACTCACAACGCGAACTCGCGACGACTTGTCTCGCATGCAAGACGGTAAACGCACTCGTACCAGACGATCCTGCAACACCTGAGCATAGACATACGCAGTTCCAGCATAAAAAACACAAACAAATAGTTCCCGCCTTAGTTAGGCGAACTACGTCGACTCTGATCCTCATTATCCCGATGAGGTACGTAGGCAGCGGGGTAGGACCCGTTCGAGCACATTCTTTATTTTCCCTACATTTCCCTCTTTTTTTCCATTCTCCTTTCTTATTCCTTTCTCATTTCCATTCTCATTGTAGTTCCAGTTAGCAGCTTTTTTGTTCAGCAGCGTTTTATTTCACACCCTTTGAAACAAAACAAGCAAGCGTGGTTCCCGTCGGGTACAGCGGGCGGTCTGGGGTGCTAATACCTTCCCAGGTCGTAACCGACTCCCGAACCCAGATCTTTGGTTCACAGGACCTAGTCCTTTCCTTCTTCCTCAGGTTTGTGCAGCATTACCTTTCCCATTCATTCGGAATAAAAATGCATGGCTGGCGACTCTACCTTTTCCGCGCCACTTTCGCGTTTGTACTAGGATGAAAATCCCGGGAGCGACAGCTGGCGACTCTGCTGGGGATCGAACCCAGAATCTCTGGTTTCCCTTGTAGAGTCAATCCTAGCGCCTGTTCAGTTTTGTTTCTTTGGGTGTTTATCTGTTTGCTTCTATGTGCTTTAGTTTAGCTTTACTGTTTTCATTTACAGTTTTTACTTTACAACTTTACTTTACCGCATTTATTTACCGCTTTCAGTATTTATTTTCCATGCATCATATTATACTGGACTGTCTGGTTGTGCTGGTTTTCATTTTTTCTGCGGGATGGGAGTTACTGTGAGATAAGCCAACTACCCGGCTTGAGTGCACTATAGGATTAGCGTGGACACGTTGTACTCGCATGGTGTCTCAACATGATGAGTGGCGATGTGTTCCACACCCAGGTTGCGACCTTCTTGGAACTATCTTGTGTGGGGGTTTTGCCCCACTTCGGGATACGACCTTGATGGTTATGTGCAGCTGGGGACCGATAATTGAGAACCTTAGTGGAAACAACCCTCTCCAGTGATGACAGTGGCAGACCACATTTGTTGGCAAACCCACTCGCATCCGAGGGCCCACTGGGAACTCGCATAGGATGGCCTGGTTCTCTCATAGGAATCCAGTCAAGGCAAACTGTTCGTATGACGATAGTATTGTACCCTTCGGGATGAATGTACTATTGTTTCTCGATCCAGTGCTTGAAGCTGAGGACTTATGAGGGATGCTTGTTTCCTTGGACTCAACTGAGACCTCCATGAGTAGTACATAATGCCAAACCGATTCCCTGATTTGGTCATGAGCCATTTCTCAGAAATGGTGAACGTATTATTGCTACTCGGCTTTGAGAGTCCGTGATGTTGACCCGAGTAGCACACCCGTGAGATTGGGAGGGGTTTACAGGTTTGCAGGAACCGTAAACTTCAACATACCCACTTTGTCATTATTGTTCAGTGTTCTATGGTTCTCGGATTCTGAGATTCGGGATTTCTATTCAGAGAAATTGTTACTGTGATTACCATTACGACCTTGATATTGTGACTGTTATTATGACTCTCCACAGACATTTGGCTCGTCGTTCAGCCTCAACACCGTCAGTGACTGTTCAGGTATGTGATCCAGTTCTACAGTTATTGGGTTATTAGTTATGGGGTTCTATACAGAGATGGAGCCGCTATTGTGGTTCTATACAGACAGTCGGTTCACTGCTCAACACCAACATCATATAATTGATCACATGCCTATTGCATACATGACATCATAGCATTTCTGCACACATGTTCAGTTATTTTCGAGGATCACATATATGAATCATGTTGTTGGATTTTTCTGTGTCAAAACTTGAATCAAAGTAGATAGATTCCTTAGAAATAACTGAACATGACATTTGCATACATCCTTGCATTCTTGACAGGTGCTCAGAGACTGATTATTATCCTGACTTGGTTTTCCTTCACAATGGTCAACTTGAATCACAATCATCAAGGTATAAATTTGAAGCAACTCCGGGCGGAGGTAACCGAATGGAAGACCCGGCTGGGGCAATTCAGGGCCGAGGTGCAAGCTTTATTTCAGAATCAGAAACTGCGGAAAGAGGAAGTCAACCAGATGAAGACTCAGATGAGCTTGGTTATGGAAATTTTGAACGAAGCTATTTTCATCCCTAGTGAGGGGAACTACGCTGCTCTGATTCTTCATTGGTCAAAAGAGATACGTAGGCAGAATATCGTATGAGATCTTTCCGAGCAACCTTATCTATTAACTTTATTAACCTCTTCCCTCCAGATGTCAGCATCCAATTTCAGCTTCCCAAGAGAGTCCTAAGGGCAGAGAGTACGGGTAAAGTCCATAACAACTTGAGAAGAAGTTTGATCATATTCTGATGTCGTACGTGCAACAAGTTTCCTCATTTACTCAAATTCGAACTGGTTGAGCTAGTTGCATCAGGATCATCTCCGACAAAGTTTCCTTTGGGATTTCAATTCCAAGTATAATTACCATTTTGGGTAACCTAACCATCTAATTGAAGATTGCAAGTCTTTCAGGGGCAAAGGTAAAGACAAGACCGTGAATTTGATTGACTCAAAGACTATTATGTTCACGCCAGGAAAAAGTGGAAATATGGCACCAAAACAGTAATGGAATGAATATCCAGACTGCTGACTGCTGAAAGTCTTTGAGAGCCATAAACCCAGACGGAGTCAGGCCTCCTCAATAATGGAAACCATAATGTGAAGGCTAGATGCAAGTACCACTCATGGGAATTTAGGCATACAATTGACAACTGTGATGTGTTCAACCACAAGGTTCAAATTTTGATCGACTCAAAGGTCATCATGCCAGGAAGTCTGCCCATATATTGAAATCTCCTTATCAAATTGGCAAGGGCATCTTCAGAAGCAATAAGTCCAGACGGAGTCAAGTCTCCTCAATGACGGCAATGTTCAGCTTCTTTACTGCATTTTCATTTGTAGTTTCTATTGTTTGTTTAAACATTTGTATGCATGCATGAAACTTATTTGTTTTTTAATGTTAACCATAATAAAATGCACATGTTTTTCTTGAAGTAATCCATTCGTATTCACTCATAATTTTGCGTATATCCATTGCAATACCAACTGTTGTGCTTAAACTCTGTGAGGGGGGATGACGAAATGAAAACGCAAAAATCTCTAATTGTGTGCTTTTGAGAGAAACCATGTTGACGATGTACAGGCATTGTTTCAAATCATAAACACCGGAGATATAAGGGAGATAGACCCTCGCCAACCCATTTGAGCCTTGAAGTAGGAGTTTCTTTCCGCATGAAAAAAAACCTTGCATTTAACCCAGGGGCGGGGTAGGCGTCAGTTAGTTTGACCAAGCGTTCGAATTTCAAAAAGGAGTGTACATCTGAGGATCCATTACCTTTCATTGTACCAAATCAAGAGGTCCAATGACTAGAAACCACAATGGTTATCCCAAGCAAGAGGTCCAGAGACCGGAAACCACAATGGTTATCCCTCAAACAACCAATAAGTGAGACAGTCATGACCCTTTCAAAGCAATCAAGACAACCGATGTCACACGATTTGTTCAAAAAAGAGAATAAAAAAATGAAAGGCCCGCTAAGTCGAAACTTGAAAACAAGCGACTTAGGCAAAAATTAGGGCATCCCGTTGGACTCACAATCAAAGATTCACAAGAATCAGTCCAGGCAAAAGTTGGGGATAAGAAAAATAATGCAAAAGCGAAAGAAGAAAAGGATTACACAAGAAAGATCCTTGAATAAGAACAAAGTCGTGTGATACAGACATGAAAGGCGAAGGGGCGACTGACTCCAAACAACAACTTGATTGGTGCTTAAATCGTTAGTGTAATGGGTTCCTCAACCATCACAAAACCCTTTTTGAGCGGTGAGCGCTTGTGAAAGTTAGCTGAACATAGGAATGGAGAACATCACGAAGATTGGTGGGCACAAATAAACTTCGAGCCTATATCCTATATTTTTATAACCGTGAACCAGACCATGATACAACCCTCAAAAGTCCTAATTAAAACAGGATTATTTCGAGAGCGTACTACCACAAGATCGCGTTCCTGACTCCTATGAGTTGTGCTAAAAGTTCTTTGTTGGTGTTGCATGTGCATGCTTTCATTCATCAAAAATCAATGTCGTATCTTAACCAGTAATTCACTCACAAAGGTTGGCGACATCTTTTTACAATAAAACTTCAAGATTAACATGTGTGTTGCATTAGAATTTTCATTCTTAAAATAAACATTTTCTGCTTACATACATTTGTTTGGCATCATAAAAGTTTACATATGGAATCTCAGTCCAGAAGCTTAATCTTGCCAAGTTGAGAAGTCTGAAACTTCTAAAGGTCAATCTATTGAGATGCACTTTTCCAAAAAATAAAATTCCATTGAGTGGGGACTTTACCAACCATTCGTGGTAAGAGCCAACTAATCTGGGGAAATCATGTCGAGCAATCTCTTCAAAATTCAGCAAAGCTGGGGCAATCACTTCGAGATTCAAATCTATCAAAGAGCCATCAGGCGGAGGCATTATTCAAATTTCAACCAAACTGGGGCAGTTACTTCGAGATCCAATCTTTCAAAGAACAATTGGTATGGGTGTTTTCTTCAAAACACAGTCAGTCATAGGTGATCACTTCAAGGCTCGTACTGGGGCAGGACACCCCAAGAACGCTAGAAGTTACTTTCTCCTGAAGACAGTCAATCAGAAGCACCTACCCAGAGTTCAAAATACTAGGGCAGAATATCTCACAATGATATGAGGTTTTTCATGAATCCTCGCGAGGCAAATTCTTTCACAAGCTATGCAATCTGGGGCAGTTATTTCAAGATCCAACGAATCTCTCCAAGAGTTTGAAGACACTGAGGCATTTTGTATGCCATGTTTTTTTGTAAAATCCTCTTGAGACATTTTCTTCCGATGGACCTTAATCTGAGGCGAGTCGAAAATTGCAAAGAACCATTGTTCACTCATGATTAGTTGGCAATCTGTCAACCTAGAGTCTAGGGGAAAAGCCACTGTCAGCATAATACTTCAAGAGTTGTTTCATCAGCAGGCTTCATTGATCAGAATTCTTTAGAAAGTCTCATTAGACAATCCCTTCTCCAGCAGTGCAGCAAAGATAAGGATATTTCTTGAGTAGAAGGGTATCATCGTCTCTCATCCCCAGCAAGGGGAAACTTAAACTCTTATCTTCAGCAGGAAGCTTTATCATTGACATCCCCAATCATCCCCAGTACAGTGGAAGTTGAAGTTTCTCTCTGCCAGGTAGCAGAAGGTGGGTGCCATCCCCAAGAAGAAGTTTCCCTTTAGACAGGGGCAATTCTCAGCATTATAAGGAGTGTCTTGCCTCCCCCGCAGTTGCTTCCTTAGCAGTATCATGTCTTTGGTTCCCAACCAAGTCAGGAGGTCTCCACTTCCCCACCAGAGTGCAAGAAGGGTTCGTCTCCGGCAGGGTCTTGGCACTCCAATCTCAAAGTCCAATTTATTTTTGGCAATGGCGGTTGTTCAGAGCTGATGCATCATTGACGGTTTTCCCTGCAGAGTTGTCTCCTCCTCATCAGGATGAACCAGATCAATGCAGTGATCATTAGTTCCTCCCCAGTCAAGCCATCTGGGATGCTTGCAGTCTCCTTATCAGGAGATCTCTTTGCATTTTCATACGCATAATCATCATTACATTTGCATCCTCAAAAGCGTAGCATTTCCATTCTCATGGAGCATTACGCCATGAATTCAAACATATGCATGACAGCATGGGCCTGTTTTGAGGTATATTACGAATATCTTCTCAACCTGAAGTACTCCGCACAGAGGATACTAATATCATTTTCCAGAAATCCTTGTCTTTTCAAGTCAATGTTTGTCACTTATTCCGCGTCTTGTTTGGTACAACAGTCGCGTCGCAGGTTCCCGTTTGGTACAACGGCCCTGTTTGCCTGGGCTCTCGTTTGTGTACAACGATCCCGCTCCATCTTGTTATATTTCCATCTTATTTCTGGTTATCGCCTGAGGCCGGTATATCAGTGCGTCTCCATTCGAGGATGGGTTTGTGTTAGATCCGAGGATCTCTTGAGAATTGTCATTCGAGGATGGCATTCTTTTCTTCAAGTCCTTCCGAGGTTGGTCTTGTTTGTTTTTTTTGTGGTTATCATTCGAGGATGATAGACCATTTTGAGCTTATTGATTGAAGTCAGTTTGTCTCTTTTGCAAAGTCTGTCTGAGGTCAGTCTTTGTGTTTCTGGTTATCGCCTGAGGCCGGTATACCAGTGCGTCTCCATTTGAGGATGGTTTCGTGTTAGATCCGAGGATCTTTTGAGAATTGTCATTCGAGGATGGCATTCTTTTCTTCAAGTCCTTCTGAGGTTGGTCTTGTTGTTGTGGCTATTATTCGAGGATGATAGTCCACTTTTTGAGCTTATTGATCGAGGTCAGTTTGTCTCTTTTGCAAAGTCTGTCTGAGGTCAGCTTTGTGTTTGGTTATCAGTCGAGGCTGGTATACCTTTACGTCTCCATTAGAGGATGGTTTCGTGTTATATCTGAGGATCTTTTGAATTGTCATTCGAGGATGGCATTTCTCTTATTCAAGTCCTTCTGCGGTTGGTCTTGTTTGTTTTGTTGTGGCTATTATTCGAGGATGGTAGTCCACTTTTTGAGCTTATTGATCGAGGTCATTTTGTCTCTCTTGAAAAGTCTGTTTCAGGTCAGCTTTGTGTTTGGTTATCAGTCGAGGCTGGTATACCTTTGCGTCTCTATTCGAGGATGGTTTCGTGTTAGATCCGAGGATCTTTTGAGAATCGTCATTCGAGAATGGCATTCTTTTCTTCAAGTCCTTCTGCGGTTGGTCTTGTTTGTTTTTGTTGTGGCTATTATTCGAGGATGATAGTCCACTTTTTGAGCTTATTGATCGAGGTTAGTTTGTCTCTTTTGCAAAGTCTGTCTGAGGTCAGCTTTGTGTTTGGTTATCAGTCGAGGCTGGTATACCTTTGCGTCTCCATTCGAGGATGGTTTCGTGTTAGATCCAAGGATCTTTTGAATTGTCATTCGAGGATGGAATTTCTCTTATTCAAGTCCTTCTGCGGTTGGTCTTGTTTGTTTTGTTGTGGCTATTATTCGAGGATGGTAGTCCACTTTTTGAGCTCATTGATTGAGGTCAGTTTGTTTCTTTCGCAAAGTTTATCCGAGGTCAGTCTTTGTTGTTGATGGTTATCGCCTGCGGTCGGTATACCATTGTGTCTCTATTCGAGGATGGTTTTAGTACTGGATCCGAGGATCCCGTGTGAGTTTTCATTCGAGGATGACATTCTTCCCAACATATTTTATTACCCACAGTGTGCAAATTTCCAGGTTCTATTCGAGTATTCAATCACTCCACGCCATGAATATCTAAAAGTTGTTGCATTTATTCGTTCAGGCTTGCAGATGATTGAATAGGGGCAGATGTAATACCTCAAAATTTGCCCTCATATTTTTTCCCTCTACTGGCATATCATTTTGCATTCATCTGCATTTCTCGCTAAGTCATTAACAGCATATTAGTGCATTTCATTGTTTCATAAGGCATGTGATTTAGGCCATACGGGAATAGGGTTTCATACCTTATCTGTACCTACCGGGGTTTGAAATGAGGGAGGTTATTCACTGGTGCATATAACCCATTATTGAGGTGTTCGATCAGATTTGCTTTGGGTAAGAGTGTTGGCTATTCTTAACGTTTCAAGTTCTATTCCTCATTATTGAGTATCTCAAGGAGAATTTGGAATTCATGTTCATGGTTCGATTTGAAGGGGACTTCACCAATGGATGCCCATTGTATCAGAGATTGGTTTGGATCCTTTTGTTTATGGAATAATAATTCGAGATTATGTGGATTTTAGTATGGTATCGAAGTTCCTGAAGGTGGGTTGTGTTGAAGGATTCGATTCAGATTAAAGGAGAATGCACGACTATTGGTTTATTTGGAAGGTATCATTCAAGTTCGAATTCAAGCGACACATTTCAAAGTCGAGCTCTGTTGTGTGCGAAAATCATCAGTTTACCAGGAGGTGGTTCATGTGCTGGTTTTGGGTTCAAAGATTCGGGCCCATCATGATTAAATGTTCAATTGTGTGCGTTCTTGAATTTATTTCCCAGAAGATTAATCCAGACAAATTCAAGTGACTTGTAACTCGTTATCATAGATTTAAAGGTGCACACAAACAATTCAAGCTTGGTGTGTATGCAGGTTAAGTGTGGATCCCTATCTAGAACCCTGATTCTTTGATTTCAAAGCATGTGCGTAAGTTCATGATTTTATTCAAGAAAGATCAACGTGAGTTGGTTTAGGGAGATTTAATTCATTTGAGGCCAAGATCGCTTTGTATTTGATTTTATTTCTCATGGAGTGAGTTGAGATTGAATGCAGGAATGTTGGAATATGATTTTTATTTTGTTTCACGGTTGGCATTAAGTTGTGCATTTGGAATCATTTTCGGAAATTTAGTCAAAGGTCAATTTTGACTTTATTCCTCAATTAGTTTGAATCCAATCAGTTCATCACCCTTTTAGATCCAATCATGGCTCTCAGCTTGCTCATTACTAAAGGATGAGAGGGTGCAATTATAAAATCATGTTAGTTCACCACAAATCCAATTTCATTTTAAAGACAAATAAAGGGAAGAAATTGGAAACAAAAATATAGTCATAAGGTAACCCAAGGCCCATTCCAATACAAGTGGTTACATCAGTAAAAAAAAAAGAAAAGTAAGTTAGAAGAAGTTGATGCCAAAAGGGGCAGTGACATAGAATTAATGATAAACTGATATAACAGAAATTCATGACATTTCATAAATAAAATTACAAGCCATAGCAGAACTGGTTACACCAGGAATTTCAGAAGAAGAGGAACTGATTCTTATCAGAAGAAAGTCAGATACATCTCAGAAATAAAATAACAAAAAAACTTAAAATCTATGAAAGAGACGGCATCGATTTTCATCCTTCGGCTTCATCCTCTTCGGCTTGACGATCAATATTACTGCTACCATATCAGGACTTCTACCATTCACTAAGCCGCAACGGTTTCGATCTCCTCCAACAAACCTGGAAGTTCAAAAATCAACACAGTAAATATATGCACAATTCAGAAATGGATAGGAAAAAAAGAGGAAAAAGAGAAAGGGAATTCGTGTCCGAAAGTTCTGGAAAAAGATCCTGCAAGATTTCAGGAAAGGGAATTCGTGTCCAACAAATTTCAAGAAAGAAAGATCCTGCAAGATTCATAAGACGGTGAAGAAAATTACAGTTAAAGAGACTCTAACCGAATTTAAACTAACAAAACAACTGAATCTAAAAAAAACTTTATAACAGAATAATAATTGAATTCACCTGAGAACGTTCTGGATCGATCCTTGATTTCCATCTATATAAATCAGAATCGCAACTTCCTTCATTTGGCTGCCTTCCCCTCAATCATTCTATTCTTCTTCACCATTTTTCTTCCACTCTTCAACCATTCCTCTCAAACTCTCCATCATCACCATTGTTTCCCAATCTTCAATCCACATCCATTCTGCATCTTCTTCACTATCTCCAAAAACTCTCATATCTTCATCAGCTTTTCTTCCAATCTCGATCTTCACTTAACATCATCATCTAACTCTCTCATAAAGCTCTGAACAAACCTCTTCAATCCCTCTGCAGTTTGCTCCCTCAATCACTCTGCGATTTTCTTCATCAGTCTCGACAACAGAACTTTCATCACTCTCTTCAACCCAAGCCTTCATCCAATCTTCAATGATCAAATTAAAAAAAAAACCTACAAGCTGAATTCTGCAAGAAATCAAATCAATAAATGTTAACCAAAATTCTGCAGAAACGACATCACCACTTTATCTTCATCAATTTCTAAGGAAAAAGAAAAGGAAAAAAGAAATTTAGATGAAAAAGAGTGACAGAAAACTCTCCCAATGGCAGCTTCAGTCGAATCTTCTTCAAAAAGCTTCTGGTGCCTTCATCAACCTCCAAAAAACCGTCCGATCTCAAACACCAATCTTTCTGCTTCTCAGTCTTCATTCTGCTTCATCATCTATTAAGTTTCCAAACCTGCAAACAAGGTGAAGAATGAAAAGTCAGGAAGAAATTGCACAATGTTAACCGCATCAATCTCCATGAATCACAGGGAAACCACATAATCATGGTGTAATTAGGAGATGTGCAAGTGGCAATTCAAGATCATACCACGGATTTAGTGCATCGTCATCCTCCCTTCACAACATCTACATTACTCTTCTTCTGCAAAATCGCAATATCCATCAATCTTCAACTTATTCCACCATCGAGTCTCTGCAACATTCAACCTTTTCCAACCTTTCTGTCGGCCTCAATCTTGCAGCAATTTTTCATCTTCTTCAACTGATCACACGCAACCTGCATAACGCATCAACAACACGGTGTGAATTTCGGTATCGCAACAACGTCATTTTTTTCATATCTGCAAAACAACAATTTCAGACACAAGATCGGCAGCAAAAAGCAGAAACAGAACTCAAAGAAAAAAGCTCTATCACCAATCACAGCTTCATCACCTTCATCGACTACGGGAAATCTCAGGTTTCTGCGAATCCAATCACAGCACCATTCTGAATCTCCTTCAACCACTTTCAACAGAAAACAGCTTCATCAATCTCGTCTTGGATCATCTGACTTCAAGGATATACGATGTCGACATGTCTACCTCCATCTTCTGAAATCACCATCAAAGAACATCACGCCAGCAACTTCATGACCTTCTTTCCATTCTTCTGAACCTCTTTGACCACCTTCAACGCCAGCAATCATCTTCTTCAACTTTAGTGATCTGCGTCTTCAACTTCATCAGCGAACATAACCATTCCCCAATCTTCTGCATCTTCATAACCATTCCTCAATTTTTGTCATCGTCATCAATCGCACTTCACAACAGCAACAAGAACGTGTCATTATCTCTAACCTGCAATTTCAACAATAATCAATGTCAACAACAAGGAACTTCAGAGAATCTAGAAGAAGATTATCAGTTCAAGAAAACAAGGCAAAACAACATCATTCATCAACAAATCGCGTTCATAAAAAATCGGAAGCAGAAGAATCGCGGAGAAGAAGAGAAGATAGCGAAGAGTTGCGGGAATTCGTTCATCGATATACCTGAGCAAGGTTTTTGTTTCATCGCGAGTTTTCGACTCGCCGCTGCCCGGATGAATATTGTCGCAGATGAGAGTTGTAAGATCGCTGCGATTTCGTCGATGACGATCCTGGTGCAGGCGGCAACATGTTTCATTGAGGGTGGAGAATGGCTGGCGCTATGATGATGAGAGAACGGCAGAGGCGGTGAGGTCGCGGCGGCGCCGGTTCGTGAAAGCTTGAGAAAGTTGAGTTCTCAATCTCCAATGACGGCTGCGGCTGGATGAAGAAGAAAGAGAAGAGCGATGCGGCGGCGATGTTGAAGAAGAAAAGGATGGCATCGGCGGAGAAGAAGAGGGAATAATGGACCTAGGGTTTTGGATGTGCCTCTTTGTATCCAGGTTCAATTTTATGAAGTTTATAAATTGATTTTGATTTAAGGAGGGATATTAGAAATTAATAGGGTCATAAGTGTTTTTTTGGATTAATAATGTGGAATTAGTAGAAATTAATCCATATTAAAGTCCCCATTTAATTATACCGTTAGAGATTCAATTAGGATAAGCTTTTGAATTTCCCAGCCACACCGGCGGTGACACTTGTCACCGTCCGGTAGGCTATATAATTTTCGCTACCCACACTTCCACGTTAAGCCCATAATAGAAAAAACAGTCAAAAATCTTCTTTCAACACCTCCCTCATATTCCTGCGAATCTGGGCCTTATTACTTTTACTATCCACACCACTTTTATAAGCTCATTACAAAACAAGCTAGAAATAATTGCTCACCATACCCCCTGGTTCCCAGCGAAAATGGGCCTTCATATTTTGCTATTCGCACCTGTGTTTTTTGGCCCATGTATAAAATAACTAGAATAAATCACTAAAACCACCCTCCCTTCAATTTCATTAGATTTTATTTTTTGTTTAGTCAAAGTTAGAAAATAATGCATAAAAAATAGGAAAAAAATTCGAAAATTCCTAAAAAATTCAAGTAGACTTTTAATTCAGTTTAGAAATATTTGGAATTTTATTTTTCTGTTTTTGCTTTATTTTTGATTTTATTGTGAATTTTTTATGTAAATAGTTCTTATTAGATTTTCTTCAAATATACATGATCTTGTAGATTTTATATTTTAACCTTCCAGTAACTTTTTTTGCCCATTATTTTTATTATAGTTAGAGGACTTATAATAGTACTTAGGGTAATTTTAGTGGATTTTTTAGGTCATTTTATCTTAGGTTTTAGTGGTTTAATCCTTAGAAATTAATGACTAATTCTTATGCGGAAATAAATAATTTTTAGGCATAGCAAAATTATGATTTTCTAGGATTCCTTTTAACACAATGTTGTAGGTAGATTTAGGACCCCATAGATTAAATTTCATAATTTTTCCAGAAGTTTTGTTATTTTTTTAGGATATTAGTTCTTAGGCTATTATGCATATAATTTCCATTAGTTTAGGCTATGATATTAAGTTTCATAAAAAAATAGTTTAGATTAGATTTAATCTTAGAATTTAATATGGACTTAGGTTAGTTTAGATTCTGATTTTTAGAAGGAAAATATTAGGTATTACCTTAGTTTAGAACTTAGGCTTAGGATTCATTTTAACTAGACTTAGAATAAAAATTAAGACTATTTTAATTTATACCTTTAATTGAATTGTTTTGAATTTTATTCTTACTTTCAAAATTTTAATGTTTTGTTATGTTGATTAATATTTCACTCTTATAGGTTTTCCCTTGGCTTTAGAATCAACTTATCTTCCTTAGGAAGTAAGTTGCATTCTATTAGTTCTAGTTGCTTTTTTTTTCATTAGGTTTAAAAACCTCACAAACCACAGGATTTCCCATGTAAATAAATCAATAAAATTAGGGTTGTGTCTTAGTCCCCCATTAGATTTTTCCTTTTGCAATTTGAGTTATTCTTTCTCACCTCATGCAGAAAAGCAATAAAACATTTAATAAGAACCGAACAATCTTGTACGACACGAGGCTTTGTTGCGGAGTGTTTATACGCGTCCTGTTTCGGGGCGAGGTGTAAATACTTCCCGCGATGGATAGGTCTTAGTATGAGAATGTTCACAAACAAATTCAAAATACTTCTCATAAAAGACAAAACAAACATAATAAGCGACTGTCCTGCGGGAACTTCTCATCTCATCTCATTCACTCACAACGCGAACTCGCGACGACTTGTCTCGCATGCAAGACGGTAAACGCACTCGTACCAGACGAGCCTGCAACACCTGAGCATAGACATACGCAGTTCCAGCATAAAAAAACACAAACAAATAGTTCCCGCCTTAATTAGGCGAACTATGTCGACTCTGATCCTCATTATCCCGATGAGGTACGTAGGCAGCGGGGTAGGGCCCGTTCGAGCACATTCTTTATTTTCCCTGCATTTCCCTCTTTTTTTCCATTCTCCTTTCTTATTCCTTTCTCGTTTCCATTCCCATTGTAGTTCCAGTTAGCAGTTCTTTTGTTCAGCAGCACTTTATTTCACACCCTTTGAAACAAAACAAGCAAGCGTGGATCCCGTCGGGTACGGCGGGCGGTCTGGGGTGCTAATACCTTCCTAGGTCGTAACCGACTCCCGAACTCAGATCTTTGGTTCGCAGGACCTTGTCCTTTCCTTCTTCCTCAGGTTTGTGCAGCATTACCTTTCCCATTCATTCGGGATAAAAGTGCATGGCTGGCGACTCTACCTTTTTCGCGCCACTTTCACGTTTGTACTAGGATGAAAATCCCGGGAGCGATAGTTTGGAATTGAAATGAGGTGGGACTTTGAATAAAATTTTGAAATAGATAAAATTGGGACTTGAGATTTTAAAAATACAATTTGGGATTAAATTTGGACAAAAATAAATAAATACAATGCAATTGGAAATAAATAAGAAAAAGAAATGAAAATGACTTAAAATTTTTTTGAAATAGACATGGAATGGAAACTTAAAATAAATTTGAATTTGAAAATTAGGAACGGGGATTAAAAATTAAATTTAGAAATAAAACTTGAAAATGAATAGAAATAAAAAATTAAAAATGGATATAATAAGAAAAAAAAATAGAGAATGACTAGAAAAACTAGTAATAGAAATTGGAATAAAATTTTGAAATAGGAAGTTAAGAATAGAATAAAGAAATAAAAATAGAACTAGAAATAAAATACGAAAATGAATTAAACAGTTAGAAATGAGAAATAGAAACTAAATTTAAAATGGAGGCCTGGAAGTGAAAAGAAATAAAGAAAATAAAATCACGAGTAACTTAAAAAATGAGTTGAAAGTGATAGAAAAACAAAACTCGGAATTTTCTCTTAAGTGCAATGAAAGTATGATGAGAGCAGTTAGGGGTAAAATTCGGAGTATGACACGTTCCAACTCCAAATGAATGATGAATTTGATCAAATTCCGTCCAATGTAGAACATGCTTAGTTTATTTTAACAAAATATTTATATAAAAAAAAAAAACTAAAATGATCAAAATTATACTCCATCCGTCTCACAATATGTGTCATCTTTTCTATTTTTATTTGTCTCAAATTATTTGTTCATTTAGATTATTAATGTGATATTTATTATTTAATTTTCACTAAATTATCCTTATTTATTGTATTTTAATTCATATAACTACTTCATTATCTATTGCTATCTATTATTAATAAGACTATTTTAATAAATAATATTCGTTTTATTATTGAAATTAACACAATTAATCATTATAATAAAAAGTTTGAAAATCTAAAAAAAATATCTATTTTGAGACAGAGCGTGTAATAAAGATTTTGTATAAATGTGCGTAATTATTTAAGCTAAAAGTAATATAGAAAAATGAAAATCAATAAGGTAAAAAGTAATTAAAGTCATCAACTTTCTTTTAGTATGAATAAAAAAGCTCTAAAAAAAATGGAGTAAGTATTTATTAATTTACTGACAAAACATTTATGTATATTTTTTAGACAATACCCATTTATGTCTTTTGCTTACTTGATTCTGGGCTACTACTACCTACATCAATCACACTTCGGTTTCACCACTACTAGTTTTTTTCACTCACTCTTTGCTTTATTCGTGCTCCAAAAACCATGACCAACAACAAACCTTGAAAACCCTCTTTTCCTCTCCTTCAAAACCTCAACCTCAATGTCTTCTTCTTACAACCCTCGTATTCGTAGCCATTCCAAATCCCAAATGTACCTCTTCAAAATCCTCCACATCATTTCCTCCATTCCACCTTCCATTCAACAACAATCCTCTCCCAACATCAACAAAGGCGTTGGTATCGATTTGAATCTCGCTTTCTCTTCTATCACAGACACCGAAGAATCCGAATCGTCCCTCAACAACAACGACGAAAGACCAGAGGAACCGAAAGTCGTTGATGTTGATGTTGATTACGTGGCATCGGAATTGGAAAACGAAGGCGACACAAAAACGTCGTCGTTACGCGGTGACCATAACTGTATAGATTTACTTATCGAGGCTGCGAGGGTGTTATCTGAAAAGAACGAGTCGGAGTCAAACTCGGAGGAAGAGAAACAAATCGAAACTGAGTTACCGAGTCATGAAGAAAGCGTTAAGAAACAGAAAGAAAGATGGGTTGTTGTGGATTTGTACGAGACTGAACCGGTGGTTCGGTCTAAGAGAGGGAGGAACCAAACGTTACCGTTCCGGTTCAGAGACTCGGTGGTTGAACCGTTGAAACGGAAGGGTCGGAATCAGAGAATGTCGTCAACTAGTAACGCAAAGAAACGACTTCTTCGTTAGCAGTTAAACTTGTTTTTAGTGTTTTAATGTAATATTATTATTACTTGGATTAATTAATTGATATATTAATTAATTTAGTTTTCAGGAAATTGAATTCAGAGTTGACACGTAGAAAGAAACCTAGGCAGGTGTATGTTTTACAGGTTTCTGAGTCTGCTATAACTGTTTTGGTTATGAATAGTCTGGGTCTATGTTTAGGCATTCAATACTCTATGTTATGCATGTGATGAAAAATAGTGTTATGTCATCATTTCTTCGTTTTTGAAATTCTAAACTCCAGTTATGGAGAAAGAAAATCATCCAGTTAGACAGCGGGTATAGAGCTACAGGTACAATTACTTCAACCAAATGCTAATTTTTTTTCAAGGAACTTATTTTGTGGATAGAATCATGCTTTAAATATGAGAAATAAGTTGCATATTATGTAACTCAATCAGTCCTTAACTCTAATCATAATCAATTCATATATTTCTTAAAATTCACTAAAACCTTTTTTATTTTCGGTTAAAAAACACCTATTTTTCATTATTCATTTATTATTCTTTTTCCTCAATTTTATATTAATAAATTGATATCATAGAACACCGATTCAATCAGGCTTTCTACAATGATGAATGGATGTACAACCCCAGATTAATTCCCCATTAAACCTACTTTCTTTTATAAAGAATATTACGATAGATATAACAATCATATTTATGTTTTAAGATGTTTTTGGGATAATGAACGGTGACATAATTACAGTGGATGACAATGCATTGCAATTGATGCACAAAAAGCAATGTGTAAAACTAACAATCATATTTATGTTTTAAAATGATCTTGAGATGATATTGAATGGTGGTATAATTACATTGGATGACAATGCTAACAATCATATTTATGTTCTAAGATATTCTTGAGATAGTAAACAATGACATAATTAAAGTGTATTACAATGCAATGCAATTGATGCACAAAACGCAATTCATCAGTGCGTAAAAATAACAATCATATTTATGTTTTACGATGTTCTTGAGATAGTGAACGGTGGCATAATTATACTGGATGACAATGTAATGTAATTGATGCACAGAAAACAATTCATCATTAATTGTGCGTAAAAATAACAATCATATTTATGTTTTACGATGTTCTTGGGATAGTGAACGGTGGCATAATTACACTGGATGACAATGTAATGCAATTGATGCTCAGAAAACAATTCATCATTGATGGTGCGTAAAAATAACAATCATATTTATGTTTTAAGATGTTCTTGTTAAGAATCCAATATCGAACAATATATGGCTTGAACTTGTGTATATAAGTGGGGGCAATCCTCACTCTATTAACCGGTTTTGTAGGGTTGAGTTAGACCCAATCATATTTCTTAACATGGTATCAGAGTCTCGTTTAAGATCCGGTGGACCACCTTCTATGGTTTCCGCTATCAGGCCACTCACCATTTATTTTCACGCTTCAGATGTCCAATCCTGGGTGTGATAGGGTGTATTAAGAGTCCCACATCGGACAATATATGGCCTGAACTTGTGTATATAAGTGAGGGCAATCCTCACTCTACTAACCGGTTTTGTAGGGTTGAGTTAGGCTCAACCACATTTCTTAACAGTTCTTGAGATAGTGAACGATGGCATAATTACAGTGGATGGCAATGTAATTCAATTGATGCACAAAAAGCAATTCATCATGAGTTTAACAAGAAGTATGAGTAAGACTTGTTCTTGATCCATCAACGTGGATTCAAACATTATTGAGAAGATAATTAGAGAAGAAACAATTAAGGATGTATGTGATACACTCAAGAAACATAATGATAGTGATGAAAAACTAAAGATAAACAAATGATTGATAGTGAAGTTGTTACATATTTCTTCTTTAGATTAGTATTGTTGGCCAATCAAATGAAACTGCTGTGGTGAAAAAATCAACATGTTGCTAAAGATTGCGAAAGTATTGAGAGTCTTAGCTGTTAGGTTTGATCATAATTTCGTATCTATTGAAGAGTCCAATAACCCTTGTGAAATGATGCTTGAAAAATTACAATCCTTATTAGAAGCTCATGCATTGAAGTAGAAACATTAAGAGAAAGTCATAAAGCAAGTACTTTAAGAAAAATTCTTCGAGAAAATAACAGATGATATATGAAAGGTTAGCAAAAAGGAAAATAAAAATGGAACAAGAAGAAATGTAATGATTAATGTTTTGATAAGAACTTAAAAAATAAAGGTTAGTTAAGCACAATTGGCACTTATAATAATAAGAAGTTTAAAAAGATAATTGATATGATGGAAGTTCAATTTTATTACTATAAGAAATTTGGTCACTATACAAGAGATTGTTACTTTACCAAAGACTTCAATGCAAATCATACCGAAGAATCAAAATTTGAACATGCAGACAATATGACTATGATGAAGTTATGCTCATGGCTAATACACATTTGACACAAGAAAAGAGTAATGTGTGATATCTTGACACAGGCTGTAACAACAATATAACTTAAAATAATGATTTGTTCATCAAACTTGATAAAACAATCAGAAAAACTATTAGATTTGTTGATAATAGAAAAGTCACATTTAAGGACATACGAAACATTCTTGTGAAAATGAAATATCGATAGGAAGTAATAATCAATGATGTACTATATATTTCTCCTGACAAGCAATTTGATTACAAAATAACGAGCTTAAAATATTAGATGGAAATGCAAAGCTAATTTTGAATCCACATTTGTCAAATAAAAAAACTTTCAAAATCATTTTATTTTGTTAAAGCAAGATATCCGTGATAAAAAAATTAATACAAGGAGTATTCTAACCCATTACAAAGCAAAATACAAAAGGAGAAATTCCAAACCAACAACAAACTAACCTAAGCAACTAAAAAGATATGTACCGAAGGAAAGAAAACTAGAGTTGGAGTAAGGAATTTCTCCAAGGCAAGACATTCTTCGAGCAAACTATTTAACATTCCAACACAAATCATTCTCATTACAAAAATCACAATTAAAAACTCTTTCATTTTTATTCTTCCATATACATCAAACCACTGATAGCCAAATGGTGCACAACTTGATGTTTCACTCTTGATTGAAACCCACCCCACACCAATCCAATAAGAATTTCCAAAAACATCCTGCATATGAAACCACACAACCACACCAAGATCCCACAAACTCCCAAATTAAAGAGGAAATCGAACATTCAGAAAGGAGATGAGATAAATTTTCTTCATCCTGTTCACAAAGAACACAAGAACTATCAAGATTTAGCAAACCTCTTTTGGACAATTGATCTTTGGTTGCCACTCTGTTCTAGAAATTTCTCTAACCGAATGATAAAATTCTCCCCAACGCAAGGATCTTCCACAAACAGTAGAAGGCACGACCCTGATTGGTTGGTATTAAACCTTGCGATCTTGATCCCATCATCGTTTGGTAAGCCTTTTTAATATAAAATTTTGCTATGTTTTATTTCTTCCAATACAAACAATCCTCTGTTTCCACTAAAATAGAGTAGTCAGACAACAATAACTTCAAATTCTGAAATGAGTCTGATTCAACACCCTGAGTCGACAAAGGAATACCAAGGTCTCTGTCGCTCCCACCAAATGACACCGGGTCAGAAGGGGTACAGACGCGAACGATCGGCGAAAGGGAGAACATGAAGATGAACTGAAAAGAGTCGCCAGCTAGACATTTTTATCCCGAGGGAAAGGTAATGTTGCATAAACCTAGAAAAAGGTGGATAAGACGGTCGCGAACCAGAGAAACTAAGAAAGGGGGTTGGTTACAACCTGGGAAGGTATTAACACCCAGATTTTCCGTCGTACTCGACGAGATCCACTCTTGAAAGTTTGTGTTTAAAGGGGTAGTGTCTGTGCTATCTGTGTGCAAAAGCTGGAAAAGAATATACAAGTGTCAGTGCAAGAAAATGAAGTGAATTGCTCAGGAATGAGGCTTAAAAGATAATGCTGGAAGATAGGGGATATACAGAGACTTTTGTTCGATAACAGTTAAGTTATACCTACGTATCCTCTCGTGCAATGAGGAAGTCAGAACACCGTAGTTCGACTCAAAGAGACTGAAAGATGAATTGACTGATGAACTGCTTGATTGTCTAGGCTCAAGTGTATGACCTGTCTGGCTCAGGTGCTAAATGTCTTGCATCAGACGGAAGAAGCGAGTTCTCGTTTGTGAGTGAAGATGATGAGAAAAGAATCCCGAAGGAGACGATTATTGTTTGTTTTTGGTATTTTCAATCTTTTATTGCTTTTTGTGTTTGTCATAAGAAAATGAGCTTAAGCCTAATCCAAGGGTTAGTAAACTTATCACATCCTCCCTCTGATTAGGGGTAATGAGAATACTTTAAGTATGAAGTAAGCACCTCACACTTAATCACCATGATGAAGGATTAAGATCATTAACCTACTTGTGATTATTTAGATGTTTTTTGGAGTTTTTTTTAGTGTTAAGTAATGAGTTTAAGCCATAATCAAGGATTTAATGAACTCATTACACCATCCTAATAGAAGGATAATAGATGAGAACATTTAAGCTAAGGAAGATACCTCAACTTAATCCATGATTAGGGATTAACCTCATGACAAAACAAAGCCTTTATTAAAGTGGATTTTAGTTAATGGCAAGATTAAGAAGTGAATTTTATGGTTTGTAAGACAACTTGAGGGGGACTTGTCCATTAACACTAGGGTTAGTCCTTCTTAACCAATTAAGGGAGAATTAGAACCCTAATGTAAGGCCCAAGTTACAAGCTTATTGTCTAGGTGATTATTAGATGGATTGATTAAGAGGTTTAAACACATTAAGGGATTAACACTTAGGATTAAAGTTATACATTCCATCCTAAGAGAAGGATGCAGGCATAATCTTAATCACAAAGCCTTAAAACCTTAAAGGTTTAGTCCCTGATTATGAGATGAGAAGAGAGACACAAAAGAAGACACAAAGGTAAAACTAATGGGGGACTAATCAAAACCCTAATTGTTATCATGCTTGGGTGTTCCTAGGATTTATGAAGCTTGCAAGAGATCTTCAAGGGAAGCCACCAAGGAAGAAGCAGGAGAAAGGAGGAGAAGTAGAAGAAACAAGTTAACTTACTTCACTTAAGAAGATAAGTTACTTGAAGAAAGAAAGTGAAGGAGGAACATGAATGAGCAAGTTCACCCTAAAGCAAAAGCAAAATGCAGCAATGAATGCACAAGAGAGAAAGAGAAGAGAAGTGAGAAGTGAAGGCAAATTCACTTCTAATGTACTTACCACCTGAAAAGTTAGCAAAAGAAGAAAGAAATGAAATGGAAATGGAATGTATGCAAGGATGCAAACCAAAACCAGAAGCAAATTCATGATGTAAATGATGCTAAGAGATGATGAAAATGTATTTCAAGAGCAATGGATGATCATACAAGGGATGAGGATGCAAATGAAGCATGAAAGAAGCATGAAAGTTCATGAATGTTCCTGGAATGTAATGAATGCATAACATGTCAAATGGATGAAGAAATGACCAAGAATGAATCTAGTGTCTCCTATGATGTCTTAGAAGTCAGGTAGATGCAAGAAATGTCATGGCAAGTTCTTGGATGAATGCATATGCAAGATGTATGTGAATGAACATGAGAAATTAGGGTTTTCATACAACATGAGATGCAAAACTCAAAAACAGAAGCAAATGACAAGATAAAAAATTGAAATTCAATCAAGGGAACCCTAACCCCATATGATATCACACCACAAATGAGGAGACCTAACTCTTAACCTAATGAAAGTTATGATTTTTCTAAGTTATCTAGGGTTTTAAGGTACCTAAAGGGGAAAAATGCAAATCAAATAAAAAATGCATAAGAAATTTATGAAAAAAATATTTTAGATACTACATGTCAAATGAAGATTAATGCAAAAAGAATCATTGTCATACCATTCATGGTTAGGCAGAAAAGAATTCTTGAAGTTAGGGTTCAAAAATAGGAATTTTATGAACCCTAAATTCAAGAAAATTATCAAAGATTGTTCAAAACCAAAAAGAAATTTGTGTGAATGGTATGATAATGTTTCTAAATGTTCTAAGATGCAATGTGAATTTTTTTGAGATTTTTAGAAACCTAAATGATATTTTAATTAATTAATTTCCATTAATTAATTAAAATAAACATTAAAATGTTTTAAAAATGATTTTTAAATGCAAAAAATAAAAATAAAAATATTTTTGGGTTAAGAAAATTATTTGAAGTGAAAATGCAGAATACAATATTTTTTTGGAATTTTCTAGCTATTTTAATAAATTGATGCAAAATAAATAAGAAAAAATGAAATAAAAATTAAATAAGACAGAAATATGTTGATCCAAGGGTTTGTATTGGTTATGGGGAATTTGTGGTTAACTACGCGCCATATCCTATGGCCTGAATTCAAATCCAACTAATCCTAATTAATTAATTAAATAAATCAGATTAAAAGTTAATGACATAATCTCCACCCTCCATCTCACGCGGGAACAAAAGATCAGACGGCTCACATTCAAACAATGCCCTAACCCTAATTAGAATATTTAATCACTTTCAGGCCACCGGAGAAGAGCTCCGGTCGTCTTCTCCGGCAACCTCCTCCCCTGAGAATTTCAAAACCTCTCCCTAGGTCATTTCTGGAGCTCTAAAGCTCCAGATCGAACCCTCTCATCCTCCTAAACACTAATCTAACCTCAAAACAGATTTATAATTGCTCATAAACAAGATTCGAAGGAAAGATCAAAAATGGCAAAAATTTCAGAAACTCAATACATATTCATTTCTTCACCATTTTCAAAAATACAAAGCTCAGAATGATCAGTGAAGCATGCTCTTTCACATTGGAACTTAAAATAGGAGTTCTGGAAAAATGATTTGAGATGACTACCTGAGATGAAGCTTTCCAAACTTGAGCTTTCTGGCCACTTCCTTTGCGCAAAATGACTCCCTTTGACCTCCTGATGAAGCTTTGATGCTTGGAAGGCCTTGAGAGTGGCTGGTTTATGAGATTACACTTCAACTGGCCAAGAATCGTGTTTTGTGTATGGGGTGTTTTTGGCTATTTTAATGGTTGCTTTGTGGTCAGTGAGTGATTTTGAGATCAATGGTGAAATTGGTTTGAAGATTGAGTGAGTGAGTTGAGAGATTCGAAGGATTTTGCAAGTTGAGGTGATTTTGGCAATGCTGAGTTCTTGGAGGTCTCAGCTTGTGTGTGTTATAAAAATGAATCCTTGGAGCATGCTTGTAAGGTCTGGATTGGGCAGAGAGTGGGTGGTGGACTGTGGTGATTGGTATGGGCTTCTTGCCAAAAAGTCAAAAGTTTTGTACTTGAGGTATGGGCAATTGTGTAGCTGGCTCATTGGCTTGTCCATGCGCAACATGGATCAAGGATGTCCAAATAATCCATTTGGAGGCAATTCAGCAAGTGTTTGGAAGTTTATGTGGTGTTTTGCAAATTCATGAAGCTTTGGCCCTTTTGTAATTTCTTGATGTTCAAGGCATGGAATGATGCAATTCTTTGGGCAATTCTGATCTTTATGCAATGTACTATGATGTTATGATGCATAGAAAGATCACAAGCCATGGTATGAACTTAGTGAGGGAAAATTTGGGGTGTTTACAACTGCCCCTATTCAAACATGAGTTAGCTGTGCAGGATGTAAGCGCCTGGCTTATCAGACAAACAAGATAACTTGTGGTTGAATACCAAAGACAGTCCAAATTTTGCACTCACTGGGGAGAAGAAGAAAAGGGATATAATTTGTAAAGGAAAGTAAAGTATGATTATAAAGTGAGGGTGATGGAGGACGACCATCGAGCTGAGGATGACTGCTGAGGATAAGCAATGACGGGGACAACCGGCATGTTGGGGAAGTGAAGGGATTATGATGGGGATGGC
Organism: Lathyrus aphaca; assembly: GCA_963966055.1. NCBI lineage: Eukaryota > Viridiplantae > Streptophyta > Magnoliopsida > Fabales > Fabaceae > Lathyrus > Lathyrus aphaca. Next base: position 214,162,697 of record OZ014521.1, read on the forward strand.
CATCAAATAAAATAACAGGGTTCTCTGGGGATTGAAGATAAAGGCGATGATGGGGACGACCATCAGGTTTACGAAGTAAAGTAAACAACGATGGGGACGACCATCGGTTCAAAGAATGAATGAAATAAATGATGAGGGACGGTCATCAAAGGTGAAGGACGATCACCTAGCAGGGGACGGCTGCTCTTTATCACGACATATGACGAATGTCGGATAGAAAAAGTCGACGATGGGGACGGCCATCGGATAAACATGATGAAGGATGATCATCAAGAGGTGAAGGACGATCACCCAGCAGGGTACGGCTGCTCTCAGGGTTTATCATGACATAGGATGAATGTCAGATAACAGGATCAATGATGGGGATGGCCATCGGATACAATGATGAAGGACGATCATCAAAAGGTGAAGGACGATCACCTAGCAGGGGACGACTGCTCTGTTGGGGATAAGGATGAGGGACGGTCATCCAAGGTGAAGGATGATCACCTGGCAGGGTACGGCTGCCGAAAGTATCACGACATAGGACGAATGTCGGATAGAAAAGGGTATCAATAATGGAGACTCCGCTGGGGAAAGGATGGGGGACGGTCATCCAAAGGTGAAGGACGATCACCTGGTAGGGTATGGCTGCCGAAAGTATCACGACATAGGACGAATGTCGGATAGAAGAAAGATGTTTTGCTGGAGATTTGATGGGGAATGGTAAACATGGAAGAGTGCTTACGCTTTTCAGAATAAAAGGTATAAGTGTTTTGGCATTATGGGGATAGGATGACACGGACGAGTATCAAAAGAAGTAATATAAACAAGTATTTGGGCAACCGTGCTGGGGATAGGTGACACGGACGGGTGTATAAGCATTGGTTTGTTTTATATCTGCAGGGGATGATATGACACAGACGAGTGTCGAAAGTAAACATGAACATGTGTTTTTGAGAGTGCAAAGGGGACGCTTTGGCTTTCTACTGGGGAAATACAGATGACACAGATGAGTGTCGAGAAGAACATGTTATGTATAAGCATCCGTTTATATAAAGTGTTCTGGCTACTTTACTGGGGAAAGATGACATAGACGAGTGTCAAAAGGAGCATGTATATGTATTTTGAGAGTGCAAAGGGACGCTTTGGCTTTTATGTGCAAGGGATGTATTTTGTATATTGCTGATGAGGTACTGTTGGTATTTACAGGTGACTGGTTCGAACCTGACTTGTGATCATGCAATATGTTTGATTTTTACCGTAATGCTCCGTATTAGACAGAATGCTACGCTCTGGGGGAAAAATGATGTGAATGATATGATTATGCAAAAGAAACCGGTTCGGGATTCGGATCCTGCTGCTATGAAGATCTCTGGATGATTTGCTTGAAGTGATATCCCAGCCGGGGATGAGATCATTGGTAGATCCGATAAAACATATGGTTCTGCCTGGGGACTAGATCACTGATAGACATATCTGATGAGGAGATAACCCAGCTGGGGATGAGGAAGCTTTTATCACTTTGTTGTGTGAGAATTTCAGACATTGCTCTTCTTGCGAGAGGATGGAGCTCTGTGGGGAGAGGGTTCCTCTCATCCTTACCACTCTGTTGGGGAAGGAAAGATCACTGAACGATCTTCCTAGAGATTTTTGTGAGGATCCTGCTGAGGATGAGGAAACTTGACAACTTAGCTGGGGATGAGGAGCATTTTCTGATGCTGCTTTGAAGAAGATGTGCTGGAGAAGTGATGCCTTGGCAACTTTGTTGGGGAAAAACATTCCAGGTATTGTTATGGAGGGAAGTATGTTTGGCATGCCCCATGTCACGTATTGAATACCTGCAATCCTGTTAAGACAGAGAAACGCACAAGTGTCCTGAGGCATCCCTTACCGGATTCCATCATAGGATTTAGATATTCCTGGAAGTAAATACATTTCCTGTAAGCATGTAATTTAGAAAGGCACATCTGTTTTTATGCAAGTATCATATCATGAATATTGGACATTTTACAAACGAAACAAAAATGTACAAGACGAAATGTGACTGGAAATCTGATTTTATTAATCTGGGTGCCCTGAATTGGAAAATACAGTCAAAGAAACAAATCCCCTGAAATGAGGAGATTTGTTACAAATTGAGAAAAATAAAGGTGCTGGCAATGTTGACGACGCTTCAGTGAGCTCCCCTTTGCTATGACTCGTATGACCTTGACGTTCTTCTTATCTTGCTTTCTAAAGAAGGCTGATTCTGACCGATGCTTTGACCTTTCGAAGCTTGCCATGTTGTAAGCGACACAGACGAATTCAGAATGCAGTTGTTCGCTTATTCCCTTATTTTGCGTGAATCGCCCTTTCGGGTTTTCAATCGACCGGGATACCCATTTTTTTCCTGAGCTGTCCAATGCGGCTTTTCAACTCAGCAGGTGTACATTTTTTTTTATTTTCCCTTATTTTTGCCCGAGTCTTTTATTCTGTTTTTGACTCGCCGGGATGCCCTATTTTTGCTTGGACTTACATTTTGTTTTTATGTCCAGTGAGTCATTTTATGCGAAGTATTTTTTAACTGCATCTGAATTCATAGGGGATAAGAAATATTCACCATCCATAGTAGTGAGCATCAGTGCTCCACCGGAGAAAACCTTATTTACTATGAACGGACCGTCGTAATTCGGAGTCCACTTGCCCCTGTGGTCTGTATGAGGAGGAAGGAGTCTCTTCAGCACAAGATCTCCTACTTGGTATTCCTGAAGCCTGACTTTCTGATCGAAGGCTCTCTTCATTCTTTTCTGATATAACTGCCCATGACAGATCACATCTAATCTCTTTTTTTCGATCATATTCAATTGATTGTATCGAGATCGGACCCATTCTGCTTCATTCAACTTGACATCCATCAGTACCCGTAAGGAGGGTAATTCAACTTCAACAGGTAGGACTGCCTCCATACCATACATAAGCTGATACGGTGTTGTCCCAGTGGATGTTCTGATTGAGGTACGGTACCCATGCAAGGCAAATGGTAACATTTCATGCCAGTCTTTGTAAGTAACCACCATCTTCTGCACGATCTTCTTGATATTCTTGTTAGCTGCCTCAACAACGCCGTTCATCTTTGGCCTGTAAGGGGAAGAGTTGTGGTGTTGAATTTTGAAGTCCCGACACAGTTCTGCCATCATTTTGTTCAAATTGGAACCATTATCAGTAATGATTCGCTCGGGTACTCCATATCGACAAATGATATCTCTCTTCAGGAATCTGGCTACCACTTGTCTGGTGACGTTTGCATATGAAGCTACTTCAACCCACTTAGTGAAATAATCAATGGCTACCAGGATGAATATGTGGCCATTTGAGGCAGTCAGCTCGATCTTTCCAATCATGTCAATGCCCCACATGGAAAAGGGCCAAGGTGAAGACATTACGTTCAAAGGATTTGGAGGCACATGCACTTTGTCTGCATAAATTTGGCATTTGTGGCACTTCCTGGCATAAGAACAACAGTCTGCATCCATTGTGATCCAGTAGTAACCCGATCTTAACAACTTCTTAGCCATTGCATGCCCTCCAGCATGGGTACCGAAAGATCCTTCATGCACCTTGTGCATCAGCAAGTCTGCTTCTGTCTTGTCAACACATCTGAGAAGAACCATATCAAAGTTTCGCTTGTACAAGGAACCATCAGCATTCAGGAAGAAACTACCAGCCAGCCTTCTTACTGTCTTCTTATCATTGGATGATGCCCCAGGTGGGTATGTTTGATCCTCCAAGAAGCTTTTGAGGTCATGGAACCAAGGCTTGTCATCTTTAGCAATGTCTACAAAGAATACGTATGCTGGTCGGTCAAGTCTGGATACTGAAATCTGAGGCACAAAGTTGACAGCCTGAACTTTGATCATGGAGGAAATGGTAGCTAGAGCATTTGCAAACTGATTTTCGTCTCGAGGGATGTACTCAAGTTTGACTGTTGTGAAGAAAGTCAATAATCTCCTCGTATAGTCACGGTATGGAATCAGATGCTCTTGGTGAGTATACCATTTGTCGTTGGTCTGATTGATTACCAGAGCTGAATCTTCGAATATAGTTAAAGTCTTGATCCTGAGGTCAATGGCTTCCTCAAGACCCATGATACAGGCTTCGTATTCAGCTTTGTTGTTAGTGCATGCAAAGGTGAGTTTTGCCGAGAAAGGCATGTGAAATCCTTTAGGTGTAATGAACACTGCACCAACTCCACGACCATTCGTATTAACAACCCCATCAAACATCATAGTCCATTCTTCTTCTGGGTCAGGCCCTTCAGTGTGAACATGCTCTTCATGATCTTTTGCTTTTAGGAACATGATGTCTTCATCAGGGAAGTCAAATCTCATTGGATGGTAATCATCAATGGGTTGCTCAACTAGATAGTCAGACAGTACACTGCCTTTGATGGCCTTTTGAGATGTGTACTGAATGTCATATTCTGTTAAGATCATTTTCCATCTTGCAACCCTTCCGGTAAGTGCTGGCTTCTCAAATATGTACTTGACTGAATCCATCTTTGAGATCAATAAAGTAGTGTGGGTCAACATATACTGTCTTAGTCGGCGAGCAGCCCATGCTAAAGCACATCAAGTTTTCTCGAGCAGTGAATAACTTTGTTCACAGTCGGTAAACTTTTTGCTTAGGTAGTATATTGCATACTCTTTTCGACCAGACTCGTCATGCTGGCCCAGCACACACCCCATTGATCCTTCTAATACTGTCAGGTACATTATTAGAGGTCTTCCTTCAACTGGAGGCATAAGGATTGGAGGTTCTTGTAAGTACTCCTTGATTTTGTCAAAAGCATTCTGGCAGTCTTCATTCCACCTGACCGTTTGTTCCTTTCTTAACAATTTGAACAGGGGCTCACAGGTTGATGTAAGGTGAGATATGAACCTTGAAATGTAGTTCAATCTACCTAAGAACCCCCGAACTTCCTTTTCAGTCTTAGGTTCAGGTATTTCTTGAATGGCTTTGACTTTGTCAGGATCAACTTCAATTCCTTTTTCACTTACAATGAACCCTAGCAGTTTACTGGAACGTACCCCGAATGTGCATTTGTTGGGGTTTAGCTTCAGCTGATACTTTCTCAGACGTTTGAACAACTTCAGCAGATTTACCAGATGGTCTTCTTCAGGGATGGACTTGGCAATCATGTCATCCACGTAGCATTCAATTTCTTTGTGGATCATATCATGGGATAATGTTACCATAGCCGTTGGTAAGTAGCACCAGCATTCTTCAGTCCAAATGGCATTACCTTGTAACAGAATATGCCCCAGGGTGTGATGAAAGTAGTATTCTCCATGTCTTCAGGTGACATCTTGATCTGATTATATCCTAAAAATCCATCCGTGAAGGAAAACACTGAGAACTGAGCCGTGTTGTCGACCAATACATCAATGTGAGGTAAAGGGAAATCATCCTTCGGGCTAGCTCTGTTCAGATCCCGGTAATCCACACACATCCGTACTTTGCCATCCTTCTTAGTCACTGGTACAATATTAGCAACCCACGGTGGGTAACTAGTTACAGCAAAGAAATAGGCGTCCCACTGTTTTTGTACCTCTTCTTTAATCTTCATGGCCATGTCCGGACGAGTACGGCGTAGCTTTTGTTTCACTGGAGGACAGTCTTCTTTCAAAGGCAGCTTGTGCATAACAATGTCAGTATCCAAATCTGGCATGTCTTGATAGGACCAAGCAAAGACGTCGACATATTCTCGAAGCATGTCAATAAGCTGTTCCTTCACTGAATCTTGCAGACGGGCCCCGATCTTCACTTCTTTCAAGTCTTCTTCTGTACCAAGATTAACTGTCTCAACCTCCTCCTGATGAGGAGTGATAACCTTCTCCTCTTGTCTCAACAACCTGGCTAGCTCTTCAGGCAACTCATAGTTTTCTTCAACCCCTTCATCAGCTTGATTAATCGGATTGTCGAAGTCATACAAGGTCATAGCAGTGTTGTTGTCGGTGCGATCTGGAGGGTAATCTCTGCAATGGTTGAGATTGGTTCATTTTAGTGATCAGTTTTATCTTGTTTAGAAAAAGTGAAAATGAAGTTGTTTATTTTGAAAACATTGCCATTTTATTTGTTTTGTACAAAAGTGAAAAATGAAAAAGACAGTGAGCGAAAAGAGAGACTCGTTTGCAAAAGATGTCCTGATATTCATTAATTAATCATTTTCACAAAATACAAGATGTCCCTATTACAAAATGAGTCCTGACACCTTGGGCAAGATGCAGGAATTGATGCATGCTTAAAATACAGGAAATAATAATTACTCTGCAGGAGTAACTCTTATAATTTCCTGGGAAGACCAGTTAGAGACTTGGTTCCCCGGGATCCTTGGACGTATCCAGTTCTCCAGGTTGCGGTCGCCTTCTTCCTCGTTTTCCAGACTGTTCACAGCATCCGGGGTAAGCATTCCCCCACTGACAAATTTGGGCTCCGTTGCAGCCTCTGGTTGATCTTATCGGATTGGTCTGTAACCCAACCCGAATCTGTCTTCTTTCTTTTCTACTGGCAGCAGCTTGCCCCAGCCTTGAGCAGTACCTTCCTCAACAACCTTCCGGGCTTACTGATATGAAGTGATAGAAGTTCCAGACACAACAGTTGCTTCATTGATGTTAAGGGCCTCAAACCCCTGGCTCATAGTCTCGTGGATCTCCCCATCCATCTCTATATACTTGTAAGTAGCCAGCTGGCTAACGAAAATATCTTCCTCCCCGTAGATTGTGATGATCTGGCCTTACCACTCAAATTTTAATTTCTGGTGATGGGTAGATGTAACAGCGCCAGCGGCGTGAATACAGGGTCTACCCAACAAATAGTTGTAGGCCGGCTGAATGTCCATCACGAAGAAAGTAGTTTTAAAGATTTGTGGGCCAATCATCATGAGTAAATTAATCTCCCCAAGCACTGATCTCTTAGAGCCATCAAACGCTCTTACCACCAAGTTACTTGGACGCAATGCCAAACCATCATATTCCAGCTTCACCAAGGCTTTCTTTGGGAGGACATTGAGCGAGGACCCAGTGTCTACCAGCACATGAGAAAGAACAACACCTTTGCACTCTAAGGTGATGTGTAAAACCTTGTTATGATTGCGTTCCTCCGTCATTAAATCAACATCTGTGAAGCCCAGTCCATGACTGGTGTTAACATTTGCAACCACTGTTTCCAGCTGATTAATCGTAATCTCTTCCGGCATGTAGGCTGCGTGCAGGACCCTCAAGAGTGCATTCCTATGGGCTTCAGAACACATTAACAATTATAATATAGAGAGTTTGGAGGGTGACTGATGAAGCTGGTCCACTACTTTGTAATCACTCTTTTTTATTATTCTCATGAACTCGTCCACCTCTTGTTCAAAAGACGTCTTCGGAGCTTCTTTAACAGCTGACTCTTCGAGTACCACATTCTTCCCTTTTGCTTTAGCGGCAGCCTCTGCTTCAACATTGGGTCTCGGTATTTGTGAGGCAAAAAGGCGTCCGCTTATGGTGAAGCCTCCGCCTCCCCCAACATTGTCAACTTGTGGTGAAGAGGTTGATGAATCTAGAGTGATTTTGTTTTCGTCGCAGTAGAGATCAGAGCCGTAGTGCCAAGGTATGGCATTACTGCTTTCATAAGGAATGGGTCCAGGCACCGTAATGGTGACCGGACTGATTGCTGCAGCGGAAGGAACTGTGATGGTATGCGGGTCGTAATAGATTGTGACTGGAGACCTGACAGTAGGTGTTGTAGTTTGTTGTTGAAAATTGTTGTTGGGATGAACAGTTGCCGGGTCATAATAGATTGTGACCGTTGAGACATCTTCATTATCGTTTGTTGGTGTTGTAGGTGATTTCGTTGATAAGATGGGTGTTGATGTTGTAGAAGTAAGCGTAACTGAACTTTGGTTTGTTGAAATAATGGATGGAGTGATTGCTGGAGTTGTGGATGAATCAGTGGGAGTAATAGTTATTGCAGTTGTAGGAGGATCTATTGTTGCTGAAGAAAGAGTTGTTGATGTTGTAGGAGGATCTATTGTTACTGAAGAAAGAGTTGTTGATGTTGTAGGAAAATCTATTGTTGCTGAAGAAAAGGTTGTTGATGTTGTAGGAAAATATATTGTTGTTGAAGAAAGGGTTGTTGATGATGTAGACGTCGTTGTGGTAACTTGCAAAATTCCATCTCTGATAAGGCCATCTATGCCAAACCTTAGCCTCTCACAACCATTAATAGCAGTCTTGCATAATTCGCAACAGGCCTCACAACCTGGGAATACCTGGTGTAAACACCCCAAATTTGCCCTCACCCATTCACTCCATGGCTTGTGATCATTTCATATGCATAAACTCAATCATAGCATCCCATATCACATTTGTGATTCATTGCATTGTTTCTAAGTCATCTGCATCTAGGGTTTGTGATCTGAGCAATCCAAGAGCTACTTGAGCCACTCCAAAGGTCATCAATCACTTCAAAGGGGTCCATGTATGTTCAATCATCATATTATATCTTCTCAAAGTCAATAATGTCAAAAAATCACAAGAACTGAGAATGGCATGGAAGCAGAGCCAGATTTAACTGCACAGATGACCTAGAATTAGGGTTTTGGTTTCAGAGGCCATAACTCCACATTTTTTGGTCATTCTTGTTTCTATTGGTCTCTATATGGTATAGGGATCATGCATATCAATTTTCATGAAGAAATTCAATGGGGAAGTCATCTGATCAAGAGTTGACTTTTTGAGCAAGCCAGTGCAAAATCAGGGCATCTGAGGCCCCCAATGACCCAACCAAAGGTTGTTCTTCATCATTTTGATTGTGTATGATCTTTATTTGATCATAGAAGATGTTGGAAGTTCACAAATTTGAAGAATTTCAAGCCATTTGCAAAGTTGACTTTTTGGGAAAGTTGACTTATGATGAAAATTGCCATTTTCGGAAACTTTTTCAACCCTTACTTTTTGATTCAAAAATGCCTCAAATGGAAAAACTTTGGTCATGAAAGTTGTATAATGGATCATTCCCTTTTCAAAAAGTACAAGAACTTGACCTAATTCATTTTGGATCAAAAGTTATGGCTTGTCAAAGTTGGCCAAAATCACATAATTTGAAGTTTTCTACCAAAGAGGCAAAGTTGCAAAATCACTTGCCAAGGCAAATTGTGCTATCAAATGGACTTCTAATCTTCATACAAACATGAGCCAATGCCTAAAGATCAGAATTCACAAAGAGTTTGCTCATTTTTGTGACTTGTGGAACAAGAAATTTCAAAAGGGCCAAGAATGAAGCAAGTTGCAAAACCTCACTCAAAGATGAATCCACTTGCTTGCTGACTTCATAACCAATCCTAGGGCTCTCCACACTTCTTGCTGCGCAGGACACCCCATTTGTCCTTGGCTAGCTATGAGCCCATGCTTCTCTTACACAAAGTTTGACATTTTGGCCAAAGACCCATACCAATCACCATAGGCCACCAACAACTCTCTGACCTATCACCTTTTGATACATGGACCAAAGCCAGCATAACACACCACTCACTCCAAGCTGAAACAGACCCAAGCCATAGTTATCACTTTTTTTTCCAACTTGCAAAAGCATTCGAAACACTCAGCACAAGCCTCAAACACACAAACAAACTTCACAAACAAACTCAGCATGCTTCACTGATCAAAAACCACTCATCACCATAGCCTGAAAGTCACTGAAACAAAAACACGATCACCACCCTCCCTTGAACAGAACTTCTGCCATCTCTCAAACCAGCCATCAACAAGAGTTGTGAAGCATTCCATTGAGCTCAGGGGGACCAAAGGAGTGAGTTTGCATAGGAGAAAGGGTCAGAAAGCTCCTGTTCGAAGGACTTCAGTTCAGGTATCCATCAAGAACAAATTTTCCAGAACTCATTTTACTTGTTATAAATTGATTCTATATGTTATCCTGATCATCATGATGTGTTTAAAAATGAAAATGGTGGAATATTGAGTATGTATGAGCTGTCTGAAACTTTCTGCCCTAAATGTGTTTTGCTTCGATTTGCATGATTAATGAATGAAAAATGATTTTTGTTTGGGGGTTTTGATTCAGTGTTGAATGGGGATGGATTCTGGGCAATTAGATTTCATTTTCATTGCGTGTAGAGAGAGATAGTGATTTCACCTTGCCGGAGAAGATGACCGGAACACTGTTCCGGTCATCTGAAAGTCATTAGGGCATTTAATTAGGGTTTAATCATAATTAGGAGATTTTGAATGTTGGCCGTCCAGATGAGCGCCAAGTCAATTCGCGCGCGTGTGAGTTTGAACCTCAGCCTTTGATTCTGCTGACTTTCATATTTTTCAGTTTAAATTCATTTTATTTTCTTTTTATTTCATTTGTTTTCTACATTTTATTTAAAATAGTAAAAATCATTGAAAATTTCTGAAAATTTTTATTCAAATTTTTATTAATTTTCAGAAACCAAAAACATTTTTATTTTTATTTTTTGCATTAAAATTTATTTTTAAATCATTTAAAAGTTTATTTTTAATTAATTAATGAGAATTAATTAATTAAAAATACTTTTAGGAATTTAAAAATCACAAAAAAATTCATGAGCCATTTAAAATTATTTAGAAACATTGTCCAACTCTCAAACTAAATTTCTTTTTTGATCTTGATGTCCTATGACAATTTCCCATGGAATTAATTTCATTTCAAGGCATTATTTTGATCCAATCTTCAAAAATTCATTTCTGCCTAGTCTTTAAGAGTTGGACTTTGATTCTTTTTGCATTGCATCTTGTATAGCATGTAGTTTATAGGATTAAATTGGCATGAATTGATCTTGCATTTCCTATTTGTTTGGCATTTTTCTTGACAAGGCACCTTAAAACCCTAGAAATCTTAAGAAATTCATAACTTACACTAGTTTAAGAATTGGGTCCTCTCCTTTGGGCAGTGAGTTTGTGTAGGGTTAGGGTTCCTTTGAGTGCATTTTAAATTTTTTATCATGATGATTGCTTCTGGTTTTGAATTTTGTTTTGTGCATTGTTCATAAACCCTAATTTGGGCTTCCTTTTGCATTCATCTTACATTTGTTTGCATACCATGACTTGCCATGACATTTTTTGCATTCATTTGATTCATGGTACATCTTAAGACATATTAGGATCATGTTTGATCATTGCATCATCCATTTGCCATGTTGTATGTCATTTGCATTTCATAACTTTTCATGTATGTTCATGGTTCTAAGAATGCTTCATTTGCATCCATATGTTTGTATGATCATTCTCATGCCTTGCCTCATGTTAGCATCATCACTTAGCATCATTAACATCACACATATGCTTCTGGTTTTGATTTGCATCATGCCATTTCATCTCATTTTGCATTGCATTGCATTTCTTTCACTAACTTTTCAGGTGGTAAGTTACTTTGAGAAGTGAATTTGCCTTCACTTCTCACAATCTCTTTTCATCTCTCTTATGCATCATTGCTGCATTTTTTGTATGTATATTGGATTGAGATTGCTCTTTCTTGTTCATCTTACCTTCTTTCCTCAAGTGACTTGTCTTCTTAATAGAAGCAAGTTACTTTGCCTCTCTTCTTCTCCTTTCATCTTGTTCCTCCTTGGTGGTTCTTTGAAGATTTCTTTCTTAAAACTCACAAACCCTAGGAACAACCAAGCATGAAAATAATTAGGGTTTTGATTAGTCCCCCATTTAGCTTTTGCCTTTGTGTCTCTTTGAGTCCTCTCTTCTCACCTCATAATCAGGGACTAAACCCTAAAGGCTTTAAGGCTTTGTGATTAAGCTTATGCCTGCATCCTTCTATTAGGATGGAGTGTATAACTTTAATCCTAAGTGTTAAACCCTTAATGTGTTTAAATCCTTTAATCGATTCACCTAATAATCATCAAGACATCAAGCTTGTAACTTGGGCCTTGCATTAGGGTTCTAATTCTTCCTTAATTGGTTAAGAAGGACTAACCCTAGTGTTAATGGACAAGTCCCCCTCAAGTTGTCTTACAAACCATAAAACTCACTTCTTCATCATATCATTAACTAAAATCCACTTAATAAAGGCTTTGTTTTGTCATGAGTTTAATCCTTAACCATGGATTAAGTTGAGGAGTTTTCCTCAGCTTAAACATTCTCATCTATTATCCTTCTATTAGGATGGTGTAATGAGTCTGTTTAATCCTTGATTATGGCTTAATCTCATTACTTAACACTAAACAAAAACACCAAAAATATCTAAATAATCACAAGTAGGTTAATGATCTTAATCCTACACCATGGTGATTAAGTGTAAGATGCTGACTTCACACTTAAGGTATTCTCATTACCCCTAATCAGAGGGAAGATGTGATGAGTTTGCTAACCCATTGGTTCAGGATTAAGCTCATTAACTTATGATAAACTTTCAAAAGCAATAAAAGATTGAAAACACAAAAACAAACAATAATCGTCTCCTCCGGGATTCTTTTCTCATCTCATTCACTCATAACCGAGAACTTGCTTCTTCCGTCTAATGCAAGACAGTTTGCACCTGAGCCAGACAGGTCATACACTTGAGGATAGACAAGTAAGCAGTTCACAAGTCAATTTATCTTTCAGTCTCTTTGAGTCGAACTACGGTGTTCTGACTTCCTCATTGCACGAGAGGATACGTAGGCATAACTTAACAGTTATCGAACAAAAGTCTCTGTATATTCACCCTCTTTCTAGCCTTATTCTTTTAGCCTCATGATCTTGAGCATTTCATTTTTGTTCTTACACTGACACTTCTCTTATACACTTCACTTTTCTTTTACACCGACACTTGCATTCTTTCCAGCTTTGATACACAAATTGCACTGATACTACCCCTTTAAAACAAAAATCTTTTAAGCGTGGATCCCGTCGAGTACGACGGATAATCTGGGTGCTAATACCTTCCCAGGTTGTAACCAACCCCCTTTCCCAGTCTCTCTGGTTCGCGACCGTCTTATCCATGTCTTTTCCTAGGTCTATGCAGCATTACCTTTCCCCCGGGATAAAAATGCCTAACTGGCGACTCTTTTCTTTTCTTGTGAGTTCACTCCTGTGTGTTCTCACTTCCTCTTTTCGCCGACCGTTCGCGTCTGTACCCCTTCTGACCCGGGTGTCATTTGGTGGGAGCGACAGCTTGGCGACTCTGCTGGGGATCCTTATACTGTAACCAGGGCTTCTGGTACTTTTTGTGGGTTCCTCCTAGCGCTTGTTTGATGTGTGTTTACTAGGGTGTTATGTGCTAATTGTGTTTATATAGTTGCTTTATTTATTGCTTTATGTACAATTTTGTTTACTGCTTTCTTTATAGCTTTATATGCATCATACTGTCATACTGTTCAGGCTGGCTCTGTTTTTTGTCTTGGTGGGTGGGGTTTCTGCTGAGAGTTTAAGGTCCTATACCTGGGACCTGAGTGACACCTAGTCTAAAGTGGTTCATGTTCTTTCCCATTCCATTTCGGTCTGGTGCGGGAATATGAAACACGGTTCAGATATGGGTTTCTTCTTGAGAACTCTGTGCTACAGATCTCCTGTAGTGCTAGGGCTATCTGGGAAGCCTGCTAAGTCTGGATGACCTTTACTATGACCTTCAAAAACTGAGGTGAATTAGAGGAGGATCTTTTATGGTTATTGTAAACACTGTACCTCCGGGTTAGAAGTGTTTACACTTCTCATAACCGATCCAAGTCTGAGGATCCTTGTTTTAGAACATCACCTGTGAGGGGGTTGGTCTGTTTACAGGTTTGCAGGAACCCTTGGCCACATCATACCCTGTTTCTTATTGTGTTTAAGATTGCTTCACTTTGGACAGTTCTTGTGATTTAACCCAGGACATGTGACTCTTTATTTGAGTCCCCTACCCGGGTTACTGGATTTCTGAACCTCCATCTGGACTTCTTGAACATACATGGACTTGTACCAAAACAGTTGATCAGATCCGGCTTGATGACAAACCCTTGCATATCATTTGCATACATCATCATTGCATCATTTAACATTTTCTTATTTGTTTTTCAGGGTATCCATATCACATTTGGCTTGGTTTTGACCCCTTTTTACCTGCATAAACCCTTGTTCATCAGCTATCTGCTTCAGCCATCTGCATCAGTTGCCTGCTTCAGTTACTGTTATCACCAGTCTCAGCCTGTCAGTGGCCCACCATCAGTGTTAGTCTTCATCAGCAGTTACTTTCAGCTCTTCAACAGCAGTCATGGCACCCAAGAAGAGCAACATTTCATATCATTTCTTTGAGCCTGTGCTGACTGGCATCAGACAGGTCCAGGCACTCATTACTCCAGACCATATCCCGTTATTCAGAGAACATTATGGAGGCATCCTTGATATGATTATGGATTTAGACCCTTCTCAGAGGAGTTTGATTCACACTTGCCTACAGTTCTATGATCCTCCTTTGAGATGCTTCACTTTCCAGGATTTTCAGTTGGGACCTCTGTTGGAGGAGTTTTCATCACTAATTGGAGTACCTATCAGGGGTGGTATCCCCTTCAACCCAGAAATGGCTTCTCCTAGCAATGAAGAGGTGGCAAAGGCACTGTATTTGGAACCTGTTCTGATTGAGCAAAACATGACTACAAAGGCTGGAATTCCTGGCCTACACTTGGATTTCTTGACTTCTCAGGCCATCCTGAAGGCCTCCTTGGGAGAATGGAAGGCAGTTTGTGCATTGTTAGCCCTCAGTATATATGGGGTTATACTTTTTGCAGATGAGCCCAAGTTTATTAGCATGAATGCTATCCACCTCTTCCTTTTGAGGAACCCAGTGCCTACCTTGCTGGGAGACTTTTATTATTCTGTTCACCAAAGGAATGAGAAGCAAAGAGGGAGGTTAGTGAGATGCTGTGCTCCTCTGTTTCATACTTGGCTGCTCAAACACTTACCAAAGAATGATGCCTTCCTGAACCCTCACCAACAGAAGAACTGGGCTAGAAGACTCACTGCTTTGACCTCAGATGACATCAGATGGTGCACCCAGAGAACCAAAGGAAGGGATATAATTACTAGCTGTGGACAATTTCCCAATGTACTTCTGATAGGAGTGAAGGGTTGCATCAACTACAACCCTTTGCTATTCAAAAGACAATTGGGCTATGCTCTGGTTCACCCTCCTAAAGAGCAAAACTTGGCTGAAACTTTGTATTGTGAGGTAAAGCCTAATCTGGCTGTTGTCAGACAAGCATCCTGGACTTGGGACAATATCCAGACCAAAGGGATGGTCATTCTTGGGAAATGCAACAATGTGGCTTCAGCACAGTATTATGAGTGGTCTCATGCTATGGCTCAGATTTCTGGGATGCCTTTCACCGTCGGGGATGCACCTGGACCATCCACAGCACCCCCTCCAGCTACTGTCAGCCTAGAGGAGTTTGAGAAACTGAAAGAGAGGAATGAGAATCTGACTCAAGCTCTGCAGAAGACCCTCTGGGAGAGGAGTGATGGTCGTCTAGACATTGAGAGGTTAGAAAAGCTAAAGGTGGAGCATCTAGCCAGGATTGAGAAATCAGAGGACTATATCAAGAAATCAAGAGCAGGAGAGCAAATTTTGAAGAATGCCTGTAAAGAGGCCCAGTTTCAGAAGGCCAGAACTGATCTCTATCTGAAAGAAAGTCAAGCTAGGTGGGTCAGGATCACTGAAGCTCGCACTCAGGAAGATAAGAGAGCTCAGGACAAGATTGAGCAGTTGGAGGCTAATGAAAAGAAGCAACAGGAGGCTCTGCTAGCAGCCCAGAAGGAGATCTCAGAATTGAAGCTTAGGGCTGGTGTGAAGAGGTCAAAGGACCAAGACAGGCACAAGAGGTTGACCACTGCTATCACCACCAGGAATCTTCTTATCAGGAACCTCACAGAGCATCCAGCTGATCCGGTAACTGAAGCACTTCTGAAGGAAGTTAAGGAGGATGAGTTTGGTCTTGGTGTTTGACTTATTTGCTTGTTGTTGTTTCCATTTCATGTACTTTCCTTTTTTATGTTGTATTTTGACCCCACAGGGGCATGTATTGTAAAAAACAAACTATGTATTATTTCCTGTTTGTAATATATTTATCAGTTGGTTTCATTTAAGTCTCTCTCTTTCGAGCAACATCAAAGCATCTTCCTCGGGGTCTGGAAAGGTCAAAACCAAGTGCCAAGCCGGATACCTTGGAAACAAATAAGCATACTGCATTGCATACTAACCTCTTGTTTTGTTTTGTAGGCTTTTGTTTTGTTTGTTACTAACTCTGTTGTGGTTCAGGAACTATTGCTCGCCGTCGGGTGTTCCCACTCAACCGTCCGCACAGATATCCTACTCGCAGCAACCTTCCGGGTATACAGATGGACCAGGTACAACAGGATCTTACAGAGGTCAGAACTCAAATGGCCAATGAGAGGTTGGAGATGAGAAACCAGATGACCCAGTTCATGGAAGTGATGAATGGTTTGGCTCAAAGCCAAGAAAGATTAAGGGCATTGGTAGAGAGGCATACCCAAGAAGAACCCCATCTGGGGACTGGAGGAACGAGAAACAATGAGAGGGTTCAGCCTCATGTTAATCCCCCAGTGTATGGGCCTCACCTTCACCCAGAGATCAACATCCCTGTTAATGTGCAAGGGAATGCTACTGCAGGCAGAGTATTACAAGAAGACCCCCAAGAAGATCAATTCACTGTAATGGGAGCTGGGGATGAAGCCTATGACAGAAGGCTAGATGAAATTACTGAGAAATTAAGATCCCTGGAGTCTCAAAACTTCTTGGGTTTTGATGTCATGGACATGGGCTTAGTGGACGGGGTAAGAATACCTCACAAGTTTAAACCCCCGTGCTTCGAAAAGTACAACGGGACTTCCTGTCCGTGAACCCACTTACAATCTTTTCTGGGGAGGCTGAAGGAATACACCATGGATGAAAAACTGTGGATGCTTTACTTTGAAGACAGTTTGACAGGTGTCGCTCCCAGCAAAATGACACAGGGCCAAGAGGGGTACAGACGCGAACGGTCGGTGAAAGAGGAATGTGAGAACACATAGGAGTGAACTCACAAGAGAAGAAAAGAGTCGCCAGCTAGATATTTTTATCCCGGAGGAAAGGCAATGCTGCATAGACCTAGAAAGATACGGATAAAACGGTTGCGAACCAGAGAGACTGAGAAAGGGGGTTGGTTACAACCTGGGAAGGTATTAGCACCCAGATTGTCCGCCGTACTCGACGGGATCCACTCTTAAAAGATTTGTGTTTTAAAGGGGTAGTGTCAGTGCAATCTGTGTATAAAGAGCTGGAAAAGGATGTACAGGTGTCAGTGTAAAAGAAGTGTGAAGTGTATAAATGAAGTGTCAGTGTGAGAACAAGAGTGAAATGCTCAAGATTATGAGGCTAAAGAATGATACAGGAAGAGGGGGAATATACAGAGACTTTTGTTCGATAACTGTTAAGTTATGCCTACGTATCCTCTCGTGCAATGAGGAAGTCAGAACACCGTAGTTCGACCCAAAGAGACTGAAGGATGAATTGACTTGTGAACTGCTTACTTGTCAATGCTCAAGTGTATGACCTGTCTGGCTCAGGTGCAAACTGTCTTGCATTAGACGGAAGAAGCGAGTTCTCGTTTGTGAGTGAAGATGATGAGAAAAGAATCCCGAAAGAGACGATTATTGTTTGTTTTTGTGTTTTCAATCTTTTATTGCTTTTGAAAGTTTGGCATAAATTAATGAGCTTAAGCCTGAACCAATGGGTTAGTAAACTCATCACATCTTCCCTCTGATTAGGGGTAATGAGAATACCTTAAGTGTGAAGTCAGCATCTCACATTTAATCACCATGGTGTAGGATTAAGATCATTAACCTACATGTGATTATTTAGATATTTTTGGTGTTTTTGTTTAGTGTTAAGTAATGATATTAAGCCATAATCAGGGATTAAACAGACTCATTACACCATCCTAATAGAAGGATAATAGATGAGAATGTTTAAGCTGAGGAAGACTCCTCAACTTAATCCATGGTTAGGGATTAACCTCATGACAAAACAATGCCTTTATTAAATGGATTTTAGTTAATGATAAGATGAAGAAGTGAGTTTTATGGTTTGTAATACAACTTGAGGGGGACTTGTCCATTAACACTAGGGTTAGTCCTTCTTAACCAATTAAGGAAGAAATAGAACCCTAATGCAAGGCCCAAGTTACAAGCTTGATGTCTTGATGATTATTAAGTGGATTGATTAAAGGGGTTAAACACAGTAAGGGTTTAACACTTAGGATTAAAGTTATACACTCCATCCTAATAGAAGGATGCAGGCATAAGCTTAATCACAAAGCCTTAAAGCCTTTAGGGTTTAGTCCCTGATTATGAGATGAGGAGAGAAGACTCAAGGAGACACAAAGGTAAAACTAAGTGGGGGACTAATCAAACCCTAATTATTGTCATGCTTGGTGGTTCCTAGGGTTTGTGAGGTTTAAGGAAGAAATCTTCAAAGGCCACCAAGGAGGGAAGCAGATGAAAGGAGCAAAGAGAAAGGAGAAGCAAAACAACTTGCTTCATTCAAGAAGTCAAGTTGATTGAAGAAAGAAGGTAAGAAGAAGAAGAAAGAGCAAGCTCAATCTCAAACACAAGACAAAATGCAGCAATGATGCATAAGAGAGATGAAAAGAGATTGTGAGAAGTGAAGGCAAATTCACTTCTCAAACAACTTACCACCTGAAAAGTTAGTGAAAGAAATGCAATGCAATGCAAAATGAGATGAAGTGGGATGATGAAAACCAAAACCAGAAGCATGATTAGGATGCTAATGATGCTAAGAGATGATGTACATGTGAGGCAAGGCATGAGAATGATCATACAAACATATGGATGCAAATGAAGCATTCTTAGAACCATGAACATACATGAAAAGTTATGAAATGCAAATGACATACAACATGTCAAATGGATGATGCAATGATCAAACATGATCCTAATATGTCTTAAGATGTATCATGAATCAAATGAATGCAAAAAATGTTATGGCAAGTCATGGTATGCAAGCAAATGTAAGATGAATGCAAAAGGAAGCCCAAATTAGGGTTTATGAACAATGCACCAAACAAAATTCAAAACCAGAAGCAATCGTCATGATAAAAATTTGAAAATGCACTCAAAGGAACCCTAACCCTATGCAAACTCACTGCCCAAAGGAGAGGATCCAATTCTTAACCTAGTGAGGGTTATGAATTTCTTAAGATTTCTAGGGTTTTAAGACACCTTGTCAAGAAAAATGTCAAACAAATAGGAAATGCAAGATAAATTCATGCCAATTTAATCCTATAAACTACATGATATGCAAGATGTAATGCAAAAAGAATCAAAGTCCAACTCTTAAAGACTAGGCAGAAATGAATTTTTGAAGATTGGATCAAAATAATGCCTTGAAATGAAATTAATTCCATGGAAAATTGTCAAAGGACATCAAGATCAAAAAAGAAATTTAGTTTGAGAGTTGGACAATGTTTCTAAATAATTTTAAATGTTTCATGAATTTTTTTGTAATTTTTAAATACCTAAAAGTATTTTTAATTAATTAATTCTCATTAATTAATTAAAAATAAACTTTTAAATGATTTAAAAATAAATTTTAATGCAAAAAATAAAAATAAAAATGTTTTTGGTTTCTGAAAATTAATAAAAACTTTGACAAAAAATTTCAGAATTTTTGAAAATGTTTTACTATTTTTAATAAATTGAACAAAACAAATGAATTTAAATGAAAATAAAATGAAATTAAACTGAAAACAGAAAAAGTCAACAGAATCAAAGGCTGAGGTTTAAACTTGGACGCGCGGGAGTGGGCTTGGCGCGCATCTGGACGGCCAGCATTCAAAATCTCATAATTATGATTAATCCCTAATTAAATGCCCTAATGACTTTCAGATGACCGGAACAGTGTTCCGGTCATCTTCTCCGGCAAGGTGAAATCACTATCTCTCTCTACACGCAATGAAAATGAAATCTAATTGCCCAGAATCCATCCCCATTCAACACTGAATCAAAACCCCCAAACAAACATCATTTTTCATCCATTAATCAAGCAAATCGAAGCAAAACACATTTAGGGCAAAAAGTTTCAGACAGCTCATACATGCTCAATATTCCACCATTTTCATTTTTAAACATATCATGATGATCAGTATAACATATAGAATCAATTTATAACAAGTAAAATGAGTTCTGGAAAATTTGCTCTTGATGGATACCTGAATTGAAGTCCTTCGAACAGGAGCTTTCTGACCCTTTCTCCTATGCAAACTCACTCCTTTGGTCCCCCTGAGCTCAATGGAATGCTTCACAACTCTTGTTGATGGCTGCTTTGAGAGATGACAAAAGTTCTGTTCAAGGGAGGGTGGTGATCGTGTTTTTGTTTCAGTGGTTTTCAGGCTATGGTGATGAGTGGTTTTTGATCAGTGAAGCATGCTGAGTTTGTTTGTGAAGTTTGTTTGTGTG
Organism: Lathyrus aphaca; assembly: GCA_963966055.1. Taxonomy (NCBI): domain Eukaryota; kingdom Viridiplantae; phylum Streptophyta; class Magnoliopsida; order Fabales; family Fabaceae; genus Lathyrus; species Lathyrus aphaca. Next base: position 214,183,174 of record OZ014521.1, read on the forward strand.
TTTGAGGCTTGTGCTGAGTGTTTCGAATGCTTTTGCAAGTTGGAGCAAAAAGTGATAACTATGGCTTGGGTGTGTTTCAGCTTGGAGTGAGTGGTGTGTTATGCTGGCTTTGGTCCATGTATCAAAAGGTGATAGGTCAGAGAGTTGTTGGTGGCCTATGGTGATTGGTATGGGTCTTTGGCCAAAATGTCAAACTTTGTGTAAGAGAAGCATGGGCTCATAGCTAGCCAAGGAAAAATGGGGTGTCCTGCGCAGCAAGAAGTGTGGAGAGCCCTAGGATTGGTCATGAAGTCAGCAAGCAAGTGGATTCATCTTTGAGTGAGGTTTTGCAACTTGCTTCATTCTTGGCCCTTTTGAAATTTCTTGTTCCACAAGTCACAAAAATGAGCAAACTCTTGGTGAATTCTGATCTTTAGGAATTGGCTCATGTTTGTATGAAGATTATAAGTCCATTTGATAGCACAATTTGCCTTGGCAAGTGATTTTGCAATTTTGCTTCTTTGGTAGAAAACTTCAAATTTTGTGATTTTAGCCAACTTTGACAAACCATAACTTTTGATCCAAAATGAATTAAGTCATGTTCTTGTACTTTTTGAAAAGGGAATGATCCATTCTACAACTTTCATGACCAAAGTTTTTCCATTTGAAGCATTTTTGAATCAAAAAGCAAGGGTTGAAAAAGTTTCCCAAAATGGCAATTTTCAATATAAGTCAACTTTCCCAAAAAGTCAACTTTGCAAATGACTTGAAATATTCAAATTTTGTGAACTTCTAACATCTTCTATGATCAAATAAAGATCATACATAATCAAAATGATGATGAACACCCTTTGGTTGGGTCATTGGGGGCCTCAGATGCCCTGATTTTGCACTGACTTGCTTAAAAAGTCAACTCTTGATCAGATGACTTCCCCATGGAATTTCTTCATGAAAATTGATATGCATGATCCCTATACCATATAGAGACCAATAGAAACAAGAATGACCAAAAAATTTGGAGTTATGGCCTCTGAAACCAAAACCCTAATTTTAGGTCATCTGTGCAGTCAAACCTGGCTCTGCCTCCATGCCATTCTCAGTTCTTGTGATTTTTTGACATTCTTGACTTTGAGAGGATATAATATGATGCTTGAACATACATGGACCCCTTTGAAGTGATTGATGACCTTTGGAGTGGCTCAAGTGGCTCTTGGATTGCTCAGATCACAAACCCTAGATGCAGATGACTTTGAATCTATGCAGTGGATCAAAAATGTAATATGAGATGCTATGATTGATTTTATGCATATGAAATGATCAAAAGTAATGGTGTGAATGGGTGAGGGAAAATTTGGGGTGTTTACAGCTGCCCCTATTCAAACATGAGTTAGCTGTGCAGGATGTAAGCAACGGCTTAACAGGCAAACAAGATAACTTGAGGTTGAATATCAAAGACAGTCCAAAATTTGCACTCACAGAATGAAGAAGAAAATGGATATAGATTGCAAAAGAAAATAAAGTATATTGTAAAGTGTGGGCGACGGAGGACGACCGTCGAGCAGGGGACGACTGCTGGGGAAAGAGCAATGACGGGGACGACCGACATGCTGGGGAAGATGCGGGAAATAAAGCAATGACGGGGATGGCCGACATGCTGGGGATAAAAGGGATTATGATGGGGACGGCCATCAGGTTCATAAAGTAATGTAAACAACGATGGGGACGGCCATCGGGCTAAAACTGATGAAGGACGATCACCAGGAAAAGGAAAAGGGACCACGACGGGGACGACCATCGGGTTAAAGAATAAATGAAATAATGATGAGGGACGGTCATCAAAGGTGAAGGACGATCACCTAGCAGGGGACGGCTGCTTTGTTGGGGATAAGATGAGGGACGGTCATCTAAGGTGAAGGACGATCACCTGGCAGGGTACGGCTGCCGAAAATATCGCGACATAGGACGAATGCCGGATAAAAGGTCGACGATGGGGACGGCCATCGGACGAGCATGATGAAGGACGATCATCAAGAGGTGAAGGACGATCACCTAGCAGGGGACGGATGCTCTCAAGGTTTATCATGACATAGGACGAATGTCAGATAACAAAATCAACGATGGGGACGACCATCGAATAAAATGATGAAGGACGATCATCAAGAGGTGAAGGACGATCACCTAGCAGGGTACGGCTGCTAAGAATCACGACATAGGACAAATGCCGGATAAAGGGTCAACGATGGGGACGGCCATCGGACGAGCATGATGAAGGACGATCATCAAGAGGTGAAGGACGATCACCTAGCAGGGGACGACTGCTCTCAAATGTCAGATAGAAAAAGGTAGCTTCGCGGGCGACCTACTGGGGAATAGTAAACACGGACGAGTGTTTACATCCAAGAAATAAAAGGTATAAGTGTTTGGATGTTTGTGTATAGGTTAAAGATGCGGACGAGCATCCCTAAGACCGTGATACGGACGAGTATCAGTAGAAACAAACGCTGACACGTGTTCAGAGATGATGATACGGACGAGTATCAACTGGTTAACAAAGAACACGGACGAGTGTTGATTCTGAGGGGACTCTTCTGGGTAATAATAGACACAGACGAGTGTCTATATTCAAGAAGACATGAGTGTTTGACACGTGTATGGATTAAAGATGCGGACGAGCATCCCTAAAACTATGATACGGACGAGTATCAGGTAGAAACAAACGTTTGACGCATGCTCTGAGATGATGGTACGGACGAGTACCAACTGGTTAACAGGAGTAGCAAGTATGAGTGGTGTTCAGGATGGTTCAACTTACTGGGGGAGAGTGACACGGACGAGTGTCAGAAGAGGAAAGTGTAATATAAACAAGTATATGCTTTACAAAGATGTCAGGTATTCATGTTGGGGAAGGTGACACGGATGGGTGTCAGGGAATTTGTATAAAGATGTATCTATGAGTGCAAAGAGGACGCCCTTGGCTTTCTACTGGGGTATGGCACGGACGGGTGTCAAAAGGAGTGTGTGTTTGTGTTTGCGAGTGTAAAGCCGATGTTTTAGCTTCCTGCTGGGGGTATGACACGGACGGGTGCCAGGGAGCATCTGTATCCTTAGGGAAGGTGCCTTGGCTCTCTGCCGGGGAATCCGGGGAGTTTTCTGTATATTGTTGATGGATAATCAATATTCACAAGTGTTTGATTCAGATCATGGCTTATGATTATGCAATATGTTTGATTTTTGCCGTAATGCTCCGTATTAGACGGAATGCTACGCTTTGTGGGAGAAAATATGATGTGAATGCTATGACTATGCAAAGATACCGATTCGGGATTCGGATCCCGATGCTACGAAGATCTCTGGTTGATCTTCTTGAAATGGACATCCCAGCTGGGGATGAGATCGTTGGTAGATCTGTCTTGGGAATCTGCTTGGTGATATAGGCTACTGATAGGCCTATCTTTGGTAATGAGGGACCCAGCTGGGGTTTGTAGAAGCTTTCTTCACTCTGTTGTGAGTTCTTCGGACACTACTCTTCTGGATGGAGGCTGAAGCTCTGTGGGGAGGATGGTTCCCTGGCTTTTGTACTTGGCTGTGGAGGAAGTAAATGGCAACTCGGCTGGGGAGAAAGCACCTACGGTGCTAAGACTGAGTGGATAATGATTTGCCAGCCGGCCGGGATGAAGCTTTCGGGTCCCATGCTGTGCTTTGAATACCTGCAATCCTTAAAAGACGGAGAAATGCACAAGTAATCCCGAGGTATCCTTTACCGGATTCCATCATAGGAGTTTAGACACTCCCGGGAGTAAGTATATTTCCTGCAAGCACGTATTTTTTAGAAGAAGAGCATCTATATTTATGCAATCAGTATCTTAAGGACATCGGACATTTTGCAAATGAAAATAAAATGTACGAGACCAAACATGGCTAAAAATCTGATTTTATTGATTCACGTGCCCTGAATCGGCAAGATACAGTCAAAGAAACGAATCCCCTAAAATGAGGAGATTGTTACAAGTTGAGAAACAAAAAGGTGTTGGCAATGTTGATGACGCTTTAAGGAGCTTCCCTTCGCTATGACTCGTATGACTTTTGACATTCTTCTCGTCTTGCTTTCTGAAGAAGGCTGATTCTGACCGACGCTTGATCCTTTCGAAGCTTACCAAGTTGTAAGTGATGTAGACGAACTCAGAATGCAGTTGTTCGCTTATTCCCTTATTTTGCATGGATCGCCCTTTCGGGTTTTCAATCCATCGGGATACCCATTTTTGCCTGAGTCGTCCAATGCGGCTTTTCAACTCAGCGGGTGTACATTTTTTGTTTATTTTCCCTTATTTTTGCCCGAGTCTTTTATTCTGTTTTTGACTCGCCAGGATGCCCTATTTTTGCCTGGACTTACATTCTGTTTTTATGTCCAGTGGGTCATTTTTATGCGAAGTATTTTTTAACTGCATCTGAATTCACAGGGGACGGGAAATCTTCACCATCCATGGTGCCGAGCATCAACGCTCCACCAGAGAAAACATTCTTTACTACGAATGGTCCTTCATAGTTCGGAGTCCATTTGCCCCTGTGGTCTGTATGAGGAGGGAGGAGTCTTTTCAGCACAAGATCTCCTACTTGGTATTCTCGGAGCCTGACTTTCTGATCGAAGGCTTTCTTCATTCTTTTCTGATACAGCTGCCCATGACAGATTGCAGCCAATCTTTTCTCTTCAATCAGACTCAGTTGTTCGTATCGGGATTGGACCCACTCTGCTTCGTTCAGCTTAACATCCATCAATACCCGCAGGGAGGGTAATTCGACTTCAACAGGTAGGACCGCTTCCATACCATACACAAGCTGATACGGTGTTGCCCCAGTGGATGTCCTGATTGACGTACGGTACCCATGCAAGGCAAACAGTAGCATCTCATGCCAGTCTTTGTAGGTAACCACCATCTTTTGTACAATCTTCTTGATATTCTTGTTAGCTGCCTCAACAGCGCCATTCATCTTTGGCCTGTAAGGAGAAGAATTGTGGTGTTGGATCTTGAAGTCCCGTCATAACTCTGCCATCATTTTGTTGTTTAAGTTGGAACCATTATCAGTAATGATTCGCTCGGGCACCCCATACCGACAGATGATGTCCTTCTTCAGAAATCGGGCTACCACTTGCCTTGTAACATTTGCATAGGAAGCTGCTTCAGCCCACTTGGCAAAGGGCCAGGGTGAAGAAAGCAGTCGGTTCAATCTTGCCAATCATATCAATGCCCCACATGGAAAAGGGCCAGGGTGAAGACATCACATTCAAAGGATTCGGAGGCACATGCACCTTGTCCGCATAATCTCATAGGCTGGTAATCATCAATGGATTGCTCAGCAAGATAATCAGACAATACACTGCACTTGATGGCTTTCTGAGACGTGTACTGGATGTCATATTTTGTGAGGATCATTTGCCATCTTGCAACCCGCCCGGTAAGCGCTGGCTTCTCAAATATGTACTTAACTGGATCCATCTTTGAAATCAACAAGGTAGTGTGGGTCAACATATACTGTCTTAGTCGGCGAGCAGCCCACGCTAAAGCACAGCAAGTTTTCTCGAGCAGTGAATAACGCTGTTCACAGTCGGTAAACTTTTTGCTTAGGTAGTATATTGCATACTCTTTTCGACCAGACTCGTCATGCTGGCCCAGCACACACCCCATTGACTCTTCTAATACTGTCAAGTACATGATTAGAGGTCTTCCTTCAACTGGAGGCATAAGGATTGGAGGCTCTTGTAAGTATTCCTTGATCTTGTCAAAAGCCTTCTGGCAGTCTTCGTTCCACCTGACCGTTTGTTCTTTTCTTAGAAGTTTGAACAAAGGTTCACAGGTTGCTGTAAGGTGAGATATGAACCGTGAAATGTAGTTCAATCGACCTAAGTGTAGACACCCTAAATTTGCCCTCTGGTTTTCTGACTTTTCATTTTGCATTCATACGCATTTTGCATACCATTTGCATAAGCTCAAATGACATGGTATCACATTTTCTGAAGAATTTAGGTTTTCACGTTCCTATTTGTGGATTATCAGAGGAATTCAACGCCTTGGCTTTGCAGTCATCAATGACGTCATATTCTTAGACTCCTATTACTGAATTAGGGTTTATTTCCCTGGTTTAGTGGACTTCAAGGGTTTCATTCACAAGAACTATTCACAGGGCTATTTCTCAGGCAATGAGCGTTCAAAGTCAAGTTGGATGGTGCATGGAATTCATCAGATTATCTACTTATGGTTCATAAGAGGTTTTGGTCCTGATTATCGGTTTATCTGCTCATTATGGTCAAATGTGAATTTATTTTCTCAAGAAAACGATTCAGATAAGTTTGAAAGTTAAGGGTTCATTGGATTAGAAATTGAAAGGTTGACTGGCTTCAAGTGGTTTGTTTTAATTACAATGGTAGTTGGGCTTCATGTTTTATCAAGGGCGTGCGAAATGGTGCAAGTTGTTTTATGACAGTGCGCGCATGGGTGGTAGTCGGTCCATTCCATTTAAGTGCAGATCGTAGCCGTTTTTCTTATCCAATTCTCAAGTTTATGTATTCTCATCCAATATCCGATTATTAACCACATTTTAATATTTATTCATTATCCCTTTAAACTGATGTTCCATATTTTATCCTTTTTTCTTCCATTTATCATCGTCCATTTTATAGCCCATTTCATCTTTCTAGAACCCTTATAGCAATATTTTCATTTCCAAATCCAAGTACTCCCGATTCAGTTCATACCCATTATCATCGTCATTTTTTTTCATATTCATTTCTATTTTTTAATTCACATTTTATTTCATTAGCCCATTCATGTTTATTAGTTATTATCCCACCTATTTAATCTCTCCATTAAACAGATTCACAAACCATGTGCTCACTGTCATGATCCACCATTAATTTCTTCAAGATGGAATAACACTCATAAAAAAGGGTTTGTTCAAATCCAAGATTCATGTCGTTACTTTCAATCTCAAAGAATGAGTCCAAATGCTACAAGAGAAATGAAAAACTGAAATTACAAACAAGTTGGAATCATTACAAGTACATCAGTTACACGGCCAACGGCATACAATTTACAAAGAAAAACTTTCAGCCGCGTGGCATAGCTGTGTATCACCTATCCGTAGCTCATCTTTTCCAAGCAGTTTGCAAGTGACGACTTCGTATCAAGTCGTCCATCCTAGCCTTCACCGACCCCAATCTTAGGCTCCAAACGCGTTTGAACATGAAAAAAGAAACAAAGAATCATAAGCTGAAATTGGTCAACAACAAGCATCTTTTTCCAAATAAAATCTCAATTAGACAAAAAAGGAAAGAAACATTTATTCCATGGTCTCTTGCTGTCTCAATTTGAATGAGTTCTACGGCATATTTCAACACAGTTTCATGGGCATTAGCATATTAGACATAACCGTATCACAACATGACCAAATCTCAACTTTGAGCACCAGCAGGATTTTGTACAATAAAGAGAAATAAGAAGGAGAAATAGCATTTGGCATCATTAAATCTAAATGAAAGGACAAAGAAATACCTTTAAATCAAGGTCAGCACACAAAAGGGTACAATGTCCTGAAGATGAGAATACACGGGAAGAGCTATATAGCTGCACCTACTTGCTGGCAGCATACACAAATGCCCAAAGGTCAGCTGCTAAGCTCACATCACAATGTCTCAAGGCCTGCAAAATCACAATGTCAAGATTACATCAAAAAAGTTTTCTGCAGAAAGTTTATTCAGTTCCTTTCAAACTAATTTAAACCAGATTGTCAACAACAAGGACATAAAGTTTGACATAAAGCAGAAGGTACAAGCATTTGAAAAAGTTGAAAGAAGATGAGCAGACCTACTACCTGCTGCATCTGATCCGACGGCGTCTTGTTACCCTCAACAACAACCTGCGAAAAAAGCAACTGTCAACTTCAAAAACAACAGCAACACAGAAGCAATACACCATCACCGAACCTACCCCTTTCGTCTTCAATATAGATCACCTTTCAGCACCAAACATTACACTCATCATCAGCAGCACACGCGAATAATCACTCTTCCTCTACTCACAGAAAATAACAAAAAACCAACACTTTCCTAATCTTCTTCTCACAACAACTCGCCACCATCACCTCATCATAAACACTTAACATACAAACTCTTCTCAACCTTCTGTTACAACAAAACAACAACACCAAACACCTTCTCCATCTTCAACAACAACCCTCAACAAACTCCACCATTAAACCTCTTCTTTGATTTCGCCCAGCTTCAACCCTTCATCAACAACACCACACAGCACAACTCAAAAATCTTTCACCTGCAAAAAACAGAAACGGCAACATTTAACCTTTCTCCATCTCAAATTTTCATCACTCAACGTCATCACCTTCCCTTGAAAAACTCACGAAATCACCCTTGATCAAACTTCTTTCACCTCAACTCACCGAACCTTTTCTTCACCACATCAAACCACAACAACAACAGAGCTGAAACAAATACAGAAAATGAGAAAAAGACGAAGATGAAGAAGAATGAGTCCGAGTTTAAGGGACGTTCGAAGCATTCAAACAAAAACACTCACCATTATTAGTGTTCGGTTGCGATTTCGCGATGAAGAGGCGACTTCACCGTTGATGTTGCTTGAAGACAGAGGGACGATGACGCGTTTGTGGCGGCGCGGTTGTCGTTGGTGCGTCGATTCGAGAAGCTGAGACGGCGAGACGGACCACGGCGGACCTTCTTTGTTTTGCCGGCGATTTCGCTTTGCAGTCGGTGGTGCAATTTGATGAAGAACGAAGCGAGAGTTGTTGAGAGGAGAAGCGACCACGCGTTGATGAACAGGAGGGCGACGCTGTTTTGTTCGGCGGTGAATCGTTTGGAGAAGATGGAGATCATTTCTGGCTGTCCCGTTTCGCAAACCCTCCCCCAATTTTCACTTTTGGTTTGTTTATGATTAGGGTTTGCCCAGTTAGTGTGGATGGGCCGAAAAAGGCCTGTTGGATCTCTTGATTCTGCTGATCCCCTCCCCAATGCCAGCGGACCATTCCTCTTTTCTTTCTTTTTTTCATTTATTTGTTTCTATTTTATTTTGATAATAGTTCTTTTCTTCTTTTAACTTGTTAATTTGTGTTTATTATTTTTGTTGATATTTAGATTTAAGTTTAAATTAAGGTTCTATTTTAATTTTGTTGGTGTTTGTTTATATTTTTTTTTTTTAGATTTTGATCTCAATTAGTTTAAAGGTTTAGTTAAGATTTTCAATATTTTTATCTTTGAGATAATTTTTTTAGCTTATATATTTAGTCTTGATTTAATTTGATTTAATAAATTTTGGTTTTAGTTCGTGCTTAAGAGATTTGCAGGTTATTGTTCGATTTCGATGAGGGCGGACACTGCTCGATGATGGCCTTGTGGTTTATTATTATCATTCCGGAATAATGAGATCCATGGATACAATTTGCACTTAGACTTTTGTTTTGCGTAGACTAATTCTTGGTCTTAATTTTGGGTGCGGGAAGCCTACAGTTGGCTTTGGTCTGGTATCTTGACAATGGACAATTGTGTTTGAACTGTTAATTCCGTTTGATATTTCTTTTTGATATTTCTTCTTGCACATATTGAAGAGGCAACAGACCGTCTCCGTTAGGTAACACTAAGGCCCGATTTTAATTATCGCATGCTGTTGCATCTGGAAGTCCTACTGGTGTAGGCTCTGTTTGTTCATTATTCGTCTTATCTCCATTTCGCATTCTCATCTCCTTATCTTATTCATTATTCATTTTTATCTTATTTCTTATTCATCTTAATTCATTTTCCTCATCTTCTTCTCTTATTCATTCTCGATTTGAGGTGTGCTTAGGCCACCTTGGTGCTTCTTTTTCTCTTCTTATTTCTTCTCCTTCATTAGGATAGTGAGCCTCACTAACCTAGGACCATCCAAGCATGACAATGATTAGGGTTTTGATTAGTCTCCCCACTTAGTTTTTACTTTTGTGTCTCTTTGAGTCCTCTCTTCTCATCTCATAATCAGGGACTAAACCCTAAAGGCTTTAAGGCTTTGTGATTAAGCTTATGCCTGCATCCTTCTATTAGGATGGAGTGTATAACTTTAATCCTAAGTGTTAAACCCTTAATGTGTTTAAATCTCTTAATCAATTCACTTAATAATCATCAAGACATCACACTTGTAACTTGGGCCTTGCATTAGGGTTCTAATTCTTCCTTAATTGGTTAAGAAGGACTAACCCTAGTGTGAATGGACAAGTCCCCCTCAAGTTGTCTTACAAATCATAAAACTCACTTCATCATCATATCATTAAAATAAAATCCACTTAATCAAAGACTTGTTTTGTCATGAGTTTAATCCCTAATCATGGATTAAGTTGAGGAGCTTTCCTCAGCTTAAACATTCTCATCTATTATCCTTCTATTAGGATGGTGTAATGAGTCTGTTTAATCCTTGATTATGGCTTAACCTCATTACTCAACACTAAACAAAAACACCAAAAACATCTAATTAATCACAAGTAGGTTAATGATCTTAATCCTACACCAAAGGTGGTTAAGTGTGAGAATCTGACTTCACACTTAAGGTATTCTCATTACCCCTAAACAGAGGGAAGATGTGATGAGTTTACTAACCCATTGGTTTAGGCTTAAGCTCATTAACTTATGACAAATTCGAAAGCAATAAAAGACTGAAAACTCAAAAACAAACAATAATCGTCTCCTTCGGGATTCTTTTCTCATCACCTTCACTCATAAACGAGAACTTGCTTCTTCCGTCTAATGCAAGACAGTTCGCACCTGAGCCAGACAGGTCATACACTTGAGCATAGGCAAGCAAGCAGTTCACAAGTCAATTCACCTTTCATTCTCTTTGGGTCGAACTACGGTGTTCTGACTTCCTCATTGCACGAGAGGATACGTAGGCATAACTTAACAGTTATCGAACAAAAGTCTCTGTATATTCCCCCTCTTTCTAGCCTCACTCTTTTGGCCTCATGATCATGAGCATCTTACTCCTGTTCTCACACTGACACTTTCATACTTCATATCACCTATACACTATGCATTGACACCTGTACATTCTTTTCCAGCTACTTTATACACAGATTGCACTGACACTACCCCTTTAAAACACAAATCTTTTAAGCGTGGATCCCGTCGAGTACGACGGACAATCTGGGTGCTAATACCTTCCCAGGTTGTAACTAACCCCCTTTCTCAGTCTCTCTGGTTCGCAAACCGTCTTATCCATCTTTTTCTAGGTCTATGCAGCATTGCCTTTCCTCCGGGATAAAAATGCCTAGCTGGCGACTCTTTTCATCTCCAGTGAGTTCACGGCTGTGTGTTCTCACTGTCCCTCTCGCCGACCGTTCGCGTCTGTACCTTCATCTGATCCATTTTCATTTGTCGGGAGCGACACTAAGAACCCTCGAACTTCTTTTTCCGTCTTCGGTGCAGGCATTTCTTGAATAGCTTTGACTTTATCAGGGTCAACTTCAATCCCTTTCTCACTTACAATAAATCCCAGCAGCTTACCGGATCGCACCCCGAATGTGCATTTGTTGTGGTTTAACTTTAGTTGGTACTTCCTCAGACGCTTGAATAGCTTCAGCAGATTCACCAGGTGGTCTTCTTCGGTGAGGGACTTGGCAATCATGTCATCCACATAACATTCGATTTCTTTGTGGATCATATCGTGGAATAATGTCACCATAGCCCGTTGATATGTTGCACCAACATTCTTCAGTCCGAATGGCATCACCTTATAACAGAACGTGCCCCAGGGTGTGATGAAAGTTGTCTTCTCCATGTCTTCAGGTGACATTTTGATCTGATTGTATCCTAAAAATCCGTCCATGAAGGAGAATACCGAGAACTGAGCCGTATTGTCCACCAATACATCGATGTGAGGTAATGGAAAATCATCTTTCGGGCTGGCTCTGTTCAGATCCCGGTAGTCAACACACATTCTTACTTTGCCGTCTTTCTTAGGCACAGGTACTATATTAGCAACCCACGGTGGATAGCTAGTCACAACAAGGAACCCGGCGTCCCATTGCTTTTGTACCTCTTCTTTAATCTTCATTGCCATGTCTGGGCGAGTACGGCGCAGTTTCTGTTTAACCGGTGGGCAGTCTTCTCTTAAAGGCAGCTTGTGCATAACAATATCGGTGTCCAACCCTGGCATATCCTGATAAGACCAAGCAAACACATCCACATACTCTCGTAGCAGATCAATCAGTTGTCTCTTCACTGAGTCTTGTAAGCAGGCCCCGATTTTAACTTCTTTCACATCTTCATCTGTACCAAGATTAATCGTTTCGACCTCCTCCTGATGAGGAGTGATAATCTTCTCCTCTTGCCTTAACAACCTGGCTAGCTCTTCAGGAAGCTCATAATCTTCTTCAACCCCTTCATCAGCTTGATTGATTGGATTGTCAAAGTCACACGAAGTCATAGCCGTGCTGTTGTCGGTGCGGTCTTAAAGGCACTCTCTGCAAGGGTTCAGATTTGTTCATTTTAGTGATTGATTTTAATCTTGCTTAGAAAGGGTGAAATGAAGTCATCATTTTGAAAACATTGCCATTTATTTTTGTACAAAAAGAAAAATGGAAAAACAGTGAGCGGAAAAGAAAGAAAAAAAAGACTCATTTGCAAAAGACGTCTGATATTCATTGATTGATCTATTTTCACAAAATTACAGATGGCCCGATTACAAAATGAGTCTTGTCATCTTGGGCAAGATGCAAGACTTGATGCATGCTTAAAAATACAGGAAATAATAATTACTCTGCAGGAGTAACCCTTATAATTTCCTGGGAAGACCAGTTAAGGACTTGGCTCCCCGGGATCCTTAGACGTATCCAGCTCTCCAGGTTGCAGTCGCTTTCATCCTCGTCTTCCAAGTTGTTCACAACATCCGGGGTGAGCATCCCCCCACTGACAAAATTGGGCTTCTTAGCAGCCTCTGCTTGATCTTGTTGAGTTGGTTTGTAACCCAACCCAAATCTGTCCTCCTTCTTCTCTACAGGCAGCAACTTGCCCCAGCCTTGGGCAGTCCCCTCTTCAACAACCTTCCTGGCTTGCTGATAAGATGTCATTGAGGTTCCAGGTACAGCGGAGGCTTCATTTATGTTCAAGGCCTCAAACCCTTGACTCATAGTTTCATGGATCTCTCCATCCATCTCAATGTATTTGTATGTAGCCAGATGGCTAACAAAGATATCTTCTTCCCCACAAATAGTAACGACTTGGCCCTCCCACTCGAATTTTAACTTCTGGTGAAGGGTTGACGTCACGGCGCCAGCGGCGTGTATCCATGGTTTACCCAATAGACAGCTGTAGGCAGGCTGTATATCCATCACAAAGAAGGTCGTTTTGAAATCCTGTGGGCCAATCATTATAGGCAACTCTATCTCTCCCAGAACTGATCTTTTAGAACCGTCAAAGGCTCTCACTACCAAGTTGCTTGGGCGTAATGCCAATCCATCATGCTCCAGCTTCACAAGGGCTTTCTTGGGTAGGACATTGAGCGATGACCCCGTGTCTACCAATACGTGAGAAAGAACTGCACCCTTACACTCCAAGGTAATGTGCAAAGCCTTGTTGTGATTGCGACCTTCCGTTGTCAAATCAGTGTTGGTAAATCCCAGTCCGTGACTAGCGTTGATATTTCCAACCACATCCTCTAACTGATTGACGGTAATCTCCTCTGGCACATAAGCTGCGTGCAAGACTTTTAATAGTGCGTTCCGATGAGCCTCGGAGCACATTAGTAATGATAAAATGGAGATTTTGGAAGGTGTCTGGTGAAGCTGGTCTACTATCTTGTAATCACTTTTCTTTATGATCCTCATGAATTCATCAACCTCTTGATCAAAAGGGGTCTTTAAAGCTTCTTTAGCAACTTGTTCTTCTTGCACCATGCTATTCCCTTTTGCCTTGGCAACAGCTTCTGCTTCAGCAATGGGTCTTGGAATTTGCGAGGCAAAGAGACGTCCGCTTCGAGTGAAGCCTCCGCCTCCCCCCACATTGTCTATCTGAGGTGAAGAAGTTGATGATTCTAAAGTGATTTTCTGCCCCTCGCAGTATAGATCTGAGCCGTAATGCCAAGGGATGGCATTATTGCTTTCATAAGAAACTGGCCCAGGCACTGTGATAGTGACTGGACTGATAGCAGCTGCAGAAGGGACCACGATAGTGTGTGGATCATAGTATATGGTAACTGGTGCTTTGACAGGAGTAGCATTTTGTGAGTTGTTGGCAGGAACATTTGCAGGATCATAGTATATTGTAACCGTTGAGACACTTTCATTAATTGTTGTTGATGTTGTAGGAGGCACTGTTGACTGGGTGGGTGTTGAAGTTGTAGAAGAGATGGTTGTTGATATTTGGTTCGTTGAAGTGACAGATGAAGCATTTGTTGATGAGATTGAAGAGTTGTTTGGAATAATTGTTGTTGCAGTTGTAGAAGACTCAGGAATTGTTGTTAAGGAGATTGCTGGATTTGTAGGTGTTGATGTTGTGATTTGAAGTAAACCACTCTGGATGAGACCATTTATGCCGCTTCTTAGGTTATCACACCCGTTTACCGAAATGTTGCAATAAGCACAACCGAGCTGACACCCGGGGAACATCTGACATTCTAGGAGCTGAGCTTTGATTTCTACCAGAGGCGTCCGAATTTGCCCAACACTGGTTATTAAGAAAGACGACTTATCTTCCTCAATAGCATTAATTCTTGGTCCTCCGTGGTTGCGCATGGGGTTCTTGCTGACATTTGGCGGGGGTGCAAAGTTTAGAGCTTTGGAATCCACTAGATCCTGCACTTTCATGTGTAAAGCTCTGCATTTCCCTGTACTGTGGCCAGGTGCGTTGGAGTGAAAAGCACATCTGGCGCTGGCGTCATAATTTCTGGGCAGACTGGCAGGATCTGGAGGTGCCAACGTCCTTAGCTCAACCAGGTTGAGTTTCAGGAGTTGTGGCAATAAAGCGGCATAAGGCATAGGGATCGGATCAATCACCCTATTGGCCTGAGATGGTCTCTGTTGAAAAGGTCTTTGCGGATTGTTGTTGCTGGTGTTGTTGTTGTTATAGTTTCTCTGAGGTGGATACTGAACTTGTTGCTGGTAGTGGGGTTGTTGCTGTGGTTGGTATGCTGGTTGTTGAGGAGCGGGAATAGTGACAGCTGCCACTGACCTATGAACATACTGGGGTCTGCCCCTGCTGGCATGGATAGCATTAGTCTCACTGGTTCTTCTAGGCCCCACAAAAGGCTTTCTGGGGTTGCTGGACGAGCTCGCTCCATTATCGGAAATCTTTCCCATCTTTAGAAGGCTCTCAATTCTTTCTCCAGCTATGACTACATCAGCGAAGCTGGTGGAAGAAAAGGCAGCTAGCCTATCAATGTATGTCCCTTGAAGGGTATTCATAAACATGTCGGCCATTTCCCTTTCCGACATGGGTGGTTGGACAGCAGCAGCAAGCTGTCTCCACCTCTGGGCGTATTCCCGGAAGCTTTTTCTGGATGACTGGGACATTCCCATCAGGAGGGTCATGTTAGGAGCCATGTCCAGGTTATATTGGTACTGTCGGATGAAGGCCTCAGCCAGGTCTTTCCAACATCTGATGGTCGCTCTAGTCAAGTGAGAGTACCATTCCCTTGAAGCCCCCGTCAAACTGTCTTCAAAGTAAAACATCCACAGTTTTTCATCCATGGTGTATGCCTTCAGCCTCCCCAGAAAAGATTGTAAGTGGGTTCGCGGACAGGAAGTTCCGTTGTACTTCTCGAAGCATGGAGGTTTAAACTTGTGGGGAATCCTGACCCCGTCCACTAAACCCATGTCCATGACATCAAAGCCCAAAGAATTTTGAGACTCCAGAGATCTCAATTTCTCAGCAATTTCATCTAGCCTTCTGTCATAGGCTTCATCCCCAGCTCCCATTACAGTGAATTGATCCTCTTGGGGGTCTTCTTGTAATACTCTGCCTGTAGTAGCATTCCCTTGTACATTATCAGGGATGTTGATCTCTGGGTGAAGATGAGGCCCATACACTGGGGGATTAACATGAGGCTGAACCCTCTCATTGTTGCTCGTTCCTCCAGTCCCCAGATGGGGTTCTTCTTGGGTCTGCCTCTCTACCAATGCTCTTAATCTTTCTTGGCTCTGAGCCAAACCATTCATCACTTCCATGAACTGAGTCATCTGGTTTCTCATTTCCAACCTCTCATTGGCCATTTGAGTCCTGACCTCTGTAAGATCCTGTTGTACCTGGTCCATCTGTATACCCGGAAGGTTGTTACGAGTAGGATATCTGTGCGGACGGTTGAGTGGGAACACCCGACGGCGAGCAATAGTTCCTGAATCACAACAGAGTTAGTAACAAACAAAACAAAAGCCTACAAAACAAAACAAGAGGTTAGTATGCAATGCAGTATGCTTATTTGTTTCCAAGGTTGTAATACCTCAAAATTTTCCCTCTTTCTTTTTGCCCTAACTGGCTTATCGCTTCGCATTCATCTGCATTTTTCACTAGGTCATAATATTCATAACCCTGCATTTGCATTGAATTCATAAGGCATATGATCAAGGATCTTGGAAGTTAGGGTTTCGTACTTTGTCCGTATTTATCAGGGTTTGAAATGATGAAGGTTATTCACTGGTGCATCTAATCTATTATTGAGGTGGCTAATCAAATTTGGCTTGGAACAAGAGTTTCGGCTCCCCTTAACGTCTCAAGTGGAATTCTTCTTCATTGAACATCTCAAGGGGATTTGGAAGTCTTGCTCATGATTTGATTTGAGGACACTTCACCAGTTGAGGTCCAGTGTATTAAAAAGTGGTGTGGATCCATTTGTTTATGGAGCAATAATTCGAGATTGTGTGGAGTTTATTATGGCATCAAGAGTGGATTATGTTGAAGGATTCGATTTAGGGTTGAAGGAGAATGCACAATTTTTGGTCTATTTGGAAGGCATCATTCAAGTTCGAACTCAGATACGCAATGCCTATATGGGATATGAGCCGTTACCGTTTGTCTTTCTTATTATCCAATTTAAACCATTCATTAAAAAATCCATATTCGATTCCCGACATTCAGTCTCAATCCGTATCCGTTTATATAATTCCACACTTTCTTCAATAACCAATTTCCACTTACTTTAACCCAATCACCATTTTAGGCCCATATCCAAATATCCAATTGACCATTTCTTTTAGAATCCACCTCTTTAAATTTACATCCAATTTTATCCATTTTTGTTTATTTTCCAAACTATATCTCTAACTAAAATCAAATCCATACACTTATCCATACTACACCATAACCGTTGTAAATCATTTGTGAAAGCCATTTTTATTTCTACATTTTTAATATCCAATCCCAAATCACATTTCTTGTTAAGCCCATTACTAGTCAAAGCCCAATACCATTTTTCTTACATTTTGGTCAAACCAAAGGTCCATTAGTTATTTTTGGTAATCCAATTTTAATTTTAATTTAATCATATTTTTTAATCACACCATGTTACATATTAATCCATTGGCTTGTTATTATACCAAGACACTTGGCAGCAAACAAAAGATATAACATGAGATGGAGAACAAAACTGATAACTGAAAAAAAACTGATACAACAGATAAATCTAAATAAAAAATTCAGTTACAAGTTTTAACTGAATTCAGTTACAACCTTCAAGAAAAATAACAGAAAAAATGCAGTTACACAAAGAAAAATCTCATGACAGAAAAAGAGCAAAAAAGGAAAAATCACTTTTTTTTTTCCAATCTTAAAACTCAGAAAAGAGAGAAGCCAACATCACTCTTCTTCAGCCTTCAACATCATTGTCATATTTCATCACCTTCATATTTTACCCTCAATCATCATTATCTCCACAATCTTCACAAACCTCATCAACCTCCAATCTTCATCTATCACGAAAAACCCTCTTCAATCTCGAACCAATCCCAAGGCTTCATCACCCTTTGTCGTCGTTTCATCATCCATCAATCTTCTTCAGCAATGATCCTTATATCTTCAGTTCTGTAACTCCATTCATCAATCGCTTTCAACCAATCCTCCTTTTCTTTACCTAGTTTTCAACCTGCAACATTCTTGAATAGTTCGCGGTTTCAAGAATGCGGCGTTGATAGCACCTCAACGACCTGTGGAATACGCAGCAATAACAACAATGAGAATCACAAGAAATTCAATGAGAGAGATTTCAGAATTAGGAAAGAGGGGAAATCATGGTCGATGCGATTACCTCGAAATGTTGCATTATCTTTATCAATTCTTCGACTCTTCATCAGTGAGTTCAATCCCTACCTTCACTCCAATCTCCAAGCTCTCTCAGAATCATCCCACTCTCTTCTCCGCATCATCTCCCTTAATCTGAACTCTTCAAAGATCTTCGTCAACTCAACGTGTCACCTTCATCAATCATCAAGAACAAACCTTCAACTTCGACAACATGAATTCTGCATCAATTTTTACTTTTGTTGCAATATTCACCAACACAGAAGCATCATTAACAATCTTCCAAACCTGCAATCATTAAGGAGTCACCATCAACAGTTCGGTTCGCACACCAGAAAGAAGAAGAAGAAAATTGAGGTAAGCAAGAAATGATTACGCACATACCTGAGCCATAAAGCTTCAATTCACATTTAAGAGATTTCGACGCATAAGCTTCATCTCGTTTCACCTTTAATGGTTGACAACGACGCATTTTGGATTGATGAGATCGAAGATGGTGAGCAAAGTGTTGAGATGGACAAGGAGTATTCGCGGCGGAACCCTTGCAGACGACGAGGTCACGTCGTGGCCGCGAATGTTTCGCCGACGATGATGGTGACGAGACGCTAGGGGAGCGACGTCACGTTTCTTCGGCTGGCGGAAGCTCTGTTGAGAGAAAGACATCGACGATTGTGAGGTAATCGACGCCGTCAAGATGAGAGCCGCCGCTGGTGTGGTTGTGAAGAAATTGACAGCGTCGTTACGATGACGGTTCGAAAATGTTGAAGAAGAGGGTTTCGGCCTTATGAAGAAGAAGGAGGCGAATAAAGAGATTGACGGAGGCGAGTTCAAGGAAAAAGTTTGGCTTTGAGTATGTTGTTTGTCGGCGATGAAGATGAGATAAATAAGAATGAGTCGCGGCACATTCAGGAAGAAGAAGAGAGCTTGTTATTTTTGATAACTTGTGAATCTAGGGTTTCATGCACAAATCTGATTTGGGCCCCAATTTCACCATGTAGCTTCTATCCTCACCTCATCTATTCCATTTCGCACCACTCCTCACGAACTCAGCATATGGATTGGGCCCTGGAAGTTCTATGGGCACCGCCTGACTTTCGTTTAAGCCCCCGGTTTCATTTATTTTTTGTATTTTGGTTTTTTCTAATTGTTAGATAAATTTTGTTAATTATGTATTAATTGTAATTAATAATTTTTATAGTTTAATATCTTAATCCATTTTTCTTGTAAATTTAAATTAGAATTTTCGTTGGTAATTTTAATTATGGTTTAGTATTAAGCTTGGATTAAGGGATTCATGAGTTTTTTTCGATCGATGAAGATCGATTCCGATTATGGCAAAGCTCAACAAAGTGATTATGGAAGATAAGCATTTATTTTGCTTATGGAGAGTGCAAGACCTTGCTTAAGGTTTTTTCGGATTTCTTTTTGTGAGAATCGGCACCTCGATCAAGTAAGTAATTTCAAGCTTTTTTCGACTTTTAAGCATCATTTAGTTGTATGCGGCTTAGGACCATATAACTTAAGGTGCATACTGAGCCCTCCCACCTGAGGCATTGGTTATATTTGTGATTTTTATTGATATGTATCGATTTCGGAACTTAGGGATTAGGTTAAGAACCATTAGGATCGATTCCTTTCACTTCCACTTAAAATCCACTTTTTTGCCCATTTCGTCGCAATTATTAAAAATAGTTTTAGGTGAGATAAAATTCTGGAAAAAATTCATGAGTGATCCTCATCCTCTTAACTAATTTTTCATATTTTTTGTTTCCAGATTTGGGTGGTTTTAATAATTAATTTGGATTTTAGATCACAAGCTGTCCCAAAAAGGAAGGTTTTGGTATAAGGGACTGAAATCGATTTTTCCCCATAGGTGTGAAACATATTTTTTGTATATGATTAATCACTGTAATTTGTGACATTTTGATGCTCATTAGGCATTTTTTCCATAATTTTTAGTGCCCTTTTTGATCCACTTTGTGGAGTTGTTTTTTTGTGATCATGGTTTGTTACCTTGCTAATCAAGGAATTGTTTTGGCACTTTGGTGAATAATTTTGTATAATCCTTTTGGACCATGTAAGATAATCACTATATCATTCCAGGGATTTAATTTCATAATTTTTAAAGGCTTTTTGCTATTTTTCCATGTCACCTAGATCCTAGGTTGATTCATGTGTCTATTTGTTGTATAACTTAAATGATAAGAAGGCATTCATGCCATTTGCTTGGAATATTTTTTGGTAACTTTTAGGAGTTAATTATAGGTCATTTGTATGTCTTTAATTCCAGTCATAGGTCATTTTTTGAACCATAATCATTTGGTTTGTTTTGGTGCTTTAAAGTGCATACTTATGTGAACTAGTTTAACTTAAACGGGTTGCTAATCTCTTCTCATGTTTAACTTGAATTATGTGGAAATTATTAATGCCTATTCATGCATTCTAATTGCATCTCATAACTTGTATGCTACTGACCCATAATCATTTCATTCATATTCACATGCTATTCTTCCTTAGTTTGCATCATTTGCGATCTTATGCGATGTTTGTTCCATTTCATCTCACATCTTCTTCTCATTGCTCCATATGCCTAAACCATTGCATCCATAATTGTATATTCATTCACACATATTCATGAGCATTCACTACTTACTTTGATGTTCATTTCATGTACTAATTCATGCTTGTAAGCCATACACATTCATACTTCATCCATAAACCCTAACTTGCATTTAGGTGAACTTTTTGTACATAGTTTGACATAGTTTGATCTTGTGAGGTATCCTAGCATACTTAGGGACCTATATCATGTAGCTACTGACTTTAGAAGTTATGTAACCTTTAGGTACCTTCACCTTTAGACTTAGGCCTTATTTTGAACCTTAGTTCCATTCTAGGACGTTTATGGTACTTAATCGCTTTCATGCTTTGATTTTACTTTCAATATGCATTGTCATGCTAACTTTTGTTTTGTAGGGGGGGAAGATTGAGGTAAGCATTACTTCATTCCCATCTCTTATGCATTTTAATTGTGTTTGCCTTAGCACCTTGTGCTTTGCTTTTAGGCTTTCCCTTTCTTTAGAGACAACTTAACTTCCTTAGGAAGTAAGTTAGTTTCTAACTCTCTTTTCTTTCTTAGGATTAGAATACCTCATTAACCATAGGACCTCTCTTGTATATGATAACTAACTTAGGGTTGTGTCTTAGTCCCCCTTAGTTTTTCCCTTTTTGCAATTTGAGTCATTCTCTTCTTATCTTCAAACAAAATCCAAAAACACTTAACAAATAAATGAAAGGATTCCTTGTGTATAGCCTTATTCCATGAAGCACTTGCATTCATTCCATCTTGGAGTGGTGTAAGCTTGTCTATCATGATGCACAAGTCTCATCAAGGAGTTGTTCACAAAGAAAAAACTTAAAAGACACTTTGTTGCGGTGAGAATCGGATACCAAGCTATTGATTAAGCTCGAATCGCAAAACTTTTATGTTCACCACCGACTTTAATTTAATTCAAAGGGAAAAGGGAAAAAGATCGTAAAAACCCTAAATGAGGGGAAACTAGGTTCGGGGGTTGATTATACCTAGGGAAGGTGTTAGCATCCTAAGCATCCGCAGTATCCTACGAGAACCTCTTGTTAATATTTGCATTATTGTTGTTTATTGCTTGTTAAAATTATGGGAACCTAAGGTTTTATTCCTAATGGTGCTCGCACAACATCGCATCGATGCCTACGTATCGGGTACAGAATCAGAGCACTCGTAGTTCTCCTAAGGATTAACGAACACTTGGTTACGCTCAAGGTTCGCGGGGAAGGTAAGTATTATGGCAAACACTCACGTGACTCAACAAAGTCACAAAAAGTTATAAAAATAAACACTAAGGACCTAATGGCTAAGGACCTAAGGATGAGGGACCTAATTGCTAAGGTCAAAGAAAAAAGAAGGACCTAATTGCTAAGGTCAAAATGGTAACTAGGGCTGGCTAAACTTCCTATGACATTGAGTCAACTGCAGGAGTTCTTTCCCTTTTGGATTGTAAAGCATAAACGAAAGTAAATAAATGAGGGTGCAAGCTCCTAAGTCTAAGGCATAGGTTGCTACTTGAAAAAATAAATTGAATAAAGTAAATGGAAATATAAGACAAAGGCTCAGTAACTGGCTATGGCTCGATATATGGATCGAGAATGCGGGGGTGGAAAACAAGCGTAGTGCGTCAGTTTGCTTAAGTTGAAAATTGTGAAGTGTAAGGAACTGTGCAGATGGCGATCGTAAACGACCGACTTACGTGTGTGAGTGAAGTGTATGTGAAGTTCACTTGGCGTTGGACCAAGGAATTTTATTATTTTTGAAATGAAGTTAATATGGTCTAAGAATGCGAGAAATAAATAATAAATTAATAAATAAAGTGAAATAAATTGTGAAGTAGAATAAATTAAATAGAATAAATTAAATAGAATAAATTAAATGGAATAAAAATAAATAAATGGATGGCCTCATATTGGTCACGATTAATCGGAAACGATTTATCGTGACTTTTTGTCATATCATCGGCCCCTTAAAAAAATGAGATACTAAATAATGATAATAAAAAAACTTGAATAAAATTAGAAAATAAATTTAAACTAGTAATAGGGGGTATAGTAATCAAATTAGTGTGTAAATAATAATAGAAACATGCACCTAAGCCCAACAGAATTTGAACAAATAAAAGAAACAAAAAAAAACTAAAATGGAGGGATGGTGCGCTGCATTGTGAAGAATAAAACAAGTTATCGTGTAATATGTGTGTTGGGTGGAATAATTGGATCCAAAGTATGCCTCTGAAGCCCAGATTCTTAAGCAAACATTAGGTCTTAAAATAACTAATAAAAACAGAAGAAAAGAAAAAAAATTTAATGAAAATAAAATGGAGAGATCGTGTGTTCAGTATCAACACAACAACTCTGTTTTCAAAGTAACCTTCATCATAAACGATTAAAAACAAAAGCCAAAAAAACTCTCTCACTCTCAAATCAACATTATTTCTCTCTCTCTCACGGCGGATCAGTGGAGGTTAGGGCCAGGTTGCGTGGTGGTTGACGGCGGCTTGTGATGGGTTTTGAGACAGAGATTTTGGACGGTGGCCGGCGGTTGCGAGGGGTTGATGGTGATGGATTTTGAAGCGGTTTAGGGGCGGTCGGCTGGGTTTTTGAAGGGTTCGATTTGTGGGATTGCGACGATTTTTGACGGCTTCCGCAAATAAGTTGTTGGGATCGTTGTTGTTGCTGTTGGGGTTATAAGGTTTTTACGGTGAGTTGATGAGAGAATGAGTGAAGTTCGGAGAAATCGTGGAAGTGTTCACACAGTGGCGGTGAATGGGTGTTTCTGAAGATGGTGGTCGAGTTACTGAATTTTGTGCGAAACGATTCGGAGGTGGTAAGTTGAGTGCTTCTGGGTGAGTTTCGTTTTCAGTGTTTACGGTTTGCTGCGGATGTCTCTCATGGCTCGAAGGTGTTTGTGGTGGTGGTATGGATCTGAAGGATTCCGGAAGGGGTGAAACAAATGGCTTGCGGAAAGGATGGTGAGTGGTGTTTTGGCCGGCGAGAAAGTTTGGCTACGGCTTCGGTTTCAGGCGGCTGGTTCGCGGATTCCGTTTCTCGGTTGGTTGCTGACCGCAGGTGTGGTGTTGTTTTGATTTTGTTTCACTGGTTTTTTGATTTGTTCGACTGTGGATTTGATTTTCGGTAATTCAAATTATCTCTCGCTTCTCTTAATTCTGTTTTTTTTTACAGTGGTCGGTGGGAATTTGAGGAAGAGTGATAGTGAGGCTCGAGACGGCTTCTGTGTTCGTGCAGGTGGTTCTGTTTATGAAGATTGAAGAGTTAGAAAAGGATTTGTGAGATTGTGGGCATGGGGATTTGAAGGTGATGGTGCTGGATTTACGGTTTCAGAGTTTGTTGGAAAGGTTTGAGAAAGTTCGTGGTGAGTTTGATAGCAGCTTCAATTTTTTTGGTAAGCTCTTCGGTTTCTCAGCTCTCACTCTAATCTCTCTGTTTTCATGGTCCTGTGAGGTTTTTTGATTGAAGGTTGTTTTGATTTTGCAGATGGATTGTTTTTGGTTTAGTGTTGGTGATGATTTTTTTTGTTTGCGGATTGAGGGCGTGTATTGGAGAGGAAAGGGAATCAAAGGTTTTTGTATTGTGTCTTGGGTTGGCTTGAAGGTGGTTCGATTTTAAGGTTGGAGGAGAGGTATATGGAAGGTTTACGGAGATATGATGAAGGTAATGGTGGGAGAGAGGTCAATGGTGGTTGATGAGGTTTTGTTGTTGATTTATGTCAGTTTTCGGCTCTATTGTTGTTTACATGTGGATAAACTCTTTCTGTTTCTTGTTGTTGTGCAGTTGCGTAACAGAGGAAGGAGGGCGGCTTGGTGTATATTGTTTGTTCTGTTTTTTTTTGTGGCTGCCTGAAGAATTTCTTTGTTTTGGTTTTTTCTAATATGTGGTTGTATGTTCGGATTTATGCAGGGTCTGAATTCTGAGTTTTGTGGTGAGTTAGTGATGGTGTTTGTTGTTGTTGGATTTGGTTTTAAGTTTTCTTTTTTTTGAAGTTTTTTAATATTAAGTTTTGCTCTTTGTGTGTGCAGGTTTGAAATTGAAATAAAGCTGAAAAAGAAACCTAACTATGAACAAATGCTAAAAAGAGGTGAAGAGAAAAAAAAGATATTACCGACCCGAAAGTTATCGGGGTGAAGGATTCACAGATGGTAAGCTCCACTTATACACTTCCTCCTTCTTCTATGCAGCTTCTCCTCTCCCCCTTTGCTGTTGTGTTTATATGGCTGATTTGGGGCTGTCTCAGTTGGGGTTTTGGGGCTGTTTTATGTGATTTTTTGGTGCTGAGTTTTGTGTGTGATTTATGGCTGTTTGGTGGGCTGTTTGATGGTGAGTTATATGGCTGTTCTCAGTTGTGTTGAGGGATGCTTTTGAGTAACAGTGGGTGATTTTTCTAATGTAACAGTGGCTGATTTTTTTGGCTGATCACTTCTCTCCCTTTTGAATAAACAACAACAGGTTCTTATAGGAAAGATTTAGGGTTTCTTGGTTTGAATCTGTACCTTATTGCTTGTTGATGAAGGGTTGGGTTAGGGGGAACATTTCTGAATTTTGCAGCAGTAGTGGGAGGCTGTAGCAGGTTGTTTTGTGTGCTGTCAACTGCTGTCCTGTTTTTTTTTGTGGCTGTTTTTCTGTCTGTTAGTGCCATGTCTTGCTGATTTTACTATGTATATTGACACTTTGTTATGAGAAAAAAAAAGCTTATAATATGTAAAAAAAGAATTAACATGAATGCTGAATTTTTAATGGTATGTTTGAATGAAATAGAAATTGAAATGGGGCTGCTTTGAACTAAACATGAGGTTTGAAAAGATGATACTTGAAATTGACTCTTTGAATGTGAATGTGAATTATGATAACTCTGTGTATGATTAATATGAAGTAATTGTATGAATGATATGAATGTTTGGATGAATTACTATGAGACTTGAATGTGATGGATTACGGTTTGGATTGAAGTGTGATTATGGATGATTATGGTTATGTATATGGATGCTTAATTATGATTATGTTTGAAACTTGAATGGAAATGGATTATAATGAATGTAACAATGATTTGAATTGAGTTGAAATGTGAGTGATGACTTAAAATGTGAATGCTAACCTATCTTTTTTGTTTTCAAATTTTCATGTGAAGATGCATGGAGTTGGCATGGAGATGGAGATTTGGTGATGATGCTAATGAAGTGGAAGAACTTGGAGTTGAAGAAAAGGCTTCAATCATGAAGTGGTGCAAATGATTCATCAAAACAACTTAGATTTAAATTTGATTTTCCTTATCTTGTAAATGTTTTAGGCTTAGAAACCAAGTAACATTAGAAATTTGATATTGGCATGAATTTGGAATACATTTGGATATGGAATTCAAAAATTAGAAATTTGTTTTTACTATGAAAGGTACATGAATTTACAAATGCAAATGATGCTTTGAAATGAGAAAAGGGAAAAGAAATAGAATGAAATTGTCACCTTAGTTTGAGTTTTTTTTTTGAAATAAACAAAATTGAATTAAAATTGAATGGAAATTTGAAACAAAGTTGGAAAAGGACTTGAAGTTTAGAAAAGGAGTTTGAATTGAGAATTTGTTTTTGAAACTTGAAATTGAAAAATGAAATTGGAGAAATGAATTTAAAATAAAATTGGACTTGAACTTAAATTAAAATAGAAAATTATAATAGAATAGAAACACACCTTTTTTTTTTAAAAAATAAATAAAAAATAAAAATAAAAATTAGAAGTAGAAATTGAGATAAAGACTAAAAATCAATTTAACAAGGAGAACTCGAAAATGAGTTAGAATTTAAATTTGAAATGGGTGTATATGAAGAGAAAGAATAGTGAATAACTAAAAAAACTAGTATTTGAAATAAGAATAAAAAATTCTAAAACAAGAGATTAACAAAAGAGAAAAAAGAAATAGACTAGAAAATAAAAGGTAAGAAATAAAAGTTAGAAGTGAGAAATATAAATTAAATTTAAAATGGAAGCTTGGAAGTGAAAAGAAATAAAGATAAATAAATAAATAGCTCGAAAATGAGCTGAAAGCAACAGAAAAATAAATCTCGGAATTCTCTGCTAAATGCGATGAATGTATGATGCGAGCAGTTAGGGGTAAAATTTGGGGTGTGACAGTTGCCCCTATTTAAATAACTTTACCAGATGGCGTGAATGACGATAGACACTCAGGCGATCAGGGTGAAAGGTATTTAAATATATAAATAACCGGAAATTTTGCCCCTAAATGCAATGTTATGCTGGACTACAAACTATCTAACTGTAACAATTATGCAACGAATGATGCTTATGGTATGAATGATTAGAATGAGATAAATCGACGACCACGAGCCAAGACTCACTGGGGATGACATACACTGGGGATAAAGAAACGAAAGCGGAAAGTATTCAAAGTGATAAATCAACAGGTTCAAGTGTAACTGTTGACACTAAGAATAACAAAAGACGGGAACAAAAGGAAATCCAAAGCGTTGGATCAACGAACACAGACAAAACAAAATAAAATTCAAAGTGACTGCACAGTGGCACAATGCGACCAGCTGACGCCAAGGATACAAACAAGACAAGGAAATAAATCGAAGTGGTAGATCAATGGCTCTATGCGACCAAATGACTTTGAGAAGTAAAAGGCAACATATTCAAAGTGAATGCGCAGCGGCTCGATGCGACCAACTGACACTAAGAATACAACAAGATAAACATTCAAAGGGAAAGTGCAGCGGCTCTATGCGACCAACTGTCACTGAAAATGATAATCATAATATTCGAAGTGAATGCGCAGCGGCTCGATGCGACCAACTGACACTAAGAATAATCAACAAAAATATTCAAAATGAATACGCAGTGGCTCGATGCGACCAACTGATACTAAGAATAGAAATGACACAGAATTCAAAGTGAATGCGCAGCGGCTCGATGCGACCAAATGACACTAAGAATAAAAATGACACAAAATTCAAAGTGAATGCGCAGCGGCTCGATGCGACCAACTGACACTAAGAATAATCAATAAAAATAAACATTCAAAGGGAATGCACAACGGCTCGATGCGACCAACTGTCACTGAGAAAAGATAAACATAATATTCAAAGTGAATGCGCAGCGGATCGATGTGACCAACTGTCACCATGAATAGCAACAAAAATATTCGAAGTGGAAGCACAATAGATTCGAAACCTATTGACACTAAAAAAAGAAAGCCAAGATACACTCAAAGTGAATGCGCAACAAGTTAAAAAAAACGGTTGACACTAAGAATGATAAAGACAAAGTAGTCAAAGTATTCAAAATGGTAAATTAGCAGGTTCAAATGTAGCTGCCGACACCGAGGATAAGGAAGGAAATCACAGTGATTTAGTAGCGGCTCTATGCGACCAGCTAACATTGGGGATAGAATGCAGATCACCCAAAGATAGATCAACGGCTCTAAGCGACCGGCTAACACGAAAAAGTAACAACAAAATATGTTGGAGTTTTCAAATAAGATAAGACATCCAACCTCTGGAAATTCCTTCAGGAACCATCAGGAGAAAGGGTACAAGTATGTGCAAAATCAAATTGACTTGGATTTAAGCAAAAGGTTTCAGGACCTGCTTAAAAGATTTGTGCCAATGACAATTAGACTTCAAGGAGATATTGGTGGTCATAAAGACAAATACCAACCACAATTAGAATTCCACGGGGAACACCAGCAATTACTGGGGACAAAAACATTGGTGAACACTAATGATATCTGGACTTGGAGTTAGACAGACGACAATTGGGGAACGACAAATGCAAATGTCAAATGCGCATGATTGAGCATGATGCGAATGATCATGATATGCAAATGTTGACTCAAAAGAGACAAAAAGTTTTGACAAGACTCAAATAGGGAGCAGGCTCTCAACACCAATACTTAGATGAGCAATATGAAAAACACTGGGGAGATGTCTTCGAACTTGGAAATCATGCTTGGTCCGAGGATCCATCCAAGAGTGTTATCAGTTTTGAACTTCTATGGGGATTTCTGTAATAATAGTATAAAAGTGTTGTTGCAAACCAGGACTTCTTGGGGAAACAGAAGTTTTTCCAATTTTCCCAAAGTCAAAGAAACTTAAAAGTTTTTCAGTGGGCTTTCAAAAAACATTTCCTTAAAAAAACTTGTCATTTTCAGAGTTAAATTGTAATCAAGTGATGGCATTTTGCATAACAAAAGAAAATAAGAAGCTGAACAACAAAATTCATAGGCAAAGTTTGTATTTTATTCAAGAATGGTAGCTTGCCAATGGCAAAAACTCCATGGGAAATTACAATTTGAAAATGGCAATGGGGAAAGGTCTACATTGAATCCAACGACCACTACAATCCCTAATAACTAAGACTGCCCGACACCTTGCTTCTGACAAGAGCAATTGGATTGGTCTTCCAGTATGATTCTTCAGTAATGGTAAACACCATCTGATACAGTCAAATGCCTTTGTCCCTAACTTTTGCCTGGATCGCCCTTTCGGGTTTTCAATCCACCGGGACGCTCTTTTTTTGCCTAAGCCGCCCTTTCGGGTTTTCAACTTAGCGAGCTCTTATTTTTCATTTTTTATCCCTAACTTTTGCCTGGATCTCCTTCATAGGTTTTGATCCACCGGGATACCCTTTTTTGCATAGGTCACCATTTCTGGTTTTCGACCTATCGGGTTTCATTTAGGCATAATATTTTTTGTCTGCATCAGAATTCACCGGGTGCTTCAGCTGTTCACCATCCATAGTTGTAAGGACTAAGGAACCTCCGGAGAATGCCACCTTCACAACATATGGGCCTTCATAGTTAGGACTCCATTTTCCACGCATGTCTTTGTGGACTGGCAAGATTTTCTTGAGCACAAGATCTCCTTCTTTGAATTCTCGGAGACGGACTTTCTTGTCAAATGCTCTCTTGATGCGCTTTTGGTACAACTGGCCATGGCACATGGCGGTCATTCTCTTCTCATAAATGAGGTTCAGTTGGTCATACCTGCTTTGGACCCACTCAGCTTCCTCCAGTTTGGTTTCCATCAAGATTCTCAAAGATGGTATCTCTACTTCAATAGGGAGAACTGCATCCATCCCATACACCAGAGAGAAAGGGGTTGCCCCTGTTGAAGTGCGAACTGATGTTCTGTATCCGTGTAAAGCATATGGTAACATCTCGTGCCAATCTTTGTAAGTTTTTACCATCTTCTGCAGAATCTTTTTGATGTTCTTGTTTGCAGCTTCAACAGCTCCATTCATCTTCGGACGATACGGAGAAGAGTTATGATGTTCAATCTTGAATGTCTCACACAACTCTTTCATTTTTTTGTTGTTCAAATTGGTCCCATTATCTGTTATGATTCGGCTTGGGATTCCATAACGGCAGATAATTTGGTTCTTGATGAAACGGGCAACCACTTGCTTTGTCACATTGGCGTAGGAAGCTGCTTCTACCCATTTGGTGAAGTAATCGATTGCGACCAAGATAAACCGATGACCGTTGGAAGCTTTAGGCTCAATTGCCCTTATCATGTCAATGCCCCACATTGAGAAAGGCCAAGGCGATGACAGAACATTCAAAAGTGTTGGAGGTACGTGCACCTTGTCGGCATAAATCTGGCATTTATGACACTTCCTGGCATACTTGAAACAATCCGATTCCATGGTCAACCAGAAGTAACCAGCTCTCAAGATCTTCCTGGACATGGCATGTCCATTGGCATGTGTTCCAAATGATCCTTCATGGATTTCCCTAATCAATAAGTCTGCTTCGCGTTTGTCCACACATCTGAGTAGAACCATATCATGATTTCTCTTGTAGAGCACATTGTTGCTGAGGAAAAACTTGGACGCCAATCTTCTTAAAGTCTTCTTGTCTAGATTTGTTGCATCAGCTGGGTACTCCTGATTCTGAAAATAGTTCTTGATGTCATAGAACCACGGTTTCTCATCGGTTTCTTCTTCGACCAGTAGACAGTAGGCTGGTGCAGTTCTTCGCTCGATTGTAATGAGTGGAGCTTCGTTAAGAAATCTGACTTGAAACATAGATGCCAACATAGCCAAAGCATCCGCAATTTGATTTTCTGCCGTTGGAACGTGATGGAAAGTGACTTCATCAAAGTATTTAATTAAATCCACAATGTGGGCCCGATAAGGGATCAACTTCTCGTCACGGGTCTCCCATTCACCTTTGACTTGGTAAATTACCAAAGCTGAGTCTCCATATACATCAAGAATCTTGATTCTGGTATCGATTGCAGCTTCGATACCTAAAATACACGCTTCATACTCAACAATGTTGTTTGTACATTCAAAACACAATCTAGCCGTGAAGTGAGTATAACCGCCATCAGGGTTCATCAAAACAACTCCTACACCATGCCCCATGTAGTTAGAAGAACCATCAAACATCATTTTCCAACGAGACCCTGGCTCAGGACCTTCATCTGGACCTGGAACTTCACAATCCTTTATCAGCATAATGTCCTCGTCCGGGAAATCGAATTTCAAAGGTTCATAATCTTCGACAGGATGATCAGCCAGGTATTCAGATAAAACACTGCCTTTAATAGACTTCTGGGTTACATACTGGATATCATACTCGGATAACAACATGTGCCAACGGGCGAGTCTTCCAGTCAAGGCAGGCTTCTCAAAGATGTACTTTATTGGATCCATTTTCGAGATCAACAAAGTAGTGTGACAAATCATGTACTGCCTGAGACGTCTGGCCGCCCATGCCAAGGCACAGCAAGTTTTCTCTAAAAGCGAATATCTGCTTTCACAGTCTGTGAACTTCTTGCTTAAGTAATAAATGGCATGCTCCTTACGACCAGTTTCGTCTTGTTGGCCTAATACGCAACCCATAGATCCCTCGAGCACAGTTAGGTACATGAAAAGAGGCTTCCCTGGAGTAGGTGGGATTAAGATAGGAGGTTCTTGCAGATAAACCTTAATCTTCTCAAAAGCCAGTTGACAATCAGGACTCCACTCAATTGCTTGATTCTTCCGGAGTAACTTGAATAAAGGCTCACAAGTAGCAGTCATGTTGGAGATAAATCTGGAGATGTAGTTCAATCTTCCAAGGAAACCTCTGACTTGCTTTTCTGTTTTGGGAGCTGGCATCTCTTGAATTGCTCTGACCTTATCTGGATTTACTTCAATTCCTTGCTGACTAACAATAAAACCAAGTAACTTTCCTGATCTGACACCAAAAGTACACTTAGCTGGATTCAGACGCAGTTGAAACTTCCTGAGATGCTCAAATAACTTCAAGAGATGATTCAAATGATCCTCCTCACTCTGTGATTTGGCAATCATATCATCCACATAAACTTCTATCTCTTTATGCATCATATCATGGAAAAGGGTGACCATTGCCCTCTGATAAGTGGCTCCTGCATTTCTGAGACCAAATGGCATAACCTTGTAACAATAAGTGCCCCATGGTGTGATGAATGTAGTCTTTTCCATATCATCAGGATCCATCTTGATCTGGTTGTATCCTGAAAACCCATCCATGAAGGAGAAAACAACAAATTTGGCAGTGTTGTCAACCAAAGTATCAATATGCGGAAGAGGGAAATCGTCCTTCAGACTGGCTTTGTTCAAATCCCTATAGTCCACACACATTCTGACTTTGCCATCCTTTTTAGGGACTTGTCGCTCCCGATAGATGGGACTGGCCAAGATAAAGGTACAGACGCGAACTGTCGGCGAGAGGGACAATGAGAACACACAGCCGTGAACTCACTGGAGATGAATAGAGTCGCCAGCTAGGCATTTTTATCCCGGAGGAAAGGCAATGCTGCATAGGCCTAGAAAGACATGGATAAGACGGTTGCGAACCAGAGAGACTGAGAAAGGGGGTTGGTTACAACCTGGGAAGGTATTAGCACCCAGATTGTCCGCCGTACTCGACGGGATCCATGCTTAAAAGATTTGTGTTTTAAAGGGGTAGTGTCAGTGCAATTTGTGTGTAAAAGAGCTGGAAAAGGATGTACAGGTGTCAGTGTAAGAGAAAAGTGAAGTGTAATATATACAGTGTCAGTGTGATATCAGGAATGAGAATGAATTGCCCAAGATCATGAGGCTAAAGAATGAAGCTGGAAAGAGGGGGAATATATAGAGACTTTTGTTCGATAACTGTTAAGTTATGCCTATGTATCCTCTCGTGCAATGAGGAAGTCAGAACACCGTAGTTCGACCCAAAGAGACTGAAAGATGAATTGACTTGTGAACTGCTTACTTGTCTATGCTCAAGTGTATGACCTGTCTGGCTCAGGTGCAAACTGTCTTGCATTAGACGGAAGAAGCGAGTTCTCGTTTGTGAGTGAGTGAGATGAGAAAAGAATCCCGAAGGAGACGATTATTGTTTGTTTTTTAGTTTTCAGTCTTTTATTGCTTTTGAAAGTTTGTCATAGATTAATGAGCTTAAGCCTAAACCAATGGGTTAGCAAACTCATCACATCTTCCCTCTGATTAGGGGTAATGAGAATACCTTAAGTGTGAAGTCAGCTTCTCACACTTAATCACCTTTGATGTAGGATTAAGATCATTAACCTACTTGTGATTATTTAGATGTTTTTTGTTGCTTTTGTTTAGTGTTGAGTAATGAGGTTAAGCCATAATCAAGGATTAAACAGACTCATTACACCATCCTAATAGAAGGATAATAGATGAGAATGTTTAAGCTGAGGAAAGCTCCTCAACTTAATCCATGATTAGGGATTAAACTCATGACAAAACAAGCCTTTGATTAAGTGGATTTTATTTAATGATATGATGATGAAGTGTTTTTTAGGGTTTGTAAGACAACTCGAGGGGGACTTGTCCGTTAACACTAGGGTTAGTCCTTCTTAACCAATTAAGGAAGAATTAGAACCCTAATGCAAGGCCCAAGTTACAAGCTTGATGTCTAGATGATTATTAAGTGAATTGATTAAAGGATTTAAACACATTAAGGGTTTAACACTTAGGATTAAAGTTATACACTCCATCCTAATAGAAGGATGCAGGCATAAGCTTAATCACAAAGCCTTAAAGCCTTTAGGATTTAGTCCCTGATTATGAGGTGAGAAGAGAAGACTCAAAGATGACACAAAGGTAAAACTAAGTGGGGGACTAATCAAACCCTAATTATTATCATGCTTGGGAGTCCTAGGGTTTGTGAGGCTTAAGATAGAGAGATCTTCAGAGAACCACCAAGGAGAGGAGCAAATGAAAGGAGCAAGAAACAAAGAGAAGCAAAACAACTTGCTTCAATTAAGAAGACAAGTTGCTTGAAGAAAGAAAGTAAGATGAATAAGAATGAGCAAGCTCAATCTCAAACACAAACAAAAATGCAGCATGGATGCAAGAGAGAGATGAGAAGAGAGTATGAGAAGTGAAGGCAAATTCATTTCTCAAAGTCACTTACCACCTAAAAGGTTAGAAAAGAAATGCAATGCCATGCAAAATGGGATGGAATGACATGATGCAAACCAAAACCAGAAGCACATGTGAGATGATAATGATGCTATGAGATGATGCAAACATGAGACAACACATGGGGATGATCATACAAGCTTATGGATGCAAATGAAGCAAGTTAAGACACATGAACATACATGAAAAGTTATGAGATGCATATGGCATACAACATGGAAAATGAAAGATGCAATGATCAAACATGCTTTCAATATGTCTTATGATGTTAAATGAATCACATGGATGCATAAAATGCTATGGCAAGTCAAGTTATGCAAGCAAATGCAAGATGGATGCATATGGAAGCCCAAATTAGGGTTTATGAACAATACAACAAACAAAAAACCAAAATCAGAAGCAAACAACATTACAAAAAATTGAAAATCACTTCAAAGGATCCCTAAACCTATACTAACTCACTGCCCAAAGGAGAAGTTCCAACTCTTAACCTAATTCAAGATATGATTTTTCTAAGTTTTCTAGGGTTTTAGGGTTCCTTAACAAGAAAATTACCAAACAAATTGAAAATGAAAGATCAAATCATGGCCATTTAATCTCACAAACTACATGCTAAACACAATGCAATGCAAAAAGAATCAAGGTCCAACTCTTTAGGGTTTGGCAGAAATGATTTTTGGAAGTTTGGATCAAAATAATGCATCAAAATGATTTTAATTCAATGAAAAATTCTCAAAATGCATCAAGATCAAAAAATAAATTTGGTTTGAAGGTTGGACAATGTTTCTAAATGGTTTTAAAGATTTCATGAATTTTTTGGTGATTTTTAAATACCCAAAAGTATTTTTAATTAATTAATTCTCATTAATTAATTAAAAGGAAACTTTTAAATATTTAAAAATACTTTTTTAATGCTAAAAATGAAAATAAAAATACTTTTGTGTTTTAAAAATTAATGAAACTCTTGGTAAAAAATTTCATAATTTTTAAAGCCTTTTTGCTATTTTTAATAAATTGTATAAAACAAATGAATTAATATGAAAATAAAATGAATTTTAAACTGAAAAAAAAGAAAGTAATCAGATCCAATGGACCAGATTCAAACTGAAACACGCGCGCATTGACTTGGCGCCAGATCCTATGGCCAGCATTCAAACTCAGCTAATTAATGATTATGCCCTAATCCTGCCGTTAATGACCCTCAGGTGACCGGAACAGTGTTCCGGTCATCTTCCCCGATCACCCAAAAATCCCAACTCCTTCTACACGCATCTAAAATGAATTCTAACTACACAGAAATGAATCCCATCCAAAAACGAATTAAAACCCCCATTCAAACAACATTTATCACTTCTAAACTAGCTGAATCGAATCAAACAAAACCTAGGGCAAAAAGTTTCAGAAACTGATTAAACTCTCATCTCTCCACCATTTTCAAAACCAAAGGCATCAGAGTGATCAGTGAACAACAAAGAACAACTTAGGAACTTTAAAAATCATTTCTGGAAAAAAAGTTCTTGAGCTACCTGAGTTTCGAAGCTTTCAATCTTGCAACTTTCTGACCCCTTCCTTTGATGCAAACCACTCCCTTTGGTCCCTTGATGATGTCTGGATGCTTAGCAAGAGTTTATGCTGGCTAGTTTGGGAGATTGAACAAGTTCTGTTCAAGCTCAGGTGAGAACTGTGTTTGTGATTCAGGCAGTTTCAGGCAAGGGTGAGGGGTTCTTTGTGATCAGGATGATGATTTGAGAAGGTTTGTGAAGTTTGTTCAAGTGTTTGTGGCCTGTATGAAGAGTTTCGAAGGCTTTGGCTTTGAGAGTGAAAAATGGGGAAGTTGAGTTCTTGCTGGTTTCAGGCTTATGTCTTGTTGGTTTGGGTTCAATGGAGCATGGTGAGATGATTAGTGGAGTTTGTTTGAGTGTTTATGGCCTGTGGAATGAGTTTCGAATGTTCTTGCAAGTGAGGGTGAAAACGTGAATGTGTTGCTATGGCTTGCTTCAGGCTTGCTTGTTATGTGAAAATGGCTGGCATTTGATCCACATAAACAAATCTTATTGGTCAGATGATGTGACTTGTGCTTTTGTGATTGGTATGGTGCTTTTTGCAAATTGTCAACTTTATGTAAGAGAAAGCATGGGTCAAGTTCTAGCTTGGTACAAGGGATGTGGGCTGCGCAGCAAGGTGAGGGGAAAGGCTAGGGCTGGTTCAGCAACATAGGCAGCAAGTGGGTGAAGTGTGATGATGGTTTTTGCAACTTGCTTGCTTTTGAATCTTCATGAAAATATCTTGCTCCAAAGGCCAAACAAATGAGAAACCCTTGGCCCATTCTGATTTTTAGGTCACATGTGATGTTTGTGTAATGGTTTGACATGAATTAGAAGTCACAAATGCCTTTGACACATGATTTTGCAAATTTCTCATTTGGTGCATATTTTGAAAATTAGTGATTTTTGCCAACTTTGACACACCATAACTTTTGATCCAAAATGAATTAGGTCATGTTCTTGTACTTTTTGAAAAGGGAAAGATCTAATCTACAACTTTCATGACCAAAGTTTTTCCATTTGAAGCATTTTTGGATCAAAAAGCAAGGGTTGAAAAAGTTGCATAAAATGACATTTCATTAAAAGTCAACCATGCCCTAAAAAGTCAACTTTGCAAAAACTTCAAATTCTTGAATCTTGTGAACTTCTAACTTATTCCATGATCAAATAAAGATCAAATACACTCAAAATGATGAAGATCAACCCTTGGTTTGGTCATTGGGGGCCTCAGATGCCCTGATTTTGCACTGACTTGTCCAGAAAGTCAACTCTTGATCAAATGACTTCCCCATGGAATTTCTTCATGAAAATTGATATGCATACTCCCTATACCATATAGAGGCCAATAGAAACAAGAATGACCAAAATAATTGGAGTTATGGCCTCTGAAACCAAAACCCTAATTTTAGGTCAACTGTGGAGTCAAGCCTGGCTCTGCCTCCATACCAATCCCAGTTCTTGTGATT
This sequence comes from Lathyrus aphaca, assembly GCA_963966055.1. Classification (NCBI taxonomy): domain Eukaryota; kingdom Viridiplantae; phylum Streptophyta; class Magnoliopsida; order Fabales; family Fabaceae; genus Lathyrus; species Lathyrus aphaca. Next base: position 214,220,457 of record OZ014521.1, read on the forward strand.
CTTTGGCATTCTTGACTTTGAGAGGATATAATATGATGCTTGAACACATATAGACCCCTTTTAAGTGATTGATGACCCTTGGAGTGGCTCAAGAAGCTCTTGGATTGCTCAGATCACAAACCCTAGATGCAGATGACTTAGAATCTATGCAGTGAATCAAAAAAATGGGATATGAGATGGCATGATTGTGTTTATGCATATGAAATGATCACAAACCATGGTGTGAATGGGTGAGGGAAAATTTGGGGTATCCTCAAGACCCATAATACAAGCTTCGTATTCAGCTTCGTTGTTAGTGCCGTTCAAGGTGAGTTTTGCCGAGAAAGGCATGTGAACTCCCTTAGGTGTAATGAGTAATGCACCAACACCACGACCATTCATATTAACAGCCCCATCAAACATCATAGTCCATTCTTCTTCCGGGTCAGGCCCTTCAGTATGAACAGGCTCTTCATGATCTTTTGCTTTTATGAACATGATGTCTTCATCAGGGAAGTCAAATCTCATAGGCTGGTAATCATCAATGGGCTGCTCAGCAAGATAATCAGACAATACACTACCCTTGATGGCTTTCTGAGATGTGTATTGGATATCGTACTTGACTGGGTCCATCTTTGAAATCAACAAGGTAGTGTGGGTCAACATATACTGTCTCAGTCGGCGAGCAGCCCACGCTAAAGCACAGCAAGTTTTCTCGAGCAGTGAATAACGTTGTTCACAGTCGGTAAACTTTTTGCTTAGGTAGTATATTGCATACTCTTTTCGACCAGACTCGTCATGCTGGCCCAGCACACACCCCATTGACTCTTCTAATACTGTCAAGTACATTATCAGAGGTCTTCCTTCAACTGGAGGCATAAGGATTGGAGGCTCTTGCAGGTATTCTTTGATCTTGTCAAAAGCCCTCTGACAATCTTCGTTCCACCTGACCGTTTGTTCCTTTCTCAACAATTTGAACAAGGGTTCACAGGTTGCTGTAAGGTGAGATATGAACCTTGAGATGTAGTTCAATCGTCCTAAGAAACCTCGAACTTCTTTCTCTGTCTTCGGTGCAGGCATTTCTTGAATAGCTTTGACTTTATCAGGGTCAACTTCAATCCCTTTTTCGCTTACAATAAAACCCAGCAGCTTACCAGATCGCACCCCAAATGTGCATTTGTTGGGGTTTAACTTCAGTTGGTACTTCCTCAGACGCTTGAACAGCTTCAACAGATTTACCAGATGATCTTCTTCAGTGAGGGACTTGGCAATCATGTCATCCACATAACATTCGATTTCCTTATGGATCATATCGTGGAATAATGTCACCATAGCCCGTTGATACGTTGCACCGGCATTCTTGAGTCCAAATGGCATTACCTTGTAACAGAACGTGCCCCAGGGTGTGATGAAGGTTGTCTTCTCCATGTCTTCAGGTGACATTTTAATCTGATTGTATCCTGAGAATCCATCCATGAAGGAGAATACCGAAAACTGAGTCGTGTTATCCACCAATACATCGATGTGAGGTAATGGGAAGTCATCTTTCGGGCTGGCTCTGTTCAGATCCCGGTAGTCAACACACATTCTTACTTTGCCGTCCTTTTTAGGCACATGTACTATATTAGCAACCCACGGTGGATAGCTAGTCACAGCAAGGAACCCGGCGTCCCACTGCTTTTGTACCTCTTCCTTGATTTTCATTGCCATGTCTGGACGAGTACGACGTAGCTTCTGTTTAACCGGCGGGCATTCTTCTCTTAAAGGCAGCTTGTGCACAACAATGTCGGTGTCCAAACCTGGCATATCTTGATAAGACCAAGCAAACACATCCACATATTCTTGAAGCAGGTCAATCAGTTGTCTCTTCACTGAGTCTTGTAAGCAGGCCCCGATTTTAACTTCTTTCACATCTTCATCTGTACCAAGATTGATCTTTTCAACCTCCTCCTGGTGAGGAGTAATAACCTTTTCCTCCTGTCTTAACAACCTGGCTAGCTCTTCAGGAAGCTCATATTCTTCTTCAACCCCTTCATCAACTTGATTGATTGGATTGTCAAAGTCATACGAAGTCATAGCCGTGCTGTTGTCGGTGCTGTCTGGAAGGCACATTCTGCAAGGGTTCAGTTTGTTCATTTTAGTGATTTGATTTTAATCTTGTTTAGAAAAGTGAAATAAAGTTGTCATTTTGAAAACACTGCCATTTATTTTTTGTACAAAAAGAAAAATGGAAAAAAAACAGTGAACGAAAAAGAGAAAAGACTCATTTGCAAAAAGATGTCTGATATTTCATTGATTAATCTTGTTTGCACAAAAAGTACAGATGGCCCGATTACAAAATGAGTCTTGTCATCTTGGGCAAGATGCAAGACTTTGATGCATGCTATAAAAATACAGGAAATAATAATTACTCTGCATGAGTAACTCTTATAATTTCCTGGGAAGACCAGTTCGAGATACTGCTCCCCGGGATCTTTGGACGGATCCAACTCTCCAGGTTGCGGTCGCTTTCATCCTCGTCTTCCAAATTGTTGACAGCATCAGGGGTGAGCATCCCCCCACTAACAAAGTTGGGCTCCTTCGCAGCCTCTTCTTGATCTTGTTGAGTTGGTTTGTAACCCAACCCAAATCTATCCTCTTTCTTCTCCACCGATAACAGTTTGCCCCAGCCCTGGGCGTTTCCTCCTTCAACAACCTTTCGGGCTTGTTGGTATGATGTCATTGAGGTCCCAGGTACAGCAGATGTTTCATTTATGTTCAAGGCCTCAAACCCTTGACTCATTGTTTCATGGATCTCCCCATCCATCTCAATGTATTTGTAGGTAGCCATATGGCTAACAAAAATATCCTCCTCTCCACAGATAGTAACGACTTGATCCTCCCACTCGAATTTTAACTTCTGGTGAAGGGTTGAGGTCACGGCGCCAGCGGCGTGAATCCATGGCCTACCCAATAGACAGCTGTAGGCAGGCTGTATATCCATCACGTAGAAGGTCGTTTTGAAAGTTTGTGGGCCAATCGTTATAGGCAACTCAATCTCACCCAGAACCGATCTCTTAGAACCATCAAAGGCTCTCACCACCAGGTTGCTGGGTCGCAATGCCAGTCCGTCATACTCTAGCTTCATAAGGGCTTTTTTAGGTAAGACATTGAGGGATGACCCCGTGTCTACCAGCACATGGGAAAGGACTGCACCTTTACATTCCATGGTAATGTGCAAAGCCTTGTTATGGTTGCGGCCTTCCGTAGTCAAATCAGTGTTGGTGAACCCTAGTCCATGACTAGCATTAACATTTCCAACCACAGCTTCCAACTGATTGACTGTGATCTCTTCAGGCACATAAGCTGCGTGCAAGACTTTTAGTAGTGCGTTCCGATGAGCTTCGGAGCACATAAGCAATGATAGGATTGAGATCTTGGAAGGCGTCTGGTGAAGCTGATCCACTATTTTGCAATCGCTTTTCTTGATGATTCTCATGAACTCATCAACTTCTTGATCAAAGGGTGTTTTCAAAGCTTCTTTAACAATCTGCTCTTCCTGCACCAAGCTTTTTCCTTTTGCCTTGGAAGCAGCTTCTGCTTCGGCAGTGGGTCTTTGAATTTGTGGAGCAAAGAGACGTCCGCTTCGAGTGAAGCCTCCGCCTCCTCCCACATTGTCTATTTGTGGTGCAGGGGTTGATGATTCAAAAGTGATTTTCTGTCCTCCGTAGTATAGATCAGAGCCGTAATGCCAGGGGATGGCATTACTGCTTTCATAAGGTACTGGACCAGGCACCGTGATGGTGACTGGACTGATGGCAGCTGCAGAAGGGACTGTGATAGTCTGTGGATCATAATATATCGTGACTGGTGCTCTGATGGGAGTAGCACTTTGTGAGTTGTAGACGGAGTCATTTTCAGGATCATAATAAATCGTAACTGTTGAGACATCTTCATGGTTTGTTGCTGATGTTGTAGGAGACATTGTTGGAAGGATGGGTGTTGTTGTTGTAGGAGACTCTGAATGAAGGGGTGCTGAAGTTGTAGAAGGGATGTTTGTTGATATCTAGTCAGTTGAAATGACAGATGAAACATTTGTTGATGAAGCCGAGGAGTTATCGGGAACAATGGTTGTTGCAGTTGTAGGAGATACCGGAATTGTTGCTGATGAGGGTGCTGGATTTGTTGGAATTGATGTTGTAATTTGAAGTAAGCCACTCTGGATGAGACCATCTATGCCATCCCTCAAGTTATCACAACCATTCACTGAAATGTTACAGTAAGCACACCCTAACTCGCATCCCGAGAACATTTGACATTCGAGGAGTTGAGCTTTAATCTCTACCAACGGTGTCCGAATCTGACCCACACTGGTTATTAAATAAGACGGATTGTCTTCTTCAATAGCATTGATTCTGGGACCACCATGGTGTGGCATAGGGTTTTTGTTAACATTGGGTGGTGGTGCAAAATTCAGAGCTTTAGAGTCTACCGGGTCTTGTACCTTCATGTGCAAAGCTCTGCACTTTTCTGTACTGTGGCCAGGTGCATTTGAATGAAAAGCACATCTGGCGTTGGAGTCATAATTTCTGGGTAGACTATTAGGATCTGGAGGTGCCAACGTCCTTAGCTCAACTAGGTTGAGTTTCAGGAGTTGTGGCAATAATGTTGCATATGGCATAGGGATCGGATCGATTACCCTATTGGCCTGAGAAGGTCTCTATTGGAACGGTCTTTGTTGATTGTTGTTGTTGGTGTTGTTGTAGTTTCTCGGAGGATACTGAGCTTGTTGCTGGTACTGAGGTTGTTGCTGATAATTTTGTTGCGGAGGTTGATAAGCTGGTTGTGGATGAGCTGGAGCGGGAATGGTGACTGCTGCCACAGACCTATGAACATACTGGGGTCTGCCCCTGCTGGCATGGATAGCATTGGTTTCACCAGTTCTTCTTGGGCCTGCAAAAGGCTTCCTTGCATTGCTGGACGAGCTGGCACCATTGTCAGAAATCTTGCCCATCTTTAACAGGCTCTCAATTCTCTCTCCAGCTATGACAACATCTGCAAAGCTAGTGGAAGAGAAAGCAGCTAGCCTGTCAATGTATGTTCCTTGGAGGGTGTTCATAAACATATCTGCCATCTCCCTCTCTGACATAGGTGGCTGGACAGCAGCAGCCAATTGCCTCCATCTCTGGGCATACTCTCGGAAACTTTCTCTTGATGACTGTGACATTCCCATTAGGAGGGTCCTGTTGGGTGCCATATCTAAGTTGTACTGATACTGTCTGATAAAGGCCTCTGCCAGGTCCTTCCAACACCTGATAGTTGCTCTTGTTAGATGAGAGTACCATTCTCTTGAAGCTCCCGTCAAGCTATCCTCAAAATAAAACATCCAGAGCTTCTCGTCCATGGTATAGGCTTTCAACCTTCCCAGAAAGGATTGTAAGTGGGTCTGTGGGCAGGAAGTCCCGTTGTATTTTTCAAAACAGGGAGGCTTAAACTTATGGGGAATCCTGACCCCGTCTACAAAGCCCATGTCCATAACATCGAAACCTAAAGAGTTTTGAGACTCCAAGGATCTTAACTTCTCAGCTATCTCATCCAGCCTCCTGTCATAAGCTTCTTCCCCAGCACCCATTACTGTGAACTGATCCTCCTGGGGGTCTTCTTGCAGCACTCTACCCGCAGTGGCAGTCCCTTGAACATTAGCAGGAATGTTGACCTCAGGATGGAGGTGGGGTCCAAATACAGGGGGGTTGACATGAGGTTGGACCCTCTCATTGTTGCTTGTGCCAGCAGTCCCTATATGTGGATCTTCTTGATTCTGCCTTTCCACCATTGCTCTCAATCTTTCTTGGCTCTGAGCCATGTTGTTCATCACTTCCATAAACTGCGTCATCTGGGTTCTCATTTCCAATCTTTCGTTTGCCATTTGATTTCTAACCTCTGCAAGGTCCTGTTGTACCTGATCCATTTGTATGCCCGGAAGGTTGTTACGGGTTGGATATCGGTGTGGACGGTTGAGGGAAAATACTCGGCGTCGAGCAATAGTTCCTGAACATCACAACAGAGTTAGTAGCAATAAAACAAAAACCTACAAAACAAACAAAAGGTTAGCATGCAATGCAGTATGCTTATTTGTTTTCAAGGTATCCGGCTTGGCATTCAGTTTTGACCCTTCCCGACCCTTGAAGATGCTGTTGATGTTGCTTTTGAAGTAAACTCGGACGGAACAAACTGATACATATATTACAAAAGGCAAATGGTACATAGTTTGTTTTACAAATACAAGCCCTCTGAGGGGTCAAAATACATTACAAGAAAAAGTACATAAAATGAAAGCAACAACAAGCAAATAGTCAAACACCAAGACCAAACTCATCCTCCTGAACTTCCTTGAGAAGTGCTTCAGTCACAGGATCAGTTGGACGCTCCATGAGATTCCTGATAAGGAGGTTCCGGGTAGTAACAGCTGCAGTTAGCTTCTTGTGTTGACTTTGGTCCTTTGACCTCTTCACTCCAGCTTTGATCTTCAGCTCTGATATCTCCCTCTGGGCTGCTGCCAGGGCTTCCTGCTGCTCTTTTGCACTAGCCTCCAGCTGCTCTATCTTGTCTTGAGTCCTCTTATCTTCCAGAGTACGAGCTTCGGTGATCCTGACCCACCGAGCTTGACTCTCCTTCAGGTACAAGTCTGTCCTGGCTTTCTGGAACTGGGCTTCCTTGCAAGCATTCTTCAGAATTTGTTCTCCATCCCTAGACTTTTTGATGTAATCCTCAGACTTCTCAATTTTAGCCAGATGCTCCACTCTCAACTTCTCTAACCTCTCAATATCCATCCTACCATCACTCCTCTCCCGGAGGGTCTTCTGCAAAGCCTGGGTCAACTTCTCATTTCTCTCTTTCAAACCCTCAAACTCCTCCAAACTGACAGTGGCAGGGGGTGGTGCTGAGGATGGTCCAGGCATATCCTCCATGGTAAAGGGCATTCCAGAGAATTGAGCCCTGTCATGGGACCACTCATAATATTGTGCTGATGCCACATTGTTGCACTTCCCCAGAATGGTTACTCCCTTAGTTTGAACATTTTCCCAGGCCCAGGCTGCCTGCCTGACAATAGCCAGATTAGGCTTGTTCTCACAGTAAAGAGTCTCAACCAAGTCTTGTGTCTTAGGAGTGTGGACCAGTGCATAGCCCAGTTGTCTTCTGAACAGCAGAGGGTTGTAATTAATGCTACCCTTAACTCCTATCAGGGGCACATTGGGAAAATGCCCACAACTGGTGATGATATCCCTGCCCTTTGTGCTTTGAGTGCACCACCTGATATCAGCTGAAGTCAGAGCAGTGAGTCTTCTAGCCCAGTTCCTCTGCTGATGAGGATTCAAAAACGCATCTGTTTTGGGCAAATGCTTGAGAAGCCAAGTATGGAACAAAGGAGCACAACACCTCACTAATCTTCCCCTCTGCTTTTCATTCCTCTGGTGCACTGAATAGTAGAAATCCCCCAACAAGGTTGGCACTGGGTTCCTTTGAATGAATAGATGGATTGCATTCTTGCTAATGAATCGAGGCTCATCTGCAAATAATATGATCCCATATATGCTCAGGGCCAATAAAGCACAGACTGCTTTCCACTCTCCCAAAGAAGCTTTCAGAGTAGCTTGAGAGATCAGGAAATCCAGATGCAGGCCAGGGATTCCAGCCTTAGAAGTCATATGCTGCCCAACCAGAACTGGTTCCAGATGCAAAGCCTTTGCTACTTCTTCATTACCAGGAAAGACCATCTCAGGGTTGAAAGGGACTCCACCCCTGATAGGTATACCAACCAATGATGAGTACTCCTCCAATAAAGGGCCCAGCTGAAAGTCCTGAAAAGTGAAACACCTCAGTGGGGGATCATAAAATTGAAGGCAAGTATGGATCAGGCTTCTCTGTGAAGGGTCCAAATCCATAACCACATCAAGTATATCTCCATATTGTTCCCTGAACAGTGGTATATGGTCTGGAGTGATCAGGGTCTGAATCCTCCTGATGTCAGCTAGCTCTGGTTGGAAGAAGTGGTAGGAGATGTTACTCTTTTTAGGTGCCATGATGTTGAGGAAGAGTGGAGATAGGTGCTGATGATGACACTGGAAGATGGGCCACTGATTGGCTGATGCAGGTGACTGAAGCAGATAGCTGATAGCTGAAGCAGATGCTGATGAGGATAGGTCTATACTGATGATGGGGTCAAAACCAAGCCAAAAATGAAGATGGATACCCTGAAACACAAATAAGCAAATGTCAAAATGATGCAATGATTATGCATGCAAATGATATGCAAGGGTTTGTGACTGAGCCGGATCTGATCAAGTACTCTGATATAAGTCCAGGTATATTCAAGAATTCCAGATGGAGGTCTATAGGTCCAGTAACCAAGGTGGGGGACTCAAATAAAGAGTCACATGTCTAGGGTTTAGAATCACAAGAACTGTTCCAACATGGAGTATTCTTAATCAAATCAAAGTGACAGGGTATGCTGAGGCCAAGGGTACCTGCAAACCTGTAAACAGCCCAACCCCCTCACAGGTGGTGTTCTAAAACAAGGATCCTCAGACTTGGATCAGTTATGAGAAGTGTAAACACTTCTAACCCGGAGGTACAGTGTTTACAATAACCATAAAAGTTCCTCCTCTAATTCACCTCAGTTTCTGAAGGTCAATACTAAAGGTCATCCAGACTTAGCAGGCTTCCCAGATAGCCCTAGCATTGCAGGAAATCTGCAACACAGAGTTCTCAAGAAGAAACCCATATCTGAACCGTGTTTCATATTCCCGCACCAGACCGAGATGGAATGGGAAAGAATATGAACCACTCTAGCCTAGGTGTCACTCAGGTCCCAGGTATAGGACCTCAACTCTCAATAGAACACCCACACACCAAAGCAAACAAACAGATCCAGCCAGCAGCACAATATGACAGTATGATATAATGCAAAGCTATAAAGAAAGCAGTAAAGCAACTGTACATAAAGCAAAAATAAATACAAAAAAACAAACACAAATAAGCACATAACATCCCCGTAAACACAAATCAATCAAGCGCTAGGAGGAACCCAAAAAAAGAACCAGAAGCCCTGGTTGCAGTATAAGGGTCCCCAGCAGAGTCGCCAAGCTGTCGCTCCCGATAGATGCGACTGGCCCAGATAAAGGTACAGACGCGAACTGTCGGCGAGAGGGACAATGAGAACACACAGCCGTGAACTCACTGGAGATGAATAGAGTCGCCAGCTAGGCATTTTTATCCCGGAGGAAAGGCAATGTTGCATAGGCCTAGAAAGACATGGATAAGACGGTTGCGAACCAGAGAGACTGAGAAAGGGGGTTGGTTACAACCTGGGAAGGTATTAGCACCCAGATTGTCCGCCGTACTCGACGGGATCCACGCTTAAAAGATTTGTGTTTTAAAGGGGTAGTGTCAGTGCAATTTGTGTGTAAAAGAGCTGGAAAAGGATGTACAGGTGTCAGTGTAAGAGAAAAGTGAAGTGTAATATATACAGTGTCAGTGTGATATCAGGAATGAGAATGAATTGCCCAAGATCATGAGGCTAAAGAATGAAGCTGGAAAGAGGGGGAATATATAGAGACTTTTTTTCGATAACTGTTAAGTTATGCCTACGTATCCTCTCGTGCAATGAGGAAGTCAGAACACCGTAGTTCGACCCAAAGAGACTGAAAGATGAATTGACTTGTGAACTGCTTACTTGTCTATGCTCAAGTGTATGACCTGTCTGGCTCAGGTGCAAACTGTCTTGCATTAGACGGAAGAAGCGAGTTCTCGTTTGTGAGTGAGTGAGATGAGAAAAGAATCCCGAAGGAGACGATTATTGTTTGTTTTTTAGTTTTCAGTCTTTTATTGCTTTTGAAAGTTTGTCATAGATTAATGAGCTTAAGCCTAAACCAATGGGTTAGCAAACTCATCACATCTTCCCTCTGATTAGGGGTAATGAGAATACCTTAAGTGTGAAGTCAGCTTCTCACACTTAATCACCTTTGATGTAGGATTAAGATCATTAACCTACTTGTGATTTTTAAGATGTTTTTTGTTGCTTTTGTTTAGTGTTGAGTAATGAGGTTAAGCCATAATCAAGGATTAAACAGACTCATTACACCATCCTAATAGAAGGATAATAGATGAGAATGTTTAAGCTGAGGAAAGCTCCTCAACTTAATCCATGATTAGGGATTAAACTCATGACAAAACAAGCCTTTGATTAAGTGGATTTTATTTAATGATATGATGATGAAGTGTTTTTTAGGGTTTGTAAGACAACTCGAGGGGGACTGTCCATTAACACTAGGGTTAGTCCTTCTTAACCAATTAAGGAAGAATTAGAACCCTAATGCAAGGCCCAAGTTACAAGCTTGATATCTAGATGATTATTAAGTGAATTGATTAAAGGATTTAAACACATTAAGGGTTTAACACTTAGGATTAAAGTTATACACTCCATCCTAATAGAAGGATGCAGGCATAAGCTTAATCACAAAGCCTTAAAGCCTTTAGGGTTTAGTCCCTGATTATGAGGTGAGAAGAGAAGACTCAAAGATGACACAAAGGTAAAACTAAGTGGGGGACTAATCAAACCCTAATTATTATCATGCTTGGGAGTCCTAGGGTTTGTGAGGCTTAAGATAGAGAGATCTTCAGAGAACCACCAAGGAGAGGAGCAGATGAAAGGAGCAAGAAACAAAGAGAAGCAAAACAACTTGCTTCACTTAAGAAGACAAGTTGCTTGAAGAAAGAAAGTAAGATGAATAAGAATGAGCAAGCTCAATCTCAAACACAAACAAAAATGCAGCATGGATGCAAGAGAGAGATGAGAAGAGAGTATGAGAAGTGAAGGCAAATTCACTTCTCAAAGTCACTTACCACCTGAAAGGTTAGAAAAGAAATGCAATGCCATGCAAAATGGGATGGAATGACATGATGCAAACCAAAACCAGAAGCACATGTGAGATGATAATGATGCTATGAGATGATGCAAACATGAGACAACACATGGGGATGATCATACAAGCTTATGGATGCAAATGAAGCAAGTTAAGACACATGAACATACATGAAAAGTTATGAGATGCATATGGCATACAACATGGAAAATGAAAGATGCAATGATCAAACATGCTTTCAATATGTCTTATGATGTTAAATGAATCACATGGATGCATAAAATGCTATGGCAAGTCAAGTTATGCAAGCAAATGCAAGATGGATGCATATGGAAGCCCAAATTAGGGTTTATGAACAATACAACAAACAAAAAACCAAAATCAGAAGCAAACAACATTACAAAAAATTGAAAATCACTTCAAAGGATCCCTAAACCTATACTAACTCACTGCCCAAAGGAGAAGTTCCAACTCTTAACCTAATTCAAGATATGATTTTTCTAAGTTTTCTAGGTTTTAGGGTTCCTTAACAAGAAAATTACCAAACAAATTGAAAATGAAAGATCAAATCATGGCCATTTAATCTCACAAACTACATGCTAAACACAATGCAATGCAAAAAGAATCAAGGTCCAACTCTTTAGGGTTTGGCAGAAATGATTTTTGGAAGTTTGGATCAAAATAATGCATCAAAATGATTTTAATTCAATGAAAAATTCTCAAAATGCATCAAGATCAAAAAATAAATTTGGTTTGAAGGTTGGACAATGTTTCTAAATGGTTTTAAAGATTTCATGAATTTTTTGGTGATTTTTAAATACCCAAAAGTATTTTTAATTAATTAATTCTCATTAATTAATTAAAAGGAAACTTTTAAATATTTAAAAATACTTTTTTAATGCTAAAAATGAAAATAAAAATACTTTTGTGTTTTAAAAATTAATGAAACTCTTGGTAAAAAATTTCATAATTTTTAAAGCCTTTTTGCTATTTTTAATAAATTGTATAAAACAAATGAATTAATATGAAAATAAAATGAATTTTAAACTGAAAAAAAAGAAAGTAATCAGATCCAATGGACCAGATTCAAACTGAAACACGCGCGCATTGACTTGGCGCCAGATCCTATGGCCAGCATTCAAACTCAGCTAATTAATGATTATGCCCTAATCCTGCCGTTAATGACCCTCAGGTGACCGGAACAGTGTTCCGGTCATCTTCCCCGATCACCCAAAAATCCCAACTCCTTCTACACGCATCTAAAATGAATTCTAACTACACAGAAATGAATCCCATCCAAAAACGAATTAAAACCCCCATTCAAACAACATTTATCACTTCTAAACTAGCTGAATCGAATCAAACAAAACCTAGGGCAAAAAGTTTCAGAAACTGATTAAACTCTCATCTCTCCACCATTTTCAAAACCAAAGGCATCAGAGTGATCAGTGAACAACAAAGAACAACTTAGGAACTTTAAAAATCATTTCTGGAAAAAAAGTTCTTGAGCTACCTGAGTTTCGAAGCTTTCAATCTTGCAACTTTCTGACCCCTTCCTTTGATGCAAACCACTCCCTTTGGTCCCTTGATGATGTCTGGATGCTTAGCAAGAGTTTATGCTGGCTAGTTTGGGAGATTGAACAAGTTCTGTTCAAGCTCAGGTGAGAACTGTGTTTGTGATTCAGGCAGTTTCAGGCAAGGGTGAGGGGTTCTTTGTGATCAGGATGATGATTTGAGAAGGTTTGTGAAGTTTGTTCAAGTGTTTGTGGCCTGTATGAAGAGTTTCGAAGGCTTTGGCTTTGAGAGTGAAAAATGGGGAAGTTGAGTTCTTGCTGGTTTCAGGCTTATGTCTTGTTGGTTTGGGTTCAATGGAGCATGGTGAGATGATTAGTGGAGTTTGTTTGAGTGTTTATGGCCTGTGGAATGAGTTTCGAATGTTCTTGCAAGTGAGGGTGAAAACGTGAATGTGTTGCTATGGCTTGCTTCAGGCTTGCTTGTTATGTGAAAATGGCTGGCATTTGATCCACATAAACAAATCTTATTGGTCAGATGATGTGACTTGTGCTTTTGTGATTGGCATGGTGCTTTTTGCAAATTGTCAACTTTATGTAAGAGAAAGCATGGGTCAAGTTCTAGCTTGGTACAAGGGATGTGGGCTGCGCAGCAAGGTGAGGGGAAAGGCTAGGGCTGGTTCAACAACATAGGCAGCAAGTGGGTGAAGTGTGATGATGGTTTTTGCAACTTGCTTGCTTTTGAATCTTCATGAAAATATCTTGCTCCAAAGGCCAAACAAATGAGAAACCCTTGGCCCATTCTGATTTTTAGGTCACATGTGATGTTTGTGTAATGGTTTGACATGAATTAGAAGTCACAAATGCCTTTGACACATGATTTTGCAAATTTCTCATTTGGTGCATATTTTGAAAATTAGTGATTTTTGCCAACTTTGACACACCATAACTTTTGATCCAAAATGAATTAGGTCATGTTCTTGTACTTTTTGAAAAGGGAAAGATCTAATCTACAACTTTCATGACCAAAGTTTTTCCATTTGAAGCATTTTTGGATCAAAAAGCAAGGGTTGAAAAAGTTGCATAAAATGACATTTCATTAAAAGTCAACCATGCCCTAAAAAGTCAACTTTGCAAAAACTTCAAATTCTTGAATCTTGTGAAATTCTAACTTCTTCCATGATCAAATAAAGATCAAATACACTCAAAATGATGAAGATCAACCCTTGGTTTGGTCATTGGGGGCCTCAGATGCCCTGATTTTGCACTGACTTGTCCAGAAAGTCAACTCTTGATCAAATGACTTCCCCATGGAATTTCTTCATGAAAATTGATATGCATACTCCCTATACCATATAGAGGCCAATAGAAACAAGAATGACCAAAAAAATTGGAGTTATGGCCTCTGAAACCAAAACCCTAATTTTAGGTCAACTGTGTAGTCAAGCCTGGCTCTGCCTCCATACCAATCCCAGTTCTTGTGATTCTTTGGCATTCTTGACTTTGAGAGGATATAATATGATGCTTGAACACATATATACCCCTTTGAAGTGATTGATGACCCTTGGAGTGGCTCAAGAAGCTCTTGGATTGCTCAGATCACAAACCCTAGATGCAGATGACTTAGAATCTATGCAGTGAATCAAAAAAATGGGATATGAGATGGTATGATTGTGTTTATGCATATGAAATGATCACAATCCATGGTGTGAATGGGTGAGGGCAAATTTGGGGTGTTTACAGGACTGGCACAATATTAGCTACCCACTCAGGGTACTTTGCAACTGCGAGGAATCCTGCATCAAACTGCCTTTTGACCTCTTCTCGAATCTTCAAAGCCATGTCTGGTCTTGTTCTTCGAAGCTTTTGCTTTACAGGAGGACAATCTGGTCGAAGAGGTAACTTGTGGACCACTATGTCTGTGTCTAAACCAGGCATATCCTGATATGACCATGCAAACACATCTACATACTCTCTGAGAAGCGTGACCAATCTTTCTCTGATGTCTGCCCCAAGTGTTGTACCAATATTGACTTCCTTCTTGTCTTCATCAGTGCCAAGATTGATGGTCTCAACCTACTCCTTATGTGGCTGAAGCTCTGTGTGCTCATACTCAACTAATCTTGCCAGTTCTTCGGGGATGTCACAATCTTCATCACTTTCATCTTCCGCTTGGTAGATGGGCGAATCAAAGTTAGGAGAGAATGTAGAGTCATTGGTTTTAACAGGGTTTTCGTTTATTCTGCATATGAGAATGATTTGCTTTTATTAAAAGTGGAAAATAGAGAAATGCCAGAGAAGAAAAACTTTTTATTGGTTTTGAAAGATTGCCATCTTCTTTTAAAAGTGAAAAGAGAGAAAAACTGTAAATAATCAAAATAAGAGTTTAACAAAATGCCTTCATTGATAATAACTTTAAAAATGAGAAGGGGCCCTACAAAATACTCCCATAGCCTTGGGCAGAGCTAGGGAACTTTGAAAACATTTAAAAACAATAAATTACTTTGACAATGGAAAAAACTCTGGGATCTCGACTGCCTCCCAATTGTCCAAGGCTTCTTCACACTGATACACCAAATGATTCACATCTTCGTCTTCAGAAACTCCATCAACTGCATTGACCTGATAACCAGCACTAGAAAACACTTCTTGAATGGTCTTCGGACGTCCTTTAACGGAGGTTGACGCTCCTTCCTTCACATGAGTTGGTTTGTAACCCAACCCGCAACGATCTAGCTCTTGTTTGACTTCGATGACATCACCCCAACCTTCATAGCTTCTGTCTTCAATAGTGGAAATGGTACTCTTCAGCGATGCAAAAGATGGGATACCCTTCTCTTTTGGTTCCTCTACTTCCAAAAGGACAGCATTGGCTATCTCAAGAGCTTGGAAAGAAGTTTCCAAAGCATCTTCATCAGCCTCAATATAGCTAAAGGATGAAAGGTTGCTAACCATGAGATCTTCTTCCCCAGACACGGTTACCAGCTTGTTATCGACCACAAACTTCATCTTCTGATGCAGGGTAGAAGTGACTGCCCCAGCGGCATGGATCCAAGGTCTTCCGAGCAAGCAACTGTAATTGGGATTGATGTCCATAACCTGGAAAGTGATTTTGAAGACCTGTGTCCCAATCAAGATTGGTAGGTCTACTTCTCCAATAACGGTTCTCCTTGACCCATCAAATGCTTTCACAATCAGTGCACTGGGCCTCATCTCTGCCCCTTGATAAGATAATTTGGCAAGCGTTCTTTTTGGAAAAACATTCAATGAAGATCCTGTATCCACAAGAACTCTTGCTAAAGTATCCTCTTGACATTTCACAGATATGTGGAGAGCACGGTTATGGTCCAAGCCCTCCTTTGGAAGATCCTCCATAATGAAGCTGATATTGTTACATGCAGTGATATTGGCAATGACTCCATCAAACTGATTCACTGTTATATCATGCGTAACATGTGCTTGAGCTAGCAACTTCTGAAGCGCACTTCGATGAGCTGGAGAATGCATAAGAAGTGATAGGATAGATATTTTGGAAGGCGTTTGATGTAGCTGATCAATAACCTTATAATCACTCTTCTTAATGATTCTGAGAAATTCTGCATCCTCTTCTCCCAAGACTACCCGTTTATCCTTGTTGGCAACAACTGGAATGACTTCTTTAGGCGGAGCCGTATTGGCCTGCTGAGTATAAACACGACCACTGCGAGTCAAACGACCTACACCCGCTATGTCAGCACTTGCAACTTTTGAGCCTTCCTTCTGACTAGCTTTATCAATCTTCTGATGAACTTTCCCTGTATCATACTTCCATGGAACTGCTTTAGTGTCTTTATAAAGGAAAGGGTCACTCCTTTGCTCTAATCTTGGATATGGTAAATTGAAAATCGGCACCACAGATTCTGGAATATTGAAGATAGGTTGAACTCCCGAAGACTCAGGCAGGTTAAACACTGGCACCACAATGGAATCAGATTCAGGCAAGTTGAAAATGGGTTCAATCACTGCCACTTCATTCCTCTTCGTATGACCGCTCACTTGTAAGACACCTTCATCAATCAAATCTTGAACATCTTTTAAGACCAATTCACATCCCTTTGGGCTATTCGCACAAGCTTCACAATTCTTATGACAACTCTTCAACATACCCACTTCTACTAACTTCGCATGGAAGTCTCTAAGCGGGGTCTTGATCTCTGTGGCGTTGAAAATCAAACCTTCGTCAGACTCGTCAATAATGGAATTTATGGACCCATGCTTGGGTAAAGGATTATCTTTGACATTCGGACCAGTATTCCCAAATGACAAAATGTTCTTTTCCATCAAATCTTTCACGATGTACTTCAAAGCATAACAACCCTCCAAATCGTGCCCTGGGGCACCTTCATGGAATAAACAGTGGGCATTTGAGTTGTAATTTGGTGGGAGCGGATTTGGTGGAGGACCCAAAGGTCTTGGAGTAACCAAACCTTTCTTCAGCAATGAAGGATATAATTCAGTATAAGTCATAGGGATTCGAGGATTAGGAGGCCTTCCTCCCGGTCTTCTATTCTGAAAGTTGGGATTCGGATGAGGAGCTGGAGTCCTCTGTTGGTAGGCTGAAGCATTGGGCGCTTGTTGATAGCCTGGATTGTTGAGCATTGGTTGATAAGGTGGAATCATTGGAGCCGCTTACTGATACATCGGTACTGTTTGAGTTGGCCGATACATCGGGACTTGTGGATTAAATGACGGTTGAACCGCCGCTACATAAGGATGTTGGGCATACTGTGGTGGATGAGCATACTGTTGTCGAGCCACAGGTGGAGGTCTCTGCCAAAGCGGATTTCTTCTTTGACCTGTCATTATAGCATTTGTCTCACCCTCTTTCTTCTTGTGGAAATTACTGGTAAATTTCTTACCAATATTTCCACTACCACTGTTGGAACTGCCAGATGCACCACTCATCTTTCCACTTTTCAAACCGAGTTCTACCTTGATTCCCACAGCCACTAAATCAGAGAAACTAGCAGTTATGATTCCCACCATTCTCTCATAGAATTCTGGTCGCACAGTGTCAACAAACCAGTCAGCTAATTCTCTTTCAGTCAATGGGGGCTCTACCTGAGAAGCGGTCCCCCTCCACCTCTGAGCGTATTCTTTAAATGATTCAGAATCTTTTTGTGACATACTCAACAGTTGCCTCCTATCGGGAGCAAGGTCCATATTGTATTTGTATTGCTGGATGAAAGCATCTGCCAAGTCTTGGAAACTGCGAATCTTTGACTGGTCTAGCGTTAGATACCATTTGAGGAGATTCCCTTCAGACTGTCCTGGAAACAGTGGATCATTAATTTATCATTGTCCACCTGCGCAGCCATTCTTCGATAGTACATCAGGAGATGGTTCTTAGGACAAGTCGCGCCTTCATACATATCAAAAGTGGGTATCTTGAACTTTGGAGGTATTACCAATCCAGACACCAGACACATCTCTCTAGCAGCGGCCCCAAAGATCTGGTCACCTTCAATTGCTCTTAACCTTTTTTCAAGGGTATCAAAATTCTCTTGCATCTTCTCATGTTTCTCATCTCCGTTTTCAGACATATATGGCGCTTCATACGCCTGATGGTCATTAAAGTATGGTTGGACACGGGTGTGCACAATGTCTGGTGTAAAATTAGCAACTGCATGGTTCCCTTCATTAGTCACCAGAATAGTCTGTTGAGCAGCAAATACATGAGGAGGAGGCACAAAACCTTGGGAAGGAAATACCATGCCCTGAGAAGGAGGTGCGAAACTTTGAGAAGCTAAACCTTGGGAAGGAGGAAAGAAACCCTGAGCAGCAAATCCTTGGGAGGAAGGAATAAAACCCTGAGCAGCAAATCCTTGGGAAGAAGGAATAAAACTTTGAGAAGCAAAACCTTGAGAAGGAGGGACGAATCCATGAGTAGCCAGTCCTTGAGAAGAGGGAATGAAACTTTGAGAAGCAAAACCTTGAGAAGGAGGGAAGAAACCCTGAGCAGCAAATCCTGAAGAAGAAGGAATAAAACTTTGAGAAGCAAAACCATGAGGAGGAGGGACGAATCCATGAGGAAGTCCAAAAGGAGGCCAGGTCACAGGGGTAGTGACTGATGATGTAGGCTCAGTCGTTGTAGTGACAATTTCAGTCGTTGCAGTGACAATTTCTGACACCACAGTCTGTTGGGTATCCATCTTCGCTCGAATAACCTGTAGCATTTCCATCATCTGACCCATATTTCCACGAATATCAGTAAGCTCTTCGTTAACTCTGTCCATCTCTAGGTCTCTTTCAGCCATCCTCTTTCTGGCTTGAGCTCGAGTGTAGTATTTGCGTGAGAGCCTCAGTGTGAAAGCTGAATTGAGAGCAGATGACGGGAATGAGTTTTATATGAAAAATGCAAATGAAATGCCAAATGTATGAATGCAATGCGAAAATAAAATTTTATTCAAGGAACTTAAGAAACACTTTGCAAATACCAAGGAACACATAATAATCAAAAGGATATGATTTCATTAAATTCAAAAAGTGATACAAAGTCTTGAGTACACCTTCAAAAAACCCAAACAAAACTTAATAAAAACAAAGACAAAGTCCTAAGGAGATTCTCCTAAAAGCCTCAAGTTGAGCTTCTCGATTTGTGCCTTCATCTGAGCCCTTTCAAGCATAAGTTGATCCACGATCGACTTCCAAGAAGTGTCCCCTTGAGTGCTGGAGGAAAATAAATCCTCTTGTGCTTTCCTTTTCTTGTTGGAGAGCTCTTCTTCTTCCTTCATCTTCAACTGTCTTCTAAGTTCTTCATTCTCACTACTGATGATCTGATGTCGATTCTTCCATGCATTCTTCTCTCGAATCTCTTTCTCCAAATCAATCTTCAGCTTCTCTGCATCATCCATAAAGATCAGAATGGGTTTCTTGAAGGTCATAGGATCCTGGCAAGGGTAAGGCATCTTCAGACTGATTGCCCTATCTCGTACCCATTGGAGATAGGGTTCCATAGAAACACAATTCGGCTTTCCCAAGCTACTCCTCCCTTTCCTATGGATGTACTTCCAAGCTTGCATAATCTGTTTCTTGAGCTCTGGTTCTTCGTCATCCTTAAAGAAAATTCCTTCCACTTCAACACTCTTAGGTTTGTCCTTCAACGGATACCCGAGTTGGCGGCGAACCAAAACTGGATTATAGCTGATTCCTCCCTTAGTGCCAAGAAGAGGCACATTAGCAAAATCACCACAGCTATCAATAATCAATACTCCATCATAAGCACGATTGTACCAACTAATGTCAGAGTGGGTAAGAGACATGATCCTTTGTGACCACCACAAACCATCCTTAAGGTTCCAAAATGAAGCTGACTTAGGCAAGTGCGAAATAAACCACTCGTACAACAATGATGCACAACAAGTAATCATCCCTCCCTTATGGTGATTCCTCAGATGGATGGAATGGTAAGTGTCTCCGAGCAACGTAGGGACCGGGTTCTTCTTCAGAAATATTTTGATGGCGTTCAGGTCGACAAAGTCTTCAAAGTTTGGGAAAAGTAACACTCCATATATCAGCAGAATAAAAGTCGCCTCAAAAGCTTTCATATCCTTCACATCAACAAAATTCTTGGCCTTTTCTATCAGAAACTTTGTAGGGAATCCAAAAATCTTTCCTTTATAGGTCATATTTGCCTTGACCTCAGGAACACTCAAATATGTCGCCTTTGCAATCTCCGCTTCTTCAGGGTCCTTCTCTAGAACAGGGAATGGAAACTCATCCTTAACACGTGATCCCACCAGAACTGAATACTCTTCCAAAGTAGGCGCCAATTGGTAATCAGGGAACGTAAAACAGTGGTAGAGAGGATCATAAAACTGGAGCATCACAGAGAGCAACCTTCCATCCCACTCAGTCTTAAGCAAGGCTAAAAGTCTCCTATGCTTCTCCATGAAGGCTTCTTGATCCAAAACCAAATCTCTTAATTTCCTTAGGTCTTCGAGTTTGGGAGTTTTGAATGTGTACTTGATAGTCTTTCTTCTTCCAAAGTCCATGATGATTCCTACGATATTTGCAAAGGTAGAGTTTCTGAGTTCCTTGAATAAATTGGTAAAAATGATGCTTCATGATGCGTGAATGCAATGAATACACAAACACAAACAAGGCTTAGGTTCAAAGCTTGCATGAGGTCAAAGGTTCAGCCCTCCCAAAATGTATGTACTATGAGTTTATTTGTACCTGTACAACGGGTTCTAAAAGTTCCCAGAATCATTGTCCCATCTTTCGGATATTACCGACTTCCCAACTCAACTTGGTAATCAATAATATTCTCAAGAGAGTGTCATCCGAGTGTAGCATCGCGTATCAACTATTTTGGATTTACACCCTCATAGTCATCGCACTACATCCCTAAAAAGGCCAAGTGGGGGTAAATGTTCTAAGGTCCTCAGCATTAATAGCTCTCAGGTCGAATATAGTAATGTTTTCACGACTGAACTCGATCAACAAAACTACATCCGAGGAGGCCTCCGCTGAGTGGTGGTGTCTCAAGTCAACTTGGTCGGGACTCAACTCCCTACAAGCCTTCTTGAATATACCACCGTCCTAACTTATTTTGCACTCAAGTCCGGGTTAGGACTTATCTCACCACACATGGAACACCCAACAAAAATCCCAAATAATAACAAGCAATACAACAACAAATATACAAATATACAAGGTGGGCTTAACCCTCAAAAATAGTCTCCCCAGTGAAGTCGCCATTTTCTGTTGCGGTGAGAATCGGATACCAAGCTATTGATTAAGCTCGAATCGCAAAACTTTTATGTTCACCACCGACTTTAATTTAATCCAAAGGGAAAAGGGAAAAAGATCGTAAGAACCCTAAATGAGGAGAAACTAGGTTCGGGGGTTGATTATACCTAGGGAAGGTGTTAGCATCCTAAGCATCCGCAGTATCCTACGGGAACCTCTTGTTAATATTTGCATTATTGTTGTTTATTGCTTGTTAAAATTATGGGAACCTAAGGTTTTATTCCTAATGGTGCTCGCACAACATCGCATCGATGCCTACGTATCGGGTACAGAATCAGAGCACTCGTAGTTCTCCTAAGGATTAACGAACACTTGGTTACGCTCAAGGTTCGCGGGGAAGGTAAGTATTATGGCAAACACTCACGTGACTCAACAAAGTCACAAAAAGTTATAAAAATAAACACTAAGGACCTAATGGCTAAGGACCTAAGGATGAGGGACCTAATTGCTAAGGTCAAAGAAAAAAGAAGGACCTAATTGCTAAGGTCAAAATGGTAACTAGGGATGGCTAAACTTCCTATAACATTGAGTCAACTGCAGGAGTTCTTTCCCTTTTGGATTGTAAAGCATAAACGAAAGTAAATAAATGAGGGTGCAAGCTCCTAAGTCTAAGACATAGGTTGCTACTTGCAAAAATAAATTGAATAAAGTAAATGGAAATATAAGACAAAGGCTCAGTAACTGGCTATGGCTCGATATATGGATCGAGAATGCGGGGGTGGAAAACAAGCGTAGTGCGTCAGTTTGCTTAAGTTGAAAACTGTGAAGTGTAAGGAACTGTGCAGATGGCGATCGTAAACGACCGACTTACGTGTGTGAGTGAAGTGTATGTGAAGTTCACTTGGCGTTGGACCAAGGAATTTTATTATTTTTGAAATGAAGTTAATATGGTCTAAGAATGCGAGAAATAAATAATAAATAAATAAATAAAGTGAAATAAATTGTGAAGTAGAATAAATTAAATAGAATAAATTAAATAGAATAAATTAAATAGAATAAAAATAAATAAATGGATGGCCTCATATTGGTCACGATTAATCGGAAACGATTTATCGTGACTTTTTGTCATATCATCGGCCCCTTAAAAAAAATAAGATACTAAATAATGATAATAAAAAAACTTGAATAAAATTAGAAAATAAATTTAAACTAGTAATAGGGGGTATAGTAATCAAATTAGTGTGTAAATAATAATAGAAACATGCACCTAAGCCCAACAGAATTTGAACAAATAAAAGAAACAAAAAAAAAACTAAAATGGAGGGATGGTGCGCTGCATTGTGAAGAATAAAACAAGTTATCGTGTAATATGTGTGTTGGGTGGAATAATTGGATCCAAAGTATGCCTCTGAAGCCCAGATTCTTAAGCAAACATTAGGTCTTAAAATAACTAATAAAAACAGAAGAAAAGAAAAAAAATTTAATGAAAATAAAATGGAGAGATCGTGTGTTCAGTATCAACACAACAACTCTGTTTTCAAAGTAACCTTCATAATAAACGATTAAAAACAAAAGCCAAAAAAACTCTCTCACTCTCAAATCAACATTATTTCTCTCTCTCTCTCTCACGGAGGATCAGTGGAGGTTAGGGTCAGGTTGCGTGGTGGTTGACGGCGGCTTGTGATGGGTTTCGAGGCAGAGATTTTGGACGGTGGCCGGCGGTTGCGAGGGGTTGATGGTGATGGATTTTGAAGCGGTTTAGGGGCGGTCGGCTGGGTTTTTGAAGGGTTCGATTTGTGGGATTGCGACGATTTTTGACGGCTTCCGCAAACAAGTTGTTGGGATCGTTGTTGTTGCTGTTGGGGTTATAAGGTTTTTACGGTGAGTTGATGAGAGAATGAGTGAAGTTCGGAGAAATCGTGGAAGTGTTCACACAGTGGCGGTGAATGGGTGTTTCTGAAGATGGTGGTCGAGTTTCTGAATTTTGTGCGAAACGATTCGGAGGTGGTAAGTTGAGTGCTTCTGGGTGAGTTTCGTTTTCAGTGTTTACGGTTTGCTGCGGATGTCTCTCATGGCTCGAAGGTGTTTGTGGTGGTGGTATGGATCTGAAGGATTCCGGAAGGGGTGAAACAAATGGCTTGCGGAAAGGATGGTGAGTGGTGTTTTGGCCGGCGAGAAAGTTTGGCTACGGCTTCGGTTTCAGGCGGCTGGTTCGCGGATTCCGTTTCTCGGTTGGTTGCTGACCGTAGGTGTGGTGTTGTTTTGATTTTGTTTCACTGGTTTTTTGATTTGTTCGACTGTGGATTTGATTTTCGGTAATTCATATTATCTCTCGCTTCTCTTAATTCTATTTTTTTTACAGTGGTCGGTGGGAATTTGAGGAAGAGTGATAGTGAGGCTCGAGACGGCTTCTGTGTTCGTGCAGGTGGTTCTGTTTATGAAGATTGAAGAGTTAGAAAAGGATTTGTGAGATTGTGGGCATGGGGATTTGAAGGTGATGGTGCTGGATTTACGGTTTCAGAGTTTGTTGGAAAGGTTTGAGAAAGTTCGTGGTGAGTTTGATAGCAGCTTCAATTTTTTTGGTAAGCTCTTCGGTTTCTCAGCTCTCACTCTAATCTCTCTGTTTTCATGGTCCTGTGAGGTTTTTTGATTGAAGGTTGTTTTGATTTTGCAGATGGATTGTTTTTGGTTTAGTGTTGGTGATGATTTTTTTTGTTTGCGGATTGAGGGTGTGTATTGGAGAGGAAAGGGAATCAAAGGTTTTTGTATTGTGTCTTGGGTTGGCTTGAAGGTGGTTCGATTTTAAGGTTGGAGGAGAGGTATATGGAAGGTTTACGGAGATATGATGAAGGTAATGGTGGGAGAGAGGTCAATGGTGGTTGATGAGGTTTTGTTGTTGATTTATGTCAGTTTTCGGCTCTATTGTTGTTTACATGTGGATACAATCTTTCTGTTTCTTGTTGTTGTGCAGTTGCGTAACAGAGGAAGGAGGGCGGCTTGGTGTATGTTGTTTGTTCTGTTTTTTTTTTGTGGCTGCCTGAAGAATTTCTTTGTTTTGGTTTTTTCTAATATGTGGTTGTATGTTCGGATTTATGCAGGGTCTGAAGGATGTAGGTGATGTTGTAGAGGAATGGTGTTGAAAGATGTGTGTATATGAATTCTGAGTTTTGTGGTGAGTTAGTGATGGTGTTTGTTGTTGTTGGATTTGGTTTTAAGTTTTCTTTTTTTTGAAGTTTTTTAATATTAAGTTTTGCTCTTTGTGTGTGCAGGTTTGAAATTGAAATAAAGCTGAAAAAGAAACCTAACTATGAACAAATGCTAAAAAGAGGTGAAGAGAAAAAAAAGATATTACCGACCCGAAAGTTATCGGGGTGAAGGATTCACAGATGGTAAGCTCCACTTATACACTTCCTCCTTCTTCTATGCAGCTTCTCCTCTCCCCCTTTGCTGTTGTGTTTATATGGCTGATTTGGGGCTGTCTCAGTTGGGGTTTTGGGGCTGTTTTATGTGATTTTTTGGTGCTGAATTTTGTGTGATTTATGGCTGTTTGGTGGGCTGTTTGATGGTGAGTTATATGGCTGTTCTCAGTTGTGTTGAAGGCTGCTTTTGAGTAACAGTGGCTGATTTTTCTAATGTAACAGTGGCTGATTTTTTTGGCTGATCACTTCTCTCCCTTTTGAATAAACAACAACAGGTTCTTATAGGAAAGATTTAGGGTTTCTTGGTTTGAATCTGTACCTTATTGCTTGTTGATGAAGGGTTGGGTTAGGGGGAACATTTCTGAATTTTGCAGCAGTAGTGGGAGGCTATAGCAGGTTGTTTTGTGTGCTGTCAACTGCTGTCCTGTTTTTTTTGTGGCTGTTTTTCTGTCTGTTAGTGCCATGTCTTGCTGATTTTACTATGTATATTGACACTTTGTTATGAGAAAAAAAAAGCTTATAATATGTAAAAAAAGAATTAACATGAATGCTGAATTTTTAATGGTATGTTTGAATGAAATAGAAATTGAAATGGGGCTGCTTTGAACTAAACATGAGGTTTGAAAAGATGATACTTGAAATTGACTCTTTGAATGTGAATGTGAATTATGATAACTCCGTGTATGATTAATATGAAGTAATTGTATGAATGATATGAATGTTTGGATGAATTACTATGAGACTTGAATGTGATGGATTACGGTTTGGATTGAAGTGTGATTATGGATGATTATGGTTATGTATATGGATGCTTAATTATGATTATGTTTGAAACTTGAATGGAAATGGATTATAATGAATGTAACAATGATTTGAATTGAGTTGAAATGTGAGTGATGACTTAAAATGTGAATGCTAACCTATCTTTTTTGTTTTCAAATTTTCATGTGAAGATGCATGGAGTTGGCATGGAGATGGAGATTTGGTGATGATGCTAATGAAGTGGAAGAACTTGGAGTTGAAGAAAAGGCTTCAATCATGAAGTGGTGCAAATGATTCATCAAAACAACTTAGATTTAAATTTGATTTTCCTTATCTTGTAAATGTTTTAGGCTTAGAAACCAAGTAACATTAGAAATTTGATATTGGCATGAATTTGGAATACATTTGGATATGGAATTCAAAAATTAGAAATTTGTTTTTACTATGAAAGGTACATGAATTTACAAATGCAAATGATGCTTTGAAATGAGAAAAGGGAAAAGAAATAGAATGAAATTGTCACCTTAGTTTGAGTTTTTTTTTTGAAATAAACAAAATTGAATTAAAATTGAATGGAAATTTGAAACAAAGTTGGAAAAGGACTTGAAGTTTAGAAAAGGAGTTTGAATTGAGAATTTGTTTTTGAAACTTGAAATTGAAAAATGAAATTGGAGAAATGAATTTAAAATAAAATTGGACTTGAACTTAAATTAAAATAGAAAATTATAATAGAATAGAAACACACCTTTTTTTTTAAAAAAATAAATAAAAAATAAAAATAAAAATTAGAAGTAGAAATTGAGATAAAGACTAAAAATCAATTTAACAAGGAGAACTCGAAAATGAGTTAGAATTTAAATTTGAAATGGGTGTATATGAAGAGAAAGAATAGTGAATAACTAAAAAAACTAGTATTTGAAATAAGAATAAAAAATTCTAAAACAAGAGATTAACAAAAGAGAAAAAAGAAATAGACTAGAAAATAAAAGGTAAGAAATAAAAGTTAGAAGTGAGAAATATAAATTAAATTTAAAATGGAAGCTTGGAAGTGAAAAGAAATAAAGATAAATAAATAAATAGCTCGAAAATGAGCTGAAAGCAACAGAAAAATAAATCTCGGAATTCTCTGCTAAATGCGATGAATGTATGATGCGAGCAGTTAGGGGTAAAATTTGGGGTGTGACACACTTCTTCACAAAAGCAACAAAAACACTTAATAAAGTTCAACAAGTCAGTGAACTGAAGCCCTAATCCTAGGAAACCAGTCTTGGATAAATTCTCCTTGATGGGTATGCTTGTTCTATTATTCCATCTTGGAATGTAGAGTCAAGTGTACATTCCACGGAAAAGAGTTTGAATTCACTTCCTTGTGCCAAATTCATATAAAAACTCTTAAAAGCCAAAAACAAACAATAAGCGACTATCCTGCGGGAACTTCTTTTCTCATCTCATTCATTCACAACGCGAACTCGCGACGACTTGTCACACATGCAAGACGGTAAACGCACTCGTACCAGACGAGCCTGCAACACCTGAGCATAGACATACGCAGTTCCATCTATAAAAAACACAAACAAATAGTTCCCGCCTAGGTTAGGCGAACT
The DNA here is from genome assembly GCA_963966055.1 of Lathyrus aphaca. Lineage (NCBI taxonomy): Eukaryota > Viridiplantae > Streptophyta > Magnoliopsida > Fabales > Fabaceae > Lathyrus > Lathyrus aphaca. The sequence continues at coordinate 214,247,366 of OZ014521.1, forward strand.
ACGACGTCTCTGATCCTCATTATCCCGATGAGGTACGTAGGCAGCGGGGTAGGGCCCGTTCGAGCACATTCTTTATTTTCCCTACATTTCCCCCTTTCTTTCCATTTTCTTATTTCAGTTCCTTTCTCATTTCCATTCCATTCCATATAGCCATTATTTCATTTCAGCAGCATATTATTTCTCACCCTTTGAAACAAACAAGCAAGCGTGGATCCCGTCGGGTACGACGGACGATCTGGGGTGCTAATACCTTCCCAGTTCGTAACCGACTCCCGAACTCAGATCTTTGGTTCGCAAGGCCTTGTCCTTTCCTTCTTCATCAGGTTTGTGCAACATTACCTTTCCCATTCATTCGGGATAAAAATGTCTGGCTGGCGACTCTACCTTTTCCGCGCCACTTTCGCGTTTGTACTAGGATGAAAATCCCGGGAGCGACAAAGGTATCCGGCTTGGCACTTGGTTTTGACCTTTCCTGACCCCGAGGAAGATGCTTTGATGTTGCTCGAAAGAGGGAGAGACTTAAATGAAACAAACTGGCAGATATATTACAAACGGGGAATAATACATATATTGTTTCTTACAATACATGCCCCTGAGGGGTCAAAATACAACAAAAAAAGAAAAGTACATGAAATGGAAGAAACAACAAGCAAAAGTCAGACACCAAGACCAAACTCATCCTCCTTAACCTCCTTCAGAAGTGCTTTAGTTACCGGATCAGCTGGACGCTCTGTGAGGTTCCTGATAAGGAGATTCCTGGTGGCAATAGCAGTGGTTAGCTTCTTGTGTCTGCCCTGGTCCTTTGACCTCTTCACACCAGCCCTAAGCTTCAATTCTAAGATCTCCTTCTGGGCTGCTAGCAGGGCTTCCTGTTGCTCCTTTGCATTAGCCTCCAACTGCTCAATCTTGTCCTGAGTTCTCTTATCTTCCTGAGTGCGAGCTTCAGTGATCCTGACCCACCTAGCTTGACTTTCTTTCAGATAGAGATCAGTTCTGGCCTTCTGAAACTGGGCCTCTTTACAGGCATTCTTCAAAATTTGCTCTCCTGCTCTCGATTTCTTGATATAGTCCTCTGATTTCTCAATCCTGGCTAGATGCTCCACCTTTAGCTTTTCTAACCTCTCAATGTCTAGGCGACCATCACTCCTTTCCCAGAGGGTCTTCTGCAGGGCTTGAGTCAGATTCTCATTCCTCTCTTTCAGTTTCTCAAATTCCTCTAGGCTGACAGTGGCTGGAGGGGTGCTGTGGATGGTCCAGGTGCATCCTCAACGGTGAAAGGCATCCCGGAAATCTGAGCCCTAGCATGAGACCACTCATAATACTGTGCTGAAGCCACATTGTTGCATTTCCCAAGAATGACCACCCCTTTGGTCTGGATATTATCCCAAGCCCAGGATGCTTGTCTGACAACAACCAGATTAGGCTTTACCTCACAATACAATGTTTCAGCCAAGTCTTGCTCTTTAGGAGGGTGAACCAAAGCATAACCCAATTGTCCTTTGAATAGAAAAGGGTTGTAGTTGATGCAACCCTTCACTTCTATCAGAGGTACATTGGGAAATTGTCCACAGCTAGTAATTATGTCCCTGCCTTTGGTGCTCTGGGTACACCATCTGATGTCATCTGAGGTCAAAGCAGTGAGTCTTCTAGCCCAGTTCTTCTGTTGGTGAGGGTTCAAGAAAGCATCAGGATTTGGTAAGTGTTTGAGCAGCCAAGTATGAAACAGAGGAGCACATCATCTCACTAACCTCCCTCTTTGCTTCTCATTTCTTTGGTGAACAGAATAATAGAAGTCTCCCAGCAAGGTGGGCACTGGGTTCCTCAAAAGGAAGAGGTGGATAACATTCTTTCTAATAAACTTGGGCTCATCTGCAAAAAGTATAACCCCATATATACTGAGGGCTAACAATGCACAAACTGCCTTCCATTCTCCCAAGAAGGCCTTCAGGATGGCCTGAGAAGTCAAGAAATCCAAGTGTAGGCCAGGAATTCCAGCCTTTGTAGTCATGTTTTGCTCAATCAAAACATGTTCCAAATACAGTGCCTTTTCCACCTCTTCATTGCTAGGAGAAGCCATTTCTGGGTTGAAGGGGATACCACCCCTGATAGGTACTCCAATTAGTGATGAAAACTCCTCCAACAGAGGTCCCAACTGAAAATCCTGGAAAGTGAAGCATCTCAAAGGAGGATCATAGAGCTGTAGGCAAGTGTGAATCAAACTCCTCTGAGAAGGGTCTAAATCCATAACCATATCCAGGATGCCTCCATAGTGTTCCCTGAATGATGGGATATGGTCTGGAGTAATGAGTGCCTGGACCTGTCTGATGCCAGTCAGCATAGGCTCAAAGAAATGATATGAAATGTTGCTCTTCTTGGGTGCCATGACTGCTGTTGAAGAGCTGAAAGTAACTGCTGATGAAGGCTAACACTGATGGTGGGCCACTGACAGGCTGAGACTGGTGATAACAGTAACTGAAGCAGGCAACTGATGCAGATGGCTGAAGCAGATAGCTGATGAACAAGGGTCTATGCAGGTAACAAGGGTCAAAAACCAAGCCAAATGTGATATGGATACCCTGAAAAACAAATAAGCAAATGTTAAATGATGCAATGATGATGTATGAAAATGATATGCAAGGGTTTGTGATCAAGCTGGATCTGATCAACTGTCTTGATATAAGTCCATGTATGTCTAAGAAGTCTAGATGGAGGTTCAAAAGTCCAGTAACCAGGGTGGGGGACTCAAATAAAGAGTCACATGTCCTGGGTTAAATCACAAGAACTGTCCAAAGTGAAGCAATCTTAAACACAATAAGAAACAGGGTATGATGTGGCCAAGGGTTCCTGCAAACCTGTAAACAGCCCAACCCCCTCACAGGTGATGTTCTAAAACAAGGATCCTCAGACTTGGATCGGTTATGAGAAGTGTAAACACTTCTAACCCGGAGGTACATTGTTTACAATAACCATAAAAGATCCTCCTCTAATTCACCTCAGTTTCTGAAGGTCATAGTAAAGGTCATCCAGACTTAGCAGGCTTCCCAGATAGCCCTAGCACTACAGGAGATCTGTAGCACAGAGTTCTCAAGAAGAAACCCATATCTGAACCGTGTTTCATATTCCCGCACCAGACCGAAATGGAATGGGAAAGAACATGAACCACTCTAGCCTAGGTGTCACTCAGGTCCCAGGTATAGGACCTTAAACTCTCAATAGAAACCCCACCCATCAAGACAAAAAACAGATCCAGCCTGAACAGTATGACAGTACGATGCATATAAAGCTATAAAGAAAGCAGTAAACAAAACTGTACATAAAGCAATAAAAGCAACTATATAAACACAGTTAGCACATAACACCCCAGTAAACACAAATCAAACAAGCGCTAGGAGGAACCCACAAAAAGAACCAGAAGCCCTGGTTACAGTATAAGGGTCCCCAGCAGAGTCGCCAAGCTGTCGTTCCCACCAAAATGACACAGGGCCAAGACGGGTACAGACGCGAATGGTCGGCGAAAGAGGAATGTGAGAACACACAGGAGTGAACTCACAAGAGAAGAAAAGAGTCGCCAGCTAGGCATTTTTATCCCGGAGGAAAGGCAATGCTGCATAGACCTAGAAAGATACGGATAAGACGGTTGCGAACCAGAGAGACTGAGAAAGGGGGTTGGTTACAACCTGGGAAGGTATTAGCACCCAGATTGTCCGCCGTACTCGACGGGATCCACGCTTAAAAGATTTGTGTTTTAAAGGGGTAGTGTCAGTGCAATCTGTGTATAAAGAGCTGGAAAAGGATGTACAGGTGTCAGTGTAAAAGAAGTGTGAAGTGTATAAATGAAGTGTCAGTGTGAGAACAAGAGTGAAATGCTCAAGATTATGAGGCTAAAGAATGATACAGGAAGAGGGGGAATATACAGAGACTTTTGTTCGATAACTGTTAAGTTATGCCTACGTATCCTCTCGTGCAATGAGGAAGTCAGAACACCGTAGTTCGACCCAAAGAGACTGAAGGATGAATTGACTTGTGAACTGCTTACTTGTCAATGCTCAAGTGTATGACCTGTCTGGCTCAGGTGCAAACTGTCTTGCATTAGACGGAAGAAGCGAGTTCTCGTTTGTGAGTGAAGATGATGAAAAAAGAATCCCGAAAGAGATGATTATTGTTTGTTTTTGTGTTTTCAATCTTTTATTGCTTCTGAAAGTTTGGCATAAATTAATGAGCTTAAGCCTGAACCAATGGGTTAGTAAACTCATCACATCTTCCCTCTGATTAGGGGTAATGAGAATACCTTAAGTGTGAAGTCAGCATCTCACATTTAATCACCATGGTGTAGGATTAAGATCATTAACCTACTTGTGATTATTTAGATATTTTTGGTGTTTTTGTTTAGTGTTAAGTAATGAGATTAAGCCATAATCAGGGATTAAACAGACTCATTACACCATCCTAATAGAAGGAAATTAGATGAGAATGTTTAAGCTGAGGAAGACTCCTCAACTTAATCCATGGTTAGGGATTAACCTCATGACAAAACAATGCCTTTATTAAATGGATTTTAGTTAATGATAAGATGAAGAAGTGAGTTTTATGGTTTGTAAGACAACTTGAGGGGGACTTGTCCATTAAAACTAGGGTTAGTCCTTCTTAACCAATTAAGGAAGAAATAGAACCCTAATGCAAGGCCCAAGTTACAAGCTTGATGTCTTGATGATTATTAAGTGGATTGATTAAAGGGGTTAAACACAGTAAGGGTTTAACACTTAGGATTAAAGTTATACACTCCATCCTAATAGAAGGATGCATGCATAAGCTTAATCACAAAGCCTTAAAGCCTTTAGGGTTTAGTCCCTGATTATGAGATGAGGAGAGAAGACTCAAGGAGACACAAAGGTAAAACTAAGTGGGGGACTAATCAAACCCTAATTATTGTCATGCTTGGTGGTTCCTAGGGTTTGTGAGGTTTAAGAAAGAAATCTTCAAAGGCCACCAAGGAGGGAAGCAGATGAAAGGAGCAAAGAGAAAGGAGAAGCAAAACAACTTGCTTCATTCAAGAAGTCAAGTTGCTTGAAGAAAGAAGGTAAGAAGAAGAAGAAAGAGCAAGCTCAATCTCAAACACAAGACAAAATGCAGCAATGATGCATAAGAGAGATGAAAAGAGATTGTGAGAAGTGAAGGCAAATTCACTTCTCAAACAACTTACCACCTGAAAAGTTAGTGAAAGAAATGCAATGCAATGCAAAATGAGATGAAATGGGATGATGCAAACCAAAACCAGAAGCATGAGTATGATGCTAATGATTCTAAGAGATGATGTACATGTGAGGCAAGGCATGAGAATGATCATACAAACATATGGATGCAAATGAAGCATTCTTAGAACCATCAACATACATGAAAAGTTATGAAATGCAAATGACATACAACATGGCAAATGGATGATGCAATGATCAAACATGATCCTAATATTTCTTAAGATGTATCATGAATCAAATGAATGCAAAAAATGTTATGGCAAGTCATGGTATGCAAGCAAATGTAAGATGAATGCAAAAGGAAGCCCAAATTAGGGTTTATGAACAATGCACCAAACAAAATTCAAAACCAGAAGCAATCGTCATGATAAAAATTTGAAAATGCACTCAAAGTAACCCTAACTCTATGCAAACTCACTGCCCAAAGGAGAGGATCCAATTCTTAACCTAGTGAGGGTTATGAATTTCTTAAGATTTCTAGGGTTTTAAGACACCTTGTCAAGAAAAATGTCAAACAAATAGGAAATGCAAGATCAATTCATGCCAATTTAATCCTATAAACTACATGATATGCAAGATGTAATGCAAAAAGAATCAAAGTCCAACTCTTAAAGACTAGGCAGAAATGAATTTTTGAAGATTGGATCAAAATAATGCCTTGAAATGAAATTAATTCCATGGAAAATTGTCAAAGGACATCAAGATCAAAAAATAAATTTAGTTTGAGAGTTGGAAAATGTTTCTAAATAATTTTAAATGTTTCATGAATTTTTTTGTAATTTTTAAATACCTAAAAGTATTTTTAATTAATTAATTCTCATTAATTAATTAAAAATAAACTTTTAAATGATTTAAAAATAAATTTTAATGCAAAAAATAAAAATAAAAATGTTTTTGGTTTCTGAAAATTAATAAAAACTTTGACAAAAAATTTCAGAATTCAAAATCATTTAAAATCTGGACGGCCAGCATTCAAAATCTCCTAATTATGATTAAACCCTAATTAAATGCCCTAATGACTTTCAGATGACCGGAACAGTGTTCCGGTCATCTTCTCCGGCAAGGTGAAATCACTATCTCTCTCTACACGCAATGAAAATGAAATCTAATTGCCCAGAATCCATCCCCATTCAACACTGAATCAAAACCCCCAAACAAACATCATTTTTCATCCATTAATCAAGCAAATCGAAGCAAAACACATTTAGGGCAAAAAGTTTCAGACAGCTCATACATGCTCAATATTCCACCATTTTCATTTTTAAACATATCATGATGATCAGTATAACATATAGAATCAATTTATAACAAGTAAAATGAGTTCTGGAAAATTTGCTCTTGATGGATACCTGAACTGAAGTCCTTCGAACAGGAGCTTTCTGACCCTTTCTCCTATGCAAACTCACTCCTTTGGTCCCCCTGAGCTCAATGGAATGCTTCACAACTCTTGTTGATGGCTGGTTTGAGAGATGGCAGAAGTTCTGTTCAAGGGAGGGTGGTGATCGTGTTTTTGTTTCAGTGGTTTTCAGGCTATGGGGATGAGTGGTTTTTGATCAGTGAAGCATGCTGAGTTTGTTTGTGAAGTTTGTTTGTGTGTTTGAGGCTTGTGCTGAGTGTTTCGAATGCTTTTGCAAGTTGGAGCAAAAAGTGATAACTATGGCTTGGGTGTGTTTCAGCTTGGAGTGAGTGGTGTGTTATGCTGGCTTTGGTCCATGTATCAAAAGGTGATAGGTCAGAGAGTTGTTGGTGGCCTATGGTGATTGGTATGGGTCTTTGGCCAAAATGTCAAACTTTGTGTAAGAGAAGCATGGGCTCATAGCTAGCCAAGGACAAATGGGGTGTCCTGCGCAGCAAGAAGTGTGGAGAGCCCTAGGATTGGTCATGAAGTCAGCAAGCAAGTGGATTCATCTTTGAGTGAGGTTTTGCAACTTGCTTCATTCTTGGCCCTTTTGAAATTTCTTGTTCCACAAGTCACAAAAATGAGCAAACTCTTGGTGAATTCTGATCTTTAGGCATTGGCTCATGTTTGTATGAAGATTAGAAGTCCATTTGATAGCACAATTTGCCTTGGCAAGTGATTTTGCAATTTTGCTTCTTTGGTAGAAAACTTCAAATTTTGTGATTTTAGCCAACTTTGACAAGCCATAACTTTTGATCCAAAATGAATTAGGTCATGTTCTTGTACTTTTTGAAAAGGGAATGATCCATTCTACAACTTTAATTACCAAAGTTTTTCCATTTGAAGCATTTTTGAATCAAAAAGCAAGGGTTGAAAAAGTTTCCCAAAATGGCAATTTTCAATATAAGTCAACTTTCCCAAAAAGTCAACTTTGCAAATGACTTGAAATATTCAAATTTTGTGAACTTCTAACATCTTCTATGATCAAATAAAGATCATACATAATCAAAATGATGATGAACACCCTTTGGTTGGGTCATTGGGGGCCTCAGATGCCCTGATTTTGCACTGACTTGCTTAAAAAGTCAACTCTTGATCAGATGACTTCCCCATGGAATTTATTCATGAAAATTGATATGCATGATCCCTATACCATATAGAGACCAATAGAAACAAGAATGACCAAAAAATTTGGAGTTATGGCCTCTGAAACCAAAACCCTAATTTTAGGTCATCTGTGTAGTCAAACCTGGCTCTGCCTCCATGCCATTCTCAGTTCTTGTGATTTTTTGACATTCTTGACTTTGAGAGGATATAATATGATGCTTGAACATACATGGACCCCTTTGAAGTGATTGATGACCTTTGGAGTGGCTCAAGTGGCTCTTGGATTGCTCAGATCACAAACCCTAGATGCAGATGACTTTGAATCTATGCAGTGGATCAAAAATGTAATATGAGATGCTATGATTGAGTTTATGCATATGAAATGATCACAAGCCATGGTGTGAATGGGTGAGGGCAAATTTGGGGTGTTTACAACAGGGGCTTCAAGGGAATGGTACTCTCACTTGACTAGAGCGACCATCAGATGTTGGAAGGACCTGGCTGAGGCCTTCATCCGACAGTACCAATATAACCTGGACATGGCTCCTAACAGGACCCTCCTGATGGGAATGTTCCATTCATCCAGAGAAAGCTTCCGGGAATACGCCCAGAGGTGGAGACAGCTTGCTGCTGCTGTCCAACCACCCATGTCAGAAAGGGAAATGGCCGACATGTTTATGAATACCCTTCAAGGGACATACATTGATAGGCTAGCTGCCTTTTCTTCCACCAGCTTCGCTGATGTAGTCATAGTTGGAGAAAGAATTGAGAGCCTTCTAAATATGGGTAAGATTTCCGATAATGGAGTGAGCTCGTCCAGCAACCCCAGAAAGCCTTTTGTGGGGCCTAGAAGAACCAGTGAGACTAATGCTATCCATGCCAGCAGGGGCAGACCCCAGTATGTTCATAGGTCAGTGGCAGCTGTCACTATTCCCGCTCCAATTCCTCAACAACCAGCATACCAACCACAACAACAACCCCACTACCAGCAACAAGTTCAGTATCCACCTCAGAGAAACTATAACAACAACAACACCAGCAACAACAATCAGCAGAGACCTTTTCAACAGAGACCATCTCAGGCCAACAGGGTGATTGATCCGATCCCTATGCCTTATGCCGCTTTATTGCCACAACTCCTGAAACTCAACCTGGTTGAGCTAAGGACGTTGGCACCTCTAGATCCTGCCAGTCTGCCCAGAAATTATGACGCCAACGCCATATGTGCTTTTCACTCCAACGCACCTGGCCACAGTACAGAGAAATGCAGAGCTTTACACATGAAAGTGCAGGATCTAGTGGATTCCAAAGCTTTAAACTTTGCACCCCCGCCAAATGTCAGCAAGAACCCCATGCCCAACCACGGAGGACCAAGAATTAATGCTATTGAGGAAGATAAGCCGTCTTTCTTAATAACCAGTGTTGGGCAAATTCGGACGCCTCTGGTAGAAATCAAAGCTCAGCTCCTAGAATGCCAGATGTTCCCCGGGTGTGAGCTCGGTTGTGCTTATTGCAACATTTCGGTAAACGGGTGTGATAACCTGAGAAGCGACATAAATGGTCTTATCCAGAGTGGTTTGCTTCAAATCACAACATCAACACCTACAAATCCAGCAATCTCCTTAACAACAATTCCTGAGTCTTCTACAACTGCAACAACAATTATTCCAAACAACTCTTCAATCTCATCAACAAATGCTTCATCTGTCACTTCAACGAACCAAATATCAACAACCATCTCTTCTACAACTTTAACACCCATCCAGTCAACAGTGCCTCCTACAACATCAACAGCAATTAATGAAAGTGTCTCAACGGTTACAATATACTATGATCCTGCAAATGTTCCTGCCAACAACTCACAAAATGCTACTCCTGTCAGAGCACCAGTTACCATATACTATGATCCACACACTATCGTGGTCCCTTCTGCAGCTGCTATCAGTCCAGTCACTATCACAGTGCCTGGGCCAGTTCCTTATGAAAGCAATAATGCCATCCCTTGGCATTACGGCTCAGATCTATACTGCGAGAGGCAAAAAATCACTTTAGAATCATCAACTTCTTCACCTCAGATAGACAATGTGGGGGGAGGCGGAGGCTTCACTCGAAGCGGACGTCTCTTTGCCCCGCAAATTCCAAGACCCATTGCTGAAGCAGAAGCTACTGCCAAGGCAAAAAGGAAGAACATGGTGCAAGAAGAACAAGTTGCTAAAGAAGCTTTAAAGACCCCTTTTGATCAAGAGGTTGATGAATTCATGAGAATCATAAAGAAAAGTGATTACAAGATAGTAGACCAGCTTCACCAGACACCTTCCAAAATCTCCATTTTATCATTGCTAATGTGCTACGAGGCTCATCGGAACGCACTATTAAAAGTCTTGCACGCAGCTTATGTGCCAGAGGAGATTACCGTCAATCAGTTAGAGGCTATGGTTGGAAATGTCAACGCTAGTCATGGACTGGGATTTACCAACACTGATTTGACAACGGAAGGTCGCAATCACAACAAGGCTTTGCACATTACCTTGGAGTGTAAGGGTGCAGTTCTTTCGCACGTATTGGTAGACACGGGGTCATCGCTCAATGTCCTACCCAAGAAAGCCCTTGTGAAGCTGGAGCATGATGGATTGGCATTACGCCCAAGCAAATTGGTAGTGAGAGCCTTTGACGGTTCTAAAAGATCAGTTCTAGGGGAGATAGAGTTGCCTATAATGATTGGCCCACAGGTTTTCAAAACGACCTTCTTTGTGATGGATATACAGCCTGCCTTCAGCTGTCTATTGGGTAGACCATGGATACACGCCGCTGGCGCCGTGACGTCAACCCTTCACCAGAAGTTAAAATTTGAGTGGGAGGGCCAAGTCGTTACCATTTGTGGGGAAGAAGATATCTTTGTTAGCCATCTGGCTACATACAAATACATTGAGATGGATGGAGAGATCCATGAAACTATGAGTCAAGGGTTTGAGGCCTTGAACATAAATGAAGCATCCGTTGTACCTGGAACCTCAATGACATCTTATCAGCAAGCCAGGAAGGTTGTTGAAGAGGGGACTGCCCAAGGCTGGGGCAAGTTGCTGCCTGTAGAGAAGAAGGAGGACAGATTTGGGTTGGGTTACAAACCAACTCAACAAGATCAAGCAGAGGCTGCTAAGAAGCCCAATTTTGTCAGCGGGGGGATGCTCACCCTGGATGCAGTGAACAACTTGGAAGACGAGGATGAAAGCGACCGTAACCTGGAGAGCTGGATACGTCCAAGGATCCCGGGGAGCCAAGTCCTTAACTGGTCTTCCCAGGAAATTATAAGGGTTACTCCTGCAGAGTAATTATTATTTCCTGTATTTTTAAAGCATGCATCAAGTCTTGCATCTTGCCCAAGATGACAAGACTCATTTTGTAATCGGGCCATCTGTAATTTTGTGCAAATAGATCAATCAATGAATATCGGACATCTTTTGCAAATGAGTCTTTTTTCTTTTCCGCTCATTGTTTTTCCATTTTCTTTTGTACAAAAATAAAATGGCAATGTTTTCAAAATGATAACTTCGTTTCACTCTTTCTAAACAAGATTAAAATCAATCACTAAAATGAACAATCTGAACCCTTGCAGAGAGTGCCTTTCAGACCGCACCGACAACAGCACGGCTATGACTTCGTATGACTTTGACAATCCAATCAATCAAGCTGATGAAAGGGTTGAAGAAGATTATGAGCTTCCTGAAGAGCTAGCCAGGTTGTTAAGGCAAGAGGAGAAGATTATCACTCCTCATCAGGAGGAGGTCGAAACGATTAATCTTGGTACAGACGAAGATGTGAAAGAAGTTAAAATCGGGGTCTGCTTACAAGACTCAGTGAAAGAACAACTGATTGACCTGCTTCGTGAATATGTGGATGTGTTTGCTTGGTCTTATCAGGATATGCCAGGGTAGGACACCGATATTGTTATGCACAAGCTGCCTTTAAGAGAAGATTACCCGCCGGTTAAACAGAAACTGCGCCGTACTCGCCCAGACATGGCAATGAAAATCAAAGAAGAGGTACAAAAGCAGTGGGACGCCGGGTTCCTTGCTGTGACTAGCTATCCATCGTGGGTTGCTAATATAGTACCTGTGCCTAAGAAAGACGGCAAAGTAAGCATGTGTGTTGACTACAGGGATCTGAACAGATCCAGCCCGAAAGATGACTTCCCATTACCTCACATCGATGTATTGGTGGATAATACGGCTCAGTTCTCGGTATTCTCCTTCATGGACGGGTTTTCAAGGTACAATTAGATCAAAATGTCACTTGAAGACATGGAGAAGACAACTTTCATCACACCCTGGGGCACGTTCTGTTAAGGTGATGCCATTCGGACTGAAGAATGCTGGTGCAACATATCAACAGGCTATGGTGACATTGTTCCACGATATGATCCATAAAGAAATCGAATGTTATGTGGATGACATGATTGCCAAGTCCCTCACCGAAGAAGACCACCTGGTAAATCTGCTGAAGCTATTCAAACGTCTGAGGAAGTACCAGCTAAAGTTAAACCCCAACAAATGCACATTCGGGGTGCGATCCGGTAAGCTGCTGGGATTTATTGTAAGTGAGAAAGGGATTCAAGTTGACCCTGATAAAGTCAAAGCTATTCAAGAAATGCCTGCACCGAAGACAGAAAAAGAAGTTCGAGGGTTCTTAGGTCGATTGAACTACATTTCACGGTTCATATCTCACCTTACAGCAACCTGTGAACCTTTGTTCAAACTGCTAAGAAAAGAACAAATGGTCAGGTGGAACGAAGACTGCCAGAAGGCTTTTGACAAGATCAAGGAATACTTACAAGAGCCTCCAATCCTTATGCCTCCAGTTGAAGGAAGACCTCTAATCATGTACTTGACAGTATTAGAAGAGTCAATGGGGTGTGTGTTGGGCCAGCACGACGAGTCTGGTCGAAAAGAGTATGCAATATACTACCTAAGCAAAAAGTTTACCGACTGTGAACAGCGTTATTCACTGCTCGAGAAAACTTGTTGTGCTTTAGCGTGGGCTGCTCGCCGACTGAGACAGTATATCTTGACCCACACTACCTTATTGATCTCAAAGATGGACCCAGTAAGGTATATTTTTGAGAAGCCAGCGCTTACCGGACGGGTTGCAAGATGGCAAATGATCCTCACAGAATATGACATCCAGTACACGTCTCAGAAAGCCATCAAGGGCAGTGTATTGTCTGATTATCTTGCTGAGCAACCCATCGATGATTACCAGCCTATGAGATTTGACTTCCCTGATGAAGACATCATGTTCATAAAAGCAAAAGATCATGAAGAGCCTGTTCACACTGAAGGGCCCGACCCAGAGGAAGAATGGACTATGATGTTTGACGGGGCTGTTAATATGAATGGTCGTGGTGTTGGTGCAGTACTCATTACACCTAAGGGACTTCACATGCCTTTCTCGGCAAAACTCACCTTTAACTGCACTAACAACGAAGCTGAATACGAAGCTTGCATTATGGGTCTTGAGGAAGCCATTGACCTCAGGATCAAGACTTTGACTGTGTTCGGGGATTCAGCTTTGGTAATCAACCAAACCAATGGAAAATGGTACACACACCAGGATCATCTAATACCTTACAGGGATTATACAAGGAGGTTATTGACTTTCTTCACAACAGTCAAACTTGAGTATATCCCTCGGGGCGAGAATCAATTTGCTGATGCTCTTGCCACCATTTCATCCATGATCAAAGTTCAAGCGGCCAACTTTGTACCTCAGATTTCAGTGTCCAGACTTGACAGACCAGCATATGTATTCTCAGCAGATGTTGTTAAAGATGATAAGCCTTGGTTCCACGACATTAAATGCTTCTTGGAAGATCAAACATACCCACCTGGGGCATCTTCCAATGATAAGAAGACATTAAGAAGGCTTGTTGGTAGTTTCTTCCTGAATGCTGATGGTTCCCTGTATAAGAGAAACTTTGATATGGTACTCCTCAGATGCGTTGATAGGACAGAAGCAGATTTGTTAATGCACGAGGTGCACGAAGGATCCTTTTGTACCCATGCAGGAGGGCATGCCATGGCTACAAAGTTGCTAAGATCAGGTTATTACTGGATCATGATGGATGCCGACTGTTGTGCCTATGCCAGAAAATGCCATAAATGCTAGATCTATGCGGATAAAGTGCATGTGCCTCCGAATCCTCTGAATGTGATGTCTTCACCCTGGCCCTTTGCCATGTGGGGCATTGATATGATTGGCAAGATTGAACCAACTGCTTCGAATGGCCACAGATTCATCCTGGTTGCCATTGACTATTTTACCAAATGGGTTGAAGCAGCTTCCTATGCAAATGTTACAAGGCAAGTGGTAGCCCGATTTCTGAAGAGAGACATCATCTGTCGGTATGGAATTCCCGAGCGAATTATTACTGATAATGGTTCCAACTTAAACAACAAAATGATGGCAGAGTTATGCCGGGACTTCAAGATCCAACACCACAATTCTTCTCCTTACAGGCCAAAGATGAATGGCGCTGTTGAGGCAGCTAATAAGAATATCAAGAAGATTGTGCAGAAGATGGTAGTCACTTACAAAGACTGGCATGAGATGCTACCATTTGCCTTGCATGGGTATCGTACGTCAATCAGGACATCCACTGGGGCAACACTGTATCAGCTCGTGTATGGTATGGAAGCAGTCCTACCTGTTGAAGTTGAATTACCCTCCCTACGAGTACTGATGGATGTTAAGCTGAACGAAGCAGAGTGGGTCCGATCCCGATACGAACAACTGAGTCTGATTGAAGAGAAAAGATTGGCTGCAATCTGTCATGGGCAGCTGTACCAGAAAAGAATGAAGAAAGCTTTCGATCAGAAAGTCAGGCTCCGAGAATACCAAGTAGGATATCTTGTGCTGAAAAGAATCCTCCCTCCTCATACAGACCACAGGGGCAAATGGACTCCAAACTATGAAGGACCATTCGTAGTGAAGAAAGTTTTCTCTGGTGGAGCACTGATGCTCAACACCATGGATGGTGAAGACTTCCCGTCCCCTGTGAATTCAGATGCAGTTAAAAAATACTTCGCATGAAAATGACCCGCTGGACATAAAAACAGAATGTAAGTCCAGGCAAAAATAGGGCATCCCGGCGAGTCAAAAACAGAATAAAAGACTCGGGCAAAAATAAGGGAAAATAAACAAAAAAAATGTACACCCGCTGAGTTGAAAAGCCGCATTGGACAACTCAGGCAAAAATGGGTATCCCGATGGATTGAAAACCCGAAAGGGCGATCCATGCAAAATAAGGGAATAAGCGAACAACTGCATTCTGAATTCGTCTGTATCACTTACAACTTGGTGAGATTCGAAAGGATCAAGCTTCTTTCAGAATCAGCCTTCTCCATAAAGCAAGACGAGAAGAATGTCAAAAGTCATACAAGTCATAGCAAAGGGAAGCTCCTTGAAGCGTCATCAACATTGCCAACACCTTTTGTTTCTCAATTTGTAACAATCTCCTCATTTTAGGGGATTTGTTTCTTTGACTGTATCTTGCCGATTCAGGGAACATGAATCAATAAAATCAGATTTTTAGTCATGTTTGGTCTCGTACATTTTATTTTCATTTGCAAAATGTCCGATGCCCTTAAGATACTGATTGCATAAATGCAGATTCTCTTCTTCTAAAATACGTGCTTGCAGGAAATATACTTACTCCCGGGAGTGTCTAAACTCCTATGAGGGAACCCGATGAGGGATACCTCGGGATTACTTGTGCATTTCTCCGTCTTTTCTGGATTGCAGGTATTCAAAGCACAGCATGAGACCCGAAAGCTTCATCCCGGTCGGCTGGCAAATCATTATCCACTCAATCTTAGCACCGTAGGTGCTTTCTCCCCGGCCGAGTTGCCATTTACTTCCTCCACAGCAGCCAGGGAACCATCTCCCCCACAGAGCTTCAGCCTCCATCCAGAAGAGTAATGCCCGAAGAACTCACAACAGAGTGAAGGAAGCTTCTACAAGCCCCAGCTGGGTCCCTCATCATCAAGGATAGGTTTATCAATAGCCTATATCACCAAGCAGAGTCCCAAGACAGATCTACCAACGATCTCATCCCCAGCTGGGATGTCCATTTCAAGAAGATCAACCAAAGATCTTCGCAGCATCGGGATCCGAATCTCGAATCGGTATCTTTGCATAGTCATAGCATTCGCATCATATTCTCTCCCACAAAGTGTAGCATTCCGTCTAATACGGAGCATTACGGCAAAAATCAAACATATTGCATAATCATAAGCCATGATCTGAATCAAACACTTGTGAATATTGACAATCCATCAACAGTATACAACAAACTCCCCAAAACTCCCCACCAGAGAGCCAAGGCACCTTCCCTAAGGATACAGATGCTTCCTGACACCCGTCCGTGTCATATCCCCAACAGGAAGCTAAAACATCGGCTTTACACTCGCCAACACAAACACACACTCCTTTTGACACCCGTCCGTGTCATACCCCAGTAGAAAGCCAAAAGCGTCCTCTTTGCACTCATAGATACATCTTTATACAAATTCCCTGACACCCGTCCGTGTCACCTTCCCCAACATAAATACCTGACATCTTTGTAAAGCATATACTTGTTTATATTACACTTTCCCCTTCTGACACTCGTCCGTGTCACTCTCCCAGCAAGTTGAACAATCCTGAACACCACTCATACTTGTTACTCCCGTTTTACTCGTACAGATACTCGTCCGTGTCTTGCATACACCACTTATACATCCTCAGATTCAACACTCATCCGTGTTCTTTGTCAACCGGTTGATACTCGTCCGTATCATCATCTCTGAACACGTGTCAGCGTTTGTTTCTACCCGATACTCGTCCGTATCGTAGTCTTAAGGATGCTCGTCCGCATCTTTAATCCATACACGTGTCAAACACTCATGTATTCTTGAATATAGACACTCGTCTGTGTCTATTATTCCCCAGAAGAGTCCCCTCAGAATCAACACTCGTCCGTGTTCTTTGTCAACCAGTTGATACTCGTCCGTATCATCATCTCTGAACACGTGTCAGTATTTGTTTCTACCTGATACTCGTCCGTATCATGGCCTTAGGGATGCTCGTCCGCATCTTTAATCTATACACAAACATCCAAATACTTATACCTTTTATTTCTTGGATGTAAACACTCGTCCGTGTTTACTATTCCCCAATAGGTCGCCCGCGAAGCTACCTTTTTCTATCTGACATTCGTCCTATGTCATGATAAACATTGAGAGCAGCCGTCCCCTGCTAGGTGATCGTCCTTCACCTCTTGATGATCGTCCTTCATCATGCTCGTCCGATGGCCGTCCCCATCGTTGACCTTTTATCCGGCATTCGTCCTATGTCGTGATTTTTAGCAGCCGTACCCTGCTAGGTGATCGTCCTTCACCTCTTGATGATCGTCCTTCATCATTTTATCCGATGGCCGTCCCCATCGTTGATCTTGTTATCTGACATTCGTCCTATGTCATGATAAACCTTGAGAGCAGTCGTCCCCTGCTAGGTGATCGTCCTTCACCTCTTGATGATCGTCCTTCATCATGCTCGTCCGATGGCCGTCCCCATCGTTTACCTTTTATCCGGAATTCGTCCTATGTCGCGATATTCAAAGCAGCCGTCCCCTGCTAGGTGATCGTCCTTCACCTTTGATGACCGTCCCTCATCATTATATCATTTATTCTTTAACCCGATGGTCGTCCCCGTCGTGGTCCCTTTTCCTTTTCTTGGTGATCGTCCTTCATCAGTTTTAGCCCGATGGTCGTCCCCATCGTTTTTTACATTACTTTATGAACCTGATGGCTGTCCCCATCATTTTTTTACTAATCCCCAGAGAATCTTATAGCTTTACCTGATGGTCGTCCCCATCATAATCTCCCATATCCCCAGCATGTTGGCCGTCCCCATCATTGCTTTATTTCCCGCTCTATCCCCAGCATGTCGGTCGTCCCCGTCATTGCTTTATTTTCCGCTTTATCCCCAACATGTCGGTCGTCCCCGTCATTGCTTTATTTCCCGCATTTTCCCCAGCATGTCGGCCGTCCCCGTCATTGCTCTTTCCCCAGCAGTCGTCCCCTGCTCGACGGTCGTCCTCCGTCGCCCATACTTTACAATATACTTTATTTTCTTTTACAATCTATATCCCTTTTCTTCTTCATTCTGTGAGTGCAAATTTTGGATTGTCTTTGGTATTCAACCACAAGTTATCTTGTTTGCCTGTTAAGCCGTCGCTTACATCCTGCACAGCTAACTCATGCTTGAATAGGGGCAGCTGTAAACACCCCAAATTTGCCCTCACCCATTCACTCCATGGCTTGTGATCATTTCATATGCATAAACTCAATCATAGCATCCCATATCACATTTGTGATTCATTGCATTGTTTCTAAGTCATCTGCATCTTGGGTTTGTGATCTGAGCAATCCAAGAGCTACTTGAGCCACTCCAAAGGTCATCAATCACTTCAAAGGGGTCCATGTATGTTCAAGCATCATATTATATCCTCTCAAAGTCAAGAATGTCAAAAAATCACAAGAACTGAGAATGGCATGGAAGCAGAGCCAGGTTTAACTGCACAGATGACCTAGAATTAGGGTTTTGGTTTCAGAGGCCATAACTCCAAATTTTTTGGTCATTCTTGTTTCTATTGGTCTCTATATGGTATAGGGATCATGCATATCAATTTTCATGAAGAAATTCAATGGGGAAGTCATCTGATCAAGAGTTGACTTTTTGAGCAAGCCAGTGCAAAATCAGGGCATCTGAGGCCCCCAATGACCCAACCAAAGGTTGTTCTTCATCATTTTGATTGTGTATGATCTTTATTTGATCATAGAAGATGTTGGAAGTTCACAAATTTGAAGAATTTCAAGCCATTTGCAAAGTTGACTTTTTGGGAAAGTTGACTTATGATGAAAATTGCCATTTTGGGAAACTTTTTCAACCCTTACTTTTTGATTCAAAAATGCCTCAAATGGAAAAACTTTGGTCATGAAAGTTGTATAATGGATCATTCCCTTTTCAAAAAGTAGAAGAACTTGACCTAATTCATTTTGGATCAAAAGTTATGGCTTGTCAAAGTTGGCCAAAATCACATAATTTGAAGTTTTCTACCAAAGAGGCAAAGTTGCAAAATCACTTGCCAAGGCAAATTGTGCTATCAAATGGACTTCTAATCTTCATACAAACATGAGCCAATGCCTAAAGATCAGAATTCACCAAGAGTTTGCTCATTTTTGTGACTTGTGGAACA
The DNA here is from genome assembly GCA_963966055.1 of Lathyrus aphaca. Taxonomy (NCBI): domain Eukaryota; kingdom Viridiplantae; phylum Streptophyta; class Magnoliopsida; order Fabales; family Fabaceae; genus Lathyrus; species Lathyrus aphaca. Next base: position 214,266,417 of record OZ014521.1, read on the forward strand.
AGAAATTTCAAAAGGGCCAAGAATGAAGCAAGTTGCAAAACCTCACTCAAAGATGAATCCACTTGCTTGATGACTTCATAACCAATCCTAGGGCTCTCCACACTTCTTGCTGCGCAGGACACCCCATTTGTCCTTGGCTAGCTATGAGCCCATGCTTCTCTTACACAAAGTTTGACATTTTGGCCAAAGACCCATACCAATCACCATAGGCCACCAACAACTCTCTGACCTATCACCTTTTGATACATGGACCAAAGCCAGCATAACACACCACTCACTCCAAGCTGAAACAGACCCAAGCCATAGTTATCACTTTTTGCTCCAACTTGCAAAAGCATTCGAAACACTCAGCACAAGCCTCAAACACACAAACAAACTTCACAAACAAACTCAACATGCTTCACTGATCAAAAACCACTCATCACCATAGCCTGAAAGTCACTGAAACAAAAACACGATCACCACCCTCCCTTGAACAGAACTTCTGCCATCTCTCAAACCAGCCATCAACAAGAGTTGTGAAGCATTCCATTGAGCTCAGGGGGACCAAAGGAGTGAGTTTGCATAGGAGAAAGGGTCAGAAAGCTCCTGTTCGAAGGACTTCAGTTCAGGTATCCATCAAGAACAAATTTTCCAGAACTCATTTTACTTGTTATAAATTGATTATATATGTTATCCTGATCATCATGATGTGTTTAAAAATGAAAATGGTGGAATATTGAGTATGTATGAGTTGTCTGAAACTTTCTGCCCTAAATGTGTTTTGCTTCGATTTGCATGATTAATGAATGAAAAATGATTTTTGTTTGGGGGTTTTGATTCAGTGTTGAATGGGGATGGATTCTGGGCAATTAGATTTCATTTTCATTGCGTGTAGAGAGAGATAGTGATTTCACCTTGCCGGAGAAGATGACCGGAACACTGTTCCGGTCATCTGAAAGTCATTAGGGCATTTAATTAGGGTTTAATCATAATTAGGAGATTTTGAATGTTGGCCGTCCAGATGAGCGCCAAGTCAATTCGCGCGCGTGTGAGTTTGAACCTCAGCCTTTGATTCTGTTGACTTTCATATTTTTCAGTTTAAATTCATTTTATTTTCTTTTTATTTCATTTGTTTTCTACATTTTATTTAAAATAGTAAAAATCATTGAAAAATTCTGAAAATTTTTATTCAAGTTTTTATTAATTTTCAGAAATCAAAAACATTTTTATTTTTATTTTTTGCATTAAAATTTATTTTTAAATCATTTAAAAGTTTATTTTTAATTAATTAATGAGAGTTAATTAATTAAAAATACTTTTAGGTATTTAAAAATCACAAAAAAATTCATGAGACATTTAAAATTATTTAGAAACATTGTCCAACTCTCAAACTAAATTTCTTTTTTGATCTTGATGTCCTTTGACAATTTTCCATGGAATTAATTTCATTTCAAGGCATTATTTTGATCCAATCTTCAAAAATTCATTTCTGCCTAGTCTTTAAGAGTTGGACTTTGATTCTTTTTGCATTGCATCTTGTATAGCATGTAGTTTATAGGATTAAATTGGCATGAATTGATCTTGCATTTCCTATTTGTTTGGCATTTTTCTTGACAAGGCACCTTAAAACCCTAGAAATCTTAAGAAATTCATAACTTACACTAGTTTAAGAATTGGGTCCTCTCCTTTGGGCAGTGAGTTTGTGTAGGGTTAGGGTTCCTTTGAGTGAATTTTCAATTTTTTATCATGATGATTGCTTCTGGTTTTGAATTTTGTTTTGTGCATTGTTCATAAACCCTAATTTGGGCTTCCTTTTGCATACCATGACTTGCCATGACATTTTTTGCATTCATTTGATTCATGGTACATCTTAAGACATATTAGGATCATGTTTGATCATTGCATCATCCATTTGCCATGTTGTATGTCATTTTCATTTCATAACTTTTCATGTATGTTCATGGTTCTAAGAATGCTTCATTTGCATCCATATGTTTGTATGATCATTCTCATGCCTTGCCTCATGTTTGCATCATCACTTAGCATCATTAACATCACACATATGCTTCTGGTTTTGATTTGCATCATGTCATTTCATCTCATTTTGCATTGCATTGCATTTCTTTCACTAACTTTTCAGGTGGTAAGTTACTTTGAGAAGTGAATTTGCCTTCACTTCTCACAATCTCTTTTCATCTCTCTTATGCATCATTGCTGCATTTTTTGTATGTGTATTGGATTGAGCTTGATCTTTCTTGTTCATCTTACCTTCTTTCCTCAAGTGACTTGTCTTCTTAATAGAAGCAAGTTACTTTGCCTCTCTTCTTCTCCTTTCATCTTGTTCCTCCTTGGTGGTTCTTTGAAGATTTCTTTCTTAAACCTCACAAACCCTAGGAACAACCAAGCATGACAATAATTAGGGTTTTGATTAGTCCCCCATTTAGCTTTTGCCTTTGTGTCTCTTTGAGTCCTCTCTTCTCACCTCATAATCAGGGACTAAACCCTAAAGGCTTTAAAGCTTTGTGATTAAGCTTATGCCTACATCCTTCTATTAGGATGGAGTGTATAACTTTAATCCTAAGTGTTAAACCCTTAATGTGTTTAAATCCTTTAATCGATTCACCTAATAATCATCAAGACATCAAGCTTGTAACTTGGGCCTTGCATTAGGGTTCTAATTCTTCCTTAATTGGTTAAGAAGGACTAACCCTAGTGTTAATGGACAAGTCCCCCTCAAGTTGTCTTACAAACCATAAAACTCACTTCTTCATCATATCATTAACTAAAATCCACTTAATAAAGGCTTTGTTTTGTCATGAGTTTAATCCTTAACCATGGATTAAGTTGAGGAGTTTTCCTCAGCTTAAACATTCTCATCTATTATCCATCTATTAGGATGGTGTAATGAGTCTGTTTAATCCTTGATTATGGCTTAATCTCATTACTTAACACTAAACAAAAACACCAAAAATATCTAAATAATCACAAGTAGGTTAATGATCTTAATCCTACACCATGGTGATTAAGTGTGAGATGCTGACTTCACACTTAAGGTATTCTCATTACCCCTAATCAGAGGGAAGATGTGATGAGTTTGATAACCCATTGGTTCAGGCTTAAGCTCATTAACTTATGACAAACTTTCAAAAGCAATAAAAGATTGAAAACACAAAAACAAACAATAATCGTCTCCTCCGGGATTCTTTTCTCATCTCATTCACTCATAACCGAGAACTTGCTTCTTCCGTCTAATGCAAGACAGTTTGCACCTGAGCCAGACAGGTCATACACTTGAGCATAGACAAGTAAGCAGTTCACAAGTCAATTTATCTTTCAGTCTCTTTGAGTCGAACTACGGTGTTCTGACTTCCTCATTGCACGAGAGGATACGTAGGCATAACTTAACAGTTATCGAACAAAAGTCTCTGTATATTCCCCCTCTTTCTAGCCTTATTCTTTTAGCCTCATGATCTTGAGCATTTCATTTTTGTTCTTACACTGACACTTCTCTTATACACTTCACTTTTCTTTTACACCGACACTTGCATTCTTTCCAGCTTTGATACACAAATTGCACTGATACTACCCCTTTAAAACACAAATCTTTTAAGCGTGGATCCCGTCAAGTACGGCGGACAATCTGGGTGCTAATACCTTCCCAGGTTGTAACCAACCCCCTTTCCCAGTCTCTCTGGTTCGCGACCGTCTTATCCATGTCTTTTCCTAGGTCTATGCAGCATTACCTTTCCCCCGGGATAAAAATGCCTAGCTGGCGACTCTTTTCTTTTCTTGTGAGTTCACTCCTGTGTGTTCTCACTTCCTCTTTTCGCCGACCGTTCGCGTCTGTACCCCTTCTGACCCGGGTGTCATTTGGTGGGAGCGACACCTGGCATCTTAAGAGTTGAGCTTTGACTTCTGCCAGAGGTGTTCGAATCAGTGCAACACTATCAATCAGTGCAGATGGTTGGTCCTCCTCTATGGCATTAATCCTGGGCCCATAATGACTAGGCATAGGATTTCTGGTAACATTTGGAGGAGGTGCGAAGTTGAGAGCTTTGGAATCGACCAGATCCTGAACCTTCATTTGTAAGGCTCTACACTTCTCAGTATTGTGACCAGGTGCATTGGAATGGAAGGCACACATAGCATTGGCATCATAATTCTTCGGGAGATTGAGAGGATCCGGTGGAGCCAACGTCCTTAACTCAAACAGGTTGAACTTCAGGAGTTGTGGCAGTAGAGCGGCATAAGGCATAGGAATGGGTTCAATCACCCTATTTGATTGAGATGGCCTTTGTTGAAAAGGGCGCTGCTGTTGGTTGTTGTTGTTATTGTGATACGTTCTTTGTTGCGGAAAGTGAGGTTGTTGCTGATAGTGATGTTGTTGTTGTTGTTGAGGAAAAAGTGGTTGTTGTGGAACTGGAGCCGGGATAGTAATGGCTGAGACTGATCTGTGAGAGTATTGGGGTCTGCCCCTGCCTGCATGAATAGCATTTGTTTCACCCGCCCTTCGGGGTCCTGAAAAAGGTTTCCTTGTATTGTTGGAGGAACTTGCACCGTTGTCAGAGATTTTTCCCACCTTCAGAAGACTCTCAATTCTCTCACCAGCTATAACTACATCAGCAAAACTGGTGGAAGAGAAAGCAGCAAGTCTGTCAATATATGTTCCCTGCAAGGTATTCATAAACATGTCCTCCATTTCCCGTTCAGACATGGGTGGCTGGACAGCAGCAGCAAGCTGTCTCCACCTCTGAGCATAATCCCGGAAGCTTTCCCTTGAAGACTGAGACATGCCCATTAGAAGGGTTCTATTGGGAGCCATGTCTAGGTTGTACTGGTATTGACGGATGAAGGCTTCGGCCAAGTCTTTCCAACATCTTATAGTGGCCCTAGTCAGATGTGAATACCATTCTCTTGATGCTCCAGTCAGGCTGTCCTCAAAATAGAACATCCATAACTTCTCGTCCATGGTATAAGCTTTGAGTCTCCCCAAGAAAGACTGCAGATGAGTACGCGGGCAGGAGGTACCATTATATTTTTCAAAGCACGGGGGTTTGAACTTGTGAGGAATCCTCACCCCATCTACCAGCCCCATGTCCATTACGTCAAAGCCTAGAGAATTCTAGGATTCCAAAGACCTCAGCTTCTCAGAAATCTCATCCAGCCTTCGGTCATACACCTCATCCCTAGCCCCAATAACTGTGAACTGCTCTTCCTGAGGATCTTCTTGCAAGATCCTGCCTCCAGCAGTGTTTCCTTGAATATTCCTTGTGACATTAACATCTGGGTTCAGATGGGGCCCAAACTCTGGTGGGTCGATGCGAGGCTGCCCGCATTCATTATTGCTGGTTCGTCCTGTACCAGGGTGGTGTTCTTTAGGGGTTTGCCTTTCCACCAATTCCCTCAGCCTTTCTTGGCTCTGAGCTAAGCCAGTCATCACAGCCATGAACTGGGTCATATGGTTTCTCATCTCAACCCTTTCGTTTGCCATTTGGTTCCTTACTTCATTTAGGTCCTGCTGTACCTGATCCATCTGAATGCCCGGAAGGTTGTTTCGCGTTAGGTACCGGTGAATTCTATTGACAGGGAACAGTCTTCGGCGAGCAATGTTTCCTGAAATACACAACAAAGTGAGAAACAAATAACAAACAAAAACCTACAAAACAAAGAAAATGTTAGTATGCAATGCAGTATGCTTATTTGTCTTCCAAGGGTATCCGGTTTGGTTCTTTGGTTTTGACCTTTCTAGACCTCGAGGAAATGCTTGATGATGTTGAGAGATAAATACCACCAATAAATAAAACAAAACTGATATATTACAAAGGATGAAAATACATAATTTGTGTAGATGTTTAGAATTGGCAGAATTTTTGACCAACAAGAAGTGTTGAATTTAGTTCAGAATGTCACATCAGATGTTGGGACATTATCAAACAGAGTATAAGTAAATGAACTTAATTCAGGATGTCACACCAGATGTTGGGACATTGTATCAGTTAATGAAATAAGTTCAGTTTACAGGATGTTACATCAGATGTTGTGACATTGTATCAGTAAATGAAGTAAGTTCAGTTTTTCAGGATGTCACACCAGATGTTGTGACATCTCAAACCTGCTACCAGAATTAATTAATGACAAATAGAACTGAGTAAATTAAGGAAAGTTATTTGGAATTAATTATGGAAGAATGAAACAGAATAAGGCGCATCTGTAGGGAGCTTTGTTATGTGTCTTCAAAATAATCAGAAGAACTGAATCACCTAGAATCTAGGAAGTAACAAACCCTAATTCAAGGTGGTGGCAGCATGCGTTTTCAGGATTGGATAAACCTACAGAAAGCCCAAAATCCAAACACCTATTTAAGCAACAGAAACTCTCAGAATAGAGTACGAATTTAAGAAGACCAAATGGGGTGTTTTGTGTTTTAATAGCAGGTAGTTTAATTGTACCACTTTATGAGCTTTTAAGCAAAAGTGTATTTGTGTCTTGATTGAAACTGTGAAGTAAGATCAAGCTGTTTTGTTTGAAGTATGACTTCAATTTTATTAAACTTGTAAACAAGATCACTGTGTGATTGAGGGGGAGTGAGTTGGTACTCATATCTAAGTTGTGTCTTAGGTAGAAATTGCATTGTGTAGATATTAAGTGAAAGATTAAACTGGGTGGTTTAAGTCTAGAATTAATATTACTTATAGTGGATTTCCTCCTGGCTTGGTAGCCTCCAGATGTAAGTGTGGTTATACACTGAACTGGGTTAACAAATTCCTGTGTTGTTTAATTTTCCTGCACTTTAAGTTTTTAGTTAAGTATTCAAGTGTTTAAACATCTCATTCGACATCTCATACCTGATCACAGAATTTCAATTGGCATCAGAGCAGGCACCCTGCCTGTTTATACTGGGTGAGATCTAGGGACTGCAAATTCTGGAAACATGGACAAAGATGTAGGATCAGTAAATAGACCACCTATATTGGATGGATCTAATTATGACTACTGGAAGCCAAGAATGGTTGCATTCTTAAGATCACTTGACAATAGGGCCTGGAAAGCAGTCAACAATGGATGGGAGCACCCTGTCCAAGACACCAAAGATGGAGCAAAAGTGTTGAAACCTGAAGAAGAATGGAGTAAGGAGGAAGAAGATTCAGCACTTGGCAACTCCAAGGCCTTAAATGCTTTATTCAATGGCATTGATAGGAACATCTTTAGACTTGTGCATCACTGTGAGCTGGCCAAAGATGTTTGGGACACTCTCAAAACAACTCATGAAGGAACATCAAAGGTGAAGATGTCAAGACTTCAACTTCTCACCACCAAATTTGAAAACTTGAGAATGAAGGAAGATGAGACAATTCATGAATTCTACATGAACATCTTAGAAATAGCCAATACTTCTGGAGCTTTGGGAGAAAAGATGACTGATGAAAAGCTTGTAAGAAAGATTCTCAGATCTTTGCCAAAAAGATTTAACATGAAGGTCACAGCAATAGAAGAAGCTCAAGATATATGCACAATGAAAGTTGAAGAGCTCATTGGTTCCCTTCAAACATTTGAGATGGGAATGAATGACACAATTGTAAAGAAGAACAAAAGCATAGCCTTAGTGTCAAATACTGATAAAGAAGAAGAAAATGATGAATCAGAAACTGAAGAAAATTTATCAGAAAACATTGCTATGCTTGGAAGACAATTCAAAAAGATTCTCAGAAAGATGGAAGACAAGTCCAGACCAAGTGGAAGATACACAAACTCTTCTGAGAACAAAAGACCTTATGATGCTAATAGAAGGTCAAATTATGATGAAAAGATCAGTCAAGAAAAAGGGATTAAATGCCATGGATGTGAAGGATATGGACACATCAGAAATGAATGTCCTACCTATTTAAAAAGGCAAAAGAAAGGTCTCTCTGTAACCTGGTCTGATGATGACTCAGGAGGTGATTCAGAAGAAGAATCAGCTAAGCATATCACTGCTCTAGCTGGATTATGTGAATCTGAAAGTGAATCCAGTGATGGGGAGCTTACTTTTGAAGAACTTGAGCAATCATACAGAGAACTGGTTAAAAGGAGCACTGAAATATGCATGGAAAATATAAAGCAAAAGAAGCAGATTGAAGCACTAAAGGATGAAAAAACAAGTGATCTAGAGATCATTGACACCTTGAAAAGTGAAGTAAGTCTTCTCAACTCCAAGTTGGAGCATGTGTCCAAATCAGTTAGAATGCTGAACAGTAGCTCAAACACACTGGATGTTATTCTCAACAACAATAAGCATTCAAGGGATAAAAGTGGACTAGGATTTAACAAAGTTCATAAGGTTGAAGCTAGCACCAGCAAAACTACTTCAAATTCCATACAGTCAAACAAGATGTCCCAACAGATGCTTCAACATCATGAAAAGAACACAAAGTCAAACATAATGTTCCAACAGATGTCTCAACATCATGAAAAGAACATAATGAAGAAGAAGTATCAAAGATGGAGATGTCATCATTGTGGAAGATTTGGACATATCAAACCTCATTGCTACAAGTTGCATGGATATCCAAATCAGATGTATCAGCAACCTCCTAAGCAGATAGAGGTTACCAAGAAAGTGCTGCATAGACATCAACATCAAAGAGATCAGCAACCCCATAAGCAGAAGACAGAGGTCATCAAGAAGGTATGGGTACCAAAAGCTAGTCTTCATGCTGATCAAAGCCACATGCCCAAGAACAAGATCAACAAACAACCTTGGAGCTCTACTGGTGGACAATGCACAGGGCAGAGGTATCAAAAGAAATCTCAATACAAATGGTCAAAGAAGGGTGCTGCATATATAGCTCATACATCACTAAGAGTATCAGCTAAAGAAGACTGGTACTTTGACAGTGGATGTTCAAGACACATGACTGGATTGAAGAATCTGCTAGTAGACTTAAAGTCATATTCATCCAGATATGTAACCTTTGGAGATGGAGCTAAAGGAGAAATCAAGGGAGTTGGGACCTTGGACTGTCCAGATGTACCAAGACTAGATGATGTGCTGCTGGTAAAAGGTTTAACTGCTAACCTGATCAGCATAAGTCAATTATGTGATCAAGGGTACAGTGTAATCTTTACCAAAACTGAATGCATAGTGTCTAATAAAGAACAGAAGGTTGTCATGAGAGGATCCAGATCTAAAGACAACTGTTACATGTGGGAACCTCAGACTTCAGTCTCACTTCAACTTGCTCTTTAGCCAAAGAAGAAGAAGTGAAACTATGGCACCAAAGACTGGGTCATCTTCATTTCAGAGGCATAAAGAAAATCATTTCTATGGAAGCTGTGAGAGGTATTCCTAAACTGAAGATTGATGATGGCAAAATATGTGGTGAATGTCAAATAGGCAAGCAAACCAAGATGTCCCATCCAAAGCTCCAACATCTGACAACTTCCAAAGTTTTGGAATTATTGCATATGGATCTTATGGAACCTATGCAGGTTGAGAGCCTTGGTGGTAAGAGGTATGCCTATGTGGTGGTTGATGACTTTTCAAGGTATACATGGATAAATTTTATCAAAGAAAAGTCTGATGTGTTTGATGTATTCAAAGATTTATGTCAAAGAATACAAAGGGAAAAAGCCAGTTGTGTGATCAGAATAAGAAGTGACCATGGAAAAGAATTTGAGAATCAAAAATTCTTAGATTTCTGTTCTTCAGAAGGAATAAATCATGAATACTCTTCACCAATCACTCCTCAACAGAATGGGATTGTTGAGAAAAAGAATAGAACTATTCAAGAATCAGCAAGAGCTATGATCCATGCTAAAAAGTTACCTTTGTACTTCTGGGCTGAAGCTATGAACACAGTTTGTTACATCCATAATAGAGTCACTCTAAGGAAAGGAACTTTGTCCATAATCTATGAAGTCTGGAAGGGCAGAAAACCCACAGTTAAGTACTTCCATGTGTTTGGAAGTAACTGTTATATTCTGGCTGATAGGGAGCAAAGAAGAAAAATGGATCCTAAAAGTGATGAAGGTATTTTCCTTGGATACTCTATAAATAGCAGAGCATATAGAGTATTTAAATCTAGAACCAAGGTTATCATGGAGTCCATAAATGTGATAATTGATGATGCTCCTACAGATGTTACAGAAGATGTTGGAACATCTGCTGACAGCCAAACTGAAGCTGAAGAAAAGAGTGATCATTCTGACTTCACTCAAACTGATGCAAGGACAGAACAATCCAGCAAACCTCCCTCCATCAGAATCCAGAAGGATCATCCCAAAGATTTGATAATTGGGGATCCCAACAGAGGTGTAAGCACTAGATCAAGAGAGGTGATTTCAGGTTCCTGTTTTGTTTCAAAAATAGAACCTAAAAACATCAAGGAAGCTCTTACTGATGAATACTGGATTTGTGCTATGCAAGAGGAATTAGGTCAATTCACAAGGAATGAAGTGTGGAATCTTGTTCCTAGACCTGATGACATAAATGTGATTGGCACTAAATGGGTGTATAAGAACAAGTCAAATGAGCAAGGAGTTGTTACAAAGAACAAAGCTAGACTTGTAGCTCAAGGATACACACAAATTGAAGGAGTAGACTTTGATGAAACCTTTGCACCAGTAGCAAGGCTTGAATCAATCAGACTACTTTTGGGAATTGCTTGTATCTTGAAGTTCAAGCTATTTCAAATGGATGTGAAAAGTGCCTTTCTAAATGGGTATCTTAATGAAGAGGTATATGTAGAACAACCTAAAGGATTTGTTGATCCAAGCTGTCTTAATCATGTATACAAACTAAAGAAGGCTCTTTATGGTCTGAAGCAAGCTCCAAGAGCATGGTATGAAAGGCTGACTACTTTTCTTATCAAGCAAGGGTACAGGAAAGGTGGAATAGAAAAAACCTTGTTTGTTAAAGATGAAGAAGGAAATGTCATGATTGCTCAAATATATGTAGATGACATTGTTTTTGGTGGGATGTCAAACAGGATGGTTAAACATTTTGTCAATCAGATGGAATCTGAATTTGAAATGAGCCTAGTAGGATAATTAACCTACTTTCTTGGACTGCAAATAAAGCAAATGGAGGACTCCATGTTCATTTCCCAAAGCAAGTATGCTAAGAACATAGTCAAGAAATTAGGGATGGACAATGCTACTCATAAGAGAACTCCTGCCCCCACACATTTAAAGCTGACTAAAGATGACAAGGGTGAGAATGTAGACCAAAGCCTATACAGAAGTATGATTGGAAGCTTATTATATTTGACTGCTAGCAGACTAGACATAGCATTTGCAGTAGGTGTATGTGCAAGATATCAAGCTGATCCAAAAGTTAGTCATCTAAACCAAGTCAAGAGAATTCTGAAATATTTAAATGGTACTTGTGACTATGGCATAATGTACTTTCATGGATGCAAACCAATTCTCACTGGCTTCTGTGATGCTGATTGGGCTGGAAGTGCTGATGACAGAAAAAACACTTCAGGAGGATGCTTCTTTCTAGGAAACAATTTGATTTCTTGGTTCAGTAAGAAACAAAATTGTGTATCCTTATCTACTGCTGAAGCTGAATATATTGCAGCTGGAAGCAGTTGTTCACAGTTGGTTTGGATGAAGCAAATGCTCACTGAGTACAATGTCCCACAAGATGTCATGACATTGTACTGTGACAACTTAAGTGCTATTAACATATCAAATAATCCTATCCAACATAGCAGGACCAAGCATATTGATATCAGGCATCATTTCATCAGAGATCTTGTGGAAGAGAAAGTGATTTCATTGGAACATGTAGCTACAAATCTGCAATTGGCTGATATATTTACTAAAGCCTTGGATGCTACCCAATTTGAAAACCTAAGGGGTAAATTGGGAATCTGCTTATGTGAAATTTAGCAGTTATGGAGATGTGCCAACATGTCACATGACATCGTGTGGCATGATCACCAGATGACAACACTAGTCTGGTCAAGCACCTTGTGTATTCCACTCCTAGAAATTCTCCAAGTAACGACTCTTATAAGAATATCAGCTCACTTTCAGCTATTCATCTTCTCATCAGTCTCTCACAACAACTTGCTTGCTATAGCTAACTTTCAGAGATCATCAAACTCAACCAATCTCAATCTCTTTCTTCACCACATTCTAAAATGGCTCAACACCAAAACCCTAACATCTCTGAAGAAATCCTCAACAAGGAAGATGTGGTGCATGCAACCCCCATCTCTGTGGTACCCATGGATTCAACTCCAATGGACGAAATCAGAGGAAGTGTTCCTCTTGCTCAAAAGCCAAGAACTCCTACTGTTAGAAGGGCAAAGGAACCTGTTTTTAGCAAAGCCAAAGGGAAACCTTCATCATCAAACACCACTCCAAAAGCTTCTGAATATGTGGATGATTCCATAAAGGAGCTGGTAAACAGGATCTTATCTGAGCAAAGAGTGGTGAGTGGTGTCGCTCCCACCAAATGACACCCGGGTCAGAAGGGGTACAGACGCGAACGGTCGGTGAAAAGAGAAAGTAATGAATAGAGTCGCCAGCTAGGCATTTTTATCCCGAAGGAAAGGTAATGCTGCATAAACCTAAGAAAAGATGGATAAGACGGTTGCGAACTAGAGAGACTGAGAAAGGGGGTTGGTTACAACCTGGGAAGGTATTAGCACCCAGATTGTCCGTCGTACTCGAAGGGATCCATGCTTGAATGATTTTGTGTCTAAAGGGGTAGTGTCAGTGCAATTTTGTGTATCAAAGCCGGAAAGAATGCAAGTGTCAGTGTAAAAAAGAATGTGAAGTGAAATATGTGAAGTGTCAGTGTAAGAATAAGAGTGAAATTCTCATGACCATGAGGCTTTAAAGAATAATGCTGGGAAGAGGGGGAATATACAAAGACTTTTGTTCGATAACTGTTAAGTTATGCCTACGTATCCTCTCGTGCAATGAGGAAGTCAGAACACCGTAGTTCGACCCAAAGAGACAAAAAATAATTGACTGATGAACTGCTTGCTTGTCTATGCTCAAGTGTATGACTCGTCTGGCTCGAGTGTTAACTGTCTTTCATTAGACGGAAGAAGCAAGTTCTCGTTTGTGAGTGAAGATGATGAGAAAAGAATCCCGGAGGAGACGATTATTGTTTATTTTTGTGTTTTCAGTCTTTTATTGCTTTTTGATGTTTGTCATAAGTTAATGAGCTTAAGCCTAAACCAATGGGTTAGTAAACTCATCACATCCTCCCTCTGATTAGGGGTAATGAGAATACCTTAAGTGTGAAGTCAGCATCTCACACCTAATCACCCTGATGTAGGATTAAGATCATTAACCTACTTGTGATTATTTAGATGTTTTTGGTGTTTTTGTTTAGTGTTAAGTAATGAGATTAAGCCATAATCAAGGATTTAATGGACTCATTACACCATCCTAATAGAAGGATAATAGATGTGAGCATTTAAGCTGAGGGAGACTCCTCAACTTAATCCATGATTAGGGATTAACCTCATGACAAAACAAAGCCTTTATTAAGTGGATTTTAGTTAATGATAAGATTAAGAAATGAATTTTATGGTTTGTAAGACAACTTGAGGGGGACTTGTCCATTAACACTAGGGTTAGTCCTTCTTAACCAATTAAGGAAGAATTAGAACCCTAATGCAAGGCCCAAGTTACAAGCTTGATATCTTAATGATTATTAAGTGAATTGATTAAAAGATTTAAACACATTAAGGGTTTAACACTTAGGATTAAAGTTATACACTCCATCCTAATAGAAGGATGCAGGCATAAGCTTAATCACAAAGCCTTAAAGCCTTTAGGGTTTAGTCCTTGATTATGAGATGAGAGGAGAAGACTCAAAGATGACACAAAGGTAAAACTAAATGGGGGACTAATCAAAACCCTAATTGTTATCATACTTGGAGGTCCTAGGGTTTGTGAGGATTAAGAAAAAAAGATCTTCAGAGAAACCACCAGGAAGGAAGCAGATGAAAGGAGGAAAAGCAAGGAGAAGCAAAACAACTTGCTTCACTTAAGAAGACAAGTTGCTTGAAGAAATAAAGTAAGGGATGAACATGAATGAGCAAGCTCACTCCAATACACATACAAAATGCATTAAGGAAGTATGAAAGAGATGAAAAGAGATTATGAGAAGTGAAGGCAAATTCACTTCTCAAACAACTTACCACCTGAAATGTTAGCATAAGAGATGGAATGCAATGCAAATGAGATGAAATGTGATGGTGCAAGCCAAAATCAGAAGCAAGAACATGAAGCTAATGATGCTAAGATATGATGCAAACATGAGACAAGGCATGATAATGATGAAGCAAGCATAAGGATGCAAATGAGGCATGTATTGAACCATGAATGCTTATGAAAAGTTATGACATGCAATGGGCATATAACATGGCAAATGAAGGATGCAATGATCAAACATGATTCTAATATGTCCTAAGATGTATTATGAATCATGTTGATGCACAAAATGTCATGGAAATTCATGGTATGCAAGCAAATGGAAGATGGATGCAAAGGAAGACATAAATTAGGGTTTATGATCAACACACAAAACAAAATTCAAAATCAGAAGCAAATGTCATGATAAAAATTTGAAAATGGGATCAAAGATACCCTAAACCTATACAAACTCACTGCCCAAAGGAGGGGATTCAACTCTTAACCTAATGAGAGTTATGAATTTCCTAAGATTTCTAGGGTTTTGGGGTACTTCACCAAGAAAAATGCTAAACAAATTGAAAATGCAAGATCAAATCCAACCAATTTTATCGTATAAACTACATGCTATACAAGATGCAATGAAAAAAAGAATCATCATCCAACTCTCAATGGTTAGGCAAAAAGGAATTTTTGAAGTTTGAAGCAAAATATTGCTTAAAAATGAAATTAATTCCAATGAAAATGATCAAAAGGCATCAAGAACAAAAAAGAAATTTGGTTTGAGAGTTGGACAATGTTTCTAAATGTTTATAAATGTTATATGAATTTTTTTGTGATTTTTAAATACCTAAATGTATTTTTAATTAATTAATTTTCATTAACTAATTAAAAATAAACATTTAAATGATTTACAAATAATTTTAAATGCAAAAAATAAAAATAAAAATATTTTTGGGTTTTAAAAATTAATGAAACTCTTGACAAAAAAATTCATAATTTTTAAAGGTATTTTGCTATTTTAAATAAAATGAGGAAAAGAAATGAAATTAAATGAAATTAAAATTAAAATAAAATGGAAGTATGCAAGAGGGATGGCCATGATTGATTCTGGGGAAAGGGGGATTGACTGCGCGCCATATCCTGTGGCTGGAATTCAAACTGAGCCAATTAACTTAAACTGAATTAATTAAACTAATTAAATAAGATTAGGGTTTTAATGAGTGATCCAGGCCATCCAAACGCGCGGGAGTCAACAAAAGTCAGCCTGATCCATGGTCCACATTTAAACCAACCCCTAAACGTGATTAACACATTAATGACTCTCAGGTGGCCGGAAATGACCTCCGGTCATCTTCTCCGGCCACAATCCTCCCTGAAAATTGCTATCTCACTCCCTAGGTCACTAAAACATGATTTCTCTGCCCAGAATCCAACCCCATACATCATATAACATGAATCAACAAACAAAACACATTTATTTTTCGTATCAAAGCTGAATCGAATCAAAAGGTTTCTAGGTCAAAAAATTTCAGAAGCTTCATACATACTCAATACTCAACCATTTGCAAAACTAAACATATCAGCATGATCAGCACATCAAATAGATTCATCTAAGAACTTAAAAATGCATTTCTGGAAAAAACGTTCTTGAGCTCACCTGAAATGGAACTTTCAATCCAGGAGCTTTCTGCTTGCTTCTCTGCTTCAAAATGGCTTCAATGATCCTCCTGATGAAGCTTTGAAGCTTGGTTGAAGTTTAAAATGGTTGGTTTATGAGATTAATCAAGTTCTGTTCAGTGAGGGAGAGAAATCGTATTTTGATTTCAGGGAGTTTCAGGGCAAGGTGAAGGGTCAGGGATGATCAGTGAGACATGCTGAGATGTTCTATGGAGTTTGTTTTGATGTTTGTGTCTTGTGGAATGTGTTTCGAATGAAAATGCCTATGGGAGGTTTTTGGTGAATGCTGGCTTGTGTGTGTATTCAGGCTCCAAGATGTTGTGAAATGGCTTGCTTGAAGTGTGTTTGTAAAGTCTGGATTGGGCAGAATAGTTGGTGTGGCACTGTGGGATTGGTATGGGGTTTTTTGCAAAAAGTCAAGTCTAGGTGTACTTGAGGTATGGGAAAGTGTGAGGTTGTGATAGGGGCATGGTTGGGCTCAGCAGGGATCATGGAGTTCATGTGGATCAGATTCTATGAGCTGTAACAAGTAGAGGCATGGCTTCATGAGTTTTTGCAAGTTGATACATCTTTGGCCCTTTTGGAAATTCATGAAGTTCAAGGCACCAAAATGCAATATTCTTGGGCCAATTCTGATCTTTAGAGGTCATGTGAGTATGTTGTAATGAGTTTGTGCACATTTGAAGTCTTTAGAGTGCTTGATCACACCATTTTGCAAAATGCCTCTTTGGTGGAAAACTTGAAATTATGTGATTTTTCTTAACTTTGACAAGCCATAACTTTTGATCCAAAATGAATTAGAATGAGTTCATGTACTTTTTGAAAAGGGAATGATCCATTCTACAACTTTCATGACCAAAGTTTTCTCATTTGAAGCATTTTTGAATCAAAAAGCAAGGGTTGAAAAAGTTTCCCAAAATGGCAAGTTTCCATTACAAGTCATTTTCCCAAAAAGGCAACTTTGCAAATGGCTTGAAATTCTTCAATTTTGTGAACTTCTAACATCTTCTATGATCAAATAAAGATCATACACATTCAAAATGGTGAAGAATACCCTTTGGTTGGATCATTGGGGGCCTCAGATGCCCTGATTTTGCACTGACTTGCTCAAGAAGTCAACCCTTGATCAGATGCCTTCCCCATGGAATTTCTTCATGAAAATTGATATGCATGATCCCTATACCATATAGAGACCAATAGAAACAATAATGACCAAAAAATTTGGAGTTATGGCCTTTGAAACCAAAACCCTAATTCTAGGTCATCTGTGCAGTTAAACCTGGCTCTGCTTCCATGCCTTTCTCAGTTCTTGGGATTCTTTGACTGTCTTGACTTTGTGAGGGTACAATATGATGTTTGAACACACATGGACCCCTTTGAAGTGATTTATGACCTTTGGAGTGGCTCAAATGGCTCTTGGATTGCTCAGATCACAAACCCTAGATGCAGATGACTTTGAACCAATGCAGTGAAGCAAATATGCAATATGAGATGCTATGATTGAACTTATGCATATGAAAAGATCACAAACCATGGTGTGAATGGGTGAGGGAAAATTTGGGGTGTTTACAGCTGCCCCTATTCAAACATGAGTTAGTTGTGTAGAATGTAAGCAACGGCTTAACAGGCAAACAAGATAACTTGTGGTTGAATACCAAAGACAGTCCAAAATTTGCACTCACAGAATGAAGAAGAAAAGGGATATAGATTGTAAAAGAAAATAAAGTATGATTATAAAGTGCGGGCGACGGGGGACAACCATCGAGCAGAGGACGACTGCTAGGGAAAGAGCAATGACGGGGACGACCGACATGCTGGGGAAAATGCGGGAGATAAAGCAATGACGGGGACGACCGACAAGCTGGGGATATAAGAGATCATGATGGGGACGGCCATCAGGTAAAGCTATAAGATTCTCTGGGGATTATAGGTGAATGAAATAAATGATGAGGTACGGTCATCAAAGGTGAAGGACGATCACCTAGCAGGGGACGGCTGCTCCGTTGGGGAATAAAATGAGGGACGGTCATCTCAGGTGAAGGACGATCACCTGGCAAGGTATGGTTGCCAAAACGTATCACGACATAGGACGAATGCCAGATAAAAAGGTCGACGATGGGGACGGCCATCGGATAAGCATGACGAAGGACGATCATCAGGAGGTGAAGGACGATCACCTAGCAGGGGACGGCTGCTCTCAGGGTTTATCATGACATAGGACAAATGCCAGATAGCAAGATCAACGAAGGGGACGACCATCGGATAAAATGATGAAGGACGATCATCAGGAGGTGAAGGACGATCACCTAGCAGGGGACGGCTGCTAAATATCACGACATAGGACGAATGCCGGATAGAAAAGGGTTCCAATAAAGGAGACTCCGCTGGGGAAAGGATGAGGGACGGTTATCCAAAGGTGAAGGACGATCACCTGGCAGGGTACGGCTGCCAAATGGGTATCATGACATAGGACGAATGTCAGATAGAAAGGAAATAGTTTGCTGGGACAAGTAAACGCGGATGAGTGTTTATATCCAAGGAATGAGAGGTACAAGTATTTGGGCATTTGCGTATAGACTAAAGATGCGGACGAGCATCCTTAGGACTATGATACGGACGGGTATCAGGTAGAAACAATTGCTGACACATGTTCAGAGATGATGATACGGGCGAGTACCAACTGGTTAACAAAGAACACGGACGAGTATTGATTCTGTGGGGACTCTTCTGGGGAATAGTAGACGCAGACGAGTGTTTAAATTCAAGAAGACATAAGTGTTTGACACGGTGTGTAGATTAAAGATGCGGACGAGCATCCTTAAGACTACGATACGGACGAGTATCAGATAGAAACAAACGCTTGACGCATGTTCTGAGATGATGATACGGACGAGTACCAACTGATTAACAAAGAACACGGACGAGTGTCGAATCTGAGGGGTTTTGAGTGGTATATACAAGATACGGATGAGTATCTGTATGAGTGAAACAGGAGTAATATGTATGAGTGGTATACAGATGAGTGTTTAACTCGCTGGGGAGAGTATGACACGGACGAGTGTCGGCAAAAGGTATATCATAAACAAGTGTATGATTTACAAAGTGTTTAGGTAGCTATGCTCGGGAAGGTGACACGGACGAGTGTCGGGGAATATATATATGTATCTGTGAGTGCAAAGAGGACGCTTTGGCTTTCTACTGGGGGTATGACACGGACGGGTGTCAAGAAGTATCTGTAATATATAAGTGTCTGTTCGTAAAGAATGCTCGGGCGACTTTACCGGGGAATGATGACACGGACGAGTGCCAAAAGGAGTGTGTATCTGCATTTGTGAGTGTAAGGCAAATGCCTTGGCTTTCTGCCGGGGAATCCATGGAGTTTCTCTGTATATCTCTGCTGGATTGCCAGTATTTACAAGCGTTTGATTCAGAACATGGCTTATGATTATGCAATATGTTTGATTTTTTGCCGTAATGCTCCGTATTAGACGGAATGCTACGCTCTGTGGGGAGAATATGATGCGAATGCTATGATTATGCAAAGATACCAATCTGGGATTCGGATCCCGTTGCTGCGAAGATCTCTGGCTGATCTGCTTGGAGTGGACATCCCAGCTGGGGAGGAGATCATTGGTAGATCCGACATATGGGACTCTGCTTGGGGATGTAGGTCACTGATAGACCTATATTTGGTAATGAGGGACCCAGCTGGGGTTTGTAAAAGCTTTCGTCACTCTGTTGTGAGATCTTCAGGCATTGCTTCTCTGGATAGAGGCTGAAACTCTGTGGGGAGATGGTTCCCTGGTTTTTTGTACTTGGCTGAGGAGGAAATAACAAATGGAAACTCAGCTGTGGATATGAACACCTTCTGGTGCTGCTCTTTGAAGGAAATGTTGGAGAAGTGATGTCTGGCAGCTCTGATGGGGAGAAAGCATCTCTGGTGCTGTTTGGAAAGTGTGCTGAGGAAACAATGATTTGGCAGCCTACCGGGGAGAAACTTTCATGCCCCATGTCGTGTTTCGAATACCTGCAATCCTGCATGACAAAGAAACGCACAAGCAATCCCGAGGTATCCCTTACCGGATTCCATCAAGAGTTTAGGCACTCCTGGGAGTGAGTATATTTCCTGTAAGCACGTATTTTAGAAGAGAAGCATCTGTATTCATGCAATCAGTATCTTAAAGACATCGGACATTCTCGCAAATGAAAATAAAATGTACGAAACGAAACATGATTGAAAATCTGATTTTATTAATTCATGTGCCCTGAATCGGCAAGGTACAGTCAAAGAAACAAATCCCCTAAAATGAGGATATCGTTACAAATTGAGAAATAAAAGGTGTTGGCAATGTTGATGACGCTTCAAGGGGCTTCCCTTTGCTATGACTCGTATGACATTTGACGTTCTTCTTATCTTGCTTTCTGAAGAAGGCTGATTTTGAAGGAAGCTTGATCCTTTTGAAGCTTACCAAGTTGTAAGTGATACAGATGAATTCAGAGTACAGTTGTTTGCTTATTCCCTTATTTTGCATGGATCACCCTTTCGGGTTTTCAATCCACCGGGATACCCATTTTTGCCTGAGTTGTCCGATGTGGCTTTTCAACTCAGCGGGTGTACATTTATTTATTTATTTTCCCTTATTTTTTCCCGAGTCTTTTATTCTGTTTTTGACTCGCCGGGATGCCCTATTTTTTCCTGGACTTACATTCTGTTTTTATGTCCAGCGGGTCATTTTATGCGAAGTATTTTTTAACTGCATCTGAATTCACAGGGGACGGGAAGTCTTCACCATCCATAGTACTGAGCATGAGTGCTCCACCGGAGAAAACTTTCTTTACTACGAATGGTCCTTCATAGTTCGGAGTCCACTTGCCCCTGTGGTCTGTATGAGGAGGGAGGAGTCTTTTCAGCACAAGATCTCCTACTTGGTATTCTCGGAGCCTGACTTTCTGATCGAAGGCTTTCTTCATTCTTTTCTGATATAATTGCCCGTGACAAATTGCAGCTAATCTCTTTTCTTCAATCAGACTCAGCTGTTCGTATCGGGATCGGACCCATTCTGCTTCATTCAGTTTAACATCCATTAGTACCCGCAAGGAGGGTAATTCAACTTCAACAGGTAGGACTGCCTCCATACCATACACATGTTGATACGGTGTTGCTCCAGTGATTGTTCTGATCGACGTTCAATACCCATGCAAGGAAAACGGTAGCATTTCATGCCAATCTTTATAGGTAACCACCATCTTCTGTACAATCTTCTTGATATTCTTGTTAGCTGCCTCAACAGCGCCATTCATCTTTGGCCTGTAAGGAGAAGAATTGTGGTGTTGGATCTTGAAGTCCCGGCATAGCTCTGCCATCATTTTGTTGTTTAAGTTGGAACCATTGTCAGTAATGATTCGCTCGGGCACTCCATACCGACAGATGATGTCTCTCTTCATAAATCGGGCTACCACTTGCCTTGTAACATTTGCATAGGAAGCTGCTTCGACCCACTTGGTAAAATAGTCAATGGCAATCAGGATGAATCTGTGGCCATTTGAAGCAGTCGGTTCAATCTTGCCAATCATGTCAATGCCCCACATGGCAAAGGGCCATGGTGAAGACATCACATTCAGAGGATTGGGAGGTACATGCACCTTATCCGCATAAATCTGGCATTTATGGCACTTCCTGGCATAAGCACAACAGTCGGCATCCATTGTGATCCAGTAATAACCTGATCTTAACAACTTCTTGGCCATGGCATGCCCTCCTGCATGGGTACCAAAGGATCCTTCGTGCACCTCGTGCATTAACAAGTCTACTTTTGTCCTATCAACGCACCTGAGAAGTACCATATCAAAGTTTCTCTTGTACAGGGAACCGTCAGTATTCAAGAAGAAACTACCAGCAAGCCTTCTTAATGTCTTCTTATCATTGGAAGATGCCCGAGGTGGGTATGTTTGATCCTCCAAGAAGCATTTGATGTCGTGGAACCAAGGCTTATCATCTTTGGTAACATCTGCTGCAAATACATATGCTGGTCTGTCAAGTCTGGACACTGAAATCCGAGGTACAAAGTTGGCAGCTTGAACTTTGATCATGGATGAAATGGTAGCCAGGGCATCTGCAAATTGATTTTCGTCTCGAGGGATATACTCAAGCTTGACTGTTGTAAAGAAAGTCAATAACCTCCTTGTATAATCCCGGTAGGGTATCAGATGATCCTGATGCGTGTACCATTTGTCGTTGGTTTGATTAATTACCAGAGCTGAATCTCCGAACACAGTCAAAGTCTTGATCCTGAGGTCAATGGCTTCCTCAAGACCCATAATACAAGCTTCGTATTCAGCTTCGTTGTTAGTGCAGTTAAAGGTGAGTTTTACCGAGAAAGGCATGTGAACTCCTTTAGGTGTAATGAGTACTGCACCAACACCACGACCATTCATATTAACAGCCCCGTCAAACATCATAGTCCATTCTTCTTCTGGGTTAGGCCCTTCAGTGTGAACAGGCTCTTCATGATCTTTTGCTTTTATGAACATGATGTCTTCATCAGGGAAGTCAAATCTCATAGGCTGGTAATCATCAATGGGCTGCTCAGCAAGATAATCAGACAATACACTACCTTTGATGGCCTTTTGGGATGTGTATTGGATGTCATATTCTGTGAGGATCATTTGCCATCTTGCAACCCGTCCGTTAAGAGCTGGCTTCTCAAAAATGTACTTAACCGGGTCCATCTTTGAGATCAATAAGGTAGTGTGGGTCAACATATACTGCCTTAGTCGGCGAGCAGCCCACGCTAAAGCACAGCAAGTTTTCTCAAGCAGTGAATAACGTTGTTCACAGTCGGTAAACTTTTTGCTTAGGTAGTAAATTGCATACTCTTTTCGACCAGACTCGTCTTGCTGGCCCAGCACACACCCCATTGACTCTTCTAATACTGTCAAGTACATGATTAGAGGTCTTCCTTCAACTGGAGGCATGAGGATTGGAGGCTCTTGTAAGTATTCCTTGATTTTGTCAAAAGCCTTCTAGCAGTCTTCGTTCCACCTGACCGTTTGTTCTTTTCTTAATAGCTTAAACAAGGGCTCACAAGTTGCAGTAAGGTGAGATATGAACCGTGAAATGTAGTTCAACCTACCTAGGAACCCCCTAACCTCTTTTTCAGTCTTCGGTGCAGGCATTTCTTGAATGGCTTTGACTTTGTCAGGGTCGACTTCAATCCCTTTTTCACTTACAATAAATCCCAGCAGCTTACCGGATCGCACCCCGAAGGTGCATTTGTTGGGGTTCAACTTCAGTTGGTACTTCTTCAGACGCTTGAATAACTTCAACAGATTCACCAGGCGGTCTTCTTCTGTGAGGGACTTGGCAATCATGTCATCCACATAACATTCAATTTCTTTATGGATCATGTCATGGAATAATGTTACCATAGCCCGTTGATAAGTGGCACCAACATTCTTCAGTCCGAATGGCATCACCTTATAACAGAATGTGCCCCAAGGTGTGATGAAAGTTGTCTTCTCCATGTCTTCGGGTGACATCTTGATCTGGTTGTATCCTGAAAATCCGTCCATGAAGGAGAACACCGAGAACTGAGCCGTATTATCCACCAATACATCAATGTGAGGTAAAGGGAAGTCATCTTTCGGGCTGGCTCTGTTCAGATCCCGGTAATCCACACACATCCTTACCTTGCCGTCTTTCTTAGGCACAGGTACAATGTTAGCAACCCACGGTGGATAGCTAGTGACAGCCAGGAAACCGGCGTCCCACTGTTTTTGTACCTCTTCCTTTATCTTCATTGCCATATCTGGGCAAGTACGACGCAGTTTCTGTTTCACCGGTGGGCAGTCTTCTTTTAAAGGCAGCTTGTGCATGACAATATCGGTGTCCAACCCTGGCATATCCTGATAAGACCAAGCAAATACATCCACATATTCACGAAGCATGTCGATCAGTTGCTCTTTCACTGAATCTTGTAAGCAGGCCCCGATCTTAACCTCTTTCACATCTTCATCCGTACCAAGATTGACTGTTTCAATCTCCTCATGATGAGGAGTGATAACCTTTTCCTCTTTCCTTAACAACCTGGCTAGCTCTTCAGGTAGCTCATAATCTTCTTCAACCCCTTCATCAGCTTGATTGATTGGATTGTCAAAGTCATTCAGAGTCATAGTTGTGCTGTTGTCGGTGCAGTCTGAAAGGCACTCTCTGCAAGGGTTTAGATTGTTCATTTTAGTGATCGATTTTAATTTTGTTTAGAAAAATTGAAAGGAAGTTATCATTTTGGAAAACATTGCCATTTTATTTTTGTACAAAAAGAAAAAATGAAAAACAGTGAGTGGAAAAGAAAAAGACTCATTTGCAAAAGATGTCCGATATTCATTGATTGATCTGTTTGCACAAAATTACAAGATGGACCGATTACAAAATGAGTCTTATCATCTTGGGAAAGATGCAAGACTTGATGCATGCTTAAAAATATACAGGAAATAATAATTACTCTGCAGGAGTAACCCTTATAATTTCCTAGGAAGACCAGTTTGAGATACGGCTCCCCGGGATCCTTGGACGTATCCAGCTCTCCAGGTTGCGCTCATCTTCCAAGTTGTTCACTACATCCGGGGTGAGCATCCCCCCGCTGACAAAGTTGGGCTTCTTGACAGCCTCTGATTGATCTTGTTGAGTTGGTTTGTAACCCAACCCAAATCTGTCCTCCTTCTTCTCCACAGGCAGCAGCTTGCCCCAGCCCTGGGCAGTCCCCTCTTCAACAACCTTCCTGGCTTGCTGATAAGACGTCATGGAGGTTCCCATTATAGCAGACGCTTCATTAATGTTCAGGGCCTCAAATCCCTGGCTCATGGTTTCATGGATTTCTCCATCCATCTCAATGTACTTGTACGTAGCCAGATGGCTAACAAAGATGTCCTCTTCACCACATATGGTGATGATCTGGCCCTCCCACTCGAATTTCAACTTCTGGTGAAGGGTAGACGTAACAGCGCCAGCGGCATGGATCCAGGGTCTACCCAACAAACAGTTGTAGGCCGGCTGAATGTCCATCACATAGAAGGTAATTTTAAAAGTCTGCGGGCCAATCATCACTGGCAGATCAATCTCCCCAAGCACTGATCTTTTAGAGCCATCAAATGCTCTCACCACTAAATTACTTGGACGCAGTGCCAAGCCATCATACTCCAGCTTCACTAAGGCTTTCTTTGGTAGAACATTGAGTGAAGACCCAGTGTCCACCAGTACATGAGATAGAACAGCACCTTTGCATTCTAGAGTGATGTGTAAAGCCTTGTTGTGGTTACGTCCCTCAGTTGTTAAGTCAGCATTGGTAAAGCCCAGTCCATGACTGGTGTTGACATTAGCTACCACAGTTTCTAGCTGATTAACAGTGATCTCTTCTGGAACGTATGTTGCGTGCAGGACTTTCAGTAATGCATTCCTGTGAGCTTCAGAACACATCAACAGGGATAATATGGAGATCTTTGAGGGAGTTTGGTGAAGCTGATCCACCACCTTGTAATCACTTCTCTTTATAATTCTCATAAACTCGTCAACATATTGCTCAAAAGATGTCTTCTGAGTTTCTTTGATGATTGGTTCTTCAGGTACCACACTCTTCCCCTTTGCTTTGGCAGCAGCTTCTGCTTCGGCATTAGGTCTTTGTAATTGTGAGGCAAAAAGGCGTCCGCTTCTGGTGAAGCCTCCGCCTCCCCCAACATTATCAATCTGTGGAGAAGAGGTTGAAGAATCCAAAGTGATTTTCTCCCCGTTGCAATAGAGGTCAGAGCCATAATGCCAAGGTATGGCATTACTGCTTTCATATGGAACTGGTCCAGGCACCGTGATGGTAACTGGATTGACTGCTGCAGAGGAAGGTACTGAAATGGTGTGCGGATCGTAGTAAATGGTGACCGGTGATCTGGCAGGAGGTACCACTATTTGTTGCTGAAAGTTGTTGTTTGGAGGAACATCTGATGGATCATAGTAAATGGTGACTGCTGAAATTTCTGTTGGCGTTGTAGAAGATTCTGTTGAATAAATGGGTGCTGATGTTGTAGAAGAAATGGTTGTTGACATCTGGTTTGCTGAAGTGATGGATGGAGCCATTGTTGATGATATCGATGAATTGGTCGGAATGATTGTGGTTGCAGTTGTAGAAGAGTCAGGAATTGTTGTCAAATGGATTGCTGGATTTGTAGGCACCGTTGTTGAGATCTGAAGTATACCACTTTTGATAAGACCATCTATGCCGCTTCTCAAATTATCACACCCATTGACCGAAATGTTGCAATAACCACAACCGAGCTCACACCCGGGGAACATCTGGCATTCTAGGAGCTGAGCTTTAATTTCGACCAGAGGTGTCTGAATCTGTCCAACACTGGTGATTAAGAAAGATGGCTTGTCTTCCTCAATGGCATTAATTCTTGGCCCTCCATGATTGGGCATGGGATTCTTGTTGACATTTGGGAGGGGTGCAAAGTGAGGGCTTCAGAATCCACCAGATCTTGTACTTTCATTTGTAAAGCCCTGCATTTCTCAGTATTGTGGCCAGGTGCATTTGAGTGAAAAGCACATCTGGCGTTGACATCATAGTTTCTTGGGAGATTGGAGGGATCTGGAGGTGCCAATGTCCTTAACTCAACCAAGTTGAGCTTCAGGAGTTGTGGCAATAAGGCAGCATAAGGCATAGGGATAGGGTCAATCACCCTATTTGCCTGTGGTGGTCTTTGCTGAAAAGGTCTTTGCTGTTGATTGCTGTTGTTGGTGGTGTAGGTCCTCTGTGGCGGATACTGAACTTGTTGTTGATAATGTGGTTGTTGTTGTGGTTGATATGTTGGTTGCTGAGGAATCAGAGATGGAATAGTGACAGCTGCTATTGATCTGTGGACATACTGAGGTCTGCCCCTGCTGGCATGGATGGCATTTGTCTCACCGGTTCTTCTAGGTCCCACAAAAGGCTTTCTGGGATTACTTGACGAACTTGCACCATTATCAGAAATCTTGCCCATCTTCAGAAGGCTTTCAATTCTCTCTCCAGCTATGACTACGTCAGCGAAGCTGGTGGAAGAAAAGGCAGCTAGCCTATCAATATATGTTCCTTGCAGAGTGTTCATAAACATGTCGGCCATTTCCCTCTCCGACATGGGTGGCTGAACAGCAGCAGCAAGCTGTCTCCACCTCTGGGCATATTCCTGGAAGCTTTCTCTGGAGGATTGAGACATTCCCATCAGAAGGGTTCTGTTAGGAGCCATGTCCAGATTGTATTGGTATTGTCTGATGAAAGCTTCAGCTAAGTCTTTCCAGCACCTGATAGTAGCTCTGGTCAAGTGAGAGTACCACTCCCTTGAAGCCCCAGTCAAACTGTCTTCAAAGTAAAACATCCACAGTTTTTCATCCATGGTGTATGCCTTAAGTCTTCCCAGAAAAGATTGCAAGTGAGTTCGTGGACAGGAAGTTCTGTTGTATTTCTCGAAGCACGGGGGTTTAAACTTGTGGGGAATCCTTACCCCGTCCACTAACCCCATATCCATCACATCAAAACCTAGGGAGTTTTGAGACTCCAGGGATCTCAACTTCTCAGTGATTTTATCGAACCTTCTGTCATAAACTTCATCCCCAGCCCCCATTACAGTAAACTGTTCTTCTTGGGGGTCTTCCTGTAAGATCCTTCCTCCAGTAGTATTTCCTTGCACATTACCCGGAATGTTGACTTTCGGGTGTAGATGAGGCCCATATACTGGTGGATTAACATGAGGCTGACCCCTTTCATTGTTACTTGTTCCTCCAGTTCCCAGAGGAGGTTCTTCCGGGGTTTGTCTTTCTACCAATGCCCTCAACCTTTCTTGACTTTGAGCCAAGCCATTCATTACTTCCAGGAATTGGGTCATTTGGTTTCTCATCTCCAGCCTTTCATTAGCCATCTGAGTTCTGACCTCTGTCAGATCTTGCTGTACTTGGTCCATTTGGATACCAAGAAGATTGTTGCGAGTAGGATACCTGTGCGGACGGTTGAGAGGGAACACCCGTCGACGAGCAATAATTCCTAAAGCACAACAGAGTTAGTAACAACAAAACAAAAGCCTACAAAACAAAACAAAAGTTAGTCATGCAATGCAGTATGCTTATTTGCTTTCCACGGTATCCGGCTTGGCTCTTGGTTTTGACCTTTCCAGACCCTGAGGTAGATGCTTTGATGTTGTTTGAGGGAAAGAAAACTCAGTGAAAACAAACTAACAAATATATTACACATGGTGGATCATACATAGTTTGTTTTTACAACATATGCCCCTGAGGGATCAAAATACAACATAAAAGAAAAGTACATCAAATGGAAATAACAACAAGCAAAATAGTCAAACATCTAAGCTAAACTCATCCTCCTTAACCTCCTTCAAAAGTGCTTCAGTTACAGGACCAGCCGGATGCTCTGTGATGTTCCTGATGAGAAGGTTTCTGGTGGCAATAGCAGTGGTCAGCTTCTTGTGCCTGTCTTGGTCCTTTGACCTCTTCACACCAGCCCTAAGCTTCAATTCTGAAATTTCCTTTTGGGCTGCCAGCAAAGCTTCCTGTTGTTTCTTTTCATTGGCCTCTAACTTCTCAATCTTGGCTTGAGTTATTTTATCTTCTTGAGTGCGAGCTTCACTGATCCTGACCCACCTAGCTTGACTTTCCTCTAGATAGAGATCAGTCCTAGCCTTCTGAAACTGGGCCTCTTTGCAGGCATTCTTCAATATTTGGTCTCCAGCTCTTGATTTCTTGATGTAGTCTTCTGCTTTCTCAATCTTGGATAGATGCTACACTTTAAGCTTTTCCAACCTCTCAATGTCTAGACGACCATCACTCCTCTCCCAGAGGGTCTTCTTCAGAGCTTGAGACATATTCTCATTCCTTTCCTTCAGCTTCTCAAATTCTTCCAGGCTGACAGTGGCTGGAGATGGTGCTGTGGATGGTCCAGGTGCATCCTCAATGGTGAAGG
The DNA here is from genome assembly GCA_963966055.1 of Lathyrus aphaca. Classification (NCBI taxonomy): domain Eukaryota; kingdom Viridiplantae; phylum Streptophyta; class Magnoliopsida; order Fabales; family Fabaceae; genus Lathyrus; species Lathyrus aphaca. Next base: position 214,295,216 of record OZ014521.1, read on the forward strand.
GCATCCCAGAAATCTGAGCCCTAGCATGAGACCATTCATAATACTGAGCTGAAGCCACATTATTGCATCTCCCAAGAATGGCCATCCCTTTGGTCTGGATGTTGTCCCAAGCCCAAGATGCTTGTCTGACAACAGCTAGATTAGGCTTTATCTCACAATACAGGGTTTCAGCTAGATCTTGTACTCTAGGAGGGTGGACCAAAGCATAGCCCAATTGTCTCTTAAACAACAAAGGATTGTAGTTGATGCAACCCTTCACTCCCACTAGAGGTACATTGGGGTACTGCCCACAGCTAGTAATTATGTCCCTGCCTTTGGTGCTCTGGGTGCACCATCTGATGTCATCTGAGGTCAAAGCAATAAGTCTCTTAGCCCAATTCTTCTGTTGGTGAGGGTTCAAGAAGGCATCAGTCCTGGGTAGGTGTTTAAGCAACCAAGTGTGAAATAGAGGAGCACAGCATCTCACCAACTTTCCTCTTTGCTTCTCATTTCTTTGGTGAACAGAATAATATAAATCTCCCAGCAATGTGGGTACAGGGTTCCTCAGGAGGAAAAGATGAATGGCATTCTTGCTGATAAATTTGGGCTCATCTGCAAAAAGTATAACCCCATATATACTGAGGGCTAATAATGCACAAACTGCCTTCCATTCTCCCAAGGAGGCCTTCAGGATAGCCTGAGAAGTCAGAAAGTCTAGGTGCAAACCAGGGATTCCAGCCTTTGTTGTCATGTTCTGCTCAATCAATATAGGTTCCAAGTATAGTGCCTTTGCCACTTCTCCATTGCTGGGAGAAGTCATCTCAGGTTTGAAGGGGATATCACCCCTGACAGGTACTCCAATCAATGATGAGAACTCCTCCAGCAAAGGTCCCAGCTGAAAGTTCTGGAAAGTGAAGCATCTCAAAGGAGGGTCATAAAACTGGAGGCAAGTGTGGATCAAAATCCTCTGAGAAGGATCCAGGTCCATAACCATATCAAGGATGCCTCCATAATGCTCTCTGAATAATGGGATGTGGTCTGGAGTGATAAGTGCCTGGACTTGCCTGATGCCAGTCAGCACAGGCTCAAAGAAATGATATGAAATGTTGCTCTTCTTGGGTGCCATGACTGCTGATGAAGAGCTGAAAACAAATACTGATGATGAAGACTGATACTGGAGATGAGCCACTGATAGGCTGAGACTGGTGATAAAAATAGCTGAAGTAGGCAACTGATGAAGATGGCTGAAGCAGATAATTGATGAATAGGGGTCTATGCAGATGAAGGGGTCAAAACCAAGCCAAATACAATATGGATACCCTGAAAAACAAATAAACAAATGTTAAATGATGCAATGATGAGTATGCAAATGATATGCAAGGGTTTGTGATCAAGCTGGATCTGATTACTGCCTTGATATAAAGGTCCATGTATGTTTAAGAAGTCCAGATGGAGGTTCAGAAGTCCAGTAACCAAGGTGGGGGACTCAAATAAAGAGTCACATGTCCAGGGTTAAATCACAAGAACTGTCCAAAGTGAAGCATTCTTAAACAAAACAAGTATCAGGGTATGATGTGGTCAAGGGTACCTGCAAACCTGTAAACAGCCCGACCCCCTCACAGGTAGTGTTCTAAAACAAGGATCCTCAGACTTGGATCAGTCATGAGAAGTGTAAACACTTCTAACCCGGAGGTACAGTGTTTACAATAACCATAAAAGATCCTCCTCTAATTCACCTCAGTTTCTGAAGGTCATAAAAAAGGTCATCCAGACTTAGCAGGCTTCCCAGATAGCCCTAGCACTACAGGAAATCTGTAGCACAGAGTTCTCAAAAAGAAACCCACATCTGAACCGTGTTTCATATTCCCGCACCAGACCGAAATGGAATGGGAAAGAACATGAACCACTCTAGCCTAAGTGTCACTCAGGTCCCAGGTATAGGACCTTAAACTCTCAGTGAACCCCACCCATCAAAACAATAAACCAGATCCAGCTAGATAACAGTATGACAGTATGATGTATATAAAGCTGTAAAGGAAGCAATAACTAACTGTACATAAAGCAACTATATAAACACAATTAGCACATAACACCCCAGTAAACACAAATCAAACAAGCGCTAGGAGGAACCCACAAAAAGAACCAGAAGCCCTGGTTACAGTATAAGGGTCCCCAGCAGAGTCGCCAAGCTGTCGCTCCCACCAAATGACACCCGGGTCAGAAGGGGTACAGACGCGAACGGTCGGCGAAAAGAGAAAGGAATTAATAGAGTCGCCAGCTAGGCATTGTTATCCCGAAGGAAAGGTAATGCTGCATAAACCTAAGAAAAGATGGATAAGACGGTTGCGAACCAGAGAGACTGAGAAAGGGGGTTGGTTACAACCTGGGAAGGTATTAGCACCCAGATTGTCCGTCGTACTCGACGGGATCCACGCTTGAATGATTTTGTGTCTAAAGGGGTAGTGTTAGTGCTATTTTGTGTATCAAAGCTGGAAAGAATGCAAGTGTCAGTGTAAAAAAGAATGTGAAGTGAAATATGTGAAGTGTCAGTGTAAGAATAAGAGTGAAATGCTCATGACCATGAGGCTTTAAAGAATAATGCTGGGAAGAGGGGGAATATACAGATACTTTTGTTCGATAACTGTTAAGTTATGCCTACGTATCCTCTCGTGTAATGACGAAGTCAGAACACCGTAGTTCGACCCAAAGAGACTAAAAAAATAATTGAGTGATGAACTGCTTGCTTGTCTATGCTCAAGTGTATGACTCGTCTGGCTCGAGTGCTAACTGTCTTGCATTAGACGGAAGAAGCAAGTTCTTGTTTGTGAGTGAAGATGATGAGAAAAGAATCCCGGAGGAGACGATTATTGTTTGTTTTTGTGTTTTCAGTCTTTTATTGCTTTTTGATGTTTGTCATAAGTTAATGAGCTTAAGCCTAAACCAATGTGTAAACACCCCAAATTTGCCCTCACCCATTCACACCATGGCTTGTGATCATTTCATATGCATAAACACAATCATATCACCTCATATCCCATTTTTGATTCACTGCATGGTTTCTAAGTCATCTGCATCTAGGGTTTGTGATCTGAGCAATCCCAAAGCTTCTTGAGCCACTCCAAATGTCATCAATCACTTCAAAGGGGTTGATGTGTGTTCTTATATCATATTACATCCTCTCAAAGTCAAAAAAATGTCAAAGAATCACAAGAACTGGGATTGGTGTGGATGCAGAGCCAAGTTTGATTGCACAGTTGACCTAAAATTAGGGTTTTGGTTTCAGAGGCCATAACTCCAAATTTTTTGGTCATTCTTGTTTCCATGGGTCTCTATATGGTATAGGGAGTATGCATATCAATTTTCATGAAGAAATTCCATGGGGAAGTCATCTGATCAAGAGTTGACTTTTCAGACAAGTCAGTGCAAAATCAGGGCATCTGAGGCCCCCAATGACCCAACCAAGGGGTGATCTTCATCATTTTGAGTGTATATGATCTTTATTTGATCATGGAAGAAGGTTGAAGTTCACAAAATTCAATAATTACAAGTTTTTGCAAAGTTGACTTTTTAGGGCATGGTTGACTTTTCAAGAATATGTCATTTTATGCCACTTTTCAAACCTTACTTTTTGATCCAAAAATGCTTCAAATGGAAAAACTTTGGGCATGAAAGTTGTAGAATACATTTTTCCCTTTTCAAAAAGTACAAGAACATGACCTAATTCATTTTGGATCAAAAGTTATGGTGTGTCAAAGTTGGCAAAAATCACTAATTTTCAAGTTATGCACAAAATGGGAAACTTGCAAAAACTTTGTACCAAGGCATTTGTGACTTCTAATTCATATCAAACCAATGTACAAACATCACATGTGACCTAAAAATCAGATTTGAACCAAGATCCCTCATGTTTCATGGTTTGCATAGCAAGAAAGTTTCATGTGAACTAGAAATGATCAAGTTGCAAAACCACTCATCACACTTCACCAACTAGTTGCCTTGGCTGCTGAACCTTCCTAGCATCACACACACACCATGCTGCACCAGCCCATGCTCTTGTACCAAGCTAGAACTTAGCCCATGCCTCTCTTACAACAAAGTGGACTTTTTGCAAAAGTAGACATCCCAATCACAGCAGGCCAGGTCACATCACCTGACCAATGGGAGTTCTTTATGCAAGGAAAATGCTGGCCATAACACTCAAGAGGCAAGGCTGAAACAGATCACAACATCACATTCACAAACTCACCCCATTTTGCATTTCTCTTCGAATCTGCCTCCACAACACACAAACATTCAAACAAATTTCACTAATCATCTCACCATGCTTCATAGAGCCTAAACCAAGCAAAGCCTAAGCCTGAAACCAGCAAGAACTCCACTTCTCCATTTTCACCCTCACTTGCAAAACCTTTCGAAACTGATCACACAGCTCACAAACATAAAAACAAACCTCATAGGTCAACTCAACTCATCTTCCTGATCACAAATGAGCCATCATCACAGCCTGAAACCTTCAGAATCCCAAACACGATTCCTGCCCTTCATTGAACAGAACTTGTTCAAACTTCAGAACCAGCCATCACAAGCTCTTTCTAGGCATTGAAAGCTTCTTAGGAGGTCAAGTGGAGTAGATTGCAAGCAGGAAACTAGCCAGAAGGTGCCAGAGATCAAAGCTCCAGTTCAGGTGAGCTTCATGAACATTTTTTCCAGGAGCTTGTTTTTAAGTTCTTAATTGGTTCTCTATGTTCCACTGATCATGATGATATGTTTGGTTTCAAAAATCATTGAGTTTTGAGCATGTATGGTGTTCCTGAAATTTTTTTGACCTAATTCCTTTTTGCTTCGATTCAGCCTTATTGTATGAAATAAATGTGTTTTGGTTGTTGATTCTGACTCTATGATGTTTGGGGATGCATTCTGGGCAAGAAAACTAGGTTTTAGTGAGCTAGGGTGAGAGTTAGCCATTTTTCAGGGAGGGTGCTGGCCGGAGAAGACGACCGGAAGTCTTCTCCGGCCGCCTGAAGGTCATTAGTGTGTAATTAGGGTTTAGGGACAAGTTTGAATTTAGGCCGTGCGATTTGTCTTTCCCGCGTGCATTGGACGGTTGAGATCTGATCATTAGCCCTAATCCATGTTTAATTAAATGTTAATTAATTAATTAATTGAGTTTAGGGAAGTTTGAACCTGGGCCGTCCAGATGCGCGCCAGGTCAAACTTCCCAAGCCCAGATTCAATCTGGGCTCTTCATTGTGCTTACTTTCTTTTATTTCAGTTTATTTTCATTTCTTTTTCATTTTATTTGCACAATTTATTAAAAATAGTTAAAATTGTTTAAAAATTATGAAACTTTTTCTCAAGAGTTTTATTAATTTTTAAGACACAAAAATATTTTTATTTTCATTTTTAGCATTAAAAAGGTATTTTTAAATATTTAAAAGTTTATTTTTAATTGATTAATGGAAATTAATTTATTAAAAATACTTTTAGGTATTTAAAAATCATCAAAAAATTCATGAAATGTTCTAAGATATTTAGAAACATTGTCCAACCTTCAAACCAAATTTCTTTTTTGATCTTAATGCATTTTGAGAATTTTTCATTGAATTAAAATCATTTTTGTGCATTATTTTGATCCAAAGTTCAAAAAATCATTTCTGCCTATCCATGAAGAGTTGGACATTGATTCTTTTTGCATTGCATTGTGTTTAGCATGTAGTTTGTGACATTAAATGGCCATGATTTGATCTTTCATTTTCCATTTGTTTGGCATTTCTTTTGTTTAGGAACCCTAAAACCCTAAAAAACTTGTAAAAATCATAACTTGAGATTGGTTAAGAGTTGAGACCTCTCCCTTGGGCATTGGTTTAGTATAGGATTAGGGGTCCTTTGAGTGGCATTTTCAATTTTTTGTAATGTTGTTTGCTTCTGATTTTGGTTTGTGTTTGATGTATTGTTCATAAACCCTAATTTGGGCTTTCATATGCACCCATCTTGCATTCTCTTGCACAACATGACTTGCCATGACACTTCAAACATCCATGTGATTCATTTGGCATCATAAGACATAGTGAAAGCATGTTTGATCATTGCATCATGTATTTGCCATGTTGTATGCCATGTGCACTTCATAACTTTTCATGTATGTTCATGGTCCCTAACTTGCTTCATTTGCATCCATAAGCTTGTATGATCATCTCCATGCCTTGTCTCATGTTTGTAGCACTTCATAGCATCATTAACATCATAAGTGTGCTTCTGGTTTTGGTTTGCATCATGTCATTCCATCCCATTTTGCATTGCATTGCTTTTCTGTTCTAACCTTTCAGGTGGTAAGTGACTTTGAGAAGTGAATTTGCCTTCACTTCTCATAACTTTTCTTTTCATCTCTCTTGCATCCATGCTGCATTTTTACATGTGTTTGAGTTTGAGCTTGCTCATTCTTCTTCTTCCCACTTTCTTTCTTCAAGTGACTTGTCTTCTTGAATGAAGCAAGTCACTTTGCTTCTCTTGATCCTTTCATCTGCTTCCTGGTGGTTCCATTGAAGGCTTCTCTTGAAAACCTCACAAACCTTAGGGACAACCAAGCATGACAATGATTAGGGTTTTGATTAGTCTCCCCTCTTAGTTTCACCTTTGAGTCTCTTTTGAGTTTTCTTTTCTCATCTCATAATCAGGGACTAAACCCTAAAGGCTTTAAGGCTTTGTGATTAAGCTTATGCCTGCATCCTTCTCTTAGGATGGAGTGTATAACTTTAATCCTAAGTGTTAAACCTTTAATGTGTTTAAATCTCTTAATCAATTCACTTAATAAGTATCAAGACATCACACTTGTAACTTGGGCCTTGCATTAGGGTTCTAATTCTTCCTTAACTGGTTAAGAAGGACTAACCCTAGTGTTAATGGACAAGTCCCCCTCAAGTTGTCTTACAAATCATAAAACTCACTTCATCATCATACCATTAAATAAAATCCACTTAATCAAAAGTTTGTTTTGTCATGAGTTTAATCCCTAATCATGGATTAAGTTGAGGAGCTTTCCTCAGCTTAAACATTCTCATCTATTATCCTTCTATTAGGATAGTGTAATGAGTCTGTTTAATCCTTGATTATGGCTTAACCTCATTACTCAACACTAAACAAAAACACCAAAAACATCTAAATAATCACAAATAGGTTAATGATCTTAATCCTATACCAAAGGTGATTAAGTGTGAGAATCTGACTTCACACTTAAAGTACTCTCATTACCCCTAATCAGAGGGAAGATGTGATGAGTTTACTAAATCCATTGGTTTAGGCTTAAGCTCATTAACTTATGACAAACTTCAACAAGCAATAAAAGACTGAAAACACAAAAAAAAAACAATAATCGTCTCCTTCGGGATTCTTTTCTCATCTCATTCACTCACAAACGAGAACTTGCTTCTTCCGTCTAATGCAAGACAGTTTGCACCTGAGCCAGACAGGTCATACACTTGAGCATAGACAAGTAAGCAGTTCACCAGTCAATTCATCTTTCAGTCTCTTTGGGTCGAACTACGGTGTTCTGACTTCCTCATTGCACGAGAGGATACGTAGGCATAACTTAACAGTTATCGAACAAAAGTCTCTGTATATTCCCCCCTCCTTCCAGCTTTATTCTTTTAGCCTCGTGATCTTGAGCATACTCTTTTCCTTACACTGACACCACATATATACACTTCACACTTCTTTTACACTGACACCTGTACATTTTGTTTTCCAGCCCTTTTATACACAAATTGCACTGACACTACCCCGTTAAAACACAAATCTTTCAAGCGTGGATCCCGTCGAGTACGGCGGACAATCTGGGTGCTAATACCTTCCCAGGTTGTAACCAACCCCCTTTCTCAGTCTCTTTGGTTCGCGACCGTCTTATCCATATCTTTCTAGGTCTATGCAGCATTGCCTTTCCTCCGGGATAAAAATGCCTAGCTGGCGACTCTATTCATCTCCAGTGAGTTCACGGCTGTGTGTTCTCATTGTCCTTTTCGCCGACCGTCCGCGCTTGTACCGGGATGCAAATCTTCGGGAGCGACACAATGGGTTAGTAAACTCATCACATCCTCCCTCTGATTAGGGGTAATGAGAATACCTTAAGTGTGAAGTCAGCATCTCACACCTAATCACCCTGATGTAGGATTAAGATCATTAACCTACTTGTGATTATTTAGATGTTTTTGGTGTTTTTGTTTAGTGTTAAGTAATGAGATTAAGCCATAATCAAGGATTTAATGGACTCATTACACCATCCTAATAGAAGGATAATAGATGAGAGTATTTAAGCTGAGGGAGACTCCTCAACTTAATCCATGATTAGGGATTAACCTCATGACAAAACAAAGCCTTTATTAAGTGGATTTTAGTTAATGATAAGATTAAGAAATGAATTTTATGGTTTGTAAGACAACTTGAGGGGGAATTTTCCATTAACACTAGGGTTAGTCCTTCTTAACCAATTAAGGAAGAATTAGAACCCTAATGCAAGGCCCAAGTTACAAGCTTGATATCTTAATGATTATTAAGTGAATTGATTAAAAGATTTAAACACATTAAGGGTTTAACACTTAGGATTAAAGTTATACACTCCATCCTAATAGAAGGATGCAGGCATAAGCTTAATCACAAAGCATTAAAGCCTTTAGGGTTTAGTCCTTGATTATGAGATGAGAGGAGAAGACTCAAAGATGACACAAAGGTAAAACTAAATGGGGGACTAATCAAAACCCTAATTGTTATCATACTTGGAGGTCCTAGGGTTTGTGAAGCTTAAGAAAGAAAGATCTTCAGAGAAACCACCAGGAAGGAAGCAGATGAAAGGAGGAAAAGCAAGGAGAAGCAAAACAACTTGCTTCACTTAAGAAGACAAGTTGCTTGAAGAAATAAAGTAAGGGATGAACATGAATGAGCAAGTTCACTCCAATACACATACAAAATGCAGTAAGGAAGTATGAAAGAGATGAAAAGAGATTATGATAAGTGAAGGCAAATTCACTTCTCAAACAACTTACCACCTGAAATGTTAGCATAAGAGATGGAATGCAATGCAAATGAGATAAAATGTGATGGTGCAAACCAAAATCAGAAGCAAGAACATGAAGCTAATGATGCTAAGAGATGATGCAAACATGAGACAAGGCATGAGAATGATGAATCAAGCATAAGGATGCAAATGAGGCATGTATTGAACCATGAATGCTTATGAAAAGTTATGAAATGCAATGGGCATATAACATGGAAAATGAAGGATGCAATGATCAAACATGATTCTAATATGTCCTAAGATGTATTATGAATCATGTTGATGCACAAAATGTCATGGCAATTCATGGTATGCAAGCAAATGGAAGATGGATGCAAAGGAAGACATAAATTAAGGTTTATGATCAACACACAAAACAAAATTCAAAATCAGAAGAAAATGTCATGATAAAAATTTGAAAATGGGATCAAAGATACCCTAAACCTATACAAACTCACTGCCCAAAGGAGGGGATTCAACTCTTAACCTAATGAGAGTTATGAATTTCCTAAGATTGCTAGGGTTTTGGGGTACTTCACCAAGAAAAATGCTAAACAAATTGAAAATGCAAGATCAAATCCAACCAATTTTATCCTATAAACTACACGCTATACAAGATGCAATGCAAAAATAATCATCATCCAACTCTCAATGGTTAGGCAGAAAGGAATTTTTGAAGTTTGAAGCAAAATATTGCCTAAAAATGAAATTAATTCAAATGAAAATGATCAAAAGGCATCAAGAACAAAAAAGAAATTTGGTTTGAGAGTTGGACAATGTTTCTAAATGTTTATAAATGCTATATGAATTTTTTTGTGATTTTTAAATACCTAAATGTATTTTTAATTAATTAATTTTCATTAACTAATTAAAAATAAACATTTAAATGATTTAAAAATAATTTTTAATGCAAAAAATAAAAATAAAAATATTTTTGGGTTTTAAAAATTAATGAAACTCTTGACAAAAAAATTCATAATTTTTAAAGGTATTTTGCTATTTTAAATAAAATGAGGAAAAGAAATGAAATTAAATGAAATAAAAATTAAAATAAAATGGAAGTATGCAAGAGGGATGGCCATGATTGATTCTGGGGAAAGGGGGATTGACTGCGCGCCATATCCTGTGGCTGGAATTCAAACTGAGCCAATTAACTTAAACTGAATTAATTAAACTAATTAAATAAGATTAGGGTTTTAATGAGTGATCCAGGCCATCCAAACGCGCGGGAGTCAACAAAAGTCAGCCTGATCCATGGTCCACATTTAAACCAAACCCTAAACGTGATTAACACATTAATGACTCTCAGGTGGCCGGAAATGACCTCCGGTCATCTTCTCCGGCCACAATCCTCCCTGAAAATTGCTATCTCACTCCCTAGGTCACTAAAACATGATTTCTCTGCCCAGAATCCAACCCCATACATCATATAACATGAATCAACAAACAAAACACATTTATTTTTCGTATCAAAGCTGAATCGAATCAAAAGGTTTCTAGGTCAAAAAATTTCAGAAGCTTCATACATACTCAATACTCAACCATTTGCAAAACTAAACATATCAGCATGATCAGCACATCACATAGATTCATCTAAGAACTTAAAAATGCATTTCTGGAAAAAAAGTTCTTGAGCTCACCTGAAATGGAACTTTCAATCCAGGAGCTTTCTGCTTGCTTCTCTGCTTCAAAATGGCTTCAATGATCCTCCTGATGAAGCTTTGAAGCTTGGTTGAAGTTTAAAATGGTTGGTTTATGAGATTAATCAAGTTCTGTTCAGTGAGGGAGAGAAATCGTATTTTGATTTCAGGGAGTTTCAGGGCAAGGTGAAGGGTCAGGGATGATCAGTGAGACATGCTGAGATGTTCTATGGAGTTTGTTTTGATGTTTGTGTCTTGTGGAATGTGTTTCGAATGAAAATGCCTATGGGAGGTTTTTGGTGAATGCTGGCTCGTGTGTGTATTCAGGCTCCAAGATGTTGTGAAATGGCTTGCTTGAAGTGTGTTTGTAAAGTCTGGATTGGGCAGAATAGTTGGTGTGGCACTGTGGGATTGGTATGGGGTTTTTTGCAAAAAGTCAAGTCTAGGTGTACTTGAGGTATGGGCAAGTGTGAGTTTGTGATAGGGGCATGGTTGGGCTCAGCAGGGATCATGGAGTTCATGTGGATCAGATTCTATGAGCTGTAACAAGTAGAGGCATGGCTTCATGAGTTTTTGCAAGTTGATACATCTTTGGCCCTTTTGGAAATTCATGAAGTTCAAGGCACCAAAATGCAATATTCTTGGGCCAATTCTGATCTTTAGAGGTCATGTGAGTATGTTGTAATGAGTTTGTGCACATTTGAAGTCTTTAGAGTGCTTGATCACACCATTTTGCAAAATGCCTCTTTGGTGGAAAACTTGAAATTATGTGATTTTTCTTAACTTTGACAAGCCATAACTTTTGATCTAAAATGAATTAGAATGAGTTCATGTACTTTTTGAAAAGGGAATGATCCATTCTACAACTTTCATGACCAAAGTTTTCTCATTTGAAGCATTTTTGAATCAAAAAGCAAGGGTTGAAAAAGTTTCCCAAAATGGCAAGTTTCCATTACAAGTCATTTTCCCAAAAAGGCAACTTTGCAAATGGCTTGAAATTCTTCAATTTTGTGAACTTCTAACATCTTATATGATCAAATAAAGATCATACACATTCAAAATGGTGAAGAATACCCTTTGGTTGGATCATTGGGGGCCTCAAATGCCCTGATTTTGCACTGACTTGCTCAAGAAGTCAACCCTTGATCAGATGCCTTCCCCATGGAATTTCTTCATGAAAATTGATATGCATGATCCCTATACCATATAGAGACCAATAGAAACAAGAATGACCAAAAATTTGGAGTTATGGCCTTTGAAACCAAAACCCTAATTCTAGGTCATCTGTGTAGTTAAACCTGGCTCTGCTTCCATGCCTTTCTCAGTTCTTGTGATTCTTTGACTTTCTTGACTTTGTGAGGGTACAATATGATGTTTGAACACACATGGACCCCTTTGAAGTGATTGATGACCTTTGGAGTGGCTCAAATGGCTCTTGGATTGCTCAGATCACAAACCCTAGATGCAGATGACTTTGAACCAATGCAGTGAAGCAAATATGCAATATGAGATGCTATGATTGAACTTATGCATATGAAAAGATCACAAACCATGGTATGAATGGGTGAGGGAAAATTTGGGGTGTTTACAGCTGCCCCTATTCAAACATGAGTTAGCTGTGTAGAATGTAAGCAACGGCTTAACAGGCAAACAAGATAACTTGTGGTTGAATACCAAAGACAGTCCAAAATTTGCACTCACAGAATGAAGAAGAAAAGGGATATAGATTGTAAAAGAAAATAAAGTATGATTATAAAGTGCGGGCGACGGGGGACGACCATCGAGCAGAGGACGACTGCTAGGGAAAGAGCAATGACGGGGACGACCGACATGCTGGGGAAAATGCGGGAGATAAAGCAATGACGGGGACGACCGACAAGCTGGGGATATAAGAGATCATGATGGGGACGGCCATTAGGTAAAGCTATAAGATTCTCTTGGGATTATAGGTGAATGAAATAAATGATGAGGTACGGTCATCAAAGGTGAAGGACGATCACCTAGCAGGGGACGGTTGCTCCGTTGGGGGATAAGATGAGGGACGATCATCTCAGGTGAAGGACGATCACCTGGCAAGGTATGGTTGCCAAAACGTATCACGACATAGGACGAATGCCGGATAAAAAGGTCGATGATGGGGACGGCCATCGGATAAGCATGACGAAGGACGATCATCAGGAGGTGAAGGACGATCACCTAGCAGGGGACGGCTACTCTCAGGGTTTATCATGACATAGGACGAATGCCAGATAGCAAGATCAACGACGGGGACGACCATCGGATAAAATGATGAAGGACGATCATCAGGAGGTGAAGGACGATCACCTAGCAGGGGACGGCTGCTAAATATCACGACATAGGACGAATGCCGGATAGAAAAGTGTTCCAATAAAGGAGACTCCGCTGGGGAAAGGATGAGGGACGGTTATCCAAAGGTGAAGGACGATCACCTGGAAGGGTACGGCTGCCAAATGGGTATCATGACATAGGACGAATGTCAGATAGAAAGGAAATAGTTTGCTGGGACAAGTAAACGCGGACGAGTGTTTATATCCAAGGAATGAGAGGTACAAGTATTTGGGCATTTGCGTATAGACTAAAGATGCGGACGAGCATCCTTAGGACTATGATACGGACGGGTATCAGGTAGAAACAATTGCTGACACATGTTCAGAGATGATGATACGGGCGAGTACCAACTGGTTAACAAAGAACACGGACGAGTATTGATTCTGTGGGGACTCTTCTGGGGAATAGTAGACCCAGACGAGTGTTTAAATTCAAGAAGACATAAGTGTTTGACACGGTGTGTAGATTAAAGATGCGGACGAGCATCCTTAAGACTACGATACGGACGAGTATCAGATAGAAACAAACGCTTGACGCATGTTCTGAGATGATGATACGGACGAGTACCAACTGATTAACAAAGAACACGGACGAGTGTCGAATCTGAGGGGTTTTGAGTGGTATATACAAGATACGGACGAGTATCTGTATGAGTGAAACAGGAGTAATATGTATGAGTTGTATACAGATGAGTGTTTAACTTGCTGGGGAGAGTATGACACGGACGAGTGTCGGCAAAAGGTATATCATAAACAAGTGTATGATTTACAAAGTGTTTAGGTAGCTATGCTCGGGAAGGTGACACGGACGAGTGTCGGGGAATATATATATGTATCTGTGAGTGCAAAGAGGACGCTTTGGCTTTCTACTGGGGGTATGACACGGACGGGTGTCAAGAAGTATCTGTAATATATAAGTGTCTATTCGTAAAGAATGCTCGGGCGACTTTACCGGGGAATGATGACACGGACGAGTGCCAAAAGGAGTGTGTATCTGCATTTGTGAGTGTAAGGCAAATGCCTTGGCTTTCTGCTGGGGAATCCGGGGAGTTTCTCTGTATATCTCTGCTGGATTGCCAGTATTTACAAGCGTTTGATTCAGAACATGGCTTATGATTATGCAATATGTTTGATTTTTTGCCGTAATGCTCCGTATTAGACGGAATGCTACGCTCTGTGGGGAGAATATGATGCAAATGCTATGATTATGCAAAGATACCGATCTGGGATTCGGATCCCGTTGCTGCGAAGATCTCTGGCTGATCTGCTTGGAGTGGACATCCCAGCTGGGGAGGAGATCATTGGTAGATCCGACATATGGGACTATGCTTGGGGATGTAGGTCACTGATAGACCTATATTTGGTAATGAGGGACCCAGTTGGGGTTTGTAGAATCTTTCGTCACTCTGTTGTGAGATCTTCAGGCATTGCTTCTCTGGATAGAGGCTGAAACTCTGTGGGGAGATGGTTCCCTGGTTTTTTGTACTTGGCTGAGGAGGAAATAACAAATGGCAACTCAACTGGGGATATGAACACCTTCTGGTGCTGCTCTTTGAAGGAAATGTTGGAGAAGTGATGTCTGGCAGCTCTGATGGGGAGAAAGCATCTCTGGTGCTGTTTGGAAAGTGTGCTGAGGAAACAATGATTTGGCAGCCTACCGGGGAGAAACTTTCATGCCCCATGTCGTGTTTCGAATACCTGCAATCCTATATGACAAAGAAACGCACAAGCAATCCCGAGGTATCCCTTACCGGATTCCATCAAGAGTTTAGGCACTCCTGGGAGTGAGTATATTTCCTGTAAGCACGTATTTTAGAAGAGAAGCATTTGTATTCATGCAATCAGTATCTTAAAGACATCGGACATTCTCGCAAATGAAAATAAAATGTACGAAACGAAACATGACTGAAAATCTGATTTTATTAATTCATGTGCCCTGAATCGGCAAGGTACAGTCAAAGAAACAAATCCCCTAAAATGAGGAGATCGTTACAAATTGAGAAATAAAAGGTGTTGGCAATGTTGATGACGCTTCAAGGGGCTTCCCTTTGCTATGACTCGTATGACATTTGACGTTCTTCTTATCTTGCTTTCTGAAGAAGGCTCATTTTGAAGGAAGCTTGATCCTTTTGAAGCTTACCAAGTTGTAAGTGATACAGATGAATTCAGAGTACAGTTGTTTGATTATTCCCTTATTTTGCATGGATCGCCCTTTCGGGTTTTCAATCCACCAGGATACCCATTTTTGCCTGAGTTGTCCGATGTGGCTTTTCAACTCAGCGGGTGTACATTTATTTATTTATTTTCCCTTATTTTTTTCCCGAGTCTTTTATTCTGTTTTTGACTCGCCGGGATGCCCTATTTTTGCCTAGACTTACATTCTGTTTTTATGTCCAGCGGGTCATTTTATGCGAAGTATTTTTTAATTGCATCTGAATTCACAGGGGACGGGAAGTCATCACCATCCATAGTACTGAGCATGAGTGCTCCACCGGAGAAAACTTTCTTTACTACGAATGGTCCTTCATAGTTCGGAGTCCACTTGCCCCTGTGGTCTGTATGAGGAGGGAGGAGTCTTTTCAGCACAAGATCTCCTACTTGGTATTCTCGGAGCCTGACTTTCTGATCGAAGGTTTTCTTCATTCTTTTCTGATATAATTGGCCATGACAAATTGCAGCTAATCTCTTTTCTTCAATCAGACTCAGTTGTTCGTATCGGGATCGGACCCATTCTGCTTCATTCAGTTTAACATCCATTAGTACCCGCAAGGAGGGTAATTCAACTTCAACAGGTAGGACTGCCTCCATACCATACACAAGTTGATACGGTGTTGCTCCAGTGATTGTTCTGATCGACGTTCAATACCCATGCAAGGAAAACGGTAGCATTTCATGCCAATCTTTATAGGTAACCACCATCTTCTGTACAATCTTCTTGATATTCTTGTTAGCTGTCTCAACAGCGCCATTAATCTTTGGCCTGTAAGGAGAAGAATTGTGGTGTTGGATCTTGAAGTTCCGGCATAGCTCTGCCATCATTTTGTTGTTTAAGTTGGAACCATTGTCAGTAATGATTCGCTCGGGCACTCCATACCGACAGATGATGTCTCTCTTCATAAATCGGGCTACCACTTGCCTTGTAACATTTGCATAGGAAGCTGCTTCGACCCACTTGGTAAAATAGTCAATGGCAATCAGGATGAATCCGTGGCCATTTGAAGCAGTCGGTTCAATCTTGCCAATCATGTCAATGCCCCACATGGCAAAGGGCCAGGGTGAAGACATCACATTCAGAGGATTGGGAGGTACATGCACCTTATCCGCATAAATCTGGCATTTATGGCACTTCCTGGCATAAGCACAACAGTCGGCATCCATTGTGATCCAGTAATAACCTGATCTTAACAACTTCTTGGCCATGGCATGCCCTCCTGCATGGGTACCAAAGGATCCTTCGTGCACCTCGTGCATTAACAAGTCTACTTCTGTCCTATCAACGCACCTGAGAAGTACCATATCAAAGTTTCTCTTGTACAGGGAACCGTCAGTATTCAAGAAGAAACTACCAGCAAGCCTTCTTAATGTCTTCTTATCATTGGAAGATGCCCGAGGTGGGTATGTTTGATACTCCAAGAAGCATTTGATGTCGTGGAACCAAGGCTTATCATCTTTGGTAACATCTGCTGCAAATACATATGCTGGTCTGTCAAGTCTGGACACTGAAATCCGAGGTACAAAGTTGGCAGCTTGAACTTTGATCATGGATGAAATGGTAGCCAGGGCATCTGCAAATTGATTTTCGTCTCGAGGGATATACTCAAGCTTGACTATTGTAAAGAAAGTCAATAACCTCCTTGTATAATCCCGGTAGGGTATCAGATGATCCTGATGCGTGTACCATTTGCCGTTGGTTTGATTAATTACCAGAGCTGAATCTCCGAACACAGTCAAAGTCTTGATCCTGAGGTCAATGGCTTCCTCAAGACCCATAATACAAGCTTCGTATTCAGCTTCATTGTTAGTGCAGTTAAAGGTGAGTTTTACCGAGAAAGGCATGTGAACTCCTTTAGGTGTAATGAGTACTGCACCAACACCACGACCATTCATATTAACAGCCCCGTCAAACATCATAGTCCATTCTTCTTCTGGGTTAGGCCCTTCAGTGTGAACAGGCTCTTCATGATCTTTTGCTTTTATGAACATGATGTCTTCATCAGGGAAGTCAAATCTCATAGGCTGGTAATCATCAATGGGCTGCTCAGCAAGATAATCAGACAATACACTACCTTTGATGGCCTTTTGGGATGTGTATTGGATGTCATATTCTGTGAGGATCATTTGCCATCTTGCAACCCGTCCGGTAAGAGCTGGCTTCTCAAAAATGTACTTAACCGGGTCCATCTTTGAGATCAATAAGGTAGTGTGGGTCAACATATACTGCCTTAGTCGACGAGCAGCCCACGCTAAAGCACAGCAAGTTTTCTCAAGCAGTGAATAACGTTGTTCACAGTCGGTAAACTTTTTGCTTAGGTAGTAAATTGCATACTCTTTTCGACCAGACTCGTCATGCTGGCCCAGCACACACCCCATCGACTCTTCTAATACTGTCAAGTACATGATTAGAGGTCTTCCTTCAACTGGAGGCATGAGGATTGGAGGCTCTTGTAAGTATTCCTTGATTTTGTCAAAAGCCTTCTAGCAGTCTTCGTTCCACCTGACCGTTTGTTCTTTTCTTAATAGCTTAAACAAGGGCTCACAAGTTGCAGTAAGGTGAGATATGAACCGTGAAATGTAGTTCAACCTACCTAGGAACCCCCGAACCTCTTTTTCAGTCTTCGGTGCAGGCATTTCTTGAATGGCTTTGACTTTGTCAGGGTCGACTTCAATGCCTTTTTCACTTACAATAAATCCCAGCAGCTTACCGGATCGCACCCCGAAGGTGCATTTGTTGGGGTTCAACTTCAGTTGGTACTTCTTCAGACGCTTGAATAACTTCAACAGATTCACCAGGCGGTCTTCTTCTGTGAGGGACTTGGCAATCATGTCATCCACATAACATTCAATTTCTTTATGGATCATGTCATGGAATAATGTTACCATAGCCCGTTGATAAGTGGCACCAACATTCTTCAGTCCGAATGGCATCACCTTATAACAGAATGTGCCCCAAGGTGTGATGAAAGTTGTCTTCTCCATGTCTTCGGGTGACATCTTGATCTGGTTGTATCCTGAAAATCCGTCCATGAAGGAGAACACCGAGAACTGAGCCGTATTATCCACCAATACATCAATGTGAGGTAAAGGGAAGTCATCTTTCGGGCTGGCTCTGTTCAGATCCCGGTAATCCACACATATCCTCACCTTGCCGTCTTTCTTAGGCACAGGTACAATGTTAGCAACCCACGGTGGATAGCTAGTGACAGCCAGGAAACCGGCGTCCCATTGTTTTTGTACCTCTTCCTTTATCTTCATTGCAATATCTGGGCGAGTACGACGCAGTTTATGTTTCACCGGTGGGCAGTCTTCTTTTAAAGGCAGCTTGTGCATGACAATATCGGTGTCCAACCCTGGCATATCCTGATAAGACCAAGCAAATACATCCACATATTCACGAAGCATGTCGATCAGTTGGTCTTTCACTGAATCTTGTAAGCAGGCCCCGATCTTAACCTCTTTCACATCTTCATCCGTACCAAGATTGACTGTTTCAATCTCCTCCTGATGAGGAGTGATAACCTTTTCCTCTTGCCTTAACAACCAGGCTAGCTCTTCAGGTAGCTCATAATCTTCTTCAACCCCTTCATCAGCTTGATTGATTGGATTGTCAAAGTCATTCAGAGTCATAGCTGTGCTGTTGTCGGTGCAGTCTGAAAGGCACTCTCTGCAAGGGTTTAGATTGTTCATTTTAGTGATTGATTTTAATTTTGTTTAGAAAAAGTGAAAGGAAGTTATCATTTTGGAAAACATTGCCATTTTATTTTTGTACAAAAAGAAAAAATGAAAAACAGTGAGTGGAAAAGAAAAAGACTCATTTGCAAAAGATGTCCGATATTCATTGATTGATCTGTTTGCACAAAATTACAAGATGGCCCGATTACAAAATGAGTCTTATCATCTTGGGAAAGATGCAAGACTTGATGCATGCTTAAAAATATACAGGAAATAATAATTACTCTGCAGGAGTAACCCTTATAATTTCCTAGGAAGACCAGTTTGAGATACGGCTCCCCGGGATCCTTGGACGTATCCAGCTCTCCAGGTTGCGCTCATCTTCCAAGTTGTTCACTGCATCCGGGGTGAGCATCCCCCCGCTGACAAAGTTGGGCTTCTTGACAGCCTCTGATTGATCTTGTTGAGTTGGATTGTAACCCAACCCAAATCTGTCCTCCTTCTTCTCCACAGGCAGCAGCTTGCCCCAGCCCTGGGCAGTCCCCTCTTCAACAACCTTCCTGGCTTGCTGATAAGACGTCATGGAGGTTCCCAGTATAGCAGACGCTTCATTAATGTTCAGGGCCTCAAATCCCTGGCTCATGGTTTCATGGATTTCTCCATCCATCTCAATGTACTTGTACGTAGCCAGATGGCTAACAAAGATGTCCTCTTCACCACATATGGTGATGATCTGGCCCTCCCACTCGAATTTCAACTTCTGGTGAAGGGTAGACGTAACAGCGCCAGCGGCATGGATCCAGGGTCTACCCAACAAACAGCTGTAGGCCGGCTGAATGTCCATCACATAGAAGGTAATTTTAAAAGTCTACGGGCCAATCATCACTGGCAGATCAATCTCCCCAAGCACTGATCTTTTAGAGCCATCAAATGCTCTCACCACTAAATTACTTGGACGCAGTGCCAAGCCATCATACTCCAGCTTCACTAAGGCTTTCTTTGGTAGAACATTGAGTGAAGACCCAGTGTCCACCAGTACATGAGATAGAACAACACCTTTGCATTCTAGAGTGATATGTAAAGCCTTGTTGTGGTTACGTCCCTCAGTTGTTAAGTCAGCATTGGTAAAGCCCAGTCCATGACTGGTGTTGACATTAGCTACCACAGTTTCTAGCTGATTAACAGTGATCTCTTCTGGCACGTATGTTGCGTGCAGGACTTTCAGTAATGCATTCATGTGAGCTTCAGAACACATCAACAGGGATAATATGGAGATCTTTGAGGGAGTTTGGTGAAGCTGATCCACCACCTTGTAATCACTTCTCTTTATAATTCTCATAAACTCGTCTACATCTTGCTCAAAAGATGTCTTCTGAGTTTCTTTGATGATTGGTTCTTCAGGTACCACACTCTTCCCCTTTGCTTTGGCAGCAGCTTTTGCTTCGGCATTAGGTCTTTGTAATTGTGAGGCAAAAAGGCGTCCGCTTCTGGTGAAGCCTCCGCCTCCCCCAACATTATCAATCTGTGGAGAAGAGGTTGAAGAATCCAAAGTGATTTTCTCCCCGTTGCAATAGAGGTCAGAGCCATAATGCCAGGGTATGGCATTACTGCTTTCATATGGAACTGGTCCAGGCACCGTGATGGTAACTGGATTGACTGCTGCAGAGGAAGGTACTGAAATGGTGTGCGGATCGTAGTAAATGGTGACCGGTGATCTGGCAGGAGGTACCACTATTTGTTGCTGAAAGTTGTTGTTTGGAGGAACATCTGATGGATCATAGTAAATGGTGACTGCTGAAATTTCTGTTGGCGTTGTAGAAGATTCTGTTGAATAAATGGGTGCTGATGTTGTAGAAGAAATGGTTGTTGACATCTGGTTTGCTGAAGTGATGGATGGAGCCATTGTTGATGATATCGATGAATTGGTCGGAATGATTGTGGTTGCAGTTGTAGAAGAGTCAGGAATTGTTGTCAAATGGATTGCTGGATTTGTAGGCGCCGTTGTTGAGATCTGAAGTATACCACTTTTGATAAGACCATCTATGCCGCTTCTCAAATTATCACACCCATTGACCGAAATGTTGCAATAACCACAACCGAGCTCACACCCGGGGAACATCTGGCATTCTAGGAGCTGAGCTTTAATTTCGACCAGAGGTGTCCGAATCTGTCCAACACTGGTGATTAAGAAAGATGGCTTGTCTTCCTCAATGGCATTAATTCTTGGCCCTCCATGATTGGGCATGGGATTCTTGTTGACATTTGGGAGGGGTGCAAAGTGAGGGCTTCAGAATCCACCAGATCTTGTACTTTCATTTGTAAAGCCCTGCATTTCTCAGTATTGTGGCCAGGTGCATTTGAGTGAAAAGCACATCTGGCGTTGACATCATAGTTTCTTGGGAGATTGGAGGGATCTGGAGGTGCCAATGTCCTTAACTCAACCAAGTTGAGCTTCAGGAGTTGTGGCAATAAGGCAGCATAAGGCATAGGGATAGGGTCAATCACCCTATTTGCCTGTGGTGGTCTTTGCTGAAAAGGTCTTTGCTGTTGATTGCTGTTGTTGGTGGTGTAGGTCCTCTGTGGCGGATACTGAACTTGCTGTTGATAATGTGGTTGTTGTTGTGGTTGATATGTTGGTTGCTGAGGAATCAGAGATGGAATAGTGACAGCTGCTATTGATCTGTGGACATACTGAGGTCTGCCCCTGCTGGCATGGATGGCATTTGTCTCACCGGTTCTTCTAGGTCCCACAAAAGGCTTTCTGGGATTACTTGACGAACTTGCACCATTATCAGAAATCTTGCCCATCTTCAGAAGGCTTTCAATTCTCTCTCCAGCTATGACTACGTCAGCGAAGCTGGTGGAAGAAAAGGCAGCTAGCCTATCAATATATGTTCCTTGCAGAGTGTTCATAAACATGTCGGCCATTTCCCTCTCCGACATGGGTGGCTGGACAGCAGCAGCAAGCTGTCTCCACCTCTGGGCATATTCCCGGAAGCTTTCTCTGGAGGATTGAGACATTCCCATCAGAAGGGTTCTGTTAGGAGCCATGTCCAGATTGTATTGGTACTGTCTGATGAAAGCTTCAGCTAAGTCTTTCCAGCACCTGATAGTAGCTCTGGTCAAGTGAGAGTACCACTCCCTTGAAGCCCCAGTCAAACTGTCTTCAAAGTAAAACATCCACAGTTTTTCATCCATGGTGTATGCCTTAAGTCTTCCCAGAAAAGATTGCAAGTGAGTTCGTGGACAGGAAGTTCCGTTGTATTTCTCGAAGCACGGGGGTTTAAACTTGTGGGGAATCCTTACCCCGTCCACTAACCCCATATCCATCACATCAAAACCTAGGGAGTTTTGAGACTCCAGGGATCTCAACTTCTCAGCGATTTCATCGAACCTTCTGTCATAAACTTCATCCCCAACCCCCATTACAGTAAACTGTTCTTCTTGGGGGTCTTCCTGTAAGATCCTTCCTCCAGTAGTATTTCCTTGCACATTACCCGGAATGTTGACTTCCAGGTGTAGATGAGGCCCATATACTGGTGGATTAACATGAGGCTGACCCCTTTCATTGTTACTTGTTCCTCCAGTTCCCAGAGGAGGTTCTTCCGGGGTTTGTCTTTCTACCAATGCCCTCAACCTTTCTTGACTTTGAGCCAAGCCATTCATTACTTCCATGAATTGGGTCATTTGGTTTCTCATCTCCAGCCTTTCATTAGCCATCTGAGTTCTGACCTCTGTCAGATCTTGCTGTACTTGGTCCATTTGGATACCAGGAAGATTGTTGCGAGTAGGATACCTGTGCGGACGGTTGAGAGGGAACACCCGTCGACGAGCAATAATTCCTGAAGCACAACAGAGTTAGTAACAACAAAACAAAACAAAAGTTAGTCATGCAATGCAGTATGCTTATTTGCTTTCCACGGTATCCGGCTTGGCTCTTGGTTTTGACCTTTCCAGACCCTGAGGTAGATGCTTTGATGTTGTTTGAGGGAAAGAAAACTCAGTGAAAACAAACTAACAAATATATTACACATGGTGGATCATACATAGTTTGTTTTTACAACATATGCCCCTGAGGGATCAAAATACAACATAAAAGAAAAGTACATCAAATGGAAATAACAACAAGAAAAATAGTCAAACATCTAAGCTAAACTCATCCTCCTTAACCTCCTTCAAAAGTGCTTCAGTTACAGGACCAGCCGGATGCTCTGTGATATTCCTGATGAGAAGGTTTCTGGTGGCAATAGCAGTGGTCAGCTTCTTGTGCCTGTCTTGGTCCTTTGACCTCTTCACACCAGCCCTAAGCTTCAATTCTGAAATTTCCTTTTGGGCTGCCAGCAAAGCTTCCTGTTGTTTCTTTTCATTGGCCTCTAACTGCTCAATCTTGGCTTGATTTCTTTTATCTTCTTGAGTGCGAGCTTCACTGATCCTGACCCACCTAGCTTGACTTTCCTCTAGATAGAGATCAGTCCTAGCCTTCTGAAACCGGGCCTCTTTGCAGGCATTCTTCAATATTTGCCCTCCAGCTCTTGATTTCTTGATGTAGTCTTCTGCTTTCTCAATCTTGGCTAGATGTTCCACTTTAATCTTTTCCAACCTCTCAATGTCTAGACGACCATCACTCCTCTCCCAGAGGGTCTTCTTCAGAGCTTGAGACAGATTCTCATTCCTTTCCTTCAGCTTCTCAAATTTTTCCAGGCTGATAGTGGCTGGAGATGGTTCTGTGGATGGTCCAGGTGCATCCTCAATGGTGAAGGGCATCCCAGAAATCTGAGCCCTAGCATGAGACCATTCATAATACTGAGCTGAAGCCACATTATTGCATCTCCCAAGAATGGCCATTCCTTTGGTCTGGATGTTGTCCCAAGCCCAAGATGTTTGTCTGACAACAGCTAGATTAGGCTTTATCTCACAATACAGGGTTTCAGCTAGATCTTGTACTCTAGGAGGGTGGACCAAAGCATAGCCCAATTGTCTCTTAAACAGCAAAGGATTGTAGTTGATGCAACCCTTCACTCCCACTAGAGGTACATTGGGGTACTGCCCACAGCTAGTAATTATGTCCCTGCCTTTGGTGCTCTGGGTGCACCATCTGATGTCATCTGAGGTCAAAGCAATAAGTCTCTTAGCCCAATTCTTCTGTTGGTGAGGGTTCAAGAAGGCATCAGTCCTGGGTAGGTGTTTAAGCAACCAAGTGTGAAATAGAGGAGCACAGCATCTCACCAACTTTCCTCTTTGCTTCTCATTTCTTTGGTGAACAGAATAATAGAAATCTCCCAGCAATGTGGGTACAGGGTTCCTCAGGAGGAAAAGATGAATGGCATTCTTGCTGATAAACTTGGGCTCATCTGCAAAAAGTATAACCCCATATATACTGAGGGCTAACAATGCACAAACTGCCTTCCATTCTCCCAAGGAGGCCTTCAGGATAGCCTGAGAAGTCAGAAAGTCTAGGTGCAAACCAGGGATTTCAGCCTTTGTTGTCATGTTCTGCTCAATCAATATAGGTTCCAAGTATAGTGCCTTTGCCACTTCTACATTGCTGGGAGAAGTCATCTCAGGGTTGAAGGGGATATCACCCCTGACAGGTACTCCAATCAATGATGAGAACTCCTCCAGCAAAGGTCCCAGCTGAAAGTTCTGGAAAGTGAAGCATCTCAAAGGAGGGTCATAAAACTGGAGGCAAGTGTGGATCAAACTCCTCTGAGAAGGATCCAGGTCCATAACCATATCAAGGATGCCTCCATAATGCTCTCTGAATAATGGGATGTGGTCTGGAGTGATAAGTGCCTGGACCTGCCTGATGCCAGTCAGCACAGGCTCAAAGAAATGATATGAAATGTTGCTCTTCTTGGGTGCCATGACTGCTGATGAAGAGCTGAAAACAAATACTGATGATGAAGACTGATATTGGAGATGAGCCACTGATAGGCTGAGACTGGTGATAAAAATAGCTGAAGCAGGCAACTGATGAAGATGGCTGAAGCAGATAATTGATGAACAGGGGTCTATGCAGATGAAGGGGTCAAAACCAAGCCAAATACAATATGGATACCCTGAAAAACAAATAAACAAATGTTAAATGATGCAATGATGAGTATGCAAATGATATGCAAGGGTTTGTGATCAAGCTGGATCTGATTACTGCCTTGATATAAAGGTCCATGTATGTTTAAGAAGTCCAGATGGAGGTTCAGAAGTCCAGTAACCAAGGTGGGGGACTCAAATAAAGAGTCACATGTCCAGGGTTAAATCACAAGAACTGTCCAAAGTGAAGCATTCTTAAACAAAACAAGTATCAGGGTATGATGTGGTCAAGGGTACCTGCAAACCTGTAAACAGCCCGACCCCGTCACAGGTAGTGTTCTAAAACAAGGATCCTCAGACTTGGATCAGTCATGAGAAGTGTAAACACTTCTAACCCGGAGGTACAGTGTTTACAATAACCATAAAAGATCCTCCTCTAATTCACCTCAGTTTATGAAGGTCATAAAAAAGGTCATCCAGACTTAGCAGGCTTCCCAGATAGCCCTAGCACTACAGGAAATCTGTAGCACAGAGTTCTCAAAAAGAAACCCACATCTGAACCGTGTTTCATATTCCCGCACCAGACCGAAATGGAATGGGAAAGAACATGAACCACTCTAGCCTAGGTGTCACTCAGCTCCCAGGTATAGGACCTTAAACTCTCAGTGAACCCCACCCATCAAAACAATAAACCAGATCCAGCTAGATAACAGTATGACAGTATGATGTATATAAAGCTGTAAAGGAAGCAATAACTAACTGTACATAAAGCAACTATATAAACACAATTAGCATATAACACCCCAGTAAACACAAATTAAACAAGCGCTAGGAGGAACCCACAAAAAGAACCAGAAGCCTTGGTTACAGTATAAGGGTCCCCAGCAGAGTCGCCAAGCTGTCGCTCCCACCAAATGACACCCGGGTCAGAAGGGGTACAGACGCGAACGGTCGGCGAAAAGAGAAAGGAATGAATAGAGTCGCCAGCTAGGCATTGTTATCCCGAAGGAAAGGTAATGCTGCATAAACCTAAGAAAAGATGGATAAGACGGTTGCGAACCAGAGAGACTGAGAAAGGGGGTTGGTTACAACCTGGGAAGGTATTAGCACCCAGATTGTCCGTCGTACTCGACGAGATCCACGCTTGAATGATTTTGTGTCTAAAGGGGTAGTGTCAGTGCTATTTTGTGTATCAAAGCTGGAAAGAATGCAAGTGTCAGTGTAAAAAAGAATGTGAAGTGAAATATGTGAAGTGTCAGTGTAAGAATAAGAGTGAAATGCTCATGACCATGAGGCTTTAAAGAATAATGCTGGGAAGAGGGGGAATATACAGAGACTTTTGTTCGATAACTGTTAAGTTATGCCTACGTATCCTCTCGTGTAATGACGAAGTCAGAACACCGTAGTTCGACCCAAAGAGACTAAAAAAATAATTGAGTGATGAACTGCTTGCTTGTCTATGCTCAAGTGTATAACTCGTCTGGCTCGAGTGCTAACTGTCTTGCATTAGACGGAAGAAGCAAGTTCTTGTTTGTGAGTGAAGATGATGAGAAAAGAATCCCGGAGGAGACGATTATTGTTTGTTTTTGTGTTTTCAGTCTTTTATTGCTTTTTGATGTTTGTCATAAGTTAATGAGCTTAAGCCTAAACCAATGGGTTAGTAAACTCATCACATCCTCCCTCTGATTAGGGGTAATGAGAATACCTTAAGTGTGAAGTCAACATCTCACACCTAATCACCCTGATGTAGGATTAAGATCATTAACCTACTTTTGATTATTTAGATGTTTTTGGTGTTTTTGTTTAGTGTTAAGTAATGAGATTAAGCCATAATCAAGGATTTAATGGACTCATTACACCATCCTAATAGAAGGATAATAGATGAGAGTATTTAAGCTGAGGGAGACTCCTCAACTTAATCCATGATTAGGGATTAACCTCATGACAAAACAAAGTCTTTATTAAGTGGATTTTAGTTAATGATAAGATTAAGAAATGAATTTTATGGTTTGTAAGACAACTTGAGGGGGACTTGTCCATTAACACTAGGGTTAGTCCTTCTTAACCAATTAAGGAAGAATTAGAACCCTAATGCAAGGCCCAAGTTACAAGCTTGATATCTTAATGATTATTAAGTGAATTGATTAAAAGATTTAAACACATTAAGGGTTTAACACTTAGGATTAAAATTATACACTACATCCTAATAGAAGGATGCAGGCATAAGCTTAATCACAAAGCCTTAAAGCCTTTAGGGTTTAGTCCTTGATTATGAGATGAGAGGAGAAGACTCAAAGATGACACAAAGGTAAAACTAAATGGGGGACTAATAAAAACCCTAATTGTTATCATACTTGGAGGTCCTAGGGTTTGTGAGGCTTAAGAAAGAAAGATCTTCAGAGAAACCACCAGGAAGGAAGCAGATGAAAGGAGGAAAAGCAAGGAGAAGCAAAACAACTTGCTTCACTTAAGAAGACAAGTTGCTTAAAGAAAGAAAGTAAGGGATGAACATGAATGAGAAAGCTCACTCCAATACACATACAAAATGCAGTAAGGAAGTATGAAAGAGATGAAAAGAGATTATGATAAGTGAAGGCAAATTCACTTCTCAAACAACTTACCACCTGAAATGTTAGCATAAGAGATGGAATGCAATGCAAATGAGATAAAATGTGATGGTGCAAGCCAAAATCAGAAGCAAGAACATGAAGCTAATGATGCTAAGAGATGATGCAAACATGAGACAAGGCATGAGAATGATGAATCAAGCATAAGGATGCAAATGAGGCATGTATTGAACCATGAATGCTTATGAAAAGTTATGACATGCAATGGGCATATAACATGGCAAATGAAGGATGCAATGATCAAACATGATTCTAATATGTCCTAAGATGTATTATGAATCATGTTGATGCACAAAATGTCATGGCAATTCATGGTATGCAAGCAAATGGAAGATGGATGCAAAGGAAGACATAAATTAGGGTTTATGATCAACACACAAAACAAAATTCAAAATCAGAAGCAAATGTCATGATAAAAATTTGAAAATGGGATCAAAGATACCCTAAACCTATACAAACTCACTGCCCAAAGGAGGGGATTCAACTCTTAACCTAATGAGAGTTATGAATTTCCTAAGATTGCTAGGGTTTTGGGGTACTTCACCAAGAAAAATGCTAAACAAATTGAAAATGCAAGATCAAATCCAACCAATTTTATCCTATAAACTACATGCTATACAATATGCAATGCAAAAAGAATCATCATCCAACTCTCAATGGTTAGGCAGAAAGGAATTTTTGAAGTTTGAAGCAAAATATTGCCTAAAAATGAAATTAATTCCAATGAAAATGATCAAAAGGCATCAAGAACAAAAAAGAAATTTGGTTTGAGAGTTGGACAATGTTTCTAAATGTTTATAAATGCTATATGAATTTTTTTGTGATTTTTAAATACCTAAATGTATTTTTAATTAATTAATTTTCATTAACTAATTAAAAATAAACATTTAAATGATTTAAAAATAATTTTTAATGCAAAAAATAAAAATAAAAATATTTTTGGGTTTTAAAAATTAATGAAACTCTTGACAAAAAAATTCATAATTTTTAAAGGTATTTTGCTATTTTAAATAAAATGAGGAAAAGAAATGAAATTAAATGAAATAAAAATTAAAATAAAATGGAAGTATGCAAGAGGGATGGCCAGGATTGATTCTGGGGAAAGGGAGATTGACTGCGCGCCAGATCCTGTGGCTGGAATTCAAACTGAGCCAATTAACTTAAACTGAATTAATTAAACTAATTAAATAAGATTAGGGTTTTAATGAGTGATCCAGGCCATCCAAACGCGCGGGAGTCAACAAAAGTCAGCCTGATCCATGGTCCACATTTAAACCAAACCCTAAACGTGATTAACACATTAATGACTCTCAGGTGGCCGGAAATGACCTCCGGTAATCTTCTCCGACCACAATCCTCCCTGAAAATTGCTATCTCACTCCCTAGGTCACTAAAACATGATTTCTCTGCCCAGAATCCAACCTCATACATCATATAACATGAATCAACAAACAAAACACATTTATTTTTCGTATCAAAGTTGAATCGAATCAAAAGGTTTCTAGGTCAAAAAATTTCAGAAGCTTCATACATACTCAATACTCAACCTTTTGCAAAACTAAACATATCAGCATGATCAGCACATCACATAGATTCATCTAAGAACTTAAAAATGCATTTCTGGAAAAAAAAGTTCTTGAGCTCACCTGAAATGGAACTTTCAATCCAGGAGCTTTCTGCTTGCTTCTCTGCTTCAAAATGGCTTCAATGATCCTCCTGATGAAGCTTTGAAGCTTGGTTGAAGTTTAAAATGGTTGGTTTATGAGATTGATCAAGTTCTGTTCAGTGAGGGAGAGAAATCGTATTTTGATTTCAGGGAGTTTCAGGGCAAGGTGAAGGGTCAGGGATGACCAGTGAGACATGTTGAGATGTTCTATGGAGTTTGTTTTGATGTTTGTGTCTTGTGGAATATGTTTCGAATGAAAATGCCTATGGGAGGTTTTTGGTGAATGCTGGCTTGTGTGTGTATTCAGGCTCTAAGATGTTGTGAAATGGCTTGCTTGAAGTGTGTTTGTAAAGTCTGGATTGGGCAGAATAGTTGGTGTGGCACTGTGGGATTGGTATGGGGGTTTTTGCAAAAAGTCAAGTCTAGGTGTACTTGAGGTATGGGCAAGTGTGAGGTTGTGATAGGGGCATGGTTGGGCTCAGCAAGGATCATGGATTTCATGTGGATCAGATTCTATGAGCTGTAACAAGTAGAGGCATGGCTTCATGAGTTTTTGCAAGTTGAAACATCTTTGGCCCTTTTGGAAATTCATGAAGTTCAAGGCACCAAAATGCAATATTCTTGGGCCAATTCTGATCTTTAGAGGTCATGTGAGTATGTTGTAATGAGTTTGTGCACATTTGAAGTCTTTAGAGTGCTTGATCACACCATTTTGCAAAATGCCTCTTTGGTGGAAAACTTGAAATTATGTGATTTTTCTTAACTTTGACAAGCCATAACTTTTGATCCAAAATGAATTAGAATGAGTTCTTGTACTTTTTGAAAAGGGAATGATCCATTATACAACTTTCATGACCAAAGTTTTCTCATTTGAAGCATTTTTTAATCAAAAAGCAAGGGTTGAAAAAGTTTCCCAAAATGGCAAGTTTCCATTACAAGTCATTTTCCCAAAATGGCAACTTTGCAAATGGCTTGAAATTCTTCAATTTTGTGAACTTCTAACATCTTCTATGATCAAATAAAGATCATACACATTCAAAATGGTGAAGAATACCCTTTGGTTGGGTCATTGGGGGCCTCAGATGCCCTGATTTTGCACTGACTTGCTCAAGAAGTCAACCCTTGATCAGATGCCTTCCCCATGGAATTTCTTCATGAAAATTGATATGCATGATCCCTATACCATATAGAGACCAATAGAAACAAGAATGACCAAAAAATTTGGAGTTATGGCCTTTGAAACCAAAACCCTAATTCTAGGTCATCTGTGTAGTTAAACCTGGCTCTACTTCCATGCCTTTCTCAATTCTTGTGATTCTTTGACTTTCTTGACTTTGTGAGGGTGCAATATGATGTTTGAACACACATGGACCCCTTTGAAGTGATTGATGACCTTTGGAGTGGCTCAAATGGCTCTTGGATTGCTCAGATCACAAACCCTAGATGCAGATGACTTTGAACCAATGCAGTGAAGCAAATATGCAATATGAGATGCTATGATTGAACTTATGCATATGAAAAGATCACAAGCCATGGTGTGAATGGGTTAGGGCAAATTTGGGGTGTTTTCAAGTGGCATATCTATCCCTCTGAACACCATGCCAGCTCCACAAGAAGAACAACAAAATCAGGCTAAAAAGGACACTCCTGCTCAACAGGATGTCCCAATAGATGTTGAAACATCTGAAGATCAGCAAAAGGCCTCATCTGATACTGCTGATGAAACATCTGAGGACCAGCAAAAGGCCTCCACTGACAATGATGAAGAAACATCTGAGGACCAGCACAAGGCCTCCACTGAAGATCAAACCTCTGTTGATCCACCTGCTGAAGAGGAGACTGCTCAACCTCCTCCTGTGGTAAACATAGAGCATGATTCTGATACAGAAATCATTGCTTCTGTAAACCCTAGCATAGCCAAAAGGCTTAGAACTAGGAAGGAAAAGAAGAATGCAGGACATGCAACTCCTGAGAAGAAGCAAGCTACACCAAAGAAGGACAAAGCTAAAGTTGGTTTTGGTCCTACAAAACAATGGAGCAAGGTGCAAACACAGAAGAGGAAAGCTGTCACCTCTCCAGATTCAGATGTTGAAGAGGATGTCCCAACATCCCCACCAAAGAAGAAACCAGCACCCTCAAGGTCATCAACTGTTGTTCCAGAAGTTCCTCTGGACAACATCTCTTTCCATCATGTTTCAAGTGTGAACAGATGGAAGTTTGTTTATCAAAGAAGGGTAGCACTTGAAAGATAGATGAGCAGTAATGCACTTGAGTGCACAGAGGTAATTGATCTCATCTCTTCTGCTGGCCTATTCAAAACTGTCTCCAACTTCTCTCCTTGCTATGAGCTGCTAGTCAAGGAATTCATTGTAAACCTCCAAGAGGATTGTGCTGATGGTAAGTCTGCTGACTTTAGAAAGGTATATGTAAGAGGGAGATGTGTGGAATTCTCTCCTAGGGTTATCAACCACTACCTTGGAAGAGAATCTAATGGTCCAAATGAGCTAGGGAAGACTGATAGGATTGGCACTGCAAACTGGGTTCCTACCAACCATACCTCCTCAATAGCAACTGGTTTGGGCAGGTTTATATATGCTGTGGGCACCCAAACAAAGCTGGATTTTGGAGCTTATAATTTGATCAGACATTGAAGCATGATGGATCATCTGCAACTAAGCTGCCAATTGCCTTTCCTTCCTTGCTGTGTGGAATTATACTTAGTCAATATCCAGGTATCCTCACTGAGAAGGACTCCATTTGCAAAAGAGAAAGTCCTCTGGCCTTCCACTACAAGTTGTTCTTGAGTCATCATGCAGCTGATGTTGAAGCTCCCTCTGGGACATCTGCTGGTCCTTCAAAGCCAAAGTCTCCAATCTCCAAAGCTGTCTTGATTGCTGAGCTGAAGAACACATGCAAAGAACTGGATGCAAGGAAGCAGAAGCTTGATGAGATTATCCAAAGGCTGGAGATTGAAGAGAGTGCTCAGAAAGCTGATGCTTCTGATGAGGAGACTGAGGAAGAGGAAGACACTAATGATGAGGAGTCTGAGTGAAACTTGTATGTGAGGAATATGTAATGACTGCTTCTGCATTGTAATTTTGAATTAGTAACTTTGGCCCCAAATTTATGTCTAACAAGGGGGAGAACTGAACAACAACAACAATGTATGATGCAAATTCCTGATTAATGAAAAACTTTTGTTTGCTTCTGAACTAAAGCTGTGATTTTAATGAAAATTTCTGTTGCAACAAGACTGAATACATGTATGTTTGAGGGGGAGTAAACTCACACATGACTCAATAGAAAAGAAACTCTGCTGCACTCTGATAACCAGAAAAGAATGTTAGCCAAAAATTAGCCAAAGGGGGAGTTTGTAGATGTTTAGAATTGGCAGAATTTTTGACCAACAAGAAGTGTTGAATTTAGTTCAGAATGTCACATCAGATGTTGGGACATTATCAAACAGAGTATAAGTAAATGAACTTAATTCAGGATGTCACACCAGATGTTGGGACATTGTATCAGTTAATGAAATAAGTTCAGTTTACAGGATGTTACATCAGATGTTGTGACATTGTATCAGTAAATGAAGTAAGTTCAGTTTTTCAGGATGTCACACCAGATGTTGTGACATCTCAAACCTGCTACCAGAATTAATTAATGACAAACAGAACTGAGTAAATTAAGGAAAGTTATTTGGAATTAATTATGGAAGAATGAAACAGAATAAGGCGCATCTGTAGGGAGCTTTGTTATGTGTCTTCAGCATAATCAGAAGAACTGAATCACCTAGAATCTAGGAAGTAACAAACCCTAATTCAAGGTGGTGGCAGCATGCGTTTTCAGGATTGGATAAACCTACAAAAAGCCCAAAATCCAAACACCTATTTAAGCAACAGAAACTCTCAGAATAGAGTACGAATTTAAGAAGACCAAATAGGGTGTTTTGTGTTTTAATAGCAGGTAGTTTAATTGTACCACTTTATGAGCTTTTAAGCAAAAGTGTATTTGTGTCTTGATTGAAACTGTGAAGTAAGATCAAGCTGTTTTGTTTGAAGTATGACTTCAATTTTATTAAACTTGTAAACAAGATCACTGTGTGATTGAGGGGGAGTGAGTTGGTACTCATATCTAAGTTGTGTCTTAGGTAGAAATTGCATTGGGTAGATATTAAGTGAAAGATTAAACTGGGTGGTTTAAGTCTAGAATTAATATTACTTATAGTGGATTTCCTCCTGGCTTGGTAGCCTCCAGATGTAAGTGTGGTTATACACTGAACTGGGTTAACAAATTCCTGTGTTGTTTAATTTTCCTGCACTTTAAGTTTTTAGTTAAGTATTCAAGTGTTTAAACATCTCATTCGACATCTCATACCTGATCACAGAATTTCAATTTGTTTACAATACATGCCCGTGGTGGGTCAACAATCAAAAGAAAAGGTACATCAAAAGAAAGAAATACAAGTAAAATGGATCAGACATCCAATCCAAAGTCATCCTCCTTGAATTCCTTCAGGAGGTCCTTAGTCACTAGACCAGCTGGGTGCTCTGTAATAGTCCTAATGAGGAGGTTCCTGGTAGCAATGGCATTGGTTAGCTTCTTATGCCTGTCCTGATCCTTTGATCCTTTCAACCCCGCCCAGAGTTTCAATTCAGATATCTCCTTCTGAGATGCCAACAAAGCTTCCTGCTGCTTCTTCTCATTAGCCTCTAGCTGCTCTATCTTGGTCTGAGTCCTCTGGTCTTCTTGTGCACGGGCTTCGGTGATCCTGATCCACCTAGCCTGGCTTTCCTCCAGATAATGCACTGCCCTAGCTTTCTGAATCTTGGCCTCCTTGCAGGCATTCTTCAGTACCAACTCCCCGACTCTTGCCTTCCTGATGTAGTCATCTATCCTTTCAATCTTGGTCAGATGCTCAGTCTTGAGTCTTTCCAATCTCTTAATGTCCAGACGACTGTCATTTCTCTCCCAGAGAGTCTTCTTCAGGGCTTCAGCTAGCTGATCATTCCTCTCTTTCAGCTTTTCAAATTCTTCCAGGCTGACAGTTGCTGCAGGCTGTACTATAGAAGGTCCAGGTGTGTCTTCCAAGGTGAAAGGCTTCTTGGTGATCTGAGCTCTAGTACGGGACCAGTCAGAGTACTGGGTTGAAGCAATATTGTTGCACCTTCCAAGGATGGCTGACCCTTTGGTCTGAATGTTGTCCCAAGCCCAGGTAGCCTGTCTGACAAAAAAAGAGTTGGGTTGAACTTCACAGTAGAGAGTCTCAGCCAAATCTTGTCCTCTGGGAGGATGAACCAGAGCATATCCCAATTGTCTCTTAAACAGTAAAGGGTTGTAGTTGATGCAACCTTTTACTTCTATCAGAGGCACATTAGGGTACTGCCCACAGCTGGTAATAATGTCCTTTCCTTTGGTGTTGTGGGTGCACCATCTGATGTCATCTGATGTCAAGGCAATGAACCTCTTAGCCCAATTCTTCTGCTGATGGGGGTTCAAGAAGGCATCTGATTTTGGAAAGTGTCTGAGCAGCCAAGAGTAGTACAGAGGAGCACAACATCTGACCAATTTCCCCCTTTGCTTTTCATTTCTCTGATGGACTGAGTAGTAGAAGTCTCCTAGTAATGTAGGAACAGGGTTCCTTAATAAGAACAGGTGGATGGCATTCTTACTCACAAATTTGGGCTCATCTGCAAACAATATAACCCCATATATACTGAGGGCTAACAATGCACAGACAACCTTCCATTCTCTTACTGCAGCCTTCAGGGTGGCCTGGGAAATCAGAAAGTCCAGATGGAGGCCTGGAATTCCAGCCTTTGTTGTCATATTCTTCTCAATAAGGGCAGGCTCCAAATGTAATGCCCTTGCTATCTCTTCATTTCTGGGAGCAGTCATCTCTGGGTTGAAAGGAATCCCTCTCCTGACAAGAACTCCAATCAACAAGGAAAACTCTTCTAGTAGTGGTCCCATCTGGAAATCAGGAAAAGTGAAGCATCTGAGTGGAGGGTCATAAAACTGCAAGCATGTATGGATCATGCTCCTCTAAGATGCATCAAGATCCATGACCATGTCCAAAATACCCCCATAGTGCTCTCTAAACAGTGGGATGTGGTCAGGAGTAATAAGGGACTGGACCTGCCTGATACCAGTCAAGGTGGGCTCAAAGAAGTGGTAAGATATGTTGCTCTTTCTTGAAGTAGCCATACTGATGATGGATGCTGATGAGAAAGCTGAGAGCAGCTGCTGATGAAGATCACTGACTGATAAGCTGGAGGTAAGTCTCTGACAGACTGATGAAAGTGCTGGAGAAGAAACACTGACAAACTGGTGGAGAAGCTGAAGAAGAAACTGAAGGATATGCTGAAGAAGATAACTGAAGCAGAGATCTAAGCAACAGAAGGGGTCAAAACCAAACC
The DNA here is from genome assembly GCA_963966055.1 of Lathyrus aphaca. Lineage (NCBI taxonomy): Eukaryota > Viridiplantae > Streptophyta > Magnoliopsida > Fabales > Fabaceae > Lathyrus > Lathyrus aphaca. The sequence continues at coordinate 214,330,854 of OZ014521.1, forward strand.
AAAAATGAAGATGGATACCCTACAAAACAAATAAGCAAATGTTAAATGATGCAATGATGATATATGCAAATGATATGCAAGGGTTTGTGATTAAGATCTGGATCTAATTATCTGCCTTGGTAAAGGTCCAAGTATGTTCAAAGGTCCGGATGGAGGCTTAGAAATCCCGTAACTAGGGTGGGGGACTCAAATAAAGAGTCACAAGTCCGGGGTAATCACAAGAACTGTCCAAAGTGATGCATTCTTAAACAATACAGTAACAGGGTATGATGTGGTCAAGGGTTCCTGCAAACCTGTAAACAACCCAACCCCCTCACATAAAATGTTCTAGAACAAGGATCCTCAGACTTGGATCAGTTATGAGAAGTGTAAACACTTCTAACCCGGAGGTACAGTGTTTACAATAAACATAAAAGATCCTCCTCTAATTCACCCCAGATTCTGAAGGTCATAATAAAGGTCATCCAGACTTAGCAGGCTTCCCAGATAGCTCTAGCACTACAGGAAATCTGTAGCACAGAGTTCTCAAGAAGAAACTCGCATCTGAACCGTGTTTCATATTCCCGCACCAGACTGAAATGGAATGGGAAAGAATATGAAGCCACTCTAGCCTAGGTGTCACTCAGGTCCCAGGTATAGGACCTTAATCACTCAATGAAACCCCCACCCACCAAAACAGAAGCAGATCCAGCAATGATAATGACAGTATGAATATGCACAAAACTGTAAAAGAAAGCAATAAATAAAATTGTGCATAAAGCAATAAATAAAGCAAATAAACAAGCATAAGTAGCACGTAACACCCCCGTAAACACAAATCAAAAAAGCGCTAGGAGGAACCCACAAAAAGAACCAGAAGCCCTGGTTGCAGTATAAGGTATCCCCAGCAGAGTCGTCAAGCTGTCGCTCCCACCAAATGACACCGGATCAGAAGGGGTACAGACGCGAACGGTCGGCGAAAGGGAGAACATGAAGATGAACTGAAAAGAGTCGCCAGCTAGGCATTTTTATCCCGAGGGAAAGGTAATGCTGCATAAACCTAGAAAAAGGTGGATAAGACGGTCGCGAACCAGAGAAACTGAGAAAGGGGGTTGGTTACAACCTGGGAAGGTATTAGCACCCAGATTGTCCGTCGTCCTCCTCGAAGTGAAACTCTACCGAAGGGGACTCTCCATCCCATTGCTCAAATGCGTCGAGGAGGAGAAAGTCCCCGACATATTAGGGGAAATGCATCGGGGAATCAACGCCCAACATCCCGGCGGAAGGTCGCTGGTGCGCAAGGCTCTACGAGCAGGCTACTATTGACCGACTATGCAGCACGATTCCAAAGAGCACGTCAAAAAATGCGACAAATGCCAACGACACGCCGACATGCATCTCACGCCTCCCAACGAGTTAAAAACGCTATCCTCCCCTTGGCCCTTTCGCCTGGTGGGGCATGGACATCCTCGGCCCATTTGTGATTGGTTCTTACCAAAATAAATACCTCATTGTAGGGGTAGACTACTTCACCAAGTGGATCGAAGCAGAAACACTGGCCAAAATAACGGCACAGAACATTCTTCGATTTTTCAAACGAAACATCCTCGCCCGGTTCGGTATACCCCAAGTCCTCATCACCGACAACGGAACGCAATAAACGGACGGAGGATTTCAGGACTTCATAGTCAGCCTAGGCACTAAACAACATTTCACGTCCGTCGAGCACCCTCAAACCAACGTACAAGCTGAGGTGGCCAACAGGGTAATCATGCGCAGACTGAAGCGCAGACTCGGCGAGGCAAAGAGGACATAGGTCGAGGAACTACACATCGTCCTGTGGGCATTACCGCACAACGCCACACTCCAAGACTAGGGAGACTTCGTTCAGACTAACGTACGACACCGAAGCAGTCATCCCGGTGGAAATTCGAGAGCCGACGAGACGCGTGGAGGCACCACTCAACGAGGAGATGAACGACGAGACACTTCGAGCCGAGCTGGATCTCGTCGAGATCTGCTCCGAAGCAGCCCTTGGGGAAACCTCCCTCAAACAAAAAATAGCTTTAAGCCACGACGCAAAGGTCATAAAAAGAGAGTTCCAGGTGGACAGTCTGGTCCTCAGAAGAAACCAGAAAAACCCCAGAGAGGGCAAACTGGCCGCCAACTGGGAAGGCCCATACCGCGTCCGCGACAAGACGGGCAATGGGGCCTATTATTTGGAAAACCTATAAGGTGAAGAACTCGCTCGACCATGGAACGCAGAAAAACTTAGACAATATTATAGATAAACACAACCCGGGGAGACATGGGAGGTACGACCACGCTCTTCACCACCAAACAAAAGGGAGGATCTGCGCCCTCAGAGGCGAACACAACCCTCCCCGACGCTGGACACCTCAAACGAGCCTCAGCGTCGCAGTACCACGTTAGTATGACACCCAGCTCACAATGGGAAAGCCCAAGCCCCGAGATCAGAGTTATCCGATCGCAAACCCTACCTCGATTCAGGGCGAGCACAAAGCTCGCCACCTCGTCGGTTCCCCAAACCGACGAGCCCAACGAAGTCGAGCAAGAATAGTTCAAAAATAAATAACGAAAAACAAATTAACAATGAAAGTAACATTCATTAAAAACGGTCGAAACAGACCAAGAAACCATTACAAAAGGAGCCTGAATGCCAGTATCCAAACAGGCACAAAGGCCATTACAAACAACGGGCACGAAGGCCATTACATAAACAAAGGCACGCAGGCCCGACAAAAAGTAAAATAGAAAAAACAAAAATCCTGAAGACTCCGCCCGGAGTTACTCTTCACGGTCATCATTCACCTCCTCCTCCAGCTCCTCCTCAGCTTCAAAGGGGCACACAATCTCCCCGTCGGCCACACAGTAATTATGGGCTGACCCCTCCGTCACAAGCCCCGGGTTCAACACCTTAAGCTGCTCGATGGCGTTGTCGAACCCATCCTTGAACACCAAAACCAAGTCTTTGTTGAATGTGCGAATGTGATCAACCAACTCGCCCCGGGTGCGAAGGGCAAGCTCCTCCTCGGTCTCATCATCCCGAGGGCGGATTGTACCCTCGAGCAGAGCAACTCGAGCACGGAGCCCCACATTCTCATTAGCCACCTTCTTGTGCCCCGCAGCTTGATCCTCCAGACTCTGCTTCTCGGCCTTCAGAGTGTCCCGCTCGAGCTTTAGTTCCTCTAGCTCTGTCTTCAGCCCCGCCTGCAACTGGTGCTCCTCTTTGTAGTCGGATAAATCCTTGGACAATTTATCCCTCTCAGTCCGGGCAGCTAGAAGGGCATCCTCCAAAGAAGCTGTGGAAACAGCAGTCTCGGACAGGACCATGGCAGTCTCCATCACCCGGATGACGGCGACCAAGTCTCCAGCTAGGTCCTTCCGCCTAGCATTTGCGCCCTGATTCAGAATGGCCCTCGCCTTGGGCGCCGCCACCACGACGGAACCTTCAGCCTTAAAGAACTCCTGCTCCAGGTAGCAAGGAGGCAACAAATAACTCCCAGGGGCACCAGACTCATTAACCCCCACAGCAGCAGACTGGGAAAGAGTCTCGTCCAGACGCTTCCGCTTCGGCAGAGGAGAGGTGGAAGGAGGAGGACTATCACGTATTTAGATCGGGGAAGTTTGTTGAGCGGGTTGAGGGGAGTTAGTTGTCAGGCTAGCAGTACCCGAGCTGCCCACCCCGAGCTCCGTAGCCACCTCCTGGACACGAGGCGCCACTTTCTTTTTCTTCTTGGGGACTCTGTCTAGAGCCCCGGCCTGGTTCGTCAGCTTTAAGACACGTTCATGGGCGGTGGGCATAGTTCCTGCAAAACAAAAACAGAGAAATATTAGTTGAACGGGCACAAGACCGAGAAAAGAAAACAAGTTGAAAAGACCTACGCAATAACTCCACGGCCTCCTCGTTTGTATCACACGCGAGTAGATCCCTGATATTTATGAGGCGGGTCTCGTGAATAGGCATCCCGGCCTCATCAACGTGGGGGTTGTCTTGTCGATCCACCCAGACCGCCAGATTAAAGCTCTGCACGTACTCAACCAGCCTTTTGTAAGCCAGTCTATCCTCGACCCCCATGCTCGAGAATCTGACCCGGTAGTAGCTAGTCGACAGGTTGAAATGGTCGGGCTACCATCTCAGGGGGATCCTCGACATAAGCTTCTCCACACCATCAGCGTTCCGCTTGTAGTAGTAAAGAGAGTTCAGGGCGAAACGGGTGATCGGCTTCACCGTATACCATCGCCCCTTAAAGTGTCGGGCATAATCGACATAGGTCTTGAATAATCTCACTGTCTGGTTCAGAGACACCAGTTGTGACGTCCTTGGGCACCCGACCGTTGCAGGTGGAAGATGTGGAAGAAGAGAGGCAAAGTGCACCCAACGCCAAGAAAACGGCAAACTAGCTCGAACGCTCGGATAAAAGCGATGGCGTTCGGATGGAGTTGCGACGGCGCCAGTCTAAGCCACCTAAAAACCCCATCTGAAAATCGTTGAAGGGCAGCCTGACCCTCGCCTCTCGGAAGGCAAATTCGTACATAGCAAATTGTTTCCCCGGGAAATGATGGCATATCCGGTCCGCCTCCCGAGGAGCAAGACATTGCCAGTTTGCAGGATCTTCGGGGTTGATGTCCTCCACCACAGTGTATGCGGTGGTCGACTCGTTGGCAAAATATGATTCTTCTTCCAACGGTTCGTCCGCGACCCATGACAGGTCGTTGCGCCCAGACGAGGAGACATGTTCATTTTCCTCCTCGGCATCCCGTTCGTCGACTTCACAATGTTCGACCTCCCTTTCGTCGACTTGCCGATGCTCGGCATTTCCATCCTCGATCCGTCAATGTTCAATCGTACCTGAAAAGCAGACAGGAAAAGTGAATTCGACATCGCATCAAATTCACCCTTCCACCGCAAATCAAGTGAAAGGACGAAAGGCTAAAACGCCAGGAACCTCACCAAACTACACTAGACCAATGGAGGGAAAACCTTCGTTTGCGTCCGAGCACGTGCAAAGATTCTAAACCTACGGATTCATATACACATGAACTCTACGCCCGCGACATGCTAGCCATGCCCGGAATATTCATACACATATGAATTTTACGCCCGTGACATGCAAGCCTTGCCCGGGACATTCATGTCTCTATGAGTTTTACGTCCGCGGCATGCTAATCCTGCCCGGGATATTCATACCAAAAATCTAAAAACTAACCCTAAACACAGATCTACCTACTCTACACGAAGATTTGCTTACTCTACACGGATAAAACATGCATTTCACTACTTATTAGACGAAAACACACACAAAAAAGAGAGGTTGAGGTTGTTACCTGACATAATGAAGACGGGGAGAAGACGGTTGCGCGCGGGCAGAAAACGGTGTTGAAGACGGCGGAGATGGGCGGAGACGAAGTTCTTCTCAAGTGCTTTCGATTAAACGTAAGAGCGAAAAAGTTCAAATGAAGTAGATCACCCCCTTTATATAGTAAGAGGCGCGTGGGCGGATACGCTAGGTAATCATTGCCTAGACCCTACACCGGCGCTAGCATCATGCTCGACTGGTATATTCTCGACACCTTCTTCAACGCGCCTATGTCCGGCTATTTTATAATTCATCGCTCCACCCCGGAGACTTGACTTGGGGGGCTCCTGTTCCGTACTGGGCCTCTAGACTGTATTAGGCTACAGCCCAATATGTCGAGCAGAGACCCATATGCTCGGGCAGGCACGTCTGCCAGACGGACATAGACGCTGGACGGTCGGGCACATATCCTATGTGTTGGGCACATACTCAGAACGGGCAAAGAGCGTGTCCGTCAGTTCACTTGCCACATCATCAAAGTGTCTCCCCCTTCATCTCCTGAAAGATAGGGGCAGTTGGACCAAGGACCAGACCACTTAGCTAGGTCTTTACGCTTCTCACGCGTTCCTTGGCAGTTCTTCCTTGGGTCTAGCTGATCCAGCCCAAGGAAAGACCTTGGCCCAGCGCTGGGGGCTCTCTATAAATATCATTTTTCACTAAAGGGTCAGGTATTCTGATTCCACTCTTCTACTTACCTATTTTGCTGTATCTCTATTGACTTTGACATCGAAGCGCATTGCAGGTACACCCCTCCATTCCATCCATTTGTTGTCTTCACCCAATTGCTGGAAGGCCCTCCTGATCAGGTAAGATCAAAAGGTAATAATAATTAAAAAAGTATTTGTATACCAATAACTAAAAAAGAATAAATTAATTAATTTTTTTAAAATATTTTTTATAATAACTTTACGAATAAAAAAAGAATATAAATGTATAACTTAACTTTTTATTTTTATGAAATGATCGAAAATAATAAAATAAAATAAAATCTAGACTTAAACCTTTTTTTATTTTTAGATTAATATCTAAATAAACATATTAACTTCTCATTTTTTAATTGATGAATTTTTTATAACAATATCTAAAGATAATGAAAGAAAATAAATGTTGTATTTTTTTTTATAATTATCATACCCCAAATTTTGACTCACTTCGTATACTTTCTAGTACCACTTTATTTCAAATAAATAAAATAGCACAATTGATAGAAAGACAATTATAAGGGATATAAGTGTGAGAGATTCATCTTCTTTCACTTTTTAATATTTTATTTAATTTTTCTTTACAACTAACTTTTTCTATTATTATTTATAATAAAAAAAAAGTCACAAAAATAACATTTTATATTATTTAATTTTCGTATTTGTTTTTAATGCATATTTAAAAATATAATTTTTCATTAAAATCATTATTTTATGGAAAAAATATCAAAAAATCTCAAAAATAAAATAAAATAAAATTTGTTTTTCATTATCATTATTAGATTATTACTTTTATTTAAAATATATTTTTTATTTAAATTCAACAAGCCATGAACTCATCCAGATTCATTGGCTTGGGCTCTAAGAAATAGATGAAAATCGGATCCAATGAAAATCTTCCTAAATTGACAAATTTCATTTAATTCTTTGACCTTATTTTTACCTATAAATAGAACATGTTTCCTACATTTTTTTTCTCACCCACTATCCACTTAAAAGAACACTAATATTGTTATTATTCACATTCAAGAACAATAATAACCAAACTCTAACTTCCATCATCAAAGAACACGGGGAATAGGAGGAGGATCAAAAGAAAAAGAAAAAAAGAGAACGCAAAGAAAATAAGGGAGTGGTAGCAGCTTATATTGATCACGGCAATACGGTTTGGTCATCTAAACTTATATATATATATATATATATATATATATATATATATATATATATATATATATATATATATATATATATATATATATATATATATATATATATATATATATATATTTGATCTTCATGAATTTCAATGTTTTCTATGAATATTCAAAATCGTGGGTTTTGGGATATTAATAACAAATACAATTTATTTCGAATAAAGTCGTTAGAAAAGATTTAATTAAATACTGAAAATTGGTTTTATCTACCATCAAGATCTATTTCAAACGTAATTACAAGTGGGGTCTTTATCTAACCAAATATTATAAGTTTTTTGGTTTGCAATACTTTTTAATAATAACTAAAATTGTTTTTTTAACACTACAAAATAACTCATTAATTAATATCAAATAAAAAAAATTCAATTGGGAACTAAAAAAACCATGACTCTTTTTATTCAGGTTAATAAAAAATCTTGTTTCTGAAAGTTTAAAATCGTAAATCAATTTATAGGTTAGTATTTTAGAAAAAAAATCATGGTAATAAGAGAAATATTTTTTAATATCATTAAAACTAATAATATAGTGTATTTCTCAGAAAGATTTTTTTTTAATGTAAATATTCCTATTTTTCAAAAATATTCCCTAAATAACTCATTTTTCAAACAAATTCCCAATTTACTCCACTTTTTGACAAATTTAGGAGGAGTTTCCAATTGGATTGGCGACCATGTACAAAGTTAAAGAGGAGTCGCCAATTGGACTAGAGACACCATATGCAATCTCAAATCCAATTGGTGACTGTGTGTAAAAAATGGGAAGGGTCGCCAATTCAATTGGAGATAAGGTTCTAACTGAAGTTTGTTATAAATAATGGTTGTGTGCTCAAGTATTTTCACATCTCTTCTCACATATCTTGTGATATACAAGTAATAATGATATCATGTATACGCGCCGCTATGGGAAAGTGATTTTTTCGAGAGAGAAGCCTCCGATCGATATGTTGTTTTGGAATATCCAAAGTCTCAATCAACTGAAGAGGGAGCTGAATCGGTGACTAGAGGAAGAAATTGGTGAAGGCGAAAAAATTTGCAGTATTGAGAGATATGATAGGATGCGTAGGTGAGTCCGAGTTAAGACTGACGCGGAAGCTAGGAAAATGATGTTTGAACCTAATGAAATCAGGTTGATTGTTGTAATCAGTTAGAAATATTGTGTGTTATCTGTTGTATGTGTTGTTTATATTAAGTTTATTTAAGTTATTGTGATGTTTGTTTTTAACACTGTTGTAACAAAAAGTTCTTAATATATTAAAATATAAGGTTACAATAAGTTATTATTGTGCAGAGTTGGATCCCACATTTGGACTTTTTTTATTGTGTCCAGGCTGACAACATATAGTACACAATCTTATATCCATTTATGTTCTTATATGCGTGCTGTTTGGACGACCTTTTTTCTTTCTTCGCATCTGATCGTTGTGTCAAACTATGTCCTCTTGATATGGAGGCCAATATTCCTCCATTGGTAACACTGTGAAGCTTTCATTGTAGACATTCATCACGTTAGCAGTCTTGTAAACATCAGATAGATAATTGTACGGATCTTGACGAGCATGCGCGCAGGCCGCAATTACATGGGAGCAAGGTACCTGAAAGACTTGATACTTGCCACAATCACACCAGCATTTGTCTAGTCTGACAGCATATTCCAGAAAAGGTTTTCCTTCATTGTGATCAATTGTTTCCTTAACACTGAAATTTCTCCCATGACGGTCAAAGTTTGTGACTGAATGTTTGCTAGCCTTGATAGTTTCATCTTTCATAACTTTCATTATGCATTGACTGTAAACTTGACCAGACATTAACACTACATTCTGATAACGAGAAATCGTATCACATTATTACTATGTTTTTAGTCCGTTTTATCGTACATTGATCCTTTTAACTCCCGATTGTTCGAGTTTTTTATGTCACATTGCAGGTATAACATGTCTAGAGCTAAATTATGAGAAAAAGATCAAATGAACCAAATCTAGCATGAAAAGAAGATCAAGGGATCAATTCTGCTAAGTCTGTATTTTTTGTTGCTCTCACGGTCGTCACAACTGACTCACGACCGTGACGCGCTATTTAGAGGTCTCACAACCGTTACAACGCTATCACGATCGTGACGCGCTTATTTGAAGAAACATGACCGTTACATCATGTCACGAACATGACAAGGAAAGTTTATTTAATTTATTTGAAGATATTTATGAAGACGTGCAATGAGTCTTCGAAGACTCATATTTTTCCTCAACTGAAGCAATACCCAATACGCCACTTCTGCTGGATTTCCTCAAAACAGAACGAAGCCCACGCTACTACCAATTCAACTGCCCAAATCATCTTCTATAAATACCCAAGGAACAAATGAAAAAGTACAGAGTTTAGTTTTGAATTTTTACGCGGAAGCTCTGCCGTTTTTGCTTTGAACCCATTTATTTTCCAGCTTTGTTCTTGTTGTGTTTACCTTTTATTTCCAACCCATTTAATAACAATTTCCAACATTAAGAAATTGTTATTTCAATTAAATTTATTTTTAGCCTCAGAACTTGTTATTTTATTTCGATTCCGATTCCGACACTCCGAGCTTGCCAATTTGTGGAAGAAGGAGTCTAAGAATTAAATTGTTCAGGTTTTTGTTTTGCAATTTATATTGAATTTATTTATTTATTTATGTTAAAGTTATTATTATTATTATATAATGCATACTTTAATATTTGTTTATTTCATTTTGTATTTGTCTGTTGGTATCATAAAAATGAGTAGCTAAATTAATTAGTCGGTATGTAATAAACCAAACAAAAACGGATAAATCGAATCTAAGCTAAAAATAATTAAGAACTTATATTCTGGCTGTGGCTTTTTATAATTAAAATCAATCTTTTTGTTACGAGAGTAAGAAAAGTGAAATAGGTTAGGTCGAGACCACGAGAGTGTGAGATTTTAACCGGATAGCTAAAGTTAGGCATTTGATTTAAATACAGCGATAGCGCTTTAAAACGAATTAGACTTATTAAGTTTTCAAAAATTATTTTCTAAACACTTATGGGCTAGCGAGAGCAGGCATAGGGCTTTAGGAGTAAGATCTGAGATAAGACCACGAGAGTGTGAGTCGAGAGTTTTTAAACTGGTAATCTCTACAGAATAATTTAAGTGAACCATCTTTATAAGCTTAGGTTAGATTGACCCGCATAGGTTAATATAATTACATACCGACCGCCTTCTCATTATTTCCTTAACTAAGTTTAATTCCCGTTTCTAATCCTTAAAACGATAATCGTGACAAATTTCCGCCTTAGCTAAACTAGCAGACCTTCTAGCACTAGAGTGATTACAAAGTCCCTGTGGGTTCGACAATCTTTTATATTACTTCGATAGGCTGTGCGCTTGCAGTTCAGATACCGCTAGACACATCGCGTCTTCGCCCCATCACATTCCATTTTTTTCCTCTTGTTGCAAATTGAGATGCCAACCTAAAATAGATTGATCGTACCACTGCTGTTATAAATAGTTTGCAAATTGAGTGTCGTAAATGGAGGAACCGTCACCAATATGTCTTGTGTGAACCAGTGATGGAAACCACGTCTATACCAACTAATACTTATATGGTTTAGTATAGATCGGTTGCAACTGGTTTTCTATCCGAAGATAAGTATCTACACGACCCACGCCAGACCACTTACACACAAAAAGCTTCCACGTCTAACCAACGAGAAAACTATCAGTCTAGTTACTCACAACTTCCTACCCAACTAAATTACCGAGCTACACAAACACAAACCCACTTTCCAAATATGTCAGACACCCAACCACAATACCAAGAGTGTCCCTCTTACCATGTCCAACAAAATGACTTTTATCAAGACGCTCAAACATCACACCATAGCCGACACACACAAACATCACACCACAGCCGACAAACACAACCATCACAGCCACCATACGGCTTTCAAACACCACAACCATTTCAACCTTTCACCAACAAAGCCTTCACACCAATGTCCCCTTTCAATCGTCCAGGTCGCACACCGATTACCCCATCATCATATCCAAACTACTCTGGCATGGGTCACGACCTCAGTTACGACATGTCGTCCTTCAATACACAAGAATTTGTAGAAATGGCATAATATTTGAGGGAGTCTAATGATGTTTTGGAGACCTCAACTCCACAAACACATGGGGTGAATCAACAACAAAGGCAGCGAGTGAGGGTATTTAGGGGATGTGGAACCGGCGGGCGGTATGCCCAACCCGGCTGTGATCATTAAATTATGTACTTTTAATTATAATTAATTATTAATATCATTTTATTTTTCATCTATTATTAATATCATTTTAAATTATTTATTTTTTAATGAAAATTTGTTATTATACATTGTCAACAAACCAATTGGCGATCCTTCACAAGGGTAACACATAGTCGCAAATTGGAATGGAGACTGCATATGGTGTCTCCAAACTAATTGGCGACTCCTCTTAATATATATATACAATCGTCAATTCATCTGGAGACTGTTCTCTAATTTTCTAATTTTCAAAAAAGTGGGATAGATTGAATTTTTTTAAAAAACTTGGGTATTTAGGAAATATTTTTGAAAAATAAAAATATTTGCATAAAAATTTCTCTGAGAAACTATAAACTTTTTAAACTATTTCAAAAAAAATAATAATTAGAATTAGTTATTATAGCAGAAACAACATTAGCTATTAGATAATGAATAAAGGACAATAACAACAAAACAAAAAAAAATCTAAAAAAATTTCTCCTAACATCAGTACCCTTAATCAAACACATGTATAAGAAAACGAAGACCAAAATTGAATCGGAAACCAAAATGGAATCGAAACTCGCATGAGATCAATACAGTGCTCACCGTACCGCCGCGAACACGTCAGAACCTCACCACTGTTCAAACCACCGCGAATCGTGCATCGATCCATTCCTTTGTGCGAAACCCACTCCGTCGGCGACGCCACTCCCTCCGTCGGTTAGATTCGCCGCCGATAGCCACTGGTTCCCTTTTATTTTGTTTTGTTCTTCGGTTTGTATTGGGTTCAAAAGAGGATTATATATGTGTTCTTTCTTTGAGATTAATGATGAAGATGGGTTATTATTTTTATGAATGATTGAAAATGAAGAATAAATGTGAGGGAGAAAGAAGAAGAGAGTGAGGAACGAATACAGGGGAGATAGGGAAACAGAGAAATCCAATTTTGTCTTCCTCAACCCAATTTTGAACTTTCTTTTTAATAAAAAAATATAATAGTTAAAATGCTGAAATTGATTAATTGGGTTCATTCATCTAATAAGGGATAATTAGGGAAATTTGTCTAATTAGGATAACAAGGGATAATTAGGGAAATTTGTCTAATTAGGATATTGCAGGATTTATTTGGGATTAATTTATTTATATTGGGAGTTTTATTTTTATTAATAGTTAAGATTAAATTTGATTAATTTTATAATTGGGTTAATGAATTAAGGTTTAATATGTTTAAATAATTAGGGTAGTTTTTCTTTTTTTAATTAACTAAATAATGATTAAGGGTCTTACGTAAGTTAATTAAACTTAATGATAATTGGGATTAATTTTTATTTTTTTGAATTAATATGAATGTTGTGAATTAATTTTTTTTAAAATATATTTAGGGAATAAGTTTAAAAAGAAAATGGATTTTTAATAATTTTATTAAAAACTAATATTAAAATGAGATTTTGTGATAACTTATATTTTGAGATTTTCTTTATATGTTGAGATTAATAAATCGTGCTACTTTATAATTTTTTAGGTTTTTTAAACATGGGTTACATCTATTTTATTTTGAAAAAGAGATTAATATTATTTTTTGAATATGGACTTATTTAAATTTGGATTTTCAAATTAGGGGTTTTATTTGTTAAGGAAGAAGAGTATAATTAATTTTATAGAATTAACTTATTTTTGGAATTATATTTTATTAAATATTTTTGGGGTTTTATTCTAATATTTTTAGGATTTAATTTTTATCATGAATGGGGTTTTATAAAAATGTATGTTGGGATTTTATTCAAGGGATATTCATATTGGAGTTTCATAAGAAATTAAGATTTTATAATAATAATTAAAGTGGTTTTATCTTAGGGTTTGGAAAGTAGGATAAGGGATTAGGATTATGGTTTAGAGATATGAGAATTGAACTACGACGCTCTGATCCTTCTTTTGAAGATACGTAGATATAAGATTTTTGTACAGAAATCCTAGCGAGTAAAATTATGATTGACTTAGTTTTTTTTTAAATAATATTTATGTCATTTGAATTTATTATAACACAAACAAGACATACCCTAGAAATATTAAGGGATCCTATTAAGTATAATAGAAGTGAGGGATGTCTAACACCTTCCTTCCACTTAACTAACTTTCGAACCATAGGTCTCTACCTTGGGATTTAGGTTTATCCTTATTTCCCTTAAAAAAATAGGATGACGATTCTAGAATTTTAAGTCGGCCGTGACAATAATAACCTCTAAAAAAAGAAAAGAGAATAAATGTAATCTTTTATTTATAATTATAATAAGATCTAAAAAAAATGAGAACCAATGCATTAACTTTTTTTATTTTCTAAATAATAAAAATAAAATAAATGTAACTCTTTTTATAATACTAATAATATCTAAAATAAATAAATGGGAATAAGTGCCTTAATTTTATTTGGTTTTTTATACAAAAATAAATAAATGTCTTATTAAATATATAATAAAAATTCCTCCATAAACTTGAAAAGAATCACAATTTCAATCTCCATCCAAAATGCGATAAGCTGAAAATCATTAACATTTTTTTGCTGATGATGTACGTGATTAAAGCACCACCAAATTTATCTTCATGTCAATTTTATCTTTAATGTCAAATTTATTTTCAAGTATTTTACTTTCAAGTCTTTTATCTTTAAAGTCATTTACTTTCTGCAAACTTTTACATTAAATCTCTTTTACATTTCAAAGTCATTTACGTTTTCAAGCAATTTACTGTTCATACATTTTACTGCATTTCTTTACAAATTCAAGCATCTTTACATTTCTTGCCTTGTCTCTACTTTCATTTACGTTTCAAGCCTTGCCTTTAAAATTCATTTATATTCATTTCCTTGTCTTTACTTTCATTTAAAATTCAAGTCTTGTCTTTACTTTCATTTATATTTCAAGTCTTGTCTTTTACATTCCTTTATTTTTAAAGCTTTTACCTTTTACTTTATTTTCTTTGTTCAAAACGATCTTTGAGTCTTGTTTAAGGATTCATAGACAGTTTCCCAAAAACATTGCGATTACGCAAATAACCAAACCTTAGCACATGTCTTAGGATCAATCTGATCGATCCTGCGAGTAACCAAGGATATTTTAGGTATCTTTGGAGGACCAGCGTTTGTTTACCAATTTTGGGGGTAAACAAATTGGCACACCCAGTGGGACAGTGCTAAGGAAACTGTTTTATAGCAGTTTTTGTTTCAGAAATTTCCTTTTTTTGTAACTTCCTTGTGTTGTAACTTCCTCTACGTGGGCATACTGGTCGAAAGGAAGGTTATTTCCGTGCATGCATTTGAGAAGCGGGAAAGTAAGGAGAAACATGTTTATCACTTCTTATATACCTAGAAGGAGGAGAAACATAAGAAGGATGGTATCTAGCCAGGGAAATACGAGTGATTCAATCCCCGCAACAAGTGGGTCGAATCCTTAAGTGACCAGTTCGAATCCTCGCAGTACAACAACCCCTTTGACAGGGGCATCGACAACGCCAACAATGGTGTCAGAACCAACCCTTTTGACAGGTCCAGGAGAAACGGTCAACAAGCCTTATTCTCAGCCAGTGTTGGAGTACATTGGGCCAATTACCTAGACTCCACCACCCAGTTCGACTACATTTAGGTGGACTTAACTGTGGGACAATCACTAGACCCATTCTCTTCATGATGGTCGAAAGCAAGGCCAACTATAACCTCCTATTGGGGAGGGAGTGTATACATGGAATTGGTACAGTTCCATCTTCAATGCATCAGAGGGTTACCATATGAAGGTCAGATGGCATCGTCGAAAACATTGAAGCTGATCAAGGATACTTTAAGGTACCCGTTAATCATGTGGAAGGTGTAGAGTTCGACAAGAACTTGGCACATATTGGTCCATGTGCACGAGCAGCATTCGAGTTCACACAAGATGATCATGTGTACTGCAGTTTAAACCTTCATCCTGTTGAAGGATTCCATTGGGATAGAAAGATTGCGGGGGAAGTAGGAAACCTCCCACTATATTTCCCTGATGTTGAAAACCGGCCCACATGTTGGAAACCGAAGGCAGTAATAATGACTAACTTCGAAGCCTTAAAAAGGATTTTGGCCGATGTGACCGAAACAAGAATACAAACGGCCTTAGAGGCTGTAGGAAGTGAGATGGCTGTTGAGGCCATTACAGAATTTGTGGAAGAAGATCATGTGAAGGATTTTGAACAAGAGCCTCTAAATAAGGCTCAAGAAGATTCAGACCAGAGGCTTGATGCAATCTAAATAAGCCTCTAAACAATGGTCACTTGTGTTCTATCCACCCTATCACACGTGCATATGACATGAAATAAGCATGATCCTTTCTCAAATAACTTGCTGAATGCGTGTGACTTGAAATCTTAGAGGGAAAGGAAATGATTTTTTAGTTTCACATGATTTTGCAAATTTGCATGATGAGAAATACATGATGTACAAGCCACGAATTCCACCCATCCAAGGGCCAAAATTGTTCTCTATGATGTGTATAGGCACGTGGTAACCTGACTTGGATGATTAAAAGTCCTCATAATGTGATTTACACCAATTTGCAAAAGGTGGAAATCTTGTGTGCATGAAAATCCATAATTGAAACCCTAGCTCCCAATGGCCATATCTTTTGATCCACAAACTCTATGAAAATGGTCTTGTACTTTCTGAAAATGGGAGATCATGATCTACAACTTTGATGTTTGAAAAAAAATTGATTTGAAGCTTCTTTGATGATGAAAGAATGATTTGAAGATGATGTATAAATTGCCAAAAATAGTAAGTTCCAAATTATAAGTCCTTGCAATTTTTAGTAACTTTTCACAAACTTCTGATTCTTGATGAATGATACAATACATGTTATTCCTTGACCATATGAAGGTCCATAGACTTGAGAATCATGATTTGATCCCTTGAAATCCCATGGTTGACTTTTCTTTTGCATTATTGACTTTTTCTTGCTTTACAAGTAACTGAGCCACTGAATGACTTCCACAATGAATCCTTGAACCAAAATGGAACATTAGGCCTTATATGGCATATAGAAACCATTGACCACAAGATTTGATCATTGCCATGAAGAATGCTTGATTTGAGGAAAAATCCTAATTAGGGTACCTTGTGTTGGAGGATATGCATTGATGAAGTTCCAGATTAACTTTCCCTCTTCTAGGGACTCGAAGCAATGTTTGAGCTTGTATGAGATGTGAGGACCTCTTGTGACTAGTTGAAGGACACTTGGATCTTATCCTTGGCCTTGAGGAATCACAACTTGGCAAATCATTGATCATATGCCCTATGTTTCTATCTATGAGTGATATGCTTCATTTTTATATGCAAAGATTCAATGATATGTATGCTATATGATATGTAAAATTCCATGAAATGAGAGGGAAAATTTTGGGGTTTTACAACTTCCCCTATTCAATCATCTGTTAATCTAATAAAGGATGAGAGCATCGACTATCATAAGTTCAAGATTTGCAGTGATTGAATACCAAAAACAAACCATAAAATTTGCACTCTGCTGAAGAAGAAAAGGGATATAAATCCAACCAAAGAAAACTCTGTTTGTAGATAACTCTGATACAGAGAACACGTAACCAATAGCAACGAAGAACCTGTCTTTTGAACAATGCCAGGAGACTACTGGCTTGCCACAATGACGGTGGACTTTGAATGGCGTTGCAACAACATGGGATTTACAACCCAACCACCTACAAGGAAATTGTATTGAGCGATCCATAACCAAGAACATGAGAACATAATATCATATGATTTACAACTCAAAGAAATGTCTTTTATACGATACCAGGAGACTACTGACTTTCCATAACGACAGTGGACTTTTAAAAATCCTGCCTTTTGTACGACGCCATAAGCATACTGGCTTGCCACAACGACGGTGGACTTGGTGCATTGTATTTTGTGGGATAGACATGCATAGAACCCTGCATTTAGAAATACGCTGAAAGACCCTCTTCAAATATCCTGAATGAGTTGGATAGATGGTAAATATACAATGTCAGAACCCTGTATCTATCAATGCGCTATAAGATTCTTTTCAGGTATCTTGCGACAGAATAAGTGACAACAATGTGATGATTAGAACCTTGTGCCTAAGAACATGCTATAAGATTCCCTTCACATTATCTGGATAGAGTGATATGGTGAACTTTACGCCTGAACCTTGCGTCTAAGGAGTGCGCTGGAAGATTCTTCGTACTGCTTCGTTAATAAATCCCACCATTAAGACCATGCATCTAAAAACACACTGGAAGATCCTCTTCACATACCCTAGGCTAGATGATATGGAGACAATACGTTGATCAGAACCTTACATCTAAGAACACACTGAAAGATCCTTCTCAAAGAGAGTATTGCCTAGAACCACGCGTCTAAGAAACACGCTGGAAGATTCTCTTCACATACCCTATGTTGAGTTATGTGGAGACAATATGTTAATTAGAACCTGTCGCTCCCTGGATTTCCATCCTGGTACAAACGCAAAATGACACGGAAGAAGGTTAGAGTCGCCAGCCAGGCATTTTTATCCCGAAGGAACGGGAATGGTAATGCTGCACAAACCAAAGAAAAGAAGAGGAAGGACAAAGGTCCTGCGAACCAAAGAGACTGGGTTCGGGAGTCGGTTACGACCTGGGAAGGTATTAGCACCCCAGATCGTCCGTCGTACCCGGCGGGATCCACGCTTGCAAAGAAACTATTTCAAAGGGTGAAGGAATGAAAGCTGCTGCAAAACTAAAACTGAAACCGGAATGAGAAAGGAACTGAAAAAGGAAACAAAGAGGAAAAATGTAGGGAAAATAAAAGAGTGTGCTCAAACGGGCCCTACCCCGCTGCCTACGTACCTCATATGGACAATGAGGATCAGAGTCGCCGTAGTTCCCCTAACTAGGGGTGGAAGAGATTGCTTGTGTCTTAAGGCTTGAACTGCCTATGCCAATGCTCAGGTGTTGCAGGCTCGGACGACGAGTGCGTTACCGTCTTGCAAAATGACAAGTAGGAGCAAGTTCGTACGAAAGGAGTGAGTGGGATGAGAAAAGATGTCCCGAAAGAGAGACGCTTATTGTTTGTTTGTGTTTTTTTAGAAGTCGTTTAGAGAGTGTGGCACAAGGAAGTGAAGGCAAATTCCTCTCTAAGGACATATCCTTATTACCATATCCCAAAATAGAATGAGTAACAAGTCCATCAAGAATGAGGAAGATCCTCAAACTTGTTTCCTAAGATTAGGATTTAAATTCACTAACTTGTTTATATTATTAAGTGATTTGCTGGATTAAAGTGAAGAAGTGTTTTTTATGCTTTTCTTTGAGAGAGTGACCAAAGGGAGTGTCAACTCAACTATTATTAATGTTTTTAGGATTTTGTATGAAGATGAGAAAGAGAGAGCAACAAAAGGACCTCAAAGGTAAAAACTAAAGGGTAGTCTAATCCTAAAGTTATCATGCAAATGTGATCCTAGGGTTAGTGTGGTTTGAACTATCCTAAGAAAGAAGAAGAAAAGAGAAGAAGAAGACAATGGGAGGAGAAGAAAGTTAGAGAACAACTTACTCCTCTAAAGGAGGCAAGTTGCTTCTAAAGGGGGAAGATGAAAAATTAAAGCACAAGGTGGCATAAGGCATATCAATAATTGCAAAATAGAAAGAAAAGCAGAAGAGAAGATGAAGAATTGAAATATGGATAACATCAACACTTCACTTACCATAAGCCCCTGAAATGGTTAGTACACACTTAGATGAACAAACTTGAACCAAATATGATAAGCAAACCACAACATCAACTCTACTCACAAAACCAGAAGCAAAAGCACCCATATATTGCACTAAGACACGCCAATCAAAGCAAAACAAACAATGAGTTAAAGCACACAAACTATTACCAAGTTTCACAAGCTCTTATGAAGAAACAAATCACACATGGAGCACAAAGGACCCAAAAAGTTAAACAAGCACTAAGCAACACAAGAACAGAACCTTATCATCACAAGAATGGGCACCAACAACACAAAAATTCAAGGAAAAGATCATACAAGTTCAATCATAAACATCACAAGAAGGAGAAGTGAAGTGGACATGTGCATAAGTGTAAGAAAAAACAAATGATCATCCAATCAAAGCATAAACATCACTTGAAAACTAGGAGCCTAATCATGTCAAGAGGTGCCTAAGAAGCATGATCAAACATGGGGAAGAAGCATACAAACTCAAGCATAAGCATCATGAAGAGTAAATGAACAAAGAAGGTGAAGTGAACATGCATACATTTGTGAGAAACTTCAAAGACAAGTAACATAAAACTTTTCAAAGTACAAACACTAATCAAGGACCAGGGACCTATCCTCATACAAAAAGAACTCTAAACAACCTATAGGAGTTGGCACAAGTGCCCTCCTAGCCTAAGAACTAAGCATGCTAACAAGAAGAAGCAAAATTAAGGCAATCTCATATGAAAATTCAAATCAAATCAAAAACTCATGCAAAAAACTATGCAAATAAGCACAAGTGTTCATTAATCAAGTGATAACATCATGTCAAAAAAGCAAAGTCATAATCAAAAGCAAACTAGGTCAAAGGACCTCAAGAATACAAACTAGGGTTTTGAAACTTCATACTCAAGTCAAATGCCAAACCTATTCATTGAAGCTTCTAAATATCAGGGGAAAAATAAAAAATAAACTACATCCTAATATGAATCAGATGCAAAAAGAACCAACTCAAAACTCAAATTGATGATCAAGATAGAAAATCCACAAGTCAACATGTATTTAAAGTGAATTAAAAACAAATAATAAAAATGAAAATTAATTCCTACGTGGAAAATAAAAATAAATGGAAAATAAAAATGTCAAAAATTAAAGAAAATCTCAAGGATCAGTCATGAATTATTTCAGAATTTTTGGATGCATTTTACTATTTTTAAAAATCAAAAACCAAACTGAAAATAAAATGAAAATAAAATAGAAAGCAACAAGCAAGGGGTGCAATCAGTAAAGAAATCAGTTAAAAACAATGGTCCAAGAAAAATATGGAAAAATATGAGCCATGAGATCAATCCAATGTACACATGGGTATGCGCAGGTTTCACAATAGTTAGTATGGAAATTTAGCAAAATATGGAAAAATATGAGCCATGAGATCAATCCAATGTACACAAATAAGTCAATGATCAAGCCAAGTCATCAGATCATACACACACGCGCGTGGGCTCATGGTAGTTAGGGTAAGCTGGAAAACATGTTGATTAATTCAGATTTAAAATATAAAATGAAGTCACGTGAGAGGGAGCACATCATTTTAATGTGCCGGCAGCGTACAAACTGTCTAGATGAGAGATCTAATGGATGGAAGCTCATCTTCTTCATTTCAAATATTTCCAGAATCCGGTGATCGGAGCTAGGGCTCCGGCACCGGAAAACGCATGTACATGAACATAACCACACATAAATGGCTAATAACCTCCAAATCGAACAAGTAAACCATGTTGAACAAGAATATACACTTAGATTTTCAAATAGATCAAAGACCAGTGCAAATCGAAGGAAACAATATTCATACATCAAACTGCAATGCACTCGTACACCTTCATTTCTCAACCAAAATCTAAACAAATTGTATCAATGAGTTCAGTGCATCACAAAGATCATTTAACACACAACAAATTTAAGATCCAGATCCACAAATTTTACACTTACCTGAAACTTGCAGTGTTCAAAATAGCTTTAAAATAGACCTCCAAGAGATGCAGATCTTCCTCCTTAAGCTCCTCCTTGCAAAATAAATGCAAGAGAGTGATTGAATTGGCCTGGATCCAGAGTTTCAACCTCAACTGCACCTATCTTGCACTTGATGAAATCTTGAGATTCAACTTCAATGAGTGATGGATTTGTGATCCTTATGCTCTCAGGATCAAGAATATGTAAAGAAAATTGGAAATGGATGAGATAAATATGAGATTCGAAGGAAAGTGCAAAGAGAGCAAAAAGTTTGGAGTGAGAAAATGGTGATGGATTATGGTGATTCAAAGGCTTAGATCACTTATATATGATGTAGTTTTTCACTGATTAGGGTTTGAGGAAGAATGCACATGAGACAAGTGTGGTGGAGATGATTTTGCATTCGAGCATGAAGGGTGTGACCTCATTCTTTACTCGTGCTCTCTCTCTCTCTCTCTCTCTCTCTCTCTCTCTTTGGCACATACTGATCACACTTAACTCACCAATTCAAAAATGCTTTAATCCTGACCAATGGATGCTTGTATCATGCCTTATGAGTGAATTTGAATTTTTGCATTTAGTGAAATAACTTGCTTTCCATGCACGATTTTCTTGAATTAATTTGAGCCAAACATCTTTCATGTCTTGCCCTTGATGCCCATGACCAGCATTGGTACAAAAAGTGACTTAAAAATGCACTGCATGAGTTTTTGCAAATGATAGAAACTTGGATTTTAAGAAAAACCCTACAAAACCACCAAAATTCCAATGAGCATAACTTTAAAACCATGAGGGCTATGAACATGTTCTTGTACTTTTTGTAAATGGGAGACAATTTCTCACAACTTTCATGTTCAAGGAATTTTCATTTGAGGTCATCTTGGTTGTGAAAGAAAGCTTTGATGATTAGGGAAAAACTTACCAAATTTGGAAAGTTTAGTTACATGCCATATGCCAAAAATGGAAACCCTTGCCAAAACCCTAAATTCTTGACTTTTGACTTTGTCAAACCTCTTTTATGACCTTAAGAACATCCCTAGACTTGAAAAATAAGGTTGGACCCCTTGCATTGCCACAGTTGACTTTTCAAATAATCAGTTTGACCAATTTCTTCTTATGCAAGTAACTGATGAAATGATTGTCTTCCTCAATGATTTTTCTCACCAAATTTCATCCATAGAATTCACATATTATATGAAGGACTTTGCCCACATGAAATGGCCAAAGTCTCAAAGAATCCCTGCTTGAACATGAAACCCTAATTTGAAGTCATCTGTGTAGGAGCTTGCCCTTTCTTGGGTCATCTGCTAATCTCCCAACCTTCTAGGCTCTTATAAAGGATCTTGAGCTTGTATATGGCCTAGAGATACTTCATAGAACTTGGCCAAGGTCACTTGATCTCTTTCTTTGACTTGTAAGGCTTCAAATGCACCAATGATTGATCATATGCCCAATGCTAGAACATGAGAATGTTATGCTTCATTTTTCTATGCAAAAATGCTAAGGATATGCCATGATTATGATGATTATGATATGATGATGATGCTAGAAAGAAGAGGGAAAATTTGGGGTGTTACAACTGCCCCTATTCAAGCAACTGTTAATCTAAAAAGGACGATAACACGGGCTATCGACCGTTCAAGATAAACTGTGGTTGGATACCAAGAAGACCTGAAATTTGCACTCTGCTGGAGAATGCAGAAAATGGGAAATAAACCCAACCAAATAACACTCTGGATGACTGAAGTGAAGACAAAGCAGACGAGCTCCTTCCAAATTGAATTGTTACGCCAGATAAGAAAAATTTAGACAGACGAGTCTTCTTAAAGCAAACCTGTTACGCCAGGAATTGGACATACGAGCCCTCTTTGAGCAACCCTCTTACGTCAGGACCTGGACATACGAGCCCTCTTCAAATAAACCTATTACGCTAGGGACTGGACATACGAGCCCTCTTCATACATTTTGCAAAAATATATGATCTGAGACAGACGAACCACCTTCGGATAAACCTGTTACGCCAGGACCAGTGATGCACTTAAGTCTGTGGGATAGACATGCATAATCAGGATAAACGAACCCTCTTCATATATTCTCCGTAGATATATGGTCTAAGACAAATGAGTCTTCTTCAGATAACTTGTTACGCCAGGTGCAACATTAGGATTGAACGAACCCTCTTCACAAATCTTGCGTAGATAAGTGGCGCTTGAGACAGACGAACCTCCTTCGGATAAACCTGTTACACCAGGACCGGTAACCGTTTTGACGTTTAATTCCACCGTCGGGACTTCAAACCTCTTCAATATGGACGAGTATTGGATGATCATCAAGGAAACATAGACGAGCGCCATAAGTCAATGATACAAACGAATATCAAACGATGATCTAAGAAACGCAGACGAACACTTCGGGCGATGATACAGATGAATATCAGTCACTGATACAGACGAATACTAGAAATCCAACATAGACGAGCACTTGGAGTAGCAATATAGACGAGTACCAGAGTGATTATCAAATTAGTACATACAGGCTAACACAGACGAGTGTGAAGGATGATACAAACGAGTATCCAAACACTGCAGACGAGCTTCAAACAGATAACAGACACAGACGAGTACTGGAAAATGCAGACGAGCAGCAACAAGTGCCTGACTGGCAACAAGAATCACAACTCTACAGGGGAGAATCAGGTCAAAAGGCTCTGACAATTCTTAACTCTGGCTGGGGAGCATCATAACCGTCTGTGTCATCACAGTGGCCAAAAATAAATTAGTGACCTTTCTGGGGAATACTTCAATGATGGGAGTATATCCCAACCATGACCTCTGTGGGGAAATCAGGCGTTCAGCTGCCTGCTGGGAATACTTCACTTGTGGAAAGATAATCCTCTTGGGGAGGAAACCTCTTCAATTAACTTTAGAGTTCTGTTGGGGATTCCACCTGCTCTAACTCAGTTGGGGAACATTCTATGCTTGGGGACCTATAACACCATCCTGCAAAACCTGCAACAGCAATATACACACATGTGCCCCGGGGACTTGCATGGTATGATCTGTTCATCCATTGTCACCCGACACTCAAAGATAGTTTTAAAATTTTCTCTGCAATGTCATTTTTTTAGAAAAATCAACATGTTTCAAATGTAATGTTCTTTTTACTAAAAATTCAGGACATTTTTGCAAACAAAGTAAACAAAACACAACACAACTTTTGACTGAATATTTATTCATTGAGAAGCCTCTGAATAGGCAAAGTTTTACATCAGGAAGCAACTACCTGGGAAAAGGTAGCTACCATAAAATTGAGAAAAATAAACTATTCTAATGGCAATTTACACGGCATTCCAATGAGTTCCCTTCCTACTATGACCATCATGTCTTCAAGACTTTCCATTCTTGCCTTGACTTTTTGAAGAAGATGAGGGGACTGATTCCTACCCTTCTGATATTGCCAGAATGTATGAAACGATGATTTAGTTCAGATTACTCGAATCGCAGTTGTTCGCTTATTCCCTTGTTTTGCGTGGATTGCCCTTTCGGGTTTTCAATCCACCGGGATACCCTTTTTTGCCTGAGTTGTCCAATGTGGCTTTTCAACTCAGCGGGTGTACATTTTTTTTATTTACTTTCCCTAACTTTTGCCCGAGCCTTTTATTCTGTTTTTAGCTCGTCGGGATGCCCTTTTCTTGCCTGGACTTTAATTCTATTTTTTGTGTCCAGCGGGTCTTTTATGCGAAGTATTTTTTAACTGCATCCAAGTTAACATAGGATTGGAAGTCTTCTCCATCCATAGTAGTGAGCATCAGTGCCCCACCTGAGAAAACTTTCTTTACTATGAATGGGCTTTCGTAGTTTGGGGTCCACTTTCCCCTGTGATCTGAACCTGAAGGAATGATCCTCTTGAGTACAAGCTCTCCTACTTGATACTCTCGAGTACGTACTCGTTGGTCGAATGCTCGCTTCATTCTCCTCTGATAAAGCTGACCATGACAGATAGCCGCTAATCTCTTTTCCTTAATTAAACACAACTGATTATATCGAGCACGTACCCACTCAGCCTCATCAAGCTTCACATCTATCATTACACGTAAGGAAGGAATTTCTACCTCCATAGGCAAGACTGCCTCCATGCCATATACCAGGGAGAATGGAGTTTCCCCGGTTGACGTACTGACTGACGTTCGGTACCCATGCACCACGAATGGTAATATCTCATGCCAATCTTTGTAAGTGACAACCATCTTCTGCACAATCTTCTTAATATTTTTGTTAGCCGCCTCTACCGCGCCATTCATCTTTGGCCAATAAGGAGAAAAATTGTGATGCTGAATCTTGAAGTCCCGACACAGTTCTGCCATCATTTTGTTGTTCAAATTGGAACCATTATCAGTAATGATTCGCTCGGGCACTCTGTATCTGCAAATGATGTCTCTCTTTAAAAATTTGGCTACCACTTGGCGAGTGACATTGGCATACGATGCTGCTTCAACCCATTTAGTGAAGTAATCAATCGCAACCAAGATGAAGCGATGACCATTTGAAGTAGTAGGCTCTATCTTTCCGATCATGTCAATTCCCCACATAGAAAAGGGCCAAGGAGATGACATGACGTTGAGCGGACTTGGAGGTACATGCACCTTGTCTGCATATATCTGGCATTTGTGGCACTTACGGGCGTACGAACAACAGTATGCATCCATTTTTAGCCAATAGTACCCTGATCTCAATAACTTCTTAGCCATTGCATGTCCTCCTGCATGGGTACCGAAGGATCCCTCGTGGACTTCCTGCATTAACAAGTCTGCTTCGTGTCTATCAACGCATCTGAGCAAGACCATGTCAAAGTTCCTCTTATACAGAACTCCGCCTGCATTCAAGAAGAAGCTAGCAGCAAGTCGTCTCAAGGTCTTCTTGTCATTGGATGATGCCCCAGCAGGGTATTCTTGTTTTTCCAGGAAAAGCTTGATATCAAAGTACCAAGGTTTCTCATCAGACAATGCGTCTACAGAGAAAGCATAAGCTGGTGCATCAAGCCTGGAAATGTCAATCCTGGGCACATATTTCCAACACAAGACTTTGATGGACGAAGAAAGAGTAGCCAATGCATTGACAAATTGATTCTCATCTCGTGGTATATATTGAAGCTTAACCATTGTGAAGAACGTCAACAGTCTTCTGGCATAATCCCTATAAGGAATTAAGTGTTTTTTATGTGTATACCACTTGCCGGTAATCTGGTTGATAACGAGGGTTGAATCTCCGAATATATCGAGGGTCTTAATCCGAAGATTAATAGCCTCATCTATTCCCATTATGCACGCCTCGTATTCCGCTTCATTGTTGGTGCAAGCAAAAGTAATTCTGACAGTGAAGGGAAAGTGAACACCTTCGGGAGTGATAAGAACAACACCAACTTCGCGTCCATTGATATTGACTGCCCCATCAAACATCAACTTCCATTTGGATTCAGGGTCAGGCCCCTCCTCCGAAAGTGGTTCCTCGCAATCTCTTGCCTTGAGGTACATGATGTCCTCATCAGGGAAATCAAACTTCATTGGACGGTAATCGTCCTCAAGTGGTTGTTGTGCAAGATAATCTGACAACACACTTCCTTTGATGGCTTTCTGGGAAGTATATTGTATGTCATACTCTGTTAATATCATTTTCCACCTTGCAACCCTTCCGGTTAATGCGAGTTTCTCGAAAATATACTTGACGGGGTCCATTTTTGAGATTAGCAATGTGGTATGGGTCAACATGTACTGTCTTAGTCGGCGAGCTGCCCATGCCAAAGCGCAACAAGTTTTCTCGAGCAGTGAGTAAAGGGATTCACAATCGGTAAACTTTTTGCTAAGGTAATAAATAACATACTCTTTTCGACCAGACTCGTCATGTTAGCCTAAAACACACCCCATCTACCCTTCTAACATAGTCAAGTACATGATAAGTGGCCGTCCTGGAACTGGAGGCATTAGAATCGGAGGCTCCTGTAAATATTCGTTTATCTTTTCAAAGGCTCTTTGACAGTCCTCATTCCACCTGACCGTTTGTTCTTTTCTTAATAATTTGAAGATTGGCTCGCATGTGGCAGTTAGATGAGATATAAACCGAGAAATGTAGTTCAATCTCCCTAAAAACTCTTGCACTTCTTTTTCTGTTTTTGGTGCAGGAATATCTTGTATTTCTTTTACTTTTGCAGGATCTACCTCAATCCCTCTTTGACTAACAAGAAAACCCAACAATTTACCGGAACGCACTCCGAAAGTGCACTTGTTTGGATTCAACCTCAATCTATACTTTATCAATCTGTCAAACAATTTTTTGAGATTGACCAGGTGCTCTTCTCCGTCCCGGGACTTGGCAATCATATCGTCCACATAGCATGCAATTTCCTTGTGTATCATGTCGTGGAACAAAGTTACCATAGCCCTTTGATACGTTGCCTCGACATTCTTCAGCCCAAAGGGCATAACCTTATAACAAAATGTACCCCACGGGGTAATGAACGTCGTTTTCTCCATGTCTTCCGGTGCCATCTTAATCTGATTGTATCCGAAGAAGCCATCCATGAAAGAAAATACCAAGAACTGAGCGGTGTTATCTACCAGCACATCAATGTGAGGTAATGGAAAGTCATCCTTTTGACTTGCTTTATTTAGATCCCGATAATCGACGCACATCCGAACCTTGCCATCCTTCTTAGGTACAAGCACAATGTTAGCTACCCAAGGTGGGTAACTAGTTACGGCAAGGAATCCGTCATCCCACTGCTTTTGAACTTCCTCCTTGATCTTCATTTGCATGTCAGGGCAAGTTCTTCTCAGCTTTTGCTTTACCGGAGGACAGTCTTCCTTTAGTGGCAGCTTATGTACAACAATATCGGTATCCAATCCCAGCATATCTTAATACGACCATGCGAAGATATCCACATATTCACGTAGCATACTAATCAATTCCTTCTTTACCCCGGCCTGCAAACTGGCTTTGATCTTTATCTCTTTCTTTACATCCTCAAACCCGATGTTAATGATCTATATTTCTTCCTGATGAGGCTGAATGACCCTTTCCTCTTGTTTCAACAACCTAGCCAATTCTTCCGGGAGTTCACAGTCTTCCTCAACCCCTTCATCAGCTTGGTAGATAGGATTGTCGAAGTCATGCATAGTCATAGCAGGAACGTTATTACAGGAATCCGAATGATCAACACTACACTAATGATGTGCTTATTTCAGAATCTGTTCTTTTCTCAAAAGAGACGCAAACACACAAAAACACTAGAAAAAGAAGACATTGCCATTTTATTTGTTTTTTGTGAAAAATTTTAAAAACGAAAGAAAGAGAACACAATTTTGCTTGAAAAATGTCCTTTATTTCATAGTAAAAATAAATTCATTAAAAGCATGGTGGCCCTACAAATGGATCCATGCACCTTGGGCAGAGTGCAAGATTTGACATGCAGTATGATAAAATGGAAACAAGAAAATCACTTTGACTGCCAAGTAACTTGAATAAAATCTTCAGCAGACCACTTCCGGAGCTCCTCCCCAGGTGCACATGGGTGAATCCAGTTATCCAAGTCGCAGTCACTATCCCCATCTTCATTGGTTGCATAAATGATGTTGTAGTCGAGCATCCCAACACTAGTGAACGTTATAGACTTACTGCCCTGAGACCAGCTGGACTGACCAGGTTGATATCCGAGACCAAACTTGTCATCCTTCTTTTCCACTTCTAACAACTTGCCCCAACCCTGGGCATTTCCGGATTGGACTACTTCCTTAGCTTGCTTGTAGGAGTAGATATGAGTCCCTTACTTCTCATTACTCTGAACTGCAGCAACCGGAGACAAAGTACTAACATTGACTGTCTCAAAAGCCCGACAAAGTGTCTCATGGATCTCCCCGTCCATTTCCACGTATTTGAAGGTCGACAGATGGCTTACGAAAATATCTTCTTCTTCGCATACAATAACAACTTGGCCGTCTACCACATACTTTAACTTTTGATGCAACGTGGATGTTACTGCGCCAATAGCATGAATCCAAGGACGTCCCAGCAAACAGCTATAAGCGGGTTGGATATCCATAACATAGAACGTGCTCTTGAATACTTGAGACCCAATCTTTACTGGTAGCTCTACCTCCCCAAACACAGACCTCAGTGACCCGTCAAAGGCTTTTACAATCAAATCACTGGGTCGCAAAACAATGCCATCAACATTCAGCTTCATGAGGGCCTTCTTATGGAGCACATTGAGAGAAGAGCTTGTATCTACCAGGACATGTGATAGAACAACACCCTTACACTCCATGGTGATGTGTAAGGCCTTATTATGATTACGTCCCTCAGAAGTGAGCCTGTATCCCAACTCATGGCTGGCGTTCACACTATCTACCATAGCCTCCAACTGGTTAACAGTTATCTCTTGTGGTACATATGCCATTTGCAAAACTTTTAGTAAAGCCTCCCGGTGAGCTTGAGAACACATCAACAATGACATAATGGATATCTTGGATGGGGTCTGATTCAGCTGTTCAACCACCTTGTAGTCACTTTTCTTAATTATTCTCATGAATTCCTCAACTTCTTTTTCAAAAGTTCCCTGACTAGCAGCAGGAGTTATCACCTCTTCAGTTACTATTTGTTTACCCTTAGCCTTTGCAGCAGCTTCAGCTTTGGGATCACCTCTAAGAGTTTGAGGAGCAAAGAGACGCCCACTCCGTGTAAACCCACCAACTCCTCCGACATTCACAACAATCGGGTCAATTATCACTGCTTTACTTTCCACCTTCCGACCTTCTACGTATACGTCTGAGCCATAGTGCCAAGGAATGGCCTTGTCATCAACATAAGGAACTGGTCCCGGAACAGTGATGGTTACTGGACTCACTTCTAGAACATAGATAGTCACAAGCTCTCTCTGGGCAGGAACTTCAGCAGGATCAAAGTAAATTGTTATTGTAGACACATAATCATCTCTTTTGTTAACCCTGTCAAACTATAAGGACTCCTCGTCAATCAAACACTGCAATTCAGCTTTCAGATCTCCGCAACCATTAACTGAATTCATACAACCCTCGCAGTCGAAATCACAACCTGGGAATACCTGCCCTTTCAGCAATCTATCTTTCACCACTAACAACGAAGTCTTCACTTCATTCACGTTCAAAATCAAGTTCAACCTTTCTCCACCATCAACAGCGTTTATCCGGGCCCCTCCATGATTTGGAATGGGGTTTGATGTAACATTTGGAGGTGGCGCGAAGTTAATTGCTTTCGAATCAATCAAATCTTGGACCTTATGTTGTAATGCCCTGCACTTCTCTGTTGAGTGCCTGGGAGCTCCTGAATGAAATGCGCATCTTGCATTAGCATCATACCCCACTGGAAGTTCTCCAGGTGGTGGTGGTGCTAATGTCCTCAGCTGAACCAAGTTCAAATCCAACAATCTCTGGAGTAATGTTGTGTATGTCATAGGGATTGCCTCAAGCACCCTGTTAACTGGACGAGCTTGTCTCTGTTGATAGGGTCTTTGCTGATAGTTATTGCGTTGCGGCTGTTGATGTTGTTGTTGTTGTGGTTGTTGAACATGACTTATTGGAATGGTTACAGTTGCCACCTGCTCGTAAGATCCCATGTATCCACGGCCTCGGTCGTACACATCATTAATTTCTCCCTCCCTTCTTCTTGGAGGTCCATTAAAAGCCTTTCTAACACCACTTGAGCTACCTGCACCACTATCTTGGATCTTCCCCATTTTCAGCAAAATTTCAACTCTTTCTCCGGCTATCACAATGTCATTAAACTTTGTTGCTGAACAAGACGCCAGTCTCTCAATAAACACACCCTGCAGCGTTCCCATAAACATATCTGACATTTCATTTTCTAACAAAGGAGGTTGTACTCGAGTAGCAAGTTGAGGCCACCTCTGGGCGTACTCTTTGAACCCTTCTTTAGCACTCTGAGACATTGTCTACAACTGGGTATGATTTGGAGCCATATCAAGGAAGCTCCTACAAGACTATCCTGGAAGTAATACATCCACAATTTTTCATCGACTGTATGCGCAACAATCCTTCCCACAAAAGACTGAAGGTGAGTTTTCGGGCAAGCCATTCCGTTGTACTTATCAAAAGTAGGGACCTTGAATTTGTAGGGAATTCTCACCCCTGACACTAAGCCCATATCACTGATGTCAAACCCTAGAGAACTCTGAGATTGAATGGCGCGAATTTGCTCAGCCATTTCTTCAAATCTCATATTCATGTCAATCCCCTGACCTTCTGCCTCATCCAGCAAAGTGAATTGTTCATCCTGCCCATTCATATGCATGTTATGCACTCCATCATTGATAATAGTGACCCCTGGTTGCACCACATGGATTTCAACGTGACGGGCGCCAGCCCCATTGCGATTACCTTCATCTGCTGTCCCATTGTTCCTGGTCTGATTGTTCTCTACCAGTTTGCGCAGGCATTCTTGAGTTTGACCCATCCCAGTCATGAGGATCATGAAGTTGTCCATTCTTGTCCTTAAATCATCTAGATCCACTTGCATCTGATCCATTACTCTTTCTCTGTTCACTTTTGTAGGGTATCTGTGTACAGTAGGCTGTCTCTGAACCTTCTTGGGAGCTATAGTGCCTGAAATTGACATGAACGTTATAAAATTGACGAATCATCTGCAAAACAAACAAACACATTATATGCAATTCAATCTTCATGCTTTCATTATCAAGGTTTCATTTCCCCCCAGTTTAGGTATCTCATGAGGAATCCAGATGGCCTTTGGGGAGTAACCTTTTGTGAACATTTCTTTCACTGTTTCCATACCATTTCCACAACCAAACTAGGAAAAGAAACATACAGCCCAAAGAGTCTGACAAAATAAAGATGCATAAATCAAAGGCCCTAAGGCACAAACAACGTCCCCATAGGGTTTCAAGTCTTACAAAGCACAAAATACAGTAATCAAAATAGATCCCCACAACAATTCTGTAGGTGATCAGAAATACAAAGGAAATGAACTAGAACTCAAAGCTATAAGAACACTCTGGCTCTTCCTCTGCAAGCCCCATCTCTACTCGAGTTCTCTTCACATCTGCTCCTCTTCTGAGATCAGATATCTCTTCCAGAGTTTCATGCAGCTGCTGAGACACCTCTTATTGCCTTCTATAATCCTGTTCTAACTCTTCTCCTTGAGCAACAATCTGTAGTTTGAACATCTCTTCCTTTCTCTTGTACTTTGCTTGATCTTGCTCTCTTTGCCCATACACCCAGGTGAGAGATTTCCTAGCATCCCTGAGAGCTTTCTTGTTTTTCTTGAACAGTTCTTCTCTCTTGATGTCCATCAACCCTCTTCTCTAGAAGTAAGCCTCCCTTTCTGCCCGCTATTTGTTCTTAGCCTCTTGTTCTACCTGTGCTTTGTGCAGCTTCTCTTCTATGGTCAACTTGGAGAGAGCTAACTGATGATGCAAGCTAACCATTTCTGTATGTTCCAACTTCAACTCTTTCAGTTGAGCCTCAAGTCTTTGATAGTCTTCTAGAGGAACGGTGTTTAGTGCTACAGGGATCTGTGAAATTATTTCCTTTGGGTAAAGAGGAAGCTCCAAAGAAAAAGGCAATAAAGTAATCTTGACACGCTTCTTCAACCATGCTGCAAAGGGTTCATACATTTTGGGATCTACTCTCCCAAACTCCTTCTTTCCCTTTTGAGTCCTGATATCCCAAGCCTAGAATACCTAGATGGCCATGTCAATATTTCCCTCAATAGGAAGATACAACGACTCTCTCACATCCTCATCAGAAGGGGAATCTCTCAAAGGATATCCCAATTGCCTTCTAGCCAACACTGGATTGTAATTGATCATTCCTTTCCTTCCAATCAAAGGAACATTGGGAAACTAGTTACACTTTACAATCATCTCCTTTCCCAACACATCCCTATCAACTTTTCAACATTCTTGAACTTGAAATTTGTAGGTTTGTAGTCCATGTACTTTGGATCAAATTAGAAGGAAGGTATCTTGTGAAGTTGGTATTCTTTGAATCCAAAGGTTGATACCAAATTTTGTGAGTTGGATCTCATTTGTTGTTACTATCAGAACCAAAGAGCCAAATTTCATATCTTCCTAAAAATTCCATTTTTGATTTGCATCTACACGGATAATAATCTCGCAACCAACTTTCTTTCTTACTTGTATTAATGTGGCATCTTCCATTGGATCACTGCCACGTGCTACCTTTAAATGTATAACATTTTAACATATTGGCCTTTTATCTCCCCTCAACAGTTGTTCTATAAAAAGTAGAAAACAGATGACAGTATATCTATCTAAAACCAAACAATGACAAACTAACTCACCTTCAGCTTAATCGCAGAAAATCCTTCCTTGACTAATATAGCAACAACATTAGCTACTTCAGTTGCAAGTTTATTTGAATCGAGCAGCGCACAAATCGAAACTTCTGATGATTTTACACATTTGTTGCTCACATTTGTTGAAGGATTGACTAGGTCCAACAAACTGGAACCTTTATAATCAACTATGGAATTGAGGATAACCATTTCCAAACCACATCTGACACTGGGAAAATAAAAGATGATTGTATGGCAGACAATAACAACATAAACAATATGTTGATTCTGTTCTATTAATTTGATATGCAACTATCAAGAAAGCAGATAACATAAACATTAAGGAAAGTTTTCTACTCAAATATGTATTAATACAATTTCAAAACAAACCAATATTATTTGCATTTGTAATTAAGAGGAGTAAGAGAAATGGTAACATGGTAATAAGATATTTTAATATGGTGTATTGTCAACTACTTGAACCTTTTACCTCTATGGTTTTGTTAGAATTGCATATTATTGAAACTGTTGATACTTGTGGACTATTCGATGAAATCTAACCCCAATAAATTTTCTAATTTAATTTTTTTTCATGGATAATATGTAAATTTGATCAGTTAACTGACTGGGGAGGCACATAAATGTATCTTGCAATAGATGAAACTAGCCGCCGAAGCATATTCCCTAAAGGCGACATCCTTGCTACTAACGACAATTTACATAATCAAATATTGTACTGAGAATTCAGATTCTATTAGTTGCATTTTAAGAAGGTATCATGTTCAATTGTTTGTTGAATATAGTAGTAGTAAATAATATGTAAGTTTTATGTGTGGCAACAATTCATTTTCATTAAATTTTTAGGCTATTTTTCCAAATTGTGATTATGTCTCCAAAGACAGTATACATAGTCATATCTTCGCTTAAATTTTTATATCGTCTGAGTCTATCAGTTTTTCAGGAGCACCAGAGTTTGATAAAATCTAAAAGGATGAACATATGTTCCATGCACAACTACCACAAGTAAAGGAAATTTGGTATTGAAATGTGAAATCAATTTAGTATGTATCAGTAAATATTTTTTATCATACTTATTTTTTTGTTAAGTCTGGTGATGGACATATATAAGATTTGGTATTGAAATGTGAAATCAGTTTAGTTGCTTCAGCCCTTTCAGTTGTTGTTGTGAGAAATTGATTTTTATGGTTTCTTCTCAATTTGCAAATGGAAATATAGGGACTCCTGGGAGGATTTCATAGGCTTACTGGTTCAAGAGATTTTTATAATACCAAGTTGTCATTATATATGTCCTCACGAGATTATTTCTCAACGTTTCTCGGGTTAGGATATTTTCCTTTTTTTAAAGGCAAAATACCTAAATTGGTCCCTTAATTCTACCTCTGGGTCCAATTTGGTCCCTTAAATTTAAAAAGTGTCAAAAAGATCCCTTAAGTATTTAAAAGGTTCCACGTTAGTCCTTCCGTCACCTACCGTTAGTCAAAGTCAAACGTTTTGGACACGTGGTGCTGTAATTTGCTTATTCATCTGTCATGTTGGATATGAATAATTAAAAAAAGAAGAAGAAACACATTGTATTATCTCAATAATTTCTCAGAAAAGGAAAAAGGTTCAGCATAGAGAAACAAAAACAAATCTATTATTCTTCTTCTAGGTTCAGCATAGAGAAACAAAAACAAATATATTCTTCTTCTACTCTTCATGTGAGGCACATTGGTACTGTTCACAACAAATGAACCACGCCGAACACGTTCTCATGAAATGCAATTCGCCGGAAAATAAGCTTCTGTTACCTTCTCCACGATGAGTTTTTTCCTGCTCCTTCACACTTTCAACGAATCGCTCCGCTAACAACTTGAACAATAAAATCAATTTTCACGGAGGCATCTTCTCTCGTGTCAGCTTGCGTGGTAATTCTGAATCGATTTTGTTAATATCTTGCGATTGTTACAGAGGCTTTACTCGTTGTAAATTGTATGTGAATGAAGGTTTATGTTGAAATTGCTTTGATGAAGGTATTGTTGAGTTTATGGTTCAATTTGCAGGTTAGAAATGGTTATGGAGTTGAGAAAATCTAGATATGCCGTGAATTTGGTGAAGAAATCTAGATATGCCATGAATCAATTTGGGGAAGAAACTTTAACAACACAAACCCTAACCCAGAAGGCGTTAATAATGAAGAAGATGAAATATGCCATGTCATGCTGCCACATAAGCATAAATAAACGTCTGTTTGAGCTACTTGACGGAAAAGACCAATTTGGAACCATTTAAATAATTAAGGGACCTTTTTGACACTTTTTAAACTTAAGGGACCAAATTGGACCCAGTGGTTGAGTTAAGGGACCAATTTGGATATTTTGTCTTTTTTTAATTTTATGTGTTCATTATCTTGGAATATGAGAAGGCTTAATATGTTTCACAAATTAAATTGAATAGTGTTTGATGAAGACACCTTTGGGAATATAATTTTAAGGAAACTGAAACTTCATGGCTGCATTGAATTTGGAATGAAAGACAGTAGTTAGATTAACAACTCAGATAAGTGCTTATGGAATAAACAATTTCTATAATAATAAAATGATGTAAACTATTTTCAATTTTCATAAACTATCTTCAATTTTCATAAACTATCCTAGAGAATTTATAGAAATAAGTTGAAAATCGTTCAAGGACATATTATAAGTTGTTTCCATAAGCTTTTCAAATGGGTTATTTTTCATGCCTACCTTGCTTTCTATTTGGTCAATGACCTACAAATGGCTCAACCAACCAAAGCCTTGGTACATAATGAATTTCAATGGCCTACCTTGCTTTCCTGAACTGTGTGCACAAGTGATCTTTACTGGAAAATTATATATATATATATATATATATATATATATATATATATATATATATATATATATATATATATATATATATAATGAATCAGGTGTGTGTTTTTCTCTGCTTTTGATTGTAGAGAGTAATCAATAATCAATCACTTAATTATTTTAGCATCAATTAGTATTAATCATGAGTGTTAATGTGATTATGAAAAGATGAATGTAAGAATTTATGATAATTCTTTTGGTGAAGGTTACTCTAAAAATGAAGAGTAGGCAGGTTGCTGGCACAGTGGCACATTACTTGGACTCAAGGTGTTTCAAATCTTATTTCTCTTGCTGCTAAGACATAAAGAAGGATCTATGATGCCCTTAATTAACATCTTTTTGATACATGGAGTTTATAATTGAGAAAATGGGGTTTAAGATAAAAAAAACTAAAGGCAACTGTTATGCAAATTGGGGTTACGCAAATTGGGGTTACTTTAATCATTGGGTTATTTAAAATTTTAGATGTATATTTTGAAATGAAGTAGACCCAATGTGAATCATTTTTATTTTGTTCTTTTATCATCACTATTATGGAAATAAAATCTTGGACAAGGGAATAATGAAAAAATAATGTGAAAGAATCAAATTGAATTGGTATTTAAATACAAATAATTGGTATTGTCACTATTTATTATCACTAAAAGTACAAATAATTTTTAAAAATTTAATTATATTCGGTGTGAACCATTCTTATTTTGTTCTTTTATCATCACTATTATGGAAAGAAGATTGGACTAGGGAATAATGAAAAACGAATGGGAAATAAACATATATTGAAATACAAATAATTGGTATTGTCTCTCTATTTATTATCACTAAAAATACAAATAATTTTTTTGTAAATTTAAATTATATTATAGATTTCTTTATCTCACGGATCATTATCAATAAAATATCTATTTTAATTTATTCACTCATCTTATATCATAAATTGATAACTCACCATTTTTACGGATCACTATCACCATAATACCTCTTTTTTATTTTATTTTAACCAACCAAATATTTGTAAATATTTATAATTATTTGTGATATTCATAAATATTGATAGTTATTAGATATATTGAATTTATCATCTTGGGGATTTGTCACTTTTTTTTTAAAGAAAATATTTAAAGTTATTAGTGACTTTATAACAATTTATTATTGTATTTTAAGGAAACAATAAAAGTGATATATATATATATATATATATATATATATATATATATATATATATATATATATATATATATATATATATATATATATATATATATATATATATATATATATATATATATATATATATATATATAGTTTTACTAACTCCTTGTAAATTTTTTAAAATTTTCATTCTCTGTAGAATTTACTTAACATTAAACCTTAAACACTTTTGTGATATATATTTTTAACAAAATACCTATTTATTATACTAATAGCAAGTGGATTTTCTTTAATCAATTTCCTAATCAAATAATCTCTTTCATAATTTATATGTTCTAACTTATGTCCAATTTATTCTTTATACATATTTTTATTTTTAATCAACCGTCTTAAACATAATTATTATTATCCGTGCGGACACACGAGTCATCTACTAGTGTATGTAATAAAAGAGATTTATTCGTACATGTGTATCAAAAAAGAAAACTTATTTTTATATGTAAAAGTTATATATAAATAATTCAATAGACATATTTTTATTTTTATTTTTAAGTGTGAATTTCGTTTATAGATTAATTTAAATAAAATGAAAATAAAATTCATTTATAAAACAATGAAAAAAAATAGTTTAATTGATATGTGTTAATCGAATTAAATAGATATAATATATTAGTCCTGAATCTGATTCAATATATGACATTATTATTTTTTATATTCCTATATTCATGTAAATAAATTATTAATATTAATAAATCAACAATTTTAAAATTAAATATTTAAAAGAAATATATTAACAATTGAATTTCAACTTAGAAATACATATTTTAAATGTTTGACAATGGAATTGAATTATCTCAAGAAAGAACATATAGAACTAAACAAAAAAAGTAACATAAATTTTAGTCATTTGGTTATATTTTCATATTTAGTTACTTAATTTAGAAATATATATCGTTAACTATCTGAAATAAGTTTGCAGTATTTCAAAGTTAATAGAAACAAAATATAATCATTTGATCAACAAATTTATTCATATAAAAGAAAAGAAAAGACATGAAAAACGCAAAATGCCAATCAAGATGGCCCATGCAATGAAATGATTAGAAGAATTTTATAACTTTTTCAATATATTCAGAGAATTCAAATGAAAATTAAGAAAGTTTTTTTTGTGGTGATGAAGGACATTATTTTTGCAAGTGGCTTATCCATATGCAGTAGGACACCAGGACATGAAGGTCCACTGGCTACATGAACGACGAGAGAGAGCATAATAGTCGTCCATTGGTGAGTTGAAATGGCAATTCAAGTTGCATTCATTTAATATACGTAGAAAAAGAAAGAATGGAAATTTTCATTGAAAGTGATGGTAAAATTGAATGAAGGGCTACAAATATTTTAGAAATTTATATTTTTCTACCGTTTAAGAATGTATATAAATTCTTAAAATTGACAAATGTAACAAGTTACATGTCAAACACTTATTATAAATTGTGATTAATTAAAAATATATTACAAT
This sequence comes from Lathyrus aphaca, assembly GCA_963966055.1. Lineage (NCBI taxonomy): Eukaryota > Viridiplantae > Streptophyta > Magnoliopsida > Fabales > Fabaceae > Lathyrus > Lathyrus aphaca. The sequence goes on from OZ014521.1 coordinate 214,370,054, forward strand.
CTCATCAAACGTCCAAAAACAAATTATAATTGAGTAGATAACAATAGTAGATCTGATCATAGTAGTATCTAACTCTATCGAACCCAATAAATAATACTAGTTAAGTATTGAGAATATGGTTCTCATATCATAGTTGTTTTAAAATTGTATGTTGGTGAAGCAAACATATTCACTATTATCAACTGATTGACGACGATATTCAACATTGAACATCTTTATTGTGCCTTCGTGGTTGAGATACTGTAGAATATTGGAACAACCCCTAGTACGATAATATGTCGTCGAAGTCTGCTCATATGTTATTGTTTAATTGGGCCTTGTTTTATGGATCAATTGTTTAAGTTAGCTTGTACCCTAAGTTAGCTTGTAATGGGTAATTGTTAAAAAGCACATTAGGTTAGTATGTTAGTTTTATTATAAATAGCATACTAGTCTCTCATATTTTGCATAAGGGAAAATAGGAAGATAAAACCTTAATTCAAAAGTGAGAGAGGTTATTTATTATTCTTGTATACTTTTAATATTTTTTAAAGAGAATGAAAAGAATAGTAGTTTATAACCAATCTTTGTTGTCTTTCTTTGGTAACCCTAAACCCTAACCCTTGTAGGTTTCTTGAGAAACCTATTATACTTTGTTTTCTAAGGTATCCTATTCACAACAAATTGGTGCGGTGAGCGTGGAGAAGATGCCTTCAACAAAGTATGTGATTGAAAAGTTCACCGGAGTGAACGGTTTCGGTCTGTGGCACTTGAAGATGAAAGCCATACTTGTTCAGCAGGGTTGTTTGGAAGCGTTGAAGGGAGAGACGACCATGAATGCTGCATTGATGGCAGCTGAAAAGACGACCATGATTGAGAAAGCACACATCGCAATATTGTTGAGCCTTGGTGATAAGGTTCTTCGACAGGTATCAAAGGAGACGACAACGTCAGGGTTATGGTTGAAACTTGAAGGTTTGTACATGACCAAATCGTTGGTGAGTCGAATCAACCTTAAGCAAGCCTTGTATTCATTCAAGATGAATGAAGACAAAGTGTTGACTGAGCAATTGGATATGTTCAACAAGCTGATTCTTGATCTTGAAAATATTGATGTGAAGATCGATGACAAAGATCAAGCGATGTTGTTGTTATGGGCTTTGCCCAAAACACATGCTCACTTCAAAGAAACCCTATTGTATGGAAGAGAGTCTCTGGCCTTTGAAGATGTTCAATTTGCCTTGTACTCTAAGGACTTGAACGAACGGAAAGAGCATAAACCTTCGACGGTTGGTGAAGATTTGGCCGTTAAGGCGAAATTCCTGCGAAAGGATGGTAAGTTCGACAAGAAGAAGGGGAAAAGTCAGCAGAAGTCTTATAGTGGTGAATCATCTGGTGTTCGATGATCTCATTGTAAGAAGGAGGGTCACATTCGAAAGATGTGTCATGAAAGCCTGAAAGATCATGGAGGTAAGGATAATGAAAACGCGACCATTGTTCTAGATGATTTTGAATCATCTGATGTTCTTGTGGTTTTAAGTGGCGACTCAAGAAAAGAGTGGATTATGGATTCAGGTTGCACTTAGCACATGACTTTAAACAAAAATTTGTTCGAGGAATTATGTGATCAATATGGTGGATTAGTGTTGTTAGGAAACAACAAAGCTTGCAAAATTACAGGTATTAGATTTGTGAGATTCAAGCTCCATGATTAGTCAATAAGGTTATTGACTGAAGTTAGGTATGTACCTGACTTGAAGAAAAATCTGATTTCTTTTAGTGAATTTGACAAGAAGGGATATGTTTTTCAAGGAGAGAAAAGTATCCTAAGAGTCATGAAGGGGTCGAAGGAATTCTTGAGAGACGTGAAGAAACAAGGCTTGTATACCATTGAGGCTGAAGTTGTAAGTGATTCGACAAATGTTGCATCCACGAAAATATTGTCGAAGACAAAATTATGGAACATGATATTGGACCATGTCAGCGAGAGAAGTCTGGTCGAACTAGGCAAACAGAACCTGCTAGATAGTGACAAAGTCGAGAAGTTGGAGTTTGTCGCTCCTAGGATTTACATCCTAGTACAAACGCGAAAGTAGCGTGGAAAAGGTAGAGTTTCCATCCAGACATTTTTATCCCGAATGAATGGGAAAGATAATGTTGCACAAAGTGAAGAGAAAAGGAAAGTACAAGGTCCTACGAACCAAAGAACTGGGTTCGGGAGTCGGTTACGAACTGGGAAGGTATTAGCATGCTATGGATGATTCTAAATCATGCAAACAATGATCGCAACAAGCTATAAACATATATGCAACATTTATGTCAAAAATCGGAACCTAATGAAAAACATGTCGAAAGTTATCGAAACTACACACGCCTACTCTAAATCAGCTCCTAAAAATCCCTAAAATCATGTCCTGAAGATCCATGATGATTGGAGGGGGGATGGATATCAAAAATGCAAGAAAATGCAATAATTTTCCATTCTGGTCCAGTGGTAACCGGTTACTACCTATGCAGTAACCGGTTACCAGTTCAAAAAAACTGGATTTTCTGCAAAATTAACACAGGTAACCGGTTGCTACCTATGTGGTAACCGGTTGCTACCTATGTGGTAACCGGTTACTCTGCAACCAAAATAAAAAAATTATGCATTTTCATGCAAAAACCAATAGCAACTTATCCAAATAAGCTCTATTCTGTGGCCTACCAACCTAGCACGAAAATTATACCTAGATGCAACATTCTAACACCTATTAACACTATAAGCACACCACAATTCTAGCTCCTAATGATCAAACAAATCAAAGTAGCAAGAAAAATATAATAATGCACGAGGCGAGATGAAGAGAAATAAGTTAAAACGAGAAGTGATTTCGGATTCACCAACCTACAAAGCGGAGGCTTCCTTTGGTGATTGTTACAATATTGATCAATACACGAACGAAGAGAATAATAGAGATCCAAAGCTTCGATCCGCGAGTGCGCAAAATAAATGCAATTGGTGAAAATTAACCGAAACGCTTCCAAACAGCGAAGATGATGGAGGTTTAACTTCCGATTCTTCAAGTTTCAATGTAAAGCTTGAAGAATCTTGATGATGAAGCTTTTGTGTGAGTTTGGAAAATGGAGAGAATTGAGAGTATGAAAATGATGGAGCTTGTGTGAAAAAATGATTCTAACCTCTTTTTGGCTTGATGAGCAAGGTTTATATAGGAGGTGGCTTTGGAGTTAGGTCTAGGTTTGGCGTAAAGTTTGGACGCGAGGCTTGGGTCCTAAGCTAAGGGTTGGTTGGTAATATTCCTTGGCAAATTCTTGGAATATTTCGGGAATATTCCTTTAGAAGAGTGTGGAATGTTCTAGAGTTAGATGAAAACACAAAGAAAAGTGAAAAATGGAAAGTGGAGGAAAGTAACCAACTCATTTTTGAATTTTTGAAAATCTGGGCGATGTAGCCAGTTACTACCAATGAGGTAACCGGTTACCAGTGCAAAATATGGCCTTTTTCCTTCAAATTTCAACAGGTAACCGATTACTACCTATGAGGTAACTGGTTACTTCAACTAAAACTTGAATTTTCTCCTTTTGGTGGGAAACCTTGGACATCCGGTCTTGGTCATATTTTCTGAGATTATTTTCCTTCCGAGACCCAATAGTCACCAAATAACCCTCGATCACATGCCCCGCGCCTCGACCAATGATGTATGCTCTACTTCTTTATTTTTATTTTCTATTTATTTATATTATGCAATGTATGGATGGATATGTAGGATGACACGGAAACGAAGCATAAGCTACTCGGAAATGGTGATAAATAAGAGGACAAATTTTGGGGTGTTACATATACCCCTATTCAATCAACTGTAGACCTAAATGGATGATATCAACGCTTTCAGACGTTTGAGGTATGGAAGGATTAAATACCCAAATAAACCGGAAAATTCACACTTTGTGGGTAGTAAAATAAGTTGGAAAGAATGTCATTCTTGGATGACGAAGAAAAGAAACGAGGTCGTCGTACTTAGACGGTGTTGAATGAAATGAGACCGTCGTACTGAGACAAAATCAACAAGGATGAGATCATCGTACTTAGATGAAAATTCAAAGATACGAAACCATTGTACTGAAATGGAATCGAAGAAATGAGACCATCGTACTGAGACGGAATCAACAAGGATGAAATCATCATACTTAGATGAAATCAAACAACACGAGACCGTTGTATTGAAATGGAAACGAGGAAAATGAGACCATTGTACTTAGACGGAATCAAAAAGGATGAAATCATCGTACTTAGATGAAATCAAAAAACACGAGACCGTTGTACTAAAACGAAATCGAAGAAAAGGAGATCATCGTACTTAGACGGAATCAACAAGGATGAGTTCATCGTACTTAGATGAAATCAAACAACATGAGACCGTTGTACTAAAATAGAAACGATGAAAAGGAAACCATCGTACTTAGACGGAATCAACAAGAGTGAGATCATCGTACTTAGATGAAATCAAACGACAAGAGACTGTTGTACTTAAATGGAAATGAGGAAAATGAGACCATTGTACTTAGACGGAATCAACAAGAATGAGATCATCGTACTTAGATGAAATCAACAACACGAGACCGTTGTACTTAAATGGAAACGAGGAAAATGAGACCATCGTACTTAGACGGAATCAACAAGAATGAGATCATCGTACTTAGATGAAATCAACAACACGAGACCATTGTACTTCAACGGACACGAGGAAAATGAAACCATCGTACTTAAACGGAATCAAAAACAATGAGATCATCGTACTTAGATGAAATCAAATAACACGAGATTGTTGTACTTAAACGGAAATGAGGAAAAGGAGACCATCGTACTTAGACGGAATCAACAAGAATGAGACCATCGTACTTAGATGAAATCAACAACACGAGACCGTTGTACTTAAACGGACACGAGGAAAATGAAACCATCGTACTTAGATTGAATCAACAAGAATGATATCATCGTACTTAGATGAAATCAACAACACGAGACCATTGTACTTAAACGGAAACGAGGAAAACGAAACCATCGTACTTAGACGGAACCAACAAGAATGAGATCATCGTACTTATATGAAATCAAACGACAAGAGACCGTTGTACTTAAAAGGAATAAAAAAGGATGAAATCATCGTACTTAGATGAAATCAATTGGAGACAGTAAGTATTGACTGACAAAAGTAACAGTACTGAGGAATGGACTTGGAATTCTCTGTGGGGATACTTCGGTGATTAGAGAAATAATGTTTCGGGCTTCTGTGCCAGGTACCAAAACTAACTTATGCTTCATATGCATATGTTTGAATTTTTCCATGGCGTAATGCTCCATAATGATGGAAATGCTACGCTTTTTGAGGATGCAAATGTAATGATGATTACTAGATGAAAATGCAAATGAGACCTCCTGATGAGGAGGTGACATGTCCACACGCCACTTTATTGGGGAAGAAATAATCAATGCATTGATTTAATGAATCCCTGTGGGGAAGAGCAACTCCACGGGGGATATTGTTAATGATATTGACACTGAGCTGCCACCATTGCCAAAAATAAATTGGAATTTGAGAATGGAGAGAAAAGACCCTGTTGAGGATGAACTTGATCTGGGAGGTATGCTACCCGTAGAACTCTGCTGGGGAAGTGATATCCTTCTGACTCGGCTGGGGAAAAGGATTTGTTGATACTCTATTGAGGAAGAAATATGCTAGGGAACCCCTCAGATACACATTCTTCTACTTGGGGAAGAAATGCCAATGAGGATTGGACTTTTGTTAACAACTTCATTGGGGAAAATTGTGAACAATGTTGTGCAAGAAGGAAAACCATTTGACTTCTCACTATCTTTACCCCTGCTAGGGAATAATGAACCTTCATTTATTGTCGGAGATAAAAAGACTCTGGTGGGGGATATTTGTTTGTTGAAGGAAAACTCTCTGCTTGGGGAGAACATCATCAGCCTTCCATTGTTATGCTGAGGAAGATTTCAATTCCCCATCTTCTGAGGATTAGAATACATCATCTCATGATGGGGATAAGTGGTGACACCCTTCTGCTCGGGAAGTACCAAACCTCTTCTTGTTGCTCTGCTAGAGAAGAGATGGTCTGATGAGGCTTGTTGATGAACCTTGCTCAATGATCTACTGAGGAAAGGCTTCCTAAAGTTATGTGTTGGCAATGGCCTTGCTTACAACCCCTGTACCTGCATGTCAATGAACACAACTGATAGTGCCTACAAAATAGAAAGTTAGTTTGGCCTGCATGCCCCAGGTGCATTGTCTAAATCACCATCCTAATCACCCAACACATCAGATATATGTCAAATGTTTTTACTCTCATGCATGTGTCGCTCCCCGGATTTCCATCCTGGTACAAACGCGAAAGTGGCGCGGAAAAAGAATAGAGTCGCCAGCCATGCATTTTTATCCCGAAGACAGGGAATGGTAATGCTGCACAAACCAGAAGAAAGAAAAGGAAGGACACGGGTCTTGCGAACCGAAGAGATTGAGTTCGGGAGTCGGTTACGACCTGGGAAGGTATTAGCACCCAGATCGTCCGCCGTACCCGACGGGATCCACGCTTGCAAAAGAAATCTGTTTCAAAGGGTGAGGGTATGAAGGCTGCAGCAAAAGAAAAGAAAATGAACTGGAAAAGATACTGAGAAAAGCAATGAATATGAAACAAAGAGGAAAAATGTAGGGAAAATAAAGATTGTGCTCGAACGGGCCCTACCCCGCTGCCTACGTACCTCATCAGGATAATGAGGATCAGAGACGCCGTAGTTCCCCTAACTAGGGGTACTAAAAGGAAATTGCTTGTGAATTAAGGCTTGAACTGCCTATGCCATTGCTCAGGTGTTGCAGACTCGGATGACGAGTGCGTAACCGTCTTGCAAAGTGACAAGTAGGAGCAAGTTCGCGTACAGAGCGAATGAGGTGAGAAAAGAATTCCCGAAGGAAAGACGCTTATTGTTTGTTTGGTGCTTTTTTTTAGAAGCTTTTATGAGTGAAGGTTTGCATAGGTAAGTGTACCTAAGTCCTACTCAATGGGATGTGTACGTCTCACATCATCCCGAAATGGAATGCGCAAGAGGCACACCTATATATGGAGGAAATCCCCAAAGCTAGTCCCACAAGTGAAGGCTTAAGCACACTGGCCTATTACCATTATTAAGTATTTTTGTGGTTTTTTTGGTTAAGAAATGTTTTTTAGCTTTTTCTTTGTGAGGTACTCATGCTAAGACCTATCCACCACGAGTGATGACTCACACCTCGCCCCGAAACGGAACGCGTGCAAGCATCTCATAGCAAAGTCTCATGTCACATGAAAGCACTCAACCATTTATTAAATGGATTAGAATTGAATCTGAAGATGAGAAGAGAAGAAGAACCAAAAGGATCATAAAGGTAAAAGCTAACGGGAAAAGTCTAATCCTAATATTCACATGCTCGGATGGTCCTAGGTTTGTGAGGTCTACTATCCTAATGAAGGAGAAGAAAAGAAGAAGAAAAAGAAGCAGCACCATGGTGGCCTAAGCACACCTCAAGCTAAGAAAAAAAAAGAAAAAGATGAGGAAGAAGAATAAGAATAAGAAAAGACAAAGAGATGAGAATGCGATATGGAGATAAGATGAATAATGAATAAACAGAGAGATGAGAATGCGAAATGGAGATGAACAGATAATGCACAAACAGAGCCTACACTAGTAGGACTTCCAGATGCAGCAGCATGCAATAAGCCAAATTGGGCCAGTGGTACCTAACGGAGAAGGTCTGTTGCCTCTTCAAAACGCGTAAGAGAAACTCAGGAAGAAATATCGAGAAGAAGATTCACAAAATCAATCCAGTAAGACTCAGGTATTTGACCTCACGAATCAACAATCGAATCGACCAAAATGTTCATTCAGATAAATCTTCGAGCATGGGCGGTAGTCCACTATTAGTCACAAATTGCATCAAGAATTCCACGAACATTAACGAGTCAACAATCCATGAACAAATCAATCAAACGCAAGGCTATCATCAAGTCAAATCCGTCGTCCTTGAAATCAAGCAGGAGGCCTATAAAACATCGACCAAATCTAGAACAATATTAAACACAATTCTATGTAACTAAACTAAATTAATTGAAAAAACAAAATTATATTAAGATTAAAATCAAAGCTAACCAAAACTCTAAATAGAACAAATCCTTAAACAAAAATTAACTAAAAAGAAACTAAATAACCATATTATAGAAAAAAAGGAAAATTAAGTTCTGAATTAAATCTCTAATAATTTCTAATTAAAGATTATGACAATTTATAAACAAAAATTAAACAAGATTAAAATATAAACTAAATCTAGCAAAGGGAAATAGGTTGTGATCTGATGGTGTGAATAACAGGAAAAGCAAAAGGGCCTAAAGAAACAGAACTCTATGATGAGCCCAAAATAAACCTAATTAAAAATAGAAAAAAAATAATTGAAAATTAAAAAATAGAATAAGAAGAAGATCAAAAAGGCGACTGATTTGCAACGAGAAAAAGGTCAGAAAAAAAAAAGCTCCTCAACGGTGAAGTCGAAGAACGAACAAGCAAAACGCCGTCAAGCCATCTTCTTTTCTCCGCACATTGCCAACCCCTGTTCAGACCGGCACCGCAACATCCTTGTAGTCTCTTCGCCTTCAAAGAATGGTCCGGCGCTAAATCGTCAAGTATCCTTCGTCGCGCCGCATCCGCGCTTCGCTGTCGGTGAATCCATCTCGAATCTCAGTTCAAGATCCTCGCCGCGAGCTCTAAACTTTGAAACTTTGAGTTCCTCGGCCAACTCTAACTCTCTTTCTATTCGCGATTGCTCAAAAGCTCTCACTCGGCAAACTCACGACCTCGATTTCGTTACCCGGTGAGTTTTGATTTGGCTTCTTTCTGAATATCCCTCTCAAGCTTGGTCTCACTTTTCTTCTTCTCTGATTTCTGTTTTGGTTTGCTTCTTAGGTATTGTCGTCACGACTTCAACCCTCTTCATCTCTTTCTTCTATTTTTGTTTGTGGTTTGTTTCTGGATTGGAAGTTGTTGGGTGATTTGAACGGGTTGTTGCGGAGATGATGGGTGACGAATGGTGTTAACAGGTGTGAAGGTCTGTGAGTTTGTGTTGGTTTATGGGGGATGCGGATTTGAGGTGGAGATGTGGCTTGAGTAGAGAAACGGAGAGTTCGGTTTGTGTTTGGTTGTTGTGGATGTGTTGATGAAGTGATGAAGGTGGTGGCTGTGTGTTTGAAGGTTGTCGATGGTTTAGTGATAGTGAGAAAAGGTGATGACGCGGGCGATTGAAAACTGTTTGAGGTTGAGAAAAGTGAATCAGAGTGATGGTGAAAGGTTGGTTGAGACAGGTGGTTGAGCGATGGTGGTGTCGAAGAAGGGTGTTGGAGGTTGTTAGTTGGTTGTTGTACCTGAGGGATGGCGGTGAATTAAAGGAGTTGAGGGTGGTTTTACAGGTGATGAATATGATCCAAAAATGAAGTTTCAAGAGTGTAATGCATTTGCAGATGAAAAGCTGAATGAAGAATTTAGAGTTGTTGTGGTTGGAGTGATATTGAAGAAGGTTTGACAAAGGTTGATTAATGGTGATGTTTAGATCTTAGTTTTATCATTTTGAAGAAGATATTCTCGGCTATGAGTAATTATGAAGGAAGAAAAGTTGTTGAATAATGCAGGATGCTGTGTTTTGGAGAGGAGGAAATTGTCAAGTTCAAGAGAGGATTTGTGATGGTAATACCGAGGATCAAAGTCTGCGTTGGTGTTTTGTGTGTATTTTCATTCTGTGTGATGCAGGGTTGTTATTGAAGTTGATGGTGAGTGAGTGATATTTTGATAGAAGTGATGAAGGATTGTAATGTTTGTGATAGTGTAGATGTAAAAAATGAAGAGAATATGAATATGGTTGTGTTTATGATTCTTTGGATGGTAGAAGTTTTGCAATGAACTTTACAGGGATGAAGAAATAGTCTAGGAGATGTCAAAAAATGTGAAAAGAAAGACCAAGGAATGAGCGTCGTTTCCTCCTCTTTTATGCTGCAAATATCTTTTCTTTTTTTCTTTTATGACCTAGGGATCAACATTGCATTTTCCTTATATACTAGGTCAACTCTTTTTTTCTCTTGGATAATGGACTCAACATAAAATTAAATGGGCTTTGCTGATTTTTTATGTCATTTGTTTATATAAGAAAAGTAAGTTACAAAAGAAATTGGAATTGGAGTTTTTGAACATGGTTTAGAAAATTGACAAAGATGTGGTTAAAGCCATGAATAAAAATGGATAAGTTTGGAAAGAAAATGGTTCAAGGATATGGATTTGGAAATTAGTTTGAACTAATAAAAATGGATAATGGTTAGGAAAATGGTCTTATTTTGAACTTGGATAAATGGATAAAAGTGTGATTTTGGATAATAACAATATTAATATGGTATATAGATGTAAATGGTAAATGGAAAATATGGATTGGAATTAGAATGAATAAAAATAAAATGGATTCGGTAGATGGTTTATGGAAATGGATAAAAATAAATGATGAGAAATGGATAGAAAATGGGTTAATCAAACAAAGAATGTAAATGAACCCAAACTAGTATTCACACTTCTTGATTTGCACAAATCTTGAATCTAACATTCTTGAATTACTTGGAATTTTTGTATATCCCCATATGAACTTGATTTTTTGAACCAAAACTTCGCACAAACCACTGCTTTGATAACCTGAAGAATCTCACATCACAACCTTGGATACACACTGCCCGAGAAGCCAACCACTTAAACGAATAACTTGAATTTGAAGAAATCTCCTGTGATGCTGAGAAAAGAGGAATATCCATGTGACCTGATGAGGGAGAAAATTACTTGACGACGAGCCAGATACATAGTGAATAGTCCTTGCAGATGGGAAATCCTTGAAGATCACTGTTTCAGGGAAATAAACCCTAATCCAACGACATAAGGATAATGATACCACTGACGGCTGCCAACTAAAGCCTTGAATTTGTCTAATAACCACAAATAGGGTGTGAAACCCTAGTTCCACAGAAAATCTATGATCCCATGTCTTAGGAGCTTATGCAAATGGTATGACCTAAAGTGAAAATGCATATGAATGCAAAACGAAAAGCCAGAAAACTAGAGGGCAAATTTAGGGTGTTACAGCTGCCCCTATTCAAGCAACGGTTAATCTGAAAAGGATGAGAGCAACGGCTATTAGACGTTCAAGATAAACAGTGATTGAATACCAAAAAGACCCCGAAATTTGCACTCTGCTGGAGAATGCAGAAATGGGAAATAAACCCAACCAGATGACGCTCTGGGGATAAGAAGGAGAGGAAACAGACGAGCTTCTTCCAAGTTGAAACTGATATCTGGAATAAGAACATGTTAACAGACGAGTCTTCGAATGACCTGTGGCGCCAGGTGCAGAGAGCGGACGAGCCCTTAAGAATCTTCAAAGTAACCTGAGATAGACGAATCTCCTTCACTAATCCTTACGCAGATAAGTGGAATAAGACGGACGAGTCTTCTTCGGATAACCCTTATGCAGGTTCCGGAAATGCATATAAGTCTGTGGGATAGACATGCAACTAGGATGGACAAATCCTCTTCACGAATCCTTACGCAGATAAGTGGAATAAGACGGACGAGTCTTCTTCGGATAACCCTTACGCAGGTTCCGGGAATGCATATAAGTCTGGGATAGACATGCAACTAGGATGGACGAATCCTCTTCACGAATACTTACGCAGATAAGTGGAATAAGACGGACGAGTCTTCTTCGGATAACCCTTACGCAGGTTCCGGAAATGGTTTTGACGTTTTAATCCCACCGTTAGGATTTTCAACCTCTTCAATGCGGACGAGCATTGGAATGATCATCAAATAAACACAGACGAGTGTTATAAGTCGACGATACGGACGAGTACCGGAAGATGATCCAAGAAACACGGACGAGTGCTTCTGATAATGATACGGACGAGTATCAACTTATTTCAGACAATCTTCAAAAGAAAATACCAAACACGGACGAGTGTCGGGGCGTGTAGACGAGCACTAGATAAGTAATAGACACGGACGAGTGTCGAAGGATGCGGACGAGCAATCTTCAAAGGAGTAACAAGCACGTACGAGTGCTAAGAGATGCGGTCGAGAATCAAATAAAGATGCGAGCACAGACGAGTACTGGCGACTTTCTTGGGGATATGCCTCAAATAAAGAGGAATCGAAAATAAAATGCACAGACGAGTACAGGCAACTTCGTTGGGGAAAAAAACTTCAAAGACTAATAAGCACGGACGAGTGCCGAGAGCTGCGGACGGTCATCAAATAAAGATGCTAGCACGGATGAGTGCTGGGGAATACCTCAAATAAAGAGGAATCTGCTGAGGAAAAGGCACGGACGAGTGCTGAAAGAGGATGAGCATCAAATAAAGATGCGAGCACAGACGAGTGCTAGTAGATATAGACTCTACTGGGGAAAGTGCACAGACGAGTGCCACAAGGTGCTAATTCTTCTGGAGACTGCGGATGAGCAAACTGAATCATCAGATAAGTGTCTAAGAGTGCGAACGAACACTGAATAAGCATCAACACAGACAAGGGTTGATTATGTTGGGGAAGTAGACAATTCCACTCTGGCTGGGGAATGAAATCCTGGCGACCTGTGGGAGAAGATTCCGGCAACCTGCTGGGAAATATTTCATTGACGGGAGTGAAAATCAAATATAAACTCTGTGGGGACAGGTCATCTTCAAACTTGGCTGGGGAAGATGCTAGGTTAAATAACTCTTGCCGAGGAGAGAATTCTGACAATTCTAGCTCTGTGGGGAAGTAAGGCCTTCAGCTGCCTGTTGGGAAAACTTCACTGTGGAAAGATAAGTCCGCTTGGGGATGAGAACGATTCAATTAGCCTTGAAGTTCTGCTGGGGATATCGTCTGCTCTAACTCAGCTGGGGATGTCAACCTTCTGGCATGGTTGAGAAAAAGATTTGGCAATACTCCGCTGAGGAGAGACTTTGCTGGAGAATCAAATAAGTCACAATGTGCCCCAAGTATAGTATGACGACTGTGTTGGAAAGGTATGCCAATGAAAATTGGACCTTGACTGAACACGAATAATAAACTCCTCATAAGGAAACCTTGTCAGCTGAAAGAAGATCTTATGCTTGGGGAAGAAATAAACTTCCAATGTCTTGCTGGTAAAATAAATACCAGACAATCCTTGAGAATTAACACAGTGTTCAAGCTTCTGAGCCCAATAGTTGCAGACTGATTATCCTGAGTGAACAAGCATTCCCTTAACTCCTCGAATTGCCTCGGATTGCATCGTCTATGAAAAAGATTGTCTTCAGAGGATTTTACAAAAGACCTGGCATCCATAGTTGCCCCATTGTCTTCAAACTCTTGCAGAAATTCAAAAGATCTTGAGATAACTGCCCCTGGTTGCACCTTGCAATGATCTTGCTCCACACCAGAGATACAACAGAAACCATGCGGTATGAAGGTGCAATGCAAATGATGCAAGACGCAAACGTATGATCATAATGCTAAGGATATGATGATACGAGGATGAGCCATGGGAGAAGGATGGTTGGGCACAAGGCCATGTTGATAGATATTTTGTTTTTTTTGGTTGCCAAGCAATTGGACTTTAAAGGTGAAGTACCAGACGAGAACTGGTTTATGAAAGGTAGGCCAACAGACGAGAACTGATGGGCAAAGAATAAATCGTCAGACGAGAACTGACTCCTTGGGTTCATTGTCAAACGAGAATTGACTCTGAAAAAGAATGACTACCAGATGAGAACTGGCGTCCAACAGGTTAAATGACAAGGTGACCAGACGAGAACTGGTTAAAAGATTCGCCTACCAGACAAGAACTGGTACTTGAAGTTGGTTTTGCCAGACGAGAACTGGACTTTGAAGTGGTTTGCCAGACGAGAACTGGACTTCGAAAAGTTTTGCCAGACGAGAACTGGATTTTAAAACGGTTTTCCAGACGAGAACTGGACTTCGGGTTTGTATGCCAGACGAGGACTAGACTTTGAAAAGTTTTGCCAGGCGAAAACTGGCCTTTGGATTGGTTTGTAAGCTGGGGTTACGGGGCCCTGGATGTGAGATTGATGTTTGATTATGCTCAATGCAAATATGATGCGTATGCTCCATTCCCGAGCGACATGAGTAACGCATGCAAATGATTTATGCAATGCTCATGAAAAGCTAGAAAAACTCCCAAGGATGGGGAAAAAAAGGGTCTAATGTAGCTTCTGTTGAGAAGGGTGACAAAGGCGAGGGTGGGTAGCATGATTCCCGATACTCGTCTTGAACTCTGAGATTACTTGATATAACTTGCTCTGTGTAACTAAAGTTGCCCCTGTATGGGTGAGTCTCTGAATAGACTGTCACTGATTATCCAATTCTTGGAATAACAGACTTGGATATTCTCTCGAGGAGAGTTGCACTTAGTGATCTCTGGAAGTGTTCTGCCCCAGTATGAGCGTGGAAGCGACTTGACTCATTCTGACTATACATTGGAAGAAATCATGCTTGGACAACAGAAATTTCGGCTGTCCTGCCCCTGCTTGGCAGATTCAGTTCTGATCAACTGGCTTTGAATGACGTCCCTCAATTAACTGATGCTTGGGAACTTGCTGTACCCTGATTGATTCTTTGGTCGACAAAGCCACTGGATAACATGCCCCTGATTCATAGGCCAACAAGATGCTCTTGATTCTGGTCATCACTGTTGAATGATCAAATTCTCCTCTGATTGCCCTTTGTAGGAACTTCCCTGATGTCACAGACTGACTTGCAATTAAAACTGTTCATTTACAGATGGTAATTTTAATGCAGTACACATGCAAGTTTTGAAAATTATTTATTTGAATGTTGTGACAGTGTGTGACGAATGGACGATTAGTCCAAACATAGTGCTGAGGAAGCAAATCGTTAGGAGTCAGCTTACGCAACCTTGTCGTAGTATGATTTCAGAATGGAACCTGATTTAATTAGGACTTTCAAGGGTTATAACGTGGTCTGGTTCACGGTTTTAGAAAGAAGGATTTATGGCTCAAAGTTTATCTGTGCCCACCCATTCTCCTTGATGTTCTCTAGTCCTATGTTCAGCTAATTCGACTTAAGCGCTCGCTTCTCACAAGGGTTTTGTAATGATTGAGGAACCAATGACGTTGACAGTTTTAAGAATCAATGAGATTTCTTGGAGTAACAGTCACCCCTTCTGACTTGTGTCTGTAGTCACACGACTTTGTTCTAATAGAACTTTTTCTTTCTGATTTTTTTTTACTCCCTAATTTTTTCCTGGACTGATTCTTTTTTTTTGAATTTTTTTCGATTTTGAAGTCCAGCGGGATGCCCTTACTTTTGCCTAAGTCATATGTTTTCACTTCTTTTTTTCTTCGACTTAGCGGGCTTTATTTCTCTTCTTTTTTTTTGCTTTGATTTTTTGAACAAATCGTGCGACGCTGGTTGTCTGACTTGCTTGAAAGGGTAATGACTGCCTCATTCCTTTGTTGTTGGGGGGTAACCATTGTGGTTTCTCGTCCCTTGACCTCTTGAGGTGTGATGAATAAAAGGTAATGGATCCTCGGATGCACACTCCTTTGGAAATTTGAACGCTCGGTCAAATTTAACTGATGACTACCCTGCCCCGGGTTGGATGTGAGGTTTTTTTTTTTCGTTTAGAAAAGAAACTCCTACTTCAAGGCTCAAAAGAGGTTGACGAAGGTCTATCTCCCATATATCTCCGGTGTTTGGGAATTGAAACAATGCCTGTACATCGTCAGCATGTTCTATCCCGAAAGCATACCTTGAACAATTATGGGTATTCAGTTGTCATCATCCTCCCTCAAACCTGCTAAACAACAGTGAAATAAGTGGAGGTATATGGATGCAATTTTTTTTTCTTTTTTTTCTTTTTTCAATGCAAGTAAAGAAAAATGAGCGAATGCGACATAATTGATTCAAAAATGCAAGATCACTTCATTAACATTACCATTCAAAATAATAATGCTTAAAAGACAAATAGCTGCTAACAGGAAAGAAACTACAATGCAAATGACAAAAAGGATACAATGATCACCAACTCTGATGACATTTTGTTGTCTAAGACACTGAAATTAGGAGACACTCCTTTGAAGTCCTCGAACCCAACCAGGCGAGAGGTGGACGTGCACAACCAAGCTTCCTTCTGGAAAGGATATGTATCCCTTATCGATCAACTGTTGTACTTTGGCTTGAAAAGCTTTGCAATCTTCAGTTGAATGCCCCATTGATCCACCATGATACCCACATTGCTCATGAGGATTATACTCTGGAGGGTACGACACTAGCAACGGCTTGAGAGGCTTAGGAACCACCAATGAGCTCTGAGTTAGATGTGGCAATAGTTCACTGAACGCCATGGGAACTGGATGAAGAGGAGCATTCCTTCTTTCCAGATTGTTGAGAGGCCGAGGCTGGCTCTGAAGCTGATTCTGAGGTCTTCTACCATGAGCTTGCGGGATTGGACGAGGAGGAGTCCAGGGCTGCTGATACGGTGCTCTGAGCATTGCCGAATGCCCATAAGAGTAAACAGACCTAGGAAAAGATGATCTTTGAGAAGATGTTAGTCTAGAATATTCGATAATTGCCATGACTGCACTGATGTCATACCCTTCTTCCCCTTGGGAGCTAACAACAGAATCATCATCACTAGCTGGGATGTTCGAACAGTCTTGGATCTTTCCACTTTTGAGCAGGCTCTCGATGCGCACTCCAATTATTATCAAATCAAAGAAACTTGATGTCCCAATGCTACTCATTCTTTCCAAGTACGGACCTTGTAACGTGCCTACAAACAGGTCCACTAATTCTCTGTCTGAAAGTGGTGGTTGCACTTGGGATGCCAACTCTCTCCACCGTTGTGCATATTCTCTGAAAGATTCACCAGTCCTCTGAGATAGGCTCTGTAAATGCATGCAACTAGGCGCCATGTCCACATTGTACTGGTATTGCTTTACGAAAGCTCTGGATAAATCATTCCAAGATCGGATACGACTGCTTTCCAAATCCATATACCAAATTAAGGATGCCCCACTCAAACTGTCCTAAAAATAGTGAATCATCAATTCATCGTTGCGGGCATGAGAAGTCATTTTTCTGTAAAACATCACCAAATGACGCTTTGGGCAAGTGACACCAGTGTACTTATCGAACTTCAGAGTTTTGAAATCTGGAGGTATGACAAGACCATGCACCAAACACAGGTTTAGAGCATCAAAACCAAAGGCATCAGGATCTGCTAAGGCCTTGAGTTGCTCATCCAGCACACGAAACCTTTCAACAGGATCAAAAGCTCGTGGATCCTTGGTTTTCACAAGAGGGATTGCCCCTTGAAAGTCTGGCATAGGGAAAGCGAAACTATGATAATCTGTAGAATCAGAAGAAGATGAAGGTCCACCCCGGAAAACAGATGGTTCAGGTACACTCTGATTCACGATCGGGGTTTGTGCAAGCTGAGCTTGAGTAAGATTGTTCACTTGTGGAAGATCCTCATCAGGAGAAAGACCATACAAAGGATTGGTCATCGAAGTGAAACCAGGTGGAAACCCAACACTCTGATGGTTGATCTCTGACATAGCTACTGACAACTTCAAATTGGCCCTTCTTAACTCTTGACACTGCTCAGTCTAGCTTCACACACTCTGTCGTCTTCTAACTGTTACCACTTGTTCAAACTGAGTACCGGGAAATCAGCTGGCTGGTCATGGACAAAAGAGGAAGGATGAGCTCTCTGGAGGAAGGAAATGCAATGCTGATGCAAATGCGAAATGCAAAATGATAATGCAAAAGATGCAAAGACATGGGATCACAGCTGGAAACTGCCTGGAATCTGGGATACTGAACCAAGAATCGAGTGTCTGTAACCACAAGATCTCTGTATAATAACCCAAAATAGTAGCCGAGAACCAAAGGCCAAGAACTTCAGGATCATAGTGACCGGATCAAAACATGAGATTACACTGGTAATGAGTGTATGTTGAGGTCAAGGGTTCTTGCAAACCTGTAAACCCTTCCCAATCTCACGGGTGTGCTCCGGGTCAAACATCACGGACTCTCAAAGCCGAATAGCAATAATACTTTCACCATTTCCGAGAAATGGCTCATGACCAGATCAGGGAATCGGTTTGGCATTATGTACTACGTAGGGAGGCCTCAGCTGAGTCCGGGAAAAACAAGCATCCCTTATAAGTCCCCAGCTTTGAGCGCTGAAATCGTGAAACAATAGTACATTCAGCCCGTAGGATACAATACTAATGTCATACGACCAGATGCTTTGACTGAGTTCCTATAAAAGAACCAGGCCATCCTATGCGAGTCCCTAGTGGACCCTCGGGTGCGAATGGGTTTGCCACGGAATGTGGTCTGCCATTGCCACCACTGGAGAGGGTTGTTTCCACAAAAGTTCTCAATGATCGGTCCCCAGATGCACATAACTATCAAGGTCCTATCCCGAAGTGGAGGAAATCCCCACACAAGATATTTCCAAGACGGTCGCAGTCTGGGTGTGAAACACATCGCCACTCATCATGCCACATGTGAGTACAATATGTCCACTCTAGTCCTAGGGTGCACTCAAGTCGGGTACTTGGCTTATCTCTCAGGAACAGTATCACCCGAGCCCACCAAACAGAAAACCAGTCCAGACAATCCAGTATGATATATATGATGCGGAAAATAAATACTGAAAACTGTAAATAAAGCTGTAAATAAAACTGTAAACAGTAAAATACAACACACAACAACAAACAATCAACACCCAAAGAAACAGAAACACGCAAGCGCTAGGAGAGACTCACAGGGGAACCAGAGATTCTGGGTTCGTCCCCAACAGAGTCGCCAGCTGTCGTTCCCCTGATTTCCATCCTGGTACAAACGCGAAAGTGGCGCGGAAAAATAATTGAGTCGCCAGCCATGCATTTTTATCCCGAAGACAGGGAATGGTAATGCTGCACAAACCAGAAGAAAGAAAAGGAAGGACACGGGTCCTGCGAACCGAAGAGACTGAGTTCGGGAGTCGGTTACGACCTGGGAAGGTATTAGCACCCAGATCGTCCGCCGTACCCGACGGGATCCACGCTTGCAAAAGAAATCTGTTTCAAAGGGTGAGGGTATGAAGGCTGCAGCAAAAGAAAAGAAAATGAACTGGAAAAGATACTGAGAAAAGCAATGAATATGAAACAAAGAGGAAAAATGTAGGGAAAATAAAGATTGTGCTCGAACGGGCCCTACCCCGCTGCCTACGTACCTCATCAGGATAATGAGGATCAAAGACGCCGTAGTTCCCCTAACTAGGGGTACTAAAAGGAAATTGCTTGTGAATTAAGGCTTGAACTGCCTATGCCATTGCTCAGGTGTTGCAGACTCGGACGACGATTGCGTAACCGTCTTGCAAAGTGACAAGTAGGAGCAAGTTCGCGTACAGAGCGAATGAGGTGAGAAAAGAATTCCCGAAGGAAAGACGCTTATTGTTTGTTTGGTGTTTTTTTAGAAGCTTTTATGAGTGAAGGTTTGCATAGGTAAGTGTACCTAAGTCCTACTCAATGGGATGTGTACGTCTCACATCATCCCGAAATGGAATGCGCAAGAGGCACACCTATCTATGGAGGAAATCCCCAAAGCTAGTCCCACAAGTGAAGGCTTAAGAACACTGGCCTATTACCATTATTAAGTATTTTTGTGCTTTTTCTTTGTGAGGTACTCATGCTAAGACCTATCCACCACGAGTGATGACTCACACCTCGCCCCGAAACGGAACGCGTGCAAGCATCTCATAGCAAAGTCTCATGTCACATGAAAGCACTCAACCTTTATTAAATGGATTAGAATTGAATCTGAAGATGAGAAGAGAAGAAGAACCAAAAGGATCATAAAGGTAAAAGCTAACGGGAAAAGTCTAATCCTAATATTCACATGCTCGGATGGTCCTAGGTTTGTGAGGTCTACTATCCTAATGAAGGAGAAGAAAAGAAGAAGAAAAAGAAGCAGCACCATGGTGGCCTAAGCACACCTCAAGCTAAGAAAAAAAATAGAAAAAGATGAGGAAGAAGAATAAGAATAAGAAAATACAAAAAGATGAGAATGCGATATGGAGATAAGATGAATAATGAATAAACAGAGAGATGAGAAAGCGAAATGGAGATGAACAGATAATGCACAAACAGAGCCTACACCAGTAGGACTTCCAGATGCAGCAGCATGCAATAAGCCAAATTGGGCCAGTGGTACCTAACAGAGAAGGTCTGTTGCCTCTTCAAAACGCGTAAGAGAAACTCAGGAAGAAATATCGAGAAGAAGATTCACAAAATCAATCCAATAAGACTCAGGTATTTGACCTCACGAATCAACAATCGAATCGACCAAAATGTTCATTCAGATAAATCTTCGAGCATGGGAGGTAGTCCACTATTAGTCACAAATTGCATCAAGAATTCCACGAACATTAACGAGTCAACAATCCATGAACAAATCAATCAAACGCAAGGCTATCATCAAGTCAAATTCGTCGTCCTTGAAATCAAGCAGGAGGCCTACAAAATATCGACCAAATCTAGAACAATATTAAACACAATTCTATGTAACTAAACTAAATTAATCGAAACAACAAAATTATATTAAGATTAAAATCAAAGCTAACCAAAACTCTAAATAGAACAAATCCTTAAACAAAAATTAACTAAAAAGAAACTAAATAACCATATTATAGAAAAAAAGGAAAATTAAGTTCTGAATTAAATCTCTAATAATTTCTAATTAAAGATTAATGACAATTTATAAACAAAAATTAAACAAGATTAAAATATAAACTAAATCTAGCAAAGGGAAATATGTTGTGATCTGATGGTGTGAATAACAGGAAAAGCAAAAGGGCCTAAAGAAACAGAACTCTATGATGAGCCCAAAATAAACCTAATTAAAAATAGAAAAAAAAATAATTGAAAATTAAAAAATAGAATAAGAAGAAGATCAAAAAGGCGACTGATTTGCAACGAGAAAAAGGTCAGAAAAAAAAAGCTCCTCAACGGTGAAGTCGAAGAACGAACAAGCAAAACGCCGTCAAGCCGTCTTCTTTTCTCCGCACATTGCCAACCCCTGTTCAGACCGGCACCGCAACATCCTTGTAGTCTCTTCGCCTTCAAAGAATGGCCCGGCGCTAAATCGTCAAGTATCCTTCGTCGCGCCGCATCCGCGCTTCGCTGTCGGTGAATCCATCTCGAATCTCAGTTCAAGATCCTCGCCGCGAGCTCTAAACTTTGAAACTTTGAGTTCCTCGGCCAACTCTAACTCTCTTTCTATTCGCGATTGCTCAAAAGCTCTCACTCGGCAAACTCGCGACCTCGATTTCGTTACCCGGTGAGTTTCGATTTGGCTTCTTTCTGAATATCCCTCTCAAGCTTGGTCTCACTTTTCTTCTTCTCTGATTTCTGTTTTGGTTTGCTTCTTAGGTCTTGTCGTCACGACTTTAACCATCTTCATCTCTTTCTTCTATTTTTGTTTGTGGTTTGTTTCTGGATTGGAAGTTGTTGGGTGATTTGAACGGGTTGTTGCGGAGATGATGGGTGACGAATGGTGTTAACAGGTGTGAAGGTCTGTGAGTTTGTGTTGGTTTATGGGGGATGCGGATTTGAGGTGGAGATGTGGCTTGAGTAGAGAAATGGAGAGTTCGGTTTGTGTTTGGTTGTTATGGATGTGTTGATGAAGTGATGAAGGTGGTGGCTGTGTGTTTGAAGGTTGTCGATGGTTTAGTGATAGTGAGAAAAGGTGATGACGCGGGCGATTGAAAACTGTTTGAGGTTGAGAAAAGTGAATCAGAGTGATGGTGAAAGGTTGGTTGAGACAGGTGGTTGAGCGATGGTGGTGTTGAAGAAGGGTGTTGGAGGTTGTTAGTTGGTTATTGTACCTGAGGGATGGCGGTGAATTAAAGGAGTTGAGGGTGGTTTTGCAGGTGATGAATATGATCCGAAAATGAAGTTTCAAGAGTGTAATGCGTTTGCAGATGAAAAGCTGAATGAAGAATTTAGAGTTGTTGTGGTTGGAGTGATATTGAAGAAGGTTTGACAAAGGTTGATTAATGGTGATGTTTAGATCTGAGTTTTATCATTTTGAAGAAGATATTCTCGGCTATGAGTAATTATGAAGGAAGAAAATTTGTTGAATAATGCAGGATGCTGTGTTTTGGAGAGGAGGAAATTGTCAAGTTCAAGAGAGGATTTGTGATGGTAATACCGAGGATCAAAGTCTGCGTTGGTGTTTTGTGTGTATTTTCATTCTGTGTGATGCAGGGTTGTTACTGAAGTTGATGGTGAGTGAGTGATGTTTTGATAGAAGTGATGAAGGATTGTAATGTTTGTGATAGTGTAGATGTAAAAAATGAAGAGAATATGAATATGGTTGTGTTTATGATTCTTTGGGTGGTAGAAGTTTTGCAATGAACTTTACAGGGATGAAGAAATAGTCTAGGAGATGTCAAAAAACGTGAAAAGAGAGACCAAGGAATGAGCGCCGTTTCCTCCTCTTTTATGCTGCAAATATCTTTTCTTTTTTTCTTTTATGACCTAGGGATCAACATTGCATTTTCCTTATATACTAGGTCAACTCTTTTTTCTCTTGGATAATGGACTCAACATAAAATTAAATGGGCTTTGCTGATTTTTTATGTTATTTGTTTATATAAGAAAAGTAAGTTACAAAAGAAATTGGAATTGGAGTTTTTGAACATGGTTTAGAAAATTGACAAAGATATGGTTAAAGCCATGAATAAAAATGGATAAGTTTGGAAAGAAAATGGTTCAAGGATATGGATTTGGAAATTAGTTTGAACTAATAAAAATGGATAATGGTTAGGAAAATGGTCTTATTTTGAACTTGGATAAATGGATAAAAGTGTGATTTTGGATAATAACAATATTAATATGGTATATAGATGTAAATGGTAAATGGAAAATATGGATGGGAATTAGAATGAATAAAAATAAAATGGATTCGGTAGATGGTTTATGGAAATGGATAAAAATAAATGATGAGAAATGGATAGAAAATGGGTTAATCAAACAAAGAATGTAAATGAGCCCAAACTAGTATTCACACTTCTTGATTTGCACAAATCTTGAATCTGACATTCTTGAATTACTTGGAATTTTTGTATATCCCCATATGAACTTGATTTTCTGAACCAAAACTTCGCACAAACCACTGCTTTGATAACCTGAAGAATCTCACATCACAACCTTGGATACACACGGCCCGAGAAGCCAACCACTGAAACGAATAACTTGAATTTGAAGAAATCTCCTGTGATGTTGAGAAAAGAGGAATAGCCTTGTGACCTGATGAGGGAGAAAATTACTTGACGATGAGCCAGATACATAGTGAATAGTCCTTGCAGATGGGAAATCCTTAAAGATCACTGTTTCAGGGAAATAAACCCTAATCCAACGACATAAGGATAATGATACCACTGACGGCTGCCAACCAAAGCCTTGAATTTGTCTAATAACCACAAATAGGGTGTGAAACCCTAGTTCCACAGAAAATCTATGATCCCATGTCTTAGGAGCTTATGCAAATGGTATGACCTAAAGTGAAAATGCATATGAATGCAAAACGAAAAGCCAGAAAACTAGAGGGCAAATTTAGGGTGTTACAGCATGTATTATAAAGCATTCATGTATTCACAATGCAATATTTATCACAATTTGTTGGACGTTTTTGCAATCAATCGACGGTAGATGCAAAACAAAAACATACGAGAACAGATTTGAATGAAATAGAAATTTTATTGATAGGAAAAATGTCCATGAATAGGAATTACATGGGGAAACAATCCCTAGAAAGAGAAAATTGCACAAAAGAAAAATAAACTATCCTAATGGCAATGTGAAAGTCAAATCTCATCAAGCTCCGACCCGGTTATGGCCCACATGTCCTCTAGACTCTCCGCATGCTTCACTTTTGAGGAATTGATCTTTAAACCTCAGATTTCCCTTGATTGCAGATGATGCATCATAGGTCCCGCAGATCGCAGTTGTTTGCTTTAGTCCCTCTTTTGAGTGGATCGCCCTTTTGGGTTTTCAATCCATTAGGATACCCTTTTTTGCCTGAGCTGTTCGATGTGGCTTTTCAACTCAGCGGGTGCATATTTTTTCAAATATTTCCCTAACTTTTACCCGAGCCTTTTATTCTATTTTTGGCTCTCCAGGATACCCCTTTTTTCCTGGACTTTTATTTTGTTTTTGTCCAGCGGGTCTCTTTATACGAAGTATTTTTTAACTGCGTCTGCATTGACATGGGACAAGAAGTCTTCGCCATCCATGGATGTTAACATCAAGGCTTCACCCAAGAAGACCTTTTTAACCACGAACGAACCTTCATAGTTAGGTGTCTACTTGCCCTTGTGACTTGTTAGAGGAGGAAGGATCCTTTTCAACACTAATTCATCGGGTATGTAGCGTTGAAGTCGTACTTTCTGGTAAAATGCCCGTTTCATTCGCCTTTGATACAACTCTCCATGGCATACATATGCTAGGTGTTTCTCTTCAATGAGGCTCAACTGATTGTACCTGGATCGGAGACACTAATCTTCGTCAAGTTTGACATCTATCATTAATCTCAAATAAGGAATCTCGACTTCAACCAGTAGGACTACCTCCATACTGTACACAAGCGAGAATGGGGTTGCCCCTGTTGAGGTGCGCACAGATGTTCGGTACCCATGCAATGAAAACGGAAACATCTCATGTCAATCTTTGTATGTCACAACCATCTCCTGTACAAATGTTTTAATGTTCTTATTGTCCGCCTCGACGGTGCCATTCATCTTCGGGCGATACGGTGATGAGTTGTGATGTTCGATCTTGAAATCCAGACACAGATCTTCCATCATCTTATTGTTGAGATTAGAACCATTGTCAGTAATGATTATTTCGGGAATTCCACATCGGCAGATAATATCCCTCTTGATGAACCGGGCTACCACTTGTTTGGTGACATTAGCATAGGATGCCGCTTCGACCCACTTCGTGAAGTAGTCTATAGCAACCAGGATGAAACGGTGACCATTGGAAGAAGTTGGCTCAATCTTGCCAATCATATCAATACCCAACATGTAGAAGGGCCAAGTTGAAGACATGGCACTCAACATATTTGGAGTCACGTGCACCTTATCAGCATAAATTTGGCACTTATGGAACTTGCAGAAGTATTTACAGCAATCAAATTCCATGGTAATCCAATAATACCCCGACCTTAGAAGTTTCTTTGCCCTAGCATGTCCTCCAGCATGGGTACCGAAGGATCCTTCGTGAACTTCTTGCATTAACACGCCTGCTTCGTGTCTATCCACACATCTGAGTAAGACCATGTCGAAGTTCCATTTATAGAGCACACCATTCTGGTTTAAGAAGAACCCGCCTACCAACCCCCTAAGGGTCTTGTCTTTATTGGATTCCCCTGCTGGGTATTAATGAGATTTCAGAAAGCACTTGATATCGTAGTACCAAGGTTTGCTATCATCAACACCGTCAACTGCAAACACGTATGTTGGTCAATCAAGACGAGACACATTGATTTTAGGCACATAGTTTTCACTGTGAACCTTGATCATGGAAGACAAGGTTGCCAAAGCATCACCAATTTGATTCTTGTCCCAAGGTATATAGTGCAGCCTGACTTTCGTTAAGAAAGTTAACAACCTTCTGGTATAGTCCCTGTAAGGAGTCAGATGAGGCTGATGAACCAACCATTTTCTGTTAACCTAATTGATAACTAAAGCCGAATCACCGAAGATATCGAGGTTCTTGATTCTCAAACCAATTACTTCCTCGATCCCCATTATAAAGGCTTCATACTCTGCTTCGTTGTTGGTTCACTCGAATGTCAATCGGGGCAGTGAAGGGCATACAGATCCCTTCTAGTGAGATAATAACAACACCAACTCCACCTCCGTTTATGTTAACGGCCCCGTCAAACATCAGACTCCATTTGGATTCGGGGTCCGACCCTTCCTCTAGGAGTGGTTATTCACAGTCTTTCGACTCGAGGAACATGATGTCCTCATCCGGGAATTCAAACCTTATTGGCAAGTAATCCTCAATCGGTTGTTGGGCCAAATAATCCGACAATACACTTCCCTTGATAGCTTTTTGTGAAGTATATTGGATGTTGTATTTTGTCATAATCATCTGCCCCCGAGCTACTCTTCTGGTCAAAGTTGGCTTTTCAAAGATGTATTTAATGGGGTCCATCTTGGAAATCAACATAGTGGTATGAGTTAGCATGTATTGTCTTCGTCGGCGAGAAGCTCATGCCAAAGCACAAAAAGTTTTCTCGAGTAGTGAGTATTGTGTCTCACAGTCGGTAAACTTTTTGCTAAGGTAATAAATTGTGTGCTCTTTTCGACCAGACTCATCCTGCTGACCCAATATGCAGCCCATTGATCCCTTGAGCATTGTGAGGTACATGATCAAAGGTCTCCTTGGCACTAGAGGTATGAGAATCAGAGGTTCTTGCAGATACTCCTTGATTCGGTCGAAAGCTAGTTGGCAGTCATCATTCCACCTGATGGCCTGATTCTTCCTCAGAAGCTTGAAAATAGGTTCACATGTAGCTGTTAGGTGAGAGATGAACCATGAAATGTAGTTCAACCTCCCTAGGAAGCCACATATTTATTTCTCGGTTCTTGGCTCAGGCATCTCCTGAATTGCTTTCACCTTCGAGGTTCAACCTCAATCCCCCTTTCACTAACAATAAAGCCCAGCAGCTTTCCAGAATCTGCACTTGTTCGGGTTCAACCTCAATCTGAACTTCCGCAACTTGTCAAACAGCTGGCCAAGTTGACTAAATGTTCCTCTTCTGTTTGTGACTTTGCGATCATATCATCAACATAGACCTCGATCTCATGATGAATCATGTCGTGGAATAAAGTCACCATTGCACGTTGGTATGTTACCCCAGCATTTTTCAAACCGAACGACATTACTTTGTAACAAAAGGTGCCCCATGGGGTAATGAAATTAGTCTTCTCCATGTCTTCTAGCGACATCTTTATCTGATTATAGCCCAAGAAGCAACCCATGAAGGAAAACACAGAAAATTGGGTCGTATTGTCAACTAGCACGTTAATATGTGGCAACAGGAAGTCATCTTTGGGGCTCGCCCGATTCAAATATCGATAATCCACACACATTCTGACCTTGCCATCCTTTTTAGGAACTGGTACAATATTTGCAACCCATGGAGGATAACTTGTCACAGCCAGGAATCCGGTGTCAAACTGCTTTTGAACCTCTTCCTTGATTTTTATATCCATGTCAGGTCGAGTTCTTCTCAATTTCCGCTTCACCGATAGGCAATCTTCTCTGAGTGGCAGCTTGTGCACTACAATATCGGTGTCCAACCCTGGTATATCCTGGTAAGACCAGGCGAAGACGTCAACATATTCTCGGAGCATGGAATTCAAATGACTCTTTACATATTCTTCCAATGAAGCCCCGATCTTGACCTCTTTTTTGTCATCTTCAGTACCCAGGTTCATCGCTTCAATGGCCTCTTTGTGCGGCTGAATCACCCTATCCTCTTGTTTGAGCATTCTGGCTAACTTTTCGGGTAATTTACAATCTTCTTCACTTTCCTCGTCGGCTAGGTAAATTGGATTGTCGAAGTCATATTGAGCCATAGCAAGGTCGTCATTGATGAGACCCGATGGGGTACATATGCAATGATGATTCATGCTAGATTTTAGAAAAAGTGGGAGACATCAAAAACATTGCCATTATTTTTAAAACAAAAATAAAATGAAAGACAAGGAACACCATGAATATATTCGAAAGCTTCCACTTTATTAATGATTGTATTATTGCATTATGAAACAATGAACCCTCACAATGAGCTACTATGCCCCGAGCAAGGCATAGAGCTTTCATACAAAAGAATAGAAACACAAAACTATTACTTTTGTGGTTGAGTGACATAGACGATTGCTTCGACTGACCAATTGATGAGTTGCACACCTGGGACACATGGCTTGATCCACTCGTCCAATTCACAATCACTATCAACTGTTTTATCTTGCACTGCATAGATGCTGCCATGATCAACCTATCCTGCACTTGTGAAAGTAATCGGTCATTTCCGACCTCTAGCGTTTTGACTTGGAATTGATTGACCAAGGTGGTAGCCAATCCCGAACATGTCCTCCTTCTTTGGGACTTCAATTATTTTTCCCTAACCCTCATTCGCACCTGATTCCACAACCTCCAAGGCTTGTTTATAGGATAAGATTGACACACCCTTCTTCTTATCCTCGGAAAGAGTAGCTGATAATGATGTACCCTCGGTTCTGACTGGCTCGAAGGCTTGACAAGGATTCTCAACAATATCTACGTCCATCTCTACATATTTGAATGAGGACAAGTGACTTATGAAGATGTCTTCTTTCCTGCACACTTTAATGATTTGTCCTTCCCAGACGAATTTGAGCTTCTGGTGGAGGGTTGAAGACACAGCCCCTACTGCATGTATTCAGGGTCGTCCCAGAAAACAGCTATAAGTCGGTTGGATATCCATAACATAAAAGGTTGTATTGAAAAAACCTATGATCCTACCTTGATTGGTAGTTCTACTTCCCCAAAGATAGACCTTTTTTAGCCATCGAACGCCCGGACCACCAAGTCGCTTGGTCTGAGCACCACCCCGTCATAGTCCAACTTAATTAGTACCTTCTTCAGAAGTACATTCAAGGATGATCCTGTGTCCATAAGTACGCGATAGAGAATAACTCCTTTACATTCCATAGAAATTTGTAGAGCTCGATTATGGTTGTGTCCCTCAGTGGTCAGATCCATATTCGTAAACCCTAAACCATGGTTGGCGTTCACACATGACACCACTGTCTCAAGTTGGTTTACTGATATGTCTTATGGCACATATGCATTGTTTAAAATCTTCAACAACACTTTCCTATGTGAGTCTGAACACATTAACAAGGATAAGATTGAAATCTTTGAGGGAGTTTGTTGCAAATGATCAACTATTTTGTAATCGCTCTTTTTAATGATTCTCATAAATTCCTCCACTTCTTTGTCGAAAGTGATATCAGGCTCTGGTAAAGGGTCATCACTGGTCATGGCTTGCTTGCCCTTTGCTTTTGCTTGAGCCTCTGCATTGTCCCTTGGCGGCAACACACTGTTTCTCAACGTTTCAGGCACAAATAGTCTCCCACTCCTTGTGAACCCTCTAACTCCAACATTTTCAACTTGGTGCTGAGTTGAGTTAGAAGAGATCACATCCTGCTTTTAACCATTACAGTAAACTTCTGCCCCATAGGACCACGGGACGACTTTTTCGCTTTGGTATGGAATTGGTTTAGGAGCGGTAAATGTTACAGGTGCCACTTTTGCTGGTGTTGGCATTTGTGCTGGATTATAGTAGATAGTAACTGTTGAAACTTCGTCTTCCTTCACAATTCTGTCAAACTGAATATTTCTCTCGTCAATCATTCTTTGAATCCCAGATCTCAATCGGTTGCAACCATCAATAGAATTTTCACAATATGAACAACCCTCTTCACAGCCCGGAAATATATTCTTCATGGCCAGACAAACCTTCATAGCTAACAACGAAGTTTTCAAGACATTGACATCATATATCAGATTCAAACACTCACCATTATCAATAGCTCCTACAGTCTTCCAATACGTAGGCATGGGGTTTTGCAACATGTTCGGGGTTGGAGCAAAATTGATTGTCTTTGAGTCTATCATGTCCTGAATGACATGTTTCAAAGCCTTGCAGTTTTCAGTACTATGGCCCGAAGCTCCAGAGTGGAACTCGCTATGGGTGTTAGCATCGTAGCCCTCAGGAATCTGCCTCGGTCTCAGAGGCTGCAATATTCTTAACTAAATCATTCGAAGCTGAAGAAGATTTTGCAAAAGTTAGGAATAAGACATCGGCGGCGTCTCAAGATTCCTATCCTTTGGTCTGGGAGGATAGTATTGACGAGGAGCTCTCTGTTGCTGGTAGTTCTGCTGACGTAGTTGCTGCGATTGTTGAGCCTGCTGTTGATTTGCGGGATAAGAAATAGTAACAGGAGCTGCTTGATGATAGGAGTTCTGATTTCCCCTCTTCCTTTGGGTGTATACAGTCCCGACTTCACCTTCTCTCTTTTTTTCACAAAAGGTTTCTTGACTCCAGATGTCGATGCTCCGTTATTCTGAATTTTCCCCTACTTCATCCAACTTTCAATTCTCTCACCAGTTAGGATGATGTTAGAAAAACCGATAGATGAACAGCCTGCTAACCTTTCCATGAAGTGCCCAGGGAGGGTATCCATGAAAAAGTCAACCATTTCTCTCACCAGTAGTGGTGGTTGAACTCTAGATGCGACTTCACACCACCTCTTCGCATATTCTTTGAAGCTTTCAGAGTTCTTTTGAGACAAACTTTGCAGTTGGGTCCGACTTGGAGCCATATTAATATTATATTGGTATTGCTTGAGGAAAGCCTCCCCAAGCTCTTTCCAATTGCGAACAACGGTCTTCTCCAATTTCATGTACCATTCTAGTGAGCCTCCCGACATGCTATCCTGGAAATAGTACATCCAAAGCTTCTCATATTTGGTATGCGCAACAATCTTGCGGTAAAAAGCTTGCAGATGAGTTTTTGGGCAAGAATTTTTGTTGTATTTTTCAAAACCCGGAGGCTTAAACTTTGGAGGAATGATCAGCCCCTGAACCATACCCATGTTAGAAACATCGATGCCTAGAGTATTCCTACATTCCAAAGCCCTAACTTTCTCAGCCAACATCTGAAAGTTTTGGGAATTACCACCCATGCCAAAGCCCATGTCTTCATTGACCAAGGTGAACTGATTTTCTTGTTGATAAACTACATGAAAAAGAATAGGGACGCCACCCTCTAGAGTTGGAGGCATGTTACCTCTAGCTGGAATAGGGTTACCTTGGGCATCCATGGTGACAACTGGAGGCTCCACTTGCGGTGGATCAAGTCTGAGAACAACAACTCTTAGCTCATGCTGCCCCTGGGCCATGCCTTGTATCATAGTGTAAACACCCCAAATTTTCCCTCACCTACTCACACCATGTCTTGTGATCTCTTCATATGCATACGTTCAATCATACCATTTTCATATTGCATTTTTAATTCACTGCATTGTTTCTAAGTCATCTGCATCTAGGGTTTGTGGTTTGAGCTATCCAAGGGCCATTTGAGCCACTCCAAAGGCCATCAATCACTTCAAAGGGGTCCATGTATGTTCAAGCATCATATTATATCCCCACAAAGTCAAGAAAGTCAAAGAATCACAAGAACTGAGAAAGGCATGGAAGCAGAGCCAGGCTTAATTTCACAGATGACCTGAAATTAGGGTTTTGGTTTCAGAGGCCATAACTCCAAAAATTTTGGTCACTCTTGTTTCTATTAGTCTCTATATGTTATGAGGATCATGCATATCAATTTTCATGAAGAAATTCCATGGGGAAGGCATCTAATCAAGAGTTGACTTCTTGAGCAAGTCAGTGCAAAATCAGGGCATCTGAGGCCCCCAATGACCAAACCAAA
Source organism: Lathyrus aphaca (assembly GCA_963966055.1). Taxonomy (NCBI): domain Eukaryota; kingdom Viridiplantae; phylum Streptophyta; class Magnoliopsida; order Fabales; family Fabaceae; genus Lathyrus; species Lathyrus aphaca. The sequence goes on from OZ014521.1 coordinate 214,401,711, forward strand.
GGGTATTCTCCATCATTTTGAATATGTATGATCTTTATTTGATCATAGAAGATGTTAGAAGTTCACAAAATTGAAGAATTTCAAGCCATTTGCAAAATTGCCTTTTTTGGGAAAGTGACTTGTAATGAAAACTTGCCATTTTGGGAAAGTTTTTCAACCTCCTCAAATTGATTCAAAAATGCTTCAAATGAGAAAACTTTGGTCATGAAATTTGTAGAATGGATCATTCCCTTTTCAAAAAAGTACAAGAACTCATTCTAATTCATCATGGATCAAAAGTTATGGCTTGCTAAAGTTGGACAAAATCACATAATTTCAAGTTTTACACCAAAGAGGCAAAGTTGCAAAACCTCTTGCCAAGGCAAAATGTGACTTCAATGTGACTTCTAACCTTTGCACAAACATAAACCAAAGCCTAAAATTCAGAATGCACCAAAAGTTTGCCTATTTTCATGACTTATGGATCAAGAAACTTCAAAAGGGCCAAAGTTGGACAAAGTTGCAAAACCTATGAAAAACCCTAATCCACTTGCTGCATTGCTTCTAATCAAATTCCATGGTTCTCCCTAAACTCAGCTGAGCCAAGCCATGCCCCTATCACAGCCTCACACTTGCCCATACCTCAAGTACACCTAACTTGGACTTTTTTGCAAAGAACCCATACCAATCAGTCTGTGCCACACCAATTTCTCTGACCTCTCTAGTTGTGATAAGTGGACCAAATGCAACATAACACACCACACACATAAGCCTGAAACACTCTCTAAGCCATAGTTCCAAGTTTATGCCTCTTATGCATTTTCATTCGAAACACATCACACAAGCATAAAACATAAAAACAAACTCCATAGAACATCTCAGCACGTCCCACTGATCATCCCTGACCCTTCACCTTGTCCTGAAACTCCCTGAAATCAAAACACGATTTCCTCCCCTCCCTGAATAGAACTCACTCAATCTTTCAAACCAACCATTTTAAACTCCAACCAAGCTTCATAACTTCATCAAGAGGAGCATTGGGACCATTTTGAGGCAAAGAGGCAAGCAGAAAGCTCCTGGACTGAAAGCTCAATCTCAGGTAGCATGATGAACAAATTTTCCAGAACTTTGATTTCTTGTTAGAATGTTGTTCTATATGTTACCCTGATCATGGGGATCTATTTATTTTTGAAAATGAGCCAGAAACAAGCATGTTGTGATGTTCTGAAAGTTTGCCCTTGAAAATGTTTTTGTTTGATTCCTTTGATTCACGAAAAATAAATGTTGTTTGTCTTAGAGTTTATGTTTAGTGATGTTCATAGTTTGATTCTGGAGAGTTTTGTGAGGTTTTGATGCGTTTCGAGAGAGATTGAGATTTTGCCTTGCCGGAGAAGATGACCGGAACACTATTCCGGTCATCTGAAAGTGATTAGGGCTAGGATTAGGGCTAATGACTTAATTAGGCCAGTTTGAATGTGGGCCGTTCGTTTGCGCGCCAGGTCAATTCCCGCGTCCCCAAGTTTGAACCTCAGCCATTGATTTGTTTGACTTTCTCATTTTTCTTTTAAATTTCATTTAAATTCATTTGTTTCATATTTAATTTATACGAATTTTTAAAAATAGCTAAAATCATTAAAAAATTATGAAATTTTTTGTCAAAGGTTTCATGAATTTTCAGAACACAAAAATATTTTTATTTTTATTTTTTGCATTAAAAATTATTTTTAAATCATTTAAATGTTTATTTTTAATTAGTTAATGAAAATTAATTAATTAAAAATACATTTAGGTATTTAAAAATCACAAAAAAATTCACGTAGCATTTAGAAACATTTAGAAACATTGTCCAACTCTCAAACCAAATTTCTTTTTTGTTCTTGATGCCTTTTGATCATTTTCATTGGATTTAATTTCATTTTTAGGCAATATTTTGTTTCAAACTTCAAAAATTCATTTCTGCCTAACCATTAAGAGTTGGATGATGATTCTTTTGGCATTGCATCTTGCATAGCATGTAGTTTATAGGATAAAATTGGTTTGAATTAATCTTGCATTTTCAATTTGTTTAGAATTTTTCTTGACAAAGTACCCCAAAACCCTAGCAATCTTAGGAAATTCATAATTTTCACTAGTTTAAGAATTGGAGCCCCTCTTTTGGGCAATGAGTTTGTATAGGTTTAGGGTATCATTGATTGCATTTTCAATTTTTTATCATGTCATTTGCTTCTGGTTTTGGATTTTTTGCTTTGCATGATGCATGTAACCCTAATTTGTGCCTTCTCTTGCATCCATCTTTCATTTGCTTGCATCCATTGACTTGCCATGACATTTTGTGCATTCCTTTGATTCATAATACATCTTAGGACATATTAGAACCATGTTTGATCATTGAATCTTTCATTTGCCATGTTGTATGTTCATTACATTTCATAACTTTTCATGTACATTCATGGATCAATGCATGCTTCATTTGCATCCATATGCTTGTTTGATCACTCTCATCTCTTGTCATGTATTTGCATCATCTCTTAGCATCATTAACATCATGTTTATGCTTCTGGTTTTGGTTTACATCATGGCATTCCATCCCATTTGTATTGCATTGCATTTCCTTTACTAACTTTTCAGGTGGTAAGTTGTTTGAGAAGTGAATTTGCCTTCACTTCTCACAATCTCTTTTCATCTCTGTCATACTTTCTTTGCTGCATTTTGTATGTGTATTGGATTGAGCTTGCTCATTCTTGTTCATCTTACTTTCTTCCTTCAAGCAACTTGTCTTCTTAAGTAAAGCAAGTTGTTTTGCTTCTCTTTGTTTCTTCCTCCTTTCATCTGCTTCCTTCCTGGTGGTTTCTCTGAAGATTCTTCTTGTAAACCTAACTAACCCTAGGAACCACCAAGCATGATAACAATTAGGGTTTTAATTAGTCCCCCATTTAGTTTTACCTTTGTGTCATCTTTGAGTCTTCTATTCTCATCTCATAATCAGGGACTAAACCCTAAAGGCTTTAAGGCTTTATGATTAAGCTTATGCCTGCATCCTTCTATTAGGATGGAGTGTATAACTTTAATCCTAAGTGTTAAACCCTTAATGTGTTTAAATCTTTTAATCAATCCACTTAATAATCATCAAGACATCAAGCTTGTAACTTGGGCCTTGCATTAGGGTTCTAATTCTTCCTTAATTGGTTAAGAAGGACTAACCCTAGTGTTAATGGACAAGTCCTCCTCAAGTTGTCTTACAAACCCTAAAAACCACTTCTTCATCTTATCATTAACTAAAATCCACTCTAATAAAGGTCTTGTTTTGTCATGAGGTTAATCCCTAATCATGGATTAAGTTGAGAAGTCTTTCTCAGCTTAAATGTTCTCATCTATTATCCTTCTATTAGGATGGTGTAATGAGTCCATTAAATCCTTGATTATGGCTTAAACTCATTACTTAACACTAAACAAAAACAACAAAAACATCTAAATAAATACAAGTAGGTTAATGATCTTAATCCTACATCATGGTGTTTAAGAGTGAGATGCTGACTTCACACTTAAGGTATTCTCATTACCCCTAATCAGAGGGAGGATGTGATGAGTTTACTAAATCCATTAGTTTAGGCTTAAGCTCATTATCTTATGACAAACTTCAAAAAACAATAAAAGACTCAAAACTCAAAAACAAACAATAATCGTCTCCTCCGGGATTCTTTTCTTATCACCTTCATTCACAAACGAGAACTCGCTTCTTCCGTCTAATGCAAGACAATTTGCACCTGAGCCAGACAGGTCATACACTTGAGCATAGACAAGTAAGCAGTTCATAAGTCAATCTATCTTTCAGTCTCCTTGAGTCGAACTACGGTGTTCTGACTTCCTCATTGCACGAGAGGATACGTAGGCATAACTTAACAGTTATCGAACAAAAGTCTCTGTATATTCCCCCTCTTTCCAGCCTTATTCTTTAAGCCTCATGGTCTTGGGCATTTCATTCTTGTCCTTACACTGACACTTCACATACTTCACTTCACATTTCTTTTGCACTGACACTTGCATTCTTTCCAGCTTTGATACACAAATTGCACTGACACTACCCCCTTAAAACACAAATCTTTTAAGCGTGGATCCCGTCGAGTACGACGGACAATCTGGGTGCTAATACCTTCCCAGGTTGTAACCAACCCCCTTTCTCAGTCTCTCTGGTTCGCAACCGTCTTATCCATATCTTTCTAGGTTTATGCAGCATTACCTTTCCTTCGGGATAAAAATGCCTAGCTGGCGACTCTTTTCTTTTTTCTCTTTCGCCGACCGTTCGCATCTGCACCCCATTTGACTTGGCCTCATTTGGTGGGAGCGACAGCTTGGCGACTCTGCTGGGGACCCTTATACTGTAACCAGGGCTTCTGGTTCTTTTTGTGGGTTCCTCCTAGCGCTTGTTTGATTTGTGTCTACTGGGGTGTTATGTGCTAATTGTGTTTATTTATTTGCTTTATTCATTGCTTTATGTACAGTTATTTATTGCTTTCTTTACAGCTTTATATACATATCATACTGTCATACTGTCATCTGGATGGATCTGTTTCTTGTTTTGGTGGGTGGGGTTCTATTGAGAGTTTAAGGTCCTATACCTGGGACCTGAGTGACACCTAGGCTAGAGTGATTCATGTTCTTTCCCATTCCATTTCGGTATGGTGCGGGAACATGAAACACGGTTCAGATGTGGGTTTCTTCCTGAGAACTCTGTGCTACAGATTTCCTGTAGTGCTAGGGCTATATGGGAAGCCTGCTAAGTCTGGATGACCTTTACTATGACCTTCAGAAACTGAGGTGAATTAGAGGAGGATCTTTTATGGTTATTGTAAACATTGTACCTCCGGGTTAGAAGTGTTTACACTTCTCATAACTGATCCAAGTCTGAGGATCCTTGTTTTAGAACACCACCTGTGAGGGGGTTGGGCTGTTTACAGGTTTGCAGGTACCATTGACCACATCATACCCTGTTGCTTTGTTTTGATTAAGAGTACTCCATTTTGGGACAGTTCTTGTGGTTTAACCCTGGACATGTGACTCTTTATTTGAGTCCCCCACCTTGGTTACTGGACTTTTGAACCTCCATCTGGACTTCATGAACATACATGGACTTATATCAAGGCAGTAATCAAGATCCAGCTTGATCATAAACCCTTGCATATCATTTGCATACTCATCATGTGCATCATTTAACATTTGCTTATTTATTTTTCAGGGTATCCACATTACATCTGGCTTGGTTTTGACCCCTTCATCTGCATAGACCTCTGTTTCATCAGCTATCTGCTTCAGCTATCTTCATCAGTTGCCTGATTCAGTTACCTCCATCATCATCCTCAGCCTATCAGTGGCTCATCTCCAATATCAGTCTTCATCATCATCATCTGTTTCAGCTCTTCATCAGAAGTCATGGCACCCAAGAAGAGCAACATTTCATTCCATTTCTTTGAGCCTGTGCTGACTGGCATCAGACAGGTCCAGGCACTTATCACTCCAGACCACATCCCATTATTCAGAGAGCATTATGGAGGCATCCTTGATATGGTTATGGACTTAGACCCTTCTCAGAGGAGTTTGATCCACACCTGCCTACAGTTCTATGATCCTCCTTTGAGATGCTTCACTTTCCAGAACTTTCAGTTGGGACCTCTGTTGGAGGATTTTTCATCATTGATTGGAGTACCTGTCAGGGGTGGTATCCCCTTCAACCCAGAGATGGATTCTCCCAGCAATGAAGAAGTGGCAAAAGCACTGTACCTAGAGCCTATTTTGATTGAGCAGAACATGACAACAAAGGCTGGGATCCCTGGTTTGCACTTAGATTTCTTGACTTCTCAGGCTATCCTGAAGGCCTCCTTGGGAGAATGGAAGGCAGTTTGTGCATTGTTAGCCCTCAGTATATATGGGGTTATACTTTTTGCAGATGAGCCCAAGTTTATCAGCAAGAATGCCATTCATCTTTTCCTTCTGAGGAACCCAGTACCCACATTGCTGGGGGATTTCTATTATTCTATTCACCAAAGAAATGAGAAGCAGAGAGGGAGGTTGGTGAGGTGATGTGCTCCTCTATTTCACACTTGGCTGCTTAAACACTTACCTAGGACTGATGCCTTCCTGAATCCTCACCAACAGAAGAATTGGGCTAAGAGACTTATTGCTCTGACTTCAGATGACATCAGATGGTGCAACCAGAGCACCAAGGGCAGAGACATAATCACTAGCTGTGGGCAGTACCCCAATGTACCTCTGGTAGGAGTGAAGGGTTGCATCAACTACAATCCTTTGCTGTTTAAGAGACAATTGGGCTATGCTTTGGTCCAGCCTCCTAGAGTGCAAGACTTAGTTGAGACTCTGTATTGTGAGATAAAACCTAATCTGGCTGTTGTTAGACAAGCATCCTGGGCTTGGGACAACATCCAGACCAAAGGGATGGCCATTCTGGGGAGATGCAATAATGTGGCTTCAGCTCAGTATTATGAATGGTCCCATGCTAGAGCTCAGATTTCTGGGATGCCTTTCACCATTGAGGATACACCTGGACCATCCACAGTACCACCTCCAGCCACTGTCAGCCTGGAAGAATTTGAGAAGCTGAAGGAAAGGAATGAGAATCTGTCTCAAGCTCTGAAGAAGACCCTCTGGGAGAGGAGTGATGGTCGTCTAGACATTGAGAGGTTGGAGAAGCTTAAAAGGGAGCATTTGGCCAAGATTGAGAAAGCAGAAGACTACATCAAGAAATCAAGAGCTGGAGAGCAAATATTGAAGAATGCCTGTAAAGAGGCCCAGTTTCAGAAGGCTAGGACTGATCTCTATCTAGAGGAAAGTCAAGCTAGGTGGGTCAGGATCACTAAAGCTCGCACTCAAGAAGATAAGAGAACTCAAGCCAGGATTGAGTAGTTAGAGACCAATGAAAATAAGCGACAGGAAGCTTTGCTGGAAGCCCAAAAGGAGATTTCAGAGTTGAAGCTTAGGGCTGGTGTAAAGAGGTCAAAGGACCAAGACAGGAACAAGAAGCTGACCACTGCTATTGCCACCAGAAACCTTCTTATCAGAAACATTACAGAGCATCCGGCTGGTCCTGTAACTGAAACACTTTTGAAGGAGGTTAAGGAGGATGAGTTTGGATTAGATGTTTGACTTCTTTGCTTGTTGTTATTTCCATTCCATGTACTTTTCTTTCATGATTGTATTTTGACCCCTCAGGGGCATGTGTTGTAAAAACAAACAATGTATGATCCACCATTTTTAATACATTTGTTAGTTTGTTTCATTGAGTTTCTTTTTCTCAAACAACATCAAAGCATCTTCCTCAGGGTCTGGAAAGGTCAAAACCAAGAGCCAAGCCGGATACCTTGGAAAATAAATAAGCATACTGCATTGCATACTAACTTTTGTTTTGTTTTGTAGGTTTTTGTATTGTTTGTTACTAACTCTGTTGTGACTCAGGAATTATTGCTCGCCGTCGGGTGTTCCCTTTCAACCGTCCGCACAGGTATACTACTCGCAACAATCTTCCTGGTATCCAAATGGATCAAGTACAGCAAGATCTAACAGAGGTCAGGACTCAGATGGCTAATGAAAGGATGGAGATGAGAAACCAAATGATCCAATTCATGGAAGTAATGAATGGCTTGGCCCAAAGTCAAGAAAGGTTGAGGGCATTGGTAGAAAGACAAACCCCGGAAGAACCTCCTCTGGGAACTGGAGGAACAAGTAACAATGAAAGGGGTCAGCCTCATGTTAATCCACCAGTATATGGGCCTCATCTACATCCGGAAGTCAACATCCCGAGTAATGTGCAAGGAAATACTACTGGAGGAAGGATCTTACAGGAAGACCCCCAGGAAGAGCAGTTTACTGTGATGGGAGCTGGGGATGAAGTTTATGATAGGAGGTTTGATGAAATTGCTGAGAAATTGAGATCTCTGGAGTCTCAAAATTCCCTAGGTTTTGATGTCATGGATATGGGGTTAGTGGACGGGGTAACAAATTCCCCACAAGTTTAAACCCCTGTGCTTCGAGAAGTACAATGGAACTTCCTGTCCACGAACTCACCTACAGTCTTTTCTGGGGAGACTTAAGGCATACACCATGGATGAAAAACTATGGATGTTCTATTTTGAAGATAGTTTGACTGGGGCTTCAAGGGAGTGGTACTCTCACTTGACCAGAGCTACTATCAGATGCTGGAAGGACCTAGTTGAAGCCTTCATCAGACAGTACCAATACAATCTGGACATGGCTCCTAACAGAACCCTTCTGATGGGAATGTCTCAATCCTCTAGAGAAAGCTGTCGCTCCCAAAGATTTGCATCCCGGTACAAGCGCGAACGGTCGGCGAAGGGAACAGTGAGAACACACAGCCGTGAACTCACTGGAGATGAATAGAGTCGCCAGCTAGGCATTTTTATCCCGAAGGAAAGGCAATGCTGCATAGACCTAGAAAGAGATGGATAAGACGGTTGCGAACCAGAGAGACTGAGAAAGGGGGTTGGTTACAACCTGGGAAGGTATTAGCACCCAGATTGTCCGCCGTACTCGATGGGATCCACGCTTGAAAGATTCGTGTTTTTTTAAAGGGGTAGTGTCAGTGCAATCTGTGTATAAAATAGCTGGAAAAGGATGTACAGGTGTCAGTGTAAGAGAAGTGCAAAGTGTAGTATATACAGTGTCAGTGTAAGAACAGGAATGAAATGCTCAAGATCATGAGGCTAAAGAATGATACTGAAAGAGGGGGGAATATACAGAGACTTTTGTTCGATAACTGTTAAGTTATGCCTACGTATCCTCTCGTGCAATGAGGAAGTCAGAACACCGTAGTTCGACCCAAAGAGACTGAAAGAATGAATTGACTGATGAACTGCTTGCTTGTCTATGCTCAAGTGTATGACCTGTCTGGCTCAGGTGCAAACTGTCTTGCATTAGACGGAAGAAGCGAGTTCTCGTTTGTGAGTGAAGGTGATAAGAAAAGAATCCCGAAGGAGACGATTATGTTTGTTTTTGAGTTTTCAGTCTTTTATTGTTTTTGGATTTTGTCATAAGTTAATGAGCTTAAGCCTAAACCAATGGGTTAGTAAACTCATCACATCTTCCCTCTGATTAGGGGTAATGAGAATACCTTAAGTGTGAAGTCAGATTCTCACACTTAATCACCTTTGATGTAGGATTAAGATCATTAACCTACTTGTGATTATTTAGATGTTTTTGTTGTTTTTGTTTAGTGTTAAGTAATGAGGTTAAGCCATAATCAAGGATTAAACAGACTCATTACACCATCCTAAGAGAAGGATAATAGATGAGAATGTTTAAGCTGAGGAAAGCTCCTCAACTTAATCCATGATTAGGGATTAAATTCATGACAAAACAAACCTTTATTAGATGGATTTTACTTAATGGTATGATGATGAAGTGATTTTTATGGTTTGTAAGACAACTTGAGGGGGACTTGTCCATTAACACTAGGGTTAGTCCTTCTTAACCACTTAAGGAAGAATTAGAACCCTAATGCAAGGCCCAAGTTACAAGTGTGATGTCTTGATGATTATTATGTGGATTGATTAAGAGATTTAAACACCTTAAGGGTTCAAGACTTAGGATTAAAGTTATACACTCCATCCTAAGAGAAGGATGCAGGCATAAGCTTAATCACAAAGTCTTGAAGCCTTTAGGGTTTAGTCCCTGATTATGAGATGAGAAGAGAAGACTCAAAGAGAGACATAAAAGGTAAAACTATGGGGGGACTAATCAAAACCCTAATTCATTGTCATGCTTGGATGATCCTAAAGTTTGTGAGGTTTTCAAGAGCAATCTTCAGAAGAACCACCAGGAAGCAGATGAACAGGATCAAGAGAAGCAAAGTGACTTGCTTCATTCAAGAAGTCAAGTCACTTGAAGAAAGAAAGTGAGAAGGAGAAGAATGAGCAAGCTCAAACTCAAACACATATAAGAATGCAGCAATGGATGCAAGAGGAATGAAAAGAAAAGTTATGAGAAGTGAAGGCAAATTCACTTCCCAAGTTTACTTACCACCTGAAATGTTAGAAAGAAATGCAAAACAATGCAAGATGAGATGAAATGGCATGATGCTAAGCAAGACCAGAAGCATATTGATGATGATTATGATGTTATGAGGTGCTGCAAACATGAGGCAAGGCATGGAGATGTTCATACAAGATCATGAATGCAAATGATGCAAGCTAAGGAGCATGAACAAGCATGAAAAGTTATGAATCATACAAGACAAATGACATGGCAAATATGTAATGCAATGATCAAACATGCTTCCTATATGTCCTAAGATGTCAAATGAATCACAAAAATGCACAAAATGCAAAGACAAGTCATGTTATGCAAGGAAATGCAAGAAGGATGCAAATGGAAGCCCAAATTAGGGTTCATGGATCAAACATCAAACAAAAACCCAAAACAGAAGCAAACCCTAAGATAAAAAATGGAAAATGCTACCCAAAGAAACCCTAAACCTATACTAAACCACTGCCCAAAGGGGAACTCTCAACTCTCAACCAAACTCAAGATATGATTTTTACAAGTTATTAGGGTTTTTTAAGGTTCTTAACAAAAGAAATGCCAAACAAATAGAAAATGCAAGATCAAATCATGGCCATTTTACCCTAGAAACTACATGCCAAACACAAAACAATGCAAGAAGAATCAATGTCTCAACCTTCTCCAATAGGCAGAAATGAATTTTTGAATTTAGGATCAAATTAAAGCATGAAAAATGATTTAATTCAATGAAAAATTCTTAAAATGCATCAAGATCAAAAAGAAATTTGGTTTGAAGGTTGGACAATGTTTCTAAATGTCTTAGAACATTTCATGAATTTTTTTGTAATTTTTAAATACCTAAAAGTATTTTTAATTAATTAATTTCCATTAATCAATTAAAAATAATCTTTTAAATATTTAAAAATATTTTTTAATGATGAAAAATAAAATAAAAATATTTTTGGGTCATAAAAATTATTAAAACTCAGAGGAAAAAGTTTCACAATTTTTATGTATTTTTTGCTATTTTAAATAAATTGTGCAAGTTAATTGAAATAAAATGAATTAAAAATCAAATAAAATAAAAGTAATCAGGATGGATGGCCAGGATTGATTCTGAGTTTGAAAGTGTTGACTGGCGCGTGAATGGAGGGTGTGGATTGCACCTGACTTAATTAATTTAATTACGAATTAATTAAAGCTAATGAGAGAGATTAGGGCAAATGAAATGATCTGGGCCATCCAAAAGAGAGGGAAGTCAACAGGTCAACGCACATCCATGGCTCAAATTCAAACTGGAGTTAATGACCTGAGATTAGGGTTTAATGACTCAGGTGGCCGGAGAAGACTTCCGGTCGTCTTCTCCGGCCAGCACCTCACCGGGAAACTCACCAACTCCCTCAAAACGTAACAAAAACAAAATCTACGAATTGGGAAATGATCTCCAACCTCTCACGAATCAAACCCCTCTCTCAAAACAAATTTATTCTTCCTAAACAAGCTGAATCGAAGAGAACAAGTTCTAGGGCACGCAAGCTTCAGAGACAAATTAAATACTCAAAACAAAACCATTTCAAAAACTAAGAACATCAGGATGATCAGTGAATCACATAGAACAAGTTTGTAACAAGAAAAATGATTTCTGGAAAAATAATTTTCGAGCTACCTGAGATTTGGAGCTTTCAACTTGAGGACTTTCTGGCCACTTCCTTCAGTGCAAGCTACTCCACTTGGTCCCCAGAAGATGTTTGAATGCTCAAAGAGAGTTTAAGCTGGCTGGATAGTGAGATTCGAAAGCTTCTGCTCAAGCTTGGTCAGAAATGGCAATGGTGAAATAGAGAGCTTCAGGCCATTGTGAATGGTTGTTTGTGATCCTGAGGATGAATGGAGAAGGTCTGGAGTGTTTGTTGGTGTGTTTGTGAGCTGTGGTGAGAGTTTTGAATGAAACTGCAAAATGAAGTGAGAAATGGCAGTGAGATGTTCAGGCTGTTTCAGGCTTGTGTTCTTGGTGCTGGGTGGTCTATGGAGCAAGGTGAGTTGAATAGTGAAGAGGGTTTGAATGTTTGCAAGCTGTGTAAGCAGATTCGAAGCAACTTGCAATTGGGAGTGTTTTTGTGAATGTGTGAATGTGTGAGCCTCAGCCTTGCTTGAAGTGTGTTATGGCCAGCATTTGATCCACATAAACAAAGCCTATTGGTCAGTTGATGTGACTTGGCCTGCTGTGATAGGTGTGGCTACTTTTGCCAAAATGTCAACTTCTTGTAAGAGAGGCATGGGTCATGTTTCAGCCAAGTACAAGAGGTGTGGGCTGCGCAGCAAGGTGAGGGAGAAAGGCTAGGAGTGGTCAGCAGGCTAGGCAGCAAGTGGATGGAAGTGATCATGAGTTTTTGCAACTTGGCTTCCTTTGGTTCTCATGGAAAGATTTTGCTCCAAAGGCCATACAAACATGTGATTCTTTTGGTTCAAATCTGATTTTGGGACTTAGAGAATGTTTATGTGCTGGTTTGAAATGAATTAGAGGCTGCAATTTGACTTAGCACATGATTTTGCAATTTTCACACTTGGTGCATATCTTGAAAATAAGTGATTTTTGCCAACTTTGCATTGCCATAACTTTTGATCCAAGAAGAGTTTGATCATGTTCTTGTACTTTTTGAAAAGGGAAAGATGAGATCTACAACTTTCATGACCAAAGTTTTTCCATTTGAAGCATTTTTGGATCATGAATCATGGCTTGAAAAATGACCTAAAATGATGCATTCTTGAAAAGTCAACTATGCCCAAAAAGTCAACATTTGCAAAAACCCTAAATTCTTGATTTTTATGAACTTCAACCTTCTTCCATGATCAAATAAAGATCATATACACTCAAAATGATGAAGATCACCCATTGGTTGGGTCATTGGGGGCCTCAGATGCCCTGATTTTGCACTGACTTGTCTGAAAAGTCAACTCTTGATCAGATGACTTCCCCATGGAATTTCTTCATGAAAATTGATATGCATACTCCCTATACCATATAGAGATCAATGGAAACAAGAATGACCAAAAACTTTGGAGTCATGGCCTCTGAAACCAAAACCCTAATTTTCAGTCAACTGTGCAGTCTAAACTGGCTCTGCATCACCTCAAACCCTAGTTCTTGTGATTCCTCTGCAATTTTGACTTTGAGGAGATGAAATATGATATAAGAACACACATGGACCCCTCTGAGTTGATTAGTGGCCTTTGGAATGGCTCAAGATGCTTTGGGATTGCTCAGATCACAAACCCTAGGTGCAGATGCCCTAGAAACTATGCAGTGAATCAAAAAAATGAGATGTGAGATGATATGATTGTGTTTATGCATATGAGATGATCACAAGCCATGGTGTGAATGGGTGAGGGCAAATTTGGGGTGTTTACAGCTGCCCCTATTCAAACATGAGTTAGCTGTGCAGGATGTAAGCGACGGCTTAACAGGCCAAACAAGATAACTTGTGGTTGAATACCAAAGACAGTCCAAAATTTGCACTCACAGAAACGAAGAAGAAAAGGGATATAGATTGTAAAAGCAAATAAAGTATATTGTAAAGTGTGGGCGACGGAGGACGACCGTCGAGCAGAGGACGACTGCTGGGTAAATAGCAATGACGGGGACGGCCGACATGTTGGGGGAAAGTGCAGAAAATAAAGCAATGACGGGGACGGCCGACATGCTGGGGATAAAAAGTAAAGCCAAGACGGGGACGGCCGACTAGCTGGGGAAAGTGATAATATGATGGGGACGGCCATCAAGATAAAGTTGTAAAATTCTCTGGGGATTAATGAAACATGACGGGGACGGCCATCAAGTTCATAAAGGTAAAGTAACCAACGATGGGGACGGCCATCGGGCTAAAAGGAAAAGGGACCACGACGGGGACGGCCATCGGGTTAAAGAATAAATGAAATAAACAGATGATGGGGTACGGCCATCAAAGGTGAAGGACGATCACCTAGCAGGGGACGGCTGCTCTGTTGGGAATAAAAGAAATATGATGGGGACGACCATCAAAGGTGGAGGACGACCACCTGGCAGGGTACGGTGTAAACACCCCAAATTTGCCCTCACCCATTCACACATGACTTGTGATCATCTCATATGCATAAACACAATCACATCATCTCATGTCTCATTTGGTTTCACTGGATAGTTTCTAAGGCATCTGCACCTAGGGTTTGTGATCTGAGCAACCTCAGGGCATCTTGAGCCATTCCAAAGGCCACTAATCATCTCAAAGGGGTCCATGTGTGTTCTTATATCATATTGTATCCTCACAAAGTCAAAATTGCAGAGGGATCATAAGAACTAGGGTTTGAGTGGATGCAGAGCCAGGATGAACTGCACAGTTGACTGAAAATTAGGGTTTTGGTTTCAGAGGCCATAACTCCAAATTTTTTGGTCATTCTTGTTTCCATTGGTCTCTATATGGTATAGGGAGTATGCATATCAATTTTCATGAAGAAATTCCATGGGGAAGTCATCTGATCAAGAGTTGACTTTTCAGACAAGTCAGTGCAAAATCAGGGCATCTGAGGCCCCCAATGACCCAACCAATGGGTGATCTTCATCATTTTGAGTGTATATGATCTTTATTTGATCATGGAAGAAGTTTGAAGTTCATGGAAATCAAGAATTTAGGGTTTGTGCAAAAGTTGACTTTTTGGGTTTTGTTGACTTTTCAAGAATGCACCATTTTAGGTCAATTTTCAAGCCTTGATTCATGATCCAAGAAGGCTTCAAATGGAAAAACTTTGGTCATGAAAGTTGTAGATCTCATCTTTCCCTTTTCAAAAAGTACAAGAACATGATCTAACTCTTCATGGATCAAAAGTTATGGCCATGCAAAGTTGCCAAAAATCATTGTTTTTCAAGTTATGCACCAAGTGGAAATTTTGCTAAGTCTTGAATCAATGCATGATTGCTGCCTCAAATTCATGTCAAACCAGCATGTGAACATCCTCTAAGTCACAAAATCAGAAATGGACCAAGTTTGCTCATGGTTTGGTTCATGAAACTTGATTTTTTCTCATGGAAATCCATAAAGCTAACCAAGTTGCAAAACACTCATGAGCTTTCAACCAACTTGCTGCATTGAGCCTTGGATCAAGCCAACCTCTCACACTCACCATGCTGCACCAGAACCCAAGTTGTCCTTGCCTAGTATCATGCCATGCCCTATCTTACACAAAAGTGGACTTTGAGCAAAAAGCAACTCACCTATCATAGCAGGCCATGTCACATCAAGAGGCCAATCAGAATTGTTTATTCATTCATTTTGCTAGCCATATCACATAGAAACCAAGGCAAAAACCCACTCACTCATAACTTACACAAAATCCCTTCACATTGCAAAATCCATCGAATCTGCCTCCACAGCCAAGAAACTCCCAAACTTTCTTCATCACTAAACTCACCACACCTCAAAGGCCTCAAACCACCAAGGCTCAAGCCTGAAACAAGCCTGACCTGAGCTTCACCATTCACCATCATCAGAACCAGTTCTCTTCGAATCACACTATCCATCCATCAAACACTTCATTTTCCTTCACCAACAAGTCAAGCATGCCATAAGGAGCCAAAACCACCCCTTACTTTGAGCTGAAACAGCTTGTATGCAAAGTGCATTTTCTGCTACACCAGAAGTGAACCACTCAAAATAGCTTGCTAAAGATCATTCCCAGCTTGCCATTGGTACCAGGGGAGACATTGGAGCTAGCACGCATCAAGAAACTGCTCTGGAAGCTCAAAAACAGGAGTTGTCACCTCAGGTATGATCTTGAAACTTTTCTCCCAAAGCTCTGATTTTATGTTATAAAATGAAAATGTATGCTTCAAGGATCATGGGGATGTGTTTAGAATCAAAAATGGTGTGAAAATGAGCATTTTATGCATCTCTGAAATTTGGCCCGTGAATGCATTTCGTTTCGATTCTCCTTGTTCATGTTAGATAAATGTATTTTGATCTTGGATTGAGGTTTAGTTAGGATAGGGGAGTGTTTCTGGGCGTTTAATTTGTTGAATGGTGGCCTGAATCGTTTTCTAGGGTTTGTGATACGCCGGAGAAGACGACCGGAACCACTGTTCCGGCCGTCTGAGTTTACCCTGCCCTAATTAGGGTTTAGTCCAGTCATTAGTGATTTTTAAACCTGGGCCATTGGATTGCCCTTCCCGCGCGTAGATCAAGGGATCAGATCATTTCATTAACATTAATTTCCACTTAATTAATTTAATTAGGTTTAATAGTTCAATTAGTCAGGTTTGAATTGGGACCACACGATTGCGCGCCAAGTCAACCTTCATATCCCCAGAATCAATCTCATGCGTCCATTCTGTTTACTTTTCTTTTTATTTGATTTTTACTCATATTTATTGCATTTAATTTGTACAATTATTTTAAAATAGTTAAAAAATCATAAAAATTATGAAACTTTTTCTTTAAGGTTTTATTAATTTTTATGACTCAAAAACATTTTTATTTTATTTTTTATCATTAAAAAAGTATTTTTAAATATTTAAAAGATTATTTTTAATTGATTAATGAGAATTAATTAATTAAAAATACTTTTAGGTATTTAAAAATTACAAAAAAATTCATGAAATGTTCTAAGACATTTAGAAACATTGTCCAACCTTCAAACCAAATTTCTTTTTTGATCTTGATGCATTTTAAGAATTTTTCATTGAATTAAATCCCATTTTATGCATTATTTTGATCATATGTTTGAAAATTCATTTCTGCCTATTGGTAAAGGTTGAGACATTGATTCTTCTTGCATTGTTTTCCATTTGACATGTATTTTCAAGGATAAAAGGGCCATGATTTGATCTTGCATTTTCTAATTGATTGGCATTTCTTTTGTTACAAACCCTAAAAAACCCTAATAACTTGTAAAATTCATAACTTGAGTTTGGTTGAGAGTTGAGAGCTCCCCTTTGGGCAGTGGTTCATTATAGGCCTAGGGTTTCTTTGGGTACCATTTTCCATTTTTTAGGTTAAGGTTTGCTTCTGTTTTTGGTTTGTGTTTGATGTTTGATCCATGAACCCTAATTTGGGCTTTCATTTGCATCCTTCTTGCATTTCCTTGCATAACATGACTTGTCATTGCATATTGTGCATTCTTGTGATTCACTTGACATCTTAAGACATGTAGAAAGCATCATTGATCATTGCATTGCATATTTGCCATGTCATTTGTCTTGTATGTTCCATAACATTTCATGTTCATTCATGTTCCTTAACTTGCATCATTTGCATCCATGACTTTGTATGAACATCTCATTGTCTTGTCTCATGTTCATAGCACTCCATAGCATCATCATCATCATCAACATGCTTCTGGTTTTTGCTTATCATACCATTTCACCTCATCTTGTATTGCATTGCATTTCTTTCTAACATTTCAGGTGGTAAGTAAACTTGGGAAGTGAATTTGCCTTCACTTCTCATAACTTTTCTTTTCATCTCTCTTGCATCCATTGCTGCATTTTTATGTGTGCTTGAGTTTGAGCTTGTTCATCCTTCTTCCTCCCACTTTCTTTCTTCAAGTGACTTGACTTCTTGAATGAAGCAAGTCACTTTGCTTCTCTTGATCTTGTTCATCTGCTTCCTGGTGGTTCATCTGAAGATTGTTCTTGCAAACCTCACAAACCTTAGGGACAACCAAGCATGATAATGAATTAGGGTTTTGATTAGTCTCCCCATAGTTTTTACCTTTGTGTCTCTCTTTGAGTCTTCTCTCCTCACCTCATAATCAGGGACTAAACCCTCAAGGCTTTAAGACTTTGTGATTAAGATCATGCCTGCATCCTTCTTTTAGGATGGAGTGTATAACTTTAATCCTAAGTCTTGGACCCTTAAGGTGTTGAACTCTCTTAATTAATCCATCTAATAATCATCAAGACATTACACTTGTAACTTGGGCCTTGCATTAGGGTTCTAATTCTTCCTTAATTGGTTAAGAAGGACTAACCCTAAAGTTAATGGACAAGTCCCCCTCAAGTTGTCTTACAAATCATAAAAAACACTTCATCATCATATCAGTAAATAAAATCCACTTAATCAAAGGCTTGTTTTGTCATGGGTTTAATCCCTAATCATGGATTAAGTTGAGGAGCTTTCCTCAGCTTAAACACTCTCATCTATTATCCTTCTATTAGGATGGTGTAATGGGTCTGTTTAATCCTTGATTATGGCTTAACCTCATTACTCAACACTAAACAAAAATCACAAAAACATCTAAATAATCACAAGTAGGTTAATGATCTTAATCCTGCATCAAAGGTGATTAAGTGTGAGAATCTGACTTCACACTTAAGGTATTCTCATTATCCCTAATCAGAGGGAAGATGTGATGAGTTTACTAACCCATTGGTTTAGACTTAAGCTCATTATCTTATGACAAATTTCAAAAAGCAATAAAAGACTGAAAACTCAAAAACAAACAATAATCGTCTCCTTCGGGATTCTTTTCTCATCATCTTCACTCACAACCGAGAACTTGCTTCTTCCGTCTAATGCAAGACAGTCAGCATCTGTGCCAGACAGATCGTACACTTGAGCATAGGCAAGCAAGCAGTTCACAAGTCAATTCACCTTTCAGTCTCTTTGGGTCGAACTACGGTGTTCTGACTTCCTCATTGCACGAGAGGATACGTAGGCATAACTTAACGGTTATCGAACAAAAGTCTCTGTATATTCCCCCTCCTTCCAGCATTATTCTTTAAGCCTCATGATCTTGAGCATCTCACTTTCATTCTTACACTGACACTTTCATGTCACACTTCACTTCTCATACACTGACACCTGTACATTCTTTTCCAGCTTTGATACACAGATTGCACTGACACTACCCCTTTATAACACAAATCTTTAAGCGTGGATCCCGTCGAGTACGGCGGACAATCTGGGTGCTAATACCTTCCCAGGTTGTAACCAACCCCCTTTCTCAGTCTCTCTGGTTCGCAAACCGTCTTATCCATCTCTTTCTAGGTTTATGCAGCATTACCTTTCCTCCGGGATAAAAATGCCTAGCTGGCGACTCTATTCATTCTCCAGTGAGTTCACGGCTGTGTGTTCTCACTGTTCCTCTCGCCGACCGTTCGCGTCTGTACCTTCATCTGATCCTATTTTTCATTTGTCGGGAGCGACAGCTTGGCGACTCTGCTGGGGAGACTTATACTGCAACCAGGGCTTCTGGTTCTTTTTGTGGGTTCCTCCTAGCGCTTGATTGATTTGTGTTTATTGGGGGTGTTATGTGCTTGTTTGTGCTTGTATTTATTTTTATTCATTGCTTTATGTACAGTTACTTTACTGCTTTCTTTATTGCATTTATATATATCATACTGTCATGCTGTCTGTGCTGGATCTGGTTTTGTTTTAGTGGGTGGGTGTTTCATTGAGAGTTAAGGTCCTATACCTGGGACCTGAGTGACACCTAGGCTAGAGTGAATCATATTCTTTCCCATTCCATTTCGGTCTGGTGCGGGAATATGAAACACGGTTCAGATATGGGTTTCTTCTTGAGAACTCTGTGCTACGGATTTCCTGTAGTGCTAGGGGGATCTGGGAAGCCTGCTAAGTCTGGATGACCTTTTAGTATTGACCTTCAGAAATTGAGGTGAATTAGAGGAGGAATTGTTATGGTTATTGTAAACACTGTACCTCCGGGTTAGAAGTGTTTACACTTCTCATAACTGATCCAAGTCTGAGGATCCTTGTTCTAGATCACTACCTGTGAGGGGGTTGGGCTGTTTACAGGTTTGCAGGTACCTTGACCTCAGAATACCCTGTTACTTTGACTTTGTTAAGAATGCTCCATGTTGGATAGTTCTTGTGATTCTAAAACCCTGGACATGTGGCTCTTTATTTGAGTCTCCCACCTTGGCTACTGGATTTATAGACCTCCATCCGGAATTCTTGAACACACATGGATCTATACCAAGGCAGTTTATCCAGATCCAGCTCAGTCACAAACCCTTTGCATATCATTTGCATACATCCCCATTGCATCATATTAACATGTGCTTATTTGTTTTTCAGGGTATCTATTCTCCTCAGGTTTTGGTTTTGACCCCATCTGCAGCTTTGACCCATCTTCACCAGCATCTGCTTCAGTTTAGCTGTCTGCTTCAGCACCAGCCAGTCAGTGGTTTTCTCTACTTCAGCATTGTCATCAGCACTCTACCCAATCTTCAGCATCATGACTCCAAAGAAAAGCAATATCACCTATCATTTCTTCCAACCAGACTTGTCAGACATCAGGAGGGTCCAAACCCTGATGACCCCAGATCACATACCTCTGTTCAGGGAGCATTATGGGGATATACTTGACTTGGTCATGGATATGGACCCATCTCAGAGAAGCCTAATCCATACCTGCATCCAGTTCTATGACCCCCCATTGAGGTGTTTCACCTTTCAAGACTTTCAGTTGGGACCTCTCTTAGAAGAATATGCATCTTTGGTTGGTTTGCCTATCAAGAGAGAAATTCCTTTTAACCCTGAAATGGTCTTTCCCAGCAATGGAGAGATAGCAAGAGCTTTGCACCTGGAACCTGCTTTGATTGAGCAGCATATGACCTCTAAAGCTGGGATCCCTGGTTTTCATCTGGACTTCCTGATTTCTCAAGCTAGTTTGAAGGCCTCCCTGGGGGATTGGAAAGCTGTTTGTGCATTGTTGGCCTTGAGTGTATATGGAATTGTGTTGTTTGCAGATGAGCCCAGATTCATCAGCAAGAATGCCATCCACCTGTTCATCCTGAAGAACCCAGTGCCAACCTTGTTGGGTGACCTCTATTACTCAATACATCAGAGGAATGAGAAACAAAGGGGTAAGCTAGTGAGGTGTTGTGCTCCACTATTCCATGCTTGGCTTCTCAAGCATCTACCCAGGACAGATGCATTCCTGAATCCTCATCAGCAAAGCAACTGGGCTAAGAGGCTCACTACTCTCACTGCAGCAGACATCAGATGGTGCACCCAAGGCACCAAGGGCAGAGATGTGATCACAAGCTGTGGGCACTTTCCCAATGTACCTTTGGTAGGAGTTAAGGGAAGTATCAACTACAACCCCCTGCTGTTCAAGAGGCAATTAGGTTATGCACTGGTTCATGCTCCTAGGGAACAAGACCTGGTTGAGACCCTCTACTGTGAGAACAAGATCAGTTTGACTGTTGTTAGGCAGGCTGCCTGGGCCTGGGATCATGTTCAAACCAAGGGAATCACCATTCTGGGGAAGTGCAATAATGTGGCATCAGCCCAATATCATGAGTGGTCCTATGCTAGGGCCCAAATCTCAGGATTGCCCTTCACCATCAAAGACATGCCTGAGTCATCATCAGCACCACCCCCTGCTACTGTCAGTTTGGAAGAGTTTGAAGGCTTGAAAGAAAGAAATGAGAAGCTATCCCAAGCCCTGCAGAAGACCCTCAGGGAGAGGAGTGAAGGTGTAAGGGAGATTGAAAGATTGGAGAAGCTGAGAGTGGAACACTTGACTAAGATTGAGAAGTCTGGAGACTATATCAACAAGTCTAAAGCTGGTGAGCAGATTCTGAAAAATGCTTGTAAAGAAGCCCAGTTCCAAAGAGCAAGGACAGACTTGTACTTGAAAGAGAGTCAGGCCAGGTGGGTCCGGATCACTGAAACCCGTACTCTAGAAGACAAGAGAGTTCAAGATAAGATGGAGCAGATGGAAAAAGCCCTGGCAGCAGCCCAGGAGGAAATTTCAGAGTTAAAAATCAAAGCTGGAGTGAAGAAATCCAAAGACCAAAGCCAGAACAAGAAATTGGCTACAGCTGTTGCAACAAGAAACCTTCTCATCAGGAATCTTACGGAGCATCCGGCTGATCCTGTGACCGAAGCACTTCTTAAGGAAGTTCGCGAGGATGAGTTTGGCCTTGGAGTCTGATTATTTGCTTGTTGTTGTTCCTTTTCCATGTACTTTTGCTTTTTGGTAATGTATTTTTGACCCCTTAGAGGGCTAGTGTTGTAAAAGATGAACAATTTGTATTATTTTACCTTTGTAATATATTTGTGTTTGTTTCCATCTGGGTTCACTTCAAAAGCAACTTCAACAGCATCATCTTCAAGGGTCTGGACGGGTCAAAACTGAAGACCAAGCCGGATACCTTGATAGCAAATAAGCATACTGCATTGCATACTAACCCTTTTGTTTGTTTTGTAGGTTTTGTTTTATTGTTTCTAACCTCTGTTGTGACATTCAGGAATTATTGCTCGCCGCAGGCTATTCCCTCTCAACAGGCCACACAGGTACCCTACAAGAAGCAACCTTCCGGGCATCCAGATGGACCAGTTGCAGCAAGACCTCAATGAGGCCAGAACCCAGATGGCTAATGAAAGGGTGGAGATGAGAACCCAAATAACTCAGTTCATGGAAGTGATGAATAATTTAGCTCAAAGCCAGGAGAGGCTTAGAGTTCTGGTAGAGGGGAGAACTCAAGATGACCCCCATGTGGGAACTGCTGGCACAAGTAACAATGAAAGGGTGCAACCACATGTCAACCCCCCTGTGTTTGGTCCACACCTACATCCTGAGATTCATATTCCTGCAAACGTTCAAGGAACAGCTACTGCAGCCAGAGTACTTCAAGAGGATCCTCAGGAGGATCAGTTTACAGTCATGGGTGCTGGAGAGGAAACCTATGATAGGAGATTGGATGAGTTGGCTGAGAAGTTGAGGTCTTTGGAATCCCAAAATTCTTTGGGGTTCGATGTCATGGACATGGGTTTAGTAGAGGGGGTCAGGATCCCTCATAAGTTCAAGCCTCCTTGTTTCGAAAGATATAATGGGACTTCATGCCCCCGGACTCATCTGCAATCATTTCTGGGAAGGCTGAAGGCCTATACAATGGATGAGAAACTTTGGATGTTCTACTTCGAAGACAGTTTGACTGGAGCATCAAGGGAATGGTATTCCCACTTGAAAAGGGCAACTGTAAGATGCTGGAAGGACCTGGCAGAGGCCTTCATCCGACAGTATCAATACAACTTAGACATGGCACCCAACAGGACTCTCCTAATGGGAATGTCACAGTCGTCAAGGGAAAGTTTCCGAGAATATGCCCAGAGATGGAGGCAATTGGCTGCTGCTGTTCAACCACCAATGTCTGAGAGAGAAATGGCAGACATGTTTATGAACACTCTCCAGGGAACGTATATTGACAGGTTGGCTGCTTTCTCGTCCACTAGCTTCGCAGATGTTGTTGTAGCTGGGGAGAGAATTGAAAGCCTGTTAAAAATGGGTAAAATTTCCGATAATGGCGCAAGTTCGTCCAGCAGTACAAGAAAGCCTTTTGCAGGCCCTAGAAGAGCTGGCGAGACCAATGCCATTCACTCCAACAGGGGTAGGCCCCAATATGTTCCAAGGACAATAGCAGCAGTCACAATCCCTGCTCCAGCTCATCCTCAGCCGGTCTATCAACCTCCGCAACAAAACTTCCAACAACAACCTCCGTATCAGCAGAATCAATATCCTCCAAGAAACAACTACAGCAACAACACCAACAACAATCAACAGAGGCCATTCCAACAAAGGCCCTCTCAAGCTAATCGAGTGATCGACCCGATCCCAATGCCGTATGCTGCCTTGCTGCCACAACTTCTGAAACTCAACCTAGTTGAGCTAAGAACGTTGGCGCCTCCGGATCCAAACAGTCTACCAAGAAACTATGACTCTAATGCTAGGTGTGCTTTTCACTCAAACGCGCCTGGTCACAGTACAGAAAAATGCAGGGCACTGCATATGAAGGTACAAGACTTGGTAGACTCCAAGGCTTTGAACTTTGCACCTCCGCCCAATGTCAATAAAAACCCAATGCCAAACCATGGTGGTCCTCGAATTAACGCAATTGAAGAAGACACATCGTCTTATTTCATAACCAGTGTGGATCAGATCAGGACACCATTGGTGGAAATCAAAGCTCAGCTCCGTGAAAACAATATATTTCCGGGGTGTGAACTGGGATGTCCCTACTGCAATATTTCGTGGAATGGGTGTGAAGACTTGAGGAATGGCATTGACAGCCTTATTCAGAGTGGCTTACTGCAGATCACTACATCATTTCCGACAAACCCGACGACTTCATCAGCAATGGTTTCAGATTCTCCTACAAATACAGCAACAATTGTTCCCAACAATTCATCAGCAACATCAGCAAGTACTTCATCTGTTCTACCCAATGATCGGTTCTCAACAGTTCCTCCTGCTACAACTTCAGCTTCAGCCCACTTCGACTCCCCATCAACATCAACAACAGTTCTTCCAACAGAACCTTCTACAACACCAGCAAACAATCACGAAGATGTCTCCACTGTTACCATATTCTACGATCCAGAAAACAATTCCGCTTATCATTCAGAAGGTGCTGCTCCCACTAGAGCACCAGTTACAATCTTTTATGATCCACAGACAATAACAGTCCCCTCAGCAGCAGCAATCAGTCCAGTCACCGTCACGGTACCTGGACCTGTACCATATGAAAGCAATAGGGCCATCCCTTGGCACTATGGCTCTGACTTGTATTGCGAGGGAAAGAGAATCACTCTTGAAACATCAACACCTGCACCACAAATTGATAATGTGGGCGGAGGCGGAGGCTTCACCCGAAGCGGACGTCTCTTTGCTTCACAAGTTCAAAGACCTACTGCCGAAGCAGAGGCTGCTGCCAAGGCAAAAGGAAAGAGCCCGGTGCAGGAAGATCCAGCTTCCAAAGAAGCCCTGAAGACTCCATTCGATCAGGAAGTTGATGAGTTCATGAGGATCATCAAAAAGAGTGATTACAAAATTGTGGATCAACTTCACCAGACGCCATCCAAAATCTCCATCCTCTCTCTGCTTATGTGCTCCGAAGCCCATCGGAATGCACTACTGAAAGTCCTGCACGCAGCTTACGTGCCCGAGGAGATTACTGTCAACCAATTGGAAACCGTTGTTGGAAATGTTACTGCTAGCAATGGGCTAGGGTTTACCAATTCTGACCTGACAGTGGACGGCCGCAATCACAACAAAGCCTTGCACATAACCATGGAATGCAAAGGAGCTGTCCTTTCTCATGTGCTGGTGGACACAGGTTCTTCCCTGAATGTCTTACCAAAGAAGGCTCTGGTGAAGCTTGAATATGATGGACTGGCATTGAGACCCAGCAACCTGGTGGTTAGAGCCTTTGATGGCTCAAAGAGATCGGTTCTGGGAGAGGTTGAGCTGCCCGTGACAATTGGCCCGCAGACCTTTAAAACTATCTTTTATGTGATGGACATTCAGCCCGCCTACAGCTGTTTGTTGGGTAGACCCTGGATTCACGCCGCTGGCGCTATAACGTCTACCCTTCACCAAAAGTTAAAATTTGAGTGGGAAGGTCAAGTTGTCACAATCTGTGGGGAAGAAGACATTTTTGTCAGCCACCTGGCGACCTACAAGTACATTGAAATGGATGGAGAAATCCATGAAACAATGAGCCAGGGGTTTGAAGCGTTGAATGTGAATGAAGCATCTGCTGTATCTGGTACTCCAATGTCATCTTACCAACAAGCCCGGAAGGTTGTTGAAGAAGGAACTGCCCTAGGCTGGGGCAAGGTCTTAACTGTGGAGGAGAAGAAGGACAAATTTGGGTTGGGTTACAAACCAACTCAACATCAAGCAAAGGCTGCTGCAGAGCCTGGTTTTGTCAGTGGGGGGATGCTCACCCCTGATGCTATCAACTGTCTGGAAGACGAGCTGGAAGAGGAGCGCAATCTGGAGAATTGGATTCGTCCAAAGATCCCGGGGAGCAGTGTCTCGAACTGGTCTTCCCAGGAAATTATAAGTGTTACTCGAGCAGAGTAATTATTATTTCCTGTATTTTTTATATAGCATGCATCCAAGTCTTGCATCTTGCCCAAGATGACAAGACTCATTTTGTAACCAGGGCCATCTGTACTTTTGTGCAAACAAGATTAAATTAATGAAATATCAGACAATCTTTTTGCAAACGAGTCTTTTTCTTTTCTGCTCACTGTTTTTCCATTTTTCTTTTTGTACAAAAATAAATGGCGGTGTTTTCAAAATGATAACTTCATTTCACTTTTTTCTAAAGCAAGATTAAAATCAATCACTAAAATGAACCGACTTAACCCTTGCAGAGAGTGCCTTCCAGACAGCACCGACAACAGCACAGCTATGACATCGTATGACTTTGACAATCCGATCAATCAAGCTGATGAAGGGGTTGATGAAGAATATGAGCTTCCTGAAGAGCTAGCCAGGTTGCTGAGACAGGAGGAAAAAGTCATTACTCCTCATCAGGAGGAGATTGAAGTGATTAATCTTGGTACGGAGGAAGACGTGAAAGAAGTCAAAATCGGGGCCTGCCTGCAAGACTCAGTGAAGAGACAGCTGATAGATCTGCTTCAAGAGTATGTTGATGTGTTTGCTTGGTCCTACCAAGATATGCCAGGGTTGGATACCGATATTGTTGTGCATAAGCTGCCTTTGAGGGAAGAATGCCCACCAGTCAAACAGAAGTTGCGCCGAACTCGCCCAGACATGGCTATGAAAATCAAGGAAGAGGTACAAAAGCAATGGGACGCCGGGTTCCTTGCTGTGACTAGCTATCCTCCCTGGGTTGCTAACATAGTACCTGTGCCTAAGAAGGACGGAAAAGTAAGGATGTGTGTTGATTACCGGGATCTGAACAGAGCCAGCCCGAAAGATGACTTCCCATTACCTCACATTGATGTATTGGTGGATAACACGACTCAGTTCTCGGTATTCTCCTTCATGGATGGATTTTCGGGCTACAATCAGATCAAGATGTCACCTGAAGACATGGAGAAGACAACATTCATCACACCTTGGGGCACGTTCTGTTATAAAGTGATGCCATTCGGACTGAAGAATGCTGGTGCAACGTATCAACGGGCTATGGTGACATTATTCCACGATATGATCCACAAAGAAATAGAATGTTACGTGGATGATATGATCGCCAAGTCCCTTACAGAGGAAGATCACCTGGTAAATCTGCTCAAGTTATTCAAGCGTCTGAGGAAATACCAACTGAAGCTGAACCCCAACAAATGCACATTCGGGGTGCGATCCGGTAAGCTGCTGGGCTTTATTGTAAGCGAGAAGGGGATTGAGGTTGACCCAGATAAAGTCAAGGCTATACAAGAAATGCCTGCACCTAAAACTGAGAAAGAAGTTCGAGGGTTCTTAGGTCGATTGAACTACATCTCACGGTTCATATCTCACCTCACAGCAACTTGTGAACCCTTATTCAAGCTGTTAAGAAAGGAGCAAACGGTCAGGTGGAACGAAGACTGCCAGAAAGCTTTTGACAAGATCAAGGAGTATTTGCAAGAACCTCCAATCCTTATGCCTCCAGTTGAAGGAAGACCTCTGATTATGTACTTGACAGTATTAGAAGAATCGATGGGGTGTGTACTAGGTCAGCATGACGAGTCTGGTCGAAAAGAGTATGCAATATACTACCTAAGCAAAAAGTTTACCGACTGTGAACAGCGTTATTCACTGCTCGAGAAAACTTGCTGTGCTTTAGCGTGGGCTGCTCGCCGACTGAGACAGTATATGTTGACCCATACTACTCTATTGATCTCAAAAATGGATCCAGTTAAGTACATTTTCGAGAAGCCAGCTCTTACCGGACGGGTTGCAAGATGGCAGATGATTCTCACAGAATACGACATACAGTACACCTCTCAGAAAGCCATCAAGGGCAGTGTACTATCTGAATATCTTGCTGAGCAACCCATTGATGACTACCAGCCTATGAGGTTCGACTTCCCCGATGAAGACATCATGTTCATTAAAGCAAAAGATCATGAAGAGCCTATTCACACTGAAGGGCCTGACCCAGAAGAAGAATGGACTATGATGTTTGATGGGGCTGTCAACATGAATGGCCGTGGTGTTGGTGCAGTACTCATTACACCCAAAGGAGTTCACATGCCTTTCTCGGCAAAACTCACTTTCAATTGCACTAACAACGAAGCTGAATACGAAGCTTGCATTATGGGTCTTGAGGAAGCCATTGACCTCAGGATCAAGACATTGACCGTATTCGGAGATTCAGCTTTGGTAGTCAATCAGACCAACGGAAAATGGTACACCCACCAAGATCATCTGATACCTTACAGGGATTATACAAGAAGGTTATTGACTTTCTTCACAACAGTCAAGCTTGAGTATATCCCTCGGGACGAGAATCAGTTTGCGGATGCTCTTGCTACCATTTCATCCATGATCAAAGTTCAAGCTGCTAACTTTGTACCTCAGATTTCAGTATCGAGACTTGATAGACCAGCATATGTATTTGCAGCAGATATTGCTAAGGATGATAAGCCTTGGTTCCATGACATCAAGTGCTTCTTGGAGGATCAGACATACCCACCTGGGGCATCTTCCAATGATAAGAAGACTTTAAGAAGGCTTGCTGGAAGTTTCTTTCTGAACGCTGATGGATCTTTATACAAAAGGAACTTCGATATGGTGCTTCTCAGATGCGTTGACAAGACGGAAGCGGATTTACTGATGCATGAAGTGCACGAAGGATCCTTTGGTACCCATGCAGGAGGGCATGCCATGGCTAAGAAGTTGTTGAGATCAGGCTATTACTGGATCACAATGGATGCAGACTGTTGTGCTTACGCTAGAAAATGCCATAAATGCCAGATTTATGCAGACAAGGTGCATGTGCCTCCCAATCCCCTGAACATAATGTCTTCACCATGGCCCTTTGCTATGTGGGGCATTGACATGATTGGCAAAATTGAGCCAACTGCTTCGAACGGCCACAGATTCATCTTGGTCGCCATCGATTATTTTACAAAGTGGGTTGAAGCAGCCTCATATGCAAATGTCACAAGGCAAGTGGTAGCCAGATTTCTGAAAAGAGATATCATCTGTCGGTATGGAGTGCCCGAGCGAATCATTACTGATAATGGTTCCAACTTGAACAACAAAATGATGGCAGAGCTGTGCCGGGACTTCAAGATCCAACATCACAATTCTTCTCCTTACAGGCCAAAGATGAACGGCGCTGTTGAGGCAGCGAATAAGAATATCAAGAAGATTGTGCAGAAGATGGTAATCACGTACAAAGACTGGCATGAAATGCTACCGTTTGCCTTGCATGGGTATCGCACATCAATCAGAACGTCCACTGGGGCAACACCGTATCAGCTTGTGTATGGTATGGAAGCAGTCCTGCCTGTTGAAGTTGAACTACCCTCGTTACGGGTATTAATGGATGTTAAACTGAGTGAAGCAGAATGGGTTCGGTCCCGATTCGAACAACTAAGTCTGATCGAAGAGAAGAGATTGGCTGCGATCTGCCATGGGCAGTTATATCAGAAAAGAATGAAGAGAGCCTTCGATCAGAAAGTCAGGCACCGAGAGTACCAAGTGGGAGATCTTGTGCTGAAAAGAATCCTCCCTCCTCATACAGACCACAGGGGCAAATGGACTCCGAATTATGAAGGACCATTCGTCGTAAAGAAAGTCTTCTCTGGTGGAGCACTGATGCTCAGCACCATGGATGGTGAAGATTTCCCGTCCCCTGTGAATTCAGATGCAGTTAAAAAATACTTCGCATAAAATGACCCGCTGGACATAAAAACAGAATGTAAGTCCAGGCAAAATAGGGCCTCCCGGCGAGTCAAAGACAGAATAAAAAACTCGGGCAAAAATAAGGGAAATAAGCAAAAAAATGTACACCCGCTGAGTTGAAAAGCCGCATTGGACAGCTCAGGCAAAAATGGGTATCCCGATGGATTGAAAACCCGAGAGGGCGATCCATGCAAAATAAGGGAATAAGCGAACAACTGCATTCTGAATTCGTCTGTATCACCTACAACTTGGTAAGCTCCAAGGGATCAAGCTGCAATCAGAATCAACTCTCTCCAGAAAGCAAGACGAGAAGAACGTCATTGTCATACGAGTCATAGCAGAAGAGGAAGCTCCTTGAAAGCATCGCCAGCACCGCCAGCATTTTGTTTCTCAATTTGTAACAATCGCCTCATTTCAGGAGATATGTTTCCTTGACTGTATCTTGCCAATTCAGGGCACATGAATTAATATAATCAGATTTTTAGTCATGTCTCGTTTTTACATTTATGTTTTGCAAAGAGTTGTCTGATGTCTCTAAAAACACGATTGCATAAGTACAGATGCCTCTCTCTAAAAATAAAACACATGCTTGCAGGGAATATACTTACTCTCGAAAGTACTTTTTTTTCCTATGACGGAATCTCAGTAAAAGATACCTCGGGACCATTTGTGCGTTTCTTTATCTTTGCAGGATTGCAGGTATCCAGAGCACAACCTGGGGCATGCCAGTTACGCCTTAGCAAGATGGCAAATCGTTATCAACTCGGTCTATCTTCCACGTGGCAATGGGATGTGCCCATCTCCCCAGCGGAACTGTCAAATCGGCATACACTCAATCTCAGTATCCGAGATACTCTATCCCCAGCTAAGTTGCTCCCCATTGCTCTCCCCAGCTGAGTTGCCTCTCACTTCCCCAGCCGGGTTGCCATTCTTCCTCAACAGAATACAGAAATCAGGGAATCATCTCCCCACAGAGCTTCAGGCCTCTATTCAGAAGAGCAGCGCACGAAGAAGTCACAACAGAGAGAGAGAAAGCTTCTACAAACCCCAGCTGGGTCCCGTATTATAAGAATATGTCAATCGATGACGTATATCCCCAAGCAGATACAACTATAGATCTATCAATGATCTCATCCCCAGCTGGGATGTTCACTTCAAGCAGATCGATCAGAGATCTTTGCAACAACGGGATCCGAATCCCGGATCGGTGCCTCTTTGCATAATCATAGCATTCGCATCATATTCACCCCCAGAGCGTAGCATTCCGTCTAATACGGAGCATTACGGCAAAAAAAAATCAAATGCATAGCATAATCATAAGTCATGTTGTGATTTGAACACTTGTAAATATTGACAATCTGTCGGCATACAGAATACATCCCCATCGGAGTCCCAGCAAAAGCAGTTGCCCCATATCACAAACACCAGTGCATATCTCCTTTTGATACCCGTCCGTATCATCATTTCCCAGCAGGTTGCCTGAATACACTTTACAAACCAAGATCGCCGGTATCGCAGATACATCCTGACACTCGTCCGTGTCGTGTCACCAGCAGAAAGCCAAAGACACCCTTTTTGCACTTACATATACCTATACATTTTCTCGACACCCGTCCGTGTCATATCCCCAGCGTGGTCGCCTATACTTGTATATACACTTTCCTGACACCCGTCCGTGTCATATCCCCAGCGGAAAGCCAGAGAATCCCCTTTGCACTCACAGATACTCATATACGATTCCTCGACACCCGTCCGTGTCATATCCCCAGCAGATAAACACTCACCTATACATTATATACTCACTACCCATTGGTACACCTACTCAGATACTCGTCCGTATCTTATATACACCATGTATATCCCCGCAGATTCGACAGTAGTCCTTGTTCTTTGTTAACCAGTTGGTACTCGTCCGTACCATCATCTCAGAACATTGCGTCTAATGTTTGTTTCTACATGATACTCGTCCGTATCATAATCTTAAGGATGCTCGTCCGCATCTTTAATCCATACACCGTGTCAAGCACTTATGTCTTCGTGAATATAGATGCTCGTCTGATGCAACACTCGTCCGTGTTCCTTGTTAACCAGTTGATACTCGTCCGTATCATCAGCTCTGAGCACGTGTCATGTTTGTTTCTACATGATACTCGTCCGTATCATAGTCTTAAGGATGCTCGTCCGCACCTTTAATCTATACACAATACCAAACACTTATACCTTTTGTTTCTTGGATGTAAACGCTCGTCCGTGTTTACTATATCCCCAGTAGATCACCAACAAATTTTCTTTTTATCTAACACTCGTCCTGTGTTATGATACCTTTGAGAGCAGCCGTACCCTGCTGAGTGGTCGTCCTCCACTTCTTGATGGTCGTCCTCCATCATGCTCATCCGATGGCCGTCCCCATCGTTGATTTTAGCAGCCGTCCCCTGCTAGGTGGTCGTCCTCCACCTTTTGATGATCGTCCTTCATCACTTTATCCAATGGCCGTCCCCATTGTTGATTTTAGTTGTCTAACACTCATCCTGTGTTATGATAAACTTTGAGAGCAGCCGTCCCCTGCTGAGTGGTCGTCCTCCACTTCTTGATGGTCGTCCTCCATCATGCTCGTCCGATGGCCGTCCCCATCGTTGACCTTTTCTATCCGATGGCCGTCCCCATCGTTGATATTTTGGCAGCCGTACCCTGCCAGGTGGTCGTCCTCCACCTGTGATGGTCGTCCCCATCATATTTCTTTTATGCCCAACAGAGCAGCCGTCCCCTGCTAGGTGATCGTCCTTCACCTTTGATGGCCGTACCCCATCATCTGTTTATTTCATTTATTCTTTAACCCGATGGCCGTCCCCGTCGTGGTCCCTTTTCTTTTTTTAACCCGATGGCCGTCCCCATCGTTGGTTACTTTACCTTTGTGAACTTGATGGCCGTCCCCGTCATGTTTCACCAATCCCCAGAGAATGTTACTACTTTATCTTGATGGCCGTCCCCATCATGATATTTTATTTTCCCAGCTAGTCGGCCGTCCCCGTCTTAGCTTTACCTTTTATCCCCAGCATGTCGGCCGTCCCCGTCATTGCTTTATACACTTTACCAGCATGTCGGCCGTCCCCGTCATCGCTTTGCTTCACATACTACCTTACCCAGCAGTCGTTCTCTGCTCGACGGTCGTCCTCCGTCGCCCACACTTTACAATATACTTTATTTGCTTTTACAATCTATATCCCTCTTCTTCTTCATTTCTGTGAGTGCAAATTTTGGACTGTCTTTGGTATTCAACCACAAGTTATCTTGTTTGCCTGTTAAGCCGCCGCTTACAACCTGCACAGCTAACTCATGCTTGAATAGGGGCAGCTGTAAACACCCCAAATTTGCCCTCACCCATTCACACATGACTTGTGATCATCTCATATGCATAAACACAATCACATCATCTCATGTCTCATTTGGTTTCACTGGATAGTTTCTAAGGCATCTGCACCTAGGGTTTGTGATCTGAGCAACCTCAGGGCATCTTGAGCCATTCCAAAGGCCACTAATCATCTCAAAGGGGTCCATGTGTGTTCTTATATCATATTGTATCCTCACAAAGTCAAAATTGCAGAGGGATCATAAGAACTAGGGTTTGAGTGGATGCAGAGCCAGGATGAACTGCACAGTTGACTGAAAATTAGGGTTTTGGTTTCAGAGGCCATAACTCCAAATTTTTTGGTCATTCTTGTTTCCATTGGTCTCTATATGGTATAGGGAGTATGCATATCAATTTTCATGAAGAAATTCCATGGGGAAGTCATCTGATCAAGAGTTGACTTTTCAGACAAGTCAGTGCAAAATCAGGGCATCTGAGGCCCCCAATGACCCAACCAATGGGTGATCTTCATCATTTTGAGTGTATATGATCTTTATTTGATCATGGAAGAAGTTTGAAGTTCATGGAAATCAAGAATTTAGGGTTTGTGCAAAAGTTGACTTTTTGGGTTTTGTTGACTTTTCAAGAATGCACCATTTTAGGTCAATTTTCAAGCCTTGATTCATGATCCAAGAAGGCTTCAAATGGAAAAACTTTGGTCATGAAAGTTGTAGATCTCATCTTTCCCTTTTCAAAAAGTACAAGAACATGATCTAACTCTTCATGGATCAAAAGTTATGGCCATGCAAAGTTGCCAAAAATCATTGTTTTTCAAGTTATGCACCAAGTGGAAATTTTGCTAAGTCTTGAATCAATGCATGATTGCTGCCTCAAATTCATGTCAAACCAGCATGTGAACATCCTCTAAGTCACAAAATCAGAAATGGACCAAGTTTGCTCATGGTTTGGTTCATGAAACTTGATTTTTTCTCATGGAAATCCATAAAGCTAACCAAGTTGCAAAACACTCATGAGCTTTCAACCAACTTGCTGCATTGAGCCTTGGATCAAGCCAACCTCTCACACTCACCATGCTGCACCAGAACCCAAGTTGTCCTTGCCTAGTATCATGCCATGCCCTATCTTACACAAAAGTGGACTTTGAGCAAAAAGCAACTCACCTATCATAGCAGGCCATGTCACATCAAGAGGCCAATCAGAATTGTTTATTCATTCATTTTGCTAGCCATATCACATAGAAACCAAGGCAAAAACCCACTCACTCATAACTTACACAAAATCCCTTCACATTGCAAAATCCATCGAATCTGCCTCCACAGCCAAGAAACTCCCAAACTTTCTTCATCACTAAACTCACCACACCTCAAAGGCCTCAAACCACCAAGGCTCAAGCCTGAAACAAGCCTGACCTGAGCTTCACCATTCACCATCATCAGAACCAGTTCTCTTCGAATCACACTATCCATCCATCAAACACTTCATTTTCCTTCACCAACAAGTCAAGCATGCCATAAGGAGCCAAAACCACCCCTTACTTTGAGCTGAAACAGCTTGTATGCAAAGTGCATTTTCTGCTACACCAGAAGTGAACCACTCAAAATAGCTTGCTAAAGATCATTCCCAGCTTGCCATTGGTACCAGGGGAGACATTGGAGCTAGCACGCATCAAGAAACTGCTCTGGAAGCTCAAAAACAGGAGTTGTCACCTCAGGTATGATCTTGAAACTTTTCTCCCAAAGCTCTGATTTTATGTTATAAAATGAAAATGTATGCTTCAAGGATCATGGGGATGTGTTTAGAATCAAAAATGGTGTGAAAATGAGCATTTTATGCATCTCTGAAATTTGGCCCGTGAATGCATTTCGTTTCGATTCTCCTTGTTCATGTTAGATAAATGTATTTTGATCTTGGATTGAGGTTTAGTTAGGATAGGGGAGTGTTTCTGGGCGTTTAATTTGTTGAATGGTGGCCTGAATCGTTTTCTAGGGTTTGTGATACGCCGGAGAAGACGACCGGAACCACTGTTCCGGCCGTCTGAGTTTACCCTGCCCTAATTAGGGTTTAGTCCAGTCATTAGTGATTTTTAAACCTGGGCCATTGGATTGCCCTTCCCGCGCGTAGATCAAGGGATCAGATCATTTCATTAACATTAATTTCCACTTAATTAATTTAATTAGGTTTAATAGTTCAATTAGTCAGGTTTGAATTGGGACCACACGATTGCGCGCCAAGTCAACCTTCATATCCCCAGAATCAATCTCATGCGTCCATTCTGTTTACTTTTCTTTTTATTTGATTTTTACTCATATTTATTGCATTTAATTTGTACAATTATTTTAAAATAGTTAAAAAATCATAAAAATTATGAAACTTTTTCTTTAAGGTTTTATTAATTTTTATGACTCAAAAACATTTTTATTTTATTTTTTATCATTAAAAAAGTATTTTTAAATATTTAAAAGATTATTTTTAATTGATTAATGAGAATTAATTAATTAAAAATACTTTTAGGTATTTAAAAATTACAAAACAATTCATGAAATGTTCTAAGACATTTAGAAACATTGTCCAACCTTCAAACCAAATTTCTTTTTTGATCTTGATGCATTTTAAGAATTTTTCATTGAATTAAATCCCATTTTATGCATTATTTTGATCATATGTTTGAAAATTCATTTCTGCCTATTGGTAAAGGTTGAGACATTGATTCTTCTTGCATTGTTTTCCATTTGACATGTATTTTCAAGGATAAAAGGGCCATGATTTGATCTTGCATTTTCTAATTGATTGGCATTTCTTTTGTTACAAACCCTAAAAAACCCTAATAACTTGTAAAATTCATAACTTGAGTTTGGTTGAGAGTTGAGAGCTCCCCTTTGGGCAGTGGTTCATTATAGGCCTAGGGTTTCTTTGGGTACCATTTTCCATTTTTTAGGTTAAGGTTTGCTTCTGTTTTTGGTTTGTGTTTGATGTTTGATCCATGAACCCTAATTTGGGCTTTCATTTGCATCCTTCTTGCATTTCCTTGCATAACATGACTTGTCATTGCATATTGTGCATTCTTGTGATTCACTTGACATCTTAAGACATGTAGAAAGCATCATTGATCATTGCATTGCATATTTGCCATGTCATTTGTCTTGTATGTTCCATAACATTTCATGTTCATTCATGTTCCTTAACTTGCATCATTTGCATCCATGACTTTGTATGAACATCTCATTGTCTTGTCTCATGTTCATAGCACTCCATAGCATCATCATCATCATCAACATGCTTCTGGTTTTTGCTTATCATACCATTTCACCTCATCTTGTATTGCATTGCATTTCTTTCTAACATTTCAGGTGGTAAGTAAACTTGGGAAGTGAATTTGCCTTCACTTCTCATAACTTTTCTTTTCATCTCTCTTGCATCCATTGCTGCATTTTTATGTGTGCTTGAGTTTGAGCTTGTTCATCCTTCTTCCTCCCACTTTCTTTCTTCAAGTGACTTGACTTCTTGAATGAAGCAAGTCACTTTGCTTCTCTTGATCTTGTTCATCTGCTTCCTGGTGGTTCATCTGAAGATTGTTCTTGCAAACCTCACAAACCTTAGGGACAACCAAGCATGATAATGAATTAGGGTTTTGATTAGTCTCCCCATAGTTTTTACCTTTGTGTCTCTCTTTGAGTCTTCTCTCCTCACCTCATAATCAGGGACTAAACCCTCAAGGCTTTAAGACTTTGTGATTAAGATCATGCCTGCATCCTTCTTTTAGGATGGAGTGTATAACTTTAATCCTAAGTCTTGGACCCTTAAGGTGTTGAACTCTCTTAATTAATCCATCTAATAATCATCAAGACATTACACTTGTAACTTGGGCCTTGCATTAGGGTTCTAATTCTTCCTTAATTGGTTAAGAAGGACTAACCCTAAAGTTAATGGACAAGTCCCCCTCAAGTTGTCTTACAAATCATAAAAAACACTTCATCATCATATCAGTAAATAAAATCCACTTAATCAAAGGCTTGTTTTGTCATGGGTTTAATCCCTAATCATGGATTAAGTTGAGGAGCTTTCCTCAGCTTAAACACTCTCATCTATTATCCTTCTATTAGGATGGTGTAATGGGTCTGTTTAATCCTTGATTATGGCTTAACCTCATTACTCAACACTAAACAAAAATCACAAAAACATCTAAATAATCACAAGTAGGTTAATGATCTTAATCCTGCATCAAAGGTGATTAAGTGTGAGAATCTGACTTCACACTTAAGGTATTCTCATTATCCCTAATCAGAGGGAAGATGTGATGAGTTTACTAACCCATTGGTTTAGACTTAAGCTCATTATCTTATGACAAATTTCAAAAAGCAATAAAAGACTGAAAACTCAAAAACAAACAATAATCGTCTCCTTCGGGATTCTTTTCTCATCATCTTCACTCACAACCGAGAACTTGCTTCTTCCGTCTAATGCAAGACAGTCAGCATCTGTGCCAGACAGATCGTACACTTGAGCATAGGCAAGCAAGCAGTTCACAAGTCAATTCACCTTTCAGTCTCTTTGGGTCGAACTACGGTGTTCTGACTTCCTCATTGCACGAGAGGATACGTAGGCATAACTTAACGGTTATCGAACAAAAGTCTCTGTATATTCCCCCTCCTTCCAGCATTATTCTTTAAGCCTCATGATCTTGAGCATCTCACTTTCATTCTTACACTGACACTTTCATGTCACACTTCACTTCTCATACACTGACACCTGTACATTCTTTTCCAGCTTTGATACACAGATTGCACTGACACTACCCCTTTATAACACAAATCTTTAAGCGTGGATCCCGTCGAGTACGGCGGACAATCTGGGTGCTAATACCTTCCCAGGTTGTAACCAACCCCCTTTCTCAGTCTCTCTGGTTCGCAAACCGTCTTATCCATCTCTTTCTAGGTTTATGCAGCATTACCTTTCCTCCGGGATAAAAATGCCTAGCTGGCGACTCTATTCATTCTCCAGTGAGTTCACGGCTGTGTGTTCTCACTGTTCCTCTCGCCGACCGTTCGCGTCTGTACCTTCATCTGATCCTATTTTTCATTTGTCGGGAGCGACATACGGCTGCCGAAAATATCAACGATGGGGACGGCCATTGGATAGAAAAGGTCAACGATGGGGACGGCCATCGGACGAGCATGATGGAGGACGACCATCAAGAAGTGGAGGACGACCACTCAGCAGGGTACGGCTGCTCTCAAGGTTTGTCATGACATAGGACGAATGTCAGATAACCAAAATCAACAATGGGGACGGCCATTGGATAAAGTGATGAAGGACGATCATCAAAGGGTGGAGGACGACCACCTAGCAGGGGACGGCTGCTAAAAATCAACGATGGGGACGGCCATCGGATAAAGTGATGAAGGACGATCATCAAAGGGTGGAGGACGACCACCTAGCAGGGGACGGCTGCTAAAAATCAACGATGGGGACGGCCATCGGATGAGCATGATGGAGGACGACCATCAAGAAGTGGAGGACGACCACTTAGCAGGGTACGGCTGCTCTCAGAGTTATCATAACACAGGACGAGTGTTAGATAAAAGAAAATTTGTTGGCGATCTACTGGGGATATAGTAAACACGGACGAGCGTTCACAACCAAGAAAGGAAAGTATGAGTGTTTGGTATTATGTATAGATTAAAGATGCGGACGAGCATCCTTAAGACTATGATACGGACGAGTATCACGTAGAAACAAACTGACACATGTTCAGGGATGATGATACGGACGAGTATCAACTGGTTAACAAAAGAACACGGACGAGTGTTGCATCTGAAAGAATCCTTCTGGGGAATAGTAGACACAGACGAGTATCTATATTCAAGAAGACATAAGTGTTTGACACGGTGTATGGATTAAAGATGCGGACGAGCATCCCTAAGACTATGATACGGACGAGTATCATGTAGAAACAAACACTAGACGCAATGTTCCGAGATGATGGTACGGACGAGTACCAACTGGTTAACAAAGAACAAGGACTATTGTCGAATTTGTGGGGATATGAGTGATGATGTATACAAGACACGGACGAGTATCTGTATAAGTGTACCAATGGGTGGTGAGTATTGTATTGATGAGTGTTTATTTGCTGGGGAGAGTGACACGGACGAGTGTCAAAAGAGAAAAGTATAATATTAACAAATATATGGGTGATGAAGGTGTAAGCGACTGTGCTGGGGATATGACACGGACGGGTGTCAAGAGAATGTATATATAAGTATATGTGAGTGCAAAGAGGGTGTCTTTGGCTTTCTGCTGGTGTTTTGACACGGACGGGTGTCAGGAAGTATCTGTAATACGGGTGATCTCGTTTGCAAAGGGTGCTCAGGCGACTTTACTGGGGAGAGATGACACGGACGGGTGTCAAAATGAGTATATACTGGTGTTTGTGATTTGTGAGGCAACTGCTTTTGCTGGGATTCTGGTAGGGATTTCTGTACAGTGATGATGAACGGTTATTATTCACAAGTGTTGATTCAAGACATGACTTATGATTATGCTATGCTTTTGATTTTTGCCGTAATGCTCCGTATTAGACAGAATGCTACGCTCTGGGGGATAGTATGATGCAAATGCCATGATTATGCAAAGAGGCACAGATCCAGAATTCGGATCCCGTTGCCGCGAAGATCTCTGGTCGATCTGCTTGAAAAGGACCTCCCAGCTGGGGGTGAGATCATTGGTAGATCTGATGAGGTATCTGCTTGGGGACATATGTCACTGATTGACATATCCTTGTAATATGGGACCCAGCCGGGGTTTGTAGAAGCTTTCTTCACTCTGTTGTGATCTCTTCATGCGTTGCTCTTCTGGATAGAGGCTGGGACTCTGTGGGGAGATGGTTCCCTGACTTCTGTATTCAGCTGAGGATGACATGGCAACTCGGTTGGGGAGAGCAACAAAAGGCAACTCAGCTGGGGATAGAGCATTTCAGATGCTGAGATTGAGTGCATGTCGATTTGGCAACTTTGCTGGGGAAATGGGCACTCTCCAGTGCCACGTGGAAGATAGACCGAGTTGATAATGATTCGCCTGTTTGCCGAGACGTGACTTGCATGCCCCAGGTTGCGTTCTGGATACCTGCAATCCTGCAAAGGTAAGGAAACATACAAAAGGTCCCGAGGTATCCCTTACTGGATTCCGTCATAGGAGTTAAGTACTTTCGAGAATAATCACATTCCCTGTAAGCATGTGTTTTTATTTTTAGAGAAAGGCATCTGTACTTATGCAATTGTATTTTTAGAGATATCAGACAACTCTTTGCAAAACATAAATGTAAAAACGAGACATGACTGAAAATCTGATTTTATTAATTCATGTGCCCTGAATTGGCAAGATACAGTCAAGGAAACATATCTCCTGAAACGAAGAGACTGTTACAAATTGAGAAATAAAGTGTTGGCGATGCTGACGAGGCTTTCAGGGAGCTTCCTCTTCTGCTATGACTCGTATGACAATGACGTTCTTCTCGTCTTGCTTTCTGGAGAGAGTTGATTCTGATTGAATCTCAATCCTTTGGAAGCTTTCCAAGTTGTATATAATACAGACGAATTCAGAATGCAGTTGTTCGCTTATTCCCTTATTTTGCATGGATCGCCCTTTCGGGTTTTCAATCCATCGGGATACCCATTTTTGCCTGAGCTGTCCAATGCGGCTTTTCAACTCAGCAGGTGTACATTTTTTCATTTATTTCCCTTATTTTTGCCCGAGTCTATTATTCTGTTTTTGACTCGCCGGGATGCCCTATTTTTGCCTGGACTTACGTTCTGTTTTTATGTCCAGCGGGTCATTTTATGCGAAGTATTTTTTAACTGCATCTGAATTCACAGGGGACGGGAAATCTTCACCATCCATGGTGCTGAGCATCAGTGCTCCACCAGAGAAAACTTTCTTTACAACGAATGGTCCTTCATAATTTGGAGTCCATTTGCCCCTGTGGTCTGTATGAGGAGGGAGGATTCTTTTCAACACAAGATCCCCTACTTGGTACTCTCGATGCCTGACTTTCTGATCGAAGGCCTTCTTTATTCTCTTCTGATATAACTGTCCATGACAGATTGCAGCCAATCTCCTCTCTTCGATCAGACTCAGTTGTTCGTATCGGGCCCGAACCCATTCTGCTTTGTTCAGCTTAACATCCATCAATACCCGCAGAGAGGGTAGTTCAACTTCAACCGGTAGGACTGCTTCCATACCATACACAAGTTGATACGGTGTTGCCCCAGTGGATGTCCTGATTGACGTGCGGTACCCATGCAAGGCGAACGGTAGCATTTCATGCCAGTCTTTGTAGGTGACTACCATCTTCTGCACAATCTTCTTAATATTCTTATTTGCTGCCTCAACAGCGCCATTCATCTTCGGCCTGTAAGGAGAAGAATTGTGATGTTGGATCTTGAAGTCCCGGCATAGCTCTGCCATCATTTTGTTGTTTAAGTTGGAACCATTATCAGTAATGATTCGCTCGGGCACTCCATATCGACAGATGATATCTCTCTTTAGGAATCGGGCTACCACTTGCCTTGTAACATTTGCATATGAGGCTGCTTCAACCCACTTGGTGAAATAATCAATGGCGACCAAGATGAATCTGTGGCCATTTGAAGCAGTCGGCTCAATCTTGCCAATCATATCAATGCCCCACATAGCAAAGGGCCATGGTGAAGACATGATGTTCAAAGGATTGGGAGGCACATGCACCTTGTCTGCGTAGATCTGGCATT
This sequence comes from Lathyrus aphaca, assembly GCA_963966055.1. NCBI lineage: Eukaryota > Viridiplantae > Streptophyta > Magnoliopsida > Fabales > Fabaceae > Lathyrus > Lathyrus aphaca. Next base: position 214,443,495 of record OZ014521.1, read on the forward strand.
TGTGGCATTTTCTGGCGTAAGCACAACAGTCTGCATCCATTGTGATCCAGTAATAGCCTGATCTTAGTAACTTCTTAGCCATGGCATGCCCTCCGGCATGGGTACCAAAAGACCCTTCATGCACTTCATGCATCAATACATCTGCTTCCGTCTTGTCAACACATCTGAGGAGTACCATATCAAAGTTTCTTTTGTATAAAGACCCATCCGTGTTCAGAAAGAAACTTCCAGCAAGCCTTCTTAAAGTCTTCTTATCATTGGAAGATGCCCCAGGTGGGTATGTCTGATCCTCCAAGAAGCACTTAATGTCATGAAACCAAGGCTTATCATCTTTTACAACATCCGCTGCAAATACATATGCTGGTCTATCGAGTCTAGACACTGAAATCTGAGGTATAAAGTTAGCCGCTTGAACTTTGATCATGGATGAAACGGTAGCAAGAGCATCTGCAAACTGATTCTCGTCCCGAGGGATATACTCAAGCTTGACTGTTGTGAAGAAAGTCAATAACCTCCTTGTATAATCCCTGTAAGGTATCAGATGATCTTGGTGGGTGTACCATTTCCCGTTGGTTTGATTGACTACCAAAGCTGAATCTCCGAATACGGTCAATGTCTTGATCCTGAGGTCAATGGCTTCCTCAAGGCCCATAATGCAAGCTTCGTATTCAGCTTCGTTGTTAGTGCAGTTGAAAGTGAGTTTTGCCGAGAAAGGCATGTGAACTCCTTTTGGTGTAATGAGTACTGCACCAACACCACGGCCATTCATGTTAACAGCCCCATCAAACATCATAGTCCATTCTTCCTCCGGGTCAGGCCCTTCGGTGTGAATAGGCTCCTCGTGATCTTTTGCTTTAATGAACATGATGTCCTCATCAGGGAAGTCAAACCTCATAGGCTGGTAGTCATCAATGGGTTGCTCAGCAAGATATTCAGATAGTACACTGCCCTTGATGGCTTTCTGAGAGGTGTACCGTATGTCGTATTCTGTGAGAATCATCTGCCATCTTGCAACCCGTCCGGTAAGGGCTGGCTTCTCGAAAATGTACTTAACTGGATCCATTTTTGAGATTAATAAGGTAGTGTGGGTCAACATATACTGTCTCAGTCGGCGAGCAGCCCACGCTAAAGCACAGCAAGTTTTCTCGAGCAGCGAATAACGTTGTTCACAGTCGGTAAACTTTTTGCTTAGGTAGTATATTGCATACTCTTTTCGACCAGACTCGTCATGCTGGCCCAGCACACACCCCATTGACTCTTCTAGCACTGTCAAGTACATAATCAGAGGTCTTCCTTCTACTGGAGGCATGAGGATTGGAGGTTCTTGTAAGTACTCTTTGATCTTGTCAAAAGCCTTCTGGCAATCTTCATTCCACCTGACCGTTTGTTCTTTTCTTAACAACTTAAACAAGGGTTCGCAGGTTGCTGTGAGGTGAGATATGAACCGTGAGATATAGTTCAATCGACCTAAGAACCCTCGAACTTCTTTCTCAGTTTTCGGTGCAGGCATCTCTTGGATGGCTTTGACTTTATCAGGGTCCACTTCAATCCCTTTCTCGCTTACAATAAAGCCCAGCAGCTTACCGGACCGCACCCCGAATGTGCATTTGTTGGGGTTCAGCTTTAGTTGGTACTTCCTCAGTCGCTTGAACAACTTCAGCAGATTCACCAGGTGATCTTCCTCTGTAAGGGACTTGGCAATCATGTCATCCACATAACACTCTATTTCCTTATGGATCATATCGTGGAATAATGTCACCATAGCCCGTTGATATGTTGCACCAGCATTCTTTAGTCCGAATGGCATCACTTTGTAACAGAACGTGCCCCAAGGTGTAATGAATGTTGTCTTCTCCATGTCTTCAGGTGCCATCTTGATCTGGTTGTATCCTGAAAATCCGTCCATGAAGGAGAATACCGAGAACTGAGCCGTGTTATCCACCAATACATCAATGTGAGGTAATGGGAAGTCATCTTTCGGGCTGGCTCTGTTCAGATCCCGGTAGTCAACACACATTCTTACTTTGCCGTCCTTCTTAGGCACAGGTACTATGTTAGCAACCCACGGCGGATAGCTAGTCACAGCAAGGAACCCGGCGTCCCACTGCTTTTGTACCTCTTCTTTGATTTTCATAGCCATGTCTGGGCGAGTTCGGCGCAGCTTCTATTTAACTGGTGGGCATTCTTCCCTCAAAGGCAGCTTGTGCACGACTATATCGGTGTCCAATCCTGGCATATCTTGATACGACCAAGCAAACACATCAACATACTCTTGAAGCAGATCTATCAGTTGTCTCTTCACTGAGTCTTGCAGGCAGGCCCCGATTCTAACTTCTTTCACGTCTTCATCTGTACCAAGATTGATCACTTCAATCTCCTCCTGGTGAGGAGTAATGACCTTCTCCTCCTGTCTTAACAACCTGGCTAGCTCTTCAGGAAGCTCATATTCTTCATCAACCCCTTCATCAGCTTGATTGATTGGATTGTCAAAGTCATACGATGTCATAGCCGTGCTGTTGTCGGTGCTGTCAGGAAGGCACTCTCTGCAAGGGTTAAGTTGGTTCATTTTAGTGATTGATTTTAATCTTGCTTTAGAAAAAAGTGAAATGAAGTTATCATTTTGAAAACACCGCCATTTATTTTTTGTATAAAAAGAGAAATGGAAAAACAGTGAGCAGAAAAGAAAAAGACTTGTTTGCAAAAAGATGTCTGATATTTCGTTAATTTAATCTTGTTTGCACAAAAGTACAGATGGCCCTGATTACAAAATGAGTCTTGTCATCTTGGGCAAGATGCAAGACTTTGATGCATGCTATAAAATACAGGAAATAATAATTACTCTGCATGAGTAACTCTTATAATTTCCTGGGAAGACCAGTTCGAGGCATTGCTCCCCGGGATCTTTGGACGAATCCAATTCTCCAGATTGCGCTCCTCTTCCAGCTCGTCTTCCAGGCAGTTGATAGCATCGGGGGTGAGCATCCCCCCACTGACAAAACCAGGCTCTTCAGCAGCCTTTGCTTGAGTTGGTCTGTAACCCAACCCAAACTTGTCTTCTTTTTTCTCCACCGATAGCAGTTTGCCCCAGCCTTGGGCAGTTCCTTCCTCAACAACCTTCCGGGCTTGTTGGTATGATGACATTGGAGTACCAGATACAGCAGATGCCTCATTCACATTCAAAGCTTCAAACCCCTGGCTCATTGTCTCGTGGATCTCTCCATCCATCTCAATGTATTTATAGGTTGCCAGGTGGCTGACAAAAATGTCCTCCTCTCCACAGATTGTGACAACTTGGCCTTCCCACTCAAATTTTAACTTTTGGTGAAGGGTAGACGTTATTGCGCCGGCGGCGTGAATCCAGGGTCTACCCAACAAACAGCTGTAGGCGGGCTGAATGTCCATCACATAAAAGATAGTTTTAAAGGTCTGTGGGCCAATTGTCACGGGCAGCTCAATCTCTCCCAGCACCGATCTCTTAGAACCATCAAAGGCTCTTACTACCAGGTTGCTGGGTCTCAATGCCAAACCATCGTATTCCAACTTCACCAGAGCCTTCTTCGGTAAGACATTCAGGGACGACCCTGTGTCTACCAGCACATGAGAAAGGACAGCTCCTTTGCATTCCATGGTTATGTGCAAGGCTTTGTTGTGATTGCGGCCATCCGCTGTCAAGTCAGAATTGGTAAACCCTAGCCCATTGCTAGCAGTAACATTTCCAACCACGGTTTCCAATTGGTTGACAGTAATCTCTTCAGGCACGTAAGCTGTGTGCAAGACTTTAAGTAGTGCATTCCGATGGGCTTCGGAGCACATAAGCAGGGAGAGGATGGAGATTTTGGATGGCGTCTGGTGAAGTTGATCCACAATTTTGTAATCACTCTTTTTGATGATTCGCATAAACTCATCAACTTCTTGATCGAACGGAGTCTTCAAGGCTTCTTTAACAGCTTGATCTTCCTGCACCGGGCTCTTCCCTTTTGCCTTGGCAGCAGCTTCTGCTTCGGCTGTAGGTCTTTGAATTGGTGGAGCGAAGAGACGTCCGCTTCGGGTGAAGCCTCCGCCTCCCCCCACAGTATCTACTTGAGGTGCAGGTGTTGATGTTTCAAGAGTGATTCTTTTTCCTTCGCAGTACACGTCAGAGCCATAGTGCCAGGGGATGGCCCTATTGCTTTCATATGGTACCGGTCCAGGCACCGTGACAGTGACTGGACTGATTGCTGCTGCTGAAGGGACTGTAATTGTTTGTGGATCATAAAAGATTGTAACTGGTGCTCTGGCGGGAGCAGCACCTTCTGAATGGTAGGCGGAATTATTTTCAGGATCGTAGAATATGGTAACAGTAGAGACATCTTCATGATTGATTGCTGGTGTTGTAGGGGGTATTGTTGGAAGGACTGATGTTGTTGTTGATGGAGATTCGAAATGGAATGAAGCTGAAGTTGTAGCAGGAGAAACTGTTGAAAACCGATCATTTGGAAGGACAGGTGAAGCACTTGTTGATGTTGCTGGTGAGTTGTTGGGAACGATAGTTGCTGCGGTTGTAGGAGGTTCTGAAACCGTTGCTGATGAAGTTGTCGGATTTGTCGGAAATGACGTAGTGATCTGGAGCAGGCCACTCTGAATAAGGCTGTCAATGCCATTCCTCAGATCCTCACACCCATTCCATGAAATATTGCAGTAGGGGCACCCTAGCTCACACCCCGGAAATATTTGGTTTTCACGGAGTTGAGCTTTGATTTCCACCAATGGTGTCCTGATCTGATCCACACTAGTTATTAAATAAGACGGTTGGTCTTCTTCAATAGCATTAATTCGGGGGCCACCATGGTTTGGCATTGGGTTTTTATTGACATTGGGCGGCGGTGCAAAATTCAGAGCCTTGGAGTCTACCAAGTCTTGTACCTTCATATGCAGAGCCCTGCATTTTTCTGTACTGTGTCCAGGTGCGTTTGAGTGAAAAGCACACCTAGCATTGGAGTCATAGTTTCTTAGTAGACTGTTGGGATCTGGAGGTGCCAACGTTCTTAGCTCAACTAGGTTGAGTTTCAGAAGTTGTGGCAGCAAGGCAGCATACGGCATTGGGATCGGGTCGATCACTCTGTTAGCTTGGGATGGCCTCTGTTGGAATGGCCTCTGTTGATTGTTGTTGTTGGTGTTGTTGAAGTTCCTTGGAGGATACTGATTCTGATGATACTGAGGTTGTTGTTGGAAGTTTTGTTGAGGAGGTTGATAGACTGGCTGAGGATGAGCTGGAGCAGGGATAGTGACGGCTGCTATTGACCTTTGAACATATTGAGGCCTACCCCTATTGGTGTGAATGGCATTGGTCTCGCCAGCTCTTCTCGGGCCTGCAAAAGGCTTTCTTGTACTACTGGACGAGCTTGCACCGTTATCAGAGATCTTACCCATTTTTAACAGGCTTTCAATTCTCTCCCCAGCTATAACAACATCTGCGAAGCTAGTGGAAGAGAAAGCAGCCAACCTGTCAATATACGTTCCCTGGAGAGTGTTCATAAACATGTCTGCCATTTCTCTCTCAGACATTGGTGGTTGAACGGCAGCAGCCAATTGCCTCCATCTCTGGGCATATTCTCGGAAACTTTCCCTCGAAGACTGTGACATTCCCATCAGGAGAGTCCTGTTGGGTGCCATGTCTAGATTATACTGATACTGTCTGATGAAGGCCTCTGCCAGGTCCTTCCAGCATCTTACAGTTGCCCTTGTCAAATGGGAATACCATTCCCTTGATGCTCCAGTCAAGCTGTCTTCGAAGTAAAACATCCAGAGTTTCTCATCCATTGTATAGGCCTTCAGCCTTCCCAGAAATGATTGCAAATGAGTCCGAGGGCATGAAGTCCCATTATACTTTTCGAAGCAAGGAGGCTTGAACTTATGGGGGATCCTGACCCCGTCTACCAATCCCATGTCCATGACGTCGAACCCCAAAGAGTTTTGAGACTCCAGTGATCTCAACTTCTCAGCTATTTCTTCCAATCGTCTATCATATGTTTCCTCTCCAGCACCCATTACTGTAAATTGGTCCTCCTGAGGATCTTCTTGAAGTACTCTCCCTGCTGTGGCAGTCCCTTGTATATTGACTGGGATGTTGGCTTCTGGATGGAGATGGGGTCCAAAAACCGGGGGATTGACATGAGGTTGGACCCTCTCGTTGTTACTTGTGCCAGCAGTCCCCACATGGGGCTCCTCTTGATTCCTTCCTTCTACCAAAGCTCTGAGCCTCTCCTGGCTTTGAGCTAAGTTGTTCATCACTTCCATGAATTGTGTTATCTGGGTTCTCATCTCCAACCTTTCGTTGGCCATCTGGTTTCTGACCTCCGTAAGGTCCTGCTGCATCTGATCCATCTGGATTCCCGGAAGGTTGTTTCTAGTTGGGTACCTGTGTGGCCTGTTGAGAGGAAATACCCGACGGCGAGCAATAATTCCTGAGATTCACAACAGAGGTTAGCAACAACAAAACAAAAACCTACAAAACAAAAAGAGGGTTAGCATGCAATGCAGTTATGCTTATTTGTTCTCAAGGTATCCGGTTTGGCCTTCAGTTTTGACCCTTCCAGACCCTTGAAGATGATGCTGTTGAAGTTGCTTTTGAAGTGAACCCAGATAGAAACCAACACAAATATATTACAAAGGGTGAAATAATACAACTTGTTCATTTTACAACACAAGCCCTCAAAGGGGTCAAAATACATCACAAAAAAGCAAAAGTACATGGAATAGGGATAACAACAAGCAAATGATCAAACTCCAAGGCCAAACTCATCCTCACGAACTTCCTTAAGAAGTGCTTCGGTCACAGGATCAGCCGGATGCTCCGTGAGACCTCTGATGAGAAGGTTTCTTGTTGCAACAGCTGCAGTCAACCTCTTGTTCTGACTTTGGTCCTTAGACCTCTTCACTCCAGCTCTGATTTCTAGCTCTGATATTTCCTTTTGGGCTGCTGCCAGGGCCCTTTCCATCTGCTCCATCTTGTCCTGGACTCTCTTGTCTTCTAGAGTACGGGCCTCAGTGATCCGGACCCACCTGGCCTGACTCTCTTTCAGGTACAAGTCTGTTCTTGCTCTCTGGAGCTGGGCTTCTTTACAAGCATTCTTCAGAATCTGTTCACCAGCCCTAGACTTGTTGATATAATCTCCAGACTTCTCAATCTTGGTCAAGTGTTCCACTCTTAACTTCTCCAATCTCTCAATCTCCCTCACACCTTCACTCCTTTCCCGGAGGGTCTTCTGCAAGGCCTGGGTTAACTTCTCATTTCTTTCCTTCAAGCTTTCAAACTCCTCCAGACTGATAGTGGCTGGGGGTGGTGCTGAAGATGACTCAGGCATGTCTTCTATGGTGAAGGGCATTCCAGAGAATTGAGCCCTGGCATGGGACCACTTATAATATTGGACTGATGCCACATTATTGCACTTCCCCAGAATGGTGATCCCCTTGGTTTGAACATGATCCCAGGCCCAGGCAGCCTGCCTAACCATTACCAGACTAATCTTGTTCTCACAGTAGAGGGTCTCAACCAAGTCTTGCTCCCTGGGAGTATGGACCAGTGCATAGCCTAATTGCCTCCTGAACAGCAGAGGGTTGTAATTGATACTTCCCTTGACCCCTATTAAAGGCACATTGGGAAAGTGCCCACAGCTTGTGATGATATCTCTGCCCTTGGTGCTCTGAGTACACCATCTGATGTCTGCTGAAGTGAGAGTAGTGAGCCTTTTAGCCCAGTTGCTTTGCTGATGAGGATTTAGGAATGCATCTGTCCTGGGTAGATGCTTAAGAAGCCAAGCATGGAATAATGGAGCACAACACCTCACTAGCCTTCCCCTCTGCTTTTCATTCTTCTGATGTACTGAGTAATAGAGATCTCCTAGCAAAGTTGGCACGGGGTTCTTCAGGATGAACAAATGGATTGCATTCTTGCTGATGAATCGAGGCTCATCTGCAAACAACACAATTCCATATACACTTAAGGCCAACAGAGCACAAACAGCTCTCCATTCCCCCTGGGAAGCCTTCAGACTAGCTTGAGAAATCAGGAAGTCAAGATGAAAACCAGGGATCCCAGCTTTAGAGGTCATATGCTGCTCAATCAAAGCAGGTTCCAGGTGCAAAGCTTTTGCTATCCCTCCATTGCTGGGAAAGACCATTTCAGGGTTGAAAGGGATTTCCCTCTTGGTAGGCAAACCAATCAAAGATGAGTATTCTTCTAAAAGAGGCCCCAACTGAAAGTCTTGAAAGGTGAAACATCTTAGTGGGGGGTCATAAAACTGAATACAGGTATGGATCAGACTTCTCTGAGATGAGTCCAGATCCATGACCAAGTCAAGTATATCTCCATAACTCTCCCTGAACAAGGGTATGTGATCTGGAGTGATCATGGTTTGGATCCTCCTGATGTCTGATAAGTCTGGTTGGAAGAAATGATAGGTGATATTGCTTTTCTTTGGAGCCATGATGCTGAGGACTGAGCAGGATAAGTGCTGATGAAGATGCTGAGGAGTGGGCCACTGGCTGGCTAATGCAAGTAACTGAAGTATAGGGCTGACAGGCTGAAGCAAGTGCTGGTGAAGACAGGTCAGTATAGCAGATGGGGTCAAAACCAAAACCAGATGAAAATGGATACCCTGAAACACAAATAAGCAAATGTTAATATGATGCAATGGGTATGTATGCAAATGAAATGCAAGGGTTTGTGACTGAGCTGGATCTGATCAAAATGCCCTGACATAAGTCCATGTGTGTCCAAGAATTCCAGATGGAGGTCTATAAATCCAGTAACCAGGGTGGGGGACTCAAATAAAGAGCCACAAGTCCAAGGTTTTAGAATCACAAGAACTGTCCAACATGGAGCATTCTTAACAAAGTCAAAGTAACAGGGTATTCTGAGGTCAAGGTACCTGCAAACCTGTAAACAGCCCAACCCCCTCACAGGTGATGATCTAGAACAAGGATCCTCAGACTTGGATCAGTTATGAGAAGTGTAAACACTTCTAACCCGGAGGTACAGTGTTTACAATAACCATAACAATTCCTCCTCTAATTCACCTCAGTTTCTGAAGGTCAGTACTAAAAGGTCATCCAGACTTAGCAGGCTTCCCAGATAGCCCTAGCATTGCAGGAAATCTGCAACACAGAGTTCTCAAGAAGAAACCCATATCTGAACCGTGTTTCATATTCCCGCACCAGACCGAAATGGAATGGGAAAGAATATGATTCACTCTAGCCTAGGTGTCACTCAGGTCCCAGGTATAGGACCTTAACTCTCAATGAAACACCCACCCACCAAAGCAAACAACAGATCCAGCCAGCAACAATGACAGTATGATATATAAATGCAGTAAAGAAAGCAGTAAAGTAACTGTACGTAAAGCAGTAAACAAAAATAAATATAAACACAAACAAGCACATAACACCCCGGTAAACACAAATCAAACAAGCGCTAGGAGGAACCCACAAAAAGAACCAGAAGCCCTGGTTGCAGTATAAGGGTCCCCAGCAGAGTCGCCAAGCTGTCGCTCCCAAAGATTTGCAACCCGGTACAAGCACGAACGGTCGGCGAAGGGAACAGTGAGAACACACAGCCGTGAACTCACTGGAGATGAATAGAGTCGCCAGCTAGGCATTTTTATCCCGAAGGAAAGGCAATGCTGCATAGACCTAGAAAGAGATGGATAAGACGGTTGCGAACCAGAGAGACTGAGAAAGGGGGTTGGTTACAACCTGGGAAGGTATTAGCACCCATATTGTCCGCCGTACTCGACGGGATCCACGCTTGAAAGATTCGTGTTTTAAAGGGGTAGTGTTAGTGCAATCTGTGTATAAAATAGCTGGAAAAGGATGTACAGGTGTCAGTGTAAGAGAAGTGCAAAGTGTAGTATATACAGTGTCAGTGTAAGAACAGGAATGAAATGCTCAAGATCATGAGGCTAAAGAATGATACTGAAAGAGGGGGGAATATACAGAGACTTTTGTTCGATAACTGTTAAGTTATGCCTACGTATCCTCTCGTGCAATGAGGAAGTCAGAACACCGTAGTTCGACCCAAAGAGACTGAAAGAATGAATTGACTGATGAACTGCTTGCTTGTCTATGCTCAAGTGTATGACCTGTCTGGCTCAGGTGCAAACTGTCTTGCATTAGACGGAAGAAGCGAGTTCTCGTTTGTGAGTGAAGGTGATAAGAAAAGAATCCCGAAGGAGACGATTATTGTTTGTTTTTGAGTTTTCAGTCTTTTATTGTTTTTGGATTTTGTCATAAGTTAATGAGCTTAAGCCTAAACCAATGGGTTAGTAAACTCATCACATCTTCCCTCTGATTAGGGGTAATGAGAATACCTTAAGTGTGAAGTCAGATTCTCACACTTAATCACCTTTGATGTAGGATTAAGATCATTAACCTACTTGTGATTATTTAGATGTTTTTGTTGTTTTTGTTTAGTGTTAAGTAATGAGGTTAAGCCATAATCAAGGATTAAACAGACTCATTACACCATCCTAAGAGAAGGATAATAGATGAGAATGTTTAAGCTGAGGAAAGCTCCTCAACTTAATCCATGATTAGGGATTAAATTCATGACAAAACAAACCTTTATTAGATGGATTTTACTTAATGGTATGATGATGAAGTGATTTTTATGGTTTGTAAGACAACTTGAGGGGGACTTGTCCATTAACACTAGGGTTAGTCCTTCTTAACCACTTAAGGAAGAATTAGAACCCTAATGCAAGGCCCAAGTTACAAGTGTGATGTCTTGATGATTATTATGTGGATTGATTAAGAGATTTAAACACCTTAAGGGTTCAAGACTTAGGATTAAAGTTATACACTCCATCCTAAGAGAAGGATGCAGGCATAAGCTTAATCACAAAGTCTTGAAGCCTTTAGGGTTTAGTCCCTGATTATGAGATGAGAAGAGAAGACTCAAAGAGAGACATAAAAGGTAAAACTATGGGGGGACTAATCAAAACCCTAATTCATTGTCATGCTTGGATGATCCTAAAGTTTGTGAGGTTTTCAAGAGCAATCTTCAGAAGAACCACCAGGAAGCAGATGAACAGGATCAAGAGAAGCAAAGTGACTTGCTTCATTCAAGAAGTCAAGTCACTTGAAGAAAGAAAGTGAGAAGGAGAAGAATGAGCAAGCTCAAACTCAAACACATATAAGAATGCAGCAATGGATGCAAGAGGAATGAAAAGAAAAGTTATGAGAAGTGAAGGCAAATTCACTTCCCAAGTTTACTTACCACCTGAAATGTTAGAAAGAAATGCAAAACAATGCAAGATGAGATGAAATGGCATGATGCTAAGCAAGACCAGAAGCATATTGATGATGATTATGATGTTATGAGGTGCTGCAAACATGAGGCAAGGCATGGAGATGTTCATACAAGATCATGAATGCAAATGATGCAAGCTAAGGAGCATGAACAAGCATGAAAAGTTATGAATCATACAAGACAAATGACATGGCAAATATGTAATGCAATGATCAAACATGCTTCCTATATGTCCTAAGATGTCAAATGAATCACAAAAATGCACAAAATGCAAAGACAAGTCATGTTATGCAAGGAAATGCAAGAAGGATGCAAATGGAAGCCCAAATTAGGGTTCATGGATCAAACATCAAACAAAAACCCAAAACAGAAGCAAACCCTAAGATAAAAAATGGAAAATGCTACCCAAAGAAACCCTAAACCTATACTAAACCACTGCCCAAAGGGGAACTCTCAACTCTCAACCAAACTCAAGATATGATTTTTACAAGTTATTAGGGTTTTTTAAGGTTCTTAACAAAAGAAATGCCAAACAAATAGAAAATGCAAGATCAAATCATGGCCATTTTACCCTAGAAACTACATGCCAAACACAAAACAATGCAAGAAGAATCAATGTCTCAACCTTCTCCAATAGGCAGAAATGAATTTTTGAATTTAGGATCAAATTAAAGCATGAAAAATGATTTAATTCAATGAAAAATTCTTAAAATGCATCAAGATCAAAAAGAAATTTGGTTTGAAGGTTGGACAATGTTTCTAAATGTCTTAGAACATTTCATGAATTTTTTTGTAATTTTTAAATACCTAAAAGTATTTTTAATTAATTAATTTCCATTAATCAATTAAAAATAATCTTTTAAATATTTAAAAATATTTTTTAATGATGAAAAATAAAATAAAAATATTTTTGGGTCATAAAAATTATTAAAACTCAGAGGAAAAAGTTTCACAATTTTTATGTATTTTTTGCTATTTTAAATAAATTGTGCAAGTTAATTGAAATAAAATGAATTAAAAATCAAATAAAATAAAAGTAATCAGGATGGATGGCCAGGATTGATTCTGAGTTTGAAAGTGTTGACTGGCGCGTGAATGGAGGGTGTGGATTGCACCTGACTTAATTAATTTAATTACGAATTAATTAAAGCTAATGAGAGAGATTAGGGCAAATGAAATGATCTGGGCCATCCAAAAGAGAGGGAAGTCAACAGGTCAACGCACATCCATGGCTCAAATTCAAACTGGAGTTAATGACCTGAGATTAGGGTTTAATGACTCAGGTGGCCGGAGAAGACTTCCGGTCGTCTTCTCCGGCCAGCACCTCACCGGGAAACTCACCAACTCCCTCAAAACGTAACAAAAACAAAATCTACGAATTGGGAAATGATCTCCAACCTCTCACGAATCAAACCCCTCTCTCAAAACAAATTTATTCTTCCTAAACAAGCTGAATCGAAGAGAACAAGTTCTAGGGCACGCAAGCTTCAGAGACAAATTAAATACTCAAAACAAAACCATTTCAAAAACTAAGAACATCAGGATGATCAGTGAATCACATAGAACAAGTTTGTAACAAGAAAAATGATTTCTGGAAAAATAATTTTCGAGCTACCTGAGATTTGGAGCTTTCAACTTGAGGACTTTCTGGCCACTTCCTTCAGTGCAAGCTACTCCACTTGGTCCCCAGAAGATGTTTGAATGCTCAAAGAGAGTTTAAGCTGGCTGGATAGTGAGATTCGAAAGCTTCTGCTCAAGCTTGGTCAGAAATGGCAATGGTGAAATAGAGAGCTTCAGGCCATTGTGAATGGTTGTTTGTGATCCTGAGGATGAATGGAGAAGGTCTGGAGTGTTTGTTGGTGTGTTTGTGAGCTGTGGTGAGAGTTTTGAATGAAACTGCAAAATGAAGTGAGAAATGGCAGTGAGATGTTCAGGCTGTTTCAGGCTTGTGTTCTTGGTGCTGGGTGGTCTATGGAGCAAGGTGAGTTGAATAGTGAAGAGGGTTTGAATGTTTGCAAGCTGTGTAAGCAGATTCGAAGCAACTTGCAATTGGGAGTGTTTTTGTGAATGTGTGAATGTGTGAGCCTCAGCCTTGCTTGAAGTGTGTTATGGCCAGCATTTGATCCACATAAACAAAGCCTATTGGTCAGTTGATGTGACTTGGCCTGCTGTGATAGGTGTGGCTACTTTTGCCAAAATGTCAACTTCTTGTAAGAGAGGCATGGGTCATGTTTCAGCCAAGTACAAGAGGTGTGGGCTGCGCAGCAAGGTGAGGGAGAAAGGCTAGGAGTGGTCAGCAGGCTAGGCAGCAAGTGGATGGAAGTGATCATGAGTTTTTGCAACTTGGCTTCCTTTGGTTCTCATGGAAAGATTTTGCTCCAAAGGCCATACAAACATGTGATTCTTTTGGTTCAAATCTGATTTTGGGACTTAGAGAATGTTTATGTGCTGGTTTGAAATGAATTAGAGGCTGCAATTTGACTTAGCACATGATTTTGCAATTTTCACACTTGGTGCATATCTTGAAAATAAGTGATTTTTGCCAACTTTGCATTGCCATAACTTTTGATCCAAGAAGAGTTTGATCATGTTCTTGTACTTTTTGAAAAGGGAAAGATGAGATCTACAACTTTCATGACCAAAGTTTTTCCATTTGAAGCATTTTTGGATCATGAATCATGGCTTGAAAAATGACCTAAAATGATGCATTCTTGAAAAGTCAACTATGCCCAAAAAGTCAACATTTGCAAAAACCCTAAATTCTTGATTTTTATGAACTTCAACCTTCTTCCATGATCAAATAAAGATCATATACACTCAAAATGATGAAGATCACCCATTGGTTGGGTCATTGGGGGCCTCAGATGCCCTGATTTTGCACTGACTTGTCTGAAAAGTCAACTCTTGATCAGATGACTTCCCCATGGAATTTCTTCATGAAAATTGATATGCATACTCCCTATACCATATAGAGATCAATGGAAACAAGAATGACCAAAAACTTTGGAGTCATGGCCTCTGAAACCAAAACCCTAATTTTCAGTCAACTGTGCAGTCTAAACTGGCTCTGCATCACCTCAAACCCTAGTTCTTGTGATTCCTCTGCAATTTTGACTTTGAGGAGATGAAATATGATATAAGAACACACATGGACCCCTCTGAGTTGATTAGTGGCCTTTGGAATGGCTCAAGATGCTTTGGGATTGCTCAGATCACAAACCCTAGGTGCAGATGCCCTAGAAACTATGCAGTGAATCAAAAAAATGAGATGTGAGATGATATGATTGTGTTTATGCATATGAGATGATCACAAGCCATGGTGTGAATGGGTGAGGGCAAATTTGGGGTGTTTACAAAAGCTTCAGGGAATATGCCCAGAGGTGGAGACAGCTTGCTGCTGCTGTCCAGCCACCCATGTCGGAAAGAGAAATGGCCGACATGTTTATGAACACTCTGCAAGGGACATATATTGATAGGCTAGCTGCCTTTTCTTCCACCAGCTTCGCTGACATAGTCATAGTTGGAGAAAGAATTGAGAGCCTTCTGAAGATGGGTAAGATTTCTGATAATGGTGCAAGTTCGTCAAGTAATCCCAGGAAGCCTTTTGTGGGACCTAGAAGAACCGGTGAGACAAATTCCATTCATGCCAACAGGGGCAGACCTCAGTATGTTCATAGGTCAGTGGCAGCTGTCACTATTCCAGCTCCGATTCCTCAGCAACCAACATATCAACCACAACAACCGCATTACCAACAGCAAGTTCAGTATCCTCCACAGAGGACCTACAACAACAATAACAGCAATCAACAACAAAGACCTTTTCAGCAAAGACCATCACAGGCAAATAGGGTGATTGATCCAATCCCTATGCCTTATGCCGCTTTGTTGCCACAACTCCTGAAACTCAACCTGGTTGAACTAAGGACATTGGCACCACCAGATCCCTCCAATCTCCCGAGAAATTATGATGTCAACGCCAGATGTGTTTTCCATTCCAATGCACCTGGCCACAATACGGAGAAGTGCAGGGCTTTACAAATGAAGGTACAAAACCTGGTGGATTCTAAAGCCCTCAACTTTGCACCCCCTCCAAGTGTCACCATGAATCCCATGCCCAATCATGGAGGACCAAGAATTAATGCCATTGAGGAAGACAAGCCATCTTTCTTAATCACCAGTGTTGGACAGATTCGGACACCTCTGGTCGAAATTAAAGCTCAGCTTCTAGAGTGCCAGATGTTCCCCGGGTGTGAGCTCGGTTGTGGCTATTGCAACATTTCGGTCAACGGGTGTGATAATTTGAGAAGCGGCATAGATGGTCTTATCAAAAGTGGTATACTTCAGATCACAACAACGGCGCCTACAAATCCAGCAATTCCTTTGACAACAATTCCTGACTCTTCTACAACTGCAACAACAATCATTCCGACCAATTCATTAATATCATCAACAATGGCTTCATCTATCACCTCAACAAATCAGATGTCAACAACCATTTCTTCTACAACATCAACATCCATTTATTCAGCAGAATCTTCTACAACGCCAACATAAATTAATGAAGATATCTCAGCAGTTACCATTTACTATGATCCATCAGATGCTCCTCCAAACAACAACTTCCAACAACAAACAGTGGCACCTCCTGCCAGATCACCAGTCACCATTTACTACGATCCGCACACCATTGCAGTACCTTCCTCTGCAGCAGTCAGTCCAGTTACCATCACGGTGCCTGGACCAGTTCCATATGAAAGCAGTAATGCCATACCTTGGCATTATGGCTCTGACTTCTACTGCAATGGGGAGAAAATCACCTTGGACTCTTCAACTTCTTCTCCACAGATTGATAATGTTGGGGGAGGCGGAGGCTTCACCAGAAGCGGACGCCTTTTTGCCTCATAATTGCAAAGACCTAATGCTGAAGCAAAAGCTGCTGCCAAAGCAAAGGGGAAGAGTGTGATATCTGAAGAACCAGTCATCAAAGAAACTCAGAAGACATCTTTTGAGCAAGATGTAGACGAGTTTATGAGAATTATAAAGAGAAGTGATTACAAGGTGGTGGATCAGCTTCACCAAACTCCCTCAAAGATCTCCATATTATCCCTGTTGATGTGTTCTGAAGCTCACAGGAATGCATTACTGAAAGTCTTGCACGCAGCATACATGCCAGAAGAGATCACTGTTAATAAGCTAGAAACCGTGGTAGAAAATGTCAATACCAGTCATGGACTGGGTTTTACCAATGATGACTTAACAACTGAGGGACGTAACCACAACAAGGCTTTACACATCACTCTAGAATGCAAGGGTGCTGTTCTATCTCATGTACTGGTGGATACTGGGTCTTCACTCAATGTTCTACCAAAGAAGGCCTTAGTGAAGCTTGAGTATGATGGCTTGGCACTGCGTCCAAGTAATTTAGTGGTGAGAGCATTTGATGGCTCTAAATGATCAGTGCTAGGGGAGATTGATCTGCCTGTGATGATTGGCCCGCAGACTTTTAAGATTACCTTCTATGTGATAGACATTCAGCCGGCCTACAACTGTTTGTTGGGTAGACCTTGGATCCATACCGCTGGCGCTGTTATGTCTACCCTTCACCAGAAGCTGAAATTCGAGTGGGAAGGCCAGATCATCACCATCTGTGGTGAAGAAGATATCTTTGTTAGCCATCTGGCTACGTACAAGTATATTGAGATGGATGGAGAAATCCATGAAACCATGAGCCAGGGGTTTGAAGCCCTGAACATCAATGAAGCGTCTTCTGTACTAGGAACCTCCATGACATCTTATCAGCAAGCCAGGAAGGTTGTTGAAGAGGGGACTGCCCAAGGCTGGGGCAAGCTGCTGCCCGTGGAGAAGAAGGAGGACAGATTTGGGTTGGGTTACAAACCAACTCAACAGGATCAATCAGAGGCTGCCAAGAAACCCAGTTTTGTCAATGGGGGAATGCTCACCCCGGATGCGGTGAACAACTTGGAAGATGAGTCGGAAGATGACCGCAACCTGGAGAACTGGATACGTCCAAGGATCCCGGGGAGCTGTATCTCAAACTGGTCTTCCCAGGAAATTATAAGGGTTACTCCTGTAGAGTAATTATTATTTCCTGTATTTTTAAGCATGCATCAAGTCTTGCATCTTGCCCAAGATGACAAGACTCAGTTTGTAACCGGGCCATCTTGTAATTTTGTGCAAACAGATCAATCAATGAATATCGGACATCTTTTGCAAATGAGTCTTTTTCTTTTCCGCTCACTGTTTTTCATTTTTTCTTTTTGTACAAAAATAAAATGGCAATGTTTTCCAAAATGATAACTTCATTTCACCTTTTTTCTAAACAAGATTAAAATCGATCACTAAAATGAACAATCTAAACCCTTGCAGAGAGTGCCTCTCAGACTGCACCGACAACAGCACAGCTATGACTTCATATGACTTTGACAATCCAATCAATCAAGCTGATGAAGGGGTTGAAGAAGATTATGAGCTTCCTGAAGAGCTAGACAGGTTGTTAAGACAAGAGGAGAAGGTTATTACTCCTCATCAGGAGGAGGTCGAAACGGTTAATCTTGGTATGGAAGAAAACGTGAAAGAAGTTAAGATCGGGGCCTGCCTACAAGACTCAGTGAAGGAACAACTGATTGATATGCTTCGGGAATATGTAGATGTCTTTGCTTGGTCTTATCAGGATATGCCAGGGTTGGACACCGATATTGTCATGCACAAGTTGCCTTTGAAAGAAGATTGTCCACCAGTAAAACAGAAGCTGCGCCGTACTCACCCAGACATGGCAATGAAGATTAAATAAGAGGTACAAAAGCAGTGGGACGCCGGGTTCCTTGCTGTGACTAGCTATCCGCCGTGGGTTGCTAATATTGTACCTGTGCCTAAGAAAGATGGCAAGGTGAGGATGTGTGTGGATTACCGGGATCTGAACAGAGCCAGCCCGAAAGATGATTTCCCTTTACCTCACATTGATGTATTGGTGGATAATACGGCTCAGTTCTCGGTATTCTCCTTCATGGACGGATTTTCAGGATACAATCAGATTAAGATGACACCTGAAGACATGGAGAAGACAACTTTCATCACACCTTGGGGCACGTTCTGTTATAAGGTGATGCCGTTCGGACTAAAGAATGCTGGTGCGACTTATCAACGGGCTATGGTAACATTATTCCACGACATGATCCATAAAGAAATTGAATGTTATGTGGATGACATGATTTCCAAATCCTTCACCGAAGAAGACCACCTGGTGAATCTGTTGAAGTTATTCAAGCGTATGAGGAAATACCAATTGAAGTTAAACCCCAACAAATGCACATTCGGGGTGCGATCTGGTAAGCTGCTGGGATTTATTGTAAGTGAGAAAGGGATCGAGGTTGACCCTGATAAAGTCAAAGCCATTCAAGAAATGCCTGCCCCGAAGACAGAAAAAGAAGTTCGGGGGTTCCTAGGTAGATTGAACTACATTTCACGGTTCATATCTCACCTTACAGCAACCTGTGAACCTTTGTTCAAGTTGTTGAGAAAAGAACAAACGGTCAGGTGGAACGAAGACTGCCAGAGGGCTTTTGACAAAATCAAGGAATACTTACAAGAGCCTCCAATCCTTATGCCTCCAGTTGAAGGAAGACCTCTAATCATGTACTTGACAGTATTAGAAGAGCCAATGGGGTGTGTGCTGGGCTAGCATGACGAGTCTGGTCGAAAAGAGTATGTAATATACTACCTACGCAAAAAGTTTACCGACTGTGAACAACGTTATTCACTGCTCGAGAAAACTTGTTGTGCTTTAGCGTGGGCTGCTCGCCGACTAAGGCAGTATATGTTGACCCACACTACTTTATTGATCTCCAAGATGGACCCAGTTAAGTACATTTTTGAGAAGCCAGCACTCACCGGACGGGTTGCAAGATGGCAAATGATCCTCATAGAATATGACATTCAGTACACTTCTCAGAAAGCCATCAAGGGCAGTGTATTGTCTGATTATCTTGCTGAGCAACCCATTGATGATTACCATCCTATGAGATTTGACTTCCCTGATGAAGACATCATGTTCATAAAAGCAAAAGATCATGAAGAGCCTGTTCACACTGAAGGGCCTGACTCGGAAGAAGAATGGACTATGATGTTTGATGGGGCTGTTAATATGAATGGTCATGGTGTTGGTGCAGTACTCATTACACCTAAAGGAGTTCACATGCCTTTCTCGGCAAAACTCACTTTCAACTGCACTAACAACGAAGCTGAATACGAAGCTTGTATTATGGGTCTTGAGTAAGCCATTGACCTCAGGATCAAGACTTTAACTGTGTTCGGAGATTCAGCTCTGGTAGTTAATCAAACCAACGACAAATGGTACACCCACCAAGACCATCTGATACCTTACAGGGATTATACAAGAAGGTTATTGACTTTCTTTACAGCAGTCAAGCTTGAGTATATCCTTCGAGACAAAAATCAGTTTGCAGATGCTCTGGCTACCATTTCATCCATGATCAAAGTTCAAGCTGCCAACTTTGTGCCACGGATCTCAGTATCCAGACTCGACAGACCAGCGTATGTATTTGCAGCAGATGTTGCCAAAGATGATAAGCCTTGGTTCCATGATATCAAACGCTTCTTGGAGGACCAAACATACCCACCTGGGGCATCTTCCAATGATAAGAAGACACTAAGAAGGCTACCTGGTAGTTTCTACCTGAATACTGATGGTTCCCTGTACAAAAGAAACTTTGATATGGTACTCCTCAGATGCGTTGATAGAACAGAAGCAGGCTTGTTGATGCACGAGGTGCACGAAGGATCCTTTGGTACCCATGCAGGAGGGCATGCAATGGCTAAAAAGTTGCTAAGATCAGGTTATTACTGGATCACAATGGATGCAGACTATTGTGCTTATGCCAGAAAATGCCATAAATGCCAGATCTATGCAGATAAGGTGCATGTGCCTCCCAACCCTCTGAATGTGATGTCTTCACCCTGGCCCTTTGCCATGTGGGGCATTGATATGATTGGCATGATTGAACCGACTGCTTCAAACGGCCACAGATTCATCCTGGTTGCTATTGACTATTTTACCAAGTGGGTTGAAGCAGTTTCCTATGCAAATGTTACAAGGCAGGTGGTAGCCCAATTTCTGAAGAGAGACATCATTTGTAGATATGGAGTGCCCGAGCGAATCATTACTGATAATGGTTCCAACTTGAACAACAAAATGATGGCAGAGCTATGCCGGGACTTCAAGATCCAACACCACAATTCTTCTCCTTACAGGCCAAAGATGAATGGCGGCTACCAAGAATATCAAGAATATCAAGAAGATTGTGCAGAAGATGGTAGTTACCTACAAAGATTGGCATGAAATGCTACCATTTGCCTTACATGGGTACCGTACGTCAATCAGAACATCCACTGGGGAAACACCGTATCAGCTTGTGTATGGAATGGAAGCAGTCCTACCTGTTGAAGTTGAATTACCCTCTTTGCGGGTATTAATGGATGTTAAGTTGAATGAAGCAGAATGGGTCCGATCCCGATACGAACAACTGAGTCTGATTGAAGAGAAAAGATTAGCTGCAATCTGTCATGGGCAGTTGTATCAGAAAAGAATGAAGAAAGCCTTCGATCAGAAAGTCAGGCTCCGAGAGTACCAAGTAGGAGATCTTGTGCTGAAAAGACTCCTCCCTCCTCATACAGACCACAGGGGCAAGTGGACTCCGAACTATGAATGGCCGTTCGTAGTAAAGAAAGTTTTCTCCGGTGGAGCACTGATGCTCAGTACTATGGATGGTGAAGACTTCCTGTCCCCTGTGAATTCAGATGCAGTTAAAAAATACTTCGCATAAAATGACCCGCTGGACATAAAAACAGAATGTAAGTCCAGGCAAAAATAGGGCATCCCGGCGAGTCAAAAACAGAATAAAAGACTCGGGCAAAAATAAAGGGAAATAAATAAAAAAAATGTACACCCGCTGAGTTGAAAAGCCGCATTGGACAACTCAGGCAAAAATGGGTATCCCGATGGATCGAAAACCCGAAAGGGCGATTCATGCAAAATAAGGGAATAAGCGAACAACTGCATTCTGAATTCACCTGTATCACTTATGTCTTGGTGAGCTTCGAAAGGATCAAGCTTCGTTCAGAATTAGCCTTCTCCAAAAAGCAAGCTAAGAAGAATGTCAAATGTCATACGAGTCATAGCAAAAGGGGAGCTCCTTGAAGCGTCGTTAACATTGCCAGCATATTTTGTTTCTCAATTTGTAACAATCTCCTCATTTTAGGGGATTTGTTTCTATGATTGTATCTTGCCAATTCAGGGCACATGGATTAATAAAATCAGATTTTCAGTCATGTTTCGTCATATACATTTTATTTTCGTTTGCAAAAATGTCCGATGTCTTTAAGATATTGATTGCATAAATACAGATGCTTCTCTTCTAAGAAATACGTGCTTGCAGGAAATATACTCATTCCCAGGAGTGCCTAAACTCTTATGATGGAATCTGGTAAAGGATACCTCAGGATTACTTGTGCGTGTCTCTGACTTTTCAGGATTGCAGGTATTCAAAGCACAGCATGGGGCATGAAAGCTTCATCCCAGCAAGCTGGCAAATCATTATCTACTCAGTCTTAGCACCGGAGGTGCTTTCTCACCAGCTGAGTTGCCATTTGTTATTTCCTCCTCAGCCAAGTACAAAAGTCAGGGAACCATCTCCCCACAGAGTGTCAACCTTTACCCGGAGGAGCAACGCACGAAGAAACCACAACAGAGTGAAGAAAGCTTCTACAAACCCCAGCTGGGTCCCCCATTACTAAGATAGGTCTGTCAGTGATCTATTTCCCCATACAGAGTCATATATGTCGGATCTACCGATGATCTCATCCCCAGCCGGGTTATCCACTTCAAGCAGATCAGCCAGAGATCTTCGCAGCCACGGGATCCAAATCCCGGATCATTACCTTTTGCATAATCATAGCATTCGCATCATTATTCTCACCACAAAGTGTAGCATTCCGTCAAATACGGAGCATTATGGCAAAAATCAAACATATTGCATAATCATAAGCCATGTTCTGAATCAAACACTCGTGAATACTGGAAATCTATCAGCAACATACAGGAAACTCCCCAGATTCCCCGGCAGAGAGCCACGAGACTTTTCCCTAAAAAAGAGATACAGAAACTTCCTGACACCCGTCCGTGTCATATCCCAGTAGAAAGCCAAAGCGTCCTCTTTGCACTCACAGATACATATATCTATACAAATTCCCTGGCACCCGTCCATGTCACCTTCCCCAGCATAGATGCTTGAAACACTTGGTAAACCATATACTTGTTTATATTACACTTTTTTGACACTCATCCGTGTCACTCTCGCCAGCAAGTTAAACATTCCTGTACACCACTCATACTTGTTACTCCTGTTTTTACTCATACAGATACTCGTCCGTATCTTTTACACACCGCTTATATCCCTTCAGATTCGACACTCGTCCATGTTCTTTGTTAACCAGTTGATACTCGTCCGTATCATCATCTCTGAACATGTGTCAGTGTTTGTTTCTACCCGATACTCGTCCGTATCATAGTCTTAAGGATGCTTGTCCGCATCTTTAATCTATACACCGTGTCAAACACTTATGTCTTCTTGAATTTAGACACTCGTCTGTGTCTACTATTCCCCAGAAGAATCTCCGCAGAATCAATGCTCGTCCATGTTCCTTGTTAACCAGTTGATACTCGTCCGTATCATCATCCCTGAACATGTATTAGCTTTTGTTTATACCTAGTACTCGTCCGCATCATCGTCCTAAGGATGCTCGTCCGCATCTTTAGTCTATACACAATACCCAAACACTGATACCTCTCATTTCTTGGATATAGACACTCGTCCGTGTTTACTTGTCCCAGCGAATCCCAGTGAACTACTTCCTTTTCTATCTGACATTCGTCCTATGTCATGATACCCGTTTGGCAGCCGTAACCTGCCAGGTGATCATCCTTCACCTTTGGATGACCGTCCCTCATCCTTTCCCCAGCGGAGTCTCCATTATTGGAACCCTTTTTCTATCCGGCATTCGTCCTATGTCGTGATACAGAGCAGCCGTCCCCTGCTAGGTGATCGTTCTTCACCCTTTGATGATCGTCCTTCATCATTTTATCCGATGGCCGTCCCCATCAGTGATCTTGTTATATGACATTCGTCCTATGTCATGATAAACCCTGAGAGCAGCCGTACCCTGCTAGGTGATCGTCCTTCACCTCTTGATGATCGTCCTTCATCATGCTTATCCGATGGCCGTCCCCATCGTCGACTTTTTTATCCGGCATTCGTCCTATGTCGCGATACTTTTGGCAACCGTACCTTGCCCGGTGATCGGCCTTCACCTTAGATGACCGTCCCTCATCTTATCCCCATCAGAGCAGCCGTCCCCTGCTAGGTGATCGTCCTTCACCTTTGATGACCGTACCTCATCACTTATTTTTACCGCTAATCCCCAGAGAGTCTTATAGCTTTACTTGATGGCCGTCCCCATCATAATCTCTTATATCCCCATCTTGTCGGTCGTCCCCGTCATTGTTTTATTTCCCGCATTTTCCCCAGCATGTCGGTCGTCCCCATCATTGCTTTATCCCCAGCAGTCGTCCTCTGCTCGATGGTCGTCCTCCGTCGCCCGCACTTTATAATTATACTTTATTTTCTTTTACAATCTATATCCCTTTTCTTCTTCATTCTGTGAGTGCAAATTTTGGACTGTCTTTGATATTCAACCACAAGTTATCTTGTTTGCCTGCTAAGCCGTTGCTTACATCCTGCACAGCTAACTCATGCTTGAATAGGGGCAGCTGTAAACACCCCAAATTTTCCCTCACCTACCCACACCATGGCTTGTGATCTCTTCATATGCATAGGTTCAATCATACCATTTTCATATTGCATTTTTAATTCACTGCATTGTTTCTAAGTCATCTGCATCTAGGGTTTGTGGTTTGAGCTATCCAAGAGCCATTTGAGCCACTCCAAAGGCCATCAATCACTTCAAAGGGGTCCATGTATGTTCAAGCATCATATTATATCCCCACAAAGTCAAGAAAGTCAAAGAATCACAAGAACTGAGAAAGGCATGGAAGCAGAGCCAGACTTAACTGCACAGATGACCTGAAATTAGGGTTTTGGTTTCAGAGGCCATAACTCCAAAATTTTTGGTCACTCTTGTTTCTATTAGTCTCTATATGTTATGAGGATCATGCATATCAATTTTCATGAAGAAATTCCATGGGGAAGGCATCTAATCAAGAGTTGACTTCTTGAGCAAGTCAGTGCAAAATCAGGGCATCTGAGGCCCCCAATGACCCAACCAAAGGGTATTCTCCATCATTTTGAATATGTATGATCTTTATTTGATCATAGAAGATGTTATAAGTTCACAAAATTGAAGAATTTCAAGCCATTTGCAAAATTGCCTTTTTTGGGAAAGTGACTTGTAATGAAAACTTGCCATTTTGGGAAAGTTTTTCAACCTCTTCAAATTGATTCAAAAATACTTCAAATGAGAAAACTTTGGTCATGAAATTTGTAGAATGGATCATTCCCTTTTCAAAAAGTACAAGAACTCATTCTAATTCATCATGGATCAAAAGTTATGGCTTGCTAAAGTTGGACAAAATCACATAATTTCAAGTTTTACACCAAAGAGGCAAAGTTGCAAAACCTCTTGCCAAGGCAAAATGTGACTTCAATGTGACTTCTAACCTTTGCACAAACATAAACCAAAGCCTAAAATTCAGAATGCACCAAAAGTTTGCCTATTTTCATGACTTATGGATCAAGAAACTTCAAAAGGGCCAAAGTTGGACAAAGTTGCAAAACCTATGAAAAACCCTAATCCACTTGCTGCATTGCTTCTAATCAAATTCCATGGTTCTCCCTAAACTCAGCTGAGCCAAGCCATGCCCCTATCACAGCCTCACACTTGCCCATACCTCAAGTACACCTAACTTGGACTTTTTTGCAAAGAACCCATACCAATCAGCCTGTGCCACACCAACTTCTCTGACCTCTCTAGTTGTGATAAGTGGACCAAATGCAACATAACACACCACACACACAAGCCTGAAACACTCTCTAAGCCATAGTTCCAAGTTTATGCCTCTTATGCATTTTCATTCGAAACACATCACACAAGCATAAAACATAAAAACAAACTCCATAGAACATCTCAGCACGTCCCACTGATCATCCCTGACCCTTCACCTTGTCCTGAAACTCCCTGAAATCAAAACACGATTTCCTCCCCTCCCTGAATAGAACTCACTCAATCTTTCAAACCAACCATTTTAAACTCCAACCAAGCTTCATAACTTCATCAAGAGGAGCATTGGGACCATTTTGAGGCAAAGAGGCAAGCAGAAAGCTCCTGGACTGAAAGCTCAATCTCAGGTAGCATGATGAACAAATTTTCCAGAACTTTGATTTCTTGTTAGAATGTTGTTCTATATGTTACCCTGATCATGGGGATCTATTTATTTTTGAAAATGAGCCAGAAACAAGCATGTTGTGATGTTCTGAAAGTTTGCCCGTGAAAATGTTTTTGTTTGATTCCTTTGATTCACGAAAAATAAATGTTGTTTGTCTTAGGGTTTATGTTTAGTGATGTTCATAGTTTGATTCTGGAGAGTTTTGTGAGGTTTTGATGCGTTTTGAGAGAGATTGAGATTTTGCCTTGCCGGAGAAGATGACCGGAACACTGTTCCGGTCATCTGAAAGTGATTAGGGCTAGGATTAGGGCTAATGACTTAATTAGGCCAGTTTGAATGTGGGCCGTTCGTTTGCACGCTGTAAACACCCCAAATTTGCCCTCACCCATTCACACCATGGCTTGTGATCTCCTCATATGCATAAATTCAATCATACCATCTCATATTACATTTTTTATTCATTGCATTGATTCAAAGTCATCTGCATCTAGGGTTTGTGATTTGAGCAATCCAAGAGCCTCTTGAGCCACTCCAAAGGTCATCAATCACTTCAAAGAGGTCCATGTATGTTCAAACATCATATTATGTCCTCTCAAAGTCAAGAATATCAAAGAATCACAAGAACTGAAAATGGCATGGAAGCAGAGCCAGGTTTGACTGCACAGATGACCTAGAATTAGGGTTTTGGTTTCAGAGGCCATAACTCCAAATTATTTGGTCATTCTTGTTTCTATTGGTCTCTATATGGTATAGGGAGTATGCATATCAATTTTCATGAAGAAATTCCATGGGGAAGTCATCTAATCAAGAGTTGACTTTTTAGGCAAGTCAGTGTAAAATCAGGGCATCTGAGGCCCCCAATGACCCAACCAAAGGGTGTTCTTCATCATTTTGATTGTATATGATCTTTATTTTATCATGGAAGATGTTGGAAGTTCACAAAATTGAAGAATTTCAAGTCTTTTGCAAAGTTGACTTTTTGGGAAAGTTTGACTTTTAATGAAATTGCCATTTTAGGAAACTTTTTCAACCTTTACTTTTTGATTCAAAAATGCTTCAAATGGAAAACTTTGGTCATGAAAGTTGTAGAATGGATCATTCTCTTTTCAAAAAGTACAAGAACATGACCTAATTCATTTTGGATCAAAAGTTATGGCCTTGCAAAGTTAGGCAAAATCATTGAAATTCCACTTTTGCACCAAATGGAAAACTTGCAATTTCTCATGGCAAGCCTTTATGTGACTTCAACATGACTTCTAATCATCATACCAATGCTATACATGACCTAAAATCAGAATTGGCCCAAGGGATTTCTCATTTTGTGCCTTGATTTTCAAGTATCCATAAGTCATTTTCCATGAAAATGCAAAGAGGGATTTTTGGCAAAATCATTCTCAAAGGAGTTATGTGATCACTAGCTGGTTTCAATGCATTGACATGACCTAGTGAAGCATCCCACATCAAAAATCCAGCAAGAGTTCTCACATTCACATGGCCAAAATCATGAAGTAACACAAGTGGGCAAGTTGCAAAAACCTCTCTAGCTCATGATCCAGATGCAGCAGCATTTCATGAGCCATCCAAGGGCCATCCTTGACTCAAGCTGAGGCAAGACAAGCCTCTAGACTGCTGCTGTCATAGCCCATGCTGCAAGTACAAATCAACTTGACTTTTTGGCCAATCCTCCCATACCAATCCCACAGTGCACACCTGCCCTCCTAGATTGCTGGGATTGTTTATGGATTGTCTAAGGGTCATAAAACAAGAAGAGAGCAAGCCTGAAACACACACATTGCAGCACACTCCAAAAACTGTCAAAACTTTCCTCTCTTCGAATCTCTCTCCATAGCCATCAAACAATCATTTTCTCTTCACCATTGTACCACACACCTTCCATAGAACCAGAATCCACCATTGAAACAGCTTGAAACCCCATAAATCCTAACTGTGAAACCTGCTATACCAGAACTTAAACCCTCAAATTAGCCACCAACAAAGGATTGTGAGCATTTCATTAACTTCAAGGGGTTCAGAGGAGACATTCTGCATCAAAGAAAGGTCTGGAAAGCTCATATCCATAGTTCACCACTTCAGGTAGCTTCAAATCTCAAACTTTTCAGAGCTTGTGTTTTTTGTTACAAATTGAAAGTACATGTCTTGCTGATCATGATGGTATCTTTAGAATCAAAAATGGTGAAGAAATGAGCATTTGGTTGCTCTCTGAAATTTCACCCGTGAATCTTGCTTGCTTCGATTCCCTCTGTTCTTGGGTTGTAAATGTTGTTTGAGGGGTGGTTTGAATGGGGTTTGGGTAGAGGATCATTTCCCTGCTTTCAATTTGATGAATGGTGGCCTGTAGCATGTTTTAGGGTTTCTAACCCGCCGGAGAAGATGACCGGAGCTTCCCTCCGGTCACCTGAAAATCATTAAAGCCCTAACCCTAATTAGCTTGCCAGATGCGTTTGTGGCCGTTGGATATGGATTAGTTTAAGTGTTGAGTGGTCCAGATTAAATCATTAAGCCCTAACCTGTTTTTATTAATTTAATAAATCATAATTAAATTAATTAAGCCAGAACCAATCCTGACCATTGATTCGCGCGCGTGGTCAAACACTCTCCCCCAGGTTTAAATGTCAGCCTTAGGATGAGATTACTTTTCATTTTCATTAATTTTAATTCATTTGTTTTGTATTTCTTTTGTACATTTAATTAAAAATAGTAAAATAATTTTAAAAATTCTGAAAATTTTTGTACAAACTTTTATTAATTTTCAGAAACCAAAAACATTTTTATTTTTATTTTTTGCATAAAAAATATTTTTTAAATCATTTAAAAGTTTATTTTTAATTAATTAATGAGAATTAATTAATTAAAAATACTTTTAGGTATTTAAAAATCACCAAAAAATTCATGAAACCTTTAAAATCATTTAGAAACATTGTCCAACCCTCAAACCAAATTTCTTTTTTGATCTTGATGCATTTTGACAATTTTCCATGGAATTAATTTCATTTCAAAGCATTATTTTGATCCAATCTTTGAAAATTCATTTTTGCCTAGTCTTTGAGAGTTGGACTTTGATTCTTTTTGCATTGTGTCTTGCATATCATGTAGTTTGTAAGATTAAATTGGCATGATTTGATCTTGTGTTTTCAATTTGTTTGACATTTTTCTTGACAAGGTACCTTAAAACCCTAGCATCCTTAAGAAATTCATAACTTTCATTAGGTTAAGAGTTAGAACCCCTCCTTTGGGAAGTGAGTTTGTATAGGTTTAGGGTTCCCTTGAATGCATTTTCAATTTTTTATCATGATGTTTGCTTCTGGTTTTGATTTTTGTTTGGTGCATTGATCATAAACCCTAATTTGGGCTTCCTTTTGCATTCATCTTGCATTTGCTTGCATACCATGACTTGCCATGACTTTTTATGCTTCCATTTTATTCATTAGACATCTTAAGACACATTAGAAGCATGTTTGATCATTGCATTTCTCATTTTCCATGTTGTATGTCATTTGCATTTCATAACTTTTCATGTATGATCATGGTTCTAAGCATGTTTCTCTTGCATCCATTTGCTCATATGATCACCCTCATGCCTTGCTTCATGTTTGCATCATCTCATAGCATCATTAACATCACACACATGCTTCTGTTTTTGATTTGCATCATGCCATTTCATCTCATTTTGCATTGCATTGCATTTCTTTCACTAACTTTTCAGGTGGTAAGTCACTTTGAGAAGTGAATTTGCCTTCACTTCTCACATTTTCTTTTCATCTCTCTTGTGCATCATTGCTGAATTTTACTTTGTGTTTGAGATTGAGCTTGCTCATTCTTCTTCCTCTTACTTTCTTTCCTCAAGTGACTTGTCTTCTTAAATGAAGCAAGTTGCTTTGCTTCCTTTGCTCCTTTCATCTGCTTCCTGGTGGTTCCTCTGAAGATCTGTCTTGTAAACCTCACAAACCTTAGGAACAACCAAGCATGACAATGATTAGGGTTTTGATTAGTCCCCCATTTAGCTTTTACCTTTGTATCATCTTTGAGTCTTCTCTTCTCACCTCACAATCAGGGACTAAACCCTAAAGGCTTTAAGGCTTTGTGATTAAGCTTATGCCTGCATCCTTCTATTAGGATGGAGTGTATAACTTTAATCCTAAGTGTTAAACCCTTAATGTGTTTAACTCCTTTAATCAATCCATCATAATAATCACCAAGACATCACACTTGTAACTTGGGCCTTGCATTAGGGTTCTAATTCTTCCTTAATTGGTTAAGAAGGACTAACCCTAGTGTTAATGGACAAGTCCCCCTCAAGTTGTCTTACAAACCATAAAACTCACTTCTTCATCATACCATTAACTAAAATCCATCTAATAAAGGATTTGTTTTGTCATGGGTTTAATCCCTAATCATGGATTAAGTTGAGGAGCATTCCTCAGCTTAAACACTCTCATCTATTATCCTTCTATTAGGATGGTGTAATGAGTCTGTTTAATCCCTGATTATGGCTTAATCTCATTACTTAACACTAAACAAAAACACCAAAAACATCTAAATAATCACAAGTAGGTTAATGATCTTAATCCTACACCAAAGGTGTTTAAGTGTGAGAATCTGACTTCACACTTGAGGTATTCTCATTACCCCTAATCAGAGGGAAGATATGATGAGTTTACTAAATCCATTGGTTTAGGCTTAAGCTCATTAACTTATGACAAACTCCAAAAGCAATAAAAGATTGAAAATACCAAAAACAAACAATAATCGTCTCCTCCGGGATTCTTTTCTCATCTCATTCACTCATAAACGAGAACTTGCTTCTTCCGTCTAATGCAAGACAGTTTGCACCTGAGCCAGACAGGTCATACACTTGAGCATAGGCAAGTAAGCAGTTCACAAGTCAATTTATCTTTCAGTCTCTTTGGGTCGAACTACGGTGTTCTGACTTCCTCATTGCACGAGAGGATACGTAGGCATAACTTAACAGTTATCGAACAAAAGTCTCTGTATATTCCCCCTCTTTCCAACCTTATTCTTTAAGCCTCATGATCATGAGCATTTCACCTCTTTCTCTGTTACACTGACACTTCATTTATACACTTCACTTTTCTTTTACACTGACACTTGCATCCTTTTCCAGCTCTCTTATACACAAATTGCACTGACACTACCCCTTTAAAACACAAATCTTTTAAGCGTGGATCCCGTCGAGTACGACGGACAATCTGGGTGCTAATACCTTCCCAGGTTGTAACCAACCCCCTTTCTCAGTCTCTCTGGTTCTCAACCGTCTTATCCATATCTTTCTTAGGTTTATGCAGCATTACCTTTCCTCCGGGATAAAAATGCCTAGCTGGCGACTCTTTTCTTTTCCTGTGAGTTCACTCCTGTGTGTTCTCACACCCTCCTTTCGCCGACCGTTCGCGTATGTACCTTTATTTGGGTGATTCCCATTTATAGGGAGCGACAGCTTGGTGACTCTGCTGGGGATGTGTCACTGCAACCAGGGCTTCTGGTTCTTTTTGTGGGTTCCTCCTGGCGCTTGTTTGGTTTGTGTTTACTGGGGTGCTATGTGCTATTTGGGTTGTATATTTATTTTGTTTATTGCCTTATATACAGTTATTTATTGCTTTCTTTACAGCTTTCCATATATCATACTGTCATACTGTTCTGGCTGGATCTGGTTTTGTTTTGGTGGGTGGGTGTTCCATTGAGAGTTTAAGGTCCTATACCTGGGACCTGAGTGACACCTAGGCTAGAGTGGTTCATGTTCTTTCCCATTCCATTTCGGTCTGGTGCGGGAATATGAAACACGGTTCAGATATGGGTTTCTTCTTGAGAACTCTGTGCTACAGATTTCCTGTAGTGCTAGGGCTATCTGGGAAGCCTGCTAAGTCTGGATGACCTTTAGTATTGACCTTCAGAAACTGAGGTGAATTAGAGGAGGATCTTTTATGGTTATTGTAAACACTGTACCTCCGGGTTAGAAGTATTTACACTTCTCATAACTGATCCAAGTCTGAGGATCCTTGTTTTAGAACATCACCTGTGAGGGGGTTGGGCTATTTACAGGTTTGCAGGTACCCTTGACCTCAGCATACCCTGTTACTTTGTTTTGATTAAGAGTACTCCATTTTGGAACAGTTCTTGTGATTTTAACCCTGGACATGTGGCTCTTTATTTGAGTCCCCCACCTTGGTTACTGGACTTATGAACCTCCATCTGGATTTCTTGGACATACATGGACTTATATCAAAGCAGTAGTCAGATCCAGCTTGATCACAAACCCTTGCATATCATTTGCATACATCATCATTGCATCATTTTAACATTTGCTTATTTGTTTTTCAGGGTATCCATCATATATTTTGGCTTGGTTTTGACCCCTTCATCTGCATAGAC
Organism: Lathyrus aphaca; assembly: GCA_963966055.1. Classification (NCBI taxonomy): domain Eukaryota; kingdom Viridiplantae; phylum Streptophyta; class Magnoliopsida; order Fabales; family Fabaceae; genus Lathyrus; species Lathyrus aphaca. The sequence goes on from OZ014521.1 coordinate 214,475,681, forward strand.
CTATCTTCATCAGTATCTGCTTCAGCTATCCTCATCAGCTACCTGCTTCAGTCACCTGCACCACCAGTCTCAGCCTGTCAGTGGCCCATCTTCAGTATTTTTTTCTCAGCATCTGTCTCAGCTCTTCTTCAGCAACATGGCACCCAAGAAGGGCAACATCTCCTACCATTTCTTTGAGCCTGAGTTGGCTAACATCAGGAAGATCCAGGCCTTGATTACTCCAGACCATATACCACTATTCAGAGAACATTATGGAGGCATACTTGATGTGGTTATGGATTTGGACCCTTCCCAGAGGAGCTTGATTCATACTTGCCTGCAGTTCTATGATCCCCCTCTGAGGTGCTTCACCTTCCAGGATTTCCAGTTGGGGCCTCTATTAGAGGAGTATTCATCATTGGTTGGTGTACCTGTCAGGGGTGGTGTCCCCTTCAACCCTGAGATGGCTTTTCCCAGTAATGAAGAAGTGGAAAAGGCATTGTATCTGGAACCTTGTCTGATTGGGCAGAATATGACTACCAAAGCTGGAATCTCTGGTCTACACTTGGATTTCTTGACTTCTCAGGCCATCCTGAAGGCCTCCTCAGGAGAATGGAAGGTAGTCTGTGCTTTGTTAGCCCTCAGCATATATGGGTTTATACTTTTTGCAGACGAGCCTAAATTTATTAGCAAGAATGCAATCCATCTTTTCATCCTGAGGAACCCAGTGCCCACCTTACTGGGAGATTTCTACTACTCTGTTCACCAAAGGAATGAAAAGCAGAGAGGAAGGTTGGTGAGGTGCTGTGCTCCCCTGTTCCATACCTGGTTGCTCAAACACTTGCCCAAGACAGATACATTCTTAAATCCTCACCAGCAAAAGAATTGGGCTAGAAGACTCATTGCTTTGACCTCAGCTGACATCAGGTGGTGCACTCAGAGCACCAAGGGCAGGGACATCATTACTAGTTGTGGGCAATTCCCCAATGTACCTTTGATAGGAGTGAAGGGTTGCATCAACTACAACCCTCTGCTATTCAAAAGACAACTGGGCTATGCATTGGTCCACACTCCTAGAGCACAAGACTTGGCTGAGACCCTTTATTGTGAGAGTAAGCCTAATCTGGCTATTGTCAGGCAAGCATCCTGGGCTTGGGACAATGTCCAGACCAAAGGTATGGCCATTCTTGGGAAATGCAACAATGTGGCCTCAGCTCAGTACTATGAGTGGTCTCATACCAGGGCTCAAATTTCTGGGATGCCCTTTACAATTGAGGATGCACCTGGGCCATCCACATCACCACCTCCAGCCACTGTCAGCTTAGAGGAGTTTGAGAAATTGAAAGAGAGGAATGAGAATCTGACTCAGGCTCTACAGAAGACCCTCTGGGAAAGGAGTGATGGTCGGTTGGACATTGACAGGTTGGAAAAGCTAAAGATAGAGCATCTATCCAGGATTGAGAAGTCAGAAGACTACATCAAGAAGTCAAGGGCTGGAGAGCAGATCTTGAAGAATGCCTGCAAGGAAGCTCAGTTCCAGAAAGCCAGGACTGATTTGTATCTGAAGGAGAGTCAAGCTAGGTGGGTCAGGATCACTGAAGCTCGTACTCAGGAAGATAAGAGGACTCAGGACAAGATTGAGCAGTTGGAGGCTAGTGCAAAGGAGCAACAGGAAGCCCTGCTGGTAGCCCGGAGGGAGATCTCAGAGTTGAAGATTAGGGCTGGTGTGAAGAGGTCAAAGGACCAGAGCAGACTCAAGAAGTTAACTACTGCTGTCACCACCAGGAATCTTCTTATCAGGAACCTCACAGAGCGTCCAGCTGATCCTGTGACCGAAGCACTTCTAAAGGAAGTTCAGGAGGATGAGTTTGGTCTTGGTGTCTGACTTTTGCTTGTTGTTGCTTTCTTTTCATTGTACTTTTCCTTTCTTATGTTGTAATTTGACCCCTCAGAGGGCATGTATTGTAAAAAACAAACTATGTATCATTCACTTTTTGTAATATATTCATTAGTTTGTTCTATCTGAGTTTCTTTCAAGCAACATCAAAAGCATCTTCCTCAGGGGTCTGGAAAGGTCAAAACCAAGTGCCAAGCCGGATACCTTGGAAACAAATAAGCATACTGCATTGCATACTAACCTTTTGTTTTGTTTTGTAGGTTTTTTGTTTTGTTGTTACTAACTCTGTTGTGGTTCAGGAACTATTGCTCGACGTCGGGTGTTCCCACTCAATCGTCCACACAGATATCCTACCCGCACCAACCTTCCGGGTATACAGATGGACCAGGTACAACAGGACCTTACAGAGGTCAGGACTCAAATGGCCAATGAGAGACTGGAAATGAGGAATCAGATGACCCAGTTTATGGAGGTGATGAATGGTTTAGCTCAGAGCCAAGAGAGATTAAGGGCTTTGGTAGAGAGGCAGACTCAGGAAGACCCCCATCTAGGGACTGGTGGGACAAGCAACAATGAGAGGATTCAGCCTCATATCAACCCACCTGTATTTGGACCCCACCTTCACCCAGAGATCAACATCCCTGCTAATGCACAAGGGAATGCTACTACAGGTAGAGTACTGCAAGAAGACCCCCAGGAAGATCAGTTCACAGTGATGGGAGCTGGGGATGAAGCCTATGACAGAAGGCTAGATGAAATTGCTGAAAAATTAAGGTCCTTGGAGTCTCAAAACTCCTTGGGTTTTGACGTCATGGACATGGGCTTAGTGGACGGGGTCAGGATTCCCCACAAGTTTAAACCTCCGTGCTTTGAAAAGTACAACGGAACTTCCTATCCGCGAACCCACTTGCAATCCTTTCTGGGGAGGCTGAAGGCATATACCATGGACGAAAAGCTATGGATGTTTTACTTTGAAGATAGCTTAACAGGAGCTTCAAGAGAATGGTACTCTCACTTGACTAGAGCAACCATTAGATGCTGGAAGGACCTGGCTGAGGCCTTCATTAGACAATACCAGTACAACTTGGATATGGCTCCCAACAGGACCCTCCTGATGGGAATGTCTCAATCATCCAGGGAAAGCTTCCGGGATTACGCCCAGAGGTGGAGACAGCTTGCTGCTGCTGTCCAGCCACCCATGTCAGAGAGGGAGATGGCTGATATGTTTATGAACACCCTCCAAGGAACATACATTGACAGGCTAGCTGCCTTTTCTTCCACTAGCTTCGCTGATGTAGTCATAGCTGGGGAAAGAATTGAGAGCCTATTGAAGATGGGCAAAATTTCTGACAACGGTGCAAGCTCGTCCAGCAACCCAAGAAAACCTTTTGTAGGTCCAAGAAGAACTGGTAAGACTAATGCTATCCATACTAGCAGGGGCAGACCCCAGTATGTTCATAGGTCTGTGGCAGCTGTCACCTTTCCCGCTCCAATTCATCCACAACCAGCATACCAACAACAGCAACAACCCCACTACCAGCAACAATCTCAATATCCACCTCAGAGAAATTATAACAACAACAACACCAGCAACAACAATCAGCAAAGACCGTTTCAACAGAGACCATCTCAGGCCAATAGGGTGATTGATGCGATCCCTATGCCTTATGCCACATTATTGCCACAACTCCTGAAACTCAACCTGGTTGAGCTAAGGACATTGGCACCTCCAGATCCTGCCAGCCTACCCAGAAATTATGACGCCAGCGCCAGATGTGCTTTTCACTCCAATGCACCTGGCCACAGTACAGAGAAGTGTAGAGCTTTGCACATGAAAGTACAAGATCTAGTGGATTCCAAAGCTCTAAACTTTGCACCCCCGCCAAATGTCAGTAAAAATCCTATGCCAAACCACGGAGGACCCAGAATCAACGCTATTGAAGAAGATAAGCCGTCTTACTTGATAACTTGTGTGGGGCAGATTCGGACACCCTTGGTAGAGATTAAAGCTCAACTCCTTGAATGTCAAATGTTCCCTGGATGTGAGCTAGGATGTGCTTATTGCAACATTTCAGTGAATGGGTGTGATAACTTGAGAGATGGCATAGATGGTCTCATCCAAAGTGGCCTGCTTCAAATCACAACATCAATACCTACAAATCCGGCAATCTCCTTAACAACAGTTCCCGAGTCTTCTACAACTGCAACAACAATTGTTCCAAACAACTCTTCAATCTCATCAACAAATGCTTCATCTGTTACTTCAACGGACCAAATATCAACAAACATCCCTTCTACAACTTCAGCACCCTTTCATTCAGAACCTCCTACAACAGCAACACCCATCCAGTCAACAGTGTCTCCTACAACATCAACAACAAATAATGAAAGTGTCTCCACAGTTACAATTTATTATGATCCTGCAAATAATTCTGCCTACAACTCACAAAATGCCGCTCCTGCCAGAGCACCAGTTACAATATACTATGATCCACATACTATCATGGTCCCTTCTGCAGCTACTATCAGGCCAGTCACTATCACAGTGCCTGGGCCAGTACCTTATGAAAGCAGTAATTCCATCCCTTGGCATTACGGCTCAGATCTATACTACGAAGGACATAAAATCACTTTGGAATCATCAACTTCTTCACCACAAATAGACAATGTGGGAGGAGGCGGAGGCTTCACGCGAAGCGGACGTCTTTTTGCCCCACAAATTCCAAGACCCATTGCTGAAGCAGAAGCTGCTGCCAAGGCAAAAGGGAAAAGCATGGTGCAGGAAGAACAAGTTGTTAAAGAAGCTTTGAAAACCCCTTTTGATCAAGAGGTTGATGAATTCATGAGAATCATCAAGAAGAGTGATTACAAGATAGTGGACCAGCTTCACCAGACACCTTCCAAGATCTCCATTTTATCATTGCTAATGTGCTCTGAGGCTCATCGGAACGCACTATTAAAAGTCTTGCACGCAGCTTATGTGCCAGAGGAGATTACCGTCAATCAGTTGGAAGCTGTAGTTGGAAATGTTAACGCTAGTCATGGACTAGGATTTACCAACACTGATTTGACAACGGAAGGCCGCAATCACAACAAGGCTTTGCACATTACCCTGGAGTGTAAGGGTGCAGTTCTTTCCCATGTACTGGTGGACACAGGGTCATCCCTCAATGTCTTGCCTAAAAAAGCCCTTGTGAAGCTGGAGTATGAAGGATTGGCATTACGCCCCAGTAACTTGGTAGTAAGAGCCTTTGACGGTTCTAAGAGATCAGTTCTGGGAGAAATTGAGTTGCCTATAACGATTGGCCCACAGACTTTCAAAACGACCTTCTACGTGATGGACATTCAGCCGACCTACAGCTGTTTGTTGGGTAGACCTTGGATTCATGCCGCTGGCGCAGTTACGTCTACCCTTCACCAGAAGTTAAAATTCGAGTGGGAGGTCCAAGTCGTTACTATTTGTGGAGAGGAAGATATCTTTGTTAGCCATCTGGCTACATACAAATACATCGAGATGGATGGGGAGATCCACGAAACTATGAGTCAAGGGTTTGAGGCCTTGAACATAAATGAAGCATCCGCTGTACCTGGAACCTCAATGACATCTTATCAACAAGCCCGGAAGGTTGTTGAAGAAGGGACCGCTCAAGGCTGGGGCAAGTTGCTGCCCGTAGAAAAGAAGGATGACAGATTTGGGTTGGGTTACAAACCAACTCAACAAGATCAAGCAGAGGCTGCTAAGAAGCCCAATTTCGTCAGTGGGGGGATGCTCACCCCAGATGCAGTAAACAATTTGGAAGATGAGTCGGAAGATGAGCGCAACCTGGAGAGCCGGATACGTCCAAGGATCCCGGGGAGCCGTATCTCAAACTGGTCTTCCTAGGAAATTATAAGGGTTACTCCTGCAGAGTAATTATTATTTCCTGTATATTTTAAGCATGCATCAAGTCTTGCATCTTGCCCAAGATGACAAGACTCATTTTGTAATCGGGCCATCTGTAATTTTGTGCAAACAGATCAATGAATGATAATCAGACATCTTTTACAAATGAGTCTTTTTCTTTTCCGCTCACTGTTTTTTCCATTTTTCTTTTTGTACAAAAATAAATGGCAATGTTTTCAAAATGACAACTTTATTTCACTTTTCTAAACAAGATTAAAATCAATCACTAAAATGAACAAACTGAACCCTTGCAGAGAGTGCCTTCCAGACCGCACCGACAACAGCACGGCTATGACTTCGTATGACTTTGACAATCCGATCAATCAAGCTGATGAAGGGGTTGAAGAAGATTACGAGCTTCCTGAAGAGCTAGCCAGATTGTTGAGACAAGAGGAGAAAGTTATTACTCCTCATCAGGAGGAGGTCGAAACGATTAATCTTGGTACGGATGAAGATGTGAAAGAAGTCAAGATCGGGGCCTGCTTACAAGACTCAGTAAAGAGACAACTGATTGACCTGCTTCGGGAATATGTGGATGTGTTTGCTTGGTCTTATCAGGATATGCCAGGGTTGGACACCGACATTGTTATCCACAAGCTGCCTTTAAGAGAAGATTGCCCGCCGGTTAAACAGAAACTGCGCCGTACTCGCCCAGACATGGCAATGAAAATCAAAGAAGAGGTACAAAAGCAGTGGGATGCCGGGTTCCTTGCTGTAACTAGTTATCCGCCGTGGGTTGCTAATATAGTACCTGTGCCTAAGAAAGACAACAAAGTGAGAATGTGTGTTGACTACCGGGATCTGAACAGAGCCAGCCCGAAAGATGACTTCCCATTACCTCACATCGATGTATTGGTTGATAACACGGCTCAGTTATCGGTATTCTCCTTCATGGACGGATTTTCAGGATACAATCAGATCAAAATGTCACCTGAAGACATGGAGAAGACAACCTTCATCACACCCTGGGGTACGTTCTGTTACAAGGTGATGCCATTCGGACTGAAGAATGCAGGTGCAACATATCAACGGGCTATGGTAACATTATTCCACGATATGATCCATAAAGAAATCGAGTGTTATGTGGATGACATGATTGCCAAGTCCCTCACGGAAGAAGACCACCTGGTAAATCTGCTGAAGTTATTCAAGCGTCTGAGGAAATACCAACTGAAGCTGAACCCCAACAAGTGCACATTTGGGGTGCGATCTGGTAAGCTGCTGGGTTTTATTGTGAGCGAGAAAGGGATTGAGGTTGACCCTGATAAAGTCAAAGCCATTCAAGAAATGCCTGCACCAAAGTCAGAAAAAGAAGTTCGAGGGTTCTTGGGACGATTGAACTATATTTCACGGTTCATATCTCACCTTACAGCAACCTGTGAACCTTTGTTCAAGCTATTGAGAAAAGAACAGACTGTCAGGTGGAACGAAGACTGCCAGAGGGCTTTTGACAAGATTAAAGAGTACTTACAAGAGCCTCCAATCCTTATGGCTCCAGTTGAAGGAAGACCTCTAATAATGTACTTGACAGTATTAGAAGAGTCAATGGGGTGTGTGCTGGGCCAGCATGACGAGTCTGGTCGAAAAGAGTATGCAATATACTACCTAAGCAAAAAGTTTACCGACTGTGAACAACGTTATTCACTGCTCGAGAAAACTTGTTGTGCTTTAGCGTGGGCTGCTCGCCGACTGAGACAGTATATGTTGACCCACACTACTTTGTTGATCTCAAAGATGGACCCAGTCAAGTATATTTTTGAGAAGCCAGCACTTACCGGACGGGTTGCAAGATGGCAAATGATCCTCACAGAATATGACATTCAGTACACATCTCAGAAAGCTATCAAGGGCAGTGTATTGTCCGAATATCTTGCTGAGCAACCCATTGATGATTACCAGCCTATGAGATTTGACTTCCCTGATGAAGACATCATGTTCATAAAAGCGAAAGATCATGAAGAGCCTATTCACACTGAAGGGCCCGACCCAGAAGAAGAATGGACTATGATGTTTGATGGGGCTGTTAATATGAATGGTCGTGGTGTTGGTGCAGTACTCATTACACCTAAGGGAGTCCACTTGCCTTTCTCGGCAAAACTCACCTTTAACTGCACTAACAACGAAGCTGAATACAAAGCTTGCATTATGGGTCTTGAGGAAGCCATTGACCTCAGGATCAAGACATTGACTGTATTTGGAGATTCAGCTCTGGTAGTTAATCAAACCAACGGCAAATGGTACACACACCAGGATCATCTGATACCTTACAGGGATTATACAAGGAGGTTATTGACTTTCTTCACCACAGTCAAGCTTGAGTATATCCCTCGGGACGAGAATCAGTTTGCAGATGCTCTGGCTACCATTTCGTCCATGATCAAAGTTCAGGCTGCCAACTTTGTGCCTCAAATTTCAGTGTCCAGACTTGACAGACCGGCATATGTGTTCGCAGCAGATGTTGTCAAAGATGATAAGCCTTGGTTCCATGACATTAAGTGCTTCTTGGAGGATCAAACATACCCACCTGGGGCATCTTCCAATGATAAGAAGACATTAATAAGGCTTGCTGGTAGTTTCTTCCTGAACACTGATGGGTCTTTGTACAAAAGAAACTTTGATATGGTACTCCTCAGATGTTTCGATAGAACAGAAGCAGACTTGTTGATGCACGAGGTGCACGAAGGATCCTTCGGTACCCATGCAAGAGGACATGCAATGGCTAAGAAATTGCTAAGATCAGGCTATTACTGGATCACAATGGATGCAGACTGTTGTGCTTATGCCAGAAAATGCCATAAATGCCAGATTTATGCGGATAAGGTGCATGTGCCTCCCAACCCTTTGAATGTGATGTCTTCACCCTGGCCCTTTGCTATGTGGGGGCATTGACATGATTGGCAAAATTGAGCCGACTGCTTCGAATGGCCACAGATTCATCCTGGTTGCCATTGACTATTTCACCAAGTGGGTCGAAGCAGCCTCCTATGCAAATGTAACCAGACAAGTGGTAGCCCGATTTCTGAAGAGAGATATCATCTGTCGATACGGAGTTCCCGAGCGAATCATTACCGATAATGGTTCTAACTTGTACAATAAAATGATGGCGGAGCTGTGCCGGGACTTCAAAATCCAACACCACAATTCTTCTCCTTACAGGCCAAAGATGAACGGCGTTGTTGAGGCAGCTAATAAGAATATCAAGAAGATTGTGCAGAAGATGGTAGTCACATATAAAGACTGGCATGAGATGCTACCATTCGCCTTGCATGGGTACCGCACGTCAATCAGAACATCCACGGGGGCAACACCGTATCAGCTTGTGTATGGTATGGAGGCAGTCCTACCTGTTGAAGTTGAATTACCCTCCTTACGGGTACTGATGGATGTTAAGCTGAACGAAGAAGATTGGGTCCGATCCCGATACGAACAACTAAGTCTGATTGAAGAAAAAAGATTGGCTGCAATCTGTCATGGGAAGTTGTATCAGAAAAGAATGAAGAGAGCCTTCGATCAGAAAGTCAGGCACCGAGAGTACCAAGTAGGAGATCTTGTGCTGAAAAGAATCCTCCCTCCTCATACAGACCACAGGGGCAAATGGACTCCAAACTATGAAGGACCATTTGTAGTAAAAAAAGTTTTCTCGGGTGGAGCACTCATGCTCGGCACTATGGATGGTGAAGACTTCCCGTCCCCTGTGAATTCAGATGCAGTTAAAAAATACTTCACATAAAAATGACCCGCTAGACATAAAAACAGAATGTAAGTCCAGGCAAAAATAGGGCATCCTGGCGAGTCAAAAACAGAATAAAAGACTCGGGCAAAAATAAGGGAAATAAATAAAAATGTATACCCGCTGAGTTGAAAAGCCGCATTGGACAACTCAGGCAAAAATGGGTATCCCGATGGATTGAAAACCCGAAAGGGCGATCCATGCAAAAATAAGGGAATAAGCGAACAACTGCATGCTGAATTCGTCTGTATCACTTACAACTTGGTAAACCTCGAAAGGATCAAGCTTCTATCAGAATCAGCTTTCTTCAGAAAGCAAGACGAGAAGAACGTCAAATGTCATACAAGTCATAGCAAAAGGGAAGCTCCTTGAAGCGTCATCAACATTGCCAGCATTTTGTTTCTCAAATTGTAACAATCTCCTCATTTCAGGGGATATGTTTCTTTGACTGTATCTTGCCAATTCAGGGCACATGAATTAATAAAAGCAGATTTTCAGTCATGTTTTCGTCTTGTACATTTTATTTGCAAAGAATGTCTGATGTCTTAAAAAACTAATTGCATGAATACAGATGCTTATCTTCAAAAACTACGTGCTTGCAGGAAATATACTTATTCCCGGGAGTGTCTAACTCCTATGACGGAATCCAGTAAGGGATACCTCGGGATTACTTGTGCGTTTCTCTGTCTTTGCAGGATTGCAGGTATTCAAAAGCGCAACATGGGGCATGTGAGCTTCATCCCAGCAAGCTGGCAAATCAACGCTCACTCAGTCCTAGCACCCCAGGTGCTTTCTCCCCAGTTGAGTTGCCACTTGTTATTTCTCCCCAGCCGAGTTGCCAACCATTCTTCAGCTAAGTATAGAAGCCAGGGAACCATCTTCCCCACAGAGTTTCGGCCTCTAGTCAGAAGAGCAACGCACGAAGGGATCACAACAGAGTGACGAAAGCTTCTACAAACCCCAGCTGGATCTCTCATTTACTGGAATAGGTCTATCATTGACCCATTTCCCCAAGCAGATGCATCTCATCAGATCTACCAATGATCTCAACCCTAGCTGGGATGTCCACTTCAAACGGATCGACCGGAGATCCTCACGGCAACGGGATCCAAATCCCGGTTTGGTATTTTTGCATAATCATGGCATTCGCATCATATTCACCCCACAAAGCGTAGCATTCCGTCTAATACGGAGCATTACGGCAAAAATCCAACATATTGCATAATCATAAGCCATGGTCTGAATCAAATACTTGTGAATAATAGCAACCCATCAAACAACATACAGAATACTCCCCAGGTTCCCCAGCAGAGAGCTAAAGCTAAAGCAGTTGCCTTACACCCACAAACACCAGTACATACTCCTTGTGGCACCCGTCCGTGTCATATCCCCAGGAAAAAGCCAAAGCGTCCCCTTTGCACTCACAGATATGTATATAACCTTCTTGACACTCGTCCGTGTCACTTTCCACAGCATAATTACCTAAACACTTTATATATCAGATACTTGTTTATACTATACTCTATACCTCTTGACACTCGTCTGTGTCACTCTCCCTAGCAAGTTGAACACTCATTCATACACCACTCATGCTTATTTTACTTATACAGATACTCGTCCGTATCTTGTATACACCATTTATAAACCCTTCAGATTCGACACTCGTCCGTGTTCTTTGTTAAACCAGTTGGTACTCGTACGTACCATCATCTCAGAACGTGCGTCAAGCGTTTGTTTCTACCTGATACTCGTCCGTATCATAGTATTAGGGATGCTCGTCCGCATCTTTAATCCATACACTGTGTCAAACACTTATGTCTTCTTGAACTTAGACACTCGTATGTGTCTACTTTTCCCCAGAAGAGTCCCCTCAGAATCAACACTCGTCCGTGTTCCTTGTTAACCAGTTGATACTCGTCCGTGTCATCATCTCTGAACATGTGTCAGTATTTGTTTCTACCCGATACTCGTCCGTATCGTAGTCTTAGGGATGCTCGTCCGCGTCTTTAATCTATACACAGACACCAAACACTTATACCTCTTATTTTCTTTTGGATGTAAACACTCGTCCGTGTATACTATTCCCCAGTAGAGTAAGATGATCTTGCTATCTGACATTCGTCCTATGACATGATAAACCCTGAGAGCAGCCGTACCCTGCTAGGTGATCGTCCTTCACCTCTTGATGATCGTCCTTCGTCATGCTCATCCGATGGCCGTCCCCATCGTTGATCTTTTCTATCCGACATTCGTCCTATGTCGTGATATTTAGCAGCCGTCCCCTGCTAGGTGATCGTCCTTCACCTTTTGATGATCGTTCTTCATCATTTTATCCGATGGCCGTCCCCATCGTTGATCTTTTTATTTGACATTCGTCCTATGTCACGATAAACCTTGAGAGCAGCCGTCCCCTGCTAGGTGATCGTCCTTCACCTCTTGATGATCGTCCTTCATCATGCTCGTCCGATGGCCGTCCCCATCGTTGACCTTTTTATCCAGCATTCGTCTTATGTCGCGATACTTTCGGCAGCCGTACCCTGCCAGGTGATCGTCCTTCACCTTAGATGACCGTCCCTCATCTTGTCCCCAACAGAGCAGCCGTCCCCTGCTAGGTGATCGTCCTTCACCTATTGATGACCGTCCCTCATCATTATTTCATTTATTCTTTAACCCGATGGCCGTCCCCGTCGTGATCCCTTTTCCTTTTCCTGATGATCGTCCTTCATCAGTTTAGCCCGATGGCCGTCCCCATCGTTTGCTTACTTTACTTTATGAACTTGATGGCCGTCCCCATCATTTTTCATTAATCCCCAGAAAGTCTTACAGCTTTACTTGATGGCCTTCCCCATCATAATCCCTTTCATCCCCAGCATGTCGGCCGTCCCCGTCATTGCTTTATTTTCCGCACCTTCCCCAGCATGTCGGCCGTCCCCGTCATTGCTCTTTACCCAGCAGTCGTCCTCTGCTCGACGGTCGTCCTCCGTCGCCTATACTTTATAATATACTTTATTTTCTTTTACAATCTATATCCCTTTTCTTCTTCATTCTGTGAGCGCAAATTTTGGACTGTCTTTGGTATTCAACCACAAGTTATCTTGTTTGCCTGATAAGCTGTCGCTTACATCCTGCACAGCTAACTCATGTTTGAATAGGGGCAGCTGTAAACACCCCAAATTTGCCCTCACCCATTCACACCATGGCTTGTGATCTCCTCATATGCATAAATTCAATCATACCATCTCATATTACATTTTTGATTCATTGCATTGATTCAAAGTCATCTGCATCTAGGGTTTGTGATTTGAGCAATCCAAGAGCCTCTTGAGCCACTCCAAAGGTCATCAATCACTTCAAAGAGGTCCATGTATGTTCAACCATCATATTATGTCCTCTCAAAGTCAAGAATATCAAAGAATCACAAGAACTGAAAATGGCATGGAAGCAGAGCCAGGTTTGACTGCACAGATGACCTAGAATTAGGGTTTTGGTTTCAGAGGCCATAACTCCAAATTTTTTGGTCATTCTTGTTTCTATTAGTCTCTATATGGTATAGGGAGTATGCATATCAATTTTCATGAAGAAATTCCATGGGGAAGTCATCTAATCAAGAGTTGACTTTTTAGGCAAGTCAGTGTAAAATCAGGGCATCTGAGGCCCCCAATGACCCAACCAAAGGGTGTTCTTCATCATTTTGATTGTATATGATCTTTATTTGATCATGGAAGATGTTGGAAGTTCACAAAATTGAAGAATTTCAAGTCTTTTGCAAAGTTGACGTTTTGGGAAAGTTTGACTTTTAATGAAATTGCCATTTTAGGAAACTTTTTCAACCTTTACTTTTTGATTCAAAAATGCTTCAAATGGAAAACTTTGGTCATGAAATTTGTAGAATGGATCATTCCCTTTTCAAAAAGTACAAGAACATGACCTAATTCATTTTGGATCAAAAGTTATGGCCTTGCAAAGTTAGGCAAAATCATTGAAATTCCACTTTTGCACCAAATGGAAAACTTGCAATTTCTCATGGCAAGCCTTTATGTGACTTCAACATGACTTCTAATCATCATACCAATGCTATACATGACCTAAAATCAGAATTGGCCCAAGGGATTTCTCATTTTGTGCCTTGATTTTCAAGTATCCATAAGTCATTTTCCATGAAAATGCAAAGAGGGATTTTTGGCAAAATCATTCTCAAAGGAGTTATGTGATCACTAGCTGGTTTCAATGCATTGACATGACCTAGTGAAGCATCCCACATCAAAAATCCAGCAAGAGTTCTCACATTCACATGGCCAAAATCATGAAGTAACACAAGTGGGCAAGTTGCAAAAACCTCTCTAGCTCATGATCCAGATGCAACAGCATTTCATGAGCCATCCAAGGGCCATCCTTGACTCAAGCTGAGGCAAGACAAGCCTCTAGACAGCTGCTGCCATAGTCCATGCTGCAAGTACAAATCAACTTGACTTTTTGGCCAATCCTCCCATACCAATCCCATAGTGCACACCTGCCCTCCTAGATTGCTGGGATTGTTTATGGATTGTCTAAGGGTCATAAAACAAGAAGAGAGCAAGCCTGAAACACACACATTGCAGCACACTCCAAAAACTGTCAAAACTTTCCTCTCTTCGAATCTCTCTCCATAGCCATAAAACAATCATTTTCTCTTCACCATTGTACCACACACCTTCCATAGAACCAGAATCCACCATTGAAACAGCTTGAAACCCCATAAATCCTAACTGTGAAACCTGCTATACCAGAACTTAAACCCTCAAATTAGCCACCAACAAAGGATTGTGAGCATTTCATTAACTTCAGGGGGTTCAGAGGAGACATTCTGCATCAAAGAAAGGTCTGGAAAGCTCATATCCATAGTTCACCACTTCAGGTAGCTTCAAATCTCAAACTTTTCAGAGCTTGTGTTTTTTGTTACAAATTGAAAGTACATGTCTTGCTGATCATGATGGTATATTTAGAATCAAAAATGGTGAAGAAATGAGCATTTGGTTGCTCTCTGAAATTTCACCCGTGAATCTTGCTTGCTTCGATTCCCTCTGTTCTTGGGTTGTAAATGTTGTTTGAGGGGTGGTTTGAATGGGGTTTGGGTAGAGGATCATTTCCCTGCTTTCAATTTGATGAATGGTGGCCTGTAGCATGTTTTAGGGTTTCTAACCCGCCGGAGAAGATGACCGGAGCTTCCCTCCGGTCACCTGAAAATCATTAAAGCCTTAACCCTAATTAGCTTGCCAGATGCGTTCGTGGCCGTTGGATATGGATTAGTTTAAGTGTTGAGTGGTCCAGATTAAATCATTAAGCCCTAACCTGTTTTTATTAATTTAATAAATCATAATTAAATTAATTAAGCCAGAACCAATCCTGACCATTGATTCGCGCGCGCGGTCAAACACTCTCCCCCAGGTTTAAATGTCAGCCTTAGGATGAGATTACTTTTCATTTTCATTAATTTTAATTCATTTGTTTTGTATTTCTTTTGTACATTTAATTAAAAATAGTAAAACAATTTTAAAAATTCTGAAAATTTTTGTACAAACTTTTATTAATTTTCAGAAACCAAAAACATTTTTATTTTTATTTTTTGCATAAAAAATATTTTTTAAATCATTTAAAAGTTTATTTTTAATTAATTAATGAGAATTAATTAATTAAAAATACTTTTAGGTATTTAAAAATCACCAAAAAATTCATGAAACCTTTAAAATCATTTAGAAACATTGTCCAACCCTCAAACCAAATTTCTTTTTTGATCTTGATGCATTTTGACAATTTTCCATGGAATTAATTTCATTTCAAAGCATTATTTTGATCCAATCTTTGAAAATTCATTTCTGCCTAGTCTTTGAGAGTTGGACTTTGATTCTTTTTGCATTGTGTCTTGCATATCATGTAGTTTGTAAGATTAAATTGGCATTATTTGATCTTGTGTTTTCAATTTGTTTGACATTTTTCTTGACAAGGTACCTTAAAACCCTAGCATCCTTAAGAAATTCATAACTTTCATTAGGTTAAGAGTTAGAACCCCTCCTTTGGGAAGTGAGTTTGTATAGGTTTAGGGTTCCCTTGAATGAATTTTCAATTTTTTATCATGATGTTTGCTTCTGGTTTTGATT
The DNA here is from genome assembly GCA_963966055.1 of Lathyrus aphaca. NCBI lineage: Eukaryota > Viridiplantae > Streptophyta > Magnoliopsida > Fabales > Fabaceae > Lathyrus > Lathyrus aphaca. The sequence goes on from OZ014521.1 coordinate 214,491,364, forward strand.
TTTGTTTGGTGCATTGATCATAAACCCTAATTTGGGTTTCCTTTTGCATTCATCTTGCATTTGCTTGCATACCATGACTTGCCATGACTTTTTATGCTTCCATTTGATTCATTAGACATCTTAAGACATATTAGAAGCATGTTTGATCATTGCATTTCTCATTTGCCATGTTGTATGTCATTTGCATTTCATAACTTTTCATGTATGATCATGGTTCTAAGCATGTTTCTCTTGCATCCATTTGCTCATATGATCACCCTCATGCCTTGCTTCATGTTTGCATCATCTCATAGCATCATTAACATCACACACATGCTTCTGGTTTTGATTTGCATCATGCCATTTCATCTCATTTTGCATTGCATTGCATTTCTTTCACTAACTTTTCAGGTGGTAAGTCACTTTGAGAAGTGAATTTGCCTTCACTTCTCACATTTTCTTTTCATCTCTCTTGTGCATCATTGCTGCATTTTACTTTGTGTTTGAGATTGAGCTTGCTCATTCTTCTTCCTCTTACTTTCTTTCCTCAAGTGACTTGTCTTCTTAAATGAAGCAAGTTGCTTTGCTTCCTTTGCTCCTTTCATCTGCTTCCTGGTGGTTCCTCTGAAGATCTGTCTTGTAAACCTCACAAACCTTAGGAACAACCAAGCATGACAATGATTAGGGTTTTGATTAGTCCCCCATTTAGCTTTTACCTTTGTATCATCTTTGAGTCTTCTCTTCTCACCTCACAATCAGGGACTAAACCCTAAAGGCTTTAAGGCTTTGTGATTAAGCTTATGCCTGCATCCTTCTATTAGGATGGAGTGTATAACTTTAATCCTAAGTGTTAAACCCTTAATGTGTTTAATTCCTTTAATCAATCCATCATAATAATCACCAAGACATCACACTTGTAACTTGGGCCTTGCATTAGGGTTCTAATTCTTCCTTAATTGGTTAAGAAGGACTAACCCTAGTGTTAATGGACAAGTCCCCCTCAAGTTGTCTTACAAACCATAAAACTCACTTCTTCATCATACCATTAACTAAAATCCATCTAATAAAGGCTTTGTTTTGTCATGGGTTTAATCCCTAATCATGGATTAAGTTGAGGAGCATTCCTCAGCTTAAACACTCTCATTTATTATCCTTATATTAGGATGGTGTAATGAGTCTGTTTAATCCCTGATTATGGCTTAATCTCATTAATTAACACTAAACAAAAACACCAAAAACATCTAAATAATCACAAGTAGGTTAATGATCTTAATCCTACACCAAAGGTGTTTAAGTGTGAGAATCTGACTTCACACTTGAGGTATTCTCATTACCCCTAATCAGAGGGAAGATATGATGAGTTTACTAAATCCATTGGTTTAGGCTTAAGCTCATTAACTTATGACAAACTTCAAAAGCAATAAAAGATTGAAAATACCAAAAACAAACAATAATCGTCTCCTCCGGGATTCTTTTCTCATTCACTCATAAACGAGAACTTGCTTCTTCCGTCTAATGCAAGACAGTTTGCACCTGAGCCAGACAGGTCATACACTTGAGCATAGGCAAGTAAGCAGTTCACAAGTCAATTTATCTTTCAGTCTCTTTGGGTCGAACTACGGTGTTCTGACTTCCTCATTGCACGAGAGGATACGTAGGCATAACTTAACAGTTATCGAACAAAAGTCTCTGTATATTCCCCCTCTTTCCAACCTTATTCTTTAAGCCTCATGATCATGAGCATTTCACCTCTTTCTCTGTTACACTGACACTTCATTTATACACTTCACTTTTCTTTTACACTGACACTTGCATCCTTTTCCAGCTCTCGTATACACAAATTGCACTGACACTACCCCTTTAAAACACAAATCTTTTAAGCGTGGATCCCGTCGAGTACGACAGAAAATCTGGGTGCTAATACCTTCCCAGGTTGTAACCAACCCCCTTTCTCAGTCTCTCTGGTTCGCAACCGTCTTATCCATATCTTTCTTAGGTTTATGCAGCATTACCTTTCCTCCGGGATAAAAATGCCTAGCTGGCGACTCTTTTCTTTTCCTGTGAGTTCACTCCTGTGTGTTCTCACACCCTCCTTTCCCGACCGTTCGCGTCTGTACCTTTATTTGGGTGATTCCCATTTATAGGGAGCGACACGCGCCAGGTCAATTCCCACGTCCCCAAGTTTGAACCTCAGCCATTGATCTGTTTGACTTTCTCATTTTTCTTTTAAATTTCATTTAAATTCATTTTTTCATATTTAATTTATACGAATTTTTAAAAATAGCTAAAATCATTAAAAAATTATGAAATTTTTTGTCAAAGGTTTCATGAATTTTCAGAACACAAAAATATTTTTATTTTTATTTTTTGCATTAAAAATTATTTTTAAATCATTTAAATGTTTATTTTTAATTAGTTAATGAAAATTAATTAATTAAAAATACATTTAGGTATTTAAAAATCACAAAAAAATTCACGTAGCATTTAGAAACATTTAGAAACATTGTCCAACTCTCAAACCAAATTTCTTTTTTGTTCTTGATGCCTTTTGATCATTTTCATTGGATTTAATTTCATTTTTAGGCAATATTTTGTTTCAAACTTCAAAAATTCATTTCTGCCTAACCATTAAGAGTTGGATGATGATTCTTTTGGCATTGCATCTTGCATAGCATGTAGTTTATAGGATAAAATTGGTTTGAATTAATCTTGCATTTTCAATTTGTTTAGGATTTTTCTTGACAAAGTACCCCAAAACCCTAGCAATCTTAGGAAATTCATAATTTTCACTAGGTTAAGAATTGGAGCCCCTCTTTTGGGCAGTGAGTTTGTATAGGTTTAGGGTATCATTTATTGCATTTTCAATTTTTTATCATGTCATTTGCTTCTGGTTTTGGATTTTTTGCTTTGCATGATGCATGTAACCCTAATTTGTGCCTTCTCTTGCATCCATCTTTCATTTGCTTGCATCCATTGACTTGCCATGACATTTTGTGCATTCCTTTGATTCATAATACATCTTAGGACATATTAGAACCGTGTTTGATCATTTCATCTTTCATTTGCCATGTTGTATGTTTATTACATTTCATAACTTTTCATGTACATTCATGGATCAATGCATGCTTCATTTGCATCCATATGCTTGTTTGATCACTTTCATCTCTTGTCATGTATTTGCATCATCTCTTAGCATCATTAACATCATTTTTATGCTTCTGGTTTTGGTTTACATCATGGCATTCCATCCCATTTGTATTGCATTGCATTTCCTTTACTAACTTTTCAGGTGGTAAGTTGTTTGAGAAGTGAATTTGCCTTCACTTCTCACAATCTCTTTTCATCTCTGTCATACTTTCTTTGCTGCATTTTGTATGTGTATTGGATTGAGATTGCTCATTCTTGTTCATCTTACTTTCTTCCTTCAAGCAACTTGTCTTCTTAAGTAAAGCAAGTTGTTTTGCTTCTCTTTGTTTCTTCCTCCTTTCATCTGCTTCCTTCCTGGTGGTTTCTCTGAAGATTCTTCTTGTAAACCTCACTAACCCTAGGAACCACCAAGCATGATAACAATTAGGGTTTTAATTAGTCCCCCATTTAGTTTTACCTTTGTGTCATCTTTGAGTCTTCTCTTCTCATCTCATAATCAGGGACTAAACCCTAAAGGCTTTAAGGCTTTGTGATTATGCTTATGCCTGCATCCTTCTATTAGGATGGAGTGTATAACTTTAATCCTAAGTGTTAAACCCTTAATGTGTTTAAATCTTTTAATCAATCCACTTAATAATCATCAAGACATCAAGCTTGTAACTTGGGCCTTGCATTAGGGTTCTAATTCTTCCTTAATTGGTTAAGAAGGACTAACCCTAGTGTTAATGGACAAGTCCTCCTCAAGTTGTCTTACAAACCCTAAAAACCACTTCTTCATCTTATCATTAACTAAAATCCACTCTAATAAAGGTCTTGTTTTGTCATGAGGTTAATCCCTAATCATGGATTAAGTTGAGAAGTCTTTCTCAGCTTAAATGTTCTCATCTATTATCCTTCTATTAGGATGGTGTAATGAGTCCATTAAATCCTTGATTATGGCTTAAATTCATTACTTAACACTAAACAAAAACAACAAAAACATCTAAATAAATACAAGTAGGTTAATGATCTTAATCCTACATCATGGTGTTTAAGAGTGAGATGCTGACTTCACACTTAAGGTATTCTTATTACCCCTAATCAGAGGGAGGATGTGATGAGTTTACTAAATCCATTGGTTTAGGCTTAAGCTCATTATCTTATGACAAACTTCAAAAAACAATAAAAGACTGAAAACTCAAAAACAAACAATAATCGTCTCCTCCGGGATTCTTTTCTTATCACCTTCATTCACAAACGAGAACTCGCTTCTTCCGTCTAATGCAAGACAGTTTGCACATGAGCCAGACAGGTCATACACTTGAGCATAGACAAGTAAGCAGTTCATAAGTCAATCTATCTTTCAGTCTCCTTGAGTCGAACTACGGTGTTCTGACTTCCTCATTGCACGAGAGGATACGTAGGCATAACTTAACAGTTATCGAACAAAAGTCTCTGTATATTCCCCCTCTTTCCAGCCTTATTCTTTAAGCCTCGTGGTCTTGGGCATTTCATTCTTGTCCTTACACTGACACTTCACATACTTCACTTCACATTTCTTTTGCACTGACACTTGCATTCTTTCCAGCTTTGATACACAAATTGCACTGACACTACCCCTTTAAAACACAAATCTTTTAAGCGTGGATCCCGTCGAGTACGACGGATAATCTGGGTGCTAATACCTTCCCAGGTTGTAACCAACCCCCTTTCTCAGTCTCTCTGGTTCGCAACCTTCTTATCCATATCTTTCTAGGTTTATGCAGCATTACCTTTCCTTCGTGATAAAAATGCCTAGCTAGCGACTCTTTTCTTTTTTCTCTTTCGCCAACCGTTCGCGTCTGCACCCCATTTGACTTGGCCTCATTTGGTGGGAGCGACACATAGTCATAAACTCAGCCATCCTGGTGTGGAGTTCATTCAGCTCAGTCTGTACGGTGTCCATGATGTTTCGCTGGTTGCGGTGAGTAGCGTACCGGTGCAGAGGAGTGTCGTGTCAAAGAAGACGACTCTTTGAGGCTCTCGCAATCTTTCCTGTATAAACAGATAAGTTAAGAAATCCAGATAATCTGCAAGAGAAAAAAATTCAAATGACATGAATGCATGCAATGCTGTTTTCTTTTCATTCTTAAGGCTTTTTACATTTCCATTCCGGTATTGAGAAAATTCAGACTTTGGGGAGGGAGACCCCACGTGAAGCTCAGATCAGATAACTATGGAGAACTAGTGCCTGGAGCATGTGTCAGTGAAAGGATAACAACTAGAGATTCAAACCAAGTCAAATATCATAAATTGAAATCTGAGGATAACAAATTCCCCGAAGGATGCCAATTCATACAACAATAGAAAATAGCAAAGCGTAAAAGGGAATCCCACAACAAGCCTGTGGGTAATCCAGGTTCAAGGAAATGAAACTAAGCCCTAGGAAACTCAATGTCCTTCAACCTCCAGCTGAGACGTTTGACCACCTGGAACAACAGAGCTATGTCTGGATGACCTGGCTCCTGGATGAGTTTCTGAATAAGGAGATCTCTCTGATAAAAGGAAGCATGTAGTTCACTGATCTGCTGCAGGAACACTTCTTCACTCTCTCTATTGAGACTGGGCTCAGGCCTGGCTTTCTTGACTTTTGCAAGGATCTTGAGCTCTTCCACCTCTTTCTGCGCATTCTCAACTTCTTGTTGACCCTGTGATATCCTTCGATTATAGTCTATGTGCTGCTTGTAGGCTTGCTGAAGTTTCTCTTCTCATTCACCTAGTAATATTTGAAGATTCTTGATCTCCAACTTGTATCTTACTTCCACTTCTTTTTGCTTATTCAGATTATCTTCCCATTTCGCTTGCCAAAGAGTCACAGACTCATTGGCTTCATTTAAATACTTTATGTCCTTCAGATGTTGACTTGCCTTGTGGATCTCAGTTAAACCCTTCTTCCTGAAGTAGAGCTCTCTCTCTTCAAAGTCATTATGCTTGTCTCTCACTAACTTTTTCAGCTTTCTATGCTCTTTCCTCTAGTCTCTGATTGAGGGTCACCATCTTCTGATAGGAATTATGAGGTTCCTGATTCTCTGTTCTGAGTTGTTGGACCAAAGCTTCCAACCTTTGATAATCTTTCAGAGGAATTGAAGTCTGTGGTAACACATCTTTCGGATACAAAGGAGGATCCATGGAGAATGGGAGGAGTAAGACTTCTACATGGTTCTCAACCACGTAGCAAAAGGATCATACATCTTTGGGTCCACTTTCCCAAAATATTTCTTTCCTTTCATTATCCTGACCTCCAAAGCTTGGGCTTCCTGAATACATAATTCAATGTTTCCTTCTATCAGGAAATATAATGATTAAGCTATCTCTTTAAAGGATGGTGGGTCCATCAAAGGGTAACCAAATTTCTTCCTGACCAGCACATGATTGTAATTTATCCCTCATTTCCTTCCTAGCAAAGGTACATTGGGAAAACCGCTACAGCTAGTAATAACCTCCTTCCCCACTAAATTTTTGTTGCATCCCTAAGATATGTCATCCGAAGTTAAGCCCATCAATCTTTTAGACCGCTTCCATTCTTGTTTCAAATCTTGGAAAGGTCTTGACTTTGGAAGTTGCCTAACAAACCAGTCAGCAAATAAAGGAGCACAACAATTCACATACCCCTTCCTCATCTCATTCCTGTAATGAAACCCGTAGTAGAAATCCCCTAACAATGTAGGCACTGGGTTTCTCTTGATGAAGATGGAAATGGCTTCCATGCTGATCAACCCTTTCTCTCATGCGAAAAAACTTATCCCATATATCAATAGGGCTAGAAATGCACTGAACTCTGCCCACCTATTTCCCAATGCCAAAACATGAGCTTCTGTGACAATAAAATCTAAGGAAATCCATTTACCCTTGTTAGCTTCTAGTCTCATCTTGACTCTGAGCATACTTAGGTGACAAGCATTAGCTATGTCTTCATATGGAGGAACCATTTCTAAAGCATAATAAGGAATACCGTCTCTGATAGTAACCTTTAGGATGCTGGAAACCTCTTCTAAGGTAGGAGCCAAGATATAATCTAGAAACATAAAAACTCACAGTTGAGGATCGTAGAACTGTAGCAGGGAATAGAGGTTGTCCCTCTGATCAACTGTAGGCTTATTCACATAATCCATAATTTCCCATAATTTTTCTTGAAGTCATCTAGAACTTTGTCATTCATTAAACCAATCAATTTCTGAATACTCTCGGCTTCTGGTTGTGGAAAGGTGTAGTCAACATTATTTTTTCTAGGAGCGTCCATCTCTGAATTAGAAGTTCGACCAAAACTGGGAACAATGTATAAACCCTGAGAATGAAAAGAAACACAAATGATTAATGATGTGATGATGTTATACAAGGCAAGGTATGTGGTCACTGACATGTCTGTGTTATATTGATCATGTAATCAAGTGTCTGTGCAGGGTCACAATAACAGTATAATAGTTTCTCTGAACAGAAATTCCGGATCTCAGAACCAAAGGGCCATATAAAACCAGATCATATCCCAAAGTAACACTGGAAAAGGGTATCTTAGAAGTTTAGGGCTCCTGCAAACCTGTAAACATCCCTCCCATCTCACGGGTGTGCTCCGGGTCAAACATCACAGACTCTCATAGCCGAATAGCAATAATACATTCACCATATCCGAGAAATGGCTCATGACCAAAGAGAGCTCATCTCACAGTAACCCCATTGTTGCACCCCAAAATTTGCCCTCACCTAGACAAGACATTATGTACTAAGGTGTCCCAAGAGGTTCACAAGGTTCATAAGGTGTCTCAAGAGGTTCACAACTAGTCAGAAAGCTTGGAAGTTCCCTCAGACAAAGCATCCTCCTAAGCAATGCATCCTAAACTAGGGTTTTGAGTTTCATCAGGCTAAATGGATTTCCAAGGATTCAAGTGAGCTTCATAGCATCCTATATGTCTTCAATAATCCCTATGTTAATTATCAAGGCTTTCCCAAAAAGTTTGCTCAGTCAAATGATCAGATATGCAAAAATCAGTCAAAGCAGTTAAAAAGTCAAACTAAGGTCAACTGTGGTCAAACCAAAGTCAAAATTCATGAGTTTTTGCCAACATCAAGTATATGAAGTAAAATTCATCATTTCATCAAGGGTTGATCATGATTCATCAAGGAGATTTCAGATCATCAAGAATCAGGAGTTTCTAAATTAGGGTTTTCATAGGAAAAGTCAACTGAACTTTGACCAGCCATAACTTTCACACGCTTCATCAAAAATTTTCCATCCAAAGCTCATTTTGAAGGAAATTGAATTCTCTACAACTTTGTGTCTCACAAGCCAAGCCTAAAAATGCTTCATTTGGAAGGTATGAGCTATGACATTATAGGTCATTTCAAAAGTCAACATCTTCCAAAGAGTATAACTTGAGAATGGTAAAGGATATGGATATGAAACCAAAGAGGTTTGTTAGAGGACTCTTTAAGCTTTCCAAAATGTCCAAGAACACTTCCATATCCTTAAAATTGAGGGAGTTGTGTCTTTGCAAAGTTGGGAAATTTTTTAGGGGTTTATTGAGCAAATGGGATCTTAGAACCAATTCTTTCCACATGGGCTTGCATTTTTATGACCCAATCACTACCATGACATCATGCACGAATCAAAAATCATTTATTTAGATTTTTATTATTTTTATTTTATTTATTTTGATTTTATTCATTTTAAATCATTTTAAATCAAAATAAAATATGAAAACTCAATATTTGAATGTGATTCTTCTTCTAGAAAATCTTAAAAGTCACTTAAAGTTGATTGGAATCAAGCAAATTCGTGTGAGCCTAAATTAGAAAGGTTTGATGAGATTTTTTCAATATTTGAAAGTTGTGAAACTTCATGATCAAGCAATCAAGACAAAGCCCATAAATCCAAAGACTTTTGACCTAATTCAACTCTTTACATATACACAAAGTGATCACAAGCAAAGGGACGAAAATTGGCAGCCTCTAAGACAAGAATCAAACTTCAAAAATTCAAACAAAAACATCCATTCGGTTTTTGATTTACAGGAGGTTTCAAGGAATTTTGAAGGTTGAGACATGATCCCTAGGGTTCCCTGATGCTATTTCAATCCTTATTTGCATTCAAAACATGTTGAATCATGCATACCGATTCCATCTTGTTCATACTTTTGAAATTTTCGATTCCTCTTATCCATGTATCATAAACTGTTTTTGTGTATCTAACTTTGTTTATTGTCATGTGAGGATGGATTCTGGGTAAATATCTTGGAGATTCACTGACTAATACGGATTCAGCCATGTTAGGGTTTCAAGCTTTGAATTAGGGTTTCTTGATTTAGCTTATATAAATGCATTTTAATAACATAAATAAGATGAATGAACTGTATTGATCATGTTGGCATGATCAATTTGGCAAAATTGTATGAATATAAATTGTTACGAATTTTGTAGGTTTTTGTACGCAGGTAAATTCACAGGAGATTTCCCAACAAAATTCGCAGGAAAACCTGCGAAATTCCAAGGAAGAAGATGAAGTCAGTGGCGCCAAAAATCAAATTCAAAAAACTGTTTTAAAATATAATGTTTGTTTGTTAATTCTATGTTAAACGCGTCCCATGTGGCTCAACTGGTTTGTGTGTTTGCTTGTATATGGAATGGTCCTGGGTTCGATCCCCCCCAGACCATTTTGTTTTGCATTTTATTTTGATTTTTGCAGATTGACAACAAAAGGAATTGAACCCCTGATACTAACACCAGCACGTGCTTGGCCTGGTGGTGATGTTGTTGGTCTTGTGTGTGGGAAGCCTAGGGCCTGGGTTCGAATCCCAGCCCCAGGTATGTTTTTTTTTCATTATTTTGTTTTATTATTTATATTATATTTACTTAATTAATTTCTTAAATAACCAATTTTAAAAATAAATGTTTATATTATTTCTTATACTAAAAATTCATACTTTTAAAATTCAAACTCTATTTTTTTTCCAAAAAAATCAAATTCTTTTATTTATTTTATTTTATATTATTAATATTATATATATTTTGTAAATAAATTGATTATTTTGTAAATTAATAATTAAAACCCTAGTTCTCATGATTCTAACCCTAACCCTAATTTTTTTTCTAACCCTAACCCTAACCCTAATTTTTCTTAACCTTTAAAATTTAACCTAATATTTTCATAAATCATAATTAATCATTAATCATTTATTAAATATGTATATAATTTAATATTTATTTATTATTATTAAAACCTATTTTCTTTATTAAAATATTTAAAATACTTCCTAATATTAATTTATTTTGCTAATTTCTTATTTTTTTTCTTATTTTTATTTTTTCTAACCATTTATCTTCACTCCTATTACTATTGTTTATTATTATTTATCGTTATCATATTTCTCGATTATATTGTAATTGTCCCGAAGCTTTGTAATAGTTTAGTTTTTATATTTTTGCTTTATTTCTATTATAAATGTATTTGCTGTATGGTTAGTAATTCTAGGGTGTGAATAACATACTTGTAATTAAAATCAACTTAGAATAATTAATTTAAATAAGATAAATATTTGAATACAAACACCCACACACGTAAGTCGATCTTTGATCACCATCTTGCACTTTCTAAGGTTACCTCTCATGTTGCCTATTTCAAAAGGTCAAGTAAGGTGTCTTAAGCAAAGTCTATTCACAAATATCATCAAGTCCCTTCAGTTTATAAGATCAAGTCCCTTCGAGGTTGCCTACGATAAATGATCTTGTCCCTTCGAATAAAAGATGATAAGTCCCTACGAATTGCTAAAGACACCTTGCAGTTGCCTATATTCAGATGTCCCCACACATGTCCCTTATCACATCCAAGGTAATGACTACCTATTCCTTAATAATAGGGATAGTCTTACCGTTTAAAGAACATAAGAATAGTAAAGACTTTGTATAGGGTAAGTTCCTCTTAATTACTTGCTCATACTTTTCAAAATACTTTTTACATCACACTTTACAAACAAATTTTCAAAACCAAGTCTTTGTATACATCCATACGAGGATCATTACAAAGTACTTAGAAAGTTTCTAATCACACACTACACCTTTTCAAAAACAATTCAAAGTGAGCTAAGTAACTAAGAGCCCATGGATAACCATGGATATAAAGGGTGCTAATACCTTCCCTTTATATAACCTACCCCCCGAACTCAAAATCTTTTAAGGTCTTTCCTGTTCTTTTATGTCCTTTCCTTTTGGATAAAATAAAAGTCGGTGGCGACTCTTGCTATCCGCAACATTTATAGAAAGTCAGTTCTCCCACCGTGTTACACCCATCCCACAGAAAAAAGCTAAACCAGGCAGTCCAGTATATATGATACATGTAAAATAAATATTGAAAGTGATAAATAAATGTTGTAAATAAAGGTTGTAAAATAAAGTAGTAAAACTAAACACACAACAATAGATAACACCCAAAGAAACAAAAACAGACAATCGCTAGGATTGACTCTCAAAGGTGAAACCAGAGATTCTGGGTTCGGTCCCCAGCAGAGTCACCAGCTGTCGCTCCCGGGATTTTCATCCTAGTACAAACGCGAAGTGGCGCGGAAAAGGTAGAGTCGCCAGCCAGACATTTTTATCCTGAATGAATGGGAAAGGTAATGTTGCACAAACCAAAGAGAAAAGGAAAGGACAAGGTGTTGCGACCAAAGAACTGTGTTTGGTAGTCGGTTATGAACTAGGAAGGTATTAGCACCCCCAGATCGTTTGCCGTACCTGATGAGATCCACGCTTGTTAGTCTGTTTCAAAGGGTAAGGAATAAAACACTGCTAAATAAAAGAACTGCTAACTGGAACTTAAATGAGAAAGGGAACTAAAAAAGAGAACGAAAAGAAAGAATGGGAAAAATGTAGGGAAAATAAAGAGTATGCTCAAATGGGCCCTACCCCGCTGCCTACGTACCTCATAGGGAAAATGAGGATCAGAGTCGACGTAGTTCGCCTAACTAAGGCGGGAACTAGTTTATGTTTTAAAGATATTGAACTGCTTATACATATGCTCAGGTGTTGCAGGCTCGTCTGGTACGAGTGCGTTACCGTCTTACAAAGAGACAAGTCGAAGCAAGTTATTTCGTTATGAGTGAATGAGGTGATAAGAGAATTCCCGCAAGAAAAGACGTTTGTTATTTCTTAACTGTCTTTTAGAAGAAGTGTTTTCTATTGCTTTTTGTTTGTGAAAATAGTCTCATGATCAAACTTGTACATCATGCTAGACAAGCTTGTATTATCCCAAGATGGGATGAATACAAGTGCTCCATGGAATAATTCTCTGCATCTAAGACTACTTCCACCTTTATTAAAGTGTTTTAAACTTTTCTTTGAGATGAGAAAGAGGACTCAAGTTGAGAAAGGACAAAACTAGGGGAACTAAGACTCACCCTAAGTTGTTTTATTGCATGGGAGACCCCATGGTTTGTGTGGTCTTCTAATCCTAATGAGAAAAACAAAAGAAGAAAAACTAGAAAGCAACTTACTTCTCTAAAGAAGTTAAGTTGTTTCTAAAGAGGGACTATTATGAAGTTGTACAAACAAAGCCTGAAGGGCTAAGACAAACACAATGTGAAAGCATAAAGAAGATAATGAAGAAGTTGTATAAACAAAGCTTACCTCAACCTCCCTACAAAAAAAAGGTTAGTAAAATAAGGCTAAAGTGATAAAAAGAAAGAGGTAATCAAATACCAAACAATCCTTAATACAACTATAACCTAACTAGACTCAATTCTAAGTCTAAGGACACTAAAAAGCTAAGCGAAGCCTAAAGTCAGCAGCTATTACAACTTCCTATTTCCCAAACAACTACTAAATGTAATTGATTATGCACATAGCCTATTGCAGCTACCAAACAGCATGAAAATAGGTGTAAAAAGACCAAAACAGAATAATGCAACATGTTTTTACAACTTCTGTTTCCAAATGCAGCGACGAAAACATGGCAGATTTTCAATTATTTTTCAATGCAAAACATGAGTTTCAATGTAAGCAATGAGATGAAAAGATCATGCAATTAATGCTGCAACATGAAATGGATGTCGACAATGGAACACAACATATGAACACACAACAATGGATGTGAATTGTATGGTTTTAAACAACATGCAATTTTTCTCAAATTCGTGCACAATCGGCCTAAACATGAGTGGATGGCAAATGCAATGCAAAATAGAACCATGAACACTTATTAGCATGCTATGGATGATTCTAAATCATGCAAACAATGATCACAACAAGCTATGAACATATATGTAACATTTATGTCTTAATTCGGAACCTAATGAAAAGCATGTCGAAAGTTATCGAAACTACATACGCCTGCTCTAAATCAGCTCCTAAAAACTCCCTAAAATTATGTCCTGAGGATCCATGATGATTGGCGGGGGATGAATATCAAAAATTCAAGAAAATGCAAGAATTTTCCATTCTGGTTCAGTGGTAACTGGTGTAACAGCCCAGACCCCTCGCAAGGCAATCCTGGCACTGCTACCTCACGATCTTCTCTACCCCCCTCACTAGTAGAGTTTTTGCCTTCCGTGGGAATCGAACCCTGTACCCTGGGGTTCAAGTACATGTTCATTCCATTCCCACTACCAATTGAGCTATGTAACAGCCCGGGCCCCTCGCAAGGCTATCCCGACACTGCCACCTCACGATCTTCTCTACTCCCCTCACTAGTAGAGTTTTTGCCTTCCGTGGGAATCGAACCCTGTACCCTGGGGTTCAAGTACATGCTCAATCCATTCCCACTACCAATTGAGCTAGTAGCTCAAGTGGTAGTGGGAATGGATTGAGCATGTACTTGAACCCCAGGGTACATGGTTCGATTCCCACGGAAGGCAAAAACTCTACTAGTGAGGGGAGTAGAGAAGATCGTGATGTGGCAGTGCCGGGATTGCCTTGCGAGGGGCCCGGGCTGTTACAAAAAAATCCATACATTGCATAATATAAATAAAATAATAATAATAACGAAGTAGAGCATACATCATTGGTCGAGGCGCGGAGCATGTGACCAAGGGTTATTTGGTGACTATTGGGTCTCGGAAGGAAAATAATCTCAGAAACGAAGCATAAGCTATTCGAAAATGGTGATAAATAAAAGGGAAAATTTTGGGGTGTTACAGAGTTTTGTGAACCTTGTGTATTTGGTAATTCCTATAGGGTGAAGTTTAACAAAGGTAAACAAAGAAAACATGGATCCCTTGATTACATCCATATTGATCTTGGGGGGGGGGCTACAAGGAATCCTTAGAATGATATGCTCCAGATGAAACGTTTTTTAAACGGTTACTTTTGATTAATCCTTGCAGTAGTTTGTCCCAAATTGATTGAGTCTTGAAAGGTATGCCTGAAAAATAACTTAAATTCCACCATGATTTGATATGACCTTTATATAGATTGCCGCAGTATTTGATTCTTGAAAAATATTCCCCTGATTATTAGGATCTGTAGGAGTTTCTTGAAAAAGCACTTGGATCCCACTATGTTATGACCTTGATAAGGACTGCCCCCAATATTTTAATCTTGAAAAGTGTGCCCCACAGTTTAAATATTTGAAAGGTATGCCCCTGTGTTTGAATATTTGAAAGGTATACCCCTAATTATATTGATTCTTGGAGTGGTTGCTTTCGCTGTGCTCTTAGGGTGGTCTGCACCAGTATGAGCCTTTTTAAAGGTCCACTGATTCGCGTGTCGCGTATGGATCAAAAACGAGTTTTTAGAAAAATGTAGTATATTGGTAACAACAACTCGAAATATCGTTCTCAAGGATTCTTGTAAGAAATTAACAAATAACAGTAAGGATTAATGGGGGGTTTTTTGATTTTTATTCAAAATGGAAGAAGAAAAAGTGATTAAAATTTAGTGATTATAAAATAAGTTGATCTGCTGTTCTATCTCCTACTTATCATCGATCATACAATTACCAAGCCCTAAGTGGATTCTAATCCCTTTCCGATTATATAACCAATTAACAATCGAAATTGACACTATACGAATTACACTCCTCTTATCCGAATTAAGCAGACAGATTAAAATATTCACGAATTAAGCAAACGTGATTATACGCAGATTAACAGTAAAGCTACGATAAAAATCGGTAAAAATCAAGGAATGTCAATCACTCGAAACAAATCAACACCATTCTATATAAATTGGATTAAGCAAACAAAATATATAGAAAAAATATTGAAAGAGAAAAGAAATCGAATTGATAATTATAATAACCTCAAAGTTACGGAGGTACGGTTACAACAGATCAACCTTGGTGATTAGTTCTCCGTCGTTCTTTAAAGCGTAAGGAAAAATATAAAATCGTGAATAGTGAAGATGGTGAACAGTACCGCGGCTGCTGGTATTATGGGAAAACCAAAACAACTCGTTTACAACCCAACTCGGTCAAATACATAACCCATGCCCAATTCTAAATGACTCGAAACTAAATAAAACTAATGCTGCAGCTTCAAACGAAATTCTGGAAAATATGGATACGTATCTGACTTTGACTCCAACACGAAAGTCGTAGCTCTCTCTCTTAGCTTTCCATCAACTGGTAGAACGCCTTAATCAAATTCCTAGAACTCTAGTTATGGTTGTTTCCGTAAAAGTTGTTAAAGTTGAAAATTAAGTACAAAAATTAAATTAACCCAAAAATAAAATAAATTGGAAAACAAATTAAAATATAAAAATAAACAAAGAAAACCAAAGAAATGCTTAAGTGCAAACATGGAAGATTTTGCATTAAAATGCATTGATCATCCACCCATTATTATAAATTCCTGGAGGTATTTTGACAGATGTGTCAAATCTTGAAATGTTTTCCCTTAATCAGTAGGATCTTCATATGATGTGCTCATAGGATCATAAGGATTTTCCCCTTAGTTAGAATGATTCCTTGATAATTTTCTCCTAGCCAGAAGCATATTGAATCGATATGCCATTGATTAAACTCTTGTTGATATTCTTTCAATGCTAAGTTTGCGTGTACAATTATATCATTTGAAAAGTAATTATAATGCCATGTTCATGCGTTTTTTAAAATCGAGAAATTATACGAGGTGTATGTTAGATGATATTCGGCCATAAGGTTGGCGCGAATGAAGATGGGAAATGATGTTTTAACAAACATTCGGCATTGAAATCAGTTTAACAACGACTTTGTCGAGTATGCTTTTATAGTTTCTCTAGCTTTAGTTAGGACTTCTAAATATTGTAATGTGGTTTGGTTCACGGTTTAAGAACAAAGAATACAAGGCTCAAAATTTGAAATTTAACTCACCCATTCTCCTTGATGTTCTTTATTCCTAGATTCAATTAATCCAATAAATGTGTTTATCCTGCAAAAGAACCATTTCCAGTCATGATGATTAAAAGGTATATTGGTTTAAGCACTTGATGAGATTTTTTTTTGAGGTGGAAGTCACCCACTCCCGTTTAAAATATTGTTCCATTTTTCCTTTTTTTTCTTTTCTTGTAATCCTTTTTTTTTTGCATGGACCAATTCTTTTGAATTTGTGGTCGACTGGGATACCCTAATTTTTTCCTAAGTCAAAGTCAACTTTTTTTTTAGTTTTTTCCTTATTGACTTAGCGGTCTTTTTTACTTTTTTTCTTGTTTTGTTTTTGGGAAATATTCTTGAGTGATTTTGCTTTTGATTTAGAAAGGGTATAACTCTCATGTTTGATATTATGATCTTTTATCTCCTATGCTTCCTCAATGTTGAATGGTGTGAGGAAGAATATGTGGTGAGCTTTATTGCTTCATGACTTCCTCGGCCTTCGATGATGTACATGAGGAAGATGTGCTTAAACCTTTATCTGTGTGATTAGATGTATTGATTTCCTTTCATTAAGACGCGTTGTTGAATTAATTGAAATCTACCCTGCCCTAGTTAAGATTAAGGTTTTTTTTTAATAATAAAAACACTGACTTCTGCCTCGAGGGGGTTGACTACTGATTTTTTACTCACAATTTTAATATGCAACTGTTGTAATATTATATGTACGTTGAACCTTTAATCTTCCCAAAAGAGAGAAACGCTTCCCAAGTATAATGATGACTTAAAATTTTCTCCATTTTTCAAGACGTCCACAATGTCATTCAAGGATATCAACTATTAGAAGTAATCATTGCAAGCATTAATAGTCACAATGTTTCATCTTCAATCTCATCTATAAATGCACAGTTTTACACTTCTTCGAACTATTCTTCGTAACTTCTTTTATCAACATGAATTATCCATTTTAGAATGCTAACAAAAATATCACAACTGAGGTCACCATGATGCATAGTCAACTAAGGAGGTCTAACCATCTGGATCATCTTCTGTCAGGGATATATTAAGGGTGAGGAAGGTCAAGAAGAAGAAGAAAAATAAGAAGAAGCTGAAGAAGAAGGAGGAGGAGGAGTCGAGGAAGATTTATTACTGCGATTTTGACGAAGGGAGTGAGGAGAGAGTCATAGAATATATTCCCTTGATGCTATGGGCTCCGATGTTGAAAAATATATGTAATGAAATTATTAATGTACTCTTCCCTTTTGGAAATTTTAATGAAATAATCTTTTATACACTCTTATCTTTCATTTATATAGTATTATTCTTTTACAAAAAAAATAATAAAATCCAACAAAAGTAATCGCAACAATATCAACATTGACGGAGAATATTAACAAAAAAAAAATTAAAAGCCAACAAAAATAACAACAATCTTATCAACAATAAATCACTTTTTAACCACAATTTTAAGAAAGAACAGTGATGAAATGTGATATTATTCTTTAAAGTATTATCACGATGTTTCATTCTAACCGTGATGATATGTGAATAATTTGTTTTACTATATAAGCGATGAAATATTATTATTTTAGGTATTATCTGAAGGGGCAAAAAATACAAGAAAGGGGGGTTTGAATGGGGTTTTTAAAAAATAATGTAATGCATACAGTTGGTTTATCCTGGTTTGTTTGAACTCAAACTACTTCCGTCCACCCATCAAGGTGATTTTGCCTCTCTCAAACGAGGTCTTAATACACTATTCAGTATTTGAATACAATCACAAAGACCTACTATCAATGTCTTCTTGAGTCTACTGACTAACACTTTTAGTCACTCAAGGAAATTCAAGATTAATTTAGATTATAAATGTGTATAAGGTTGCTTCTAAAAATCTATTATCCCAATTGTTATTTTTACACAATATTAAAACAAAAATTTGATTTAGGCTAATGAAAAAGATTGTATATGCGCGCGACTATGTTAGCCATTTCTTCAAGATTGCTTCTTTATATATAGGTGAGGTATAGAGATCTGTTGGAGACACCGATATTTATTTTTGGATGATGATATATGAAGTTTAAAGATATTTCCAAAGATAGAGATTCCTTGTCTGATAACCATTAAACGTTGATACTCATTTAATGAGGATTATTCTGAAATCAGAGTTTGCTTTGTATGAGAATATCAATGTTTCAACAACAGAGCAGTTGGTACTAAAAAGCGTGTTTAACCAATCAGAATATCCATATTAGATTTGAATGAGGATTCCTTATTGGAGCATCAAAACTTTTATCAAGAAAAAACTTCTTGCTATGTATCAGAATTTCCTGCACATCAAAATAAATATTTTTAAGAATCATATTTATTCTTTAAATGAATATGATGTTTGTTATCATCAAAACTAAATAGAGTGTAGAATCAATTCTTTTTATAACAATCTCCCCCTTTTTGATGATGACAAAACTCTTATATTTTGATGGATAGTTAAGAGCATAAGATAGAGAGGAAACTCCTCCTGAGTCATAAACTTCTTTGAATGTGATTCCTCAGAGCTTTAGTTAGAAGTTCTTATGGAGAAACTTTCCCCCCTGAGTTAGAACCTTTTACCGTATACTTAAGAGTACATTAGAAATATCAAAATATTTAGAGAATGTTTGAGAATTAGTCCTGGTAAATTGTTATTGATCAAAATATTTTAAGTTCTCCCCCTTTTTGTCATGAATAAAAAAGTAATGATCAAAGATAAGAGAAAAACACACTTAAACAGAACATAAAAAACTTCATTAAAGATAATCAAGATAAGATAAAAGCAACTTAATCAAAATCTAGAAGGAAAACAAGAAAAAAACAATCAGAAACTATGGTTGTGGAGGAGGAGGAAGTCTTGTGAACAATGCCTCCAGAAGACTCTTGATATAAGTAGTGGATTCCACTTGCTGACCTATCATTTCTTTTAGTTCTGCATTTGTTTCATCTTGTTTATCCAGCCTGTTCTTAACAACTTCATTTTCTTTCTTCAACGCTTCTAGAGTTTTCAGCACAAGAGAGGATGAAGTTGTGTTCTCAGTAGAAGTTACCATTTTCTTAGAACATGTTGCGAGATTTTCTCAGAGGGTTTTGGAGAAGATGAAATGTTTTCAGAAGGAGGGTTTTTAGAATTAGGGATTTCAGAAATAGGAATTTTAGGAGGAGGGTTTCAGATGTTGTACCCAGTACTGACTCAATGACAGAAATGAAAGCGGAGGGATTATCTTTATTTTTATCTACTTTTGGTGTCTTTTGAGAAGTTCCTTTAGAAGTTTTCCTTTTCTTTGTCTTCTTGAGAGAAACTTCTGGAGTTGGTTTTCTGATATCTTTTGGGTTGATCTCAGAAGTAGTTCCGTCTTGCTTGCAAGCAGCCAAATACCTTACGATGACTTCAGGATGAGTATCTACTGAGAAAAGGGGAAAATCTTTCAGATGGATCTTCCGGGTGGTAATCACTTCCCTCGAATGAAGAACTGGGTCCTTCTTGATGTTATCAATGAATTTCATTTTCTGGAGATTCTTGGCATTGAGGGGTCTTCCAGCAACGGGTTCTAGATCATCAACCTATTGGGCTTCAATCATATGTTCTATCAGTTTGTTTTCTATTAGAATATCTAAGATTAGTCTTCCCAGAGCTATCCAATCTCTCTTTGTCTTTTCATCTTCTCTTGTTTCTTTAACGTTGTTCTTCAGATGATTGAACAGGCTATGAGAAATATTGACTTTCTTATTAGTTAAAATGAAGTAGAGGAGGTATTGTTGATCAATGCTGATGTAATTTGGAGAACTTGTAGGTTTCCTATGACTTATGCACCATGATTTTGGCCCAGATTCTCTGACGGTCTTTGAGATCCTTTATTTTATTGGAGTGTTATCCAAAAGTGAAAATCTCTCTAGAAATAGTTATTATGTCAGAGTTCTTCTCCATATCACTACACTTTATCCTGTTTCCATCAAATTCAATTAGTCTTCTAATGAGGTCTTCCGTAATGATGATTTTCTTCCCCCATGACATATGAAGTAACTTGAATGTTTGAAGCTGTAGCAAAAATCCAGAATTCATTAACAAGTTTAGGGAAGATAGGACCCATGAGACGATCAAAGTACTTAGTCCATCCTTGAAATTCAACTTCTGGTGTTAGGTCATAGTCGTTCTCCTTCATGCTATCTAAATCCACAAACAGTTCATAGAGAAATTCTAGATTTTCAATCGGAGTAAGAAGAGTTCTGATGGGAGCAACATCAGTTTCTTCAGATGCTTGACTTGAAGAAGCTTGAGCTTGTTGAGAAGATGAGGCCATTGTTTACAACAAGGTTTTGTAACAGGAAGAATAGGAAACATAAACACAGAAAGCAAGAGAAAACAAAGAAGGAAAGAAAAGCAAGAAAGGAGTGAGAATGAAAGTGAGAATGTGAAGGTGTTTGTGAAGTGAGAAGGAACACACACACAAACACACACACATACACACACACACATATACATATATACATATATATATATATATATATAGAGAGAGAGAGAGAGAGAGGTTGTAACGGAAATAAAGACATAGTTAATGATCAATTAAACAAAAAACAAAATGATTAAAAACAATAATGATTTCTGACAAGGGAGATGGCGTAAAATATTTTTGAACAGTTACCGAAGTGAGTAGTGCCTCAACTTTGTCAACTCATCTATTTTAGTTTCTCAGAGTTTGAAAACGTGTTCAACCTCAGAGGATACCTGGAGCTTAGGTTGATAGTTGTTAATTTATGAACTGCATGTTCGATGCTTGAAATGAAAGCTTCTTAGAGACAAACTTTCATATCTTTCTGGATAAATTCTAATACAATTCTCCTTCTTACTTCAGAAGAAATATTGGTCAAAAGTTCAAAAGAAAAGAAGTTTTGAGTGTTAAATATATAGAAATAACATATTCATTCTGGACATAATTCCATACTAAGGTTTTTCAAAATGAAATTAAACCTATCTTCAGGAAGGGGTTTTGTGAAAACATCAACTCATTGATGGTTTGTGTCTATAAATTTTAAAGATAAGATGCCCTTCTGAGTATACTCCCTAATGAAATTATGTTTAATTTCTATATGTTTAGCTCTAAAATGTAAAATAAGATTTTTAGAAAGACAAATAGAAGAAGTATTATTACATAGTATATAGATGTTACTCTCATAAATATTGAAATCCTCAACCTGATTCTTCATCCAGAGCATCTAAGTACTAGATCTAGTTGCTTCTATATATTCAACTTCAGCAGTTGAAAGTGCAATTGTATATTGTCTTTTGTAGGACCAAGAGATTAAGTTCTCTCCCATTAATTGACAACTTCCAGAAGTATTTTTTCTTTCTATTCTGTCTCCAGCAAAGTCAGCATCGTTGTACCCTACAATTTGTATTCTCTGGATTTTCTATAGCAAAGGCCGAGATTAGTAGTACCTTTCAGATACTTGAAAATTCTCTTAACTGCTGTTAAGTGAGATTCTCTAGGATCTGATTGTAATCTAGCACAGAGGTAAACACTATATAGAATATCAGGTCTTGAGGAATTTAAGTTTGGGAGAGAGCCAATCATACCTCTATAGAGCTTCTGATCTACTTTCTTACTCACCTCTTCCTTTTCCAGAATACATGTAGGATGCATTGGAGTTTTGGATGGTTTACTTTCTAACATATCAAATTTCTTCAGAAGTTTCTTTAACATATTTGCTTTAATGTATGAAGATTCCTTCTGATGTTTGATTGATTTGGATTCCCTAAAACAAACGTGAGTTCTCCCATAAAGCTCATTTCAAATTTTTCCTGCATAGTCTTAGCAAATACTTTGCCAAGAAAGCTTTTAGTAGATCCGAAAATAATATCATCTACGTATATTTGTAAAATTAGAATATTGTTTTTAAATGTTTTACAAAATAGAGTCGTGTTCACCTTCCCTCTAGTAAAACCATTTTGTAAGAGAAAGTTACTTAATATTTCATACCAAACTCTAGGAGCTTGTTTCAGACATATAACAATTTCTTAAGTTTATTAACATATTCTGGATGTTTTTCGGTTTTCAAAACCAGGAGGTTGATGCACATAAACTTCTTCATCAATGTAACCATTTAAAAACACACTCTTAACATCCATTTGATAGAGAGTGATGTTATTATTTACAGCAGAAGAAATTAAGAGTCTGATAGATTCTAACCTTGTGACTGATGCAAAGGTTTCTGTATAGTCTATTCCTTTTTACTGACTATAATCTTGTGCAACTAGTCGTGCTTTGTTTCTAACAACTTCTCCTTATTCATTCAGCTTGTTTCTGAAGACCCATTTGGTTCTAATAATGTTAAATCCTTCGGGTTTAGGAACGAGATCCCATACGTCATTCCTGGTGAATTGATTCAGTTCTTCTTGCATTACAAGTATCCAATCATTGTCTAACAATGCTTCGTCAATGGAAGTGGGTTCAATCAGAGACATTAATCCCATTAGGGATTCTTAAGAGTTTTTGATTGAAGATCTTGTTCTGATTGGATCATCTTTCTTTCCCAGAAATTTATCTTCTGGATGAGCCAGCGTGCTTCAGGATTGTCTTTTCAGAATGGGTTCTTCAGAAGTTGTGGCATTTGTGTTGTCTTTTTCTATTGATGGTTGTTCTTCAGATGTTCTTATTTTCGTTCCTGTAATTTGAACTTCTATATCTACAAAGGATTCATTATGCTTTGGATTTTGGAGGCCAAGCTTATCATCAAATCTGACACAAATGGATTCCACCACAATACATCTGTCTGTGTTATATATTATGTATCCTTTCAAATGTTCAGAGTATCCTAACATAAAAAAAATTGTGCTTAGAATCAAACTTTTTCAGAGGATCATTAGTGTTTAAAATAAAACAAGTACATCCAAAGGTATGGAAATAAGAAATGTTGGGCTTTTTGTCCTTCCACAATTCATATGGAGTCTTCTCCAAAATGGGTCTTATAGAGATTCTATTCTAAATATAGCACACTATATTACGGCTTTTCCCAAAAGTATTTAGCCATGTTAGTCTCATTGATCATGGTTCTGGTCATCTCTTGTAAAGTTATATTCTTTCGTTCTACAACTCCATTTTATTATGGAGTTCTAGGACAAGAGAAATCATGAGAGATGCCATTTTCATTAAATAAAATAGTTCCAATTTTTTGTTTTCAAATTCCCCACCATGATCACTTCTAACTTTTACAATTCTAAACTCCTTTTCATTTTGAACTTGTTTGCAGAAGGCAGAAAATACAAAGGTTGACTCGTCCTTATGTCTAAGGAACTTTACCCATGTCCATCTGCTATAGTCATCTATGATTACTAATCCATACTTCTTACCACTGATTGAAGCAATTTTCACTCGTCCAAACAGATCTATATGCAGAAATTCTAATGGTCTAGAGGTAGAAACAACATTTTTTTTATTTAAAAGATGGTTTACCAAACTTGCCTTTCTAACATGCTTCACACAGAGCATTTGAGTTGAACTTCAGATTAGGAAGTCATATGACCAGATTGAGTTTGTTAATATTATATAATCTTCTCATACTAACATGCCCCAATCTTTTGTGGCAAACCCATTGCTCATAGTTAACATGCATAAGGTATTTCACATTCTGACTTTTTAGTTTGGAAAGTTTTATTTTGTAAATGGTGTTCTTTCTCTTTCCATTAAAAAAGATAGTTCCATCTTTCTGACTAACATCTTTGCAAAACTTTTAATTAAAGACTATATCATACCTGTTATCACTCAATTGACTTACTGATAAAAAGTTATGCATTAATCCATCTACTAACATAACATTAGAAATAGAGGGAAGAGTACCATTACAAATGGTTCTAGAGCCAATATTTTTTCCTTTCTGATTACCTCCAAAACCTACGTAGCCTCCAACTTTAAGTTCAAGACTTTGGAACATATGCTTTCTTCCCATCATGTGTCACGAGCATCAAGAGTCCAAGTACCAAGATTAGTGTTTCAATCTTGTTGTTAAAGACATCTACAACATAAAGGATTTTATCTTGGGTAACCACATCTTTCTGGGTATTTGTTTGTTAGATTTTACATAATTTTGATTGAGTTTAGATTTCTCAATAGAATTTGTAGAGTAAGATGATTCAGTGGTGTATTTTAAATCATGTTTGTGTCCATATGTGAAATGAGAGTTTAAAGGTGTGTAATTTATGACCATATCATCAACTTGTTTAGATTGATGTTGTGTTTCTCCTTTTGGTTTGACATATCTTATGCCTCTTCTTCTGTTTCTGCTAACACCATAGGTCATTGAAGCCATTTTTCTTATGTCTATGTTTTTAGCTAGAAATGTTTGAAAACTCTTATCATAGTGTTTTATGATGCTATCAACACTAGGTAAAACTTCTAAGTCAGACTCCTTCTGAGCTTTATGTTTTTCAAAAGAGTTCTCTAGTTTTGAAATGTTTTCTTTTAACTCAGAGTTTTCTGCTTTTAGTTTCTTAGTTTCTTCAGACTCAGATACCATTCTTCAGGTTTTTGTATTTGAGTTGATGTTGCTGATTTTTTCAAGAATTTATGATAGACTATCTTCTAATTGAGATCTAGATAGTTTAGAAAATACCTCTTATGTTTCTGAATCTTATTCATATTCTGATGAGTTGGTATCATCTGATAGGTTGGCTATTAAAGCGATGTTGGCATGTTCATCTTCTGATTTGGTTTCAGCTTCATAAGATTCTGAGTCATCCCAAGTAGCCATGAGACTTTTCTTCTTGTCTTTGTTAAATTTCTTCTTAGGTTTTTCTTTCTGCAATTTTGGACAATCAATTTTGTAATGTACACGTTCCTTGCATTCATAGCACGCCACTTCTTTGCTTCCTAACTTCTTGTAAGTAGAGGATGATTCAGAGTGATTGCTTGATCTTCTAGGGTTTGTGAATTTCTTTTGTTTGTGCTTCCAGAGTTGTTGAACCCTTCTAGAAATGAGTGATAATCCGTCTTCTTCTGATGAGCCTCAAGAGCTTTCTTCTTCTTCCTAAAAAGCTTTAGATTTAGATTTGTTAGATTTAAAAGAAACAAACTTACCTTTCTTTTGGGGTTCATCTTCTTCAAGTTCTATCTCGTGACTTCTCAGAGAGCTGATCAATTCTTCAAGAGATATTTCATTCAAATTCTTTGAGAGATTTAGAGTTGTGACCATGGGTCTCCATGCCTTTGGCAAGCTTCTAATTATCTTTTTCACATGATCTTCTATTGAGTATCCTTTATCCAGAACTTTTAATCCAGCAGCCAAAATTTGAAATCTTGAGAACATCTTCTCAATTGTTTCATCTTCTTCCATTTTGAATGCTTAATACTTATGAATGAGTGCCAGAGCTTTAGTCTCCTTAACTTGAGTGTTGCCTTCATGCGTCATTTTTAGAGAGTCAAACATACGTTTGGCAGGTTCTATGTTTGTGATCTTCTCATATTGTGTGTGTGAGATGACACTCAAAAGAATTGTTTTGGCCTTGTGATGATTTCTGAAGTCTTTCTTTTGTTGGGCTGACATATTTTTTCTTTCAATCTTCTGACCGATTTCCCCAATTGGATGGGTGTAACTATCAGTTACTATATCCCAGAGGTCTCCATCATGAGCCAGAAAGAAACATTATAGAACATCTTTTCAGTAGTCAATGTTCTCACCATCGAACACTGGAGTTTTGCCATTGATCTTGTCATTCTGATTGTCATTGTTGTTCTGGTTCTGCCACAATGTTTTTCTTAAGGATCTTTTTTTGACACAATTAAGAGTTAGCACCCAGAACCAGGCGCTCTGATACCAATCGAAGGGGCGAGAAACACAAGAAAGGGGGGTTTGAATGGGATTTTTAAAAAATAATGCAATGCACACAGTTGGTTTATCCTGGTTCGTTTGAACTCAAACTACTCCAGTCCACCCATCAAGGTGATTTTTCCTCTCTCAAGCGAGGTCTTAATGCACTATTCAGTATTTGAATACAATCACAAAGACCTACTATCAATGTCTTATTGAGTCTACTGACTAACACTTTTAGTCATTCAAGGAAAATCAAGATTACTTTAGGTTACAAATGTGTATAAGGTTGCTTCTAAAAAGCTATAATCACAACTGTGATTTTTACACAAGATTAAAACAAAAATTCGATTTAGGCTAACGAAAAAGATTGTATATGCGTGCGAGTGTGTTAGCCATTTCTTCAAGATTTCTCCTTTATATATAGGTGAGGTATAGAGATCCGTTGGAGACACCGAGATTTATTTTTGGATGATGATATACGACATTTAAAGATATTTCCAAAGATATAGATTCCTTGTCTGATAGCCATTAAACGTTGATACTCATTTAATGAGTATTATTCTGAAATCAAAGTTTGTTTTGCATGAGAATATGAGAGTTTGAACAACAGAGCATCTGGTGCTAAAAAGCGTGATTAACCAATCAGAATATCCAGATCATATTTGCGTTAGGATTCCTTGTTGGAGCATCAGAACTTCTATCAAGAAAAAACTTCTTGCTATGTATCATAATTTCCTACACTTACCCCCTGTAAAATTTTCTTTTTTTTTATTTACCCCTTGGTTTTTACACGCTTAGGGGGGGGGGGGGGTACCCAAAAATTTTAGGGGGTAATCCAATTTTTTTAAGGGGGGGGGGGGGGGGGGGGGGGGGTAAATCAAAACACACATATATTGCAAGGGGTAAATGGTTACTAACCCAATATTTTTTTACTATATAAGCGAAGTTTCTATATTTCATTAGTAACCCTAACATTCATCTCTTTCTAACAATCGTTTCCCCCAAATAGAAACACTAACACGTTCACTCTTCTCTTTCATAGCATAACCCTAACATGTTTGAACATACTTCAACCTTTCGATTCTTCTTCACCAATCGTTATGATACACTATAATCATATTTCAAGTTCATTTATTAAACTTATTCTTCGATTTCATTTACATTTCTTGTTAAAAATGGGTTCTAATTTTTTTATTTACTAGATGTTTTGATTGTTTCAGATTTGTCTTCACACTTTAACAAAGTGCATACATTGGCTATGATATATATGTTTTGTGTAGCTATGCAGAAAAGTACAAGAAGTATGAAGCTATTATCTTAACTTCATTCACCTCATACTTCTCCTTCATAGCATCATAAACTATATGAAATTCATAATTTTTCCAGATCAACGATAAAAATATGTGCATTCTTTAAACTTTACATAATATCTTGTTGTTTTTGTTGTTGTATGATGTTGTTATTGTGATAAATATATTTATGTATGTTGTTGTATTGTTGATAAATATCTATGTATGTTGTTGTTGTTGATTAATGTTTTAAGAACAAGAACAAAACATTACTAAGTCACAAGAAAGAAGCTTCTTTGTGACTTAACAATGTTTTGCTCTTTAAATTCTTAGAACATTACATACTATCTTTAAATTCTTTCATATATAGGAAGTAGTTCAATGATCGATTCGTTCAACGCATTTATATTTGCTCTTATAGTTTAATTTGAATAACAACAATTTATTCATATTATTCAAATTAAACAAGAATAGAAGGAATTTATGTGATGAAGGACTCCGATCATTGAACCACATTCTATATGTTAAAAAGCGTAAAATGAATGATGAGACAGATGCAATTTGGAAAACAATGGTTTGTGTAAGTAGGTTTTTAAGAATAGTTTAATTTTCAGATTATATATTTCATCAATTTGAATGGTTGTATGTTGTGAGGTTTAATGAAAAAAAGCAATTTGCATATTTTATAATTAACCATGGTACTTTCACCAACACTTATTTATTTTAACTGTGATTTAATCTATATGAAATAAATGTATATACCACAACGGTTGAAACTTTTAACCATTGTGGTAGGTAGCACACTTTTAGTCTTACTATCACAATTTCGCGACCATGGTAGAAATACCTGACATACAATCACCTCGAACCTCACAACGGATGGTTAGGCGTTGTGGTATCCATT
The DNA here is from genome assembly GCA_963966055.1 of Lathyrus aphaca. Taxonomy (NCBI): domain Eukaryota; kingdom Viridiplantae; phylum Streptophyta; class Magnoliopsida; order Fabales; family Fabaceae; genus Lathyrus; species Lathyrus aphaca. Next base: position 214,519,799 of record OZ014521.1, read on the forward strand.
TTCCAACCGTGATTGTATGATTTTTTTTCGTAATAGTGTGTGATCGATACTAGGACATGAAAGTATACAAGCCCAATATTGGTGGCGTATTCCATAGTCATACTATAATTAGTATTTACAAGTAAGGGTAGGAAAAAGGGCCGCCCGCCCCACCCGCCTTAAGCCCACCAAAAATAAGGTGAAGCAGGCAAGCCCACCAAGTAGAAATGGACATAAAAATTTAGTTCGCCACGTCAAGGTGGTGAGTTGGCATGCGGCAAACTTGCCCGTCTACTTTTATTTATTTATTTATTTTCAATTTTTTAATATATTAATAGATTTGTCTTTACATTTTAATTAGGTTTTTCACTTATTTTTTAGAATAATTTTTATAAAGTATCTTTTTAACAAATTTTACTTCTAAAATTATTGCATATATTCTCAAATAAATATATGAAATAAAACCATCAAGAATTGGAATTACTAGAATTAACTAAAAAATGGTGGATTTAAGGTGGAACAAACTAAATGAATAAATGCGACGGGCTTTCGCGGACGATAAATTTTGACGGGCGGACTTTGACGGGTGATGGTCTTTAGTGGAGTGGACTGTAATGAACGACGGGTCAAAAATCTCAATTCAAACTACCATTTTTTGACGGATACATAGACCGATCCGGTGGACTACGATTCGATTTTACCACAATAGTTACGAGTAAACAAAGGGTTACCACAATAGTTACATACAAGTAAACAAAGGGTTAATAAGTTAAATAGACTCAACGAGGAACATGCAATAAATAGCCGTCTCAATTATTACAAAGATTACAATCATATGAAATAGCAATGGCATTGATTGCCATCAAGTCAATAAATGAAAAGAAGATACAAAGAAGAAAATGACAAACAATTTACACAAACACTTATACGGAAGCTTGATTTGTTATACTATAAGTTACACATGTGTATTTTTTAACAATACAAACTATTAATTTACTTCTAAACTTCAAATGAATAAACCCTACAAAAAAAAAACCACCTTCATTTTGCTTTATATATAGACCACCACTCTCTGCCACTTTAAGCATTAAAAAAACCCACAAGAGTTGGATGATCACACTTTAGGATCTGTTTCCCACACTTTGAGTTCTTCATTTTTCATCGATATTTTCCACTCACTTTTTTCTTTCTGATTTTTCTTCTTTCTGTTACATCCTTAATGATAGCTTTCAACACCCGTGAACCACAAACCCAAATATCTTCACCAACACTTGGTTTCCCTCACTATAGATATTTCAGATACCGTCGATTAAAGTACTAAAAATCACTCATCATTCTCCGATGCCAAACACCAAAAACCAACGTAACAGTCCGATGGAAACTCACCGGCGAGGAAAATTAACAGAGAAATCATCGTCTTTTTACGGTCACACTTCAACCACGGCAGCCACGTTGTCCAGTACTCAAATTAGGCGGCCGAAAACGATGCCGGAACTCGTACTAGACAGAAAGCGTGCAGATATGACGACGACATCGGAGATTTTCCCGAGACAGCCGTCGAAGTTGCTGCTCAAGGTTACCATGATGGGGAGCCTTGGTCCTGTCCAAGTGTTGATAACACCAGAATCAAGCGTTGGAGATTTGATTGCGGCGGCGGTGCATCTATACGTTAAAGAAGGCCGCCGTCCGATCTTGCCGTCAAATGAAGCTTCCCGCTTCGATCTTCATTACTCTCAGTTCAGCTTAGAAAGTAAGCCATAACATAGTTTTTTTCTTTCAAGGTTTTAAAAAACTACCGCGAAAACAACCATGATAAGACGGTATTGGAAATATTTAGTATTTACGTTAATCATTGACTATAGATTTGTTTTATTTGTGTAGATTTGGATAGAAATGAGAAACTGAGGGAAATTGGATCAAGAAATTTCTTTTTGTGTCCGAAGAAATTTGGAGAGGGTGAGAGTACTGGCGGAGAGAGTAGCGTAACGGCGTCGTTTGGAACATGTTCGAAAGAAGCGGAAAAAGCGAGCATAGGTTTTGGTTTGTTAAGGTGTATGGATTTCTTGCTGTAAAAATGATTGGATCAGAACGAATCACCACTTGCTCATGTTGTGTTGGGACAACAACAGTCACTACTATTTTCAATAATTTGTTTTCAAAAATAAAACTGTAAAATGAATTATGAATGGTTTGGCAGGTTACTTTGTAAAATTGGTTGGGTATGGTAGATTTAGTTGTAGATAGATTCGTGGAAATGGTGAAGTAGGGTCAATGTGTTGAATTGATCCTTGCATAGTTGTTTCATATTCTTGCCGCATGAAAAGTAATTTGGTTTTGGAAGGCTAAGATAGGTCTAAATTATTGATGCTGATCTTCTCTATGTGGATGACTATTATTTGTTTGTAATATAGACCAAGATAAATATTATCTTATTTTTGTACTCTTGTCTTTTTATTAGTTTATGTAATAATAGAAAATAGGATGAATTAAATTAAAACTTCATGTTTACCTAAAATGTTTTACTACTAAATTATTAGTGGTAACCAAGGTTTTTAAAAACGGCCCACGATCGTGAATATCGCCGCGACAAAACGGTTTTGGAATCTTTCAATACCGTTATTCACCGTTTTAAGTCTGAGAAAAAAAATCATAAGCAAAACGTCGTTACGGTCGCAAAACGCCATTACGGTCACAACAAAACACCGTTACGGCCGCGAAACATCATTTTATAATCAACCACCTATGAATTATCATCAATTGTCAACAAATTCTTCATATGACTACAAACAAATTTAGCCACTAAGAAGCTCTGGATTGTTTGATTATGTCTTTGGAGGAAGTGCAAGTAATAATGATGAAGGTGCTCGTCGTTCTACCTTGTGGTGATTAGTGATGCAAACAATAAATTTTCCCTAAACTCATTAAAATGTATCAGTAGTTTTTATGATGTGAACTTAAAAATAGTTTTTTATGCAATGTTGTGATTAATTCACACCACGACGACCGTTATTTGCAACGTAACACCTGTACTGACAGAAATCACGAAAGTCTTTACGCGATCGCGACCGTTGTTTAAAACCTTTGTGGTAACTACGATTTTAAATTGCTTTGGTGAGTACTGCAATTGAAACAATCATGGTTGTTGTAACAATTCTTCCTACAAAATTTAATATGGTGCCCTTTGTGCAATTCTGGACTTGAAAACTCTTTCCATTTGTTCCTTCGCTGTGATTTTGTTAGAAGAACTTTTTTTCTGCTCCGTGGGATATTCGTATTACGGATTATGACGGAATTGTTGATTCTTTGAGCGAGATCTTTGCTAAGAAAGACACCTCTCTAGGTCAGCTGGTTGCAACATTTTTATGAAAATTTTGTCATGTGCGAAATTGTGTGATCTTCAAGAAGGATAAGCCGGATGAATGCGCGGCGGCTCTAGAAATCTGGAATTCTTTTTAATGAAGGAAATATGTATTGCGCCAAGTCTGAAGCCATGAAGGATGTGAAAGAGCCAAATTTGGATAAGTTTAATGGTTGGATTGTGCAAATTGACATTGGTTGTTTTGATGAAGGAGTTGTCTCTCTTGGTTGCATCATAAGAGATCCTACCTCCAATATTTTGCTTGATTTTATGAAGCGCATTAACAATGTTACTGACCCGGCCAATGCTGAACTGTTGGTTAATCGGTGGTCGCTATAATTGGCGAAAGAGCTAGGCCTGGGGAATTTCGTGGTGCAATCAGATGCGTTGGTGATAATTGACTGTATCAATGGAGTTAAGTTTAATGCAGACCTGGATCCCTTAGTTAGTGATTGTAGAATATTAATGTCTGAATGTAATAGTGTTTTTATCATGTTTATGAGCAGAACCTTTAATATTGATGCCCGTCACTTGGTTGGTGTTGGAAAGTCCATAGACTAGAGAATTTGGATTGACCATATACCTAGTTTGGCATCTTCAGTTTGTATTTTTGGTGGTGTTTCCTCTTAATGAATTTGTTTGTCATAAAAAAATATTCATTGATGTCGTCATAAATTTGGATAGAGATGTTTGAAATATATAGTTGTGACAATATTAAAGTTAGAATTTAAAAATATTAATTTTTTTTTGTGAGAATACTAAAGTTATAATTTAACAAATGTATAGAAATTGTCTAATGTACTTCCTGATACATGAACATGTGATTTTAAATCACATTAAAATTACAGTTTAATGGAGTTGTGGAGACTACTACATCTTCATGGAAACTAATACATCATCAATATTATAAGTGCAATTGTAGATACATACTACAATTTAAAAATATGATAGTAACAATAAGAACATTTGTACACTTTCTTTAGGCTATGTTTGGATTGGTGGAATGGAGCATAATGGAATAGAATAATTTTATATTCCATCGTTTTGTTAACTAGCAAATTCTGACAAGAAGTGATCTAAGTGAAAGTGTGGCATCGAAAACAAGAGAGCGTCGAAGTTGGACTAATGCCATTAAGGAAGCTCAACGGACAGAAGCCTGACAGAATGAAATCGAATAAGCCAGACTAAAGGCATTGGATTAGAACATGGGAAGTTATAAAAGAAGTGGGTATGCATTGGTATACGTGTGGCACATTGTGGATGACTGGCGATAATGCAACAATTATTTGTATTGCCTATTTAAGTAAAGTTAATTTCAGTTTTAAGGGGTCACATTTTGTAACATTGCAAAGGAAAAACACTTAAAGGATCAACGTTTTAGAGAAAAGAGTCATTCCTACGAAAATATATGTGTGCGTCCCATTTACCATTAAGCAATTTAATTCATAAGTCTTTTCAATTTGCTTTCTTCGATAGTTTTTGTCTTGTTCTTCCCATTGATTTACTTTAGTTAAATCTAACGCATGTTAGACAAAGTTTTTCAATCATTTCAAACCCAAACACTCCAACAATCATTATATAACTTAACGCCAAGTCTAGGATTATTGTAGTAGATCTTTCAAGTAAACTTTAACAAGAGGCCATAGATTGTTCGCCAGAATTCCACATGAACAAATTGGCACGCCCAGTGGGATCCATTGTGTTAAGTACATGAAATTACGTAGTGGTAAGAAAATGGTAGATCCATGATAACACTGTTTTAGTGTGTCATTATGATCCATTTATCTTTTAGTTTTAGTTTAAATTTAATCTTAGTTTGCTTAATTTTACTTGTTTTAGTTTGTTTTTTCCTTGAGCACACTAGGTGATCCTTTTATGGTTTTATGTTTGTTTTTGATATGAAAATCATATGTCAAATGCAAGCTAAGGCATGACTCCTTAAGACAGAGACTGGAGTGAAAAAGTATTGAAGAAAAATAAAGTTGTTGAAGATCACAATCAGCAACTCATCCAAAAGCTTGGAGGGAATTTGTATTCGGGCACACGTGGCAGAAATTTATGTGAAGAAAGGAGTGAAGAAAAAATATAAGATCAAAATCACATAGAGACAAAAATGTAGTATGGTAGGTGCCACTTCTACAAAAGAGCATCATGTACCAAGCCACTTGTCGTCTGCTCTGTGCCACTACCTGCTATAGTGGCCTGACCAAGACACCTTGTCCTCCATTATTGTATGTAACAGATAACTTGTTCACTTGGGCAAAACAGACAGTTGGAGATATTCTTGATTTGATTTAGGTTGATCCTTATTCTAATCAAAGGCCCACGATCCAAGACCCACCCACTTCTACTTCCTCACTTGTGTCTATAAAATCAAACCTTGTGCATTGAAGAAGAGAGCCGAATATTTTCACACACTCAGAATTATTTTAGTTTAGCTTTTATTTCACTTTGAGGGTTAGAAAGAATTAGAGATTTTTCTTCTTCTCATATAATCTTGTATTCACTGCTTGGAGATGACGTGACTGAAGGGATCAGTTGATATTTATCCAACACAAAGGATCTTTAAGTCACTACTAGGTTGTCATTCTTTTTACATGTTTTTGTTAAGAGTATTTTTCCTTGTAGTTTCATTCTAATAGTTTGTACCCAGCTCACTATGAGCTAAACTCTTGTTTGATGAGCAAAGTGAAATTAATATAAAGTTGTTTTATGATGAAATGTTGTGTTGTAAAAGTGTCTCATTTTGTTATGTGTTTTTTCTACATGTCTGATTCTTAGAATGATCAACTTAGAAAAAGATACAAGCCTGTTGATGTGAGAGATCCAACAATAAATGGATTTCATAACAAAAATGGTTAGTAAATTAGTATAGAGATATTCACTTAATTTAGCTTGCTTAGAGATAAGAAGTTAAGACCATAAATAGTTTTAGAATTCAAACCATGCGTGTTTTAGGGTTACAGACGAGGCTTAGAGATTTGCTCCCTTGCCCTATTTATGCATGCTTTGATGTTGTAGAAATTCACCACAAGATCACGTTAGGAACTTTTGAGGCACAACACTTCACATCATGAATATATTTGAGCAATAATATATTAATGGACCTTAGCTCATCAATCACTCTCTCTGATTTTCTTACCTCTGTAGCAGTAAAAATTGTGAGTGCAAGCTATTCATTAACTTAACTCAAGGAAACCGAGTCGCCACCACACTTTTATTTATTCCAAAAGGAAAAGGAAAAAAGAGCGAATAAATCATAAAAATGAATCTAAAATCAAGAGCTAAAAGAAACAAACAGAGAATGAGTAATAGGGTTGGTTACGAAATGGGAAAGTGTTAGCATCCAAAACGTTTGTGGTACTCCATGGGACCCCTTTGAAATATTTATGCTTTTTGGTTTAAAAAGGGTTTATTAAATGAGAGTGAAGGGATGAGAAAAAGAATTTATTTTTAATAATTTTTTGTTTGACGAGACTTTCGTCTTATGCCTACGTACCCACAAAGTGCAATGTAAGATCAAAACCTCGTAGTTCATGGTAAAAAGAACAAAGTTTTTTGTTGGTTTTGATTAATTTAAGAATGTAAAGACAAGTCGTCATCCTTTAGCGAATAATTCTTCTAGAAAAGATGAATCATGTCTAAACATATGAAAAAATTTAAAAGAAAAAAGTGCACATAGCACACAAAAAAAGTGAATGAGTTTTTGTATTTTTTAAAGTCTTTTGAAAATGGTGTCAATATGCTTAAGTTCATTAGCATTTATTAAGAAATGAAAAGAAAAAGTGAAAAGTCACTTGACCATGGTCAAAGTTTGAATTAATAATGTGGTGAAGGTTTTAAAAAGAATAATCATTTGAAAAATGGAGAAGATTTTGAAAATTAAAGAATGAGAGGAAATGAAGAGACTACCCTAAAAATAAAAGAAAATAGCTAAGGTAAGAAAGATCATGTAACACCCCATTTCTATCCGGCAATTAATATTGGTGTAAGCCCTAGAGGCCAATACTTTTGGTACTTGTATCGAATTATTTATTAATAATAAAATGCATTTCTTTATTATGTTTGTTTTTCCAAAATGATAAAGTCCCTAGAATAGCTAGTTTGTTTAATGAAATATTAAGTGTGACTTAATCATGAGATTCCATTAAATATAAGGACACTATTCTTAAAGCATCCATAGTCGAGCTTTAATGTGAAATGGGATAACCTTAAAGCATTAAGACTATTATGTACATAGACTGATGATCACATCTCTTGGATCATGGATACGGAGTTATCAAGTCTTTACATAGGTATAAATATTAGGAGTAGTATTTATACTGGATTGACCCACTATGAGAGTACTACATAGAATGTTATACAAAGTATCATAAGTTACTCTTATGGTGATAGTGGTGTATACCACCCTTCGACCTGAAACTACTATGGACCCTAGATGTAGAGTCAAGTACTTTATTTCTTATCAAACATTGTCCGTAATTGGATGATCATAAAGACAATTGATGGGTACTTCATAAAGCATGATGAGGGACATGAGTAGCCTAGATGGAATTTGCCCATCCTGCATAACAGGATAAATGTCTAAGGGCCCAATATTGAATTGTACAAGGATGACACGGTATATGCTTTGTGTTCAATATAGACATAAGGGCAAAAGGGTAATTGTACACACAAATACTATCACAAAAGGTTTTGTTAGATCACGTGACAATTTTGTGACTTAGGTAGAAGTGATGTGTTGCTAGATAGTGTAACACCCCAAAATTTACCCTCTCTTTTCATGGCATTTAACATATCATACTGCATACATATCATTGCATCTTTGCATAGAAAGATGAAGCATAACATTCATAAATTGAAGCATAGGGCATATGGTCATTGGTTTGCCTAGTTGTGGTTCTTCAAAGCCAAATAAAAGAGCCAAGGGTCTTGCAGCAAGTCATAAGAGGTCCTCACATCTCATACAAGTTCAAATGATGACTTGAGTCCCTAGTTGAGGGAAAGTTCATCAGGAATTTCATCAGGACACGTTCTCCTACAGAATGTACCCTAATTAGGGTTTTGCATCAAATCAAGCAATCGTCATGGAATTGATTAAATATTGTGGTCAAGGGTTTCTATATGTCATACAAGGCCTAGGGTTACATTTTGGTTCAAGGATTCATTGTGGAAGTCATTCAGTGGCTCAGTTACTTGCATAACAAGGAAAAGTTAACAGTTCAAAAGAAAAGTCAACTATTGGATTTCAAAGGTTCAAATCATGTTTCTCAAGTCCATGGACCCTCATTTGGTTAAGGAATGACATGGATATCATCATTCATCAAGAATTAGAAGTTTGTGAAAAGTTACTAAAAATGGAAAGGACCTATAATTTGGAACTTACTATTTTTGGCAATTTCTGCTTCATCTTCAATTCAATCTTTCATCACTCAAAAAGCTTCAAATTATTTTTACACGAACATGAAATTTGTAGATCATGGTTTTCCCTTTTCAAAAAGTACAAAACCATTTTCATAGCATTTGTGGATCAAAAGATATGGCCAATGGAAGTTAGGATTGGTTTTATGGAATCTCATGCATACCAAATTTCCACCTTTTGCAAATTGGTGTAAATTGGCTTATGATGACCTCTAATTGTCCAATTCAGATTACCACATTCATATACACATTATAATGATCATTTTTGGTCTTTGAAAAGGGTGAATTCGTGCCATATTCATCACTTTTTCCATTTGGCCAAAATACAAAATCATGTGAAACTCACAAATCATTCCATTTCCCTCCAAACAATCACTTCACATGCATTCAATAATCAAAATGAGAGTGAATCATGCCTTCCTCATGACACTTGGACGTGTCGCAGGGTATGTACACCATAAGTGACCAATTTGCAAAAGCACCTCCAAAGCTCTATCTAAGGGTTTAACAAAACCCTAACCCTGATCAGATTGATAACCAAGGATATATAAGATCTTTCACACGTTCAAACCAGATTCATGCACTCTCCATTTCCAGATTTTCAAATTTTTCTCTCACTTTCTATTCTTCGATTCTCTCAATTCACCAAGAGTTTCTCTCATTTATTCACATTTCTGAGATCCTTGAACTCTAAAGGAGCTGTAACACGGTGGGAGAACTGACTTTGTCGTTTTTGTTTTCACAAAAACTATGTTGCGGATAGCAAGAGTCGCCACCGACTTTTATTTTATCCAATAGGAAAGGTTATGAAAGAATAGGAAAGACCTTTTAAAAAATTTGAGTTCGGGGGGGTAGGTTATATAAAGGGAAGGTGTTAGCACCCTTTATATCCATGGTTATCCATGGGCACTTAGTTACTTAGCTCACCCATAAACCTCAAAAAACCAAAAATGTTTCAATTAGATCCAAACCCTTGATCCAACGTCAAGCGGTCGTAGGTTAATAAAACACATTAATAATACGAGAAGAAATTGTACGCCACGAGCCTTAAGCGGTAGAAATGAGGATAACGAGCTCTCGTTACTCGCTCCGATTATTTCGACGCAAGACGCTCGTCTTGTTGGACGGAATAAGCTACCCATAGTCTTTAGTGCAATCCGACTCCTAAACCCTTTCATCGAAGAAAGGTAATAAAATCAACAACCAATCATCCGTAGTAGGCCGAACTACGAGGCTCTGGCTTTCTCATTGCACGCGGGAGTACGTAGGCACAAGGATCTCAATCCTTGTCGAGCACCTATGATCAATCTAACTTATAATCAAACTCTTTTCCCTCTAGCAAGTATTTCGTTAAGCATAGACATCCTTTCGCGCGTGACAACTTAGATGGTTCCCATCGAGTACGATGGATGTAGGGGGTGCTAATACCTTCCCCCTGCATAACCGACTTCCGAACTCAGGCAATGGTTGCGAGACCTTTGTCTTCATCCTCCTTTCCGACGGGTTTTATCTATATCTTCTCTTTCCCTCTTTGGGAATAAATTAGAATTAGGTGGCGACTCTCACGTCTGCCCAGCGCGCGGCTCTTCTCCTTTAGATCGCGTAAGGTCGTATTTTTTGGGGTGCGACAATATGGATATATACAAAGCTTTGAGTTTTTGAAAGTTGTTTGAAAGTGACGTGTAAAAAAGAGTTTTGAAATATGAGCAAGTAACTAAGAACTACCTACCCTAGACTAGTCTTTCATGTTTCTTTATTTCCTTTCAATGGTAAGATTGTCCTTACTATTAAGGAGTAAGTAGTCATTTACCTTGGATTTATTAAGGGACAGACGTAGGGTCATGATTGGTCAATGAAGGTAACTTGTAGGGGTGTCTTTAGCAATTCGTAGGGACTATCATCATTTTTACCATAGGAACAAGATCATTATTTCGTAGGCAACATCGAAGGGACTCTGATCTTTTTAATTTTGAAGGGACTTGATGATTTATCTGTAGGGACATTTGCTTAAGACACCCCAACTTTCGAGGGACTTGACCATTTGTTTAAGGCAACCAAGAGGAAAACCCTAGGAGGTACAGATGGTGATCGTAGAACGATCGACTTACATGTGTGAATACTAATTTCAAGCATTTATCTGAAAAGTTAGTGGGCTAAGTTCAATTAATTAACCATACAATATTTGCACTCCCTAGATTTACTAACCACACATTTAACATTTAACAGAAATTAAAAGCAGAAAAATAAAGTACTACGCTATTACATCATGGGAGAGGAGTACAAATGTCTTTTAGGGGGGTTATGGAAATTAAAATGCGGAATTTAAACCTACTTAATTATTACATATGATGAGCAATTACATAATTTGGGAAAAGAAATGCGAAGAAATAATATCGTGCGTCGTATACAATTTTTCTAATAAAATAAATAATCAAAGATAATTAGAATAAATAAAGTTAAGAAAAGAAATTAATTGTTTTTATGAAAATAGGTTTGAAAAATCAGGTTTGGAAGATTAGGGTTAACAAGAAAATTAGGGTTAATTTAATTAATTTTAATCTAATTAATTGAAAATAAAAAAAAACTATTGAATTAAATTATATATAAAAATAATGTATTATGTGAAAAAAAAATATATCAAAAATAGTTATATACTTTTTTTAAAGAAAATATTAATGGAGGTTAATTTTAATTAGTTTTAAGTTAATTCTAATTAGTTATTTAATTAATATGAAAATAATAATTAAAAAATAATAGAAAAAGAAGAATTCACCCTAAAAAGAAAAAAGGGGGAGACCTGGATTCGAACCCAGGATCTCCCCTTCAAAGCTTCAACACGCAACCACTGGGCCAACTGCTTCACCTGCGTCCAAATAATGCAAAGAATTGTATATATTATAAAACCAAAATTCAAATTTCGGAAACCGCGTGCACCACCTTTTTCTTCCTCTAGCCTGGTTTTTCTTGCTATGAAAATGCTTCAAATTAGCTACGAATTTTTGGTAGCTAATTGACCTACGTTTTTCAAACATCATAAATATGTACAACCAGTCCATAATTTTTATATCAATCGAATGCCCATAACCTGCAAAGTCCAAATACATCATCAAACAATATTTATATTGCCTAAATCAAGAAGCCCCAATTTAGAGCTTGGAACCCTAATAATGGTGTTTTGCGTATTTGGCCATGAAGCTTCAATCTAATCATCCAGATATCATCTACACATGATTACAAACCAGGTTAAGCAAACAAAAATGATTTATATTGCATAATATATATGAATCAAAAAAATCAAGAAACGACATAAAAACAGATTCGGTTCATGAGTTCCATGGTGTTTTAGAGGAGGATGATGATTGAAACATGATCAAGAAACTTCAAGGAAGCTATTGCAACCTTCCAAAACCTTTGAAACCAACTGGAATTGCAAAATCGAATTTGAAATTTTTGTGTAATTTTTGAAGTATGAAAGTGGTTCTTGAGCTCTGAATTTCGTGTCCAATCCTTGTAACATTGTTATGTACTTATAATGGAATGCATTAGGTCAGATTTTGGGCCTTTGTTGTATGGATTTGATTTGCTTGATGATAAAGAAACCAATTTGTCATAATTGTCCAAAAATCAAATATACACATGCTATATTGGTCTTGCACGAATTTGGAGTGTATCAATAACTTTGAATACCATATATTTGATCCCAAAACAAATTTCAAATCAAATATTTGATTTTCATAATTTATTTTAATTAAAAATGATTTTAAATGATTAAAATACAAAATAATAAAAATCAAAATAATAAAAATCACAAAAATGGTCATTGGGTCGTGGATGGACTTATCTTCAAGTTTGGATTGAAATATTATAGGCCCATTTGGAAAGAATTGGAGTTATGGCTTTTTTTTGCTTCATACACCTCTTAAAAATGTCCCAACTTAATGCAGAAATTCCTCAATTTTGATCTCATGAAGGTGTTCTAGGACTTTTTAGAAAGCTTAGAGTGTCATATAATCATATATTTTGGTTCTATGTCCATATCATTTACCATTTTTAAATTATGAGCTTTGGAAAAAATTGACTTTTTTGTTGACTTTCAAAAAGACCTATAATGTCTTAGCTCATATCTTTCAAATGAAGCATTTTTGGACTTGGCTTTTTAGACACAAAGTTGTAGATAATTGGATTTCCTTCAAAATGAGATTTGGATGGGAAATTTTTGATGAATTATGTGAAAGTTATGGCTGGTCAAAGTTTAGTTGACTTTTCCTACACAACCCTAATTTAGCAACTCCTGATTTGTGATGATTATGAGGTTTCCTTGATGAATCATGATCAACCCTTGATCAAATGATGAATTTCACCTCATAATATTGATGTTGACCAAAAATCTTGAAATTTGACTTTAGGTTGACCACAGTTGACTTGTATACCAAGTTAATTGATTTTTTAAGTATCTGAGCATCTGACTGGCCAAACTTGTTGGAAAAGCTTTGAAACTTGTCATGAGGATTCTTTAAGGTATGTGGGATGTTATGAAGTCCATTTGAGGCTTTCTAAATCCATTTTTATTGGGGAAACTCAAAACCCTAGTTCTAAGATCCATTGTTCAAGAGGAGGCTTTGTCTGGTGAAACCTTCAATCCCTTTGACCAATTGAGAATCTTGTGACTGTTAATAGACCTTTTGAGACACATTGTATTAAATATGGGTGGGAAAATTTTGGGGTACAACAGCTGCCCCTGTTCAATTTTCTGAAACCTAATGATTTAGATTGACATGTACGCCATTCGTGACTTGAAGGTTGAAGGGGATTGAACACTAAAGCCCAAAAATTTGCACTCGCCGATGCGTAGAGTAACACTATTGGTTGGTTATATTGCTTGAATGGACTTAGAGATGCCATTCGAAGTATTCAGAGATGGGCTTATAGATGCCATCTGTCGCTCCCAAAGATTTGCATCCCGGTACAAGCGCGAACGGTCGGCGAAGGGAACAGTGAGAACACACAGCCGTGAACTCACTGGAGATGAAAAGAGTCGCCAGCTAGGCATTTTTATCCCGGAGGAAAGGCAATGCTGCATAGACCTAGAAAAAGATATGGATAAGACGGTTTGCGAACCAGAGAGACTGAGAAAGGGGGTTGGTTACAACCTGGGAAGGTATTAGCACCCAGATTGTCCGCCGTACTCGACGGGATCCACGCTTAAAAGATTTGTGTTTTAAAGGGGTAGTGTCAGTGCAATCTATGTATAAAAGAGCTGGAAAGGATGTACAGGTGTCAGTGTAAAAGAAGTGTGAAGTGTATAAATGTACAGTGTCAGTGTAGGAATAAGAATAAACTGCTCAAGAATATGAGGCTTAAAGATTAATGCTGGAAGGAGGGGGAATATACAGAGACTTTTGTTCGATAACTGTTAAGTTATGCCTACGTATCCTCTCGTGCAATGAGGAAGTCAGAACACCGTAGTTCGACCCAAAGAGACTGAAAGATGAATTGACTTGTGAACTGCTTGCTTGTCAATGCTCAAGTGTATGACCTGTCTGGCTCAGGTGCAAACTGTCTTGCATTAGACGGAAGAAGCAAGTTCTCGTTTGTGAGTGAAGGTGATGAGAAAAGAATCCCGAAGGAGACGATTATTGTTTGTTTTTGTATTTTCAGTCTTTTATTGCTTTTGAGAATTTGTCATAAGTTAATGAGCTTAAGCCTAAACCAATGGGTTAGTAAACTCATCACATCTTCCCTCTGATTAGGGGTAATGAGAATGCCTTAAGTGTGAAGTCAGATTCTCACACTTAATCACCTTTGATGCAGGATTAAGATCATTAACCTACTTGTGATTATTTAGATGTTTTTGTGGTTTTTGTTTAGTGTTGAGTAATGAGGTTAAGCCATAATCAGGGATTAAACAGACTCATTACACCATCCTAAAAGAAGGATGATAGATGAGAATGTTTAAGCTGAGGAAAGCTCCTCAACTTAATCCATGATTAGGGATTAAACCCATGACAAAACAAGCCTTTGATTAAGTGGATTTTATTTAATGATATGGTGATGAAGTGAATTTTTATGATTTGTAAGACAACTTGAGGGGGACTTGTCCATTAACACTAGGGTTAGTCCTTCTTAACCACTTAAGGAAGAATTAGAACCCTAATGCAAGGCCCAAGTTACAAGTGTGATGTCTTGATATTTATTAAGTGGATTGATTAAGAGATTAAACACATTAAGGGTTTAATACTTAGGATTAAAGTTATACACTCCATCCTAAGAGAAGGATGCAGGCATAAGCTTAATCACAAAGTCTTAAAGCCTTTGGGGTTTAGTCCCTGACTATGAGATGAGAAGAGAAGACTCAAAAGAGACACAAAGGTAAAACTATGAGGGGGAACTAATCAAAACCCTAATTCATTGTCATGCTTGGTTGTCCCTAAAGTTTGTGAGGTTTGCAAGAAGAAATCTTCAAAGAGAACCACCAGGAAGCAGATGAACAGGATCAAGAGAAGCAAAGTGACTTGCTTCATTCAAGAAGTCAAGTCACTTGAAGAAAGAAAGTGGGAAGAAGAAGAATGAGCAAGCTCAATCTCAAACACATACAGAAATGCAGCAATGGATGCAAGAGAGATGAAAAGAAAAGTTATGAGAAGTGAAGGCAAATTCACTTCCCAAGTTTACTTACCACCTGAAATGTTAGAAAGAAATGCAATGCAAGGCAAGATGAGATGAAATGGTATGATGCAAAGCAAAACCAGAAGCATGTTGATGATGATTATGATGTTATGAAGTGCTGCAAACATGAGGCAAGGCATGGAGATGCTCATACAAGATCATGGATGTAAGTGATGCAAGCTAGGGAGCATGAATGAGCATGAAGAGTTATGGATCATACAAGGCAAATGACATGGCAAATATGTAATGCAATGATCAAACATGCTTTCTATATGTCTTAAGATGTCAAATGGATCACAAGAATGCACAAAATGCAAAGACAAGTCATGTTATGCAAGGAAATGCAAGAAGGATGCAAGAGAAAGCCCAAATTAGGGTTCATGGATCAAACATCAAACAAAAACCCAAAACAAAAGCAAACCTTAAGATAAAAATGGAAAATGGCATCCAAAGAAACCCTAGACCCATAATAAACCACTGCCCAAAGGGGAGCTCTCAACTCTCAACCAAACTCAAGATATGAATTTTCTAAGTTATTAGGGTTTTTTAGGGTTCTTAACAAAAGAAATGCCAATCAAATTGAAAATGCAAGATCAAATCATGGCCATTTAATCCTAGAAAATACATGCCAAATACAAAACAAAGCAAAAAGAACCAATGTCTCAACCTTCTCCAATAGGCAGAAATGAATTTTCAAACTCATGATCAAAATAATGCATAAAAAATGATTTAATTCAATGAAAAATTCTTAAAATGCATCAAGATCAAAAAAGAAATTTGGTTTGAAGGTTGGACAATGTTTCTAAATGTCTTAGAACATTTCATGAAATTTTTTATAATTTTTAAATACCTAAAAGTATTTTTAATTAATTAATTCCCATTAATCAATTAAAAATAATCTTTTAAATATTTAAAAATACTTTTTTAATGATAAAAAATAAAATAAAAATATTTTTAGGTCATAAAAATTAATAAAACCTTAAGGAAAAAGTTTCATAATTTTTAAGATTTTTTTTGCTATTTTAAATTAATTATGCAATTTAAATGAAAGAAAATGAATTAAAAATCAAAATAAATAAAAGTCAGAGGGATGGAGGGCCAGGATGAGCCTAGGATTTGAATTGGTTGACTGGCGCGTGATCTTGTGGTGTGGATTGGTTCTGAGTTAATTACATTTAATTAAAACTAATAATAAAATTAGGGCTAATCAAAAAGATCCTGGCCTTTCCCTTGCGCGCGCAGTCAACAAGTCAATGGCAATCAATGGTCCAAATTCAAACTAGCATTAATTATGTGATTAGGGCACAAATGACTCTCAGGTGGCCGGAGAAGACTTCCGGTCGTCTTCTCCGGCCAGCTCTCACCTGAAAAATCTCCAAACCTCTCAAAACGTACCAAAAATGAAAACCAAGAACATGGAAATGATCCTCATCCTCTCACGAACCAAACCCCTCTCTCAAAACAAATTTATATTTCCTAAATCAACTGAATCGAAGAGAAAAAGTTCTAGGTCACGCAAGCTTCAGAAACAAATTAAATGCTCAAATCACAACCATTTTCAAAACCAATGGTACCAGAATGATCAGTGAAACAAATAGAACAAGTTTGTAACAAGCAAAATCATTTCTGGAAAAATAAATTTCAGGCTACCTGAGATTTGAAGCTTTCCACTTGAGGACTTTCCGGCCTTCTCTTTATGTGCAAACCACTCCTTAGGACCCCTTGATGATGTTTGAATGCCTTAGAACAATTTATGTAGGCTGGCTGATGAGTTTCGAAAGCTCCTGCTTCAAGCTCAGTCAACAATGGCTATGGTGATTCTGACTGATTCAGGCCACTGTGAATGATGGTTTATGGTCTAGATGATGTATGGAGAAGCTTTGCAAGGTTTGTTTGGCTGTTTATGGGCTAGGGAGGGAGATTCGAATGAATCTGCAGAATGAGGGTGAAGAATGGCAGTGGGGTGCTTTGGCTGTTTCAGGCTTATGCTTTGGGTGATTTCTACTCAATGATACATGGTGAGTTGAATGGAGGAAAAGGTTTTAGTGTTTGCTTGCTGTGGAGGGGAATTCGAAGGAAGTTGCAACTTGGAGTGTTTTTGTGAATGTGTCTAGTGTGATGGTTTCAGCCTTACTTCTTGTTATGACTAGCTTGCAAATTGATAACATAAACAAATCTGATTGGCTGGATGATGTGACTTGTGCTTTTGTGATTGGTAAGTTTGCTTTTGCCAAAAGTCAAAAATCTTGTAAGAGAAGCATGGGCTTGATACTAGGCAAGTACAAGGGCTAGGGCTGGCGCAGCATGGTGAGTGTGTGAGGCTGGCTTGATTCAAGGACCAATGCAGCAAGTTGGTGAAGCATGATCATGAGTTTTGCAACTTGGTTACTTTATGGATTTTCATGAAAAATGCCTTGTTACATGAACTAAGCACATGTGATCTTTGGTTCAAATCTGATTTTTGGGACTTAGGGAATGTTTGTGTGCTGGTTTGAGAGGAATTAGAAGTCACATAATGCATTGGTTCATGACTTTGCAAAATTTCACACTTGGTGCATATCTTGAAAATAAGTGATTTTTGCCAACTTTGCATTGCCATAACTTTTGATCCAAGAAGAGTTTGATCATGTTCTTGTACTTTTTGAAAAGGGAAAGATGAGATCTACAACTTTCATGACCAAAGTTTTTCCATTTGAAGCCTTTTTGAATCATGAATCAAGGCTTGAAAAATGACCTAAAATGATGCATTCTTGAAAAGTCAACTATGCCCAAAAAGTCAACATTTGCAAAAACCCTAAATTCTTGATTTTTATGAACTTCAACCTTCTTCCATGATCAAATAAAGATCATATACACTCAAAATGATGAAGATCACCCATTGGTTGGGTCATTGGGGGCCTCAGATGCCCTGATTTTGCACTGACTTGTGTGAAAAGTCAACCTTTGATCAGATGACTTCCCCATGGAATTTCTTCATGAAAATTGATATGCATACTCCCTATACCATATAGAGACCAATGGAAACAAGAATGACCAAAAAAATTGGTGTTATGGCCTCTGAAACCAAAACCCTAATTTTCAGTCAACTGTGCAGTTCATCCTGGCTCTGCATCCACTCAAACCCTAGTTCTTGTGATTCCTTTGCAATTTTGACTTTGAGGAGATGAAATATGATATAAGAACACACATGGACCCCTTTGAGATGATTGGTGGCCTTTGGAGTGGCCCAAGAAGCCTTGGGATTGCTCAGATCACAAACCCTAGGTGCAGATGCCTTAGAAACTATGCAGTGAATCAAAAAATGAGATATGAGATGATATGATTGTGTTTATGCATATGAGGATGATCACAAGCCATGGTGTGAATGGGTGAGGGCAAATTTGGGGTGTTTACACCATCCAGAAGGTAGGAGTATCTGCATCTTGTTACTGCACTAAGTATCAACACTAGATCTTTGTATAGATCGTCTCTGAACTGTCTCTGTAACATGACTGAGTTAAATATCAGCACTAGATCTTCGTGTAGACCGTCTCTGAATTTTCTCTAGGGAAAAAGATATCCTGCACTAAGTATCAGTACTAGACCTTCGTATAGATCGTCTCTGACCAGTCTCGAGAAAATATCTTGATTGAAGTATCAGAAGTAAATCTCTGAAAGCATTCTGCACTAAGCATCAGTACTAGATCTTCGTATAGATCATCTCTGAACTGTCTCAGGGAGAAAAATATATCATGCACTAAGTATCAGCACTAGATCTTCGTATATAACGTCTCTAAATTGTCTCAAGGACTTGGTAACATATATCTGACTGTAAACTATCCTGAAAAAGAAAGATTAGCTTATGTAGGATTGCATGACATGAAATCTAAATGAGGATGTCGTATGCCATGATATGATGTGAATGATGTATGAATGAATTATGTAGTTGAAGCGCATGAATAGCCTTGTATAACAACTGCTGGCTGGGGAAAATAAATCCTGATTCGTTGCTGAGGAATATGAAGGCTTCGTCCCGTCTTGTTTTGGAATATCGTACTTAGGATCTTCAGTTTTCTGTTCGTCGTACTTCTTATTGAAGGATTAAATTCTGGAATATCCTGACTGAGGATAAAAAAGATGGATATTCCCCTGGGATACTTATCTGACCAAGTATCAATTCTTCGGAGGATATCAGACTTGAAAGAAATCTGCTTGAAGATCTCATAGAGTTGGAAGTACAAGAGGCTACTTGGAGTATTTTGTTAGAATATATCAATAGAGATTACTCTATGGGGATGAACCAGCGAAGTTTCGTTGGATTCCTACCTCCGATCGTCCTTAGTAAATACTATTATTTGTGTTTTATGCATTGCTGGTAAACATCAATCATATTCAAATGCATATATACATTCAAACATAATCAACAGACGTTTTCGCTTAAGTAAAAAGGGAAAAGTAAACCTAGATTCGAAAATAGAATTTTATTAATTTAGAAAGTGACCTATACATAGGCAAGTTTGATCAAGGAGACGTAAATCCTAGTAAGAGGAATTCGTCGTAGAAATTTTAAAAGAGTACCAAAAACAAGGAAAAATAGTTATGTGTAAGTGATCCTATTGAGTTTCAACTCTGTTATTGCCATTATCTTCAAGTATCTCATCCCTTGCTGTCGAAATAGAAACAATTGGACTGATCTGCACTTGTTTGAACTTGATATAGGTAGTAAAACCAGTTGAGGTTACATGGGTGATCCAACGATACATAGTCGTATGCTCTAATCCCTAACTTTTTCCTGGACTGCCCTTTCAGGTTTTCAGTCCACCGGGATACCCTTTATTGCCCAAGCCACCCTTTCGGGTTTTCGACTTGTCGGGTGTACAATTTATGTATATATATATCCCTAATTTTTGCCTGAACCTTTTTGGTTCGCCGGGATGCTCTTATTTTTGCCTAGGCTAGTCAACCTAGCGGGTTTCTTTTTATGTGTAGTATTTTTTGACTATGTCTGCGTTCACAGGTTGTGGGAAGTCTTCACCATCCATAGTAGTAAGCATCATAGCACCTCCAGAAAATACTCTTTTAATTACAAATGGCCCTTCATATGTGGGAGTCCATTTGCCCCTAGGATCACCATGTGGTAATATGATACGCTTGATTAATTAATTAATGATACGCGTAATCCAAGGGCTGAGGTTCCGTCTGGATAATTTTAATTAATTAATTTAAATAATCAGGATTAATGACTAATGACCTAATCTGGACATCTCATACGCGCGCGCGAAACTTCATCCAATGGCCCAGATTCAAACTTAGCCCTAATCAATATTAAACCCTAAACACTTTTAGACGACCGGAACAGTGGTTCCGGTCATCTTCTCCGATCAACCAAAATCCTATCTCTCTCCCTAAGCCTCTAAAACTCAATCTCTCTGCCCATAAATGATCCCCATACACCATACATTAAGAATCACCAAACAAACAACATTTAAAACACACCAAAAGTGAGAATCGAATCAAAACAGTTCTAGGTCAAAAAAATTCAGAACATGAATACATACTCATTTCTCAACCATTTTCAAAACAAAACACATCAGCATGATCAGTGAAGCATAAAGAATCATTTAGGAACTTAAAAATGCATTTCTGGAAAAAATGTTCTTGAGGTTACCTGAGTTGGGGCTTTTCAGTTAGCTGCTTTCTGACCCCTTCTTTGGTGCAAACCAGCTCCCTTGAGTCCCTTGAGGATGTTGAGAAGCTTAGAACAAGTTTTTGTTGGCTATTTTGAAGGTTCCAGTTCAGAGCATGTCAGAATCGTGTTTTTGTTTCAAGGGGTTTCAGGCTTGTGTAAGGGGTTGGAAATGATCTATGAGTTATATGGAGATGATTGGTGAAAGAATTTCGAAGTTTGGCTGGGTGGTTCGAGAGTTTCGAAGAGATGAAGTTCTTGAGGGATTTTTGGCAATCTGAGCTATGGGATCATTCAGGCTTGTGTGTTATGTATTTTGTGATCCATAAGGTTTGTATAAGCGAATGAGAATGCTCAGAGAAGTGGTTGTGGCACAGGCTGATTGGTATGAGAGGTTTTGCAAAAAAAGTCAAGGTTGGTGTACCTCAAGCATGGGCACGAGTCAGAGCTGTATTTGGGCATGTCTGGCCTCAGCTAAGTTTATGGAGAGCCATTGGATTGAAATTGATGAGCTGGAACACTTGATGCTAGGGTTTACAAGGTTTTTGCATATTTTCCCTCTTTGATGTTTCTTGTGTTCCAAGGCATGAAATGACCTAATTCTTGGGCCAATTCTGAGTATTTGATGTTGTTTGATCATGTTATGGCATATTTGGGCACTTTATAAGTCATTTGAGGCCTTGGCAAGTGGTTTTGCAAAAATCCCTCTTTGGTGCACTTTTGAAAATTATAGGATTTTTGCCAACTTTGAAGGATCATAACTTGAGTTCTATAATGAATTAGAAGGAGTTATTGTACTTTTTGAAAATGGTAAGATCCATCCTACAACTTTCATGTTTGAGTATTTTTCATTTGAAGCTTTTTTTGGATCAAAAAGAGGTGGTTGAAAAACTTTCCCAAAATGGAAAGTTTCCATTACAAGTCATTTCCATTTTTGGCAACTTTGCAAATGGCTCAAAATTCTTCAATATTGTGAACTTCCAACATCTTCTAAGATTAAA
This sequence comes from Lathyrus aphaca, assembly GCA_963966055.1. Taxonomy (NCBI): domain Eukaryota; kingdom Viridiplantae; phylum Streptophyta; class Magnoliopsida; order Fabales; family Fabaceae; genus Lathyrus; species Lathyrus aphaca. The sequence continues at coordinate 214,541,889 of OZ014521.1, forward strand.
TTAAGATCATATAACTTCAATTTGATGAAAATACCCCTTTGGTTCCATTGTTGGGGGCCTCAGATGCCCTGATTTTGACTTAACTTGCTCAAGAAGTTACCCAGTGAACAAATGACTTCCACAATGAATTTCTTCATCAAACTTGGTAGACATGATCCTTATAACATCTTAAGAACATTAGAAACAAGAATGGCCCAAAAATTTGGAGTTAAGGCCTCTGAAACCAAAACCCCAATTTTGGTCATATGTGCAGTGAAAACCCTAGCTCTGCTTCCGTGCATTGCCAGTTCTTGTGATCTATTGACTTCCATGAACTTTGAGGGACACAATATGATGATAGAACACACATGGACCCTCTTGGAATGCTTTAAGACCTTTGGGGTGGCTCAGATGTGTCGCTCCCAAAAGATGAGACTTGCTCAAATATGGTACAGACGCGAACGGTCGGCGAAAAGAGGGTGTGAGAACACACAGGAGTGAACTCACAGGAAAAGAAAGAGTCGCCAGCTAGGCATTTTTATCCCGGAGGAAAGGTAATGCTGCATAGACCTAGAAAGGATGGATAAGACGGTCGCGAACCAGAGAGACTGAGAAAGGGGGTTGGTTACAACCTGGGAAGGTATTAGCACCCAGATTGTCCGCCGTACTCGACGGGATCCACGCTTAAAAGATTTGTGTTTTAAAGGGGTAGTGTCAGTGAAATCTGTGTATAAAAGATCTGGAAAAGGATGTACAGGTGTCAGTGTAAGAGAAGTGAAATGTATAAGTGAAGTGTCAGTGTAAGAACAAAGATGAAATGCTCATGATAATGAGGCTAAAGAATAAGGCTAAAAGGGGGGGATATATACAGAGACTTTTGTTCGATAACTGTTAAGTTATGCCTACGTATCCTCTCGTGCAATGAGGAAGTAAGAACACCGTAGTTCGGCCCAAAGAGACTGAAAGATAAATTGACTGATGAACTGCTTACTTGCCTATGCTCAAGTGTAAGACCTGTCTGGCTCAGGTGCAAACTGTCTTGCATTAGACGGAAGAAGCAAGTTCCCTTTTATGAGTGAATGTGATGAGAAAAGAATCCCGGAGGAGACGATTATTGTTTGTTTTTGAGTTTTCAGTCTTTTATTGCTTTTGAGAGTTTGTCATAAGTTAATGAGCTTAAGTCTAAACCAATGGGTTAGTAAACTCATCACATCTTCCCTCTGATTAGGGGTAATGAGAATACCTTAAGTGTGAAGTCAGCTTCTCACACTTAAACACCTTGATGTAGGATTAAGATCATTAATCTACTTGTGATTATTTAGATGTTTTTGTTGTTTTTGTTTAGTGTTGAGTAATGGGATTAAGCCATAATCAGGGATTAAACAGACTCATTACACCATCCTAATAGAAGGATAATAGATGAGAATGTTTAAGCTGAGGAAAGCTCCTCAACTTAATCCATGATTAGGGATTAAACTCATGACAAAACAAAACCTTTATTAAGTGGATTTTAGTTAATGATAAGATGATGAAGTGATTTTTATGGTTTGTAAGACAACTTGAGGGGGACTTGTCCATTAACACTAGGGTTAGTCCTTCTTAACCAATTAAGGAAGAATTAGAACCCTAATGCAAGGCCCAAGTTACAAGCTTGATGTCTTGATGATTATTAAGTGAATTGATTAAAGGATTTAAACACATTAAGGGTTTAACACTTAGGATTAAAGTTATACACTCCATCCTAATAGAATGATGCAGGCATAAGCTTAATCACAAAGCCTTAAAGCCTTTAGGGTTTAGTTCTTGATTAAGAGATGAGAAGAGAAGACACAAAGAGACACAAAGGTAAAATCTAAATTGGGGACTAATCAAAACCCTAATTATTGTCATGCTTGGTTGTTCCTATGGTTTGTGAGGTTTACAAGAGAAATCTTCAGAGGAACCACCAGGAAGCAGATGAAAGGAGCAAAGGAAGCAAAGTAACTTGCTTCATTTAAGAAGACAAGTCACTTGAGGAAAGAAAGTAAGAAGAAGAAGAATGAGCAAGCTCAATCTCAAACACAAAACAAAATGCAGCAAGGATGCATAAGAGGAGATGAAAAGAAATTGTGAGAAGTGAAGGCAAATTCACTTCTCAAAGTAACTTACCACCTGAAAAGTTAGTGAAAGGAATGCAATACAATGCAAAATGAGATGAAATGGTATGATGCAAACCAAAACCAGAAGCATGTGTGTGATGATAATGATGCTATGAGGTGATACAAACATGAAACAAAGCATGAGGATGATCATACAAACATATGGATGCAAGAGAAGCATGCTTAGAATCATGAACATACATGAAAAGTTATGGAATGCAAATGACATACAACATGGAAAATGAAAGATGCAATGATCAAACATGATTCTAATATGTCCTAATATGTGTCATGAATCAAATGGATGCATAAAATGTCATGGCAAGTCATGGTATGCAAGCAAATGCAAGATGAATGCAAAAGGAAGCCCAAATTAGGGTTTATGATCAATGCACAAAACAAAAACCAAAACCAGAAGCAAACATCAAGAAAAAAAATTGAAAATGTACTCAAAGGAACCCTAACCCTGTACAAACTCACTGCCCAAAGGAGGGGACCCCATTCTTAACCTAGTGAAAGTTATGAATTTCCTAAGATTTCTAGGGTTTTAGGGTACCTTGTCAAGAAAAATGTCAAACAAATTGAAAATGCAAGATCAAATCATGCCAATTTAATCCTACAAACTACATGATATGCAAGACACAATGCAAAAAGAATCAAAGTCCAACTCTTAAAGACTAGGCAGAAATGAATTTTCAAAGATTGGATCAAAATAATGCCTTGAAATGAAATTAATTCCATGAAAAATTGTCAAAAGACATCAAGATCAAAAAAGAAATTTGGTTTGAGGGTTGGACAATGTTTCTAAATGATTTTAAAGGTTTCATGAATTTTTTGGTGATTTTTTAAATACCTAAAAGTATTTTTAATCAATTAATTCTCATTAATTAATTAAAAATAATCTTTTAAATGATTTAAAAATATTTTTTAATGCAAAAAATAAAAATAAAAATGTTTTTGGTTTCTGAAAATTAATAAAAGGTTGTATAAAAATTTTCAGAATTTTTCAAAGTGTTTTACTATTTTTAATAAAATGAAGAAAACAAATGGAATTAAATGAAAAATAAAAAGAAATTAAACTGAAAATGGGAAAGTCAGCAAGATCAAAGGCTGAGATTTGAACTCACACGCGCGCGAATTGACCTGGCGCGCATCTGGACGGCCAGTATTAAAATTTGCTAATTATGATTAGTGCCCTAATTAAATGCCCTAATTACTTTCAGATGACCGGAACAGTGGTTCCGGTCATCTTCTCCGACGAGCCAAATCTCTAACTCTCTCTACACGCAATAAAAATGAAATCTAAATGCCCAGAATCAATCCCCATTCAACACTGAATCAAAACCCCCAAACAAAAATCATTCTTCATTCATCAATCAGCCAAATCGAAGCAAAACATTTCTAGGGCAAAAAAGTTTCAGAGCATTCATACATCCTGGTTTCTCAACCATTTTCAAAAATAATCATATCCCCATGATCAGGGGAGTACATAGAAGCATTTAAGAACTAAAAATGGAGTTTCTGGAAAAAAAAGTTTGAGATGGCTACCGGAGATGGAAACTCCTGGTCCTGAGCTTTCTGGCCTTTCCTTTGCTGCAATGAGGATGGCTGGTTTTTGAGATGGCAGAAGTTCTGTTCAATGGAAGGTGGTGATCGTGTTTTTGTTTCAATGAGTTTCAGGCTATGGTGAGGGGTGGTTTGTGACCAGGGAAGTGTGTTGAGTTGATTGGTGAAGTTAGTTTGTGTGTTTGCAGCTTGTGGAGAGTTTTTCGAAAGCTTTTGCAAAATGGGGTGAAAATGAGAGAGCTGAGTTCTGGGTGCTTTCAGGCTTGTGTTGTGTGTGCTTTGGATTGCTTTTTGTTTGTATAAACTAATGGGATTGGTCAGATGAGTTGATGTGTGCTTTTGTGATTGGTATGGCTCAAGTTGCCAAAATGTCAAAGTTGTGTGAGAGAGGCATGGGCTACTAGATAGCCAAGGACAGATGGGGTGTCCTGCGCAGCAAGATGTGTGGAGAGCCATAGGATTGGTTGTGAAGTCAGCAAGCAAGTGGATTCACACTTGAGTGAGTTTTTGCAACTTGCTTCACTTTTGTTTCCTTTGAGAAATCTTGCTCCATAAGTCATGAAGATGAATGATACCTTGGCCCATTCTGAATTTTGGATGTTATATGATCCTGTTGTGAAGAAATGATACACATTTGAGGCCTTTAGAACACTTGAACAAACCATTTTGCAAAATGTCTCTTTGGTAGAAAACTTCAAATTTTGTGATTTTAGCCAACTTTGACAAGCCATAACTTTTGATCCAAAATGAATTAGGTCATGTTCTTGTACTTTTTGAAAAGGGAGTGATCCACTCTACAACTTTCATGACCAAAGTTTTTCCATTTGAAGCATTTTTGATTCAAAAAGCAAGGGTTGAAAAAGTTTCCCAAAATGGCAATTTCATTAAAAGTCAAACTTTCCCAAAAAGTCAACTTTGCAAATGACTTGAAATTCTTCAATTTTGTGAACTTCCAACATCTTACATGATCAAATAAAGATCATACACAATCAAAATGATGAAGAACACCCTTTGGTTGGGTCATGGAGGGTCTCAGATGCCCTAATTTTACACTGACTTGCTTAGAAAGTCAACCCTTGATCAGATGACTTCCCCATTGAATTTCTTCATGAAAATTGATATGCATGCTCCCTATACCATATAGAGACCAATAGAAACAAGAATGACCAAAAAATTTGGATTTATGGCCTTTGAAACCAAAACCCTAATTTTAGGTCATCTGTGCAGTCAAACCTGGCTCTGCTTCCATGCCATTCTCAGCTCTTGTGAATCTTTGACATTCTTGACTTTGAGGGGATATAATATGATGCTTGAACATACATGGACCCATTTGAAGTGATTGATGACCTTTGGAGTGGCTCAAAAAGCTCTTGGATTGCTCAGATCACAAACCCTAGATGCAGATGACTTTGAACCAATGCAATGAATCAAAAAATGTGATATGAGATGCTATGATTGAGTTTATGCATATGAGGAGATCACAAGCCATGGTGAATGGGTGAGGGCAAATTTGGGGTGTTTACAGCTGCCCCTATTCAAACATGAGTTAGCTGTGCCGGATGTAAGCTACGGCTTAATAGGCAAACAAGATAACTTGTGGTTGAATACCAAAGACAGTCCAAAATTTGCACTCACAGAATGAAGAAGAAAAGGGATATAGATTGTAAGGAAAATAAAGTATATTGTAAAGTATGGGCGACGGAGGACGACCGACGAGCAGAGGAAGACTGCTGGGGAAAGAGCAATGACGGGGACGGCCGACACGCTGGGGAAAGTGCGAAAAATAAAGCAATGACGGGGACGGCCGACATGCTGGGGATGAAAGGGATTATGATGGGGACGGCCATCAAGTAAAGCTATAAGATTCTCTGGGGATTAATGAAAAATGATGGGGACGGCCATCAAGTTCATAAAGTAATGTAAACAACGATGGGGACGGCCATCGGGCTAAACTGATGAAGGACGATCATCAGAAAAAGGAAAAGGGACCACGACGGGGACGACCATCGGGTTAAACTGATGAAGGACGATCATCAGAAAAAGGAAAAGGGACCACGATGGGGACGGCCATCGGGTTAAAGAATAAATGAAATAATGATGAGGGACGGTCATCAAAGGTGAAGGACGATCACCTAGCAGGGTACGGCTGCCGAAAATATCGCGACATAGGACGAATGCTGGATAAAAGGTCAACGATGGGGACGACCATCGGACGAGCATGATGAAGGACGATCATCAAGAGGTGAAGGACGATCACCTAGCAGGGGATGACTTCTCTCAAGGTTTATCATGACGTAGGACGAACGCCAGATAACAAGATCAACGATGGGGACGGCCATCGGATAAAATGATGAAGGACGATCATCAAAAGGTGAAGGACGATCACCTAGCAGGGGACGGCTGCTAAATATCACGACATAGGACGAATGTCGGATAGGAAGGATCAACGATGGGGACGGCCATCGGATGAGCATGATGAAGGACGATCATCAAGAGGTGAAGGACGATCACCTAGTAGGGGACGGCTGCTCTCAGGGTTTATCATGACACAGGACGAATGTCAGATAAAAAGAAATTTTGCTTTGCTGGCGATCTACTGGGGAATTGTAAACACGGACGAGTGTTTATATCCAAGAAATAAAAGGTATAAGTGTTTTGACGTTTGTATAGGTTAAAGATGCGGACGAGCATCCTTAAGACTACGATACAAACGAGTATCGAGTAGAAACAAATATTGACACGTGTTCAGAGATGATGATACGGACGAGTATCAACTGGTTAACAGAGAACACGGATGAGTGTCGAATCTGAGAGGTAATAAGTATGAGCGGCGTATAGACAGGTGTAACACGGTGGGAGAACTGACTTTAGTTATGTTGCGGATAGCAAGAGTCGCCACCGACTTTTATTTTATCCAAAAGGAAAGGGTATAAAAGAACAGGAAAGACCTTAAGAGATATTTTTGGGTCCGGGGGGTAGGTTATGTAAAGGGAAGGTGTTAGCACCCTTTACATCCATGGTTATCCATGGGCTCTTAGTTACTTAGCTCACTTTGAATTGTTTTTGAAAATGTGTAGTGTGTGAATAGAAAATTTTCATATGAGTTAATAATGATCCATGTACGGATGCGTAAAAACTTGTGTTTGAAAATTTGTTTGAAATTTGTTAAGTGTTTGAAAAGTTTTGAATGAAGTGAGCAAGCAACTATGAGATACCTACCCTAAAGTTTAAGTCTTTTCCGTTCTTTATCCTTTAAGTGGTAAGACTATCCCTATTATTAAGGAATAGGTAGTCATTACCTTGGATGTAAGGGACATGTGAGGGACATCTGTTTATGAAGGCAACTGTGGGGTGTATTAAGCATTTAGGAGGGACTATCATCATTATTCGAAAAGGGACTTGATCTTTAAAGGCAACCATTAGGGACTTGATGATTTTTCTTTTTAGGGACTTGCTTTATACACCCCACTTGACCTTATTATTTAAGCAACATGAGAGGTAACCTTAGAAAGTGTAGGATGGCGATTAAAAATCGACTTACGTGTGTGAGTGTTCAATATTATTTATCTTTAATTAAAGTGATCTAAATTAATTTTTAAATAAAATACATGTTTTGCACTCCCTAAATTACTAACCATAACATAAAAATTAAAATTAACTATTTACAAAATTTACACCAAGGAGCAATTACAAAATAATTATAAGCAATTAAAATAAATAGCAAAAATATAAAAGCAAAATATAAATAATAAGCAAAAATAAATAAATAAGCAATAATAAATAAATAGGGGTTAGTAATAATAATAATTAAAAATAGGGTTAGTAAAAATATTAAAAATAAATAAGGTTAGTGAAATAATAATAATAAAATATATAAGATTAGTGAAACAAAAAATAATAAATAATATGGTTAGTAACAATAACAATAATTAAAATAAATAGAATTAATAAAAATATTATAATAACATGATGAGAATAATAAACACAAAATTAAATTTTAATATATAAACATTTATTTAGAAATAAGAATAATTAAATAATTATTATAACATAAATTTTTTTAAACATAATATAGTTATAAATTTTAATCATTACAAATTTCATTATTTCTAAACATATATTAACAATTATTTATTAAAAGATATTTACATATTATATGAAGAAAATAAGTTTTAAATATCATATTCACAAAAATTAATCATATTTACAAAATTTAATTTTATTAATTATTACATTTACAAAAATTATATTAAATAAATATATACATAATAATTATATTAAGAATTAGAAAATAAAAATTATTTAGAAAATAAAATTAGGTTTTACAAAATTAAAGTTCATTTAAAAATATTTTTAGGGTTTGTTTAGAAAAATATTTTTAAGGGTTTATATAATATACAAAATTTATTTTAACTAGTATATATATATTATAATTTATTTACAAAGTAAAAGAAAATAAATTTTGAATTAAGAAAAAAAAATATGAGTTTTGAATATTATAAATATTGAATAATATTTTATAAAGTTATTTTATTAATTAACAAAATTTAAATCAATTAAATAAAATTAAACAAAGCAAAAAATAAAAAAAATGTCAAAACAAACCTGGCTGGGATTTGAACCCAGGAGGCTTTGTTTACCAGCAGCCAGGCACACCACCAGACCACCCCATGCGCAGGTGAGAGGAAAGGAAGAGGAGTTGTTTTTGTGCATTGTCTGGAAAAATCAAGAAAAATCAAGAAGCAAAAAGGCCTGGGGTGGTGTTGAACCCAGGACCTTTGCTCATTCACACGCATGCCTATCCGCCTGGCTGGGAGAGCCCTTCTGGTAGTATGATGACCAAAGTTGATTATATGTTAAGCCTGTAAAATAATCAAAATAAAAGAACAAAATGCAGCAAACGGGGAATCGAACCCCAGACCAAACCCTTATCTACGCACGCTCCCAACCACTAGGACACAAGCTCTTGTGTGACAAATAAACAGGATGTCAAAATAATATTTTAAGTCACAATTTTGAATATGAACTTCACGCCAAAGCCAGTCATCTTCTTCCTCAAATTCGTAGGATTTTCCTGCGAAATTCCCTGCCAATGTACCTGCGAAATCTCCTGTGTGTTCTTCATTGTTCAAACCTGCGAAATTGAAACTCATACAAAACAGCAACGATTCATGAAATTAATGGGTGTTTCATGATCCTGGTGATTCATAGAACATTCCTATGTTCTTCAAATTTATTTAAACTTAGTAAATCATTAAGCCCTAAAAACGAGTTCTAAACCCTAACAATGGCCGCGTGTAGTTTAGGTCATGAAGCTTCAATTTCTCTGCCCAGAATCACTCTATACATCATCACAATCAACAATATGAGGTTGGAAATCATTAACAACACACAAATAAACAGAATCGAAAAATTGAAACATGATGAACAATTTGAATCGGGTTATGCCAATGGGGGAGTTCTTGATGGAAATGAGTATTGTTTTAGCTTCATGGATGCCCAAGGAACATGTCTATGTTCTTAGTTTACCTTCTAGAGCCCTGGAAGGTGAAATCCGAATTTCAAATTTGGAGTGGTTTTTTCAATTTGTGAAGCTTACCTTGGAGGCAGAAAATTCGTGCCCCTGTGATTGAATTAGGTTTAGTACTTATAGATGAGTGAACTTAGATCATAAAATTGAATTGTTGTGTGGAGATTTTGATTCAAAAAGATTGAAATTGATCATGTCTTAAAAGTCAAATATTTGTGCATGAAGGCTTACTATTTTTGGATCAATCTCATGATTTCCTTCCCCTTCAATTTCAATCATCATTTAAGATGTTCTAGAAACCAAATCTCCATTAAATATTGCATTTTCATATTTTATATTTATTTAAAATGATTTTTTATGAATTAAATCAAAATAAATAAAAATAAAATAATAAAAATTCTGATTTTTAATCATTTGGGTCGTGCATGATGATAGTGTATGGATTGGGTCACAATTTGGCCAGCCCATTTGGAAAGAATTGGTTCTAGACCTCCATTTTCATCATAAACCATCACAAAATTTCCCAACTTTACAAGGGCACATCTCCCTCAATTTTAATGGTATGAGGGTGTTCTTGGACATTTTGGAAATATTGAAGAGTCCTCTAAACAACCCCATTGGTTTCATGTCCATATCATTTACCAATCTCAAGTTATGGCCTTTTGAAGTTGTTGACTTTTTGTTGACTTTTGAAATGACCTATAATGTCTTAGCTCATACCTTCCAAATGAAGCATTTTTGGGCTTGGCTTGTGAGACACAAAGTTGTAGAGAATTCAATTTCCTTCAAAATGAGCTTTGAGTGGAGACTTGGTGATGAAGTATGTGAAAGTTATGGCTGGTCAAAGTTCAGTTGACTTTTACTGAGGAAACCCTAATTTAGAAACTCCTGATTCTTGATGATCTGGAATCTCCTTGATGAATCATGATCAACCCTTGATCAAATGATGAATTTTACTTCATATACTTAATGTTGGCAAAAAATCATGAAGTTTGACTTTGGTTTGACTACAGTTGACCTCAGTTTGACTTTTTAACTTCATTGACTGATTTTGACTTATCTGATCATCTGACTGAGCAAACTTTTGAGAAAAGTCTTGAAACTTGTCATGGGGGTTCTTAAACATATATAAGCTGTTATGAAGCTCACTTGAAGTCTTGGAAGTTCATTTAGCCTGATTAAAGTCAAAACCCTAGTTTTGGATGCACTGCTTAGGAGGTGCATTGTCTGAGGGAATTGTCAACTCTTCTGACCAATTGTGAACCTTGTGAACCTTGTGAACCATCATAAAATGTCTTGTGAACCTCATGGGAGGTATTGTGAAGCTTGTGAACCTGGTGAACCTCATAAAGTGACTTTGTAGACCTCATGAACCTCAGGAAAGCTTTGTAATCATTGTGAATCTTGTGAACCTTGTGAACCTTCATAAAGTAACTTGTAGACTTCATGAACCTCATGAAAGGTTTTTGAAAGTATTGTGGGACTTGTGAACCTTGTGAACCTTCATAAAGTAGCTTGTAGACTTCATGAACCTCATGAAAGGTATTGAAAGCATTGTAAATCTTGTGAACCTTGTGAACCTTCAAGAAGTAACTTGTAGACTTCATGAACCTCATGAAAGGTCCTGGAAGCATTGGGAAACTTGTGAACCTTGTGAACCTTCTTAGCACACAAAGTCCTGTATTGTGAGGGCAAATTTTGGGGTGCAACAGCTGCCCCTGTTCAATTTTCTGAAACCTGAGGGGTTAGATTGGTATATTTGCCAGTCGTGACCTGGAAGGTTGAAGGGGATTGAACACAAAAGCCCAAAAATTTGCACTCACCAGTGCATAGCATGATATTGATTTTTTTGGTTGTATATGCTTGAGTGGGCTTAAAGATGCCACTTGGAAGAACGGGAGATGGGCTTAGAGATGCCATCTAAAGAACTGGATGTGATGATAGCTTTGTGTTGATACTGGATTTCAGTACTAGGTCTTCGTATAGACCGTCTCTGAATCGTTTATGCAACATGACTTGAGTTATTGGATGGACCAGTAGAAATAAATCTTGTGATGATTATCTCTTCTGGAAGTATTTTAGATTAGGGAATGGATCTTTGTACAGATCATTTGTCTGTTATTCAAGGGGCCAAAAGAACGTCAGGATTTGTTCTTAAGGGTCAAAAGAACGTCAGGATTAGTTCCTCTGAAAAGTATCTTGAATAATGGGCCAAAAGAGCGTCAGGATTTGCTCTTAAGGGTCAAAAGAACGTCAGGATTTGTTCTTCTGAAAAGTATCTTGAATAATGGGCCAAAAGAGCGTCAGGATTTGCTCTTAAGGGTCAAAAGAACGTCAGGATTTGTTCTTCTGAAAAATGTCTTGAACAAGGGGGCCAAAAGAGCGTCAGGATTTGCTCTTAAGGGTCAAAAGAACGTCAGGATTTGTTCTTCTGAAATATGTCTTGAACAAGTAGTCAAAAGAGCGTCAGGATTTTCTCTTAAGGGTCAAAAGAACGTCAGGATTTGTTCTTCTGAAAGATGTCTTGAACCAGGGAATGGATCTTTTTACGGACCGTTTGCCTGCTATTCGAGGACATCTTGAGTAGTGTATGGATCATTTCTGACCTGTTGTAAATTGTTGATGCTGTTTTATCTGCATGTAACTATCCTGCAAGGAGAGTGTTAGTTTATGTTATATGTATGCATGCATAGTATGATGCACCTAAGTAAATGTATTATGTATTTATGGATTTGTATGTTATGGTATGATGTAAATGATGTATGTATGATATGATACTGCCGGAAGTGTCTGGATGTCTTTGTATAACAACTGCTGGCCAGGGAAAATAAATCCCGATTCATTGTTGAAGAATATATTATACATAACCTTCCGTCTGCTGGGGATGGCAAGGTATAGATAACCTCCCGGATGTTGGGGATAATAAGGTATATATCACCTCCCGTATGCTGGGGATAGTAAGGTATACATAACCTTCGTCTTCGTTTGATAGTAGGGTAGATATAGCATCCCGTCTTCGTTCGTCGTACCCTTATTGGAAAGTAAATTCCCGTATATCCGTATGAGGATAAAAGAGATGGATATAAATTCCAGGGGAGATGAGACTTTATGAAGATGGATTCGTCCTACTGAGGGTTTTGTAGTTTTCTTGTAAAGATGAACCGGCGAAGCTTCGTTGAAATCCTTCCCTCGTTCGTCCTTAGTAAATACTATTACTGCATTTTTATGCATTTCTGGTAAACATCAATCATATTAAGCATACATGCATTTCTGGTAAACATCAATCATATTCAAAAGCATACATACATTCAAACACAACCAATGGACGTTTCGCTTATGTAAATAGGGTAAAAGTAAATTTGGATTCAAAAGATGGAATTTATTTATATCAAAAAGTGACCCATACACGGGTAAGTTTGTACAAGGAGACATAAACCCTAGTAAGAGGATTTTGTCATAAAACTTTTCACAAAACAGAGAAAATCAGCTATGTGGGAAATAATCCTATTGAGTTTCAATTCTACTATTGCCATTATCTTCAAGTATCTCATCTTCTGCTGTTCAGACGGGAACGATTGAATTGAGCTTTATCTGTTCGAGCTTGAGTAAGTAGTACAACTGGTTGCAGTTTTATGGGTGATCCAAACGAGACATAGTCATACGCTTTAATCCCTAACTTTTGCCTGGATTGCCCTTTCAGGTTTTCAATCCACCGGGATACCCTTTTTTGCCCAAGCCGCCTTTTCAGGTTTTCGACTTGCCGGGTGTACATCTTTTTATATATATCCCTAATTTTTGCCCAAACCCTTTTGGTTTGCCGGGATGCCCTTATTTTTGCCTAGGCCTGTCAACCTAGCGAGTCTCTTTTCATGCGTAGTATTTTTTAACTATGTCTGCGTTTACAGGCTGTGGGAAATCTTCACCATCCATAGTAGTAAGGATCATGGCACCTCCTGAGAACACTGTCTTGACTACAAATGGTCCTTCATATGTTGGAGTCCACTTGCCCCTAGGATCACCCTGTGGTAATATGATACGCTTGATTACCAAGTCACCAGCCTGATATACCTTTGGCTTAACCTTCTTGTTAAAAGCTTTGATCATTCGTTTCTGGTACATCTGGCCATGACAAACTGCTGCTAGCCTCTTCTCATCAATCAAATTTATCTGGTCCAGTCGAGTCTGAATCCACTCATCTTCATTCAAGCCTGCATCCTTCATAATTCTCAAGGAGGGAATCTGAACTTCAATGGGCAGAACTGCTTCCATACCATAGACTAAAGAGAATGGAGTTGCCCCTGTTGAAGTACGTATTGTAGTACGATAACCATGAAGAGCAAATGGTAACATTTCATGCCAATCCTTGTAAGTAACAGTCATCTTCTGTACGATCTTCTTAATGTTCTTATTAGCAGCTTCAACTGCCCCATTCATCTTTGGACGATACGGAGAAGAGTTGTGATGCTTAATCTTGAACTGCGTGCAGAGATCAGTAATCATAGTGTTGTTCAGATTAGTGCCATTGTCAGTGATAATCCTTTCAGGGATGCCATACCTACATATGAGATTATTCTTAATGAACCGAGACACAACATTCTTAGTAACAGATGAAAATGAAGCTGCCTTCACCCACTTTGTGAAGTAATCAATACTAACCAGAATGAAATGATGCCCATTAGAAGCAGTAGGCTTGATCTCACCAATCATATCAATGCCCCACATGGCAAAGGGCCAAGGAGCAGTCAACACATTCAATGGTGATGGAGGTACATGGACTTTATCAGCATAGATCTGACATTTGTGACATGTTCTGGAGTGTTGATAGCAATCCGCTTCCATGGTAGACCAATAGTAACCTGCTCTCAATATCTTTTTTCCATGGTATGACCACTAGAATGAGTGCCAAAGATCCCATCATGCATGTCTTCCATAATCTCAGTTGCTTCCTTCTTATCCACACAACGAAGCATAGTTGAATCATGATTGCGCTTATACAGAATCCCATTACTAAAGAAGAACTTAGCAGAAAACCTTCTCAGAAACTTCCTATCTTTGACAGATGCCCCTTCAGGGAACTCCTGAGCTTCAAGATATCTTTTCACTTCATAGAACCAAGGCTTCTCCTCTGCCCCTTCTGTGTCAATCTCATTGCAATATGCAGGCTTTTCAAATCTGTCAATAGTAATCTTGGGAGCTTCATTATCCCAACTGATCTCAAACATTGATGCCATGGTAGCTAATGCATCTGCCAACTGGTTCTCTCTTCGTGGAATGTGTCCAAAGGTAATCTCTTTGAAATGTGGGATTAAAGACAACACATGCTCTCTGTAAGGAATGAGGTTATCATGTTTGGTATCCCAATCCCCTTTGATCTGACTAATTACCAGGGCTGAATCTCCATACACATCAAGGAATTGAATCTTCATATCAATAGCAGCTTTAATACCCAGTATACATGCCTCATACTCAGCCATGTTATTAGTACAATAGAAACAAAGTCTGGCAGTAATCGGGGTATGACAACCTTCAGGGGAACTAATCACAACACCAACACCATTACCAAGTGCATTAGAGGCACCATCAAAAACCATAGTCCATCGGGATCCTTGTTCAGGTCCGTCATATTGTCCAGGTTCTTTGGTAATAATCATGATATCTTCATCAGGGAACTCAAAATTCATTGACTGGTAATCATCCACTGCTTGATGAGCCAAATGATCAGCAACAACACTTCCTTTAATGGCCTTCTGAGTAGTATACTGTATGTCATATTCTGTCAAGATCATTTGCCATCTTGCAATTCTTCCGGAGAGAGCAGGTTTCTCAAATATGTACTTGATTGGATCCATCTTTGAAATCAACAAGGTAGTATGGGTCAACATATACTGTCTTAGTCGGCGAGCAGCCCATGCCAAAGCGCAGCAAGTTTTCTCGAGCAGTGAGTATCTTGTTTCACAGTCGGTAAACTTTTTGCTAAGGTAGTATATTGCCTGCTCTTTTCGACCAGACTCGTCATGTTGCCCCAACACACACCCCATTGAGTTGTCTAACACTGTTAAGTACATAATCAAGGGTCTTCCATCAACTGGTGGCATCAAAATTGGTGGTTCTAGCAGATATTTCTTGATTTCATCAAAGGCAGTCTGACACTCATCATTCCATTCCATCACCTGATCTTTCTTCAACAACTTGAAGATTGGCTCACAGATGGCAGTTAATTGAGAAATAAATCTTGCAATGTAATTCAATCGTCCCAAGAAACCTCTAACCTCCTTCTCAGTACGGGGAGCTGGCATCTCTCGTATAGCTTTTACTTTTGCAGGATCCACTTCAATACCTTTTCCACTGACAATAAAACCCAGGAGCTTTCCAGATCTAACTCCAAAAGTACACTTGTTTGGGTTCAACCTCAACTTGTATTTCTTCAACCTCTCAAACAACTTGTGCAGATGATCAAGATGTTGCTCTTCATTCTGAGACCTGGCTATCATATCATCTACATATACCTCTATCTCATGATGAATCATATCATGAAACAAAGCCACCATAGCACGCTGATATGTTGCCCCTGCATTCTTCAAACCAAATGGCATTACCTTATAGCAAAAGGTGCCCCACTGTGTCACAAATGTTGTCTTCTCCATATCTTCAGGTGCCATCTTGATTTGATTGTAACCAGAGAAACCATCCATAAAAGAGAATACCTTATGCTGAGCAGTGTTGTCTACCAGAATATCAATATGAGGAAGTGGAAAGTCATCTTTAGGGCTAGCCTTGTTCAAATCTCTGTAGTCTACACACATACGTACCTTACCATCTTTCTTAGGAACTGGTACCACATTTGCAACCCACTGAGGATAAGAAGTCACTGCTAAGAACCCTGCATTGAACTGTTTCATTACCTCTGCCTTGATCTTTTCTGACATTTCAGGACGCATACGACGAACCTTCTGCTTCTTTGGACGACAATCTTCTTTCACTGGCAAACGGTGAACCACAATGTCTGTATCCAACCCTGGCATATCTTCATAAGACCAAGCAAAGATATCCACATAGTCACGTAACATCTGAATCAACCTGCTCTTGACACTGTCCTCTAAATCAGCCCCTATCTTGACCTCTTTTCTGTTTTCTTCAGTTCCCAGATTCACAACTTCGACTGGCTCTTCATGTGGCTGTATAGCTTTCTCTTCTTGTTGTAACAACCTAGCAAGCTCTACAGGTATTTCACAATCGTCCTCATTTCCGTCTTCAGTTTGATAGATCGGATTCTTGAAATTATAATTGGCAATAGTAGAACTGTTATCAACAGGATCCAGAGTGGATGAGGATCTGCATTTTAGTGATGTGGGTGTGTGTAAGAACACATAGCTGATAAAACAAAAATAAAAGAAAAGAAAGACAAGGAACACAATATTTACGAAAACGAAACTTCCACTGATTTTATTGAATGAAGTATGCAAATGAAATGACAGCCCGTAACAAGCACACCATTGTGCCCCGGGTAAGGCACATGGCTTGAAAGTTTTATTGTTCAGGAAATTACAAATTTAAACTATAATAACACAGTAATAGTATTTACTCCTGACTAAAGGAGATAGGGATAACATCTTCAGCTTTCCAATTATTGAGTCCAGCACCCATAGTAGGAAAAATCCATGCATCCAAGTTGTAGTCTTCATCATGATCTCCCACAGCATTGATCTGGTCTTTCATAACCCCTTGATTAGTGATACGAGCAACACGAGCACGACGAACAGCCTTCTGGGACTCTGCAGTGAAACCCAAACCAAACTTGTCAGACTTGTATGGAATATCAGGAAGCTGACCCCAAATAGTACAACCACCTTCATCCACCACAGCTCTAGCATCATTGAGGGAAGCCATTGCCATTGTTGGAGGCTTTCTGGTGACCATAGGAACTTTCTTCACAACAGGAGGAGCTACATAATCATTAACAACCCAGGGAACTACTTCAAATGTCTGACACGGAGTCTCAATGTATTCACCTTCCATTTCCAGATACTTGAAAGTGTTTACATGGCTGACAAAGTATTCTTCTTCTCCATAGACAGTAACAACCTTCCCATCCACTGGATATCTCAACTTTTGGTGCAATGTAGAGGTTACAGCACCTGCCCCATGGATCCAGGGACGACCAAGCAGACAAGAGTACGAAGGACAAATATCCATCACAAAAAATGTAGCAGTAAAAACCTGGGAGCCAACTTTGATTGGAAGATCAATTTCCCCATGCACTACTCTTCTAGAACCATCAAAAGCCTTCACCACAATGTTACTGGGCTTCAGCACAGCATCTTCAGGACTCAGCTTATTCAGGACTTCCTTGGGCAACACATTTAGAGAGGAACCATTGTCTATTAGTACGTGTGACAGGGTAGTGCCCCTGCATTCAATTGAGATATGCAAGGCCCTGTTATGATCCCTCTTGGCAGGGGTCAAATCAGCATCAGAAAATCCTAACCCATTGTCATAGGTCAGGTGGGCAACACAATTCTCAAACTGATCCACAGAAATTGCACTGGGTACATGAGCAGTCTTTAGAAACTTGATCAAAGCTTTTGCATGAGCTTCAGAACATAAAAACAAGGACAGTATAGAAATCTTAGAGGGAGTATGCCCCAACTGATCAACAATGTCATAATCACTCTTGCGAATGATTTTCAATACTTCTTCCATCTGCTTCGAGAGATCATCAGCAGCTGGCACATCAGTAGATACAGGTTCAATAACAGGGCCTTTGCCCCTAGCATCAGTGGTGGAAGTAGCAGCAGGAGTAACTGCATTCTTGGAAGTAACTGGAGGAGAGAAGACTCTTCCACTACGAGTGATCTTGCTAGATCCAGCAATATTATCAATGTCAATAGGCACATCAGATAACGACTCCTGCTTAACACCATGGATGTAAACATCAGACCCATAGTGCCAAGGCACAGCTTTGTCAGACGTATATGGGATAGGACCAGGAGTAGTAATGACCACAGGAGCTACTCTGGCTTCAGCAACAACTTTCACGGGACCTTCAGCAGTAATTTTGATTGGACCCTGATGAGTGATTTTAATGGGACCCTTTGAAGTGATTCTTATTGGTACTTTGTCAACCATGTCAACCTCTTCAATCTTCTTACCTCTGGTAATATGTTCCACCATACTCTCCACAGAAGACGGTCTTCTTTCAAACACTATGGTGTAATTATCCATGAGACGCTGAATTCCATCTTTCAATCTGAAGCACTTCTCTGGATTATACTCACAATAAACACAATCTTCAAGACAACCCGGAAAGAACCCAGCTTGTACCAACTTCTTTCTGATGACAGACAATGGTGTGGTCAATTCATCAACTGAATGGATATGCAGATCTTCCTCAATGGCATTGACAGTCTTCTCGTGGTTTGGCATTGGAGCAGTAATCACATTGGGAGTACCCGGAGGATCAAACTCAATTTCTCCAGCATCAATCATATCTTGAATTTTATTCTTCAAGATCCAGCAGTTATTAGTATCATGTCCCTGACAGTTTGAATGGTATGCACATCGTGCATTGGGATTGTACCTGGGAGAGGTAACATTAGGATTATGAGGAGCCTCTTTCAAGGTAATGAGTTCAGCCTTCAACAAGTGTTGCAATGCCTGAGCCATTGACATGTTGATCTTCGTGAACTGCCTTCTAGCCCTCTGTTGGTTGCCCTGTGGCTGCTCTGTTGTTGCAGGAGTTGGATTTGAAATATGAACTGCACTAACAGACTGATGCCTTCTGTTACGATCAGGCTGACCATAAACAGCATTAGATTCTTTCTTCCCAGTGGGAGGCTTCTTTGCAGCACCTGATGAGGAAGCACCCACTTGGATCTTACCATTCTTTATACCATTCTCTACTCGCTCTCCTGTCATGATCAACTCAGTGAAGCCAGATGATGAGCTTCCAATGAGATGACTGTAGAACGGACCATTCAGCGTACACATAAACATATCAACCAATTCCCTATCAGTCAAAGGGGGTTGAACTCTTCCAGCTAAATCTCTCCACTTCTGAGCATACTCTTTAAAACTTTCTTTGGCACCCATAGACATGCTCTGAAGCTGCATGCGAGTGGGGGCTAAGTCAGCATTGTATTGGTACTGCTTATAGAAAGCTTCAGCAAGATCATTCCAGTCTCTGATGTCGACACTCTCCAACTGATAATACCACTCCAGCTGAGCTCCAGATAAACTCTCTTGAAAGAAATGGATCCACAACTTTTTATCAGCAGTGTGGGGTTGAATTCTTCTGACATAGGACCTCAGATGCAGCTTGGGACAAGAGACCCCATCATAAACAACAAATGTAGGAACCTTGAAACCAATGGGTATGACTACCCCAGATATCAAACTCAAATCCTCAAAATCCAGCCCAGATGACTTCTGCAACTCCATGGCATCCATCCTATCCACCAGCATCTTGAATTTGTCTTCATTAGGCTCATGGTAGTAATTAGCCTCAGAATCAGAGTCCCCCATAGTGTTGTGGAGACTGCCTCCCTCTTTTTCAGATTCCTCGGATTCATAGTCTTCAGCTGGTTCTTTGGTCTTGGCAAGACCTTTGAACCTTCTTCCCATGTTGATCAACCCAGCAGACCTTCTAGTCTTCTTAGTCTTCTTGGCCAGCAGTGCCTTCAATTCATCCTGCCCCTTGGACAGGTTCAAGATCAGCTCTTGGAACTGTGCATTTTGTGCCTGGAGATCCTTAACTGATTGTTCAAGAGCCATTGCTGAAATAAACAGCGAGAAGATGAGAATCCTGTGCACAATTATAAACCTGTGATGCGATGAAATGATATGGGAATGCATATGCAATGTTTTCAAGGACCGCAGGATTTAAATTTGCTTAAACAAACACGAAAGTAAACTTTTATTAGTAATAACTTTGTTTTGCCTTTTAGGTTTACAAAAAAAAATGAAATGAAATAAGTACAAAAGATGGGGTTTTAAGTCTCCCATGGACGTTTCCTCTTTGTATTGAGGTATGAGTTGAGGTTTCGTTCCTCGTGAAGTTGCTTTGTTAGTTCTAGGACTCTTTCTTGGCTTGCTTTGTAATGAGCCTCGAAAGTATCCCTTTGCTCCTAAAGTTGGATCCATGATCTCTGTAAGTCTTCCATATCAGTAGGCATGTCTGGGTGAAGGATGGTATAAGCTGTGTCTCCTTCAGCAACAAGTTCCATGGTAATTGGTAGGACGGCAGGATATGGCATCATGAGTGTCTGAGCACGAGATCGTACCCATCTGAGATAAGCCTCCATAGGAATAGTGTACTTAGGCTCCAGTGTCTTGCTGTCAACCCTGTTTACTTTTCCCCATGCTCGTATGAATCTCTGACGGTAACCCTGAAGGTCGTTGTCGTAATCAAACACAATGCCCTGAATCAACATGTCATGTGGACCATCACTCCGGGCATAACCAAACTGTCGTAAAGCTAGAGAGGGGTTGTAGGTGATGCCTCCTCTTATTCCTAGTAGTGGCACATTAGGAAACTCCCCACAACGGTCAATGATGGTGACATTCTCCATAGATCTGGAGCACCAATGGATATCTGAGTGAGAAAGTGACATGATCCTCTTGGACCATCTGAACCCTTGCTCATTCTTCATTACTGAGCGAGGAAGGTGAGAAATAAACCACCTAGAAAGCAAAGGTATGCAGCACATCAAAGTTCCTCTTGCCCTTGTAGTACGAGTATGAAGAGAATGCAGGATGTCTCCAAGCAATGTAGGCACTGGATTGCGACTCAGGAAAATGTTGATGGCATGAACATCTATGAACTGATCTGGATTGGGGAACAATACTAAGCCATATATCAGCAGGGCTAAGACCTCCTCAAAAGCATCATAGCTCATGGCCTTCAAGAACATTTGAGCCTTATCCATTAGCACCTTGGCAAGAATACCCTTGACTCCACTTCTCGTTTCTAGAACAATATCAGACTTCTTCAAATGTAGAGCTGCAGCAATAACCTCTGGTTTAAGCTCCTTCTCCAAGCCTGTGAATGGTCTTTGATCAAGAACAGGTATATCCAGAAGTTTAGAGAACTCCTCCATTGTAGGAACCAACTGGTAGTCAGGGAATGTAAAGTAGTGGTGCTTAGGGTCAAAGAACTGAAACAGCACACTCATCATGTCTTCATTGAACCCTGAAGTGACTAGATCCAACAGATGACCATGTCTCTTGATGAACTGGGAGTGATCAGACACTTGAGAAACCAACTCTTTAAGCTTGGGAGGTATCCCCACAAAGTTGATCCTGATGGTGTTTCTACGAGCAGAAGCCATGTCCTGAAACAAAGAACAAAGATAAATCCTTTGGTCCTTGAAATGGTTAGTGAAAATGCTATGCTCATGATGCATGATGATGTCATGATGTTATGCTCAATCAAAGACATGTGGCACACACAAACAAGTCACACCATAGCCCTAGGTTTTAAGGCTTGCATGAGGTTCAAAGGTAAGTACCCTCCCCTGAAGTTAGATGGTTCATCCTGTCCTACAAAAGTAACCAGGTTCTAAGGGATCTCAATATCATTGATCCTTCACAAGGGTGGTTGTTCAGAAGGCAACTCACTTGCCAACCAAAACCCTCCAAGTTCAAGATCTCAATGAGCGTAGTATCGAGTGTCAACCAACTTCAGTCTGCGCCAAAGTCGGTTACCTCACTACTTTCTAAAAGCCAAGATGGGATAACTAGGGTTCTAAAAGTTAGTTAGTGCATTGACAACATATGGCAGCCTCATATTATCCTCAACTTGACTTAAGGAACATAAGCACCAACCAAGAAGTCGCACTAACTATGGCCACCAGATCAACCGTATCGATATACGTCGTACAGTTTCTTTGGTCTATTGCCATTTACCTAAGGTATACTAGATCCGGGTTAGGACCTTTCACACATAAGAGCACCCCAACAAGATAATATAAAGCAAACAAGGCAAACAATTTAAAGTGATCTTAATTCCTAAGGGTACCCCTCTTAAATTTAAATCCCCAGCAGAGTCGCCAGTTCTGTAACACGGTGGGAGAACTGACTTTAGTTATGTTGCGGATAGCAAGAGTCGCCACCGACTTTTATTTTATCCAAAAGGAAAGGGTATAAAAGAACAGGAAAGACCTTAAGAGATATTTTTGGGTCCGGGGGGTAGGTTATGTAAAGGGAAGGTGTTAGCACCCTTTACATCCATGGTTATCCATGGGCTCTTAGTTACTTAGCTCACTTTGAATTGTTTTTGAAAATGTGTAGTGTGTGAATAGAAAATTTCATATGAGTTAATAATGATCCATGTACGGATGCGTAAAAACTTGTGTTTGAAAATTTGTTTGAAATTTGTTAAGTGTTTGAAAAGTTTTGAATGAAGTGAGCAAGCAACTATGAGATACCTACCCTAAAGTTTAAGTCTTTTCCGTTCTTTATCCTTTAAGTGGTAAGACTATCCCTATTATTAAGGAATAGGTAGTCCTTACCTTGGATGTAAGGGACATGTGAGGGACATCTGTTTATGAAGGCAACTGTGGGGTGTATTAAGCATTTAGGAGGGACTATCATCATTATTCGAAAAGGGACTTGATCTTTAAAGGCAACCATTAGGGACTTGATGATTTTTCTTTTTAGGGACTTGCTTTATACACCCCACTTGACCTTATGATTTAAGCAACATGAGAGGTAACCTTAGAAAGTGTAGGATGGCGATTAAAAATCGACTTACGTGTGTGAGTGTTCAATATTATTTATCTTTAATTAAAGTGATCTAAATTAATTTTTAAATAAAATACATGTTTTGCACTCCCTAAATTACTAACCATAACATAAAAATTAAAATTAACTATTTACAAAATTTACACCAAGGAGCAATTACAAAATAATTATAAGCAATTAAAATAAATAGCAAAAATATAAAAGCAAAATATAAATAATAAGCAAAAATAAATAAATAAGCAATAATAAATAAATAGGGGTTAGTAATAATAATAATTAAAAATAGGGTTAGTAAAAATATTAAAAATAAATAAGGTTAGTGAAATAATAATAATAAAATATATAAGATTAGTGAAACAAAAAATAATAAATAATATGGTTAGTAACAATAACAATAATTAAAATAAATAGAATTAATAAAAATATTATAATAACATGATGAGAATAATAAACACAAAATTAAATTTTAATATATAAACATTTATTTAGAAATAAGAATAATTAAATAATTATTATAACATAAATTTTTTTAAACATAATATAGTTATAAATTTTAATCATTACAAATTTCATTATTTCTAAACATATATTAACAATTATTTATTAAAAGATATTTACATATTATATGAAGAAAATAAGTTTTAAATATCATATTCACAAAAATTAATCATATTTACAAAATTTAATTTTATTAATTATTACATTTACAAAAATTATATTAAATAAATATATACATAATAATTATATTAAGAATTAGAAAATAAAAATTATTTAGAAAATAAAATTAGGTTTTACAAAATTAAAGTTCATTTAAAAATATTTTTAGGGTTTGTTTAGAAAAATATTTTTAAGGGTTTATATAATATACAAAATTTATTTTAACTAGTATATATATATTATAATTTATTTACAAAGTAAAAGAAAATAAATTTTGAATTAAGAAAAAAAAAATGAGTTTTGAATATTATAAATATTGAATAATAATTTATAAAGTTATTTTATTAATTAACAAAATTTAAATCAATTAAATAAAATTAAACAAAGCAAAAAATAAAAAAAATGTCAAAACAAACCTGGCTGGGATTTGAACCCAGGAGGCTTTGTTTACCAGCAGCCAGGCACACCACCAGACCACCCCATGCGCAGGTGAGAGGAAAGGAAGAGGAGTTGTTTTTGTGCATTGTCTGGAAAAATCAAGAAAAATCAAGAAGCAAAAAGGCCTGGGGTGGTGTTGAACCCAGGACCTTTGCTCATTCACACGCACGCCTATCCGCCTGGCTGGGAGAGCCCTTCTGGTAGTATGATGACCAAAGTTGATTATATGTTAAGCCTGTAAAATAATCAAAATAAAAGAACAAAATGCAGCAAACGGGGAATCGAACCCCAGACCAAACCCTTATCTACGCACGCTCCCAACCACTAGGACACAAGCTCTTGTGTGACAAATAAACAGGATGTCAAAATAATATTTTAAGTCACAATTTTGAATATGAACTTCGCGCCAAAGCCAGTCATCTTCTTCCTCAAATTCGTAGGATTTTCCTGCGAAATTCCCTGCCAATGTACCTGCGAAATCTCCTGCGTGTTCTTCATTGTTCAAACCTGCGAAATTGAAACTCATACAAAACAGCAACGATTCATGAAATTAATGGGTGTTTCATGATCCTGGTGATTCATAGAACATTCCTATGTTCTTCAAATTTATTTAAACTTAGTAAATCATTAAGCCCTAAAAACGAGTTCTAAACCCTAACAATGGCCGCGTGTAGTTTAGGTCATGAAGCTTCAATTTCTCTGCCCAGAATCACTCTATACATCATCACAATCAACAATATGAGGTTAGAAATCATTAACAACACACAAATAAACAGAATCGAAAAATTGAAACATGATGAACAATTTGAATCGGGTTATGCCAATGGGGGAGTTCTTGATGCAAATGAGTATTGTTTTAGCTTCATGGATGCCCAAGGAACATGTCTATGTTCTTAGTTTACCTTCTAGAGCCCTGGAAGGTGAAATCCAAATTTCAAATTTGGAGTGGTTTTTTCAATTTGTGAAGCTTACCTTGGAGGCAGAAAATTCGTGCCCCTGTGATTGAATTAGGTTTAGTACTTATAGATGAGTGAACTTAGGTCATAAAATTGAATTGTTGTGTGGAGATTTTGATTCAAAAAGATTGAAATTGATCATGTCTTAAAAGTCAAATATTTGTGCATGAAGGCTTACTATTTTTGGATCAATCTCATGATTTCCTTCCCCTTCAATTTCAATCATCATTTAAGATGTTCTAGAAACCAAATCTCCATTAAATATTGCATTTTCATATTTTATATTTATTTAAAATGATTTTTTATGAATTAAATCAAAATAAATAAAAATAAAATAATAAAAATTCTGATTTTTAATCATTTGGGTCGTGCATGATGATAGTGTATGGATTGGGTCACAATTTGGCCAGCCCATTTGGAAAGAATTGGTTCTAGACCTCCATTTTCATCATAAACCATCACAAAATTTCCCAACTTTACAAGGGCACATCTCCCTCAATTTTAATGGTATGAGGGTGTTCTTGGAAATTTTGGAAAGTTTGAAGAGTCCTCTAAACAACCCCATTGGTTTCATGTCCATATCATTTACCAATCTCAAGTTATGCCCTTTTGAAGTTGTTGACTTTTTGTTGACTTTTGAAATGACCTATAATGTCTTAGCTCATACCTTCCAAATGAAGCATTTTTGGGCTTGGCTTGTGAGACACAAAGTTGTAGAGAATTCAATTTCCTTCAAAATGAGATTTGAGTGGAGACTTGGTGATGAAGTATGTGAAAGTTATGGCTGGTCAAAGTTCAGTTGACTTTTACTGAGGAAACCCTAATTTAGAAACTCCTGATTCTTGATGATCTGGAATCTCCTTGATGAATCATGATCAACCCTTGATCAAATGATGAATTTTACTTCATATACTTAATGTTGGCAAAAAATCATGAAGTTTGACTTTGGTTTGACTACAGTTGACCTCAGTTTGACTTTTTAACTGCATTGACTGATTTTGACTTATCTGATCATCTGACTGAGCAAACTTTTGAGAAAAGTCTTGAAACTTGTCATGGTGGTTCTTAAACATATATAAGCTGTTATGAAGCTCACTTGAAGTCTTGGAAGTTCATTTAGCCTGATTAAAGTCAAAACCCTAGTTTTGGATGCACTGCTTAGGAGGTGCATTGTCTGAGGGAATTGTCAACTCTTCTGACCAATTGTGAACCTTGTGAACCTTGTGAACCATCATAAAATGTCTTGTGAACCTCATGGGAGGTATTGTGAAGCTTGTGAACCTTGTGAACCTCATAAAGTGACTTTGTAGACCTCATGAACCTCAGGAAAGCTTTGTAATCATTGTGAATCTTGTGAACCTTGTGAACCTTCATAAAGTAACTTGTAGACTTCATGAACCTCATGAAAGGTTTTTGAAAGTATTGTGGGACTTGTGAACCTTGTGAACCTTCATAAAGTAGCTTGTAGACTTCATGAACCTCATGAAAGGTATTGAAAGCATTGTAAATCTTGTGAACCTTGTGAACCTTCAAGAAGTAACTTGTAGACTTCATGAACCTCATGAAAGGTCCTGGAAGCATTGGGAAACTTGTGAACCTTGTGAACCTTCTTAGCACACAAAGTCCTGTATTGTGAGGGCAAATTTTGGGGTGCAACAACAGGTATTTAAACTGTTGGGGAGAGTGACACGGACGAGCGTCGAAAGGAGAAAAGTATAGTATAAACAAATATCTGATATACAAAGTGTTTATGTTACTGTGCTGGGGAAAATGAAATGGACGGATGTCAAGGAATTGTATATATAAGTATCTGTGAGTGCAAAGGGGACGCTTTGGCTTTCTGCTGGGGATATGACATGGACGGGTGCCACAAGGAGTATATACTGATGTTTGTGAATGTAAAGCAACTGCTTTAGCTTTAGCTCTCTGTTGGGGAATTTGGGGGTTTTCTGTATACTGTTGATGGATTGTCATTATTCACAGGCGTTTGATTCAGAACATGGCCTATGTTTATGCAATATGTTGGATTTTTTCCGTAATGCTCCGTTTTAGACGGAATGCTACGCTTTGTGGGGTGGATATGATGCAAATGCCATGATTATGCAAGGATACCAATCTGGGATTTGGATCCCGTTGCCGTGAAGATCTCTGGTTGATCTGTTTGAAGTGGACTTCCCAGCTGGGGAGGAGATCATTGGTAGATCTGATGAGGTAAATCTGCTTGGGGGAATAAGTCGCTGATAGACCCATCCTGGTAATAAGGGACCCAGCTGGGGTTTGTAGAAGCTCTCGTCACTCTGTTATGATTCCTCCACGCGTTTCTCTTCTGGATAGAGGCTGAAACTCTGTGGGGAGATGGTTCCCTGGCTTTTGTACATGGCTGAGGAGGAAGAATGATTGGCACCTCGGCTGGGGAGAAATAACAAGCGGCAACTCAACTAGGGAAAATTCACTTTGGGTGCTAAGACTGAGCGTTGATTTGCCAGCTTGCTGGGATGAAGCTTACATGCCCCCTGTTGCACTTTTGAATACCTGCAATCCTGCAAAGACAGAGGGACGCACAAGTGATCCCGAGGTATCCCTTACTGGACCCCATCATGAGAGTTCAGACATTCCCGGGAGTAAGTATATTTCCTGCAAGCACGTAGTTTCAGAAAGACGCATCTGTATTTATGCAATCAGTATCTTAAAGACATCGGATATCTTTGCAAATAAAAGAGTACGAGACAACGTGTGACTCAAAATCTGATTTTATTAATTCATATGCCCTGAATTGGCAAGATACAGTCAAAGAAACATATCTCCTAAAATGAGGAGATTATTACAAATTGAGAAACAAAATGCTGGCAATGTGGACGACGCTTCAAGGAGCTTCCCTTTTGCTATGACTCGTACGACATTTGACGTTCTTCTCGTCTTGCTTTCTGAAGAAGGCTGATTCTGAAAGAAGCTTGATCCTTTCGAAGCTTACCAAGTTGTAAGTGATACAGACGAATTCAGCATGCAGTTGTTCGCTTATTCCCTTATTTTGCATGGATCGCCCTTTCGGGTTTTCAATCCATCGGGATACCCATTTTTGCTTGAGTTGTCCAATGCGGATTTTCAACTCAGCGGGTGTACATTTTTTTTTGTTTATTTTCCCTTATTTTTGCCCGAGTCTTTTATTCTGTTTTTGACTCGCCGGGATGCCCTATTTTTGCCTGGACTTACATTCTGTTTTTATGTCCAGCGGGTCATTTTATGCGAAGTATTTTTTAACTGCATTTGAATTCACAGGGGACGGGAAGTCTTCACCATCCATAGTGCTGAGCATGAGCGCTCCACCGGAGAAAACTTTCTTTACTACAAATGGTCCTTCATAGTTTGGGGTCCATTTGCCCCTGTGGTCTGTATGCGGAGGGAGGATTCTTTTCAGCACAAGATCCCCTACTTGGTACTCTCGGTGCCTGACTTTCTGATCGAAGGCTCTCTTCATTCTTTTCTGATACAACTGCCCATGACAGATTGCAGCCAATCTTTTCTCTTCAATCAGACTTAGTTGTTCGTATCGGGATCGGACCCACTCTGCTTCGTTCAGCTTAACATCCATTAGTACCCGTAGGGAGGGTAATTCAACTTCAACAGGTAGGACTGCTTCCATACCATACACAAGTTGATACGGTGTTGCCCCAGTGGATGTTCTGATTGACGTGCGGTACCCATGCAAGGCAAACGGTAGCATCTCATGCCAGTCTTTGTATGTGACTACCATCTTCTGCACAATCTTCTTGATATTCTTATTAGCTGCCTCAACAGCGCCATTCATCTTCGGCCTCTAAGGAGAAGAATTGTGGTGTTGGATCTTGAAGTCCCGACATAGCTCTGTCATCATTTTGTTGTTCAGGTTGGAACCATTGTCAGTAATGATTCGCTCGGGCACTCCATATCGACAGATGATATCTCTCTTCAGAAATCGGTCCACCACTTGCCTTGTAACATTTGCATAGGAAGCTGCTTCGACCCACTTGGTGAAATAGTCAATGGCAACCAGGATGAATCTGTGGCCATTCGAAGCGGTTGGCTCAATCTTGCCAATCATATCAATGCCCCACATAGAAAAGGGCCAAGGTGAAGACATCACATTCAAAGGATTGGGAGGCACATGCACCTTATCCGCATAAATCTGGCACTTATGGCATTTTCTGGCGTAGGCACAACAGTCGGCATCCATTGTGATCCAGTAATAACCTGATCTTAGCAATTTCTTGGCCATGGCATGCCCTCCAGCATGGGTACCAAAGGATCCTTCGTGCACCTCGTGCATCAACAAGTCTGCTTCTGTTCTATCAACGCATCTGAGGAGTACCATATAAAAGTTTCTCTTGTACAAGGAACCATCAGTGTTCAGGAAGAAACTACCAGCAAGCCTTCTCAAAGTCTTCTTATCATTGGAAGATGCTCCAGGTGGGTATGTTTGATCTTCCAAGAAGCACTTAATGTCATGGAACCAAGGCTTATCATCTTTGTCAACATCTGCTGCAAATACATACGCTGGTCTGTCAAGTCTGGACACCGAAATCCGAGGCACAAAGTTGGTAGCTTGCACTTTGATCATGGACGAAATGGTAGCCAGAGCATCTGCAAACTGATTTTCGTCTCGAGGGATATACTCAAGCTTGACTGTTGTGAAGAAAGTCAACAACCTCCTTGTGTAGTCCCGATAAGGTATCAGATGATCTTGGTGCGTGTACCATTTGCCGTTGGTTTGATTAATTACCAGAGCTGAATCTCCGAACACAGTCAATGTCTTGATCCTGAGGTCAATGGCTTCCTCAAGACCCATAATGCAAGCTTCGTATTCAGCTTCGTTGTTAGTGCAGTTAAAGGTGAGTTTTACCGAGAAAGGCATGTGGACTCCTTTAGATGTAATAAGCACTGCACCAACACCACAACCATTCATATTAACAGCCCCATCAAACATCATAGTCCATTCCTCTTCCGGGTCAGGCCCTTCAATGTGAATAGGCTCTTCACGATCTTTTGTTTTTATGAACATGATGTCTTCATCAGGGAAGTCAAATCTCATAGGTTGGTAATCATCAATGGGTTGCTCAGCAAGATAGTCAGACAATACACTGCCTTTGATGGTCTTTTGAGATGTGTACTGAATGTCATATTCCGTGAGGATCATTTTCCATCTTGCAACCCGTCCGGTAAGTGCTGGCTTCTCAAAAATGTACTTAACTGGGTCCATCTTTGAAATCAATAAAGTGGTGTGGGTCAACATATACTGTCTCAGTCGGCGAGCAGCCCACGCTAAAGCACAGCAAGTTTTCTCGAGCAGTGAATAACGTTGTTCACAGTCGGTAAACTTTTTGCTTAGGTAGTAAATTGCATACTCTTTTCGACCAGACTCGTCATGCTGGCCCAGCACACACCCCATTGACTCTTCTAATACTGTCAAGTACATTATCAGAGGTCTTCCTTCAACTGGAGGCATAAGGATAGGAGGCTCTTGTAAGTATTCCTTGATTTTGTCAAAAGCCTTCTGGCAGTCTTCGTTCCACCTGACCGTTTGTTCTTTTCTTAGCAATTTGAACAAGGGTTCGCAAATTGCCGTAAGGTGAGATATGAACCGTGAAATGTAGTTCAATCGACCTAAGAACCCTCGAACTTCTTTCTCAGTCTTCGGTGCAGGCATTTCTTGAATGGCTTTGACTTTATCAGGGTCAACTTCAATCCCTTTCTCGCTCACAATAAATCCCAGCAGCTTACCAGATCGCACCCCGAATATGCATTTGTTGGGGTTTAACTTCAATTGGTACTTCCTCAGACGCTTGAATAGCTTCAGCAGATTTACCAGGTGGTCTTCTTCGGTGAGGGACTTGGCAATCATGTCATCCACATAACACTCGATTTCTTTATGGATCATGTCATGGAATAAAGTTACCATAGCCCGTTGATATGTTGCACCAGCATTCTTCAGTCCGAATGGCATCACCTTGTAACAGAACGTGCCCCAGGGTGTGATGAAAGTTGTCTTCTCCATGTCTTCAGGTGACATTTTGATCTGATTGTATTCTAAAAATCCGTCCATGAAGGAGAATACTGAGAACTGAGTTGTATTATCCACCAATACATCAATGTGAGGTAATGGGAAGTCATCTTTCGGGCTAGCCCTGTTCAGATCCCGGTAGTCAACACACATTCTTACTTTGCCTTCTTTCTTAGGCACAGGTACTATATTAGCAACCCACGGCGGATAGCTAGTTACAGCAAGGAACCCAGCGTCCCACTGCTTTTGTACCTCTTCCTTAATCTTCATTGCCATATCTGGGCGAGTACGGCGTAGCTTCTGTTTTACTGGTGGGCATTCTTCCTTTAAAGGCAGCTTGTGCATGACAATATCGGTGTCCAACCCTGGCATATCCTGATAAGACCAAGCAAACACATCCACATATTCACGAAGCATGTCAATCAGTTGCTCTTTTACCGAATCTTGTAAGCAGGCTCCGATCTTAACCTCTTTCATATCCTCTTCCGTACCGAGATTAACCGTTTCGACCTCCTCCTGATGAGGAGTGATAACCTTCTCCTTTTGCCTTAACAACCTGGCTAGCTCTTCAGGAAGCTCATAATCTTCTTCAACCCCTTCATCAGCTTGATTGATTGGATTGTCAAAGTCATACGAAGTCATAGCCGTGCTGCTGTCGGTGCGGTCTGGAAGGCACTCTCTGCAAGGGTTCAATTTGTTCATTTTAGTGATTGATTTTAATCTTGTTTAGAAAAGTGAAATAAAGTTGTCATTTTGAAAACATTGCCATTTATTTTTTGTACAAAAAGAAAAATGGAAAAAACAGTGAGCGGAAAAGAGAAAAGACTCATTTGCAAAAGATGTCTGATTATCATTGATTGATCTATTTGCACAAAATTACAGATGGCCCGATTACAAAATGAGTCTTGTCATCTTGGGCAAGATGCAAGACTTGATGCATGCTTAAAAATACAGGAAATAATAATTACTCTGCAGGAGTAACTCTTATAATTTCCTGGGAAGACCAGTTTGAGATACTGCTCCCCGGGATCCTTGGACGTATCCAACTCTCCAGGTTGCGGTCGCTTTCATCCTCGTCTTCCAAGTTGTTCACGGCATCTGGGGTGAGCATCCCCCCACTGACAAAATTGGGCTTCTTAGCAGCCTCTGCTTGATCTTGTTGAGTTGGTTTGTAACCCAACCCAAATCTATCTTCCTTCTTCTCTACGGGCAGCAACTTGCCCCAGCCTTGGGCAGTCCCTTCTTCAACAACCTTCCGGGCTTGCTGATAAGATGTCATTGAGGTTCCAGGTACAGCGGATGCTTCATTTATGTTCAAGGCCTCAAACCCTTGACTCATGGTTTCGTGGATCTCCCCATCCATCTCAATGTATTTGTATGTAGCCAGATGGCTAACAAAGATATCTTCCTCCCCACAAATAGTAACGACTTGGCCCTCCCACTCGAATTTTAACTTCTAGTGAAGGGTTGATGTCACGGCGCCAGCGGCGTGTATCCATGGTCTACCCAATAGACAGCTGTAGGCAGGCTGTATATCCATCACGAAGAAGGTCGTTTTGAAAGTCTGTGGGCCAATCGTTATAGGCAACTCAATTTCTCCCAGAACTGATCTCTTAGAACCGTCAAAGGCTCTCACTACCAAGTTACTGGGGCGTAATGCCAATCCTTCATACTCCAGCTTCACAAGGGCCTTCTTAGGTAGGATATTGAGGGATGACCCTGTGTCCACCAGTACATGAGAAAGAACTGTACCCTTACACTCCAAGGTAATGTGCAAAGCCTTGTTGTGATTGCGGCCTTCCGTTGTCAAATCAGTGTTGGTAAATCCTAGTCCATGACTAGCGTTGACATTTCCAACTACAGCTTCCAACTGATTGACGGTAATCTCCTCTGGCACATAAGCTGCGTGCAAGACTTTTAATAGTGCGTTCCGATGAGCCTCGGAGCACATTAGCAATGATAAAATGGAGATTTTGGAAGGTGTCTGGTGAAGCTGGTCCACTATCTTGTAATCACTTTTCTTGATGATTCTCATGAATTCATCAACCTCTTGATCAAAAGGGGTTTTTTAAGCTTCTTTAGCAACTTGTTCTTCTTGCACCATGCTCTTCCCTTTTTGCTTTGGCAGCAGTTTCTGCTTCAGCAATGGGTCTTGGAATTTGCGGGGCAAAGAGACATCCGCTTCGAGTGAAGCCTCCGCCTCCCCCCACATTGTCTATTTGTGGTGAAGAAGTTGATGATTCCAGAGTGATTTTCTGTCCTTCACAGTATAGATCGGAGCCGTAATGCCAAGGGATGGCATTATTGCTTTCGTAAGGAACCGGCCCAGGCACTGTGATAGTGACTGGACTGATAGCAGCTGCAGAAGGGACCATGATGGTATGTGGATCATAGTATATTGTAATCGGTGTTCTGATAGGAGTGGCATTTTGTGAGTTGTAGGCAGAATCATTTGCAGGATCATAATAAATTGTAACCGTTGAGACACTTTCATTATTTACTGTTGATGTTGTAGGAGGCACTGTTGACTGGACAGGTGTTGCTGTTGTAGGAGATTCTGAATGAAGGGGTGCTGCAGTTGTAGAAGGGATGTTTGTTGATATTTGGTCCGTTGAAGTGACAGACGAAGCATTTGTTGATGAGATTGAAGAGTTGTTTGGAACAATTGTTGTTGCAGTTGTAGAAGACTCGGGATTTGTTGTTAAGGAGATTGCTGGATTTGGAGGTGTTGATGTTGTGATTTGAAGCAAGCCACTCTGGATGAGACCATCTATGCCGCTTCTCAGGTTATTACACCCATTTTGGGAAAGTTTTTCAACCTCCTCTTTTTGATTCAAAAATGCTTCAAATGAAAAATTATTGGTCATGAAAGTTGTAGATTGGATCATTCCCTTTTCAAAAAGTACAAGAACTTGACCTAATTCATTTTGGAACTCAAGTCATGGCTTGTCATAGTTGGGAAAAATCACATAAATTTCACTTTTACACCAAAGAGGGAAGTTTGCAAATTCTCATGCCAAGCCAATTTGGGACCTCTAATGCATCTCTACACATCATACCATCCTAGTGCAACTCATTTGGATCAGATTTGTGCCTTGAATCACAAGCTTTCATGCCTTAAACTTCACAAATTTCAAAAGGGGCCAAAACTTCCATAATTTGCAAAATGGTACAAAACCTCTCATCCACTTCCACAGCTCATCAAATCTGATTCACAAATATCCCTTGATCTCAGATGAACCAGGACATGCCCAAATCCCAGCCTGCCACTTGCCCATACCTCCAAGTACAACTTTCTTGACTTTTTGCAACATGAGCCATACCAATCACAACAGTCCACCACCCACTCTCTGGCCTATCACTACTTGTTATGTGGATCAAACCCAAGCCATAACACCCAACATTGCAGCCTAACACTTCAGATTGCTCAGCATACACAAAACTCTCCAACTTGCAAAACCCTTCGAATCTCTCAGCTCACTCACTCAATCTTCAAACAAATTCCACCATTCATTTCTAAATCACTCACTGATCACAAATCAACCATTGAAACAGCCCAAAACACCTCACAAACCAAATACGATTTCTGACCAGTTGGGTTGCAAACTCACAAACTAGCCACAAAACACTCCAACCAGGCATCAAAGCTTCATCAGGAGTTCAAGGGAAGTGGTTTGCACAAAGAGAGAAGGCCTGAAAGTCCCAAACTGAGAAAGCCCAAGCTGAGGTACCTCCCTGAAACATTTTTCCAGAACTTGTTTCTTTAGTTATAGAATGGTAGAGTGTGTTCCACTGATCACTCTGAGCTTTATATTTTTGAAAATGGTTGAGTATTGAGTATTTACTGATTGTCTGAAGCTTTTTCCATTTTTGATCTTTTCTTCGAATCTTGTTTGTGAGCAATAAGAAATTTGTTTTGAGGTCATATTCGTATTCAGGGAGGTGAGAGAGTTTGAACTGGAGCTTTAGAGCTCCAGAAATAACCTAGGGAGAGAGTTTGAAGTTTTCAGGGGAGGGTGTCACCGGAGAAGACGACCGGAGCTCTTCTCCGGTGACCTGAAAGTCATTAATTGTTTTAATTAGGGTTAGGGCAATTTTTGAATTGTGGCCGTAAGATCTGGGCTTCCCGCATGAGATGAGTGGACCAGATCATTTCATTAGTTTTTAATTAGGATTAAATAATTAATTAATTAAGATTAGTTAAGTTTGAATTATAGCCATCAGATTGCGCGCGTAGTCAAACCAAAAAATCCCCAGAATCAATGACAGCCACTGGATCATCATACTTTTGTTTTATTTCATTTTAATTCATTTTATTTTCATTTCTTATGCACAATTTATTTAAAGTGGTTAGAAAAATCACAAAAATATTTCCTTTTGCATTTTGACTTTAAATATTTTTCTCATTCTGAAAATAATTTTTATTTTATTTTTTGCATAAAATTTGTATTTTTAAAATATTTAAATGTTTATTTTAATTAATTAATGGAAATTAATTAATTAAAATACCATTTAAGTTTCTAAAAATCACCAAAAAATTCACATTGCATCTTGACACATTTAGAGACATTATCAAACGATTCATACAAATTTATTTTTGGTTCTTGATCCATTTTGACATTTTTCTTTGGATTTAGGGTTCTTAAAATCAATATTTTTGACCCTAACTTAGAAAAAAAAATTCTGCCTAACCATGAAGAGTTTGATAATGGTTCTTTTTGCATTACATTCCACATATCATGTAGTTTCTAGGATAAAATTGGAATGAATTTATCTTTCATTTTTGATTTGTTTTGCATTTTTCCTTGTGAGGCCCCTTAAAACTCTAGCAAACTTAGAAAAATCATAACTTCCTTAGGGTTAAGAGTTAGGTCTCCTCCTTTGGGGTGTGATGTCATATGGGGTTAGGGTTCCTTTGATTCCATTTTCAATTTTTTGTCTTGTCATTTTCTTCTGATTTTGAATTTTGCATTGCATATTGTACATAAACCCTAATCTTCGCCTTCATTTGCATTCATTCTTCACATGCTTGCATACATGAACTTACCATGACATTTTGTGCATCCACATGACATATAAGACATCTTAGGACATATTAGAATCATGATTGATCATTGCATCACCCATTTTCCATGCTTTTGCTTTCATTTGATGTCATATGTATTCATGAACTTTCATGCTTCCTTCCATGCCTCATTTGCATCTTCATTACTTGTATGATCATCCACATCCCTTGGCATGCTTTTGCATCATCTCTTAACATCATTTGCATCATGAATTTGCTTCTGGTTTTGGTTTGCATCCTTGCATACATTTCATTTTCATTTCATTTCATTTCTTTATGCTAACTTTTCAGGTGGTAAGTACTTTGAGAAGTGAATTTGCCTTCACTTCTCACTTCTCTTCTCTTTCTCTCTTATGCATCATTGCTGCATTTTACTTTTGATTTAGAGTGAGCTTGCTCATTCATATTCATCATTCACTTTCTTGCTTCAAGTAACTTATCTTCTTAAGTGAAGTAAGTTAACTTGTTTCTTCTGCTTCTCCTCCTTTCATCTTGCTTTCTCCCTGGTGGCTTCTCTTGAAGGTCTCTTGCAAGCATCACAAACCATAGGAACATCCAAGCATGATAATCTTAGGGTTTTGATTAGTCCCCCATTAGTTTTACCTTTGATTCTTCTTTTGTGTCTCTCTTCTCATCTCATAACCAGAGACTAAACCCATAAGGTTTTAAGGCTTTGTGATTATGGTTGTGCCTGCATCCTTCTATTAGGATGAAGTGTATAACTTTAATCCTAAGTGTTAAGCCCTTAATGTGTTTAAATCTCTTAATCAATCCATCTTAATAATCACTAAGACAATAAGCTTTTAACTTGGGCCTTGCATTAGGGTTCTAATTCTTCCTTAATTGGTTAAGAAGGACTAACCCTAGTGTTAATGGACAAGTCCCCCTCAAGTTGTCTTACAAACCATAAAATCCACTTCTTAATCTTACCATTATCTAAAATCCACTCTAATAAAGGCTTTGTTTTGTCATGAGGTTAATCCATAATCATGGATTAAGTTGAGGAGCTTTCATAAGCTTAAATGTTCTCATCTATTATCCTTCTATTAGGATGGTGTAATGGGTCCATTAAATCTTGATTATGGCTTAAACTCATTACTTAACACTAAACAAAAACACCAAAAAACATCTAAACAATCACAAGTAGGTTAATGATTTTAATCCTACATCATCATGGTAATTAAGTGTGAGGTGTTTATCTCATACTTAAGGTATTCTCATTATCCCTAATTAGAGGGAGGATATGATGAGCTTACTAACCCTTGGTTTAGGCTTAAGCTCATTAACTTATGACAAACACAAAAAAGCCATAAAATACTGAAAACATAAAAACAAACAATAATCGTCTCCTCCGGGATTCTTTTCTCACCTCATTCACTCACAAACGAGAACTTGCTTCTTCCGTCTAATGCAAGACAGTTTGCACCTGAGCCAGACAGGTCATACACTTGAGCATAGACAAGTAAGAAGTTCACAAGTCAATTTATCTTTCAGTCTCTTTGAGTCGAACTACGGTGTTCTGACTTCCTCATTGTACGAGAGGATACGTAGGCATAACTTAACAGTTATCGAACAAAAGTCTCTGTATATTCCCCCTCTTCCAGCATTATTCTTTAAGCCTCATAATCTTGAGCTTCATACTCTTTTCTTACACTGACACTCTTTTATTTCACTTCACACTTCTTTTACACTGACACTTGCATTCTTTTCCAGCCGTTTGCACACAGATAACACTAACACTACCCCTTTAAACACAAATCTTTCAAGCGTGGATCCCGTCGAGTACGGCGGACAATCTGGGTGTTAATACCTTCCCAGGTTGTAACCAACCCCCTTTCTCAGTATCTTTGGTTCGCAACCGTCTTATCCATCTTTTCTTAGGTTTATGCAGCATTACCTTTCCTTCGGGATAAAAAATGCCCAGCTGGCGACTCTTTTCTTTTCTTCTCTCGCCGACCGTTCGCGCTTGTACCAGGATGCAAATCTTTGGGAGCGACAGCTTGGCGACTCTGCTGGGGAAACTTATACTGCAACCAGGGCTTCTGGTTCTTTTTGTGGGTTCCTTCTAGCGCTTGTTTGATTTGTGTTTATTGGGGTGTTATGTGCTATGTGTGTTTGTTTATGTTGCTTTATTTATTGCTTTATGTATAGCTTTATTTACTGCTTTCTTTACAGTTTTATACATCATACTGTCATACTGTCATTTGTTGGATCTGGCTTTCTGTTTTGGTGGGTGGGGTTCCATTGAGAGTTTAAGGTCCTATACCTGGGACCTGAGTGACACCTAGGCTAGAGTGGTTCATGTTATTTCCCATTCCATTTCGGTCTGGTGCGGGAATATGAAACACGGTTCAGATGGTGGGTTTCTTCTTGAGAACTTTGTGCTACAGATTTCCTGTAGTGCTAGGGCTATCTGGGAAGCCCGCTAAGTCTGGATGACCTTTATTATGACCTTCAGAAACTGAGGTGAATTAGAGGAGGGTCTTTTATGGTTATTGTAAACACTGTACCTCCGGGTTAGAAGTGTTTACACTTCTCATAACTGATCCAAGTCTAAGGATCCTTGTTCTAGAACATTACTTGTGAGGGGGTTGGGTTGTTTACAGGTTTGCAGGAACCCTTTGGCCACATCATACCATGTTACTGTATTGATTAAGAATACTTCACTTTGGACAGTTCTTGTGATTAACCCTGGACATGTGACTCTTTATTTGAGTCCCCCACCTTGGTTACTAGATTTCTGAGCCTTCATCTGGATTTTAAATATACATGGGCCTTATATCAAGACAGATAATCAGATCCAGCTTGATCACAAACCCTTGCATATCATTTGCATATATCATCATTGCATCATTTAACATTTGTTTATTTGCTTTTCAGGGTATCCATTTCACTGTATCTTGGTTTTTGTTTTGACCACTTCTTCTGCATAGACCTCTGCTTCAGCTGTCTTCACAAGTTATCTCCTCACCAGCACCAGTCTGTCAGTGATCCACCTTCAGCTTCTCAGTCTTTGATCTTCATCAGCCTTCATCTTCAGTTTCTTCAGCAGCACTCATGGCTACTCCCAGGAAGAGCAACATATCCTACCACTTCTTTGAGCCTGTTTTGACTGGTATCAGGCAGGTCCAGTCACTCATCACCCCTGACCATATCCCACTGTTTAGAGAGAACTATGGAGGTATCTTGGATATGGTTATGGACCTTGATCCTTCTCAGAGGAGCATGATCCACACCTGCTTGCAGTTTTATGACCCTCCTTTGAGATGTTTCACCTTTCCAGACTTTCAGCTAGGGCCTCTACTGGAAGAGTTTTCTTCATTGATTGGGGTACCTATCAGAGGTGGAATCCCTTTCAACCCAGAGATGACTGCTCCCAGAGATGAAGAGATAGCAAGGGCACTGTATTTGGAACCTGCCCTGATTGAGCAAAGTATGACAACAAAGGCTGGGATTCCTGGTCTGCATTTGGACCTCTTGATTTCTCAGGCCATCCTGAAGGCTTCATCGGGAGAGCGGAGGGCAGTCTGTGCACTGTTAGCCCTCAGCATATATGAGGCTATACTGTTTGCAGATGAGCCCAAATTTGTCAGCAAGAATGCCATCCATCTGTTTCTCCTGAAGAACCCAGTACCCACACTACTAGGAGATTTTTACTACTCCATTAATCAGAGGAATGAGAAACAGAGTGGGAAGTTAGTAAGATGTTGTGCTCCTTTGTTTTACACCTGGTTGCTCAGACACCTGCCTAAGTTAGATGCTTTCTTGAATCCCCACCAGCAGAAGAATTGGGCCAAGAGGTTCATTGCCTTGACTTCAGATGATATCAGATGGTGCACCCAGAGCACCAAAGGCAAGGACATTATCACCAACTGTGGACAATACCCAAATGTGCCTCTGGTAGGAGTGAAAGGTTGCATCAACTACAATCCTTTACTGTTTAAGAGACAACTGGGTTATGCCTTGGTTCACCCTCCTAGAGGACAAGATTTAGCTGAGACCCTATATTGTGAAGTGCAGCCTAATTCAGCTGTTGCCAGACAAGCATCCTGGGCTTGGGACAACATCCAGACAAAAGGGGTA
Source organism: Lathyrus aphaca (assembly GCA_963966055.1). Lineage (NCBI taxonomy): Eukaryota > Viridiplantae > Streptophyta > Magnoliopsida > Fabales > Fabaceae > Lathyrus > Lathyrus aphaca. The sequence continues at coordinate 214,582,075 of OZ014521.1, forward strand.
GCTATTCTTGGAAGGTGTAACAATGTCGCTTCAGCTCAGCACTCAGACTGGTCCCGTACTAGAGCTCAGATTACCAGAATTCCTTTCATCATGGAAGACATACCTGGGCCATCCACAGTACAGCCTACAGCAACAGTTAGCCTGGAGGAGTTTGAAAAGTTGAAGGAAAGGAATGAGCAGCTATCTCAGGCCTTGAAGAAGACTCTGTGGGAAAGAAGTGATGGTCGTCTGGACATTGAGAGATTGGAAAAGCTCAGGGTGGAGCATATTGCCAAAATTGAGAGGACAGAGGACTACATCAGGAAAGCAAGGGATGGGGAACAGATATTGAAGAATTCCTGCAAGGAGGCCAAGATTCAGAAAGCTAGGGCTGAGCACTATCTGCAAGAGAGTCAGGCTAGGTGGGTCAGGATCACTGAAGCCCGTACACAAGAAGACTAGAAGACTCAAGCCAAGATTGAACAACTAGAGGCCAATGAGAAGAAACAGCAAGAAGCTCTGTTGGCTGCACAGAAAGAGATATTAGAGTTGAAGCTCAGAGCAGGATTGAAGAGATCAAAGGACCAGGACAGGCATAAGAAGCTGACTACTGCCACTGCTACCAGGAACCTCCTCATTAGGACCATTACAGAGCACCCAGTTGGTCTAGTGACTGAGGCACTCCTGAAGGAAGTCAGAGAAGATGAGTTTGGACTGGATGTCTGATTCTTTGCTTGTTGTTTGTTTCCATTTGATGTACTTTTTTTCTTTTGTTGTATTTTAGCCCTCCATGGGCATGAATTGTAAAACAAACTATGTATTGTTCACCATTTGTAATATATTTTAGTTTGTTTTCATTGGGCTTCTTTTCTCAACAACATCAAGCATCTTCCTCGAGGTCTGGAAAGGTCAAAACCAAGAACCAAACCGGATACCTTGGAAAACAAATAAGCATACTGCATTGCATACTAACTTTGTCTTTGTTTTGTAGGTTTTGTTATTATTTTTGTTTCTAACTTTGTTGTGACCTCAGGAAACATTGCTCGTCACCGAGTGTTCCCTGTCAACCGCACGCACCGGTACCCGACTCGTAACAATCTTCCCGGCATTCAAATGGAACAAGTACAGCAGGATCTGACTGAGGTCAGAAATCAGATGGCCAATGAAAGAGTAGAGATGAGAAATCAGATGTCTCAATTCATGGCAGTGATGACTGGCTTAGCCCAGAGTCAAGAAAGGTTAAGAGAGCTGGTGGAAAGACAAACTCCTGAGGAGCCTCATCTTGGAACAGGAGGAACTAGCAACAATGAAGGAGGCCAGCCTCGTATTAACCCACTGAAGTATGGACCTCATCTGAACCCAGAAGTTAATATCCCGAGAAATGGTCAAGGTAATGCTACTGGGGGCCAAATCCTGCAGGAGGATCCCCAAGGAGAACAATTTACTGTCATTGGGGCTGGAGATGAGGTATACGACAAGAGATTGGACGAGATTGCTGAAAAGTTAAGATCTTTGGAATCTCATAATTCTTTGGGCTTCGATGTGATGGATATGGTACTAGTGGATGGGGTGAGAATTCCCCACAAATTCAAACCCCCATGCTTTGAAAAGTACAATGATACCTCATGTCCTCGCACTCACCTGCAGTCTTTCTTGGGAAGGCTCAAAGCTTATACCATGGATGAAAAGTTATGGATGTTCTACTTTGAGGATAGTCTGACTGGAGCTTCGAGAGAATGGTATTCGCATTTGTCTAGGGCCACCATAAGATGTTGGAAGGATTTGGCCGAAGCTTTCATCCGTCAATATCAGTACAACCTGGACATGGCTCCCAATAGAACTCATCTAATGGGCATGTCTTAGTCTTCCAGAGAGAGCTTCCGGGATTATGCTCAAAGGTGGAGACAGCTTGCTGCTGCTGTCCAACCACCCATGTCAGAAAGGGAAATGGCTAACATGTTCATGAACACATTGCAAGGGACTTATATTGATAGACTGGCTGCTTTCTCCTCTACCAGTTTTGCTGATGTGGTCATAGCCGAAGAGAGGATTGAAAGTCTCTTGAAAATGGGCAAAATCTCTGACAATGGTGCAAGCTCCTCCAGCAATCCCAGAAAACCTTTTGCGGGACCCCGAAGGGCAGGTGAAACAAATTCCATTCATACAAGCAGAGGCAGGCCTCAATATGATCATCGGTCAGTAGCAGCTGTTACCATCCCAGCTCCAATTCCACAACAATCATCATATCCTCAACAACAACAACCACAGTATCAACAACCAGCTCATTATCCTCAACAAAGGTCGTACAACAACAGCAATAGCAACCAACAGCAGCGCCCCTTCCAACAGAGGCCATCACAAGCAAACAGGTAATTGACCCAATCCCGATGCTGTATGTTGCACTCTTGCCACAACTTCTAAAGCTTAACCTAGTTGAGTTAAGAACGTTGGCACCTCCCGATCCTCTCAATATGCCAAAGAACTATGATGCAAATGCCAGGTGTGCATTCCACTCAAACGCACCGGGGCATAATACTGAAAAATGCAGGGCCCTACAGATGAAAGTCCAGGATCTAGTGGACTCAAAAGCTCTCAATTTTACGCCTCCTCCGAACGTCACAAGAAATTCAATGCCTAGTCACAACGGGCCTATGATTAATGCTATTGAGGAGGGAAAACCATCCACATTAATTAACAGTGTTGCACAAATCCGAACACCCTTGGTTGAAATCAAAGCTCAACTGTTAGCATGCCAAGTGTTTCCCGGATGTGAGGTCGGCTGTGGATATTGCAACATTGCCGTTAATGGATGTGAGAGACTGAGAAGCGGCATAGATGGCCTCATTAGAGATGGCATTCTTCAGATTACGACAACAGCAACTACAACTCCAACAATTCCTTCATCAACAATCACAGATACTCCTACAACGTCAGCAACCATTGTTCCAACAGATTCTGCTACAACTCCAACAATTACTCAATCAATCACTTCAACGGATACAAGTTCAGTCACAATTCCTTCTACAACAACAACACTCATTACTCCATCAGTTCCGCTACAACTTCAACACTCGTCCGGTCAACAGTACCGTCTACAACATCAGCAATAGTTAATGAAAGCGTCTCAGCGGTTACGATATACTACGATCTCGCAAATGTTCCTTCCAACAACTCACAACAAAATGCTACTCCTGTCAGAGCTCAAGTTACCATATATTATGATCCACACACCATTGTGGTCCCCTCTGCAGCTGCTATCAGTCCGGTCACTATCACAGTACCTGGGCCAGTTCCTTACGAAAGCAATAATGCCATCCCTTGGCATTATGGCTCAGATCTATACTGTGAGGGGCAGAAAATCCCTTTAGAGTCATCAACTTCTTCACCTCAGATAGACAATGTGGGGGGAGGCGGAGGCTTCACTAGAAGCGGACGTCTCTTTGCTTCGCAAATACCAAGACCCATTGCTGAAGCAGAAGCTGCTGCTAAGGCAAAAGGGAAGAGCATGGTGCAAGAAGAATCAGTTGCTAAGGAAACTTTGAGGACTCCTTTTGATCAAGAGGTTGACGAATTCATGCGGATAATCAAAAAGAGTGATTATAAGGTGGTGGACCAGCTTCACCAAACACCATCCAAAATCTCCATACTATCATTGCTAATGTGCTCCGAGGCTCATCGGAATGCACTATTAAAAGTCCTGCACGCAGCTTATGTGCCGGAAGAGATTACTGTCAATCAGTTAGAGGTTGTGGTTGGAAATGTCAACGCTAGTCATGGGCTAGGATTTACCAACGCTGATCTGACAACGGAAGGTCACAATCACAACAAGGCTTTGCACATTACCTTGGAGTGTAAGGGTGTTGCACCCCAAAATTTGCCCTACACAAGACAAGTCATTGTGTAATAAGAGGCTCACAAGGTTCACAAGGTTCACAAGACATCTCATGAGGTTCACAAGGTTCACAAAGTTCACAATTGGTTGACAAATTTGACAATTCCCTCAGACAATGCATCCTCCTAAGCACTGCATCTTAAACTAGGGTTTTGACTTTTATCAGGCTAAATGGACTTCCAAGACTTCAAATTAGCTTCATAGCATCTTATATGTGTTCAAGAATCCCCATGTCAAGTTTCAAGACTTTCCCAAAAGATTTGCTCAGACAGATGATCAGATAGGTTAAAATCAGTCAAAGCAGTCAAAACGTCAAACTAAGGTCAACTATGGTCAAACCAAAGTCAAACTTCATATTTTTTTTGCCAACATTAAGTATATGAAGTAAAATTCATCATTTGATCAAGGGTTGATCATGATTCATCAAGGAGATTTCAGATCATCAAGAATCAGGAGTTTCTAAATTTGGGTTTTCACAGGAAAAGTCAACTAAATTTTGACCAGCCATAACTTTCACATGCTTCATCAAAATTTTTCCATCCAAAGCTCATTTTGAAGGAAATTTAATTCTCTACAACTTTGTGTATCACAAGCCAAGCCCAAAAATGTTTCATTTGGAAGGTATGAGCTAAGACATTATAGGTCCTTTTAAAAGTCAACAAAAAGTCAACAACTTCCAAAGAGCATAACTTGAGAATGGTAAAAGATATGGACATGAGACCAAAGAGGTTGGTTAGAGAACTCTTTAAGCTTTACAAAATGTCCAAGAACACCTTCATAGCATTAAAATTGAGGGATTTGTGCCCTTGCAAAGTTGGGAAATTTTTGAGAGGTTTATGAAGCAAATAAGGCCTTAAAACCATTTTTTGCTAAATGAGCCCACCTAATTGCCATCCAAACTTTATAAAAACATCAAGCACAACCCAACCCATTCATTTTCTGATTTTTTATATTTTATTTGATATTTATTTGAATTTTATTCATTAAAATACAAATTAAATTAAAATAAAATATGAAAATCATATATTTGGAAGAGATTGTGATTCTAGAAGGTCATAAACACCATTCAAGACTAAATATTCACATCCAAATTCGTGCTAGGCCAAGATAGTAAGAATATATTGGATTTTTTGATATTTTTGAATGAGAGATTTCTTCATAATCAAGCAATCAATTTTCATGAATAAGGCCCAGCTTTTCTGACCTAATTACACTCCTTATATATACCTAAGAGTGCAGCCATTCAAAGAGGACGAAAATTGGCAGAGGAGATGCATTATCCAAACTCATATTTTGCTAAAACACTTGAAATTCGGTTTACAATTTGCAGGCTATTTTCAGGTGGTTTAAAGGTTGCAATCTCTTCTTGGATGATCACTGAGTGTTTCTCAATCCTCAACATCATCACATTCGCTCACATATGCATAAACCGAACCTCCATGTTCTTGGTTTCTTTTGATTTTCTATTTCATAGATTTACATCATATAAATTATTTTTGCTTATGTAAACTTGTTTGTCATTGTGTGTGGAACATTTCTGGATAATCTATTTTGAGTTTCGATACAGGTTTACGGATATGCCATTTTTAGGGTTCTTGAAGTTCAAATTGGGAACTTCTTGAAAAGGCTATTAAAGGATGAATTGATACCTCCATGAGACTCACAAGACTCCTTTTGACAAGTTTACATCATTAAAAGGAATTTATATTGTGTATCTAACGTGTTGTTATGTGCAGGTCTTCTAGTGACAGACAAAAAACCGTCACTAGAACCTTTAGTGACGAATGACTGTCACTATAGCCTAAACCAACAGACGGAGGAAGAAGACAAGCTCTGCGCGCGAATTTCATTTTTAAATTTTGATTTTATTTTATAATTAATTATTATGGGATATTTGACACAGGTGGAGCAACGTCCCAGTGGTTGTGTGTTGATTGGGTAAAGGGGAGGTCCTGAGTTCGAATCCAGGCCTCCCCCATATTATTTTGTGCGCCTGATTTCTTTCTTTTTATTGTTTTTTTCAATTTTTAATAATTAATAATTATATATTAGGGTAATTAGATAATCAATATTAATTAACTTAATTTAATTAAGATAATCACCATTAATTTATTTTATTAAGAATAAACAAAATAGAAATAACTTTTTTTTCTTAAATAATTTAGTTTTATTATTATTTGTAAAATAACTAGTTAAATTTTTTTTTCACTAATAAATCCTTAAATATGTTTTTTTTAATTAACTTCACTAATTATTTTCTTATGTAAATTAATTTATTAATTTAGTAATTAGGTTATGATTTTCTTAATAAGCTCTAATTTTTTTTTTCTAAAATTTTATTCTATCATTAATCCTTATTATATAATTTGTAAATATTTAAAATTTTAATTACTTAAAATTTTAATTATTTTCTAAAAAAAAAAACTAACTTACTAACCCTAATTTTTATTTTAAAATTTTTATTCTTTTTGCTTTATTATTTATTTAATGTTGCTTTATTATTCTATATTTAATTTTTATTTTATCTACCTTATTAGAAAAGTGTATAGGTTATTATATTGTAATTTATTTTTCTTGCTCGATTATTTCTGTATCTGCCCCAAAGCGATGTAATAGCGTAGATTTACTTTTTCGTCCTTTTAATTATATTATTTCACTGTATGGTTAGTAAAATAGGGAGTGATAACATGTTTGTATTTTAAAATTTAGATCACTAATTATAAGATAAATATTTGAATTTGTACACGCACACACGTAAGTCGATCTTGGATCGCCATCTCACTTTCTTAAGGATATCCCTCATGTTGCCTAAATAAAAGGTCAAGTAAGGTGTCTAAAAAGCAAAGTCCCTTCTCATGAACAAATCATCTAGTCCCTTTAAAGATTATAAGATCAAGTCCCTTAGAATGTTCCCTTCGTGAATGATCTTGTCCCTTTCGAATAAAAGATGATAAGTCCCTTCGAATTGCTAAGACACCTTACAGTTGCCTAAACACAGATGACCCTTCACATGTCCCATACAACATCCAAGGTAATGACTACCTATTCCTTAATAATAGGGATAGTCTTACCATTGAAAGAACATTTAAGAACAGTAAAGATTTAACTTAGGGTAGGTTCCTCTTAAGTACTTGCTCACTTTTTTCATCAAATTACTTCATTACACTTTACATTTTAAACAATTTTCAAAACAAAGTCTTTATATATATCCGTACAAGGGTCATTATAAAGTACTTAAGAAATTTTTTAATCACACACTACACTTCTCAAAACATTTTAAAGTGAGCTAAGTAACTAAGAGCCCATGGATAACCATGGATGTAAAGGGTGCTAACACCTTCCCTTTACATAACCTACCCCCCGAACCCAAAAATCTTTTAAGGTCTTTCCTGTTCTTTTATGCCCTTTCCTTTGGATAAAATAAAAGTCGGTGGCGACTCTTGCTATCTGCAACATTTAACTAAAGTCATTTCTCCCACCGTGTTATAGAACTGGCGACTCTGTTGGGGATTTAATAAAAGAGGGGTACCCTTAGGAATTAGATCACTTTAAAATTGTTTGCCTTGTTTGCTTTATACTTACTTATTAGGTGCTCTTATGTGTGAAAGATCCTAACCCGGATCTAGTGTACCTTAGGTAAATGGCAATAGACCAAGGAAACTGTACAGCGTATACCGATATGGTTGATCTGGTGGCCATAGTTAGTGTGACTTCTTGGTTGGTGATTATGTTCCTTAAGTCAAGTTGAGGATAATATGAGGCTACCATATGTTGTCAATGCACTAACTAACTTTTAGAACCCTAGTTATCCCATCTTGGCCTTTAGAAAAGTAGTGAGATAACCGGCTTTGGTGAAGACTGAAGTTGGTTGATACTCGATGCTACACTCATTGAGATCTTAAACTTGGAGGGTTTTGGTTGGCAAGTAAGTTGCCTACTGAACAACCATCCTTATGAAGGATCAATGATATTGAGATCCCTTAGAACCTGGTTACTTTATAGGACAGGATGAACCAGCTAACTTCAGGGGAGGGTACTTACCTTTAAACCTCATGCAAGCCTTCAAACCTAGGGCTATTGTGTGACTTGTTTGTGTGTGCCACATGTTTGTGATTGAGCATAACATCATAGCATCATCATGCATCATAAGCATAGCATTTTCACTAACCATTTCAAGGACCAAAGGATTTATCTTTGTTCTTTGTTGAAGGTCATGGCTTCTGCTCGTAGGAATACTATCTGGATCAACTTTGTAGGAATACCTCCTAAACTTAAGGAATTGGTCTCTCAAGTTTCTGAAAACTCCCAATTCATCAAGAGGCATGGTCACCTACTGGATCTAGTCACTTCAGGGTTCAATGAAGACATGATGAGTGTTATGTTTCAGTTCTTTGACCCTAAGCATCACTGTTTCACATTCCCTAACTATCAGCTGGTTCCTACAATGGAAGAGTTCTCCAAGCTTCTGGGTATACCTATCCTTGATCAGAGAACTTTCACAGGCTTGGAAAAAGAGCCTAAAACTGAAGTCATTGCTGCAGCTTTACATCTAAAGAAATCAGACATTGTCCTGGAAACAAGGAGTGGAGTTAAGGGTATTCTTGCTAAGGTGTTGATAGAGAAGGCTCAAGTGTTCTTGAAGGCTATGAGCTATGATGCTTTTGAGGAGATCTTAGCCTTGTTTATTTATGGCTTAGTGTTGTTCCCCAATCCAGATCAGTTCATAGACGTTCACGCCATCAACATATTTCTGACTCATAATCCAGTGCCTACATTACTTGGAGACATCTTACACTCTCTTCATACTCGTACTATGAAGGCTAGAGGAACTCTGATGTGCTGCATACCTTTATTGTCTAGGTGGTTTATTTCTCACTTTCCTCGATCAATGATGAAGAATGAACAAGGGTTCAGGTGGTCCAAGAGGATTATGTCACTCTCTCATTCAGATATTCATTGGTGCTCTAGATCTATGGAGAATGTTACTATCATTGACCGTTGTGGGGAGTTTCCTAATGTGCCACTCCTTGGCATAAGAGGGGGCATTACCTACAACCCTTCCTTAGCTTTACGTCAGTTTGGTTACGCTCGGAGTGATGGTCCTCATGACATGTTGATTCAGGGTATTGTGTTTGACTACGACAACGATCTGCAAGGTTATCGTCAAAGGTTTATACGAGCATGGGGAAAAGTGAACAAGGTTGACAGCAAGACTCTGGAGCCCAAGTACACTATTCCTATGGAAGCTTATCTCATATGGGTACGATCTCGTGCTCAGACCCTTATGATGCCATATCCTGCCATCCTGCCAGTTACTATGGAGCCTGTTGCTGAAGGAGATACTTCTTATACCATCCTTCACCCAGACATGCCCACTGACATGGAAGATTTACAGAGGTTCTGGATCCAGATGAAAGAGCAAAGGGATACTTTTGAGACTCATTACAAAGCAAGTCAAGAAAGAATCCTGGAGCTAACAAAGCAACTTCACGAGGAGCGGAATCTCAACTCATACCTCAACACAAAGAGGAAACGTCCATGGGAGACTTAAAACCCCATCTTTTGTATTCATTTCATTTTTATTGTACGCCCAAGGGGCAAACAAATTTATTACTAATAAAAGTTTACTTTTTTGGTTGTTTAAACAAATTTAAATCCTGCGGTCCTTGAAAACATTGCATACGCATTTATACACCATACCATTGCATCACAGGTTTCTTATGTACAGGTATCTTATCTTATCGCTGATTATTTCAGCAGAAATGGCTCTTGAACACACAGTCAAAGATCTCCAGGCACAGAATGCACAATTCCAAGAGCTGATCCTGAACTTGTCCAAGGGACAGGATGAATTGAAGACACTGCTGGCTAAGAAGACTAAGAAGGCTAGAAGATCAGGAGGCCTTATTAATCTGGGAAGAAGATTCAAAGGTACTGTCAAGACCAAGGAACAGGTTGAAGATTATGAGTCTGAAGAGTCTGAGAAAGAGGGAGGCAGTCTCCATAATACTATGGGGGATTCTGATTCTGAAGCAAATTACTATCATGATCCTAATGAAGATAAGTTCAAGATGCTGGTGGATAGAATGAATGCTATGGAGTTACAAAAGTCTTATGGTCTGGATTTTCAAGATCTGAGTTTGATATCTGGAGTGGTTATACCCATTGGTTTCAAGGTCCCTGCATTTGTAGTATATGATGGTGTCTCCTGCCCCAAGCTGCATCTGAGGTCCTATGTCCGGAGGATCCAACCCCATACTGCTGATAAGAAGCTATGGATTCATTTCTTCCAAGAAAGCTTGTCTGGAGCTTAATTGGAATGGTACTATCAATTGGAGAGTGCCAATATCCGTGATTGGAATGATCTTGCTGAGGCCTTCTATAGGCAATACCAATACAATGCTGATCTAGCACCTACTCGCATGCAACTCCAAAGCATGTCTATGGGTGCTAAGGAGAATTTCAAGGAGTATGCCCAGAAGTGGAGAGACTTGGCTAGTAGAGTTCAACCTCCTCTAACTGACCGGGAGTTAGTGGATATGTTTATGAGTACGCTGAATGGTCCTTTTTATAGTCATCTCATTGGAAGCTCATCATCTGGCTTCACTGAGCTGATAATGACTGGAAAGCGTGTAGAAAGTGGCATAAGAAGTGGCAAAATACAGGTGGGTGCCTCTTCATCAAGTACTGCAAAGAAGCCCCCTAGTGGGAAGAAGGAGTCAAATGTTGTTTATGGTCAACTTGGTCGTAATAGGAGGCACCAATCTGTGAGTGCAGTTCATATCTCCAATCCTACTCCTGCAGCACCAGAACCACCACAGGGCAATCAGCAGAAGCCTAGAAGATAGTTCACCAAGATCAACATGTCACTGGCCCAAGCCTTGCAACACCTGTTGAAAGGGGAGCTCATTACTTTGAAGGACCCTCCTCAGAATCCTAATGTTACCTCTCCTAGGTACAATCCTAATGCACGATGTGCATATCATTCTAATTGTCAAGGACATGATACCAACAACTGCTGGATATTGAAGAACAAGATTCAGGATATGAGTGATGCTGGAGAGATTGAGTTTGACCCTCCTGGTACCCCAAATGTGATTACTGCTCCCATGCCAAATCATGAAAAGACTGTTAATGCCATTGATGAAGCTTCATATATTTCCTCAGTTGCAGATGTGACTACTCCATTGTCTGTTATCAAGAAGAAGTTGGTACAAGCTGGGTTCTTTCCAGGTTGTAATGAAGATTGTTTCTATTGTGTTTATAAACCTGATAGCTGCTGGAAGTTGAAGGATGGTATTCAACGCCTCATGGACAATTACACCATATTGTTTGAGAGGACACCTTCTGTGGAGAGTATGGTTGAACATATAACTCAAGGTGCGAAGGTTGAAGAGGTGGATATGGTGGATAAAGTGCCAGTGAGGATTACCTCCAAAGGCCCTGTCAAGATCAATCATAAGGGTCCAATTAAGATTACTGCTGAAGGTCTTGTAAAGACTGTTGCTGAAGCTAGAGTGGCTCCTATGATTATTACCACTCCTGGTCCTATTCCGTATACTTCTGATAAAGCTATACCTTGGCATTACGGTTCCGATGTTTATATCCATGGTGTTAAACAAGAACCCTTAGCTGATACACCTGTTGCTGATGAAAACCTTGATGTTGATAGTATTGCTGGATCTAGTAAGATCACAAGAAGTGGAAGAATTTTCTATCCTCCGGCTACCTCCAAGAATACAGTTACTCCAACTACTACCTCCACTGCTGATGCTCGGGGCAAAGGACCTGTTATTGAACCTGTGCAAACTGATGCACCAACTGTTGATGATCTTTCTAAGCAGATGGAAGAAGTACTAAAGATCATTCGCAAGAGTGATTATGATGTTGTTGATCAATTGGGGCATACTCCCTCCAAGATTTCCATGTTGTCTTTATTGTTGTGTTCTGAGGCTTGTGCTAAAGCCTTGATTAAATTTTTGATGACTGCTCACGTGCCAAATGAGATTTCTGTAGATCAGTTTGAAAATTGTGTTGCACACTTGACCTATGATAATGGGTTAGGTTTCTCCGATGCTGATTTGACTCCTGCCAAGAGGGATCATAACAGGGCTTTACATATCTCTATTGAGTGTAGGGGCACTACCCTGTCTCATGTGTTGATAGACAATGGTTCTTCACTGAATGTACTTCCCAAAGAAGTGCTGAACAAGCTTAGTCCTGAAGATACTGTGTTGAGACCAAGTAATATAGTGGTGAAGGCTTTCGATGGTTCGAGAATAGTGGTGCACGGAGAAATAGATCTCCCAATAAAAGTAGGTTCTCAGGTCTTCGATGCTACCTTTTATGTAATGGATATTCGTCCTTCGTACTCTTGTTTACTTGGGCGCCCCTGGATCCATGGGGCAGGTGCTGTAACCTCCACTTTACATAAGAAGCTGAGATATCCAGTAAAGGGAAAGGTTGTCACTGTTTACGGAGAGGAAGGATATATGATTAGCCATGTGAACACATTTAAATATCTTGAAGTGGAAGGTGAATATGTTGAGACTCCTTGCCAGACGTTTGAAGTAGTTCCATGGGTTGTTCCTAATGCTGAAACTCCTCCTGTTGTCAAGAGAATTCATGTGGTCACCAGAGTACCTCCTAAAATGGCCTCCCTCAAGGATGCTAGAGCTGTGGTGGGTGAAGGTGGTTGTACTATTTGGGGTCAGCTTCCTGACATTCCTTACAAGTCTGACAAGTTTGGTTTGGGTTTCACTGTAGAGTCCCAGAAGGTTGTTCGTCGTGCTTGTACTGTTCGTATCACCAATCAAGGGATTATGAAATATCAGATCAATGTTGTGGGTGACTATGATGAAGACTACAACCTGGACGCTTGGATTTTTCCTACTGTGGGTGATGGGCTCAATAATTGGAAGGCTGAAGATGTTGTTCCTATCTCCTTTAGTCAGAAGTAAATACTATTACTGTGTTGTCATTTCTTATGTTTGTAATTTTTGAACAATTAAACTCTTAAGCCTTGTGCCTTACCCGGGGCACAATGGTATGCTTGTTTCGGGATGTCATTTCATTTGCATACTTCATTCAATAAAAATCAGTGGACGTTTCGTTTTTCGTAAATATTGTGTTCCTTGTCTTTCTTTTATTTTATTTTTTTTCTTTTATCAGCTATGTGTTCTTACACACACCCACATCACTAAAATGCAGATCCTCATCCACTCTGGATCCTGATGATAACAGTTTTACTATTGCCAATTATAATTTCGAGAATCTGATCTATCAAGCTGAAGATGGAAAGGAGGACGATTGTGAAGTACCTGTAGAGCTTGATAGGTTGTTACAACAAGAGGAGAAAGCTATACAGCCACATGAAGAGCCGGTCGAAGTTGTGAATTTGGGAACTGAAGAAAACAGGAAAGAGGTCAAGATAGGGGCTGAATTAGAGGATGGTATTAAGAGCAGATTGATTCAGATGTTACATGATTATGTGGAGATCTTTGCTTGGTCCTATGAAGATATGCCAGGGTTGGATACAGACATTGTGGTTCACCGTTTACCGGTAAAAGAAGATTGTCGTCCAAAGAAGCAGAAGGTTCGTCGCATGCGTCCTGAAATGTCAGAGAAGATTAAGGCAGAGGTAATGAAACAGTTTGATGCAGGGTTCTTAGCTGTGACTTCTTATCCTCAATGGGTTGCAAATGTGGTACCGGTACCTAAGAAAGATGGTAAGGTACGTATGTGTGTAGATTACAGGGATTTGAACAAGGCCAGCCCCAAAGATGACTTTCCACATCCTCATATTGATGTTCTGGTAGACAACACTGCTCAGCATAAAGTATTCTCTTTCATGGATGGTTTCTCTGGTTACAATCAAATCAAGATGGCACCTGAAGATATGGAGAAGACAACATTTGTTACACAGTGGGGGACTTTTTGTTATAAAGTGATGCCATTTGGTTTGAATAATGTCGGGGCAACATATCAGCATGCTATGGTGACTTTGTTTCACGATATGATTCATCATGAGATAGAGGTATATGTGGATGATATGATAGCCAGGTCCCAGAATGAAGAGCAACACCTTGATCATCTACATAAGCTGTTTGAAAGGTTGAAGAAATACAAGTTGAGATTGAACCCAAACAAATGTACTTTTGGAGTTAGATCTGGTAAACTCCTGGGTTTCATTGTCAGTGGAAAAGGTATTGAAGTGGATCCTGCTAAAGTGAAAGCTATACAAGAGATGCCAGCTCCCCGTACTGAGAAGGAAGTTAGAGGTTTCTTGGGACGACTGAATTACATTGCAAGATTTATTTCCCAATTAACTGCTACCTGTGAGCCAATCTTCAAGTTGTTGAAGAAAGATCAGGTAATGGAATGGAATGATGAGTGCCAGACAGCATTTGATGAAATCAAGAGATATCTTCTAGAACCTCCAATCTTGATGCCACCAGTTGACGGAAGACCCTTGATTATGTACTTAACAGTATTAGACAACTCAATAGGGTGTGTGTTGGGGCAACATGACGAGTCTGGTCGAAAAGAGCAGGCAATATACTACCTTAGCAAAAAGTTTACCGACTGTGAAACAAGATACTCACTGCTCAAGAAAACTTGTTGCGCTTTGGCATGGGCTGCTCGCCGACTAAGACAGTATATGTTGACTCATACTACCTTATTGATTTCGAAGATGGATCCAATCAAGTACATATTCGAGAAACCTTCTCTCTCCGGACGAATAGCAAGATGGCAAATGATCTTAACAGAATATGATATACAGTATACTACTCAGAAGGCCATTAAAGAAAGTGTTGTAGCTGATCATTTGGCTCATCAAGCAGTGGATGATTATCAGTCAATGAGTTTTGAGTTCCCTGATGAAGACATTATGATTATTACTAAAGAACCTGGACAATATGACGGACCTGAACAAGGATCCCGATGGACTATGGTTTTTGATGGAGCTTCTAATGCACTTGGTAATGGTGTTGGTGTTGTGATCATTTCCCTCGAAGGCTGTCATACCCCGATTACTGCAAGACTTTGTTTCTATTGTACAAATAACATGGCTGAGTATGAGGCATGTATCATGGGCATCAAAACTGCCATTGATATGAAGATTTAGATCTTGGACATATATGGAGATTCAGCCCTGGTAGTAAGTCAGATCAAAGGAGATTAGGATACTAAGCATGATAACCTCATTCCTTACAGAGAGTATGTGTTGTCTTTGATCCCGCATTTCAAAGAGATTACCTTTGGACATATTCCACGAAGAGAAAATCAGTTGGCAGATGCACTAGCCACCATGGCATCTATGTTTGAGATTAGTTGGGATGATGAAGCTCCCAAGATTACTATTGATAGATTTGAGAAGCCTGCATATTGCAATGAGATTGACACTGAAGAAGCAGAGGAGAAGCCTTGGTTCCATGAAGTGAAAAGATATCTTGAAGCTCAGGAGTTCCCTAAAGGGGCATCTGTCAAGGATAAGAAGTTTCTGAGGAGGTTTGCTGCTAAGTTTTTCTTGAGTAATGGAATTTTGTACAAGCGTAATCATGATTCAACTTTGCTTCGTTGTGTGGATAAGAAGGAAGCAACATAAATTATGGAAGATATGCATGATGGGATCTTTGGCACTCATTCTAGTGGTCATACCATGGCAAAGAAGATATTGAGAGCAAGTTACTATTGGTCTACCATGGAAGCTGACTGCTATCAACATTCCAGAACATGTCACAAGTGTCAAATCTATGCTGATAAAGTACATATACCTCCATCACCATTGAACATGTTGACTGCTCCTTGGCCTTTTGCCATGTGGGGCATTGATATGATTGGTGAGATCAAGCCTACTGCTTCTAATGGGCATCGTTTCATCCTGGTTTCTATTGATTACTTTACAAAGTGGGTAGAGGCAGCTTCATCTGCATCTGTTACTAAGAATGTGGTGGCTCGATTCATTAAGAATAATCTCATATGTAGGTATGGTATCCCTGAAAGGATTATTACTGACAATGGCTCTAATTTGAACAACACTATGATTACTGGTCTCTGCATGCAGTTCAAGATTAAGCATCACAACTTTTCTCCGTATTGTCCAAAGATGAATGGGGCAGTAGAAGCTGCTAACAAGAATATCAAGAAGATTCTACAGAAAATGACTGTTACTTATAAGGATTGGCATGAGATGTTACCATTTGCTCTTCATGGTTATCGTACTACAATACGTACTTCAACAAGGGCAACCCCATTCTCCTTAGTCTATGGTATGGAAGCAGTTCTGCCCATTGAATATCAGATCCCCTCCTTAAGAATCATGAAGGATGCAGGCTTGGATGAAGATGAGTGGATTCAGACTCGACTTGACCAAATAAGTTTGATTGATGAGAAGAGGTTAGCAGTTATTTGTCATGGCCAGATGTACCAGAAACGGATGATTAAAGCTTTTAATAAGAAGGTTAAGCCAAAGGTATATCAGGCTGGTGACTTGGTAATCAAGCGTATCATATTACCACAGGGTGATCCTAGGGGCAAGTGGACTCCTACATATGAAGGACCATTCGTAGTCAAAACAGTATTCTCAGGAGGTGCCATGATACTTACTACTATGGATGGTGAAGACTTCCCGCAGCCTGTAAACGCAGACATAGTTAAAAAATACTACGCATAAAAAGACCCGCTAGGTTGACTGACCTAGGCAAAAATAAGGGCATCCCGGCGAACCAAAAGGGTTCGGGCAAAAATTAGGGATATATATATATATATATATATATATATATATATATATATATATAAATGTACACCCGGCAAGTCGAAAACCTGAAAAGGCGGCTTGGGCAAAAAAGGGTATCCCGGTGGATTGAAAACCTGAAAGGGCAATCCAGGCAAAAGTTAGGGATTAAAGCGTATGACTATGTCTCGTTTGGATCACCCATGTAACTATAACCAGTTGTGCTACTTAACTCAAGCTCGAACAGATAAAGATCAATCCAATCGTTTTCGTCTCAACAGCAGAAGATGAGATACTTGAAGATAATGGCAATAGTAGAATTGAAACTCAATAGGATTATTTCCCACATAGCTGATTTTCTTTGTTTTGTAAAAATTTTTACGACGAATTCCTCTTACTAGGATTTCTGTCTCCTTGTACAAACTTGCCTATGTATAGGTCAATTTGTGATATAAATAAAATTTCATCTTTGAATCCATATTTACTTTTACCCTATTTACATAAGCGAAACGTCCATTGGTTGTGTTTGAATGTATGTATGCTTTTGAATATGATTGATGTTTACCAGAAATGCATAAAATGCTTAATATGATTGATGTTTACCAGAAATGCATAAAAATGCAGTAATAGTATTTACTAAGGACGAACGAGGGAAGGAATTCAACGAAGCTTCGCCGGTTCATCCTCACAAGACAGCTACAAATCCCAAGTAGGGCAAATCTATCATCATAGATACTTCGAGTTATATCTCCCCTTGAATTTATGTCCATCTCTTTTATCCTCAGTCGGGATCCTCGGGAACTTATTCCTTCAATAGAAGTACGACGAACGAAGACGGGAGGTTATGAATACTATACTATCAAGCGAGACGGGAACGAGTTCCTCATATTCTTCAGCAACGAGTCGGGATTTATTTTCCCTAGCCAGCAGTTGTTGTACAAAGATATCCAGACGCCTTAGGCTGCATGATTCATACATACATCATTTACATTATACCATAACATACATATCCATAAATGCATAATACATTTACTTAGGTTCATCATACTATGCATGCATACATATTGCATAAACTAACCTTTTCCTTGCAGGATAGTTATATGCAGATAAAACAGTATCAACAATTCACAACAGGTCAGAAATGATCCATACATTACTCAATATGTCCTCGGAGAGTAGGCAAACGGTCTGTAAGAAGATCCATTCCCTAATCCAGGATATTTCCAGAAGATTTCATCTATCTGGTCTTGAATAGCAGGCAAAAGGTCTATACAAAGATCCATTCCCTGGTTCAAGATATTTTGTAGAAGAACTAATCCTGACATTCTTTTGGCCCTTGAATAGCAGGCAAACGGTCTGTACAAAGATCCATTCCCTGGTTCAAGATATTTTGCAGAAGAACTAATCCTGACGTTCTTTTGGCCCTTAAATAGTAGGCAAACGGTCTGTACAAAGACCCATTCCCTGGTTCAAGATATTTTTCAGAAGAACTAATCCTGACGTTCTTTTGGCCCTTGAATAGCAGGCAAACGGTCTGTACAAAGATCCATTCCCTGGTTCAAGATATTTTGCAGAAGAACTAATCCTGACGTTCTTTTGGCCCTTGAATAGCAGGCAAACGATCTGTACAAAGATCCATTCCCTGGTTCAAGATATTTTTCAGAAGAACTAATCCTGACGTTCTTTTGACCTTGGAGAGTAGGCAAACGGTCTGTACAAAGATCCATTCCCTAATCCAAGATATTTCCAGAAGAGATAATCGACACGAAGATTTATTTCTACTGGTCCATTCAACAATTCAAAACATGTTGCATAAACGATTCAGAGACGGCCTGTACAAAGACCTAGTACTGATTTCCAGTATCAACATAAAGACATCATCACATCCTGATACTTTAGATGGCATCTCCAAGCCCATCTCCAGATGGCATCTCTAAGCCCATCTCCAATTTTTCCAAGTGGCATCTTCAAGCCCACTCAAGCATATACAACTAATCATCAGTGTTATTTTACGCACCGGTGAGTGCAAATTTTTGGGCTTTTGTGTTCAATCCCCTTCAACCTTCCAGGTCACGACTGGCACATATACCAATCTAACCCCTCAGGTTTCAAAAAATTGAACAGGGGCAGCTGTTGCACCCTAAAATTTGCCCTCCACAAGACAAGTCATTGTGTACTAAGAGCCTTTCAAGGTTCACATGGTTCACAAGACATCTCATGAGGTTCACAAGGTTCACAAAGTTCACAATTGGTTGACAAATTTGACAATTCCCTCAGACAATGCATCCTCCTAAGCACTGCATCTTAAACTAGGGTTTTGACTTTTATCAGGCTAAATGGACTTCCAAGACTTCAAGTGAGCTTCATAGCATCTTATATGTGTTCAATAATCCCTATGTCAAGTTTAAAGACTTTCCCAAAAGATTTGCTCAGTCAGATGATCAGATAGGTTAAAATCAGTCAAAGCAGTTAAAAAGTCAAACTAAGATCAACTATGGTCAAACCAAAGTCAAACTTCATGATTTTTTTTGCCAACATCAAGTATATGAAGTAAAATTCATCATTTGATCAAGGGTTGATCATGATTCATCAAGGAGATTTCAGATCATCAAGAATCAGGAGTTTCTAAATTAGGGTTTTCATAGGAAAAGTCAACTAAACTTTGACCAGCCATAACTTTCACATGCTTCATCAAAAAATTTCCATCCAAAGCTCATTTTGAAGGAAATTGAATTCTCTACAACTTTGTGTCTCACAAGCCAAGCCCAAAAATGCTTCATTTGGAAGGTATGAGCTAAGACATTATAGGTCCTTTTAAAAGTCAACAAAAAGTCAACAACTTCCAAAGAGCATAACTTGAGAATGGTAAAAGATATGGACATGAGACCAAAGAGGTTGGTTAAAGGACTCTTTAAGCTTTCCAAAATGTCCAAGAACACCTTCATAGCATTAAAATTGAGGGATTTGTGCCCTTGAAAAGTTGGGAAATTTTTGAGAGGTTTATGAAGCAAATAAGGCCTTAAAACCAATTTTTGCTAAATGAGCCCACCTAATTGCCATCCAAACTTTATAAAAACATCAAGCACGACCCAACCCATTCATTTTCTGATTTTTTATATTTTATTTGATACTTATTTGAATTTTATTCATTAAAATACAAATTAAATTAAAATAAAATATGAAAATCATATATTTGGAAGAGATTGTGATTCTAGAAGGTCATAAACACCATTCAAGACTAAATATTCACATCTAAATTCGTGTTAGGCCAAGATAGTAAGAATATATTGGATTTTTTTGATATTTTTGAATGAGAGATTTCTTCATAATCAAGCAATCAATTTTCATGAATAAGGCCCAGCTTTTCTGACCTAATTACACTCCTTATATATACCTAAGAGTGAAGCCATTCAAAGAGGACGAAAATTGGCAGAGGAGAGGCATTATCCAAACTCATATTTTGCTAAAAAAATTGAAATTCGGTTTACAATTTGTAGGCTATTTTCAGGTGGTTTAAAGGTTGCAATCTCTTCTTGGATGATCACTGAGTGTTTCCCAATCATCAACATCATCACATTCACTCACATATGCATAAACCGAACCTCCATGTTCTTGGTTTCTTTTGATTTTCGATTTCATGGATTTACATCATATAAATTATTTTTGCTTATGTAAACTTGTTTGTCATTGTGTGTGGAACATTTCTGGATAATCTATTTTGAGTTTCGATACAAGTTTACGGATATGCCATTTTTAGGGTTCTTGAAGTTCAAATTGGGAACTTCTTGAAAAGGCTATTAAAGGATGAATTGATACCTCCATGAGACTCACAAGACCCCTTTTGACAAGTTTACATCATTAAAAGGAATTTATATTGTGTATCTAACGTGTTGTTATGTGCAGGTCTTCTAGTGACAGACAAAAAACCGTCACTAGAACCTTTAGTGACGAATGACTATCATTATAGCCTAAACCAATAGACGGAGGAAGAAGACAAGCTCTGCGCGCGAATTTCATTTTTAAATTTTGATTTTATTTTATAATTAATTATTATGGGATATTTGACACAGGTGGAGCAACGTCCCAGTGGTTGTGTGTTGATTGGGTAAAGGGGAGGTCCTGAGTTCGAATCCAGGCCTCCCCCATATTATTTTGTGCGCCTGATTTCTTTCTTTTTATTGTTTTTTTCAATTTTTAATAATTAATAATTATATATTAGGGTAATTAGATAATCAATATTAATTAACTTAATTTAATTAAGATAATCACCATTAATTTATTTTATTAAGAATAAACAAAATAGAAATAACTTTTTTTTCTTAAATAATTTAGTTTTATTATTATTTGTAAAATAACTAGTTAAATTTTTTTTTCACTAATAAATCCTTAAATATGTTTTTTTTAATTAACTTCACTAATTATTTTCTTATGTAAATTAATTTATTAATTTAGTAATTAGGTTATGATTTTCTTAATAAGCTCTAATTTTTTTTTTCTAAAATTTTATTCTATCATTAATCCTTATTATATAATTTGTAAATATTTAAAATTTTAATTACTTAAAATTTTAATTCTTTTCTAAAAAAAAAACCTAACTTACTAACCCTAATTTTTATTTTAATATTTTTATGGCTTAAATAGTGTTTTAGTCCCTGTAATTTAGCAAGTTTTTGGTTTTCGTCCCTGAAAGTTTTTTTTTTCGGTTTAAGTCCCCACATTTCCAAAACGCTTTGGTTTTAGTCCCTACTGTGAGTTAGACGTTAAAAAAAAGGGATGTGGCAGACGGTGCTTATGTGGCAGGTCGTTTGGCATTTCTCAATAATCCAAGTGGCATTCTCATTTACACATGTGGATTTGTCATTTTCCTATTTATTCTAGAGGGACCAAATCCAAAATATAGAATCACAACAACAAACATAACCATGAATTCCACCATTTCTGCAAAATTCCTGTTCTTCTTCCTCACAACCTTTCTCCTTACCTCAACCAATAAAGCCACCCCCACTTTCATCTACCAAGTTTGTTCAAGCAACAAAACAAACACCAACAACACCTACGAAACAAAACTCAAAACCTTTTTTTCTTCACTATCTTCCAACGCCACCAACAACAATGAATTCTACAACACCACAATCCCCAGCAAAAACCCTTCAAACACAGCATGTGGAAAACAATGAGGAAGAGTTTTATTTCCAAGCTGTAATATTAGATATGAATTGTATCCTTTTTATACAAACATTGCTCCATCGCCATCGCCTTCAACATCACCGGCGTCTTTAGCACCGCCAGGGATTGTTCCTTCAACAAACACCTCTAATTCTAATTTGGGAGGTAATTTGATTAATTTCTTATAACTACTATTAAGTTTTGAATAATAGTCTTTTTCAGAATATGTGCAAGCTTTGTGGCAAGAGTTTGATAACTTCATTTTGGAATTTTGCAGGTGGTAGTGGGATATCGTCCGGGACAATTGTTGCAATTGTGGTTCCAATTACAGTGGTCACGCTGCTATTTATTGTAGGAATTTGTTTCTTATGTATTAGAGGGAGGGAGGAAGAAGAAGCATGACTCTGCTGCATGACTCACACTGTGATTCTATATTTTGGATTTGGTCCCTCTAGAATAAATAGGAAAATGACAAATCCACATGTGTAAATGAGAATGCCACTTGGATTATTGAGAAATGACAAACGACCTGCCACATAAGCACCGTCTGCCACATCCCTTTTTTTTAACGTCTAACTCACAGTAGGGACTAAAACCAAAGCGTTTTGGAAATGTGGGGACTTAAACCGAAAAAAAAAAACTTTCAGGGACGAAAACCAAAAACTTGCTAAATTACAGGGACTAAAACACTATTTAAGCCTATTTTTATTCTTTTTGCTTTATTATTTATTTAATGTTTCTTTATTATTCTATATTTAATTTTTATTTTATCTACCTTATTAGAAAAGTGTATAGGTTATTATATTGTAATTTATTTTTCTTGCTCTATTATTTATGTATCTGCCCCAAGCGATGTAATAGCGTAGATTTACTTTTTCGTCCTTTTAATTATATTATTTCACTGTATGGTTAGTAAAATAGGGAGTGATAACATGTTTGTATTTTAAAATTTAGATCACTAATTATAAGATAAATATTTGAATTTGTACACGCACACACGTAAGTCGATCTTGGATCGCCATCTCACTTTCTTAAGGATATCCCTTATGTTGCCTAAATAAAAGGTCAAGTAAGGTGTCTAAAAAGCAAAGTCCCTTCTCATGAACAATCATCTAGTCCCTTTAAAGATTATAAGATCAAGTCCCTTCGAATGTTCCCTTCGTGAATGATCTTGTCCCTTTCGAATAAAAGATGATAAGTCCCTTCGAATTGCTAAGACACCTTACAGTTGCCTAAACACAGATGACCCTTCACATGTCCCATACAATATCCAAGGTAATGACTACCTATTCCTTAATAATAGGGATAGTCTTACCATTGAAAGAACATTTAAGAACAGTAAAGATTTAACTTAGGGTAGGTTCCTCTTAAGTACTTGCTCACTTTTTTCATCAAATTACTTCATTACACTTTACATTTTAAACAATTTTCAAAACAAAGTCTTTATATATATCCGTACAAGGGTCATTATAAAGTACTTAAGAAAATTTTTAATCACACACTACACTTCTCAAAACATTTTAAAGTGAGCTAAGTAACTAAGAGCCCATGGATAACCATGGATGTAAAGGGTGCTAACACCTTCCCTTTACATAACCTATCCCCCGAACCCAAAAATCTTTTAAGGTCTTTCCTGTTCTTTTATGCCCTTTCCTTTGGATAAAATAAAAGTCGGTGACGACTCTTGCTATCTGCAACATTTAACTAAAGCCAGTTCTCCCACCGTGTTACAAAGGGTGCAGTTCTTTCTCACGTATTGGTGAACACGGGGTCATCACTCAATGTCCTACCCAAGAAAGCCCTTGTGAAGCTGGAGCATGATGGATTGGCACTACGCCCAAGCAACTTGGTAGTGAGAGCCCTTTGACGGTTCTAAAAGATCAGTTCTGGGAGAGATAGAGTTACCAATAATGATTGGCCCACAGATTTTCAAAACGACCTTCTTTGTGATGGATATACAGCCTGCCTACAGCTGTCTATTGGGTAGACCATGGATACACACCGCCGGCGCCGTGACGTCAACCCTTCACCAGAAGTTAAAATTCGAGTGGGAGGGCCAAGTCATTACCATTTGTGGGGAAGAGGATATCTTTGTTAGCCAGCTGGATACTTTCAAATACATTGAGATGGATGGGGAGATCCACGAAACCATGAGCCAAGGGTTTGAGGCCCTTAATATTAATGAAACATCTGTTGTGTCTGGGACGTCCATCACATCATATCAACAAGTCCGGAAGGTTGTTGAGGAAGGTACCGCTCAAGGCTGGGGCAAGCTGCTGCCAGTTGAGAAGAAAGAAGACCAATTCGGGTTGGGTTACAGACCAACTCGACAAGATCAACCAGAGGCCGCAACGGAGCCCAAGTTTGTCAGCGGGGGGATGCTCATCCCGGATGCTGTGAATAGTTTGGAAGATGAGTCAGAAGACAAGCGCAACCTGGAAAGATGGATACGTCCAAGGATCCCGAGGTAGGAAATTATAAGAGTTACTCCTGCAGAGTAATTATTATTTCCTGTCTTTAAAGCATGCATCAAGTCCTGCGTCTTGCCCAAGATGACAGGGCTCATTTTGTAATCGGGCCATCTTGTATTTTGTGCAAACGATCAATTAATGAATATCAGGACATCTTTTGTAAATGAGTCTTTTCTTTTTCGCTCACTGTTTTTCATTTTTCATTTTTTGTACAAAAATAAAATGGCAATGTTTTTCAAAATAATAACTTCATTTTCACTTTTTTCTAAAGCAAGATAAAATTGATCACTAAAATGAACAAATCTAAACCCTTGCAGAGAGTGCCCTCCAGACTGCACCGACAACAACACCGCTATGACTTCGTATGACTTTGACAATTCGATTAATCAAGTCGATGAAGGGGTTGAAGAAGATTATGAGCTACCTGAAGAGCTAGCAAGGTTGTTAAGACAAGAGGAGAAGGTTATCACTCCTCATCAGGAGGAAGTTGAGACGGTTAATCTTGGTACGGAAGAAGACTCGAAAGAAGTTAGAATCGGGGCCTGTCTGCAAGATTCAGTAAAGGAGCAACTTGTTGACATGCTTCAGGAGTATGTGGATGTTTTTGCTTGGTCTTATCAGGATATGCCAGGGTTGGACACCGACATTGTTATGCACAAGCTGCCTCTGAAAGAAGATTGTCCGCCAGTAAAACAGAAGTTGCGCCGTACTCGTCCAGATATGGAAATGAAGATAAAAGAAGAGGTACAAAAATAGTGGGACGCCGGTTTCCTTGTTGTGACCAGTTACCCATCGTGGGTTACTAACATTGTACCTGTGCCTAAGAAAGATGGCAAGGTGAGGATGTGTGTGGACTACCGGAACCTGAATAGAGTCAGCCCGAAAGATGACTTCCGTTTACCTCACATTGATGTATTGGTCGACAATACGGCTCAGTTCTCGGTATTCTCCTTCATGGACGGATTTTCAGGATATAATCAGATTAAAATGTCACCTGAAGACATGGAGAAGACAACTTTCATCACACCCTGGGGCACATTCTGTTATAAGGTGATGCCATTCGGACTGAAGAATGCTGGTGCCACTTATCAACGGGCTATGGTAACATTATTCTATGACATGATCCACAAAGAAATTGAATGTTATGTGGATGACATGATTGCGAAGTACCTCACCGAAGAAGACCACCTGGTGAATCTGTTGAAGCTATTCAAGCGTCTGAGGAAGTACCAATTGAAGTTAAACCCCAACAAATGCACATTCGGGGGTGCGATCCGGTAAGCTGCTGGGGTTTATTGTAAGTGAGAAAGGGATTGAAGTTGACCCTGATAAAGTTAAAGCCATTTAAGAAATGCCTGCACTGAAGACTGAAAAAGAAGTTCGGGGGTTTCTAGGTAGATTGAACTACATTTCAAGGTTCATATCTCACCTTACAGCAACCTGTGAGCCTTTGTTCAAGCTTTTAAGAAAAGAACAAACGGTCAGGTGGAACGAAGACTGCCAAAGGGCTTTTGACAAAATCAAGGAATACTTACAAGAGCCTCCGATCCTTATGCCTCTAGTTGAAGGAAGACCTCTAATAATGTACTTGACAGTATTAGAAGGGTCAATGGGGTGTGTGCTGGGCCAGCATGATGAGTCTGGTCGAAAAGAGTATGCAATTTACTACCTAAGCAAAAAGTTTACCAAATGTGAACAACGTTATTCACTGCTCGAGAAAACTTGTTGTGCTTTAGCGTGGGCTGCTCGCCGACTGAGACAGTATATGTTGACCCACACTACTTTATTGATCTCCAAGATGGACCCAGTTAAGTACATATTCGAGAAGCCAGCACTTACCGGACGGGTTGCAAGATGGCAAATGATTCTCACAGAATATGACATTCAATACACATCTCAGAAAGCCATCAAAGGCAGTGTATTGTCTGATTACCTTGCTGAGCAAACCATTGATGATTACCAGCCAATGAGATTTGACTTCCCTGATGAAGACATCATGTTCATAAAAGCAAAAGATCATGAAGAGCCCATTCACACTGAAGGGCTTGACCCAGAAGAAGAATGGACTATGATGTTTGATGGGGCTGTTAATATGAATGGTTGTGGCGTTGGTGCAGTACTCATTACACCTAAGGGAGTTCACATGCCTTTCTCGGCAAAACTCACCTTTAACTGCACTAACAACGAAGCTGAATACGAAGCTTGTATCATGGGTCTTGAGGAAGCCATTGACCTCAGGATCAAGACTTTAACTGTATTCAGAGATTCAGCTCTGGTAATTAATCAAACCAACGGCAAATGGTATACTCACCAGGAGCATCTGATGCCTTACCGGGATTATACAAGGAGGTTACTCACATTCTTCACAACAGTCAAGCTTGAGTATATCCCTCAAGATGAAAATCAGTTTGCAGATGCTCTGGCTACCATTTCTTCCATGATTAAGGTTCAAGCTGCCAACTTTGTTCCTCGGATTTCAGTATCCAGGCTTGATAGACCAGCATACGTATTCTCAGCAGACATTGCTAAAGATGATAGGCCTTGGTTCCATGACATCAAATGCTTCTTGGAGGATCAAACATACCCACCTGGGGCATCATCCAATGACAAGAAGACACTAAGAAGGCTAGCTGGTAGTTTCTTCCTGAATGCTGATGGTTCCTTGTACACGAGAAACTTTGATATGGTACTTCTCAGATGTGTTGATAAGATAGAGGCAGATTTGTTGATGCACGAAGGATCTTTTGGTACCCATGCTGGAGGAAATGCAATGGCTAAAAAGTTGCTAAGATCAGGCTATTATTGGATCACAATGGATGCGGATTGTTGTGCTTATGCCAGGAAATGCCATAAATGCCGGATTTATGCAGATAAAGTGCATGTGCCTCCAAATCCTTTGAATGTGATGTCTTCACCCTGGCCTTTTGCCATGTGGGGCATTGATATGATTGGCAAGATTGAACCGACTGCTTCAAATGGCCACAGATTCATCCTGGTAGCCATTGACTATTTTACCAAGTGGGTTGAGGCAGCTTCATATGCAAATGTCACCAGGCAAGTGGTAGCCCGATTTCTGAAGAGAGACATCATCTGTCGGTATGGAGTTCCCGAGCGAATCATTACTGATAATGGTTCCAACTTGAACAACAAAATGATGGCAGAACTATGTCGGGACTTTAAGATCCAACACCACAATTCTTCTCCTTACAGGCCAAAGATGAATGGCGCTGTAGAGGCAGCTAACAAGAATATCAAGAAGATTGTGCAGAAGATGGTGGTCACCTACAAAGATTGGCATGAAATGCTACCATTTGCCTTGCATGGGTACCGTACATCAATCAGAACATCCACTGGGGCAACACCGTATCAGCTTGTGTATGGTATGGAGGCAGTCCTACCTATCGAAGTTGAATTACCCTGCTTGCGAGTACTGATGGATGTTAAGCTGAGTGAAGCAGAATGGGTCCAATCCCGATATGAACAACTGAATATGATCGAAGAAAGGAGATTAGCTGCAATCTGTCATGGGCAGCTGTATCAGAAGAGAATGAAGAAAGCCTTCGATCAGAAAGTCAGGCTTCGGGAATACCAAGTAGGAGATCTTGTGCTGAAAAGACTTCTCCCTCCTCATACAGACCACAGGGGCAAGTGGACCCCGAATTACGATGGTCCATTCATAGTAAAGAAAGTCTTCTCGGGTGGAGCACTGATGCTCGGTACTATGGATGGTGAAGATTTCTTATCCCCTGTGAATTCAGATGCAATTAAAAAATACTTCGCATAAAAGGACCCGCTGGACATGAAAACAGAATGTAAGTCCAGGCAAAAATAGGGCATCCCGGCGAGTTAAAAACAGAATAAAAGACTCGGGCAAAAATAAGGGAAAATAAATAAATAATGTACACCCGCTGAGTTGAAAAGCCACATCGGACAGCTCAGGCAAAAATGGGTATCCCGGTGGATTGAAAACCCGAAAGGGCGATCCACGCAAAATAAGGGAATAAGCGAACAATTGCACTCTGAATTCGTCTGTATCACTTACAACATGGCAAGCTTCGAAGGGTTCGAGCATCGGTCAAAATCAGCCTTCTTCAGAAAGCAAGATGAGAAGAACGTCAATGTCATACGAGTCATAGCAAAAGGGAAGCACACTGAAGCGTCATCAACATTGCCAGCATCTTTTTGTTTCTCAATTTGTAACAATCTCCTCATTTCAGGGGATCTGTTTCTTTGACTGTACTTGCCAATTCAGGGCACTCAAATTAATAAAATCAGATTTTCAGTCACGTTTCGTCTCGTACATTTTATTTTATTTGCAAGAATGTCCGATATCCTTGATATAATAGTTGCATAAATACAGATGTGCCTTTTCTAATTACATGCTTACAGGAAATATATTTGCTCCCAGGAGTGTCTAAACTCCTATGATGCAATCCAGTAAGGGATACCTCGGGATACTTGTGCGTTTCTTTGTCATAACAGGATTGCAGGTATTCAAAGCGCAACGTGGGTCATGAAAGCTCCTCCCCAAACCAAACAGCATCAGAAGGGGCTCCTTTCCCCAGCAAATTTCATCATCCTCAGCAGGATCCTCTATAGAAATCACTAGGAAGGTCGTTCAGTGATCATTCCTCCCCCATCCAAGTGCTAGACAGGGAACCATCTCCCCATAGAGCTCCAGCCTCTATCCAGAAGAGCAATGTCTTGAAGATCTCACAACAAAGTGACGGAAGCTTCCACAACCCCAGCTGGGCTACTCACCACCAAAGATAGGTCTATTAGTGACTTATTTCCCCAAGCAGAATCATACATCTTATCAGATCTACCAATGATCTTTTCCCCAGCTGGGATATCACTGCAAGCAGATCAATCGGAGATCTTCACAGCAGTGGGATCCGGACCCCGGATCGGTATCTTTTGCATAATCATAGCATTCGCATCATATTTCCCCTCAGAGCGTAGCATTCCGTCTAATACAGAGCATTACGGCAAAAATCAAACATATTGCATAATCACAAGTCAGGTTCGAACCAGTTACCTGTAAATACCGACAATACCACATCAGCAATATACAAATACCTCTCAATTTCCCCAACAGAAAGCCAAAGCGTCCCTTTTTGCACTCTCAAAATACAGATATATACTCCTTTAGCACTCGTCCGTGTCATCATTCCCCAGTAAAGTCACCTGAACGTTCTTTACAGATAGATACATCTATATACACTCTTTGGACATTCGTCCATGTCACCATCCCTCAGCATGGTTGCCTAAAACACTTATTGTAAACCAAAAACTTGTTTATAATACACTTCTTCCGACACCCGTCCGTGTCATCTTATCCCCACATATCACCAGATATCTTTTACAATCATAAGTTCATAACTTATACATTTTCTCTCATGATACGCGTCCGTATCATACTCTCCCCAGCAAGTTGAACACTCGTTTGTGTCTCACTCATACTTTTTTACTCATACAGATACTCGTCCGTATCTTGTATACACCACTTATCTTTCTCAGATTCAACACTCGTCCGTGTTCTTTGTTAACCAATTGATACTCATCTGTATCATCACCTCTAAACATGCGTCAGCGTTTGTTTCTACCGATACTCGTCCGTATCGTAGTTTTAAGGATGCTCGTCCGCATCTTTAATCTATACACAGTGTCAAACACTTATGCCTTTTCTTTCTTGAATTTAGACACTCGACTGTGTCCACCCTTCCCCAGAAGAGTCCCCAGCAAATCCCAATAATTTACTCTTCTTCTATCTGACATTCGTCCTATGTCATGATACTTCCGGCAGCCGTACCTAGCCAGGTGATCGTCCTTCACCTTTTGATGATCGTCCTTCATCATCCCCCAGCGGAGTCTCCATTTTTGGAACCCTTTTTTATCCGGCATTCGTCATATGTCGTGATATTTTAGCAGCCGTACCCTGCTAGGTGATCGTCCTTCACCTTTTGATGATCGTCCTTCATCATTTTATCTGATGGCCGTCCCCTTCGTTGATCTTGTTGTCCGGCATTCGTCCTATGTCGTAATATTTGAGCAGCCGTACCCTGCCAGGTGATCGCCCTTCACCTCTTAATGATCGTCCTTCACCTCTTAATGATCGTCCTTCATCATGCTTATCCGATGGCCGTCCCCATCGTTGACCTTTTCTACCCGGCATTCGTCCTATGTCGTGGTACTTTCGGCAACCGTACCTTGCCGGTGATCGTCCTTCACCTTAGATGATCGTTCCTCATATTATCCCCAACATAGCAGCCGTCCCCTGCTAGGTGATCGTCTTTCACCTTTGATGACCGTCCCTCATAATTTATTTCTTCAACCCGATGGTCGTCCCCATCATTTACCTTTAATCCCCAGAGAGTCTTGTTACTTTACCCGATGACCGTCCCCATCATAATCTTTTCATTTCCCTAGCATGTCGTCCGTCCCCGTCATTTCTTTATCCCCAGCAGTCGTCCTCTACTCGGCGGTTGTCCTCCGTCGCCCGCACTTTATAATCATACTTTACTTCCTTTCACAATCTATATCCCTATTCTTCTTCACCCAATGAGTGCAAATTTTGGACTGTCTTTGGTATTCAGCCACAAGTTATCTTGTTCGTCTGTTAAGCTCGTCGCTTACATCCTACACAGCTAACTCATGTTTGAATAGGGGCAGCTGTGAACACCCCAAATTCGCCCTCACTCATTTCACCATGGCTTGTGATCTTTCATATTTGCATAAGTTCAATCATATCATCTCATATTGCATTTTTGTTTCACCTGCATAGTTCAAGTTCATCTGCATCTAGGGTTTGTGATCTGAGCAATCCAAGGATCCATCTAAGCCACTCCAAAGGTCTTCAATCATCTCAATAGGGTCCATGTATGTTCAAGCATCATATTACATCCTCCCAAGATCAAGGAAGTCGGCAAATCACAAGAACTGAGGAAGGCATTGAAACAGAGCCAAGATTAACTACACAGATGACCTAAAATTAGGGTTTTGGTTTCAGAGGCCATAACTCCAAATTTTTTGGTCATTCTTGTTTCTATTGGTCTCTATATGATGTGAGGATCATGCACACCAATTTTCATGAAGAAATTCAATGGGGAAGGCATTTGATCAATAGGTGACTTCTTGAACAAGTCAGTGCAAAATCAGGGCATCTGAGGCCCCCAATCATCCAACCAAAGGGTCTTCTCCATCATTTTGGGTGTGTATGATCTTTATTTGATCTTAGAAGAAGTTAGAAGTTCACAAAATTGAAGAATTTCAAGCCATTTGCAAAGTTGCCATTTTGGGGAAAGTGACTTGTAATGCAAACTATCCATTTTGGGAAAGTTTTTCAACCTCCTCTTTTTGATTCAAAAATGCTTCAAATGAAAAATTCTTGGTCATGAAAGTTGTAGATTGGATCATTCCCTTTTCAAAAAGTACAATAACTTGACCTAATTCATTTTGGAACTCAAGTTATGGCTTGTCAAAGTTGGGAAAATCACATAAATTTCACTTTTACACCAAAGAGGGAAGTTTGCAAATTCTCATGCCAAGCCAATTTGGGACCTCTAATGCATCTCTACACATCATACCATCCTAGTGCAACTCATTTGGATCAGATTTGTGCCTTGAATCACAAGCTTTCATGCCTTAAACTTCACAAATTTCAAAAGGGGCCAAAACTTCCATAATTTGCAAAATGGTACAAAACCTCTCATCCACTTGCCACAGCTCATCAAATCTGATTCACAAATATCCCTTGATCTCAGCTAAACCAGGACATGCCCAAATCCCAGCCTGCCACTTGCCCATACCTCCAAG
Source organism: Lathyrus aphaca (assembly GCA_963966055.1). Lineage (NCBI taxonomy): Eukaryota > Viridiplantae > Streptophyta > Magnoliopsida > Fabales > Fabaceae > Lathyrus > Lathyrus aphaca. The sequence goes on from OZ014521.1 coordinate 214,614,134, forward strand.
TACAACTTTCTTGACTTTTTGCAACATGAGCCATACCAATCACAACTGTCCACCACCCACTCTCTGGCCTATCACTACTTGTTATGTGGATCAAACCCAAGCCATAACACCCAACATTGCAGCCTAACACTTCAGATTGCTCAGCATACACAAAACTCTCCAACTTGCAAAACCCTTCGAATCTCTCAGCTCACTCACTCAATCTTCAAACAAATTCCACCATTCATTTCTAAATCACTCACTGATCACAAATCAACCATTGAAACAGCCCAAAACACCTCACAAACCAAATACGATTTCTGACCAGTTGGGTTGCAAACTCACAAACTAGCCACAAAACACTCCAACCAGGCATCAAAGCTTCATCAGGAGTTCAAGGGGAGTGGTTTGCACAAAGAGAGAAGGCCTGAAAGTCCCAAACTGAGAAAGCCCAAGCTGAGGTACCTCCCTGAAACATTTTTCCAGAACTTGTTTCTTTAGTTATAGAATGGTAGAGTGTGTTCCACTGATCACTCTGAGCTTTATATTTTCGAAAATGGTTGAGTATTGAGTATTTACTGATTGTCTGAAACTTTTTCCATTTTTGATCTTTTCTTCGAATCTTGTTTGTGAGCAATAAGAAATTTGTTTTGAGGTCATATTCGTGTTCAGGGAGGAGAGAGGGTTTGATATGGAGCTTTAGAGCTCCAGAAATAACCTAGGGAGAGAGTTTGAAGTTTTCAGGGGAGGGTGTCACCGGAGAAGACGACCGGAGCTCTTCTCCGGTGACCTGAAAGTCATTAATTGTTTTAATTAGGGTTAGGGCAATTTTTGAATTGTGGCCGTAAGATCTGGGCTTCCCGCGTGAGATGAGTGGACCAAATTATTTCATTAGTTTTTAATTAGGATTAAATAATTAATTAATTGAGATTAGTTAAGCTTGAATTATAGCCATCAGATTGCGCGCGTAGTCAAACCAAAAAATCCCCAGAATCAATGACAGCCACTGGATCATCATACTTTTGTTTTATTTCATTTTAATTCATTTTATTTTCATTTCTTTTGCACAATTTATTTAAAGTGGTTAGAAAAATCACAAAAATATTTCCCTTTGCATTTTGACTTTAAATATTTTTCTCATTCTGAAAATAATTTTTATTTTATTTTTTGCATAAAATTTGTATTTTTAAAATATTTAAATGTTTATTTTAATTAATTAATGGAAATTAATTAATTAAAATACCATTTAAGTTTCTAAAAATCACCAAAAAAATCACATTGCATCTTGACACATTTAGAGACATTATCAAACCATTCATACAAATTTCTTTTTGGTTCTTGATCCATTTTGACATTTTTCTTTGGATTTAGGGTTCTTAAAATCAATATTTTTGACCCTAACTTAGAAAAATCTTTTTTGCCTAACCATGAAAAGTTTGATAATGGTTATTTTTGCATTACCTTCCACATATCATGTAGTTTCTAGTATAAAATTGGCATGAATTTATCTTTCATTTTTGATTAGTTTTGCATTTTTCCTTGTGAGGCCCCTTAAAACCCTAGCAAACTTAGAAAAATCATAACTTCCTTAGGGTTAAGAGTTAGGTCTCCTCCTTTGGGGTGTGATGTCATATGGGGTTAGGCTTCCTTTGATTCCATTTTCAATTTTTTGTCTTGTCATTTGCTTCTGAATTTTGAATTTTGCATTGCATATTGTACATAAACCCTAATCCTTGCCTTCATTTGCATTCATTCTTCACATGCTTGCATACATGAACTTGCCATGACATTTTGTGCATCCACATGACATATAAGACATCTTAGGACATATTAGAATCATGCTTGATCATTGCATCACCCATTTGCCATGCTTTTGCTTTCATTTGATGTCATATGTATTCATGAACTTTCATGCTTCCTTCCATGCCTCATTTGCATCTTCATTACTTGTATGATCATCCACATCCCTTGGCATGCTTTTGCATCATCTCTTAACATCATTTGCATCATGAATGTGCTTCTGGTTTTGGTTTGCATCCTTGCATACATTTCATTTTCATTTCATTTCTTTATGCTAACTTTTCAGGTGGTAAGTACTTTGAGAAGTGAATTTGCCTTCACTTCTCACTTCTATTTTATTTCTCTCTTATGCATCATTGCTTAATTTTACTTTTGATTTAGAGTGAGCTTGCTCATTCATGTTCATCATTCACTTTCTTGCTTCAAGTAACTTATCTTCTTAAGTGAAGTAAGTTAACTTGTTTCTTCTGCTTCTCCTCCTTTCATCTTGCTTTCTCCCTGGTGGCTTCTCTTGAAGGTCTCTTGCAAGCCTCACAAACCATAGGAACATCCAAGCATGATAATCTTAGGGTTTTGATTAGTCCCCCATTAGTTTTACCTCTGTGTCTTCTTTTGTGTCTCTCTTCTCATCTCATAACCAGAGACTAAACCCTTAAGGTTTTAAGGCTTTGTGATTAAGGTTGTGCCTGCATCCTTCTATTAGGATTAAGTGTATAACTTTAATCCTAAGTGTTAATCCCTTAATGTGTTTAAATCTCTTAATCAATCCATCTTAATAATCACTAAGACAATAAGCTTGTAACTTGGGCCTTGCATTAGGGTTCTAATTCTTCCTTAATTGGTTAAGAAGGACTAACCCTAGTTGTAGATGTTTAGAATTGGCAGAATTTTTGACCAACAAGAAGTGTTGAACTTAGTTTAGGATGTCACACCAGATGTTGTGACATTGTCAAACAGAGTATAAGTTAATGAACTTAGTTCAGGATGTCACACCAGATGTTGTGACATTGTATAAGTTAATGAATTAAGTTCAGACATCAGGATGTCACACCAGATGTTGTGACATCTTAAACCTGCTACCAGACTTAAATGATGCATAACAGAACTGAGTAAATTCAGGGAATTTATCTGGAATTAATTGTGAATAGATAAACAATACAAGGCGCATCTGTAGGGAGCTTAGTTATCTGATTTCAGTATAACAGAATAACTACCTCACCTAGAATCAAGGAAGTAACAAACCCTAATTCAAGGTGATGACTTAATGACTTATCAGGACTGGATAATCTACAGAAAAGCCCAAAAACCAAGCATCTATTTAAGGAACAGAAACTCTCAGAATAGGATACGAAATTAAGAAGACTGAAAAAGGGTGTTTGTGTTTAATAGCAGGTTTTAGTTGTGTATCACTTTATGAGCTTTTAAGCAAAAAGTGTATTGTGTCTTGATTAAAACTTTTAAGTAAAATCAAGCTGTTGTGTTTGAAGTGTAACTTCAGTTTTATTAAACATTGTAAAATATCACTGTGTGATTGAGGGGGAGTGAGTAGGTACTCATATCTAAGTTGTGTCTTAGGTAGAAATTGCCTTGGGTAGATATTAAGTGAAGGATTAAACTGATTGGTTTAAGTCCAGAATTAATATTACTTATATTGGATTTCCTTCCTGGCTTGGTAGCCCCCAGATGTAAGTGTGGAGATACACTGAACTGGGTTAACAATTTCCTGTGTTATTTAATTTACCTGCACTTTAAGTTTTGTTTAAGTCTTCAAGTGTTTAAACATCTCATTCGACATCACGTACCTGATCCCAGAATTTCAATTGGCATCAGAGCAGGCACCCTGCCTGTTTAACTGGGTGAGATCTAGGGACTGCAAATTTTGGGAACATGGACAGAGATGTAGGATCTGTGAATAGACCACCTATATTGGATGGTTCCAACTATGACTACTGGAAGCCAAGAATGGTAGCATTCTTAAAATCACTTGATAGCAGGGCTTGGAAAGCAGTCAACAAAGGATGGGAGCACCCTGTCCAAGACAATAAGGATGGGGCAAAAATGTTGAAGCCTGAAGAAGAGTGGAGCAAGGAGGAAGAAGATTCAGCACTTGGAAATTCTAAAGCCTTAAATGCCTTATTCAATGGCATTGATAGGAACATATTTAGACTTGTGCATCACTGTGAGCTGGCCAAGGATGTTTGGGACACTCTCAAAACCACTCATGAAGGAACATCAAAGGTGAAGATGTCAAGACTTCAACTTCTCACCACCAAGTTTGAAAACTTAAGAATGAAGGAAGATGAGACCATTCATGAGTTTTACATGAACATTCTAGAAATAGCTAATACTTCTGGTGCTTTGGGTGAGAAGATGAGTGATGAAAAGTTGGTAAGAAAGATTCTCAGATCATTACCAAAAAGATTTGACATGAAGGTCACTGCAATAGAAGAAGCTCAGGACATATGCACAATGAAGGTTGAAGAGCTCATTGGTTCCCTTCAAACATTTGAGATGGGAATAAATGATACAATTGTGAAGAAAAACAAAAGCATAGCCTTGGTCTCAAATACTGATAAAGAAGAAGAAAGTCATGAAGCAGACCCTGAAGAAAATTTATCAGAAACAATTGCTATGCTTGGAAGACAATTCAACAAAATTCTCAAAAGAATGGATAACAGGTCCAGATCAAGTGGAAGAAGCTCAAACTCTTCTGAGAATAAAAGAACTTATGATAAAAGGTCAAACTATGATGAGAAGACCAACCAAGGAAAAGGGATTCAATGTCATGGATGTGAAGGATATGGACACATAAGAAGTGAATGCCCAACCTATCTAAAGAAGCAGAAGAAAGGTCTCTATATGACCTAGTCAGATGAAGACTCAGGATGTGAGTCAGAAGAAGAATTTGCAAAGCACATCACTGCTCTAGCTGGAGTATGTGAATCTGAAGGGGGATCCAGTGATGAGGAGCTGACATTTGAAGAGCTTGAAGAATCATACAAGATGCTGTGTAAAAGGAGCACTGAAGTATGCATGGAGAATATAAAGCAGAAGAAGCAGATTGAGGGATTAAAGGCTGAAAAGACAAGTAATCTAGAGATCATTGACACTTTGAAAAGTGAATTAAGCCTACTCAACTCCAAATTGGAGCATATGTCCAAATCTGTCAGAATGCTGAACAGTAGCTCAAACACACTGGATGTCATTCTCAACAACAACAAGCACTCAGGGGATAAGACTGGGCTGGGATTTAATAAAGCTCAAAAGTTTGAGGCTAGCACCAGCAAAACAACTTCAAATCCCATGAAGTCAAACAATATGTCCAAACAGATGTCTCAACATCATGACAAGAACATGATGAAAAAGAAGTATCAAAGATGGAGATTCCATCATTGTGGAAGGTTTGGTCACATCAAACCTTTTTGCTACAAGCTGCATGGACATCCAACTCAGAGATATCAGCAACCCCCTAAGCAGAAGACAGAAGTCACCAAGAAAGTGCTGCATGGACATCAAAATCAAAGATATCAGCATCCCCCTAAGCAGGAGACAGAAGTCATCAAGAAAGTATGGGTACCTAAAGCTAGTCTTCATGCTGATCAAAGCTACAAATACATGCCCAAGAACAAGTTCAACAAACAAACTTGGAGCTCTAAAGATGGACACTACACAGGGCAGAGGCATCAAAGGAAACCTCTCAACAGGCAAAAATGGTCAAAGAAGGTTGTTGCCTATATAGCTCATACATCTCTCAGAGTATCAGCTAAGGAAGACTGGTACTTTGACAGTGGATGCTCAAGGCACATGACTGGATTGAAGAATTTGCTGGTAGACTTAAAGTCACACTCATCCAGATATGTAACCTTTGGAGATGGAGCAAAAGGAGAAATCAAGGGAGTTGGGACTTTGGATTGCCCAGATGTACCAAGACTAGATGATGTGCTGCTAGTAAAAGGATTGACTGCTAACTTAATCAGCATAAGTCAATTATGTGATCAAGGTTACAGTGTAAACTTTACCAAAACTGAATGCATAGTGTCTGATAAAGAACAGAAGGTTGTCATGAGAGGAGCCAGATCAAAAGACAACTGCTATATGTGGGAACCTCAAGATTTCAGTCTCACTTCAACTTGCTCCTTAGCCAAAGAAGAAGAAGTGAAGCTGTGGCACCAAAGACTAGGTCATCTTCATCTCAGAGGAATAAAGAAGATCATATCTATGGAGGCTGTAAGAGGTATTCCAAGACTGAAGATTGATGAAGTTAAAGTGTGTGGTGAATGTCAAATAGGCAAGCAAACCAAGATGTCACATCCAAAGCTCCAACATCTGACAACTTCCAAAGTTCTGGAATTATTGCATATGGATCTTATGGGACTAATGCAGGTTGAGAGTCTTGGTGGAAAAAGGTATGCATATGTGGTTGTTGATGACTTTTCAAGATATACATGGATAAATTTCATCAAAGAAAAGTCTGATGTGTTTGAGGTATTCCAAGATCTGTGCCAAAGAATACAAAGAGAAAAAGCAAGTTGTGTGGTCATAATAAGAAGTGACCATGGAAAGGAGTTTGAGAATAAAAAATTCTCAGATTTCTGTTCTTCAGAAGGAATCAATCATGAGTATTCTTCTCCTATCACCCCTCAACAGAATGAGATTGTTGAGAGGAAGAACAGAACTATCCAAGAGTCAGCAAGAGCTATGATTCATGCTAAAAAGTTACCTCTGTACTTTTGGGCTGAAGCTATGAACACAGCATGTTACATTCATAATAGAGTAACTCTAAGAAAAGGAACTTTGTCCACCATCTATGAAGTCTGGAAGGGCAGAAAACCTATAGTCAAGTACTTTCATGTGTTTGGAAGTAAATGTTACATTCTGGCTGATAGGGATCAAAGAAGGAAGATGGATCCTAAAAGTGATGAAGGGATTTTCCTTGGATACTCCATAAATAGCAGAGCCTATAGAGTATTTAACTCCATAACCAAGGTTATAATGGAGTCAATAAATGTGATTATTGATGATGCCTCTGCAGATGTTGCAGATGATGTTGGAACATCTGCTGACAATCAGACTGAAGTTGAAATAAAGAGTGATAATCCTGACTTCACTTTAACTGAGGCAAGGACAGAACAATCCAACAAACCTCCCTCCATCAGAATCCAGAAAGATCATCCTAAAGATCTGATAATTGGTGATCCCAACAGTGGTGTAATCACAAGATCAAGAGAGATGATTTCAGGCTCCTGCTTTGTTTCAAAGATAGAACCTAAAAACATCAAGGAAACTCTGAATGATGAGTATTGGATCTCTGCTATGCAAGAAGAATTAGGCCAGTTTACAAGGAATGAAATGTGGGATCTTGTTCCTAGGCCTGATGACATAAATGTGATTGGCACTAAGTGGGTGTACAAGAACAAGTAAAATGAGCAGGGAGTTGTTACAAAGAACAAGGCTAGACTTGTTGCTCAAGGATACACACAAATTGAGGGAGTAGACTTTGATGAAACCTTTACACCAGTAGCAAGGCTTGAATCAATCAAACTACTTTTAGGAATTGCTTGTATCCTGAAGTTCAAGCTATTTCAAATGGATGTTAAAAGTGCCTTTCTAAATGGGTATCTTAATGAGGAGGTATATGTGGAGCAGCCTAAGGGATTTGTTGATCCAAGCTGTCCAGATCATGTATACAAACTAAGGAAGGATCTTTATGGTCTGAAGCAAGCCCCAAGAGCATGGTATGAAAGACTGACCACTTTTCTCATAAAACAAGGGTACAGGAAAGGTGGAATAGACAAAACCTTGTTTGTGAAGGATGAAGAAGGAAATGTCATGATTGCTCAAATATATGTAGATGACATAGTCTTTGGTGGGATGTCAGACAGGATGGTTAAACATTTTGTTACTCAAATGGAATCTGAGTTTGAGATGAGCCTAGTAGGAGAACTAACCTACTTGCTTGGACTGAAAATCAAGCAGATGGAGGACTCCATGTTCATATCCCAAAGCAAGTATGCAAAGAACACTGTCAAGAAGTTTGGGATGGACAATGCAAGTCACAAAAGAACACCTGCCCCCACTCATTTAAAGCTGACAAAGGATGACAAGGGTGAGAATGTGGACCAAAGCTTATACAGAAGCATGATTGGAAGCCTATTATATCTGACTGCTAGCAGACCAAATATAGCTTTTGCAGTAGGTGTATGTGCAAGATATCAAGCTGAGCCAAAAGTAAGCCATCTAAACCAGGTTAAAAGGATTTTGAAATATGTCAATGGTACTTGTGACTATGGCATAATGTACTCTCATGGATGTGAACCAATTCTTACTGGCTTTTGTGATGCTGACTGGGCTGGAAGTGCTGATGATAGAAAGAGCACATCAGGAGGATGCTTCTTTTTAGGAAACAATTTGATTTCTTGGTTCAGTAAGAAACAAAATTGTGTAGCCTTATCCACTGCTGAAGCTGGATATATTGCAGCTGGTAGCAGTTGTTCACAGTTGGTTTGGATGAAGCAAATGCTCACAGAATACAATGTCCCACAAGATGTCATGACATTGTACTGTGACAATTTAAGTGCTATCAACATCTCAAAAAATCCTATCCAACACAGCAGGACTAAGCACATTGATATCAGGCATCATTTCATCAGAGATCTTGTGGAAGAGAAGGTGATCTCATTAGAACATGTAGCCACAGATCTGCAATTGGCTGACATATTTACTAAAGCCTTGGATGCTACCCAATTTGAAAACCTAAGGGGTAAATTGGGAATCTGCTTATGTGAAATATAGCAGTTATGGAGAAGTTCCAACATGTCCTATGACATCGTGTGGCATGATCACCAGATGGCAGCACCAGTCTGGTCAGTAACTCTGTGTATTCCACTTCTAAGAATTCCACCAGTAACGAATTTTATAAAAGCTCAAACGTGTTCTCAGCTCTTCATCTCCTCATTATCTCCTCAAAACAAATTGCATGCTAAAGCTGATTTTCTGAGCTCATCAAAATCAATCAAACCTAAACTCTTCTTCCACTACATTCGAAAAATGTCTCAACATCAAAACCCTAACATCATGGATGAAAATCTCAACCAAGAAGATGTAATGCATGCAACCCCAATCTCTATGGTACCAATGGATACTACTCCCATAGACGAAATCAGAGGAAGTGTTCCTCTTGCTCAAAAACCTAGAACTCCAAATGTGAGAAGAGCAAAGGAACTTGTGTTCAGCAAAAGCAAGGGGATTCCTTCATCTACAAGCACTACCCCCAAAGCTTTTGACTATGTGGATGCATCCATCAAGCATCTTGTGAACAGGATTTTATCTGAACAAAGAGTGGTGCGCGGGGTATTTGTTCCCCTGAACAGCGTGCCTGCTCCACAAGAAGAACAAAGCAATCAGGCTGAAGAGGACACTCCTGCTCAACAGGATGTCCCAATAAATGTTGAAACATCTGAGGAGCAGAACAAGGCCTCAACTGATGATGATGATGAAGCCACTGATGACCAAGCTTCTGTTGATCCACCTGCTGAAAAGGAGGCTTCCCAACCTCCTCCTGTTGAAACCATAGATGATGACTCTGACACAGAGATCATTGCATCTGTTGACCCTAGCATAGCCAAAAGGCTTAGGGATAGGAAGGAGAAGAAGACTGCTGGACATGCAACTCCTGAAAAGAAACAGCCTACTCCAAAGAAAGACAAGGTCAAAGTTGCATTTGGACCTACTAAGCAATGGAGAAAAGTGAGTACCCAAAAGAGGAAAGCTGCTACTCCACCTGACTCAGATGTTGAGGAGGATGTCCCAACATCCCAACCAAGGAAGAAACCAGCACCTCCCAGGTCTACCTCTGTTGTTCCTGAAGCTCCTCTGGACAATGTATCCTTCCATCATGTTTCAAGTGTGAGCAAATGGAAGTATGTCTACCAAAGAAGGGTGGAACTGGAAAGAGAGCTGGGCAGCAATGCATTGGAGTGCACTGAGGTAATAGACTTAATATCCTCTGCTGGTTTATTCAAGACTTTTTCAAATTTTTCACCCTGCTATGAGCTGCTGGTCAAGGAGTTCATTGCCAATCTGCAAGAAGACTGTGCTGATGGAAAGTCAGAAGAATTCAGAAAGGTTTATGTAAGAGGGAGATGTGTTGAATTCTCTCCTAGGGTTATAAATCATTACCTAGGGAGAGAATCTGATGGGCCTAATGAGCTGGGGAAAACTGACAACCAAGTCTGCAAGATCATCACTGCCAACCAGGTCAAAACTTGGCCAGTCGAAGGCAAACTTTCTGTTAGCTTGCTTACAAGGAAGTATGCTATGCTGCATAGAATTGGTACTGTCAACTGGGTCCCTACCAACCATACTTCTTCAATAGCTACTGGATTGGGAAGCTTCATCTATGTTGTAGGCACCCAAACAAAGTTGGACCTTGGGGCTTACATCTTTGATCAAACCCTAAAGCATGCAGGAACATTAGCAACCAAGCTTCCCATAGCTTTTCCCTCTCTGCTCTGTGGAATCATCCTCAACCAATATCCAGGCATCCTCACTGAGAAGGATTCAGTCTGCAAGAGAGAAAGTCCACTGGCCTTCCACTACAAACTGTTCTTGAGTCATCATGCTGCTGATGTTGAAGCTCCCAGTGGGACATCTGCTGGACCATCAAATGCAAAGACTCATATATCCAAAGCTACCTTGATTGCAGAACTCAAGAACACTTGCAAAGAGCTGGATGCCAGGAAGAAAAAGCTTGAGGAAATAATTCAAAGGCTGGAGATGGAAGAGGGTGCTCAGAATGCTGATGAGTCTGATGATGAGTCTGAAGATGAAGAGGATACTGAATATGATGAATCTGAGTGAAAATGTGTGTGGAATGTGTACTGTCTGTTTCAGCATTGTAATTTTGGTTTTGTAATTTTGAATTTTTTTTTCTCTCTGCTTGTGTAAAATTTGGCCCCAATTTCTATCTAACAAGGGGGAGAAGAGAAGTGTATTGAACAATGTCTGCTGCAGTTTGCCTGATTAATAAACAATGTTGTTTGTCTGTTTAATGCCTGTTTCTGAACTAAGAAAATTCTGTTGAACAAGTCAGTATACATACAGGTTTGAGGGGGAGCAAATTATTATTCAACAGAAAAGAACTCTGCTGCACTTTGATAAATAAAACTCTGCTGCACTCTGATAAAACCAGAAGATTGTGTTAGCCAAAAATTAGCCAAAGAGGGAGTTTGTAGATGTTTAGAATTGGCAGAATTTTTGACCAACAAGAAGTGTTGAACTTAGTTCAGGATGTCACACCAGATGTTGTGACATTGTCAAACAGAGTATAAGTTAATGAACTTAGTTCAGGATGTCACACCAGATGTTGTGACATTGTATAAGTTAATGAATTAAGTTCAGACATCAGGATGTCACACCAGAAGTTGTGACATCTTAAACCTGCTACCAGACTTAAATGATGCATAACAGAACTGAGTAAATTCAGGGAATTTATCTGGAATTAATTGTGAATAGATAAACAATACAAGGCGCATCTGTAGGGAGCTTAGTTATCTGATTTCAGTATAACAGAATAACTACCTCACCTAGAATCAAGGAAGTAACAAACCCTAATTCAAGGTGATGACATAATGACTTATCAGGACTGGATAATCTACAGAAAAGCCCAAAAACCAAGCATCTATTTAAGGAACAGAAACTCTCAGAATAGGATACGAAATTAAGAAGACTGAAAAAGGGTGTTTGTGTTTAATAGCAGGTTTTAGTTGTGTATCACTTTATGAGCTTTTAAGCAAAAAGTGTATTGTGTCTTGATTAAAACTTTTAAGTAAAATCAAGCTGTTGTGTTTGAAGTGTAACTTCAGTTTTATTAAACATTGTAAAATATCACTGTGTGATTGAGGGGGAGTGAGTAGGTACTCATATCTAAGTTGTGTCTTAGGTAGAAATTGCCTTGGGTAGATATTAAGTGAAGGATTAAACTGATTGGTTTAAGTCCAGAATTAATATTACTTATATTGGATTTCCTTCCTGGCTTGGTAGCCCCCAGATGTAAGTGTGGAGATACACTGAACTGGGTTAACAATTTCCTGTGTTATTTAATTTACCTGCACTTTAAGTTTTGTTTAAGTCTTCAAGTGTTTAAACATCTCATTCGAAATCACGTACTTGATCCCAGAATTTCACTAGTGTTAATGGAGAAGTCCCCCTCAAGTTGTCTTACAAACCATAAAATCCACTTCTTAATCTTACCATTAACTAAAATCCACTCTAATAAAGGCTTTGTTTTGTCATGAGGTTAATCCCTAATCATGGATTAAGTTGAGGAGCTTTCCTCAGCTTAAATGTTCTCATCTATTATCCTTCTATTAGGATGGTGTAATGGGTCCATTAAATCCTTGATTATGGCTTAAACTCATTACTTAACACTAAACAAAAACACCAAAAAACATCTAAATAATCACAAGTAGGTTAATGATCTTAATCCTACATCATCATGGTAATTAAGTGTGAGGTGTTTATCTCATACTTAAGGTATTCTCATTATCCCTAATCAGAGGGAGGATATGATGAGTTTACTAACCCTTGGTTTAGGCTTAAGCTCATTAACTTATGACAAACACAAAAAAGCCATAAAAGACTGAAAACATAAAAACAAACAATAATCGTCTCCTCCGGGATTCTTTTCTCACCTCATTCACTCACAAACGAGAACTTGCTTCTTCCGTCTAATGCAAGACAGTTTGCACCTGAGCCAGACAGGTCATACACTTGAGCATAGACAAGTAAGCAGTTCACAAGTCAATTTATCTTCCAGTCTCTTTGAGTCGAACTACGGTGTTCTGACTTCCTCATTGCACGAGAGGATACGTAGGCATAACTTAACAGTTATCGAACAAAAGTCTCTATATATTCCCCCTCTTCCAGCATTATTCTTTAAGCCTCATAATCTTGAGCTTCATACTCTTTTCTTACACTGACACTCTTTTATTTCACTTCACACTTCTTTTACACTGACACTTGCATTCTTTTCCAGCCTTTTGCACACAGATAACACTGACAGTACCCCTTTAAACACACATTTTTCAAGCGTGGATCCCGTCGAGTACGACGGACAATCTGGGTGCTAATACCTTCCCAGATAGTAACCAACCCCCTTTCTCAGTATCTTTGGTTCGCAACCGTCTTATCCATCTTTTCTTAGGTTTATGCAGCATTACCTTTCCTTCGGGATAAAAAATGCCCAGCTGGCGACTCTTTTCTTTTCTTCTCTCGCCGACCGTTCACGCTTGTACCAGGATGCAAATCTTTGGGAGCGACACCTACAACTTTCATGTTTGAGTATTTTTCATTTGAAGCTTTTTTTGGATCAAAAAGAGGTGGTTGAAAAACTTTCCCAAAATGGAAATTTTCCATTACAAGTCATTTCCATTTTTGGCAACTTTGCAAATGACTCAAAATTCTTCAATCTTGTGAACTTCCAACCTCTTCTAAGATCAAATGAAGATCATATAACTTCAATTTGATGAAAATATCCCTTTGGTTCCATTATTGGGGGCCTCAGATGCCCTGATTTTGACTTAACTTGCTCAAGAAGTTACCTAGTGAACAAATGACTTCCACAATGAGTTTCTTCATAAAACTTGGTACACATGATCCTTATAACATCTTAAGAACATTAGAAACATGAATGGCCCAAAAATTTGGAGTTAAGGCCTCTGAAACCAAAACCCCAATTTTGGTCATCTGTGTAGTGAAAACCCTAGCTCTGCTTTCGTGCCTTGCCAGTTCTTGTGATCTCTTGACTTCCATGAACTTTGAGGGACACAATATGATGATAGAACACACATGGACCCTCTTGGAATGCTTTAATACCTTTGGGGTGGCTCAGATGGAATCTTGGATTGCTCAGATCACAAACCTTAGATGCAGATGAACTTGAACTATGCAGATGAAACAAATATGTAATGTGATGTGGTAGGCTTATGCTTACGCAAATATGAAAGATCACAAGACATGGTGTGATATGAGTGAGGGCAAATTTGGGGTTGTTACAACATGCATACAAAAATTCTCACAAAAATTCCTATTTTTGAGTGGTATAAGGCTCATTGGAACACAATTAGGGTTTATATGATCAATGTGGAAAACATGGACTCAAGTAGACCTAAACATGACCTAAAAATCCATAGAAAAATATTTTGGGAGGTTTAATGAGTCCCTAAAATAATTCAAAAAGAATGGGGTCTTTAACATTTGTGGTTTATGAGAACAAAAATATACAAAAAGGAATGGTTCAAAATGGGGAAATTGTGAAACAATTAAAAGAGAAATTAATTCTGACTTTAAAATTTAATAAAAATAAAATATAAAAATATGAAAAATTAGATAAAATTGAGAGGATCCTATATGAATTTATTTGGAATTTTTTGATGTAATTTGGTATTTTTAAAAATAAGAAACGAAATTGTAAATTTATGAGAAAAAGAAATAAAATGGAATAAACTGGTTTGGGCCTGGGGGGTTCAAAAAGCAGTAAAAACAACATAACTGGGCTTAGGTCAAACGTGTTGGGGGGTGTGGGTAGCACACTGAAGACTTTTGTGTTGACTTCTTGACATGTGAATGGCATGCATTTTTTAATGCGTTGGCTCACTCATGGCCCTGGGATGAAGCTGATCCAATGGCTACGACATGTTCTCACACTTAAATTTAGGGCATTGTTCAGGTGACCGGAAGTGACCTCCAGTCATCTTCTCCTGTCACCCCTGACCTAGGGCATCCAAAAATCATCATGAAAATGAATTCTAAGGTCATATCTAGGTTCGCCTCCTTTCACTGATCAACAATCTGATCTTAGTTCTAACCTAGGGTTCTTGTGCTGTGCAAATTGAAGCAAACAAATTCATGCCTGAAAACTAAAACTAAGCACCTAAGGTGCATATCAACTAGCCAGAGATCAAAGTGCTTCTAACAAGCTTAAAACAACAAGAATCCAACAAAATAAGACGAAATCGTGCAATTGAGATTCAAGATGAAACCTGGAAATGCAGTGGTTCAGAAGCTATAGCAAACCAAAGATGAGATTCCAATGCCTCTTGTTATTGCTCTTGATCCTCAGAGAATGAAATAAACACTCTGAATGTGGAATTTTTTGAGAAGAACTGAATTGAAGCAGAGAAAATGCAGAGATGTATTCTTGAAGCTTCAAGCTACGAAATCCATGGAAATTTTGCAACACTTGATGATGAAAATGATTGGATGAACCTCAATCTTGAATTGATGAGATTGATGGTGATCTGATTCAAAATGCAGTGTAATACATGAAAATGCAGTGGCCAATCCTTGGAGAATCAGGCTATGGAATACATGGATCTTAACCTCAATGCCAAGGTGATGATGAATTGAGGAAGAATGAAGAAAAATGATGGACAATGGAGCCTCCTCGAAGAAAAATGCAGAAGGAAATATTTTTCTTGCATAGAGAAAACTCAGTGGATTTTGGGTGTGATTTGTGCAAATGAGAATGGTGAGCAATTCAGTTGGAGATCATGATTTTATATGTGTAGTTAACAGTTATCAACTATAGTTAATAGTTAGAACTATGGTTAATTCTAACTGGTGGTGAATGGATCAACTTGAAGGTGTAAGATGCAAAGGTGCAATGTTGGTTTTGCTTGGCTCGAAAGCAATTGGATGTGATGAGGTTCATGTTACTTCTGATGGGGATTAATAAAATGCAATGGGACTGGTTTGATCAACATAATGCAGCATGAGAAGGAGAATGAGGTGTGATGCATGTCATTTGGCTTGGATTGCAAGGGTGTGCATGAGAACTAGTGTGATCCTGCATATATGAGATGATGCCTTCTAAGTATGATGCCTTGTGAGCTTAGCAAGCTGAATGAAGCAACAAACTTGAACTGAGGTGAATTCAATCACTTGTTGCCATGCCTTGGGTTGCAAGAAAACAGGTTTCCTACCTTAACATTCTATGAGACATTTCTTCAAGCTCAAGCAACTGAATGATGACATACTTGTGCTCAAATTGAAGTGAAACTCACAAGGGACAAGTTTGATGTTCATTTTGGAGTAAGATCGTGACTCTAGATGCTTCAAAAATTCCATTGATAGTTATGTCACAAACTGCATACTTGGCCTGCCTATCTTGCTTTGCCTTGTGCCCATGCATGACCAGTTACAACCTCCTTATTTTGGCCTTCAACAACTCTCAATCCCTTGATCCAATGGAGAAACCTTGAACATGAAAGTTGTAGTAATCATGTAGGGGAACAACTTTGTAGTTCAAAAATTTTTGATTTGGAGTCTTCTTAACCAAGAAAAATAGATTTCCATTTGTTCATCCACCTGTTTGATCAAATTCCTTGCAGGGCACGCGCGCTGGCCAGCTTCTTGCCTCGCCCATGCCCTAGTTTTGCCTATATTTTCCTCAACTTTACATGATCATGAGTTTCTCATTTTTTATGATATGGGTGAGTTCCACCTATGGATTTGAAGCTCAAGATGCCTTCTTTAATTGGCTCCAAGTAGAATTTTCATATCTTTCATATTTTGGGAGAAGGCCTCATTCAAAGTAGCTGCAAAAATAGCCAAAACTTGCCATTTTTGGAAACCCTAATTTTCCAAAAATGGTAAGTTGTGGTTTTCTTGATTCCTCCATCATTTCTTGATCAAATTTGAAACATAGGACCCTTGTAACCCTAATTTCATGCTTTTGATCACAAAAAGTCAGGAGTTGACTTTTTCTTCAGCATAGTTGACTTTTCCCCAAATTCCTGATTTTCAACCATCTAACTAATTGAACCTCTTCCAAAATGAATTTGTGGATGAAATTTGAACCCTATACACTCGTTGTCATATAGAAAATAATAGAATCCCCTTTTGTTCAAAAATTCATGGAGAAGTCCTTCACACATGAAACCCTAATTTGGGCCATTTCCTTAGGAGATGTTGCACTGCTTGCTTCCTTGGAGCCATTCACTTCTTTCCAAGACTTGTGGCTTCAAATAAGAGCTTGTGGGATGTTGTGGACCCTTAGCATAATGTTGAGAAGCTTTGTGACCCTTTGATTGCCTTTGTATAGCCTTCAGTTTCTCCAGCCATTGACCACATGAATATGCCTCAGTAATGCTATACAGGATGCAATGTTGTTGGTCATTTGTGAACTTATGTATGCTAAATGATATGCAAAATGTTGAGGATATGAGAGGGCAAATTTTGAGGTATTACAGCTGCCCCTATTCAATCATCTGCAAGCTTGAATGAGTAATGGCGAAAGCTTATAAACGTTCAAGATATGAAGTGATTGAATAATCGAATAAAACCTGAAAATTTGCGCATTGTGGGTTATAAAATATGTTGGGAAGAATGCCATCATCAAATGACAATTCTCAAAAGATCCTCGGATCTAACATGAAACCATCCTCGAATGGAGACGCAATGGTATACCGGCCTCAGTCGATAACCAGAAACACAAAGACTGACCTTAGACAGACTTTGCAAAAGAGACAAACTGACCTCAATCAATAAGCTCAAAATGATCTATCATCCTCGAATGATAGCCACAACAACAAGACCAACCTCAAAAGGACTTGAAGAAAAGAATGCCACCCTCGAATGACAATTCTCAAAAGATCCTTGGATCTAAAACGAAACCATCCTCGAATGGAGACGCAATGGCATTACCGGCCTCAGTCGATAACCAGAAACACAAAGACTGACCTTAGACAGACTTTGCAAAAAAGACAAATTGACCTCAATCAATAAACTCAAAATGGTCTATCATCCTCGAATGATAGCCACAACAACAAGACCAACCTAAGAAGGACTTGAAGAAGAGAATTCCATCCTCGAATGACAACTCACAAAAGATCCTCGGATCTAACACGAAACCATCCTCGAATGAAAACGCAATGGTATACCGGCCTCAGTCGATAACCAAAAACAACAAAGAAAATAGGACAAGATGGAACAGGATCGTTGTACATAAACGAGAGCCTAGGAAAACAGGACCGTTGTACAAAACGAGAACATGCGACGCGACTATAGTACCAAACCAGACGCGGAATAAGTGACAAATATTGACTTGAAAAGGCAGGGATGCCTGGAAAATGGTATTGATATCCTATGCGAGGAATACTTCAGGTTGAGAAGATGTTACAGGTCTTATGTAATATACCTCAAAACTGGCCCGTGTTGGCATGTGTATGCTTGGGTTTATGGCGTAATGCTCCATGATGAAGGAAATGTTACGCTTTTGAGGATGCAAATGTAATGATGATTATGCAAAGAGATCTCCTGATAAGGGGACTACAAGTATCCCAGATGACTTGACTGGGGAGGAACTGATGATCCCTGCATTGACCTGGTTAGTCCTGGTGAGGAGAAAACAACTTTGCGGGGGATATTGTCAATGATACGCCGACTCTAAACTACCGTCACTACCAAAAATAAATTGGACTTCGAGATTGGAGAGCCAAGACCCTGCTAGAGATGGACCCATCTTGCACTCTGGTGGGGAAATGGAGACCTCCTGACTTGGCTGGGAACCAGAGGTATGACTCTGCTGAGGAAGCAAACTCCTAGGGAGGAAAGACAATCCTTGTGCTGTTGGGAATTGCCTCTGTAGGGAAGTCTCTGCTTGGGGAGGACACCAACCTTCTGTTGTCTTGTTGGGGTAGAATTTAACTTCTAACTCTACTAGGGATGACTGGAGACAACCGGGAAGACATTTATTCTTGTCCAGGCATAAAGAAATGTTCCTCCTGGAAATCTGCTTTTAGCTTTGTTAGCAACACCTGTACCTGTACCTGCATAAACACAATCGATAGTGCCTACAACACGGAGAGTTAGTTTGGACCTGTATGCCCCAGGCTCATAGTATGAATCATTATCTGGGCATATCGACACCCTTTCGGAGTTGTATTAAATGTTTATGTCCTCCTGCATGAGTTAGAAAGCATTCAAATGTTCACAACACAATATAAATCATAATTTGCTGGATGTTTTCACAATCAATCAATGCTAGATGAAAAACAAAAACCAGAAGTGAACAGTCACAAGTTGACTGAAATTGATTTTTTTATTGATTTGGAAAAATGGCCATGAATAGGCATTACAAAGGAAGCAATTCCCTGGAAAGAGGAAATAGCCAAAAAGGAAAACAAACTATCCTATTGGCAATATGATAAGTGGATCTCATCAAGTTTCGACCCGGTTATGACTCGTATATCTTCAAGATGATCCGCTCGCTCTGCCCCTTGAGAAAGGTGATTGAACTGGTCTTCAACCTTTAGAATAACCTCACTTGCAGATGAGTTACAAATCTCGCAGATCGTAGTCGTTCATGCTAGTCCCTCTTTTGCGTGGACCGTCCTTTCGGGTTTTCAATCCACCGGGATACCCTTTTTTGCTTGAGTTGTCCGATGTGGCTTTTCAACTCAGCGGGTGTACATTTTTTTTTCAAGATTTCCCTAATTTTTGCCCGAGCCTTTTATTTTGTTTTTGGCTCGCCGGGATGCCCATTTTTGCCTGGATCTTTATTATGTTTTTATCCAACGGGTCCTTTTCTACATGAAGTATTTTCTTACTACGTCTGCGTTGACAGGGGAATGGAAGTCTTCTCCATCCATGGTTGTCAGCATCAAGGCTCCACCTGAGAAAAACTTTTTAACCACGAACGGTCCTTCATAATTAGGTGTCCATTTTTCCATGTGATCGTTAAGAGGAGGAAGAATCCTTTTCAGCACAAGGTCCCTGGTATGTACCTTTATGGTCGTACCTTCTTATCAAAAGCCTGCTTCATCCGCCGTGATACAACTGTCCATGGCATACAGCCGCTAGACGTTTTTCTTCAATGAGGCTCAATTGATTATATCTGGATTGGAGCCACTCAGCTTCATCTAGCTTAATGTCCATCATTAACCTCAACGAGGGGATTTCCACTTCAATTGGTAGGACTGCCTCCATACCATACACCAGTGAGAACGAGGTTGCCCCTGTTGAGGTACGCACTAACGTTTTGTACCCATGTAAAGCGAATGATAGCTGTTCTGACCCGGCCAAATTCTTCCTATTGGGCCAAAAAGACTGATCCAATGACCCTGCTTGACGCCGAGCACAATCATGAAAAGTGGTCCTCAGTCGACCACAAATAATCCGGTCACGATGAGGCTCTCTAACGGCTAGTATTGACCGTTACCTATCTTCACGGATCTCTCGATCCGCGCCTCACAGGACGGACCAATAATCTTCCAGCTGGTCCTTTATATAAACCCTCTCATTTGAGAGGGTCAGGTATTCAATTCTCTAACCCTGATACTTGTACTTGCTCACTCTTGCTCGGTTACTTACTTTAGCATCGGAGTGCCTTGCAGGTACAACCCCTTTTTCTCCTCAACGACCATATCCGTCCGCTCTCGAGACCAGCCGCATCGGATCCTGATCTCCAGGTACGATCAGGTGGCGCCGTCTGTGGGAAACTGATTTCCCCGTTCTTCTTTCAAGATCCTCAAAGAACCAAAGTTTTAACAAGATCCATGGTTGCTCGGGACAACCAGGAAAATCGATCGAATGATGGTATGATTCTCACACAACGTGAGAGCAACGTCCAACCTCCCCTACATGACGAAACGGTGCAAGACCGTCCAGAAGGAAGGGCAACATCACCTTCACCCGATCGCGACCAACCCTTAGAAAGTCGCCCGGAAACTCTTTTTCCTTCAACTCCTTCAGGGTCAGATTTCGCCGCATTGGCCGAAATCCTAAATCAAACGAACTTGCTGCTCCTCACTCATGGCGAAAAGATCGCCCGACTTGAAGATAATTCTCGTCGACCTCATTCTCCCAAGAGACTCCAAAGGGAGCATTCTCCGTCTCCTACAAAGAAGAAGAGGAGAGGGCACACCGACGAATCAACAGGCAACAAACGCTTTCGTCAGTCTTCCCCACGACCCTCTCCTAAAAGAAAATCAAGAAGGAGCAGGTCAAGATCCGCCTCCCCTCGAAGAACAAAGAAGCATGATCACAGATCTTCATCGCTTATATCCAGTGACGACGAGGACGCTCGGGGTCCCCTGTAATCTGAAATTATGGCGGACAAGCTCCCGAGAGGCTTGGAGAAACCCCCTCCGTTAGGCTCGTACGATGGGACCACCGACCCAGACGAGCACATCGAGAACATCGATGCCTTGCTCGACTATCGGGGCGTACGAGGGGCAATTAAATGTCGACTCTTTCCCACGACGCTGAGGAAAGGGGCAATGACATGGTACAAAAGCCTTGAGGCTGAATCCATCACGTCATGGAAACAACTTGGACGCACGTTCTCCAGGCACTTTACTGCATCAAGACGACACCCTAAGACAGAGGCTTCGCTCGAAGCAATAATCCAGGGGAGGGACGAGCCTTTACGAACTTACATCGAAAGGTTCAATAAAGAGGCGGTCCAAGTATCCACGACCGACGACATGAAAAATACTGGCTGGAACAAGGGCTACGTCCCTCGACCGATTTCCATCGGGCGGTCGGCATTGAAACCCCGGCCACCCTCGACGCGTTCCTGCTAAAAGCCCAAGCTTACATCCAATATGAAGAGAAGCAGGCGGCTAGTTCAGTAAGAGGCGCTCGACGCCGTGAAGACGCCAAACCACACCGAGTTGATGAACCCTCGACATCTCGTCGGGGAGGAGACAAAAGAAAGGATGATCGCTCCCGTGAACCGCGGGAGCACCGGGGACCTATTGGTCGGTTCCACGAATACACGCCTCTCCTAGCCTCCAGGGAGAAAATTTTGTCTGAGTGCGCCAATTCAGAATTCAAACAGGAAGGAGTACGCTTTCCGAGGCAACAACCTAGCAAGCCCGGCACGGATAAAACGAAATACTGCAGATTCCACAAGAGTCACGGGCACAACACAGAGGATTGCATCCACCTCAAGGACGCGATCGAAATCCTCATCAAAGACGGGCACCTGAAGCAGTTCACCAAGTCTAGAGACAACCCTCGGCAGGATACACAAGAGACCCAGAAAGTCGAGGAAGCCGTACCCATCCCTGCAGATGCTAACATGCAGGTCGCCCTGAGCATTTATCGCCCGGAAGATTTCTTTCTACCAGATCACACCAAGAGTCCGGGGTACCTCTCCTCCCATAGTCCGTGGGAAGCTTTTCCTTCGGCAATGGTAATATCAGGAGGAGGCTTCAACAAAATCACGGTCGGTTCCGTGAAAAGAAAATTCGACCAGTTAATCGCCAAGGGGCCCGCGCAAAACGCCACCCTGGACCCACCGAGGGAGGGTTCCATACCCCTTGCATTCTATCGGGAAGAACTCCTGGGAGGAGCACCCAATGCTAGCATCCCTTTACTCATCCGAGCGTGCATGGAGAACTTCGATGTAAGGAGGATATTAGTGGACCAAGGTAGTTCATGCGACATCATGTACTCCCAACTGTTTTCAACACTTCAACTGAACGAAACACATCTAACTCCATACGCCGGATCAGACCTGCAAGGTTTCAACGGAGCAGTATCCCGACCATGGGGCTATGTCGACCTATTTGTCACCTTCGGGGCGGGCGAGACAGCCAGGACAGTTAGGGTCCAGTTCCTAGTTGTGGATTGCCCGTCGCTGTACCAATGCATACTAGGACGACCAACTTTGGCCGAGTTAATCGTTGTTCCGTCCACCGTCCACCTGAAGATGAAGTACTACACTACTTCAGGTAGAGTCGCCACATAGCACGGAGACGTCGATGCTGCCCGCAGATGTTTCGAGGCAGCATCAAAAGGTCTCAGCTCGATATCATACCAACTAAATCCCCTGACATTGGATTCGCCGGATGTGCCCAAGGCTTTCCCTCAGGTAGATTCGATCGACCTAGACTGTAGGTTTTCAGATAGTAGCGAGAGCGTCCAGAGACCAGCAGAGTCCTTATCCCGACCAATACCGGACGGAGATTTCGAACTAATTCCCTTGGGGGAGGACCCAACCCGGTGTGTTAAAATCGGGGCACATATGCCCGAATTAGTGAAGCGACAGTTGGAAGCTTGCCTCAAAGGGAACGCAGACTTATTCGCCTGGAGCGCCGCAGAAATGCCAGGGCTCGACCCCGAAACAGCTTGTCACCACCTCTCTATCGACCCAACACATAAAGCAGTCGCTCAACGCAGGAGAAAGCAGTCGACCGAGAAGACCGAAGCTGTCGAATCTGCTGTTAAAGACCTCCTAGAGGCTAAATTTGTAACCGAGGCCAGGTATACGACCTGGCTCTCAAATGTTGTACTTGTGAAAAAATCTAGTGGAAAATGGAGGATGTGCGTTGATTATACCGATCTCAATCGGGCATGCCCGAAAGATGCATACCCTTTACCTAACATCGATAAGTTGGTCGACAATTCGTCCGGTTACAAGTTGTTATCCTTCATGGACGCATATTCGGGGTACAATCAAATACCCATGGCCGTGTCTGACAAAAAATACACGGCCTTCATGACCGAATCGGGCAATTACTTTTACAACGTTATGCCCTTCGGTCTAAAAAACGCGGGAGCAACATATCAGCTCATGATGAATAAGGTTTTAGAGACGAAATCGGAGACATGCTCGAAGTATACATGGACGACATGATCGTCAAATCTCAACAAGAAACGGACCACGCGTCCCATTTGCGAAAAGTGTTCGACCAAGCACGAAAGTGCAAAATGCGCTTCAACCCTGAAAAATGCACCTTTGGTGTCCGAGCGGGAAAATTCCTCGGATTCTATCTGACTGAACGAGGCATCGAGGCAAACCCCGACAGGTGTCGGGCGTTCGCGGAGTTCCCAACTCCCACTTCCAAAAAATCCATACAATCACTAAACGGGGTCATTACCTCCCTCGCTCGATTCGTGGCAAAATCAGCTCAACACGCTCTCCCCTTTTACAAACTCCTCCGTAAAGAGGCAACTTTCGAGTGGACAGTGGAGTGCGAGCTAGCACTATCCCACCTGAAAAAGGCACTAAGTGAACCTCCAGTCTTATCCAGACCAGAAGAGGGGGAGACATTGTATCTCTACCTTGCGGTCGCAAACAAAGCAGTAAGCGCGGCACTCGTGCGCGACCTACCCGAAGGACAAAAACCTGTATATTTCACGAGCAAAGCACTTCACGACCCAGAAATTCGATACCTTCAGATAGAAAAGGTCGCTTTGGCCCTCCTTCTCGCAGCTAGAAGGCTACGCCATTACTTTCTGGCTCACACCATCATCGTAAGGACCGATCAACCCATAAGACAGTTGCTCGGTCGACCGGACATGGCTGGCCGAATGTTAAAATGGTCACTAGGACTATCTGAGTTCGATATCAAGTTTGAAGGAAGACAGGCTCTCAAAGCTCAAGCGCTGGCCGACTTCGTGGCTGAACTTACATTCACCGAGCAAGACCCAAAAGTTTCGTCCAGGTGGGTTATTTTCGTGGACGGTGCATCTGGCCCGACGGGAAGCGGAGCCGGAATCATTTTGGAAAACGAAGAAGGGAACGTCATCGAAGTGTCCCTGACTTTATCTTTCCCCACTTCTAACAACCAAGCAGAGTATGAAGCCTTCCTAGCGGGCATACGGCTCGCAACCGATCTGGAAGCAGAAGAGATCACGATCTGCACGGATTCCCAATTGGTTGCAAGCCAAGTCCGGGGGGATTTCCAGGCTAAAAATGATAACATGGCCGAATATTTGGCCCTCGTAAAAGGCGAAATAAAACGGTTCAAGAGTGTGGAAGTCAAACACGTTCCGCGGGAAAACAATACCCGCGCAAATATCTTGTCCAAATTGGCAAGCACTAAAAGGAAAGGAAGCAACAAATTCGTCGTACAGAAATTGCTTTCCCGACCAAGTATCGAACATTCATCGACCTGCATACACATTAACGTCGTGGGCGACACGGGCTGCTGGATGACCCCAGTGTTCAACTATCTAACCAAAGGAGAGTTACCAACCGACCCAAAAGAAGCCAGTACTATACGGCGAAGGGCGTGCTCATACTCTTTAGTAGGTGGACGCATGTATCATCGAGGATTCTCTACACCCCTCCTCAGATGTGTAGAGGAGGAAAACATTCCACACGTACTAAGGGAAGTCCACGAAGGGATCAATGCACAGCACCCTGGCGGACGTTCATTGGCTCGAAAAATCCTAAGGGCAGGATACTACTGGCCCACCCTCCAGCACGATGCAAAGGAGCATGTGAAGAGGTGCGACAAATGCCAACGACATGGAGACGTGCACGCAGCGCCTCCATCCGAGCTAAAATCGTTATCGTCGCCCTGGCCGTTCGCGTGGTGGGGAATGGATATTTTAGGACCATTCGTCGTTGGGTCTGGTCAGAATAAATACTTAATTGTAGGTGTCGACTATTTCACCAAATGGATAGAAGCTGAGGCCCTGGCCAAAATCACTGCGCTCAATATACTTCGGTTCTTCAAAAGAAACATCCTCGCCCGATTCGGGGTACCCCTCGCCATCATGACCGACAACGGGACTCAATTCACGGATAAACACTTCAAAGAATGCGTTGCATCAATGGGAACGAAACAACACTTCGCTTCAGTCGAGCATCCTCAAACTAACGGGCAAGCAGAGGCCGCGAACAGGGTAATCCTAAGAGGTTTGAAACGAAGGTTGGACGAGCATAAGAAACACTGGGTCGAGGAGTTACATAGCGTACTGTGGGCATATAGGACCACACCCCACTCAACGACCGGAGAATCCCCATTTCGATTAGCATATGGGACCTGTAAACACCCCAAATTTGCCCTCACCCATTCACCATGGTTTGTGATCATTCTCATATGCATAAACACAATCATATCATCTCACATCTCATTTTTGATTCACTGCATTGGTTCTAAGTCATCTGCACCTAGGGTTTGTGATCTGAGCAATCCAAGGGCTTCTTGAGCCACTCCAAAGGCAACCAATCACTTCAAAGGGATCCATATGTGTTCAAGTATCATATTACATCCTTTCAAAGTCAAAATTTCAAAAGAATCACAAGAACTAGGGTTTGAATGGATGCAGAGCCAAGTTTGACTGCACAGTTGACCTAAAATTAGGGTTTTGGTTTCAGAGGCCATAACCCCAAATTTTTTGGTCATTATTGTTTCCATTGGTCTCTATATGGCATAGGGAGTATGCATATCAATTTTCATGAAGAAATTCCATGGGGAAGTCATCTGATCAAGGGTTGACTTTCTGGACAAGACAGTGCAAAATCAGGGCATCTGAGGCCCCCAATGACCCAACCAATGGGCAATCTTCATCATTTTGAGTGTATATGATCTTTATTTGATCATGGAAGAAGTTTGAAGTTCATAAAAATCAATAATTTAGGGTTTTTGCAAATGTTGACTTTTTGGGCATAGTTGACTTTTCAAGAATGCTTCATTTTAGGTCATTTTTCAAGCCTTGATTATTGATCCAAAAAAGCTTCAAATGGAAAAACTTTGGTCATGAAAGTTGTAGATCTCATCTTTCCCTTTTCAAAAAGTACAAGAACATGATCAAACTCTTCTTGGATCAAAAGTTATGGTGTGGCAAAGTTAGCAAAAATCATTGATTTTCAAGGCATGCCTCAAATGGAAATTTTGCAAAATCATGAACCAATGCCTCTTGTGTCCTCTAGTTCACTTCAAACCAGTATGCAAACACTCTATATGTCCCAAAAATCAGAATTGGACCAAAGGTTACATGTTTATGGTTTGTGTAACAAGGCATTTTTTCACAAAGTTTCAAAAAGCCACAAGTTGCAAAACTCATGATCACATCTCACCAACTTGCAGCATTGGCCCTTGAACCAAGCTAGCCCTTTCCCCTCATTGTGCTGCGCATAGCCCATGCCATGTACTTGCCTAGATCATGAGCCATACTTGCCTTACACAAAACTTGACTTTTTGCAAAAGCAAACTCACCAATCACTATAGGCCAGGTCACATCATCTGACCTATAGGATTAAAATACATTATCATTTGGCAAGCCAAAGATATCAAGAAGCAAGGCTGAAGCTCATTCATAAGAACACATTCACAAAAACACTCCCTTTTGGCATAAGCCTTCGAATCTGTCTCCACAGCATACAAACACAAAAACCATCTTCATCATTCATCTCACCACACTTTATAGACCTCAAACCACCAAAAGCCAGGCCTGAAACAAGCAAGAACACCCCACTGCCATTCTTCACCTCAACTTGCAGTTCCATTCGAATCACTCTCCCTAGCTTACAAACATCAAAACAAACACCACAGACTTTCTCCACACATCATCTGGATCACAAACAACCACTCACCATGGCCTGAAACTACCTGAAACTCCATTGCCATTTCTGACTGAGCTTGAGCAGAAGCTTGTCAAACTTCTCATCCAGCCAACATAAATTCCTTTTGAGCATTCAAACATCATCTGGGGATCAAGGGGAGTGGATTGCACTGAAGGAAGTGGCCAGAAAGTCATCAAAGTGAAAGCTTCGAATCTCAGGTAGCTTGAAAATTATTTTTCCAGAAATCGTTTTTCATGTTATAGACTTGTTCTTTATGCTTCACTGAGTATCCTGGTGCTTTTGGTTTTTGAAATGGTTTTGAATTGAGTATTTAATTAGCTTCTGAAACTTGCGTGCCCTAGTTCTTATTTTCTTCGATTCAGCTTTGTTAGGGAAAATAAATTTGTTTTGAGTGAGGGTTTTGGTTCGTGAGTGTGTAAGGATCGTTTCCCAACTTTTAGATTGCATTTTAGTTAGCTTTTTAGGGTTTTGGGGATTTTTCAGGGGAGATGCTGCCGGAGAAGACGACCGGAAGTCTTCTCCGGCAGCCTGAAAGTGTTTAAGCCCTAATTGCGTGATTAATGACCATTTGAATTTGGACCGTGAGATGCCTTTGACCCGTTGACTTCGCGCGTGAGTGTGTGGCCTGGATCTTCCTGATTATGCCCTAATCCACGTGTTTATCTTAATTAATCCATAATTAATTTAATCTGATCAGAAGCCATCTGGACCCTTCATTTGCGCGCTGGTCAACAAATTTGAATCCAGACCCAATCCTGACCCTCCATCCTGATTACTTTCATTTTATTTATTTTTTATTTCATTTTGTTTTCATTTAATTTGCATAATTATTTAAAAATAGTAAAAAATGCATAAAAATTATGAAACTTTTTCTTCTGAGTTTTATTAATTTTTATGACCCAAAAATATTTTTATTTTATTTTTTATCATTAAAAAAGTATTTTTAAATATTTAAAAGATTATTTTTAATTGATTAATGGAAATTAATTAATTAAAAATACTTTTAGGTATTTAAAAATCACCAAAAAATTAATGAAATGTTCTAAGACATTCAGAAACATTGTCCAACCTTCAAACCAAATTTCTTTTTTGATCTTGATGCATCTTAAGAATTTTTCATTGAATTAAATCATATTTGGTGCATTATTTTGATCATAAGTTCAAAAATTCATTTCTGCCTACCTAAGAAGAGTTGGACATTGATTCTTTTTGCATTGCATTGTGTTTAGCATGTAGTTTCTAGGATTAAATGGCCATGATTTGTTTCCTCATTTTCAATTTGTTTGGCATTTCTTTTGTTTAGGAGCCTTAAAAACCCTAATAACTTAGAAAAATCATATCTTGAGATTGGTTGAGAGTTGAGACCTCCCCTTTGGACCTTGGTTTAGTATAGGTTTAGGGATCCTTTGGTTGGCATTTTCCATTTTTTATCTTAGGGTTTGCTTCTGTTTTTGAGTTTTGTTTGATGTTTGTTTCATAAACCCTAATTTGAGCTTTCACTTGCATCCTTCTTGCATTCTCTTGCATAACATGACTTATCATGACATTTCAAGCATTCATGTGATTCATTTGACATCATAAGACATATAGAAAGCATCTTTGATTATTGCACCTCATATTTGCCATGTCATTTGCTTTGTATGTTTCATAACTTTTCATGTTCATTCATGCTCCTTAGCTTGCATCATTTGCATCCATGATCTTGTATGAACATCTCCATGCCTTGCCTCATGTTTGCAGCACCTCATAGCATCATTATCATCACCAATATGCTTCTGGTTTTGTTTAGCATCATACCATTTCACTTCATTTGGCATTGCATTGCATTTCCTTCTAACATTTCAGGTGGTAAGTAAACTTGAGAAGTGAATTTGCCTTCACTTCTCATAACTTTTCTTTTCATCTCTCTTGCATCCATTGCTGCATTTCTATATGTGTTTGAGATTGAGCTTGCTCATCCTTGTTTCTCCCACTTTCTTTCTTCAAGTGACTTGACTTCTTGGATGAAGCAAGTTGCTTTGTTTCTCTTGATCCTGTTCATCTGCATCCTGGTGGTTCCATTGAAGACTTCTCTTGAAAACCTCACAAACCTTAGGAACAACCAAGCATGACAATGATTAGGGTCTTGTTTAGTCCCCCCTCTTAGTTTTACCTTTGTGTCTCTTTGAGTCTTCTCTTCTCACCTCATAATCAGGGATTAAACCCTAAAGGCTTTAAGGCTTAGTGATTAAGCTTATGCCTGCATCCTTCTCTTAGGATGGAGTGTATAACTTTAATCCTAAGTGTTAAACCCTTAATGTGTTTAAATCTCTTAATCAATCCATCTAATAATCATCAAGACACCACTTGTAACTTGGGCCTTGCATTAGGGTTCTAATTCTTCCTTAACTGGTTAAGAAGGACTAACCCTAGTGTTAATGGACAAGTCCCCCTCAAGTTGTCTTACAAACCCTAAAAATCACTTCATCATCATATCATTAACTAAATTCCACTCAATAAAGGCTTTGTTTTGTCATGAGTTTAATCCCTAATCATGGATTAAGTTGAGGATTTTTCCTCAGCTTAAACATTCTCATCTATTATCCTTCTTTTAGGATGGTGTAATGAGTCTGTTTAATCCTTGATTATGGCTTAACCTCATTACTTAACACTAAACAAAAACACCAAAAACATCTAAATAATCACAAGTAGGTTAATGATCTTAATCCTACACCAAAGGTGATTAAGTGTGAGAATCTGACTTCACACTTAAGGTAATTCTCATTATCCCTAATCAGAGGGATGACGTGATGAGTTTACCAAATCCATTGGTTTAGGCTTAAGCTCATTAACTTATGACAAACTTTCAAAAGCAATAAAAGACTGAAAACTCAAAAACAGACAATAATCGTCTCCTTCGGGATTCTTTTCTCACCATCTTCACTCACAAACGAGAACTTGCTTCTTCCGTCTAATGCAAGACAGTTTGCATCTGTGCCAGACAGATCATACACTTGAGCATAGGCAAGCAGGCAGTTCACAAGTCAATTCACCTTTCAGTCTCTTTGGGTCGAACTACGGTGTTCTGACTTCCTCATTGCACGAGAGGATACGTAGGCATAACTTAACAGTTATCGAACAAAAGTCTCTGTATATTCCCCCTCCTTCCAGCATTATTCTTTGAGCCTCATTATCATGAGCATTTCATTCCTTTCTTACACTGACACTTTCATACTTCACATCACTTATACACTGACACCTGTACATTCTTTTCCAGCTTTACACACAGATTGCACTGACACTACCCCTTTAAAACACAAATCTTTTAAGCGTGGATCCCGTCGAGTACGACGGACAATCTGGGTGCTAATACCTTCCCAGGTTGTAACCAACCCCCTTTCTCAGTCTCTCTGGTTCGCAACCGTCTTATCCATCTCTTTCTAGGTCTATGCAGCATTACCTTTCCTCCGGGATAAAAATGCCTAGCTGGCGACTCTATTCATTCCCCAGTGAGTTCACGGCTGTGTGTTCTCACTGTTCCCTTCGCCGACCGTTCGCGTCTGTACCTTCATATGATCCATTTTCATTTGTCGGGAGCGACAGCTTGGCGACTCTGCTGGGGAACCTTATATTGCAACCAGGGCTTCTGGTTCTTTTTGTGGGTTCCTCCTAGCGCTTGATTGATTTGTGTTTACTGGGGTGTTATGTGCTTATTTGTGTTTGTATTTATTTTGCTTTATGTACAGTTTGCTTTACTACTTTCTTTATTGCTTTTCATATATCATACTGTCATGCTGGCTGGATCTGGTTTTTCTTTGGTGGGTGGGTGTTCCATTGAGAGTTAAGGTCCTATACCTGGGACCTGAGTGACACCTAGGCTAGAGTGAATCATATTCTTTCCCATTCCATTTCGGTCTGGTGCGGGAATATGAAACACGGTTCAGATGTGGGTTTCTTCTTGAGAACTCTGTGTTGCAGATTTCCTGCAATGCTAGGGCTATCTGGGAAGCCTGCTAAGTCTGGATGACCTTTAGTATTGACCTTCAGAAACTGAGGTGAATTAGAGGAGGAATTGTTATGGTTATTGTAAACACTGTGCCTCCGGGTTAGAAGTGTTTACGCTTCTCATAACTGATCTAAGTCTGAGGATCCTTGTTTTAGAACACCACCTGTGAGGGGGTTGGGCTGTTTACAGGTTTGCAGGTACCTTGACCTCAGAATACCCTGTTACTTTGTTTTGTTAAGAGTACTCCATGTTGGACAGTTCTTGTGATTCTAAAACCCTGGACATGTGGCTCTTTATTTGAGTCCCCCACTTTGGTTACGGGATTTATAGACCTCATCTGGAATTCTTGAACACACTTGGACCTATATCAGGGCATTTTGATCAGATCCAGCTCAGTCACAGACCCTTGCATTTCATTTGCATACATAATCATTGCATCATATTGACATTTGCTTATTTGTGTTTCAGGGTATCCATCTTCATTTGGTTTTGGTTTTGACCCCACCTTCAGTATTGACTTATCTTCATCAGCTACCTGCTTCAGTTATCACCTGCACCAGCCAATCAGTGGCTCTTTACTCCAGCATTATCATCAGCACCTGTCTCTACTCAGTCTTCAACATCATGGCCCCTAAAAAGAGCAACATCACCTATCACTTCTTCCAGCCAGAATTGTCAGACATCAGGAGGATTCAAACCCTGATCACTCCAGATCACATACCATTGTTCAGGGAAAGTTATGGAGATATACTTGATATGGTTATGGATCTGGACCCATCGCAGAGAAGCCTCATCCACACCTGCATTCAGTTCTATGATCCCCCGCTAAGATGTTTCACCTTTCAAGACTTTCAGTTGGGCCCCCTGTTAGAAGAATACTCATCTTTGGTTGGTTTGCCTATCAGGGGTGGAATCCCTTTCAACCCTGAGATGGTCTTTCCTGCTAATGGAGAAGTAGCAAAAGCTTTGCATCTGGAACCTGTTTTGGTTGAGCAGCATATGACCTCTAAAGCTGGAATCCCCGGTTTTCATCTGGACTTCTTAATTTCTCAAGCTAGTCTAAAGGCTTCCCTGGGGGAGTGGAAAGCTGTTTGTGCTTTGTTGGCCCTAAGTGTATATGGAATTGTGATGTTTGCAGATGAGCCTCGATTCATTAGCAAGAATGCAATCCATCTGTTCATCTTGAAGAACCCAGTGCCAACTTTATTGGGGGATCTTTACTATTCAGTGCATCAGAGGAATGAAAAGCAGAGGGGAAGGTTAGTGAGGTGTTGTGCTCCATTGTTCCACACTTGGCTTCTCAGGCATCTACCCAGGACAGATGCATTTTTAAACCCTCATCAGCAGAGTAACTGGGCTAAGAGACTCACTACTCTAACTTCAGCAGATATTAGATGGTGCACTCAGAGCACCAAGGGCAGGGATATCATCACCAGCTGTGGACATTTTCCCAATGTGCCTTTAATAGGAGTTAAGGGAAGTATCAATTACAACCCTCTGCTGTTCAGGAGGCAATGGGGCTATGCACTGGTCCACACTCCTAGGGCACAGGACTTGGTGGAGACCCTTTATTGTGAGAACAAGATTAGTTTGGCTGTTGTTAGGCAGGCTGCCTGGGCCTGGGATAATGTTCAAACCAAGGGAGTCACCATTCTGGGGAAGTGTAATAATGTGGCATCAGCACAATATTATGAGTGGTCCCGTGCCAGGGCCCAATTCTCTGGGATGCCCTTTACCATAGAAGACATGCCTGAGTCATCTTCAGCACCACCCCCTGCCACTATCATCTTGGAGGAGTATGAGAGCTTGAAGGAGAGGAATGAGAAGCTAACCCAGGCCTTGCAGAAGACCCTCCGGGAGAGGAGTGAAGGTATGAGGGAGATTGAGAGATTGGAGAAGATGAGAGTAGAGCATCTGACTAAGATTGAGAAGTCTGGGGATTATATCAAGAAGTCAAAGGCTGGAGAACAAATTCTGAAGAATGCTTGCAAAGAAGCCCAGTTCCAGAGAGCAAGGACAGACTTGTATTTGAAGGAGAGTCAAGCCCGGTGGGTCAGGATCACCGAGGCTCGTACCCTGGAAGACAAGAGAGTTCAAGACAAGATGGAGCAGCTTGAAGCCAATGCAAAAGAACAACAAGAAGCCCTGGCAGCAGCCCAGGGGGAGATATCAGAGCTGAAGATCAAAGCAGGGGTAAAGAGGTCCAAGGACCAAACTCAGCACAAAAAGCTAGCAGCAGCTGTTACGACCCGGAACCTCCTCATCAGGAATCTCACGGAGCGGCCGGCTGATCCTGTGACCGAAGCACTTCTCAAGGAAGTTCGTGAGGATGAGTTTGGTCTTGGTGTTTGACCATTTGTTTGTTGTTGCTTTCTTTCCATGTACTTTTATTTTCTTGTACTGTATTTTGACCCCTTAGAGGGCTTGTGTTGTAAAATGAACAAGTTGTATTATTTCACCTTCTGTAATATATTTATGTTAGTGTGCTTCACCTGAGTTTTCTTCAAGCAACAACAACAATATCTTCAAGGGTCTGGAAGGGTCAAAACCGAATGCCAAACCGGATACCTTGAGAGCAAATAAGCATAACTGCATTGCATGCTAACCCTTTGTTTGTTTTGTAGGTTTTGTTTTATTGTTGCTAACCTCTGTTGTGATACCTCAGGAACTATTGCTAGGCGCCGGGTATTTCCCCTCAACCGTCTGCACCGTTATCCAACCCGAAACAACCTTCCGGGAATTCAGATGGATCAGATGCAGCAGGACCTTACTGAGGTCAGAAATCAAATGGCAAATGAAAGGCTAGAAATGAGGAACCAAATGACTCAGTTCATGGAAGTTATGAACAACATGGCTCAGAGCCAGGAAAGATTAAGGGCCATGGTGGAAAGGCAGAATCAAGAGGATCCACATGTAGGGACTGCCGGTACCAGTAACAATGAAAGGGTACAACCTCATGTCAACCCTCCGGTATTTGGGCCACACCTCCATCCTGAGGTCAATATTCCAGCAAATGTTCAAGGGACTGCCACCGCAGCCCGAGTACTTCAAGAAGATCCTCAAGAGGACCAATTCACAGTAATGGGCGCTGGTGAAGAAGCTTATGATAGGAGATTGGATGAGATAGCTGAGAAGCTGAGGTCCTTAGAATCTCAAAATTCTTTGGGTTTCGATGTCATGGACATGGGCTTGGTAGACGGGGTTAGGATTCCCCACAAGTTCAAGCCTCCATGTTTTGAAAAGTATAATGGGACTTCTTGTCCTCGAACCCATCTACAATCTTTTCTCGGGAGATTAAAAGCTTATACCATGGACGAGAAATTGTGGATGTTCTATTTTGAAGATAGCTTGACTGGAGCTTCGAGGGAGTGGTATTCCCATCTGACAAGAGCAACAATTAGATGCTGGAAGGACCTGGCAGAGGCCTTCATTAGACAGTATCAGTATAATCTAGACATGGCACCCAATAGGACCCTCCTAATGGGAATGTCACAGTCGTCAAGGGAAAGTTTCCGAGAATATGCCCAGAGATGGAGGCAACTGGCTGCTGCTGTTCAACCACCTATGTCTGAACGGGAAATGGCAGATATGTTCATGAACACCCTTCAGGGAACATATATTGACAGGTTGGCTGCTTTCTCTTCCACTAGCTTTGCAGATGTTGTCATAGCCGGGGAGAGAATTGAAAGTTTGTTAAAAATGGGAAAGATCTCAGACAACGGTGCAAGCTCGTCCAGTAGTACAAGAAAGCCTTTTGCAGGCCCGAGAAGAACTGGCGAGACCAATGCCATCCATTCAAACAGGGGC
This sequence comes from Lathyrus aphaca, assembly GCA_963966055.1. Lineage (NCBI taxonomy): Eukaryota > Viridiplantae > Streptophyta > Magnoliopsida > Fabales > Fabaceae > Lathyrus > Lathyrus aphaca. The sequence continues at coordinate 214,649,035 of OZ014521.1, forward strand.
AGGCCCTAGTATGTTCAGAGGTCAATAGCAGCAGTCACCATTCCTGCTCCAGCACACCCTCAACCAGTCTATCAACCTCCTCAGCAAAACTATCAACCACAACCTCAGTACCATCAGCAAAATCAGTATCCTCCAAGAAATTACAACAACAGCAACACCAACAACAGCAGTCAACAAAGGCCATTCCAACAGAGGCCATCTCAAGCTAACAGAGTGATCGATCCGATCCCAATGCCATATGCTACTTTGCTGCCACAGCTTCTGAAACTCAACCTGGTTGAGCTAAGAACGTTGGCACCTCCGGATCCCAACAGTCTACCAAGGAATTATGACTCCAATGCTAGGTGTGCTTTTCATTCAAACGCACCTGGCCACAGTACAGAGAAATGCAGGGCTCTGCATATGAAGGTACAAGACCTGGTAGACTCCAAGGCTCTGAATTTCGCACCACCACCCAATGTCAATAAGAACCCGATGCCGAATCACGGTGGTCCTAGAATTAACGCTATTGAAGAAGACAAGCCGTCTTATTTAATAACTGGTGTGGGACAGATCAGGACACCGTTGGTGGAAATCAAAGCTCAGCTCTTGGAATGTCAAATGTTCCCGGGGTGCGAGTTGGGTTGTGCTTACTGCAATATCTCTATAAATGGGTGCGATAATTTGAGGAATGGCATAGATGGCCTCATTCAGAGTGGCCAACTTCAGATCACCACATCATTTCCAACAAATCCAGCAATATCATCAGCAACGGTTTCAGAACCTCCTACAACTGCAGCAACTATTGTTCCTGACAATTCTTCGGCTTCATCAACAAGTACTTCATCAATCATCTCAACTGATCAGTTTTCAGCAAATTTTTCTTCTACAACTTCAGCTTCACTCCATTTTGAAACTCCTACAACAACAACATCCTTTCTTCCGCCAATATCTCCTACAACTCCAGCAACAAATCATGAAGATGTCTCTACTGTCACCATATTTTATGATCCTGAAAGCAACTCTGCCTACCATTCAGAAGGTGCTGCTCCCACCAGAGCACCAGTTACAATCTTTTATGATCCACAGACAATTACAGTCCCTTCAACAGCAGCAATCAGTCCAGTCACTGTCACGGTGCCTGGACCAGTACCATATGAAAGCAATAGGGCCATCCCTTGGCACTATGGCTCTGACGTGTATTGCGAAGGAAAAAGAATCACTCTTGAAACATCAACACCTGCACCACAAGTAGACAATGTGGGGGGAGGCGGAGGCTTCACTCGAAGCGGACGTCTCTTTGCTCCACCAATTCAAAGACCTACTGCCGAAGCAGAAGCTGCTGCCAAGGCAAAAGGAAAGAGCCCGGTGCAGGAAGATCAAGCTGTTAAAGAAGCCTTGAAGACACCGTTCGATCAGGAAGTTGATGAGTTTATGAGAATCATCAAAAAGAGTGATTACAAAATTGTGGATCAGCTTCACCAAACGCCATCCAAAATCTCTATCCTCTCACTGCTTATGTGCTCCGAAGCCCATCGGAATGCACTACTCAAAGTCTTGCACGCAGCTTACGTGCCTGAAGAGATTACTGTCAACCAGTTGGAAACCGTGGTTGGAAATGTTACTGCTAGCAACGGGCTAGGGTTCACCAATACTGACTTGACAACGGATGGCCGCAACCATAACAAAGCCTTGCACATAACCATGGAATGCAAAGGAGCTGTCCTTTCTCATGTGCTGGTAGACACAGGTTCATCCCTTAATGTCTTACCAAAGAAGGCTCTGGTGAAGTTAGAATATGATGGATTGGCATTGAGACCCAGCAACCTGGTGGTAAGAGCTTTTGATGGCTCAAAGAGATCGGTGCTGGGAGAAATTGAGCTGCCTGTGACAATTGGCCCACAGACCTTTAAAACTATCTTTTATGTGATGGACATTCAGCCCGCCTACAGCTGTTTGTTGGGTAGACCCTGGATTCACGCCGCCGGTGCAATAACGTCTACCCTTCACCAAAAGTTAAAATATGAGTGGGAAGGCCAAGTTGTTACAATTTGCGGGGAGGAGGATATATTTGTTAGCCATCTGGCTACTTATAAGTATATTGAAATGGATGGAGAGATCCATGAAACAATGAGCCAAGGATTTGAAGCCTTGAATGTCAATGAAGCATCTGCTGTATCTGGGATCTCCATGTCATCATACCAACAAGCCCGGAAGGTTGTTGAAGAAGGAACTGCCCAAGGCTGGGGCAAGGTCGTATCTGTGGAGGAGAAGAAGGACAAGTTTGGGTTGGGTTACAGACCAACTCAACATCAAGCAGAGGCTGCTGAGAAGCCTGGTTTTGTCAGTGGGGGGATGCTCACCCCCGATGCTATCAACAATTTGGAAGACGAGCTGGAAGAGGAGCGCAATCTGGAGAATTGGATTCGTCCAAAGATCCCGGGGAGCAGTGTCTCGAACTGGTCTTCCCAGGAAATTATAAGGGTTACTCGATCAGAGTAATTATTATTTCCTGTATTTTATAAGCATGCATCAAAGTCTTGCATCTTGCCCAAGATGACAAGACTCATTTTGTAATCGGGCCATTTGTACTTTTTGTGCAAACAAGATCAATTAATGAAATATCAGACATCTTTTTGCAAATGAGTCTTTTTCTTTTCGTTCACTGTTTTTCCATTTTTCTTTTTGTACAAAAATAAATGGCGGTGTTTTCAAAATGACAACTTCATTTCACTTTTCTAAATAAGACTAAAATCAGATCACTAAAATGAACAACTTAACCCTTGCAGAGAGTGCTTTCCTGACAGCACCGACAACAGCACGGCTATGACATCGTATGACTTTGACAATCCGATCAATCAAGCTGATGAAGGGGTTGAAGAAGAATATGAGCTTCCTGAAGAGCTAGCCAGGTTGTTAAGACAAGAGGAAAAGGTTATTACCCCTCACCAGGAGGAGGTTGAAGTGATTAATCTTGGTACAGAGGAAGACGTAAAAGAGGTTAAAATCGGGGCCTGCCTGCAAGACTCAGTGAAGAAGCAACTGGTTGATCTACTTCAAGAGTATGTGGATGTGTTTGCTTGGTCGTATCAAGACATGCCAGGGTTGGATACCGACATTGTTGTGCACAAGCTGCCTTTGAGAGAAGAATGCCCTCCAGTCAAACAGAAATTGCGCCGTACTCGCCCCGACATGGCTATGAAAATCAAGGAGGAGGTACAAAAGCAATGGGACGCCGGGTTCCTTGCTGTAACTAGCTATCCGCCGTGGGTTGCTAATATAGTACCGGTGCCTAAGAAGGATGGCAAAGTAAGAATGTGTGTTGACTACCGGGATCTGAACAGAGCTAGCCCGAAAGATGATTTTCCATTACCTCACATTGACGTATTGGTAGATAATACGGCTCAGTTCTCGGTATTCTCCTTCATGGACGGATTTTCAGGATACAATCAGATCAAAATGTCACCTGAAGACATGGAGAAGACAACTTTCATCACACCCTGGGGCACGTTCTGTTACAAAGTGATGCCATTCGGACTGAAGAATGCTGGTGCCACATATCAACGGGCTATGGTGACATTGTTCCACGATATGATCCATAAGGAAATCGAGTGTTATGTGGATGATATGATCGCCAAGTCCCTTACAGAGGAAGATCACCAGGTGAATCTGCTCAAGTTATTCAAGCGTCTGAGGAAGTACCAACTGAAGTTGAACCCCAACAAATGCACATTCGGGGTGCGATCTGGTAAGCTGCTGGGCTTTATTGTAAGCGAGAAAGGGATTGAAGTTGACCCTGATAAAGTCAAAGCCATCCAAGAGATGCCTGCACCGAAAACCGAGAAAGAAGTTCGAGGGTTCTTAGGTAGATTGAACTACATTTCAAGGTTCATATCTCACCTTACAGCAACCTGTGAACCCTTGTTCAAGCTGTTAAGAAAAGAGCAGACGGTCAGGTGGAACGAAGATTGCCAGAAGGCTTTTGACAAGATCAAGGAGTATCTGCAGGAACCTCCAATCCTTATGCCTCCAGTTGAAGGAAGACCTCTAATCATGTACTTGACAGTATTAGAAGAGTCAATGGGTTGTGTGTTGGGCCAGCATGACGAGTCTGGTCGAAAAGAGTATGCAATATACTACCTAAGCAAAAAGTTTACCGACTGTGAACAGCGTTATTCACTGCTCGAGAAAACTTGTTGTGCTTTAGCGTGGGCTGCTCGCCGGCTAAGGCAGTATATGTTGACCCACACTACCTTATTAATCTCAAAAATGGACCCAGTCAAGTACATATTTGAGAAGCCAACTCTTACCGGACGGGTTGCAAGATGGCAGATGATTCTCACAGAATATGACATCCAATACACATCACAGAAAGCCATCAAGGGCAGTGTATTGTCTGAATATCTTGCTGAGCAACCCATTGATGATTACCAGCCTATGAGGTTTGACTTCCCTGATGAAGACATCATGTTCATTAAAGCAAAAGATCATGAAGAGCCTGTTCACACTGAAGGGCCCGACCCGGAAGAAGAATGGACTATGATGTTTGATGGGGCTGTTAACATGAATGGCCGTGGTGTTGGTGCAGTACTCATTACACCTAAAGGAGTTCACATGCCTTTCTCAGCAAAGCTCACTTTCAACTGCACTAACAACGAAGCTGAATACGAAGCTTGCATTATGGGTCTTGAGGAAGCCATTGACCTCAGGATCAAGACATTGACCGTATTCGGAGATTCAGCTTTGGTAGTCAATCAGACCAATGGGAAATGGTATACACACCAGGATCATCTGATACCTTACAGGGATTATACAAGAAGGTTATTGACTTTCTTCACAACAGTCAAGCTTGAGTATATCCCTCGGGACGAGAATCAGTTTGCAGATGCTCTTGCTACCATTTCATCCATGATCAAAGTTCAAGCTGCTAACTTTGTACCTCAGATTTCAGTATCGAGACTTGATAGGCCAGCATATGTATTTGCAGCGGAAGTTGTCAAAGATGGTAAGCCTTGGTTCCACGACATTAAATGCTTCTTGGTGGATCAAACATACCCACCTGGGGCATCTTCCAATGATAAGAAGACCTTGAGAAGGCTTGCTGGAAGTTTCTTTCTGAACACTGATGGGTCTTTATACAAGAGGAACTTTGATATGGTACTCCTCAGATGTGTTGACAAGACGGAAGCAGATTTGTTGATGCATGAAGTGCATGAAGGCTCTTTTGGTACCCATGCTGGAGGACATGCAATGGCTAAGAAGTTGTTAAGATCAGGCTATTATTGGATCACAATGGATGCAGACTGTTGTGCCTATGCCAGGAAATGCCACAAATGCCAGATCTACGCAGATAAAGTGCATGTACCTCCGAATCCTTTGAACATCATGTCTTCACCATGGCCCTTTGCCATGTGGGGCATCGACATGATTGGCAAGATTGAGCCAACTGCTTCAAACGGCCACAGATTCATCCTGGTCGCCATCGACTATTTCACTAAGTGGGTTGAAGCAGCCTCATATGCAAACGTCACAAGGCAAGTGGTAGCCCGATTCCTAAAGAGAGATATCATCTGTCGGTACGGAGTGCCCGAGCGAATCATTACTGATAATGGTTCCAACTTAAACAACAAAATGATGGCAGAACTGTGCCGGGACTTCAAGATCCAACATCACAATTCTTCTCCTTACAGGCCAAAGATGAATGGCGCTGTTGAGGCGGCAAACAAGAATATTAAGAAGATTGTGCAGAAGATGGTAGTCACCTACAAAGACTGGCATGAAATGCTACCGTTTGCCTTGCATGGGTACCGCACATCAATCAGAACATCCACTGGGGCAACACCGTATCAGCTTGTGTATGGAATGGAAGCAGTCCTACCTGTTGAAGTTGAACTACCCTCCTTACGGGTATTGATGGATGTTAAACTGAGTGAAGCAGAATGGGTTCGGGCCCGATACGAACAACTGAGTCTGATCGAAGAGAAGAGATTGGCTGCAATCTGTCATGGGCAGCTATATCAGAAGAGAATGAAGAGAGCCTTCGATCAGAAAGTCAGGCACCGAGAATACCAAGTGGGAGATCTTGTGTTGAAAAGAATCCTCCCTCCTCATACAGACCACAGGGGCAAATGGACTCCAAATTATGAAGGACCATTTGTAGTAAAGAAAGTTTTCTCTGGTGGAGCACTGATGCTCAGCACCATGGATGGTGAAGATTTCCCGTCCCCTGTGAATTCAGATGCAGTTAAAAAATACTTCGCATAAAAATGACCCGCTGGACACAAAAACAGAATGTAAGTCCAGGCAAAAATAGGGCATCCCGGCGAGTCAAAAACAGAATAAAAGACTCGGGCAAAAATAAGGGAAAAATAAAAAATGTACACCCGTTGAGTTGAAAAGCCGCATTGGACAACTCAGGCAAAAATGGGTATCCCGATGGATTGAAAACCCGAAAGGGCGATCCATGCAAAATAAGGGAATAAGCGAACAACTGCATTCTGAATTCGTCTGTATCACTTGCAACTTGGAAAGCTCCAACAAAATCAAGCTTCAATCAGAATCAGCCTTTTTCAGAAAGCAAGACGAGAAGAACGTCATTGTCATACGAGTCATAGCAGGAGAGGAAGCTCCTTAAAGCGTCGTCAACACCGCCAGCATTTTGTTTCTCAATTTGTAACAATCTCCTCATTTCAGGAGATATGTTTCTTTGGCTGTATCTTGCCAATTCAGGGCATTTGAATTAATAAAATCAGATTTTTCAGTCATGTCTCATTTTGTACATTTTTCATTTTTTGCAAAAGATGTCTGATATCTTGAAAGAACATTGATTGCATAAGAATACAGATGTTTGTCACTAATAATAAAACACATGCTTGCAGGAAATATACTTACTCTTGAGAGTGCTTAACTCCTATGACGGAATCTAGTAAAGGATACCTCAGGACCTTTTGTGCGTCTCCTTATCTTTGCAGGATTGCAGGTATCCAGAACGCAACCTGGGGCATGCAAGTCACGTCTCAGCAAGCTGGCGAATCATTATCAACTCGGTCTATCTTCCACGTGGCACTGGAAGGTGCCCATTTCCCCAACGAAGTTGCCAAATCAACACACACTCAATCTCAGCATCTGAAATGCTATATCCCCAGCTGAGTTGCCTCTCATTGCTCTCCCCAGCTGAGTTGCCTCTCATAATTCCCCAGCCGAGTTGCCATTTCATCCTCAGCTGAATGCAGGAGTCAGGGAATCATCTCCCCACAGAATCTTCAGCCTCTATTCAGAAGAGCAACGCAGGAAAGGATCACAACAGAGTGAAGAAAGCTTCTACAAACCCCAGCTGGGTCCCATATTGCAAGGATATATCAATCGGTGACCTATATCCCCAAGCACATATCATCTTATTAGATCTACCAATGATCTCATCCCCAGCTGTGAGGTCCATTTCAAACAAATCAGCCAGAGATCTTCGCGGCAGCGGGATCCGAATCCCAGTTTGATATCTTTGCATAATCATGGCATTTTGCATCATATTATCCCCTCAGAGCGTAGCATTCCGTCTAACACGGAGCATTACGGCAAAAGTCAAACGCATAGCATAATCATAAGCCATGTTCTGAATAAACACATGTAAATAATAACCGTTCATCATCATTGTACAGAAATCCTCACCAGAGTCCCAGCAAAAAAAAAAAAAAAAAAAAAAAAAAAAAAAAAAAGTTGCCTCATATCCACAAATACCAGCATATTTCCTTTTGATACCCGTCCGTATCATCACTCCCCAGTAAAGTCGTCTGAACACTCTTTATAACAAATCACCCGTATTACAGATACTTCCCGACACCCGTCCGTGTCATATCACCGGCAGAAAGCCGAAGACACCCTCTTTGCACTCACACATACCTATATATACACTTTCCTGACACCCGTCCGTGTCATATCCCCGGCGCAGTCGCCTAGACTTTGTATAGCAGATACTTGTTCATATTACACTTTTCCCTCTTGGCACCCGTCCGTGTCATTCTCCCCAGCAGTTAAAACACTCATCTATATATACTCACTACTCATGATACACTTATACAGATACTCGTCCGTATCTTGTATACACCATCACTTATCTCCCCACAGATTCGGCAGTAGTCCTTTTTCTTTGTTAACCAGTTGGTACTCGTCCGTACCATCATCTCAGAACACTGCGTCTAATGTCTGTTTCTACATGATACTCGTCCGTATCATAGTCTTAAGGATGCTCGTCCGCATCTTTAATCCATACACTATGTAAAACACTTTTGTCTTTTTGAATATAGACACTCGTCCGTGTCAACTATTCCCCAGAAGAATCCCTTCAGATTCAACACTCGTCCGTGTTCTTTGTTAACCCGTTGATACTCGTCCGTATCATCATCTCTGAACACATGTCAGTTTGTTTCTACTTGATACTCGTCCGTATCATAGCCTTAAGGATGCTCGTCCGCATCTTTAATCTATACACAACATCTAAACACTTACACTTTCCTTTCTTGGTTGTGAACGCTCGTCCGTGTTCACTATATCCCCAGTAGATCACCAACAAAGCATTTTCTTTTATCTGACACTCGTCCTATGTCATGATAACCCTGAGAGCAGCCGTACCCTGCTGAGTGGTCGTCCTCCACTTCTTGATGGTCGTCCTCCATCATGCTCATCCGATGGCCGTCCCCATCGTTGATTTTAGCAGCCGTCCCCTGCTAGGTGGTCGTCCTCCACCTTTTGATGATCGTCCTTCATCATTTTATCCAATGGTCGTCCCCATTGTTGATTTTGGTTATCTGGCATTCGTCCTATGTCATGAGAAACCTCGAGAGCAGCCGTACCCTGCTGAGTGGTCGTCCTCCACTTCTTGATGGTCGTCCTCCATCATGCTCGTCCGATGGCCGTCCCCATCGTTGACCTTTTCTATCCGATGGTCGTCCCCATCGTTGATATTTGCGGCAGCCGTACCCTGCCAGGTGGTCGTCCTCCACCTCTGATGGCCGTCCCCATCATATTTCTTTTATCCCCAACAGAGCAGCCGTCCCCTGCTAGGTGATCGTCCTTCACCTTTGATGGTCGTACCCCATCATCTGTTTATTTCATTTATTCTTTAACCCGATGGCCGTCCCCGTCGTGGTCCCTTTTCCTTTTTAGCCCAATGGCCGTCCCCATCGTTGGTTACTTTGCTTTAGGAACTTGATGGCCGTCCCCGTCATGTTTCATTAATTCCCAGAGAATCTTACTTTATCTTGATGGCCGTCCCCATCATAATTTGATTTTCCCCAGCTAGTCGGCCGTCCCCGTCTTGGCTTTACCTTTTATCCCCAGCATGTCGGCCGTCCCTGTCATTGCTTTATTTTCGGCACTTTTCTCAGCATGGCGGCCGTCCTCGTCATTGCTATTTACCCAGCAGTCGTCCTCTGCTCGACGGTCGCCCTCCGTCGCCCACTTTACAATATACTTTATTTTCCTTTTACAATCTATATCCCTTTTCTTCTTCATTCTGTGAGTGCAAATTTTGGACTGTCTTTGGTATTCAACCACAAGTTATCTTGTTTGCCTGTTAAGCCGTCGCTTACATCCTGCACAGCTAACTCATGTTTGAATAGGGGCAGCTGTAAACACCCCAAATTTGCCCTCACCCATTCACCATGGTTTGTGATCATTCTCATATGCATAAACACAATCATATCATCTCACATCTCATTTTTGATTCACTGCATTGGTTCTAAGTCATCTGCACCTAGGGTTTGTGATCTGAGCAATCCAAGGGCTTCTTGAGCCACTCCAAAGGCAACCAATCACTTCAAAGGGATCCATATGTGTTCAAGTATCATATTACATCCTTTCAAAGTCAAAATTTCAAAAGAATCACAAGAACTAGGGTTTGAATGGATGCAGAGCCAAGTTTGACTGCACAGTTGACCTAAAATTAGGGTTTTGGTTTCAGAGGCCATAACCCCAAATTTTTTGGTCATTATTGTTTCCATTGGTCTCTATATGGCATAGGGAGTATGCATATCAATTTTCATGAAGAAATTCCATGGGGAAGTCATCTGATCAAGGGTTGACTTTCTGGACAAGACAGTGCAAAATCAGGGCATCTGAGGCCCCCAATGACCCAACCAATGGGCAATCTTCATCATTTTGAGTGTATATGATCTTTATTTGATCATGGAAGAAGTTTGAAGTTCATAAAAATCAATAATTTAGGGTTTTTGCAAATGTTGACTTTTTGGGCATAGTTGACTTTTCAAGAATGCTTCATTTTAGGTCATTTTTCAAGCCTTGATTATTGATCCAAAAAAGCTTCAAATGGAAAAACTTTGGTCATGAAAGTTGTAGATCTCATCTTTCCCTTTTCAAAAAGTACAAGAACATGATCAAACTCTTCTTGGATCAAAAGTTATGGTGTGGCAAAGTTAGCAAAAATCATTGATTTTCAAGGCATGCCTCAAATGGAAATTTTGCAAAATCATGAACCAATGCCTCTTGTGTCCTCTAGTTCACTTCAAACCAGTATGCAAACACTCTATATGTCCCAAAAATCAGAATTGGACCAAAGGTTACATGTTTATGGTTTGTGTAACAAGGCATTTTTTCACAAAGTTTCAAAAAGCCACAAGTTGCAAAACTCATGATCACATCTCACCAACTTGCAGCATTGGCCCTTGAACCAAGCTAGCCCTTTCCCCTCATTGTGCTGCGCATAGCCCATGCCATGTACTTGCCTAGATCATGAGCCATACTTGCCTTACACAAAACTTGACTTTTTGCAAAAGCAAACTCACCAATCACTATAGGCCAGGTCACATCATCTGACCTATAGGATTAAAATACATTATCATTTGGCAAGCCAAAGATATCAAGAAGCAAGGCTGAAGCTCATTCATAAGAACACATTCACAAAAACACTCCCTTTTGGCATAAGCCTTCGAATCTGTCTCCACAGCATACAAACACAAAAACCATCTTCATCATTCATCTCACCACACTTTATAGACCTCAAACCACCAAAAGCCAGGCCTGAAACAAGCAAGAACACCCCACTGCCATTCTTCACCTCAACTTGCAGTTCCATTCGAATCACTCTCCCTAGCTTACAAACATCAAAACAAACACCACAGACTTTCTCCACACATCATCTGGATCACAAACAACCACTCACCATGGCCTGAAACTACCTGAAACTCCATTGCCATTTCTGACTGAGCTTGAGCAGAAGCTTGTCAAACTTCTCATCCAGCCAACATAAATTCCTTTTGAGCATTCAAACATCATCTGGGGATCAAGGGGAGTGGATTGCACTGAAGGAAGTGGCCAGAAAGTCATCAAAGTGAAAGCTTCGAATCTCAGGTAGCTTGAAAATTATTTTTCCAGAAATCGTTTTTCATGTTATAGACTTGTTCTTTATGCTTCACTGAGTATCCTGGTGCTTTTGGTTTTTGAAATGGTTTTGAATTGAGTATTTAATTAGCTTCTGAAACTTGCGTGCCCTAGTTCTTATTTTCTTCGATTCAGCTTTGTTAGGGAAAATAAATTTGTTTTGAGTGAGGGTTTTGGTTCGTGAGTGTGTAAGGATCGTTTCCCAACTTTTAGATTGCATTTTAGTTAGCTTTTTAGGGTTTTGGGGATTTTTCAGGGGAGATGCTGCCGGAGAAGACGACCGGAAGTCTTCTCCGGCAGCCTGAAAGTGTTTAAGCCCTAATTGCGTGATTAATGACCATTTGAATTTGGACCGTGAGATGCCTTTGACCCGTTGACTTCGCGCGTGAGTGTGTGGCCTGGATCTTCCTGATTATGCCCTAATCCACGTGTTTATCTTAATTAATCCATAATTAATTTAATCTGATCAGAAGCCATCTGGACCCTTCATTTGCGCGCTGGTCAACAAATTTGAATCCAGACCCAATCCTGACCCTCCATCCTGATTACTTTCATTTTATTTATTTTTTATTTCATTTTGTTTTCATTTAATTTGCATAATTATTTAAAAATAGTAAAAAATGCATAAAAATTATGAAACTTTTTCTTCTGAGTTTTATTAATTTTTATGACCCAAAAATATTTTTATTTTATTTTTTATCATTAAAAAAGTATTTTTAAATATTTAAAAGATTATTTTTAATTGATTAATGGAAATTAATTAATTAAAAATACTTTTAGGTATTTAAAAATCACCAAAAAATTCATGAAATGTTCTAAGACATTTAGAAACATTGTCCAACCTTCAAACCAAATTTCTTTTTTGATCTTGATGCATCTTAAGAATTTTTCATTGAATTAAATCATATTTGGTGCATTATTTTGATCATAAGTTCAAAAATTCATTTCTGCCTACCTAAGAAGAGTTGGACATTGATTCTTTTTGCATTGCATTGTGTTTAGCATGTAGTTTCTAGGATTAAATGGCCATGATTTGTTTCCTCATTTTCAATTTGTTTGGCATTTCTTTTGTTTAGGAGCCTTAAAAACCCTAATAACTTAGAAAAATCATATCTTGAGATTGGTTGAGAGTTGAGACCTCCCCTTTGGACCTTGGTTTAGTATAGGTTTAGGGATCCTTTGGTTGGAATTTTCCATTTTTTATCTTAGGGTTTGCTTCTGTTTTTGAGTTTTGTTTGATGTTTGTTTCATAAACCCTAATTTGAGCTTTCACTTGCATCCTTCTTGCATTCTCTTGCATAACATGACTTATCATGACATTTCAAGCATTCATGTGATTCATTTGACATCATAAGACATATAGAAAGCATCTTTGATTATTGCACCTCATATTTGCCATGTCATTTGCTTTGTATGTTTCATAACTTTTCATGTTCATTCATGCTCCTTAGCTTGCATCATTTGCATCCATGATCTTGTATGAACATCTCCATGCCTTGCCTCATGTTTGCAGCACCTCATAGCATCATTATCATCACCAATATGCTTCTGGTTTTGTTTAGCATCATACCATTTCACTTCATTTGGCATTGCATTGCATTTCCTTCTAACATTTCAGGTGGTAAGTAAACTTGAGAAGTGAATTTGCCTTCACTTCTCATAACTTTTCTTTTCATCTCTCTTGCATCCATTGCTGAATTTCTATATGTGTTTGAGATTGAGCTTGCTCATCCTTGTTTCTCCCACTTTCTTTCTTCAAGTGACTTGACTTCTTGGATGAAGCAAGTTGCTTTGTTTCTCTTGATCCTGTTCATCTGCATCCTGGTGGTTCCATTGAAGACTTCTCTTGAAAACCTCACAAACCTTAGGAACAACCAAGCATGACAATGATTAGGGTCTTGTTTAGTCCCCCCTCTTAGTTTTACCTTTGTGTCTCTTTGAGTCTTCTCTTCTCACCTCATAATCAGGGATTAAACCCTAAAGGCTTTAAGGCTTAGTGATTAAGCTTATGCCTGCATCCTTCTCTTAGGATGGAGTGTATAACTTTAATCCTAAGTGTTAAACCCTTAATGTGTTTAAATCTCTTAATCAATCCATCTAATAATCATCAAGACACCACTTGTAACTTGGGCCTTGCATTAGGGTTCTAATTCTTCCTTAACTGGTTAAGAAGGACTAACCCTAGTGTTAATGGACAAGTCCCCCTCAAGTTGTCTTACAAACCCTAAAAATCACTTCATCATCATATCATTAACTAAAATCCACTCAATAAAGGCTTTGTTTTGTCATGAGTTTAATCCCTAATCATGGATTAAGTTGAGGAGTTTTCCTCAGCTTAAACATTCTCATCTATTATCCTTCTTTTAGGATGGTGTAATGAGTCTGTTTAATCCTTGATTATGGCTTAACCTCATTACTTAACACTAAACAAAAACACCAAAAACATCTAAATAATCACAAGTAGGTTAATGATCTTAATCCTACACCAAAGGTGATTAAGTGTGAGAATCTGACTTCACACTTAAGGTAATTCTCATTACCCCTAATCAGAGGGATGACGTGATGAGTTTACCAAATCCATTGGTTTAGGCTTAAGCTCATTAACTTATGACAAACTTTCAAAAGCAATAAAAGACTGAAAACTCAAAAACAGACAATAATCGTCTCCTTCGGGATTCTTTTCTCACCATCTTCACTCACAAACGAGAACTTGCTTCTTCCGTCTAATGCAAGACAGTTTGCATTTGTGCCAGACAGATCATACACTTGAGCATAGGCAAGCAGGCAGTTCACAAGTCAATTCACCTTTCAGTCTCTTTGGGTCGAACTACGGTGTTCTGACTTCCTCATTGCACGAGAGGATACGTAGGCATAACTTAACAGTTATCAAACAAAAGTCTCTGTATATTCCCCCTCCTTCCAGCATTATTCTTTGAGCCTCATTATCATGAGCATTTCATTCCTTTCTTACACTGACACTTTCATACTTCACATCACTTATACACTGACACCTGTACATTCTTTTCCAGCTTTACACACAGATTGCACTGACACTACCCCTTTAAAACACAAATCTTTTAAGCGTGGATCCCGTCGAGTACGACGGACAATCTGGGTGCTAATACCTTCCCAGGTTGTAACCAACCCCCTTTCTCAGTCTCTCTGGTTCGCAACCGTCTTATCCATCTCTTTCTAGGTCTATGCAGCATTACCTTTCCTCCGGGATAAAAATGCCTAGCTGGCGACTCTATTCATTCCCCAGTGAGTTCACGGCTGTGTGTTCTCACTGTTCCCTTCGCCGACCGTTCGCGTCTGTACCTTCATATGATCCATTTTCATTTGTCGGGAGCGACAGGACCGAAGCAGTAATCCCGATAGAAATGCACGTCCGAACGAGGCGCACAGAATTCCCCATGGAACAAGATACCAATGCTGAACCTATAAGAGACGAGCTCGACATGGTCGAAGAAATTCGATCGGGGGCCGCTCTTCGAGAAACTATTCTCAAACAAAAGATAGCTGCTCGGTATGATTCTAAGGTCATAAGGCGAACGTTCGAGGTAGGCAGCCTTGTCCTTAGAAGAAACCACAGAGATCCCCGCGAGGGAAAACTAACGCCCAATTGGGAAGGCCCGTATCGCGTTCGAGCAAAAACCGAGAACGGTGATTATTATTTAGAAAATCTACACGGGGAAGAACTCGCTCGGCCTTGGAACGCCGAGAAACTCAAACAATACTATAGTTAAATCAGTCACCTTACTCAACTCCCAAGTGAGGAGAAAGGGAGACCGACGGAAAACTGCGTGCCTAGGTACGAGCACGACAGCCCAAATATAACAAAGTTAAGCAAGATCTCTATTCGAGCAAAGAGAAGCTTGCCGCACGAGCGGATACTCAAACGAGTCTGACGTCGCCTAAGTACCACGACCAGGTAGAACCCCAGCTCGCGATGGGACGTTCACGCCACGGAGCCCGGGCCATTATCTTGGCTCGGGCACCGATCAAGAGTAAGACTCTCAAATACTGATTGGTCCCCCTAACCAACAGATCATCCACACTTCCCTGTATCCATTCAATTACTTCTAATTAATGCAAAGACGCACACCAAACACTTAGTAAAAATAACAAGTAAACTATGCCCTCCGACGGACGCATTATTACGAGCAAACAAAATATACAACCGACCGCCAAGGTCAAACACATGACATTAAAAAAAAGAAATGCGACACCGAAGGGCCGACTTGTTCAGAGTTACAAATAAAGGGGGCCACTCCCCCCAACACAGAAAATGCATTATAAATTACAAAGGCACGCTGGCCATAAATTAATTGTCCTCGCCCCTCGGGAGGCCTTCATCTGCACGAGCTTCCTCCTGGCCCAGCTGCTCTTCTGGTTGGTCAGGCTGAGCAGTCGACCCCGGCTGAGAGTCTGCCACCACCAAATCGGAGGGGACTACAATTCAGCCATCCACCACCTTGTAAAGATAATTCATGCGACCAACTTCCAAGGCTATGTCAGGGCGGAGAGCTTTCACCTGGTCCACCGCATTCAGGAAGCTAAGCTCAGTTGATGCGTTCAGATCTTCCATATCTTGGTCGATCCGAGCAAGAAACTGAGCCCTCGTCACCAGATGCTTGGTATCCTCATCCTCGTCCTCCTTGGGGCAAAAGGCATCCTTCAGTTTCTTGTTTTGCTCAAGCACCCTCTTCTTGTCAACCTCCAGTTTGGCGATGACCGCAGCTCGTTCGGTCGACTCTTTGGTAACAGTTTTAACCTCCTCGGTGGCCGCTGTCAGCTTAGCCTCAGAAGCAGCCAACTGCTCCTTAAGCTTACTGTTCTCCCGCTCCAGAACAGGAGCCCCTTCGGCCGTCATCCAGGCCATTGTCAGGACCCGCATGACTGCGCTCACGTCCTGAGCCAGAGAAAGCCGCCGAGCAGGACGGTCCATCCCCTCCAGAAACAGAGAGTTCGCCCGATCCACCTCCATACTGGTCCCTTCGAAGAAGTTGCGAACAACAAAACATGGGGGTATCCCATGCTTTGGCTTTGGAGGAGCGTTGGCCGTTAAATCCACAGTGGCCACCGATTTGTGCTTCTTCATTAAAGAGCCAGTAGATACGCCCGGAGAACCCTGGACCAAAGGACCCGACCCCGAACCACTCGCTTCAGTCAGCTTGGTCTGCACGACCCTTGATCGTTTCCTTTGCTGCTGAACCAAATGCTCGTGGATTTTATCCAGAGGATTCGTCAAGGAACCTGAAAAGAAGAATAAGATCAAATTAGTCACAAGCAACAAATTTAAACCAAGAATTTAACGAGCGCAAGTAAACGGATACCAAAAAAGTCGGACACTTCCTGCCCGTTACGACAGGCCAGCAATTCAGTAACGCTAATCAAGGGACGCTCCAAAGCTTACCCCCCATCTTGGTCGACCATAACCTTCCCGTCTCCGTCCAATAGAGGGGTCGGAGTAAAGGAGGCTATTAATTTTCTGAAGGCCTCAAAACTGGCCGCATCATCATCACTCAAAGAATCCCCCACTTGAACGAACTCCCCCACAGGTTTGTCATAGTGAGCATGACTCCAAGAGAAGGGGAATAGCCACAGTCTCCTCGGAATCACTTGGCCTTGGTCGTCTAGCTTAGGCTCGTCATTCTCGTCAGTATCTATTCCAAGAAAGCTCATAGCTCTCACGGCCGCCGCGCTCGCAGGCTTTATCAGGAAGTAGTCAGTTTTGAAAGCCCAGATGGATTCTGAATGGGCCTTAAAGATTTTGGTCCGCTGCTTGAAAGACACGAACCCTTTTCGGCCAGTTCCTCGCCCGACTTGGCGCTGTAGGGAGAAGAGGCGGAAAAAGAGGGGAAGAGTAGCACCAACGCCCAGATAGGCGCATGTCATCTCGAACGCCCTCAGAAATGCGTACGAGTTGGGGTGCAACTGAGAAGGAGCTACGCAGAGATGCCCGAGCACAACGTTCACGAAGTCGCTGAAGGGCAACGTCACCCCCAGGACTGAAGTTACATATTCATACATGGAGAACGCCCGACCACGAAAATCTGAGAAGATACGGTCGTCGTCTCCCAGGCAGGTCACAACCCAATCAGCTGGATCCCCAACAACTGGCAGCGGCTCCGATCGAGGTCTCGAGAATGAGGACACCTTGTCCAACAAATCTTCCATCACCCACTCTTCGGGCGAGACCCTCGTCTGGTCAGGACACTGAGGCGAGTCCGTCGACGGTCTTGTAGTACTTGTATCTGAACTTTCTGAGGAGGTCCTGAAGTCTGAAGGTATGGACGTAGACGACCCTGAATTTCCCGAGGACGTCTCCTCAGAAAGCACATCCAGCGGATTCACGAGCGAGTTTTCACCTGAAAAGCAGAGGAAAGGCGTCAGTGAATTCGATTAAGAATATCAAATCCACCTTTCCACCGCTCGACAAGTGAAAGGGCGCGCATCAACTCAGAAACTATGTCCCGAGCTGTAGCCCTGGCTGACCATCGCTCGGAGCAACGGCTAACGCCCAACATTGTATATGACAAGAATCTAACCTAAAATCCAAGTCTAAGTCGACCAATATCTTCGTCGACCCTAAACTTAGGGTTCACAACCGACCGGCTACGGTGGCAGAAGTTTTGAGGTTTACTAATTCCAAATCTAAAACCCACCGGTAGAATCGTCCTAAACCGCATGCATTTCTACAAAATCTACACTATAAACACCTAAAGAGAATAAAAAGAACCATACCTTGAGCTTGAGAAGACATTCTTGAAGAAAATGGGCTTCTGAAAGTGGTGGTCGGTAAGAAACGGCGGTGGTCGACGACTGAGACAGCGGTGGTTGAGCGAGCAGAGTCTTGAGGAAGAAGATGAAACAAAAAGGTCAAAATGGGCCTTGAGAATCCTATTTATAGGAAGGAAAACACGTGTGCACGCGCGTGATCCCTACACGCTAGCCCCTAGACTAGCCGTCAAATCATTAATAGGCGTGAATTTCCAGATATTCCAGCTTTTCGTTTCACATTCTTTTGCCGAGCAACGCATCGCTTGCCCATTCTCAGAAGATCGACAGCGTAGATCCTTGACCCTGATATTACACTTCGCCGAGCATAATATCGCTCCTAAGTCACTGCTCTAGAGCACGAGCAATGACTTGGGGGGCTCCTGTTCTGACCCGACCCAATTCTTCCTATTGGGCCAAAAAGACTGATCCAATGACCCTGCTCGACGCCGAGCGCAATCATGAAAAGTGGTCCTCAGTCGACCACAAATAATCCGGTCACGATGAGGCTCTCTAACGGCTAGTATTGACCGTTACCTATCTTCACGGATCTCTCGATCTGCGCCTCACAGAACGGACCAATAATCTTCCAACTAGTCCTTTATATAAACCCTCTCATTTGAGAGGGTCAGGTATTCAATTCTCTAACCCTGATACTTGTACTTGCTCATTCTTGCTCGGTTACTTACTTTAGCATCGGAGTGCCTTGCAGGTACAACCCCTTTTTCTCCTCAACGACCATATCCGTCCGCTCTCGAGACCAGCCGCATCGGATCCTGATCTCCAGGTACAATCAATAGTATCTCGTGCCAGTCTTTGTATGTTACAACCATCTTCTGCACGATCTTCTTGATGTTCTTGTTGGCCGCCTCAACGGCGCCATTCATCTTCGGGCGATATGGAGAAGAGTTGTGATGTTTTATTTTGAAATCCCGACACAAGTCAGCCATCCTCTTGTTGTTGAGATTATAACCATTATCAATAATGATTCTTTCAAGAATTCCATACCGGCAAATGATGTCTCTTTAAATAAACCGGGCTACCACTTGCTTAGTAACATTGGAAAAAGATGCCGCTTCGACCCACTTCGTGAAATAGTCTATAGCAACCAGGATGAATCGGTGACCGTTGGAAGCTGTCGGCTCGATCTTGCCAATCATATCAATGTCCCACATGGCAAATGGCCATGGTGAAGACATGAAACTCAATGGATTCGGAGGCACATGGACCTTATCGACATAAATCTCACACTTGTGACATTTACGGGAGTATTTACAGTAATCGGATTCCATGGTGATCCAATAATATCCCGATCTCAACAACTTCTTGGCCATAGTATGTCCTCCAGCATGGGTACCAAAGGAGCCTTCATGAACCTCTTGCATCAACAGGTCTGCTTCGTGTCTATCCACGCATCTGAGCAGAACCATGTCAAAGTTTCGCTTGTATAGCACACCATCTTGATTCAAGAAGAAGCCATCTGCTAGTCTTCTGAGGGTCTTCTTGTCTTTACTGGATGCCCCATCCGGGTATTCTTGAGCCTTCAAGAAATGCTTGATATCATGATACCAAGGTTTGTTATCTTCACCACTGTCAACTGCAAAGACATAGGCAGGTCTTTCAAGACGGGAGACCATGATTCGAGGCACAAAATTCTCTTGACAAACCTTAATCATAGATGACAAAGTTGCTAGTGCATCAGCGAACTGGTTTTTATCTCGAGGAATATAATTCAACTTGACCTTAGTGAAGAAAGTTAGCAGCCTCCTGGTATAATCCCTATAAGGAACCAAGTGAGGTTGATGAACTAACCATTTGCCATTGACTTGGTTCACCACCAGGGCAGAATCTCCGAAGATCTCGAGGTTCTTGACTCGCAAGTTGATTGCCTCTTCAACCCCCATGATGCAAGCTTCATACTCTGCCTCATTGTTAGTGCATTCGAAAGTCAATCGAGCAGCTAAAGATGTATGGATCCCTTCTGGTGAGATGATAACAACACCTAATCCACTTTCGTTCATGTTCACAGCTCCGTCAAACATCAATATCCATTTGGATTCAAGGTCTGGCCCCTCCTCCGGAAGTGGTTCTTCACAGTCTTTCAACTTGAGGAACATGATGTCCTCATCCGGAAACTCGAATTTCATGGGTTGATAATCGTCGATTGGCTGTTGAGCCAAGTATTCTGACAATACACTTCCTTTGATTGCTTTTTGCGAAGTGTAATGGATATCATACTCTGTTAGTATCATCTGCCATCGGGCTACCCTTCATGTCAGAGCCGGCTTCTCGAAAATGTGTAGATGTTTAAGAATTGGCAGAATTTTTGACCAAACAAGAAATGTTAAATTCAGTTCAGAATGTCCTATCAGATGTTGGGACATTATCAAACAGAGTATGTGAATTTATTTCAGGATGTCTCATTAGATGTTGGGACATTGTGTGAATAAATTAAGTTCAGTTTTTCAGGATGTCCCAACAGATGTTGAGACATCTCAGACCTGCTATCAGAATTAATTAATGATTAACTGATCAGAGATATTTAAGGAGAAGTATCTGGAATTAATTAATGATGGATAAAAACAGAACAAGGCGCATCTGTAGGGTGTTTTATATTGAAGATTCAGATTAAAACAGAAGACCTAAATCATCTAGAATATAGGAGGTAACAAACCCTAAATTCAAGGTGACAGTTGTTGCACATTAGGGCTGGATCATTCTACAGAAAGCCCAAAATTCAGATACCTATTTAAGCAACAGAAACTCATAGAATTGAGTACGAATTTCAGAAGACTAAATAGGGTGTCTAGTGTTTTAATAGCAGGTTGTTTTTATGTACCACTTTATGAGCTTTTAAGCAAAAGTGCATTTGTGACTTGATTGAAACTGTGAAGTAAGATCAAGCTGTATTGTTTGAAGGATGTCTTCAATTTCTGTAAACTTGTAAACTTGATCACTGGGTGATTGAGGGGGAGTGAGTAGGGTACTCTTATCTAAGTGAGTCTTAGGTAGAAATTGCATTGGGTAAGTATTAAGTGATAGATTAAACAGGGTGGTTTAAGTCTAGAATTAATATTACTAATAGTGGATTTCCTCCTGGCTTGGTAGCCTCCAGATGTAGGTGTGGTTATACACTGAACTGGGTTAACAAACTTCTGTGTTGTTTATTTTTCCTGCTGTTTAAGTTTTGATTAAACTTGTCAAATGTCCTATTAAGTGTTGGAACATCTCTTAGGACATCTCATTACAGAATTTCAATTGGCATCAGAGCAGGCACCCTGCCTGTTTATACTAGGTGAGATCTAGGGAAAACAAATTCTGTAACATGGACAGAGATATAGGGTCAGTAAATAGACCACCTATTCTGGATGGATCTAATTATGACTACTGGAAGCCAAGAATGATTGCATTCTTAAAATCACTTGACAACAGGGCATGGAGAGCAGTAAATGTTGGATGGAAACATCCTGTTCAAGACACCAAAGATGGATCAAAAGTTCTGAAACCTGAAGAAGAATGGAGTAAAGAGGAAGAAGATTCAGAACTAGGCAACTCAAAAGCCCTAAATGCTTTATTCAATGGCATTGATAGAAATATTTTCAGACTGGTGCATCATTGTGAGCTGGCCAAAGATGTGTGGGATACCCTCAAGACAACTCATGAAGGAACATCAAAAGTAAAAATGTCAAGACTTCAACTTCTCACCACCAAGTTTGAAAACTTGAGAATGAAGGAAGATGAATCAATTCATGAGTTCTACATGAACATCTTGGATATAGCCAATACTTCTGGAGCCTTGGGAGAAAAGATGACTGATGAAAAGCTTGTAAGGAAGATTCTCAGATCTTTGCCAAAAAGATTTGACATGAAAGTCACAGCAATAGAAGAAGCTCAAGACATATGCTCCATGAAAGCTGAAGAACTCATTGGTTCCCTTCAAACTTTTGAAATGGGAATGAATGACACACATGCTAAAAAGAACAAAAGCATAGCCTTAGTTTCAAATACAGATGAAGAAGAAGATGATGAACCAGCAAATGATAAAAGCTTATCAGAAAACCTTGCTTTGATTGGAAGACAATTCAAACAGATTCTCAGAGGAATGGAAGGAAAATCCAAACCTAGTGGAAGAAACACAAACTCTGAGAACAGAAGACCTTATGATGCTAACAAAAGATTAAAGTATGCTGAAAAGACCAGTCAAGATAAAGGAGTCAAATGCCATGAATGTGAAGGATATGGACACATCAAGTTTGAATGTCCTACCTACTTAAAGAGGCAAAAGAAAGGACTCTCTGTGACCTGGTCTGATGAAGACTCAGGAGATTCAGAAGAAGAATCAGCTAAGCACATTACTGCTTTAGCTGGACTGTGTGAATATGATAGTGATTCCAGCTGTGGAGAGCTTACTTATGCAGATCTTGAGCAAGCTTTCAAGGATCTGTACAAGAGAAGTACTGAAATATGCAGTGAGGTCATAAAGCTAAAGAAGCAGAATGAAGTACTAGAAGAGGAGAAAGCAAGTGATCAAGAAATCATTGATACCTTGAAAAGTGAAGTAACTCTTCTCAATTCTAAGCTGGAACATATGTCCAAATCTGTGAGAATGATGAACAGCAGCTCAAATACACTGGATGCTATTCTCTGCAATAATAAACATTCTGGGGACAAAAGTGGACTGGGATATAACAGAGATGAAGCCAGCTCTAGCAAAGCTACTTCAAAAATTACACAGTCAAACAAGATGTCCCAACAGATGCTTCAACATCAGAACACAAAGACAAACATAATGTTCCAACAGATGTCTCAACATTCTGGAAAGAACAAGATGAAGAAGAAGTATCAAAGATGGAGATGCCATCACTGTGGAAGATTTGGACATATCAAACCTCACTGTTATAAGCTACATGGATATCCAAATCAGATGTATCAGCAACCCTCCAAACAGAAAGTAGAAGGTACCAAGAAAGTGCTTAGACATCAAAGAAATCAGCAACCTCCTAAGCAGAAGACAGAGGTCATCAAGAAGGTTTGGAGACCAAAAGCTGACATTCAGACTGATCAAAGCCACAGTCCCAAGAACCAGATCAACAATCAAGCTTTGAGATCAGCTGAACAACACACAGGGCAGAGGCATCAAAAGAAATCTCAACTCATCTGGTCAAAGAAAAGTACTGCATACATAGCACATACATCACTGAAAGTATCAGCTAAAGAAGACTGGTATTTTGACAGTGGATGTTCAAGGCACATGACTGGGTTGAAGAATCTGCTAGTGAACTTAAAATCACATTCATCCAGGTATGTAACTTTTGGAGATGGAGCTAAAGGAGAGATCAAAGGAGTTGGAACCTTGGACTGTCAAGATGTTCCAAGACTAGATGATGTATTGCTAGTTAAAGGGTTAACTGCTAACCTGATCAGTATAAGTCAACTATGTGATCAAGGATACAGTGTAAACTTTACAAAAACTGAATGCATAGTGACTAACCAAGAGCAAGAAGTTGTCATGAAAGGTGCAAGGTCAAAAGACAACTGTTACATGTGGGAGCCATTAGACTTCAGTCCCACTTCAACTTGTTCTCTAGCTAGAGAAGAAGAAGTAAAACTATGGCACCAAAGGCTAGGTCATCTTCATTTCAGAGGCATAAAGAAGATCATATCTATGGATGCTGTAAGAGGTATTCCCAAACTGAAGATTGATGATGGCAAAATATGTGGTGAATGTCAAATAGGCAAACAAACCAAGATGTCCCATCCAAAGCTCCAACATCTGACAACTTCCAAAGTTTTGGAACTTTTACATATGGATCTATGGGACCTATGCAGGTTGAAAGTCTTGGTGGTAAGAGGTATGCCTATGTTGTGGTTGATGATTTTTCAAGATATACATGGATAAACTTCATCAAAGAAAAGTCAGATGTATTTGATGTATTCAAAGAATTATGTCAAAGATTGCAAAGGGAAAAATCCAGCTGTGTGATCAGAATAAGAAGTGATCATGGAAAAGAATTTGAGAATCAAAAGTTCTTAGATTTCTGCTCTTCAGAAGGAATCAATCATGAGTATTCTTCACCTATCACTCCTCAACAGAATGGGATTGTTGAAAGAAAGAATAGAACTATTCAAGAATCAGCAAGAGCTATGATCCATGCTAAAAAGTTACCTCTGTATTTCTGGGCTGAAGCTATGAACACTGCCTGCTACATCCATAACAGAGTTACCTTGAGAAAAGGAACCCTGTCCACAATATATGAAGTCTGGAAGGGCAGAAAACCCACTGTGAAGTACTTTCATGTGTTTGGAAGTAAATGCTATATTCTGGCAGATAGGGAGCAAAGGAGAAAAATGGATCCTAAAAGTGATGAAGGAATTTTCCTTGGATACTCTATAAACAGCAGAGCATATAGAGTATTTAACTACAGAACAAATGTTATCATGGAGTCCATAAATGTGATAATTGATGATGCTCCTACAGATGTCCCAGAAGATGTTGGAGCATCTGCTGATATCAAGATTGAAGCTGAAGAAAAGAATGATCAATATAACTTCACTCAAAATGATACAAGGTCAGAAGATTCAAGCAAACCTCCCTCCATCAGAATACAGAAGGATCATCCCAAAGATTTAATAATTGGTGATCCCAACAGAGGTGTGAGCACTAGATCAAGAGAAGTGATTTCAGGTTCTTGTTTTGTTTCCAAAATAGAACCTAAAAATATCAAGGAAGCTCTCACTGATGAATACTGGATTTGTGCTATGCAAGATGAATTAGGTCAATTCACAAGGAATGAAGTGTGGAATCTTGTTCCTAGACCTGATGACATAAATGTGATTGGAACAAAATGGGTGTATAAGAACAAGTCAAATGAACAAGGAGTTATTACAAAGAACAAAGCCAGACTTGTAGCTCAAGGATACACTCAAATTGAAGGAGTAGACTTTGATGAAACCTTTGCACCAGTAGCAAGGCTTGAATCAATAAGACTACTGTTGGGAATTGCTTGTATCTTAAAGTTCAAGCTATTTCAAATGGATGTGAAAAGTGCCTTTTTAAATGGCTATCTTAATGAAGAAGTATATGTAGAACAGCCTAAAGGATTTGTTGATCCAAGCTGTCCAAATCATGTATACAAACTAAAGAAAGCACTTTATGGTTTGAAGCAAGCTCCAAGGGCATGGTATGAGAGACTAACCACATTTCTTATCAAGCAAGGATACAGAAAAGGTGGGATTGATAAAACCCTGTTTGTTAAAGATGAAGAAGGAAATGTCATGATTGCTCAAATATATGTTGATGACATTGTCTTTGGTGGGATGTCTGATAAGATGGTCAAACATTTTGTCAAGCAGATGGAATCTGAATTTGAAATGAGTCTAGTAGGTGAATTAACCTACTTTCTTGGTCTGCAAGTAAAGCAAATGGAAGACTCAATGTTTATTTCCCAAAGTAAGTACTCCAAGAACATAGTGAAGAAATTTGGAATGGAAAATGCTTCTCATAAAAGAACTCCTGCTCCCACACATTTAAAGCTGACTAAAGATGAAAAGGGTGAGAATGTAGGTCAAAGTTTATATAGAAGCATGATTGGAAGCTTGTTATACTTGACTGCTAGCAGACCAGACATTGCTTTTGCAGTAGGAGTTTGTGCAAGATATCAAGCTGATCCAAAAGTCAGTCATCTTAATCAAGTCAAGAGAATCCTTAAATATGTTAATGGTACTTGTGACTATGGCATAATGTACTTTCATGGTTGCAAACCAATTCTCTCTGGCTTCTGTGATGCTGATTGGGCAGGAAGTGCTGATGACAGAAAAAGCACTTCAGGAGGATGCTTCTTTCTAGGAAACAATCTGATTTCTTGGTTCAGTAAGAAACAGAATTGTGTATCCTTATCTACAGCTGAAGCTGAGTATATAGCAGCAGGTAGCAGTTGTTCTCAGTTGGTTTGGATGAAGCAGATGCTCACTGAGTACAATGTCCCACAGGATGTCATGACATTGTACTGTGACAACCTAAGTGCAATCAACATATCAAAGAATCCTATCCAACATAGCAGGACAAAGCATATTGATATCAGACATCATTTCATCAGAGATCTTGTAGAAGAAAAGGTGATTTCATTGGAGCATGTAGCTACAAATCTGCAGTTAGCTGATATCTTTACCAAAGCATTGGATGCTACACAATTTGAGAACTTAAGGGGCAAACTTGGAATCTGTTTATGTGATATTTAGCAGTTAATGAGATGTGCCAACATGTCATATGACATTGCATGGCATAAGGTCCAGATGGCAAAACCAGTCTGGACAAGATCCTTGGGAATTCCATCCCTAATCATTTGCACTGTAACGGTTACTTATTTAGTAACTACTTATAAGCAGCTATCAAGATTCCCATCATACTATCACAAGCGAATCACATTAACTAGCATTCCTTCAGAAATCATAAACCCTAAAGCTGTTCATCTATCTTCCTCTACAATGTCTCAAAACCCTAAAACTACTGAGGAAGTTCTCAACCAGGAAGACGTAGTTCATGCCACTCCCATCTCTGTGGTACCAATGCAATCAACCCCATTGGACGAACTCAGGGGAAGCGTTTCTCACACCAAAAAGGCAAGAACTCCAAAGAGAGGTAAAGATCAAGTCAGAAGCAAAGCTAAAGGCACTCCCTCTCCAGCTAACATGCCCCCTAAATCTTCACAATATGTGGATGATTCAATCAAGGAAATTGTCACTCAAATTCTGTTTGAACAAAGAAAGGTGAGTGGAATCTCTGTTCCTCTGAACACAATGCCTGCACCTCAAGAAGAACAAGCTCAAGCTGCAGAAGAACAAGATGTCCCAACAGATGTTGGAACATCTGAAGATAAGAGAAAGAACTCATCTGATGTTGAGTTGGAACAAACTGAGGACCAGAATAAGGTCTCAAATGAAAATGATGCAGAAATCTCTGAGGATCAGACCAACGTCTCAAATGAAGGTCAAATCCCTGCTGATCAACAAGCTGAAGAGGAGACTGCTCAATCTCCTCCAGTGGTGAACCTGGAGCAGGATTCTGATGCAGAGATCATAGCCTCTGTTAAACCTAGCATAGCCAAAAGGCTCAGGTCCAGGAAAGGCAAGATGCAAGCTGAAGCAGCAATCCCTGAGAAGAAGAAGGCTAGTCCAAAGAAAGGCAAGGCTAAAGCTACCTTTGGTCCAACAAAACCATGGAGCAAAGTTCAAACCCAGAAGAGAAAAGCTGCCACACCATCAGATTCAGATGTTGGATCAGATGTCCCAACATCTCCTCCCAAGAAGAGACCAGCACCTTCCAGAGCTTCAACTGCTGTTCCAGAAGCTCCTTTGGACAACATATCATTCCATCATGTCTCCAGTGTCAACAGGTGGAAATATGTGTATCAAAGAAGGGTTGCCCTGGAAAGAGAACTGAGCAGCAATGCACTTGAGTGCACAGAACTGATAGACCTCATCTCTGCTGCAGGACTGTTCAAGACAGTCTCAGACCTCTCTCCCTGCTATGAACTTCTTGTCAAAGAGTTCATTGTGAATCTTCAGGAAGATTGTTCACATGGTAAGTCCTCTGAATTCCAAAAAGTTTTTGTTAGAGGTAAATGTGTACAGTTTTCCCCTCAAATCATCAATCAGTACCTAGGAAGAGAAACAGATGAACCAAATGAACTAGGTAAGACAGATAATCAAGTCTGTAAGGTGATCACTGCAAACCAGGTCAAGGCATGGCCTGTGAAGGGAAAGCTCTCAGTGAGCATGCTTACCAGAAAATATGCCATGCTGAACAGGATTGGTACAGCTAACTGGGTGCCTACCAACCACACCTCTTCAATCTCAACTGGTCTGGCCAGATTCATCTATGCTGTGGGAACTCAAACCAAGATGGATTATGGAGCTTATATTTTTTATCAGACTATGAAGCATGCCATCTCTTCTGCAACAAAGCTGCCAATAGCTTTTCCATCTTTGCTGTGTGGTATTATGCTCAATCAATACCCTGGAATTCTCACTGACAAGGATACAGCCTGCAAAAGAGAAAGCCCCTTGGCTTTTCACTACAAGTTATTCCTCAGTCATCATGCAGCAGATGTTGAAGCACCTTCTGGGACATCTGCTGGTCCATCCACTGCTAAGAATCCAATCTCCAGGAAGACTTTAATTGCTGAACTCAAAAGCACCTGCAAAGAGCTTGAAACTAGAAAGCAGAAGCTTGAGGAAATCATCAAAAGGTTGGAAAGTGAAGAAGATCAAAATGCTGCATCTGGTGAAGACAGTGAGGATGATGAAGAAAGTGAAGCTGATAAAGATGAAGACACTGAGGTGGAGGAAGCAACTGAGAGTGATGAATCTGAGTGATCCATGTATGTGAGGCAAATGTAATGACAGCAATGTAATGACAGTAATAGTGTCTTTGGCCCCTAATTTTGTGTCTACCAAGGGGGAGAACAACAACAAATTTGTACTGCTGTTTAATTTTTGAATGAAATCTGTTTGTTTCTGTCTGAACTGAATCAGTGTGTATTTCTGTTGCAACAAGACTGGACACACATTTGTTTGAGGGGGAGTAATCTCAAATAAGAATCAACAGAAAAGTAATGCTATACTCTGATAAAAAGAACTTCTGCTGCACTCTGAAATCCAGAAAAGATGTTAGCCAAAAATTAGCCAAAGGGGGAGTTTGTAGATGTTTAAGAATTGGCAGAATTTTTGACCAAACAAGAAATGTTAAATTCAGTTCAGAATGTCCTATCAGATGTTGGGACATTATCAAACAGAGTATGTGAATTTATTTCAGGATGTCTCATCAGATGTTGGGACATTGTGTGAATAAATTAAGTTCAGTTTTTCAGGATGTCCCAACAGATGTTGAGACATCTCAGACCTGCTATCAGAATTAATTAATGATTAACTGATCAGAGATATTTAAGGAGAAGTATCTGGAATTAATTAATGATGGATAAAAACAGAACAAGGCGCATCTGTAGGGTGTTTTATATTGAAGATTCAGATTAAAACAGAAGACCTAAATCATCTAGAATATAGGAGGTAACAAACCCTAAATTCAAGGTGACAGTTGCTGCACATTAGGGCTGGATCATTCTACAGAAAGCCCAAAATTCAGATACCTATTTAAGCAACAGAAACTCATAGAATTGAGTACGAATTTCAGAAGACTAAATAGGGTGTCTAGTGTTTTAATAGCAGGTTGTTTTTATGTACCACTTTATGAGCTTTTAAGCAAAAGTGCATTTGTGACTTGATTGAAACTGTGAAGTAAGATCAAGCTGTATTGTTTGAAGGATGTCTTCAATTTCTGTAAACTTGTAAACTTGATCACTGGGTGATTGAGGGGGAGTGAGTAGGGTACTCTTATCTAAGTGAGTCTTAGGTAGAAATTGCATTGGGTAAGTATTAAGTGATAGATTAAACAGGGTGGTTTAAGTCTAGAATTAATATTACTAATAGTGGATTTCCTCCTGGCTTGGTAGCCTCCAGATGTAGGTGTGGTTATACACTGAACTGGGTTAACAAACTTCTGTGTTGTTTATTTTTCCTGCTGTTTAAGTTTTGATTAAACTTGTCAAATGTCCTATTAAGTGTTGGAACATCTCTTAGGACATCTCATTACAGAATTTCAAAATGTATTTCACAGGATCCATCTTGGAAATTAAGACAGTGGTGTGAGTCAGCATGTACTGTCTTAGTCGGCGAGCAGCCCATGCTAAAGTGCATCAAGTTTTCTCTAGTAGTGAGTAACGTGTCTCACAATCGGTAAAAGTTTTGCTAAGGTAATAAATGGCGTGCTCTTTTCGACCAGACTCGTTCTGCTGACCCAACACATATTCCATTGATCCTTCGAGCATAGTAAGATACATGATCAAAGGTCTCCCTGGTACTGGAGGCATGAGAATTGGAGGTTCTAGCAGGTATTCTTTGATTCGGTTAAAAGCTTGCTGACAGTCTTCATTCCATTTAATTGCCTGATTTTTCCTCAGAAGCTTAAAGATAGGCTCACATGTGGCCGTCAGGTGAGAGATAAACCGTGCAATGTAGTTTAGTCTCCCTAAGAAACCACACACTTGCTTTTCAGTCTTTGGCTCAGGCATCTCTTGGATGGCTTTTACTTTGGCTGGATCAACCTCAATTCCCCGCTCACTAACAATGAAACCAAGTAGCTTGCCAGAACGGACCTCGAAGGTGCACTTATTCGGATTCAACCTCAATCTGAACTTCCGGAGTCTGTCAAACAACTTTGCTAGATTTACCAAGTGCTCTTCTTCTGTTTGGGATTTTGCTATCATATCATCAACATAAACCTCAGTTTCATGATGAATCATGTCGTGAAATAGTCACCATCGCCTGTTGGTAAGTGGCCCCAGCATTCTTCAGACCAAATGACATGACCTTGTAACAGAAAGTGCCCCAAGGCGTGATGAAGGTAGTCTTTTCCATATCATCGGGAGACATCTTAATCTGGTTATAACCTGAGAACCCATCCATGAAAGAGAACACAGAAAACTGAGTAGTATTATCAACAAGCACATTTATGTGAGGCAGAGGGAAATCATCTTTAAGGTTAGCCCTGTTCAAATCCCTGTAGTCTACACACATCCTGACCTTACCGTCTTTCTTAGGGACCGGCACAATATTGGCAACCCACGGAGGGTAACTAGTCACTGCCAAGAAACCAACATCAAATTGCTTTTGTACTTCCTCTTTTATCTTGATTGCCATATCAGGGCGTGTGCGTCTTAACTTTTGCTTCACAGACGGGCAGTCTTCTTTCAGAGGCAGCTTGTGTACCACAATGTCCGTGTCTAAACCAGGAATATCCTGGTAAGACCATGCAAAGACATCAACATACTCTCGAAGCATGGCAATTAGACGAGTCTTGATAGATTCTACTAATGTGGCCCCGATCGTAACTTCTTTCTTGTCTTCTTCGGTATCCAGGTTTATCACTTTGACGGCCTCTTCATGCGGCTGAATCATCTTCTCCTCCTATTTAAGCAGTCTGGCCAATTCTTCAGGTAGTTCGTAATCTTCTTCACCTTCCTCATCGGCTTGATAAATTGGATTGTCAAAGTCATACTTAGCCATAACAGGGTCGTCATTGATAAGATCCGGTGACGAGCACCTGCATGAATGGTGATTCATGCAAGGCTTTAGAAAAAGCTTGAGAAAATGAGAAACACTACCATTTTAAAACTTTTCTTTCTTTTTTGAAAAACAAAAACAAAAAATGAAAGGCAAAGAACAACATGGATGAATGTGAAACGTCAGCTTTATTTATGATTATGAATTGTGTTAGGAGCAAAAGAACCCTTACAAAAGGCTACTATGCCCCGGGCAAGACATAGTGCTTGAGTACAGAAAAGACAGAAACAAAGATTATTACTCTTCTAAGGAAGTGACTGAGATAAGCCTTTCAGACGACCAGTTGCTAAGTTGAGTCCCTGGAACAGCAGGCCTGATCCACTCATTTAAGTCACAGTCACTATCAATTGCATCGTCCTGCACGACACTGATGCTTCCGTAATCCACCACTCCCGCACTCGTGAAAGTAATCGGGCCTTGACGACCTCTAGCACTCGGTCCAGATGATGACTGCCCAAGATGGTAACCAATCCCAAACATATCTTTCTTTTCTGGCACTTCTACTGGACTGCCCCAACCTTCTCGTATCCCAAATTCTACCACTTCAAGAGCTTGCTTATAAGAGGCTATGGAAACTACCTTCTTTGGTTCTTCGGAAGAAGCTTCTAATGAAGATGCTTGTTCAGTTTTCAGGGGCTCAAAAGCCTGACATGGAGTTTCAACTATTTCGCCATCCATATCCACATACTTGAATGAAGCTAGATGACTGACGAATATGTCTTCTTCCCCACTGACTGTTACAATTTGGCCTTCCCAGACGAACTTTATTTTTTGATGAAGTGTGGACGATACTGCTCCTCCTGAATGTATCCAAGGTCTTCCCAGCAAACAGCTGTATGCAGGTTGTATATCCATTACGTAGAATGTGGTATTGAAGATTTGTGGTCCTACCTTGATTGGTAATTCCACCTCTTTGAATACTGATCTCCTCGACCCATCAAATGCTCTAACTACTAGGTCTCTAGGATTTAAAACCACTCCATCATAATCCAACTTCATCAATGCCTTCTTGGGCAGAACATTCAACGATGATCCAGTATCTACCAACACGTGAGAAAGTATTGCACCCTTACATTCTAAAGAGATATGCAGTGCCCGATTATGAGCACACCCTTCAGATGTTAGATCCATGTCTGTAAAGCCCAATCCGTGACTGGCGTTGACACTAGATACCACCGCTTCTAACTGATTTACTGAAATATCTTGAGGCACATAAGCCTTGTTCAGAATACTCAAGAGAGCCTTCCTGTGGGAGTCAGAACACATTAGCAAAGACAAGATGGAAATCTTCGACGGAGTTTGCTGCAGATGGTCCACTATCTTGTAATCGCTCTTTTTGATAATTCTCAAAAATTCTTCAGCTTCTTTATCAAAGGTAACGTCTGGATCAATTACTGGTACGGGCTCATTGACAACCACTGGCTGCTTCCCTCTTGACTTAGCCTGGGCTTCTGCAGTGTCTCTAGGTGGTATCACACTATTTCTTAGTGTTTCCGGCGCAAATAACCTTCCACTTCTAGTAAAGCCCCTTACTCCGACGTTTTCTACTTGAGCTGGGGTCGTGCTAGACGTGGCCAAATCTTGCTTCTGGCTGTTACAATATACTTCGCCACCATAATTCCAGGGAATGGCTTTATCACTCTAATACATTACTGGTCCTGCAGTGGTAATCGTTATCGATGCCACTCTGACCCGTGGAGGAACTTGAGATGGATCGTAGAAGATGGTTACTGTAGAGACTTCGCTTTCCTTTACAACTTTGTCAAACTGCAACACTCCTTCATTAATCATACCTTGGATCTCTGTTTTCAACTGCTCACAACCATTTGGAGCTTCAACACACCCTGGACAATCACTTCCACAACTTGTAAACACACCCCTCTGGGCCAAACATGCTTTAACAACACTCAACGGAGTTTGCATGTCGTTGATATCACACACCAAGTTTAGTTTCTCCCCATCGTCAACTGCCCCAACTGTACCCCCGTGAGGAGGCATGGGGTTCTGTATTACATTAGGAGTAGGAGCGAAATTAATCGCTTTAGAATCCAGTAGGTCTTGAACAACATGCTTCAAAGCTTTGCAGTTTTCTATGGTATGCCCGGGAGCTTCGGAATGAAATTCGCATCTGGCGTTTATATCATAACCCTAGGGGATTTGGCCTAGCTTCGGGGGTTGTAGAGTTCGGAGTTGAACCATTTGGAGCTGTAGGAGATTCTTCAAAAGCTGTGAATAGGACATCGACGGAGTTTCAAAATGTCTTTCTCTGGTCTTCTGGGGGTAATATGGACGAGGAGCTATTTGTTGATACCTTTGTTGGCGTTGCGGCTAAGGTGGTTGGACTTGTGGTTGAACAGGTTGAGCTGATATAGTGACGGGGCCACTTGCTGATAAAACCCTATGTTGCTTCCTCCCCTCTATGCGTACACTGCCCCAGTCTCTCATTCTATCCTCTTCACGAAGGGCTTCTTGACACCAGAACTCTAAGCACCCCCAATCTGAATCTTCCCTTGCTTGATCCAGCTTTCTACCCTTTTGCCCGTCAAGATGATATCTGAGAATCCACTTGAAGAACATTTAGCTAGCCTTTCCATGAAATGCCCAGGGAGGGTATCCAGGAACAGGTCTACCATTTCTCTCTTCAGCAAAGGTGGTTGCACTCTAGCGGCCACTTCACGCCACCTTTGTGCGTAATCTTTGAAGCTCTCGGAGTTATTCTGAGTCAGACTTTAAAGTTGAGTGCGACTGGGTGCCATGTCGATATTATATTGATACTGCTTGAGGAATGCTTCTCCCAATTCCTTCCAACTTCTCACAGAACTTCTCTCTAACTTCATATACCATTCCAAGGACCCTCCGGAGAAACTATCCTGGAAGTAGTACATCCAGAGCTTTTCATCCCTAGTATAGGCAGCAATTTTCCGGTAGAATTCCTGCAAGTGAGTTTTAGGGCAGGAATTACCGTTATACTTGTCAAAAGTAGGTGGCCTGAATTTGTGAGGAATAACCACCCCGGGGACTAGGCCCATGTCAGACACATCTATCCCCAAAGTGTCTCTACACTCGAGGGCTTTGACTTTCTCAGCAAGCATCAAAAAGTCTTGAAGATTTCCTTCTCCGCCGAACCCCATATCATTGTTAAAAGAAGGGAACTGATCCTCCTGCCTGTCTTGTACTGGAATGAAAGTTGATGCGCCCTGTTCTGGAACTTGAGGTCCACCTGGGCCATTGTTGGTGTTAGGAGGAGTCACTTGAGCCATCCCTTGCATCATGACCATAAACTCTCCTATTCTGGTGCGAAACTCGTTAAGCTCGGTTTGCATAACATCCATGATTGTCCTCTGGTTGTTGCGAGTTGCGTAACGATGCAGGATATTTTGTCGAGGATGACGGGTCTTGGCGGCCCTTGCAATCTTTGCCTGAAATGCGAATAAGTTAAGCAACCTGTAGAAAACCTGCAAAACAAAAAAAGAAATGCAAATGATGTGTATGCAATGCAATGTGTTCCTTTTATTCCCAAGGCTTCCACTACTTTCCCATTCTGGTGTTGAGAAAAAGATCCCTTGCAAAAAAATCTTGTGTGACATTCAATCTTGAAGTGGTGGCATTTATTTTGTGTCTATGCAACAGATATAACCAGAGACTTCAGGTAAATCGAAAGACAATTGGAATAACAAAGATCCTTACAAGGTACAAATTCAATATGTCAAGAAAGAAAAAGTACATCAAGAAAGAGGGGATTCCCACAACAAGTCTATGGGTAATCCAAGTCATATGCATATACAACTAAAGCTTAGGAAAGTCTACATCCTGTAATCTCCAACTAAGGCGCTTGACATTTTGCAACATCTAAGCTATATCCGGATGCGTAGGCTCCTGTACAAGCTTCTGAATTAGGATATCCCTAAGGTCAAAGGAGGCATGCAATTCCTCAATTTGTTGTATGAACAATTTTTCACTTTATTGGCTTGTAATGAAATCATTCCTTGCTCTCTTGACATCAGCTTTCAACTTCAAATCTTCTATTTCTTTCTGAGCTTCCTTTACTGCTTGTTGGCTTTCTGCTAAACTTTGGAGACGACTCTTCTCTTGATGATAAGCCTTCTGAAGGAGTTCCCTCTGTCCATCCAACGAATCCTGTAGACTTTTGACTTCTAGCTCGTGTTTGACCTCCAACTCCTTCTGCTTCCTCAAATTGTCTTCCCACTTCTCTTGCCATAAGGTGACAGCTTCATTGACTTCATTCAAATCCTTCCTCTCCTTTCGATGCTGGGCCACCTTGTGAGTTTCAGCTAATCCCATTTTCTTGAAGTAAAGCTCTCTCTCTTGAAAATCTTGTTGCTTGAGTCTAACCATCTCTTCAGCTTTGTGAGCTCTTTCCTCCAACTTTTGATTTTGCATCTTCAGTTTCTGGCATGAATTGTAAGCTTCTTGACTCTCCAACCTGAGTTGTTGAACCAAGGCTTCCAACTTTTGATAATCTTGAAGAGGCACTGAAGTTGTGGGTGTTACCTCCTTAGGGTAGAGAGGTGTTTCTATAGAAAATGGGAGCAATAGGGTCTTCACACGATCCTCCAACCAGCTGGCAAAAGGATTATAAGTGTTGGGATCCACTCTCCCAAAGTCTTTCTTCCCTTTCATCACTCTAACCTCCCAAGCTTGGGATACTAGTATGCTCTTCTTGAGATTTCCTTCTGCTGGAAAGTACAAAGATTCATTTGCCTCTTCAATCAAAGGCATATCTCTTAACGGATAACCAAACTGCTTCCTGGACAAGATATGATTGTAACTGATCCCACCTTTCCTTCCTATCAAAGGAACACTTGGGAAACTACCACAACTGACTAATATTTCTTTGCCCACAAGGTCCCTGTTGCACCCCCATGAAATGTCGGCTGAGGTTAAGCCCATTAATCTTTTGGATCACTTCCAAGATTGTTTCAAATCCTGAAAAGGCCCGGATTTAGGGAGTTTCCTTACAAACCAATCAGCAAATAGGGGAGCACAACAATTTACATGTCCCTTCCTCTTTTCATTTCTATGGTGAACCCCGTAGTAAAAGTCACCTAGCAAAGTGGGTATTGGATTTCTTCTAGCAAATATAGTGATAGCTTCCATGTTAATTAAACCCTTCTCTCCTGGAAACAAACTAGTCCCATACACTATCAAAGCAAGCAAGGTGTTGAACTTAGCCCATTTGTTCTCAGAGGCCAGGTCCTGAGCTTCCTTGATAAGAAAATCTAAGAAAAGTCCTTTACTTTTGGTGGCATCCACTTCTCTGCTAACTTTGGATAAATCCAAAAGAAAAGACTCAGCTATATCTTTGGATGAAGGCATATTCTCTAAGCCATAGTAAGGAGAACCATTTTTATGGGGATTTTGAGGATGCTGGATATCTCTTCTAATGTGGGAGCCAAGATGTAGTTAGGGAAAACAAAAACCCTCAGCTGTGGATCATAGAACTGCAGTAGAGAATGCAAGTTATCCCTCTGATCAGTGGTTGGCTTATTCACATAGTCTAGGAACTTTCCAAACTCTTTTCTGAAATCATCAAGCACTTTGTCACCCATCAAGCCAATTAACTTCTGAATACCATATGTCTCTGAATGTGGGAAAGTATAACGAACATTTCTCTTCCTCGGAATCTCCATGTTGAAGCAGCAAATATGACCAGGATAGGAGGTAATGAACCCTGAGAGTAAAAAGAACACAAAATCATTAATGATGTTATGATGTTATGCAAGGCAAGGCATGTGATCAGTGATGTGTCTGTGTAGTGAATCAGGTAATCAAGTGTTTGTGCAAGGCCACAATATCATCACAAGTATCTTTATGATCAGGAGTTCATGATTTCAGACTCCATAATTAACAGAACAAGATCATATCACTGAAGTGTACTGGCATACATGGGTGTGTTGAAGTTATGGGTTCCTGCAAACCTATAAATCCCTCCCAATCTCATGGGTGTGCTACTCGGGTCAACATCACAGACTCTCAAAGTCGAATAGCAATAATACGTTCACCATTTCCAAGAAATGGCTCATGACCAAATCAGGGAATCGGTTTGGCATTATGTACTACTCAGGGAGGTCTCAGCTGAGTCCAAGGGAACAAGCATCCCTCATAAGTCCTCAGCTTCAAGAACTGAATCGAGAAACAATAGTACATTCATCCCAAAGGGTACAATACTATTGTCATACGAACAGTTTGCCTTTACTGGATTCCTATGAGAGAACCAGGCCATCCTATGCGAGTTCCCAGTGGGCCCTCGGATGCGAGTGGGTTTGCCAACAAATGTGGTCTGCCCTTGTCATCACTAGAGAGGGATGTTTCCACAAAGGTTCTCAATGATCGGTTCCTGACTGCACATAACTATCAAGGTGATGTATTTCCCCAGAAAGATTCTGGCGTCAATACATTTCCGAGAAGGTCGCAAGTCAAGGCGTGGAACTCACTAATACCAACATAGAAAGATGCCATGAAGCCAAAGTGGAACCACTCTAAATCCTAGGTGCACTCAAGTCGGGTATTTGGCTTATCTCACAGTAACAAAGCCCATCCCACAGAAAAAAAAGAAACCAACACAGTCCAGTATGATGCATGTGATATAAATACTGAAAGCAGTAAATAAAGCTGTAAATTAAATTGTAAATGAAAACAGTAAATAAACACAACATTACACAACACACGTATAAACACCCAAAGGAAACAAAAAAAAACAAGCGCTAGGATTGACTCTACAAGGGAAAGCAGAGATTGTGGGTTGGTCCCCAAAAGAGTCGCCAACTATCGCTCTCGGGATTTTCATCCTAGTACAAACGCGAAAGTGGCGCGGAAAAGGTAGAGTCTCCAGCCAGGCATTTTTATCCCGAAGGAACGGGAAAGGTAATGTTGTACAAACCTGAGGAAGAAGGAAAGGACGAGGCCTTGCGAGCCAAAGATCTGGGTTCGGGAGTCGGTTACGACCTGGGAAGGTATTAGCACCCCAGATCGTCCGCCGTACTCGACGGTAGGGGTGGCAAAACGGGCTGGCCACTGATCACACTAAATTTCACCGTATTTCTGACTCCGATTTCGCATGCATTCTTAGCTTTTATTGTTGTTTTGTTATGTTATTACTTTGTTTTCTTTTGTTTTCAGGTTTTTATTGTAATCGGGGCTTGAATCGAGAAAAGGAGCGAAAAAGGAGTGGAAACGGACGAAAACCTAGAAATTCAGCGTTTTGCACTTACGGCACCCACCGTGGCGGGCGCCATGGGGTTAGCCATGACGTGGCCACGTCTCAAGACCACTCCACAACTGCCAAGACCCACGATCCCCACTCTTCCATTCCCTATTAGTACTATGGCGGGCGCCATAGGCTTGTGGCGGGCGCCACAAGGCAAAAATTCAGTTCCCTCCACTTTTTAGTGGAGGGGCATCCTGGTCATTTCCCGCATTTAGTTTTCCTATAAATAGGACTTTAGATTTTCGTTTTTAATCATCCAAACTTAGATTTCTCTAGGAATATATCAGTTTCAAAGCAGTTACCATTCCACATCAGGGTGTTTCTGCAATCGAGTGAATCGAGTCTGTAATCTGTCTGTGTGATCGAGTTTTGAAGCACTCTGGAGGAAGTTAATCCTGCCGCCATTTTAATTCCAGTTCGTATTTTACTTTTCTGCATTGCTTTACTTTTATTTATTTCTCGCACTGCTTTACTTTATTTATTATCCGCACTCGCACTTTACTTTATTTATTTCCCACACTCGCTTTACTTTCGTTTATTACCCGCACTTGCACTAAATTCCTTTATTTCCCGCACTCGCACTAAATTACTTTATTTCTCGCACTCGCACTAAATTCATTTACTTTCCTCACTCGCATTAAATTAATTTTATGAAAAATTATAAAAAGA
The DNA here is from genome assembly GCA_963966055.1 of Lathyrus aphaca. Lineage (NCBI taxonomy): Eukaryota > Viridiplantae > Streptophyta > Magnoliopsida > Fabales > Fabaceae > Lathyrus > Lathyrus aphaca. The sequence continues at coordinate 214,688,258 of OZ014521.1, forward strand.
ACCTTTACTTTATCATGTCTAACTAATTCCATAAAGGTTAGGATGTAAGGATCGTAATTAAACCAGTAATCCGTATAATTATTCGTGGAAACACTTAAGGGCTATTTTATCTTTCAATCTAATTGTTTTTAACTATTTCAAAAACAGCCAAAAGCGCTTTGTCTAGTTCATTAGGAGTTTTTAGATTAAAAAGAAAAGAGATTTTAAAACGATTTTTGGACGCGTTATGAAGTTTAGAGTCTGGTTCATAAGAACCTCTTTTTGCTAAGAAATCCAGGTTAAAGTACTTTTCAACTTTGTTAAGATACTATATTTCTTAAAAATAGGTTTACTACTCTAACGCAGTACGCACCTTTTTATCCGTGACAATAGGAGGGGTTGATTAGAGAGTACAACTTGGTTCTGAATACGCGAAAGCGACAGTTCCTGTTAAATTAGTTCTTTTCAAAGGAGAAAACATTGCCCATAAGTAGTTCCATTAACAAGTACTGGATTATCATTGATTACGTGAATTACATTCGAGCCTATCTTTTATTTATTATTTAAAATTATCATTTTATTTACCATTGCACCCTTCTTAAAACCCCTATATTTAGTTGCCTTAGATACACACCATAACAACAGGTACGATAGATTGACACTTGGTCTCTGTGGATTCGACAATCTTTTATATTACTCTGACGTGTTCGTACACTTGCGAAAAACATGCATCAAGTTTTTGGCGCCGTTGCCGGGGACCAATTTCGTCAAATTTCATTACCCTTTAGTTATACCGTTTAGACTACGGTTGTTACCCACCAGTCAATGCGAAAGACTCGCAGTGCCGAAAGTTTAGTAGACCCTCTAGCTGAACCTGAACGTTACGCTCGCGCACGTTTGTTTTTCCATAGGAATAGGAGAGCTATGGCCGAAGATCTAAACCGAAGACCTCTTAAGGACTTCGCCCAACCATCAAACGAGGAACCTAGTTCCAGTATAGTAAACCCCGCTATCCCAGCCAATAATTTTGAACTTAAACCATCCCTGCTGCAATTAGTGCAACAGAGACAATTCGTAGGTCTCGCTACTGATAACCCGAACCAACATTTAAAAAAATTTCTTCAGTTAGCAGACACCTTTAAAACCAATGGAGCTTCTCCTGAGGCGATACGCTTAAGATTATTTCCCTTTTCCCTCAGAGATAAAGCTCTATCATGGTTAGATTCCCTTCCACCCAACTCAATAACAACTTGGGATGACCTTAGAAAAGTTTTCCTTGCTAGATATTTTCCCCCAAGTAAGACCGCTCTTCTTCGGAACCTAATAACTAGATTTACCCAACACCAAGGAGAGTCGTTGTTCGAAGCCTGGGAGAGATATAAAGAACTATTTAAGAGCATGCCCACATCATGGCTTAGAGAATTGGCTAATCATCCAAACCTTCTATAATGGACTTCATTATAACACTAAGATGACCATCGACGCTGCCGCTGGTGGCGCACTAATGAACAAACGTTACCCTGAAGCTAGTGCCCTTATCGAGGATATGGCCCAAAACCATCAATCATGGGGAGTAGAACGAGCGACAGTGGAAAAGAAGGAAGCCCACGGAGGAATACATGAGCTAAGCTCTATAGACATGATGCAGGCTAAAATGGACGCGTTGGCCCTTAAAATCGAACATATGTACACAACCCCGAATATTGTAGCCGCAGTTTTGCCGAATTGTGAGATATGTGGAACGCAAGGACACCAATCCGCCGAATGCAATCTGTTGAATGAGACCAACACTGAGCAAGTGAACTATACCCAAGGGAACCCATTTTCAAACACATATAATCCTGGATGGAGGAATCACCCAAATTTCTCCTACAAAAATAATAACCCTATTCAAAATACCGCACCTCCGAGACAACAAGGTTACCAAGCCCCAAGAACAAATCAACCTATGAAACCCGTACCACCAAGTCCGAGCCTTGATGAAGTTGTAAAAAATTTTATCGCTGCTCAAACACAACAAAACAAAGAGTTCATGAACCAAAACGTCCATGTTAGCGAACTAATTACCCAGTTAGGAACCAAGGTTGATCAAATCATTACTCATAATAAGATGCTTGAAACCCATATCTCTCAGGTAGCTTTAAACCAAGCCCCTCAGACTACACCTGGAGGACAGTTCCCTGGACAACCTCAACAAAACCCGAAAGGGCAAGCTAATGCCATTACTCTACGAAGTGGAACCGCTTATAAAGAACCTTCAAACCCTAGATTAAGTGAGCCCGAAACTTCTGAGAGGAATGAGGAGAAGGAACCAGAGGAGCCTAAAACCCCGGAAAGTCAAGAAAAAGGAGAAGAACCTAAAAATAAAACCTATGTACCACCACCGCCATACAAACCACCAATACCTTACCCTCAAAGATTAAAGAAAACTCAAATCGATAATCAATATCAAAAATTCGTTAAGGTTATAGAAAAACTTCACGTAGAAATCCCCTTTACAGAAGCCATCACCCAAATACCTTCTTACGCTAAGTTTCTCAAAGACATACTTACAAATAAATGTAGACTTGAAGATCCAAAACCCGTGGAATGTAATTCTATTTCCGAAAATAGGTTAGCAAAGAAAGATAAAGATCCCGGAAATTTTTCCATTCCTTGTATTTTGGGGAATCATGTCATCGAAAAAGCTTTTCTAGACTTAGGAGCTAGTGTGAGCTTAATGCCTTTAGCAGTTTGTGAGAGATTAAACTTAGGAGAATTAAAACCTACTAAGATGTCACTTCAATTAGCCGATAGATCCGTTAAATACCCTATAGGCATACTTGAAGACGTCCCTGTTAGGATAGGTCAGCTGTTTATACCTACTGATTTTGTTGTCATGGACATTAAAGAAGATGACGACATACCAATCCTCCTAGGTAGACCGTTCTTATCGACTGCTGGAGCCGTAATAGGTGTTAAAAAAGGGAAACTAACTTTTGAGGTAGGTGACGAGAAGATAGAATTTATACTCTCAAAATTTCTTATGGCACCTGTGATAGAAGATGCTTGTTATGCCTTAGATATCATCGAAGAATGCATTAGGGAATTAGAACAAGAAGAAGAAACTGAATCTATAAAATTGCCGTCAACCCTTATTTTGGAAGATGACAATTATAAAAGACCCTACATTGATGATAACCTTCACGAATGTTTATCTCTTACCCCAGATCCTATGCCTTGCCCTATGAAACCGACCGTAAAACTCAAGGAACTGCCTAAGAACCTGAGATATGAATTTCTCGATGAAGAAATGAACCGTCCAGTTATAGTCAGTGCTACCTTAAACCAAGAAGAAACCGATCAATTATTAGATGTTTTACGTAGGTGTAAACACCCCAAATTTGCCCTCACCCATTCACACCATGGCTTGTGATTATCCTCATATGCATAAACACAATCATATCATCTCACATATCATTTTTGATTCACTGCATAGCTTCTAAGGCATCTGCACCTAGGGTTTGTGATCTGAGCAATCCCAAAAGCATCTTGAGCCATTCCAAAGGCCACCAATCAACTCAAAGGGGTCCATGTGTGTTCATATGTCATATTCCATCTCCTCAAAGTCAAAACTGCAGAGGAATCACAAGAACTAGGGTTTGAGTGGATGCAAAGCCAGGATGAACTGCACAGTTGACCTAAAATTAGGGTTTTGGTTTCAGAGGCCATAACTCCAAATTTTTTGGTCATTCTTGTTTCCATTGCTCTTTATATGGTATAGGGAGTATGCATATCAATTTTCATGAAGAAATTCCATGGGGAAGTCATCTGATCAAAGGTTGACTTTTCAGACAAGTCAGTGCAAAATCAGGGCATCTGAGGCCCCCAATGACCCAACCAATGGGTGATCTTCATTATTTTGAGTGTATATGATCTTTATTTGATCATGGAAGAAGGTTGAAGTTCATAAAAATCAAGAATTTAGGGTTTTTGCAAATGTTGACTTTTTGGGCATAGTTGACTTTTCAAGAATGCATCATTTTAGGCCATTTTTCAAGCCATGATTCATGATCCAAAAATGCTTCAAATGAAAAAACTTTGGTCATGAAAGTTGTAGATCTCATCTTTCCCTTTTCAAAAAGTACAAGAACATGATCAAACTCTTCTTGGATCAAAAGTTATGGCAATGCAAAGTTGGCAAAAATCACTTATTTTCAAGATATGCACCAAGTGTGAAAATTGCAAAATCATGTGCTAAGTCAAATTGCAGCTTCTAATTGGTATCAAACCAGCACATAAGCATTCTCTAAGTCCTAAAAATCAAATTTGAACCAAGATCACATGTGTTTAGTTCATGTAACAAGGCATTTTTATCATGAAAGTCCATAAAGCAACAACTTGCAAAAGCACTCATAACACTTCACCAACTTGTCACATTGGGTGCTGAACCAAGCTGACTCTTTCCCCTCATTTTGCTGTGCATAGCCCATGCCTTGTACCAAGCCTAGATCAAGCCATGCTTTCTCTTACAAAGAAATGGACATTTTGCAAAAGTAAACTTACCAATCACTATAGGCCAGGTCACATCATCTGACCTATAGGATTATAATACAATATCCCTTGGCAAGCTAAAGATATGGGAAGGCAAGGCTGAAACATCTCATACACACACAAACACAAGAACACTCCATTTTTGCTTTTGCCTTCGAAACTCTCTGCCCAGCTCACATACATCCAAACCATCTTTACCAATCATCTCACCATGTCTCATTGAGCCCAAAGCACCAAGAACACAAGCCTGAAACAGCCTGAACATCTCACTGCCATTTCTCACTTCATTTTGCAGTTTCATTCGAAACTTTCACCCTAGCTCACAAACAGCCAAACAAACACTCCAGACCTTCTCCATTCATCCTCAGGATCTCAAACAACCCATCACAATGACCTGAAAGTGCCAGAATCTCCATTGCCATTTCTGATCAAGCTTGAGCAGAAGCTTTCGAATCTCATTATCCAGCCAACACAAACTTCTTTTGAGCATTCAAACATCTTCTGGAGACCAAGTGGAGCAGTTTGCACTGAAGGAAGTGGCCAGAAAGTCCTCAAGTTGAAAGCTCCAAATCTCAGGTAGCTCGAAATTAATTTTTCCAGAAATCATTTTTCTTGTTACAAACTTGTTCTATGTGATTCACTGATCATCCTGATGTTCTTAGTTTTTGAAATGGTTTTGTTTTGAGCATTTAATTTGTCTCTGAAGCTTGCGTGCCCTAGAACTTGTTTCCTTCGATTCAGCTTGTTTAGGAAGAATAAATTGTTTTGAGAGAGGGGTTTGATTCGTGAGAGGTTGAGGAACATTTCCATGGTTTTAGATTTCATTTTAGTGACCTAGGGAAGGATTTGGAAGTTTTCAGGGGAGAAGGTCACCGGAGAAGACGACCGGAGCTCGTCTCCGGTGACCTGAAAGTCATTAATGGGTAATTAGGGTTAGGGCTTCAGGTTTGAATTTCAGGCGTTGGATGAGTTGACCAGGTCTTTTCCCGTGCGCATCCAATGGCCCAGATCTTGTCATTAACTTAATTAGGTTTAATTTATTTAATTAATTAAGTTTAGCCCAGTTTGAATGTGGCCCATTGGATCTGGCGCGCAGTCAACCCTCTCATTTCCAGATTGAATCCTGGCCTTCCATGCTGCATACTTTCATTTTATTTAATTTTTATTTCATTTTCTTTCATTTAATTTGCATAATTATTTAAAAATAGTTAAAAATTCTTAAAAATTATGAAACTTTTTCTTAAAAGTTTTATTAATTTTTAAGACCCAAAAATATTTTTATTTTATTTTTCATCATTAAAAAAGTATTTTTAAATATTTAAAAGATTATTTTTAATTGATTAATGGGAATTAATTAATTAAAAATACTTTTAGGTATTTAAAAATTACAAAAAAATTCATGAAATGTTCTAAGACATTTAGAAACATTGTCCAACCTTCAAACCAAATTTCTTTTTTGATCTTGATGCATTTTAAGAATTATTCATTGAATTAAATCATATTTTGTGCATTATTTTGATCATGAGTTTAAAAATTCATTTCTGCCTATTGGAGAAGGTTGAGACATTGATTCTTTTTGCTTTGTCTTGTGTTTAGCATATAGTTTCTAAGGTAAAATGGCCATGATTTGATCTTGCATTTTCTAATTGTTTGGCATTTCTTTTGTTAAGAACCCTAAAAAACCCTAATAACTTAGAAAATTCATAACTTGAGTTTGGTTGAGAGTTGAGAGCTCCCCTTTGGACAGTGGTTTATTATAGGTTTAGGGTTTCTTTGGGTACCATTTTCCATTTTTTACCTTAGGGTTTGCTTCTGTCTTTGGTTTTGGTTTGATGTTTGACCCATAAACCCTAATTTGGGCTTTCTCTTGCATTCTTCTTGCATTTTCTTGCATAACATGACTTGTCTTTGCATTTTGTGCATTCTTGTGATTCATTTGACATCTTAAGACACATAGAAAGCATGTTTGATCATTGCATTACATGTTTGCCATGTCATTTGCCTTGTATGCTTCATGACTTTTCATGCTTGTTCATGCTCCATAACTTGCACCATTTGCATCCATGATCTTGTATGAACATCTCCATGTCTTGCCTCATGTTTGCAGCACCTCATAACATCATCATCATCATCAACATGCTTCTGGTTTTGCTTAGCATCATATCATTTCATCTCATCTTGCATTACATTGCATTCCTTTCTAACATTTCAGGTGGTAAGTGAACTTGAGAAGTGAATTTGCCTTCACTTCTCATAACTTTTCTTTTCATCTCTCTTGCATCCATTGCTGCATTTCTATTTGTGTTTGAGTTTGAGCTTGCTCATTCTTCTTCCCCCCACTTTCTTTCTTCAAGTGACTTGACTTCTTGAATGAAGCAAGTCACTTTGCTTCTCTTGATCTTATTCATCTGCTTCCTGGTGGCTCCTCTGAAGATTTGTTCTTGCAAACCTCACAAACCTTAGGATCAACCAAGCATGACAATGAATTAGGGTTTTGATTAGTCTCCCCCTCATAGTTTTACCTTTGTGTCTCTCTTTCGAGTCTTCTCTTCTCATCTCATAATCAGGGACTAAACCCTAAAGGCTTTAAGGCTTTGTGATTAAGCTTATGCCTGCATCCTTCTTTTAGGATGGAGTGTATAACTTTAATCCTAAGTGTTAAACCCTTAATGTGTTTAAATCTCTTAATCAATCCATCTAATAATCATCAAGACATCACACTTGTAACTTGGGCCTTGCATTAGGGTTCTAATTCTTCCTTAAGTGGTTAAGAAGGACTAACCCTAGTGTTAATGGACAAGTCCCCCTCAAGTTGTCTTACAAATCATAAAAAACACTTCATCATCATACCATTAAATAAAATCCATTTAATCAAAGGCTTGTTTTGTCATGAGTTTAATCCCTAATCTTGGATTAAGTTGAGGAGCTTTCCTCAACTTAAACATTCTCATCTATCATCCTTCTTTTAGGATGGTGTAATGGGTCTGTTTAATCCTTGATTATGGCTTAACCTCATTACTCAACACTAAACAAAAACCACAAAAACATCTAAATAATCACAAGTAGGTTAAGGATCTTAATCCTACACCAAAGGTGATTAAGTGTGAGAATCTGACTTCACACTTAAGGTATTCTCATTACCCCTAATCAGAGGGAAGATGTGATGAGTTTACTAAATCCATTGGTTTAGGCTTAAGCTCATTAACTTATGACAAACTTTCAAAAGCAATAAAAGACTGAAAACACAAAAAACAAACAATAATCGTCTCCTCCGGGATTCTTTTCTCATCACACTCACTCACAATCGAGAACTCGCTTCTTCCGTCTAATGCAAGACAGTTCGCACCTGAGCCAGACAGGTCATACACTTGAGCATAGGCAAGTAAGTAGTTCACAAGTCAATTCATCTTTCAGTCTCTTTGGGTCGAACTACGGTGTTCTGACTTCCTCATTGCACGAGAGGATACGTAGGCATAACTTAACAGTTATCGAACAAAAGTCTCTGTACATTCCCCCTCCTTCCAGCTTTATTCTTGTAAGCCTCATAGTCATGAGCATTTCACTCTTATCCTTACACTGACACTTCATTTATATACTACACTTTACACTTCTCATACACTGACACCTGTATATCCTTTTCCAGCTCTTTTACACACAAATTGCACTGACACTACCCCTTTAAAACACAAATCTTTTAAGCGTGGATCCCGTCGAGTACGACGGACAATCTGGGTGCTAACACCTTCCCAGGTTGTAACCAACCCCCTTTCTCAGTCTCTCTGGTTCGCGACCGTCTTATCCATCTTTTCCTAGGTTTATGCAGCATTACCTTTCCTCCGGGATAAAAATGCCTAGCTGGCGACTCTATTCATCTCCAGTGAGTTCACGGCTGTGTGTTCTCATTGTCCCTCTCGCCGACCGTTCGCGTCTGTACCCTCATCTGACCTGGTGTCATTTATCGGGAGCGACAGCTTGGCGACTCTGTTGGGGACCCTTATACTGCAACCAGGGCTTCTGGTTCTTTTCGTGGGTTCCTCCTAGCGCTTGTTTGATTTGTGTTTATTGGGGGTGTTATGTGCTATTTGTGTTTGTATATTTGCTTTATTTACTGCTTTCTGTACAGCTTTATTTATTGCTTTCTTTACAGTTTTTCATATATCATACTGTCATGCTGGCTGGATCTGGTTTTGTTTTGGTGGGAGGGGTGTTTCATTGAGAGTTAAGGTCCTATACCTGGGACCTGAGTGACACCTAGGCTAGAGTGAATCATATTCTTTCCCATTCCATTTCGGTCTGGTGCGGGAATATGAAACACGGTTCAGATGTGGGTTTCTTCTTGAGAACTCTGTGTTGCGGATTTCCTGCAATGCTAGGGCTATCTGGGAAGCCTGCTAAGTCTGGATGACCTTTTAGTATTGACCTTCAGAAACTGAGGTGAATTAGAGGAGGAATTGTTATGGTTATTGTAAACATTGTACCTCCGGGTTAGAAGTGTTTACACTTCTCATAACGGATCCAAGTCTGAGGATCCTTGTTTTAGAACACCACCTGTGAGGGGGATGGGTTGTTTACAGGTTTGCAGGTACCTTGACCTCAGAATACCCTGTTACTTTGACTTTGTTAAGAATACTACATGTTGGATAGTTCTTGTGATTCTAAAACCCTGGACATGTGACTCTTTATTTGAGTCCCCCACCCTGGTTACTGGATTTATAGACCTCCAACTGGAATTCTTGAACACACATGGATCTATACCAAGGCAGTTAATCAGATCCAGCTCAGTCACAAACCCTTGCATTTCATTTGCATACATACTCATTGCATCATATTAACATATGCTTATTTGTGTTTCAGGGTATCCATTTTCATCTGGTTTTTGGTTTTGACCCCATCTGTAGTTTTGACCTGTCTCCACCAGCATTTGCTTCAGCTTGTCAGACATATACTTCAGTTACTTGCACTAGCCAGCCAGTGGCCCACTCCTCAGCACTCTACTCAGTCTTCAGCATCATGGCTCCAAAGAAAAGCAACATCACTTATCATTTCTTCCAACCAGACTTATCAGACATCAGGAGGATCCAAACCCTGATCACTCCAGAGCACATACCTTTGTTCAGGGAGCATTATGGGGATATACTTGACTTGGTCATGGATCTGGACCCATCTCAGAGGAGTTTGATCCACACCTGCATTCAGTTTTATGACCCCCCATTGAGATGTTTCACCTTTCAAGACTTTCAGTTGGGCCCTCTTTTAGAAGAATACTCATCATTGGTTGGTTTGCCAATCAGGAGAGAAATTCCTTTCAACCCTGAAATGGTCTTTCCCAGCAATGGAGAGATAGCAAAAGCTTTGCACCTGGAACCTGTTTTGGTTGAGCAGCATATGACCTCTAAAGCTGGGATCCTTGGTTTTCATCTGGACTTCCTAATTTCTCAAGCTAGTCTGAAGGCCTCCCTGGGAGATTGGAGAGCTGTTTGTGCTCTGTTGGCCTTAAGTGTATATGGAATTGTGTTGTTTGCAGATGAGCCTCGATTCATCAGCAAGAATGCAATCCATTTGTTCATCCTGAAGAACCCAGTGCCAACTTTGCTAGGAGATCTCTATTACTCAGTACATCAGAAGAATGAAAAGCAGAGGGGGAGGCTAGTGAGGATTTGTGCTCCATTATTTCATACTTGGCTTCTCAAACACCTACCCAGGACAGATGCATTTTTAAACCCTCATCAGCAAAGCAACTGGGCTAGGAGGCTCACCACCCTAACTTCAGCAGATATCAGATGGTGCACTCAGGGCACCAAGGGCAGAGGTATTATCACAAGCTGTGGGCACTTTCCCAATGTGCCTTTAGTGGGAGTTAAGGGAAGTATCAATTACAACCCTCTGCTGTTCAGGAGGCAATTGGGCTATGCACTGGTCCACACTCCTAAGGCACAGGACTTAGTGGAGACTCTCTATTGTGAGAACAAGATTAGTTTGACTGTTGTTAGGCAGGCTGCTTGGGCCTGGGATAATGTTCAAACCAAGGGAATAACCATTCTAGGGAAGTGCAACAATGTGGCATCAGCACAATATCATGAGTGGTCCCGTGCCAGGGCCCAATTCTCTGGAATGCCCTTCACCATAGAAGACATGCCTGAGTCATCTTCAGCACCACCCCCTGCCACTATCAGTCTGGAGGAGTTTGAAAGCTTGAAGGAAAGAAATGAGAAGTTGACCCAGGCTTTGCAGAAGACCCTCCGGGAGAGGAGTGAAGGTGTGAGGGAGATTGAAAGATTGGAGAAATTGAGAGTAGAGCATCTGATTAAAATTGAGAAGTCTGGAGATTATATCAACAAGTCTAAAGCTGGTGAACAGATTCTGAAGAATGCTTGTAAAGAAGCCCAGTTCCAGAGAGCAAGGACAGACTTGTATTTGAAAGAGAGTCAAGCCAGGTGGGTCCGGATCACTGAGGCCCGTACTCTAGAAGACAAGAGAGTTCAGGACAAGATGGAGCAGATGGAAAAGGCCCTGGCAGCAGCCCAGAAGGAAATTTCAGAGCTAAAAATCAAAGCAGGAGTGAAGAGGTCTAAGGACCAAAGTCAAAACAAGAAATTGGCTGCAGCTGTTGTTACAAGAAACCTTCTCATCAGGAATCTTACGGAGCATCCGGCTGATCCTGTGACCGAAGCACTTCTCAAGGAAGTTCGTGAGGATGAGTTTGGCCTTGGAGTTTGATCATTTGCTTGTTGTTGTTTCTATTCCATGTACTTTTGCCTTTTTGTGATGTATTTTGACCCCTTTAAGGGCTTGTGTTGTAACTTGGACAAGTTGTATTATTTCATCTTATGTAATATATTTGTGTTGGTTTGTTCCACCTGAGTTCACTTCAAAAGCAACTTCAACAGCAGCATCTTCGAGGGTCTGGAAGGGTCAAAACGGAAGGCCAAACCGGATACCTTGAGAACAAATAAGCATAACTGCATTGCATGCTAACCCTTTGTTTGTTTTGTAGGTTTTTGTTTTGTTGTTGCTAACCTCTGTTGTGAATCTCAGGAATTATTGCTCGCCGCCGGGTATTTCCCCTCAACAGGCCACACAGGTACCCAACTAGAAACAACCTTCCGGGAATTCAGATGGATCAGATGCAGCAGGACCTTACGGAGGTCAGAAACCAGATGGCCAACGAAAGGTTGGAGATGAGAACCCAGATAACACAGTTCATGGAAGTAATGAACAACTTAGCTCAAAGTCAGGAGAGGCTCAGAGCCTTGGTAGAAGGGAGGAATCAAGATGAGCCCCATGTGGGGACTGCTGGCACAAGTAACAATGAAAGGGTGCAACCCCATGTTAATCCCCCTGTGTTTGGCCCACATTTGCATCCTGAGATCAACATTCCTGCAAACGTTCAAGGCACAGCCACTGCAGCCAGGGTACTTCAGGAAGACCCTCAAGAAGACCAGTTTACTGTAATGGGTGCTGGAGAAGAAGCTTATGATAGGAGATTGGATGAAATAGCTGAGAAGCTGAGGTCCTTAGAATCTCAAAATTCTTTGGGTTTTGACGTGATGGACATGGGCTTGGTAGACGGGGTCAGGATCCCCCATAAGTTCAAGCCTCCTTGTTTCGAAAAGTATAATGGGACTTCATGCCCCCGGACTCATCTACAGTCATTTCTGGGAAGGCTGAAGGCTTATACAATGGATGAGAAGCTTTGGATGTTCTATTTCGAAGACAGTTTGACTGGAGCGTCGAGAGAATGGTACTCTCACCTAACAAGGGCAACTATTAGATGCTGGAAGGACCATGCAGAGGCCTTCATCAGACAGTATCAGTATAACTTAGACATGGCACCCAACAGGACCCTCCTAATGGGAATGTCACAGTCTTCAAGGGAGAGTTTCCGAGAATATGCCCAAAGATGGAGGCAATTGGCTGCTGCTGTTCAACCCCCTATGTCTGAAAGGGAAATGGCAGATATGTTCATGAATACTCTTCAGGGAACCTATATTGACAGGTTAGCTGCTTTCTCTTCCACTAGCTTTGCGGATGTTGTCATAGCTGGGGAGAGGATTGAAAGCCTGTTGAAAATGGGAAAGATCTCAGATAATGGTGCAAGCTCGTCCAGTAGTACAAGAAAGCCTTTTGCAGGCCCGAGAAGAACTGGCGAGACCAATGCCATCCATTCAAACAGGGGTAGGCCCCAATATGTTCAAAGGTCAATAGCAGCAATCACTATCCCTGCTCCCGCTCATCCACAGCCAGTCTATCAACCTCCTCAGCAAAACTTCCAACAACAACCTCAGTATCACCAGAATCAGTATCCTCCAAGGAACTTCAACAACAACAACACCAACAACAATCAACAGAGGCCATTCCAACAAAGGCCATCCCAAGCTAATAGAGTGATCGACCCGATCCCAATGCCGTATGCTGCCTTGCTGCCACAACTTCTGAAACTCAACCTAGTTGAGCTAAGAACGTTGGCACCTCCGGATCCCAACAGTCTACCAAGGAACTATGACTCCAATGCTAGGTGTGCTTTTCACTTAAACGCACCTGGTCACAGTACAGAAAAATGCAGGGCTCTGCATATGAAGGTACAAGACTTGGTAGACTCCAAGGCTCTGAATTTTGCACCTCCGCCCAATGTCAATAAAAACCCAATGCCAAACCATGGTGGTCCTCGAATTAACGCTATTGAAGAAGACAGACCGTCTTATTTAATAACCAGTGTGGATCAGATCAGGACACCATTGGTGGAAATCAAGGCTCAACTCCGTGAAAACCAAATATTTCCAGGGTGTGAACTAGGGTGTCCCTATTGTAATATTTCATGGAATGGGTGCGAGGACCTGAGAAATGGCATTGACAGCCTTATTCAGAGTGGCTTGCTACAGATCACTACATCATTTCCGACAAACCCAACAACTTCATCAGCAACGGTTTCAGAACCTCCTACAACTGCAGCAACTATTGTTCCCGACAGTTCACCAGCAACATCAACCAGTACTTCATCTGTCCTCCCAAATGATCAGTTTTCAACAGTTTCTCCTGCTACAACTTCAGCTTCGTTCCATTTCGAATCTCCATCAACAACAACAACAGTCCTTCCAACAGTACCTCCTACAACACCAGCAATCAATCATGAAGATGTCTCCACTGTTACCATATTCTACGATCCTGAGAATAACTCCGCCTACCATTCAAAAGGTGCTGCTCCCATCAGAGCACCAGTTACAATCTTTTATGATCCACAAACAATAACAGTCCCTTCAGCAGCAGCAATCAGTCCAGTCACTGTCACGGTGCCTGGACCAGTACCATATGAAAGCAATAGGGCCATCCCTTGGCACTATGGCTCTGACGTGTACTGTGGAGGGAAAAGAATCACTCTTGAAACGTCAGCACCTGCACCACAAGTAGATAATGTGGGGGGAGGCGGAGGCTTCACTCGAAGCGGACGTCTCTTTGCTTCACAAGTTCAAAGACCTACTGCCGAAGCAGAAGCTGCTGCCAAGGCAAAGGGAAAAGGCCCGGTGCAGGAAGACCCAGCTGCCAAAGAAGCCCTGAAGACTCCATTTGATCAGGAAGTTGATGAGTTTATGCGGATCATCAAAAAGAGTGATTATAAAGTTGTGGATCAGCTTCATCAGACGCCATCCAAAATCTCTATCCTCTCACTGCTTATGTGCTCCGAAGCCCATCGGAATGCACTACTTAAAGTCTTGCACGCAGCTTACGTGCCTGAGGAGATTACTGTCAACCAATTGGAAACCGTGGTTGGTAATGTTACTGCTAGCAATGGGCTAGGGTTTACCAATTCTGACTTGACAGCGGATGGCCGTAACCACAACAAAGCCTTGCACATAACCATGGAATGCAAAGGAGCTGTCCTTTCTCATGTGCTGGTGGACACAGGTTCTTCCCTGAATGTTTTACCAAAGAAGGCTCTGGTGAAGCTAGAATACGATGGATTGGCATTGAGACCCAGCAACCTGGTGGTGAGAGCCTTTGATGGTTCTAAGAGATCGGTTCTGGGAGAGATTGAGCTGCCCGTGACAATTGGCCCGCAGACCTTTAAAACTATCTTTTATGTGATGGACATTCAGCCCGCCTACAGCTGTTTGTTGGGTAGACCCTGGATTCACGCCGCCGGCGCAATAACGTCTACCCTTCACCAAAAGTTAAAATTTGAGTGGGAAGGTCAAGTTGTCACAATCTGTGGGGAAGAGGATATTTTCGTTAGCCATCTGGCTACGTATAAGTACATTGAGATGGATGGAGAGATCCATGAGACAATGAGCCAAGGATTTGAAGCCTTGAATGTCAATGAAGCATCTGCTGTATCTGGTATCTCCATGTCGTCTTACCAACAAGCCCGGAAGGTTGTTGAGGAAGGAACTGCCCTAGGCTGGGGCAAGGTCTTAGCTGTGGAAGAGAAGAAGGACAAATTTGGGTTGGGTTACAGACCAACTCAACATCAAGCAAAGGCTGCTGGAGAGCCTGGTTTTGTCAGTGGGGGGATGCATACCCCCGATGCTATCAACTGTCTGGAAGACGAGCTGGAAGAGGAGCGCAATCTGGAGAATTGGATTCGTCCGAAGATCCCGGGGAGCAGTGTCTCGAACTGGTCTTCCCAGGAAATTATAAGTGTTACTCGAGCAGAGTAATTATTATTTCCTGTATTTTATAAGCATGCATCAAGGTCTTGCATCTTGCCCAAGATGACAAGACTCATTTTGTAATCAGGGCCATCTGTACTTTTGTGCAAACAAGATCAATTAATGAAATATCAGACATCTTTTTGCAAACGAGTCTTTTTTCTTTTCGTTCACTGTTTTTCCATTTTTCTTTCTTGTACAAAAAATAAATGGCAGTATTTTTCAAAATGACAATTTCATTTCACTTTTCTAAATAAGACTAAAATCAGATCACTAAAATGAACCAATTAAACCCTTGCAGAGAGTGCCATCCTGACAGCACCGACAACAGCACGGCTATGACATCGTATGACTTTGACAATCCGATCAATCAAGCTGATGAAGGGGTTGAAGAAGAATATGAGCTTCCTGAAGAGCTCGCCAGGTTGTTGAGACAGGAGGAAAAGGTTATTACTCCTCACCAGGAGGAGGTTGAAGTGATCAATCTTGGTACAGAGGAAGACGTGAAAGAAGTCAAGATCGGGGCCTGCCTGCAAGACTCAGTGAAAAAGCAACTGATAGATCTGCTGCAAGAGTATGTTGACGTGTTTGCTTGGTCGTATCAAGACATGCCAGGGTTGGATACCGACATTGTTGTGCACAAATTGCCTTTGAGAGAAGAGTGCCCTCCAGTCAAACAAAAGCTACGCCGTACTCGTCCAGACATGGCTATGAAAATCAAGGAGGAGGTACAAAAGCAATGGAACGCCGGGTTCCTTGCTGTAACTAGCTATCCGCCGTGGGTTGCTAACGTAGTACCTGTTCCTAAGAAAGACGGCAAAGTAAGAATGTGTGTTGATTACCGGGATCTGAACAGAGCTAGCCCGAAAGATGATTTCCCATTACCTCACATTGATGTATTGGTTGATAACACGGCTCAGTTCTCGGTATTCTCCTTCATGGATGGATTTTCAGGATACAATCAGATTAAAATGTCGCCTGAAGACATGGAGAAGACAACATTCATCACACCCTGGGGCACGTTCTGCTACAAGGTAATGCCATTTGGGCTCAAGAACGCCGGTGCAACATATCGACGGGCTATGGTAACATTATTCCATGATATGATCCACAAAGAAATAGAATGTTACGTGGATGACATGATTGCCAAGTCCCTTACAGAGGAAGATCACCTGGTGAATCTGCTGAAGTTGTTCAAGCGACTGAGGAAGTACCAACTAAAGCTGAACCCCAACAAATGCACATTCGGGGTGCGATCCGGTAAGCTGCTGGGCTTTATTGTAAGCGAGAAAGGGATTGAGGTTGACCCTGATAAAGTCAAGGCTATTCAAGAAATGCCTGCACCTAAAACAGAGAAAGAAGTTTGAGGGTTCTTAGGTCGATTGAACTACATTTCACGGTTCATATCTCACCTTACAGCAACCTGTGAACCCTTGTTCAAGCTGTTAAGAAAAGAACAAACGGTCAGGTGGAACGAAGATTGCCAGAAGGCTTTTGACAAGATCAAGGAGTATTTACAAGAACCTCCAATCCTCATGCCGCCAGTTGAAGGAAGACCTCTGATTATGTACTTGACAGTGCTAGAAGAGTCAATGGGGTGTGTGTTGGGCCAGCATGACGAGTCTGGTCGAAAAGAGTATGCAATATACTACTTAAGCAAAAAGTTTACCGACTGTGAACAACGTTATTCACTGCTCGAGAAAACTTGTTGTGCTTTAGCGTGGGCTGCTCGCCGACTGAGACAGTATATGCTGACCCACACTACCTTATTGATCTCAAAAATGGATCCAGTTAAGTACATTTTCGAGAAGCCAGCTCTTACCGGACGGGTTGCAAGATGGCAGATGATTCTCACAGAATACGACATATAGTACACATCTCAGAAAGCCATCAAGGGCAGTGTACTATCTGAATATCTTGCTGAGCAACCCATTGATGATTACCAGCCAATGAGGTTTGATTTCCCTGATGAAGACATCATGTTCATTAAATCAAAAGACCATGAAGAGCCTATTCACACTGAAGGGCCTGACCCGGAGGAAGAATGGACTATGATGTTCGACGGGGCTGTTAACATGAATGGCCGTGGTGTTGGTGCAGTGCTCATTACACCCAAAGGAGTTCACATGCCTTTCTCGGCAAAACTCACTTTCAACTGCACTAACAACGAAGCTGAATACGAAGCTTGCATTATGGGTCTTGAGGAAGCCATTGACCTCAGGATCAAGACATTGACCGTATTCGGAGATTCAGCTTTGGTAGTCAATCAAACCAACGGGAAATGGTATACACACCAGGATCATCTGATACCTTACAGGGATTATACAAGGAGGTTACTGACTTTCTTCACAACAGTCAAACTTGAGTATATCCCTCGGGACGAGAATCAGTTTGCAGATGCATTGGCTACCATTTCGTCCATGATCAAAGTTCAAGCTGCTAACTTTGTACCTCAGATATCAGTGTCGAGACTGGATAGACCAGCATATGTATTTGCGGCAGAAGTTGTCAAGGACGATAAGCCTTGGTTCCACGACATCAAGTGCTTCTTGGAGGATCAAACATACCCACCTGGGGCATCTTCCAATGATAAGAAGGCTTTGAGAAGGCTTGCTGGAAGTTTCTTTCTGAACCTTGATGGATCTTTATACAAGAGGAACTTTGATATGGTACTCCTCAGATGTGTTGACAAGACAGAAGCAGATTTGCTGATGCATGAAGTGCACGAGGGCTCTTTTGGTACCCATGCTGGAGGACATGCAATGGCTAAGAAATTGCTGAGATCAGGCTATTATTGGATCACAATGGATGCAGATTGTTGTGCCTACGCCAGAAAATGCCACAAATGCCAGATCTACGCAGATAAAGTGCATGTGCCTCCAAATCCTTTGAACATAATGTCTTCACCATGGCCCTTTGCCATGTGGGGCATTGATATGATTGGCAAGATTGAGCCAACTGCTTCGAACGGCCACAGATTCATCTTGGTTGCCATCGACTATTTCACAAAGTGGGTTGAAGCAGCCTCATATGCAAACGTCACCAGGCAAGTGGTAGCCAGATTTCTGAAAAGAGACATCATCTGTCGGTATGGAGTTCCCGAGCGGATCATTACTGATAATGGTTCCAATTTAAACAACAAAATGATGGCAGAGCTGTGCCGGGACTTCAAGATCCAACACCACAATTCTTCTCCTTACAGGCCAAAGATGAACGGCGCTGTTGAGGCAGCAAATAAGAATATCAAGAAGATTGTGCAGAAGATGGTAATCACATACAAAGACTGGCATGAAATGCTACCATTTGCCTTGCAGGGGTACCGCACGTCAATCAGAACGTCCACTGGGGCAACACCGTATCAGCTCGTGTATGGTATGGAAGCAGTCCTACCAGTTGAAGTTGAATTACCCTCCCTACGGGTATTAATGGATGTCAAGCTGAGTGAAGCAGAATGGGTTAGGTCCCGATACGAGCAATTGAGTCTGATCGAAGAGAAAAGATTGGCTGCAATCTGTCATGGGCAGTTATATCAGAAGAGAATGAAGAAAGCCTTTGATCAGAAAGTCAGGCATCGAGAGTACCAAGTGGGGGATCTTGTGCTGAAAAGAATCCTCCCTCCTCATACAGACCACAGGGGCAAATGGACTCCAAATTATGAAGGACCATTCGTGGTAAAGAAAGTTTTCTCTGGTGGAGCACTGATGCTCAGCACCATGGATGGTGAAGATTTTCCGTCCCCTGTGAATTCAGATGCAGTTAAAAAATACTTCGCATAAAAATGACCCGCTGGACACAAAAACAGAATGTAAGTCCAGGCAAAATAGGGCATCCCGGCGAGTCAAAAACAGAATAAGAGACTCGGGCAAAAGTAAGGGAAATAAATATATAAAAAAACGTACACCCGCTGAGTTGAAAAGCCGCATTGGACAACTCAGGCAAAAATGGGTATCCCGATGGATTGAAAACCCGAAAGGGCGATCCATGCAAAACAAGGGAATAAGCGAACAACTGCATTCTGAATTCGTCTGTATTGTCAGCAACTTGGTAAGCTTCGGAAGGATCAAGCTCCGATCAGAATCAACTCTCTCCAGAAAGCAAGACGAGAAGAACGTCATTGTCATACGAGTCATAGCGGGAGAGGAAGCTCCTCAAAGCGTCATCAACACTGCCAGCACTTTGTTTCTCAATTTGTAACAATCTCCTCATTTCAGGAGATATGTTTCTTTGACTGTATCTTGCCAGTTCAGGGCACATGAATTAATAAAACCAGATTTTTCGGTCATGTTTCGTTTTGTATATTTTTATTTGCAAAGGATGTCTGATGTCTCAAAAAAAAATCAATTGCATAAGTACAGATGCTTTTCTCTCAAAAATATATAATAATAAAAACATGCTTACAGGGAATATACTTACTCTCGAAGGTACTTAACTCCTATGACGGAACCCAGTAAAGGTTACCTCGGGATCTTTTGTGCGTTTCCTTACCTTTGCAGGATTGCAGGTATCCGGAACGCAACTTGGGGCATGCAAGTTACATCTCAGCAGCTCAGCAAATCAATAAAAGATCTCAGCATCCGAAATGCTCTATCCCCAGCTGAGTTGCCTCTCATTGCTCTCCCCAGCTGAGTTACCAACCACACCCCCAGCTGTAGTACCAATCATCCTTCCTCAGCAGGATACAGGCATCAGGGAATCATCTCCCCATAGAGTCTCAGCCTCTTTTCAGAAGAGCAATGCATGAAGATCACAACAGAGTACAGAAGACTTCTACAAACCCCAGCTGGGTCCCACATTACAAGGATATGTCAATCAGCGACCTATATCCCCAAACAGATACATCATCAGACCTACCAATGATCTCATCCCCAGCTGGGATGTTCACTTCAGGCAGATCGACCAGAGATCTTCGCAGCAACGGGATCCGAATCCCGGATCGGTGCCCCTTTGCATAATCATAGCATCTGCATCATACTATCCCCTCAAAGCGTAGCATTCCGTCTAACACGGAGCATTACGGCAAAAATCAAACGCATAGCATAATCATAAGCCATGTTCTGAATTAACACTTGTGAATAATAAACCGCTCATCATCATTACACAAAAATCCCCACCAGGGTCCCAGCAAAAGCAGTTGCCTCACGAATCACAAACACCAGTATATACGCCTTTTGGCACTCGTCCGTGTCATTACTCCCCAGTAAAGTCGCCTGAACATCTTTACGAACAAGATCACCCGTATTACAGATACGTCCTGACACCCGTCCGTGTCATACTCCCAGCAGAAAGCCAAAGACATCCTCTTTGCACTCACATGTACTTATATACAATTTCTTGACACCCGTCCGTGTCATATCCCCAGCGCAGTCGCTTACACTTTCATCACCCATATACTTGTTGATATCATACTTTTCTCTCTTGACACTCGTCCGTGTCACTTTCCCCAGCAGATAAGCACTCATCTATACATACTCACTACTCATAAGTACACTTATACAGATACCCGTCCGTATCTTGTATACATCATTTATATCCCCACAGATTCGACACTCGTCCGTGTTCTTTGTTAACCAGTTGGTACTCGTCCGTACCATCATCTCTGAACATGTGTCAGTTTGTTTCTACAGGATACTCGTCCGTATCATAGTCTTAAGGATGCTCGTCCGCATCTTTAATCTATACACAATACCAAACACTTATACCTTTTGTTTCTTGGATGTAAACGCTCGTCCGTGTTTACTCTCCCCAGTAGATCGCCAACAAAGCATTTTCTTTTATCTGACACTCGTCCTGTGTCATGATAACCCTGAGAGCAGTCGTACCCTGCTGAGTGGTCGTCCTCCACTTCTTGATGGTCGTCCTCCATCATGCTCATCCGATGGCCGTCCCCATCGTTGTTTTTTAGCAGCCGTCCCCTGCTAGGTGGTCGTCCTCCACCTTTTGATGATCGTCCTTCATCACTTTATCCAATGGCCGTCCCCATTGTTGATTTTGGTTATCTGACACTCGTCTTGTGTCATGAGAAACCTCGAGAGCAGTCGTCCCCTGCTGAGTGGTCGTCCTCCACTTCTTGATGGTCGTCCTCCATCATGCTCGTCCGATGGCCGCCCCCATCGTTGATCCTTTTTCGGCAGCCGTACCCTGCCAGGTGGTCGTCCTCCACCTTTGATGGCCGTCCCCATCATATTTTCTTTTATCCCCAACAGAGCAGCCGTCCCCTGCTAGGTGATCGTCCTTCACCTTTGATGGTCGTACCCCATCATCTGTTTATTTCATTTATTCTTTAACCCGGCGGCCGTCCCCGTCGTGGTCCCTTTTCCTTTTAACCCGATGGCCGTCCCCGTCGTGGTCCCTTTTCCTTTTAGCCCGATGGTCGTCCCCATCGTTGATTACTTTACCTTTATGAACTTGATGGCCGTCCCCGTCATGTTTCATTAATTTCCAGAGAATTTTACAGCTTTATCTTGATGGCCGTCCCCATCATGATGTCTTACTTTCCCCAGCTAGTCGGCCGTCCCCGTCTTGGCTTTACCTTCTATCCCCAGCATGTCGGCCGTCCCCGTCATCGCTTTGTTTTCCGCACTTTACAATATACTTTATTTTGCTTTTGCAATCTATATCCCTTTTCTTCTTCATTCCGTGAGTGCAAATTTTGGACTGTCTTTGGTATTCAACCACAAGTTATCTTGTTTGCCTGTTAAGCCGTTGCTTACATCCTGCACAGCTAACTCATGTTTGAATAGGGGCAGCTGTAAACACCCCAAATTTGCCCTCATCCATTCACACCATGGCTTGTGATTATCCTCATATGCATAAACACAATCATATCATCTCACATATCATTTTTGATTCACTGCATAGCTTCTAAGGCATCTGCACCTAGGGTTTGTGATCTGAGCAATCCCAAAAGCATCTTGAGCCATTCCAAAGGCCACCAATCAACTCAAAGGGGTCCATGTGTGTTCATATGTCATATTCCATCTCCTCAAAGTCAAAACTGCAGAGGAATCACAAGAACTAGGGTTTGAGTGGATGCAAAGCCAGGATGAACTGCACAGTTGACCTAAAATTAGGGTTTTGGTTTCAGAGGCCATAACTCCAAATTTTTTGGTCATTCTTGTTTCCATTGCTCTTTATATGGTATAGGGAGTATGCATATCAATTTTCATGAAGAAATTCCATGGGGAAGTCATCTGATCAAAGGTTGACTTTTCAGACAAGTCAGTGCAAAATCAGGGCATCTGAGGCCCCCAATGACCCAACCAATGGGTGATCTTCATTATTTTGAGTGTATATGATCTTTATTTGATCATGGAAGAAGGTTGAAGTTCATAAAAATCAAGAATTTAGGGTTTTTGCAAATGTTGACTTTTTGGGCATAGTTGACTTTTCAAGAATGCATCATTTTAGGCCATTTTTCAAGCCATGATTCATGATCCAAAAATGCTTCAAATGAAAAAACTTTGGTCATGAAAGTTGTAGATCTCATCTTTCCCTTTTCAAAAAGTACAAGAACATGATCAAACTCTTCTTGGATCAAAAGTTATGGCAATGCAAAGTTGGCAAAAATCACTTATTTTCAAGATATGCACCAAGTGTGAAAATTGCAAAATCATGTGCTAAGTCAAATTGCAGCTTCTAATTGGTATCAAACCAGCACATAAGCATTCTCTAAGTCCTAAAATCAAATTTGAACCAAGATCACATGTGTTTAGTTCATGTAACAAGGCATTTTTATCATGAAAGTCCATAAAGCAACAACTTGCAAAAGCACTCATAACACTTCACCAACTTGTCACATTGGGTGCTGAACCAAGCTGACTCTTTCCCCTCATTTTGCTGCGCATAGCCCATGCCTTGTACCAAGCCTAGATCAAGCCATGTTTTCTCTTACAAAGAAATGGACATTTTGCAAAAGTAAACTTACCAATCACTATAGGCCAGGTCACATCATCTGACCTATAGGATTATAATACAATATCCCTTGGCAAGCTAAAGATATGGGAAGGCAAGGCTGAAACATCTCATACACACACAAACACAAGAACACTCCATTTTTGCTTTTGCCTTCGAAACTCTCTGCCCAGCTCACATACATCCAAACCATCTTTACCAATCATCTCACCATGTCTCATTGAGCCCAAAGCACCAAGAACACAAGCCTGAAACAGCCTGAACATCTCACTGCCATTTCTCACTTCATTTTGCAGTTTCATTCGAAACTTTCACCCTAGCTCACAAACAGCCAAACAAACACTCCAGACCTTCTCCATTCATCCTCAGGATCTCAAACAACCCATCACAATGACCTGAAAGTGCCAGAATCTCCATTGCCATTTCTGATCAAGCTTGAGCAGAAGCTTTCGAATCTCATTATCCAGCCAACACAAACTTCTTTTGAGCATTCAAACATCTTCTGGAGACCAAGTGGAGCAGTTTGCACTGAAGGAAGTGGCCAGAAAGTCCTCAAGTTGAAAGCTCCAAATCTCAGGTAGCTCGAAATTAATTTTTCCAGAAATCATTTTTCTTGTTACAAACTTGTTCTATGTGATTCACTGATCATCCTGATGTTCTTAGTTTTTGAAATGGTTTTGTTTTGAGCATTTAATTTGTCTCTGGAGCTTGCGTGCCCTAGAACTTGTTTCCTTCGATTCAGCTTGTTTAGGAAGAATAAATTTGTTTTGAGAGAGGGGTTTGATTCGTGAGAGGTTGAGGAACATTTCCATGGTTTTAGATTTCATTTTAGTGACCTAGGGAAGGATTTGGAAGTTTTCAGGGGAGAAGGTCACCGGAGAAGACGACCGGAGCTCGTCTCCGGTGACCTGAAAGTCATTAATGGGTAATTAGGGTTAGGGCTTCAGGTTTGAATTTCAGGCGTTGGATGAGTTGACCAGGTCTTTTCCCGTGCGCATCCAATGGCCCAGATCTTGTCATTAACTTAATTAGGTTTAATTTATTTAATTAATTAAGTTTAGCCCAGTTTGAATGTGGCCCATTGGATCTGGCGCGCAGTCAACCCTCTCATTTCCAGATTGAATCCTGGCCTTCCATGCTGCATACTTTCATTTTATTTAATTTTTATTTCATTTTCTTTCATTTAATTTGCATAATTATTTAAAAATAGTTAAAAATTCTTAAAAATTATGAAACTTTTTCTTAAAAGTTTTATTAATTTTTAAGACCCAAAAATATTTTTATTTTATTTTTCATCATTAAAAAAGTATTTTTAAATATTTAAAAGATTATTTTTAATTGATTAATGGGAATTAATTAATTAAAAATACTTTTAGGTATTTAAAAATTACAAAAAAATTCATGAAATGTTCTAAGACATTTAGAAACATTGTCCAACCTTCAAACCAAATTTCTTTTTTGATCTTGATGCATTTTAAGAATTATTCATTGAATTAAATCATATTTTGTGCA
The DNA here is from genome assembly GCA_963966055.1 of Lathyrus aphaca. Classification (NCBI taxonomy): domain Eukaryota; kingdom Viridiplantae; phylum Streptophyta; class Magnoliopsida; order Fabales; family Fabaceae; genus Lathyrus; species Lathyrus aphaca. Next base: position 214,712,836 of record OZ014521.1, read on the forward strand.
TTATTTTGATCATGAGTTTAAAAATTCATTTCTGCCTATTGGAGAAGGTTGAGACATTGATTCTTTTTGCTTTGTCTTGTGTTTAGCATATAGTTTCTAAGGTAAAATGGCCATGATTTGATCTTGCATTTTCTAATTGTTTGGCATTTCTTTTGTTAAGAACCCTAAAAAACCCTAATAACTTAGAAAATTCATAACTTGAGTTTGGTTGAGAGTTGAGAGCTCCCCTTTGGACAGTGGTTTATTATAGGTTTAGGGTTTCTTTGGGTACCATTTTCCATTTTTTACCTTAGGGTTTGCTTCTGTCTTTGGTTTTGGTTTGATGTTTGACCCATAAACCCTAATTTGGGCTTTCTCTTGCATTCTTCTTGCATTTTCTTGCATAACATGACTTGTCTTTGCATTTTGTGCATTCTTGTGATTCATTTGACATCTTAAGACACATAGAAAGCATGTTTGATCATTGCATTACATGTTTGCCATGTCATTTGCCTTGTATGCTTCATGACTTTTCATGCTTGTTCATGCTCCATAACTTGCACCATTTGCATCCATGATCTTGTATGAACATCTCCATGTCTTGCCTCATGTTTGCAGCACCTCATAACATCATCATCATCATCAACATGCTTCTGGTTTTGCTTAGCATCATATCATTTCATCTCATCTTGCATTACATTGCATTCCTTTCTAACATTTCAGGTGGTAAGTGAACTTGAGAAGTGAATTTGCCTTCACTTCTCATAACTTTTCTTTTCATCTCTCTTGCATCCATTGCTGCATTTCTATTTGTGTTTGAGTTTGAGCTTGCTCATTCTTCTTCCCCCCACTTTCTTTCTTCAAGTGACTTGACTTCTTGAATGAAGCAAGTCACTTTGCTTCTCTTGATCTTATTCATCTGCTTCCTGGTGGCTCCTCTGAAGATTTGTTCTTGCAAACCTCACAAACCTTAGGATCAACCAAGCATGACAATGAATTAGGGTTTTGATTAGTCTCCCCCTCATAGTTTTACCTTTGTGTCTCTCTTTCGAGTCTTCTCTTCTCATCTCATAATCAGGGACTAAACCCTAAAGGCTTTAAGGCTTTGTGATTAAGCTTATGCCTGCATCCTTCTTTTAGGATGGAGTGTATAACTTTAATCCTAAGTGTTAAACCCTTAATGTGTTTAAATCTCTTAATCAATCCATCTAATAATCATCAAGACATCACACTTGTAACTTGGGCCTTGCATTAGGGTTCTAATTCTTCCTTAAGTGGTTAAGAAGGACTAACCCTAGTGTTAATGGACAAGTCCCCCTCAAGTTGTCTTACAAATCATAAAAAACACTTCATCATCATACCATTAAATAAAATCCATTTAATCAAAGGCTTGTTTTGTCATGAGTTTAATCCCTAATCTTGGATTAAGTTGAGGAGCTTTCCTCAACTTAAACATTCTCATCTATCATCCTTCTTTTAGGATGGTGTAATGGGTCTGTTTAATCCTTGATTATGGCTTAACCTCATTACTCAACACTAAACAAAAACCACAAAAACATCTAAATAATCACAAGTAGGTTAAGGATCTTAATCCTACACCAAAGGTGATTAAGTGTGAGAATCTGACTTCACACTTAAGGTATTCTCATTACCCCTAATCAGAGGGAAGATGTGATGAGTTTACTAAATCCATTGGTTTAGGCTTAAGCTCATTAACTTATGACAAACTTTCAAAAGCAATAAAAGACTGAAAACACAAAAAACAAACAATAATCGTCTCCTCCGGGATTCTTTTCTCATCACACTCACTCACAATCGAGAACTCGCTTCTTCCGTCTAATGCAAGACAGTTCGCACCTGAGCCAGACAGGTCATACACTTGAGCATAGGCAAGTAAGTAGTTCACAAGTCAATTCATCTTTCAGTCTCTTTGGGTCGAACTACGGTGTTCTGACTTCCTCATTGCACGAGAGGATACGTAGGCATAACTTAACAGTTATCGAACAAAAGTCTCTGTACATTCCCCCTCCTTCCAGCTTTATTCTTGTAAGCCTCATAGTCATGAGCATTTCACTCTTATCCTTACACTGACACTTCATTTATATACTACACTTTACACTTCTCATACACTGACACCTGTATATCCTTTTCCAGCTCTTTTACACACAAATTGCACTGACACTACCCCTTTAAAACACAAATCTTTTAAGCGTGGATCCCGTCGAGTACGACGGACAATCTGGGTGCTAACACCTTCCCAGGTTGTAACCAACCCCCTTTCTCAGTCTCTCTGGTTCGCGACCGTCTTATCCATCTTTTCCTAGGTTTATGCAGCATTACCTTTCCTCCGGGATAAAAATGCCTAGCTGGCGACTCTATTCATCTCCAGTGAGTTCACGGCTGTGTGTTCTCATTGTCCCTCTCGCCGACCGTTCGCGTCTGTACCCTCATCTGACCTGGTGTCATTTATCGGGAGCGACAGTAGGTACCCCTCAGCCTTAGGATATAAGATCTCATATCTAAAAGGAATAAGCCCATCCGTATGCATGCATCGGATTTTTCTTGAAGAAGAATCAAAACCTTCCAGAGAACACCAACGAAGAATAAATCCTATAATGAGTATTGTAGTTAAGACTGAAGTTCTTAAGTTACTAGAGGCAGGTATAATATATCAGATCTCGGACAGTAAATGGGTGAGTCTTGTGCATGTAGTACCTAAAATGGGAGGCATCACAGTCGTGCAAAACGAGAAGGGCGAACCTGTAGCAAAAAGAACCGATGGAGGTTGGCGTATGTGCATAGATTATAGAAAATTAAATAAAGCAACTAGGAAGGACCATTTCCCATTACCATTCATAGACCAAATGTTGGAGCGCCTAGCCAGACACTCTTACTTTTGTTACCTAGATGGATATTCAGGATTCTTCCAAATACCTATTCACCCCGAAGATCAAGAAAAAACTACCTTTACATGCCCAGTTGGAACTTTTGCCTATAGAAGAATGCCTTTTGGACTTTGTAATGCTCCTGCCACTTTCCAACGCTGCATGATGTCTATCTTCGCCGACTATTTAGATGGAATCATGGAAGTATTTATGGACGATTTCTCAGTTTGTGGGTCAGATTTCAAAAATTGTCTTATCAACCTTGAGAAAATCCTGGAGAGATGTGTGGAGGTAAACCTTGTGCTAAATTGGGAAAAATGTCATTTCATGGTCACCGAAGGGATTGTTTTAGGACATATAGTTTCCGAAAAAGGTATAGAGGTAGATAAAGCAAAAATAGAAGTCATAGAGAATCTAAAACCGTCGAAGACTATCAGGGAGATAAGAAGTTTTCTTGGACATGCCGGATTTTACCGACGTTTTATCAAGGACTTCTCCAAAATAACAAAGCCCTTAACTGGTCTTTTAATGAAAGATGCTGAATTCATCTTCGATGAAAAATGTACTGAAGCATTTAATCTTCTGAAACAAGCTCTGATTTCAGCACCTATAATGAAACCCCCTGATTGGTCAGAACCGTTTGAGATAATGTGTGACGCCAGTGATTATGCTGTTGGAGCCGTTCTAGGTCAGAGAAAAGACAAAAAGTTACATGTAATTTATTATGCCAGTAGAACCCTAGACGCTGCACAGCTCAACTACGCAACAACCGAAAAAGAGCTCCTAGTTGTAGTTTTTGCCATAGACAAATTTACATCTTATCTAGTAGGAGCCAAGATTATAGTTTATACCGACCATGCTGCCATTCGTTACTTACTAAGCAAAAAGGATGCCAAGCCTAAGTTACTTCGATGGATTCTATTACTGCAAGAGTTTGATTTGGATATCCGTGATAAGAAAGGCACTGATAATGTGGTAGCTGATCACCTATCTAGGCTAGAATACCTGAAACCTGACTCAGTACCCATAAATGACGATTTTGCCTATGATAGACTGATAGCCCAACTAGAAACTATTGAAGATGATAACCCAGACCTACATGAGCATTCTCATAAATCCTTAGCTATAAGCAATGTACCTTGGTATGCAGACTTTGTTAATTACCTAGCCGCTGACATCATACCCCCTGATCTAAACTACCACCAGAAGAAGAAGTTCTACAGTGATGTGAGAAACTTCTATTGGGACGAGCCGTTTCTTTTCAAGAGAGGTAAAGATGGCATTTTCCGCCGTTGTGTTCCAGAAGAAGAGATAAATAATATAATTGAGCATTGTCACTCTGCACCCTATGGTGGACATGCGAGCACATCTAAGACCTACGCCAAGATTCTTCAAGCTGGCCTATTCTGGCCTACTATGTGGCGTGATGTCCATGCTTTCATTGTCAAGTGTGACAGATGCCAATGCACAGGAAATATTTCAAGACGTAATGAAATGCCGTTAAGAAATATCCAAGAAGTAGAACTCTTCGACGTATGGGGTATAGACTTTATGGGACCGTTCCCACCATCTTTTGGAAATCAGTATATCTTAGTAGCCATTGACTACGTGTCTAAATGGATTGAAGCTATCTCCGCACCCACGAACGACACCAGAGTAGTCATCAAATTATTCAAAAACTATATATTTCCTAGGTTTGGAATCCCACGTTTAGTCATAAGTGATGGAGGATCACACTTCATATCGAGAATATTTGATAAACTTTTAAGCAAGTATGGAGTTAAGCATAGAGTAGCAACACCATACCACCCACAGACCAATGGACAAGTGGAAGTATCTAATAGGGAGATCAAACAAATCCTCGAGAAGACTGTCTCTATATCTAGAAAGGATTGGTCACAGAAACTTCAAGAAGCATTGTGGGCCTATAGAACCGCTTTCAAAACTCCTATAGGAACAACCCCTTATCAACTGGTCTATGGAAAATCATGTCACTTACCTTTTGAGTTGGAGCATAAGGCCTATTGGGCCATCAAAACTTTGAATTTGGATTACTTGACTGCTGGTGAGAAACGTATCCTTGATATCCACAAATTAGAAGAGCTCAGACAATCCGCCTACGAAAATGCCATCATATACAAAGAAAGAACAAAAGCTTGGCATGACAAAAGAATCATAAGAAGAGACTTCAAAATAGGCGATCCTATTCTCTTGTTCGATTCTAGGTTACGACTTTTTCCAGGAAAACTCCGTTCGAGATGGACTGGCCCTTTCGAAGTATCTAAGATCCTAAGATCCGGTGCTATTGAAATCAAGAACCAAACATGTAAACCGTTCATCGTCAATGGACAGAGGTTGAAGCCCTACGAAGGAGGTGACATCCCAACAACATACACCTGTCATACTCTGAGTGATCCACCATATCCTTCCAATGATGTTTAAAAATCGGTCGCCGAGCTAATGACGTTAAACAAGCGCTGCATGGGAGGCAACCCATGGTTTTATTATTTATGTACTTTTTATTTATTTTTACTTTATTTTAATTTGTTTATTTTATTATTATGTCAGGACTAACGATTGAATGTTTTATGTGCTTTCAGGACTTGTTTGCTAACCTTGTACAGAATACAGAACCCTGATGACATGCACGTGGCCTTTAGAGACGACGCACAGAGAGAGCGTTACTATGTCCACATGAGACGCCCTATGGCTCCTACCAGGTACCCTGACCATGACTGCATGGATGCCTTGGGGATAGAGCCAAGCGTCAGATTCTTATGCCATCAACTCCAGTGGGACCAGTTTGACGACAGGAACAACACTTATAGGAACTTGACTCTTGAGTTCCTCAGCTCGTTTCATCATGACCCTTGGGCTGGACCCAATGGACTCGCTGTTTTCAGGTTGTTCGGGATTGACTACTCCTTCTCTCACAAAGAGTTTGGTGATTTACTAGGTTTCCAGACTACTCCTGATGTTATTCCAGAGACACCGATGGGGTATTTTATGAGCAGAGAAGTGGAAAAGTTTTGGTCTAAAATATCAGGTGGAGGGAGCCAAGATCCTTCCACTCAGTTTTCTCAGGTAATCCACAACCCTACGTTAAGGTACTTTCAGATGATTCTAGCGCATTCTTTCCTAGGTTTGCCAGATACAGAGACCCTGCTAAGTGAAGAGGAGATTTTCCTACTGTTTTGTGCAACTCAGTCTCGCCCTGTTGCTTGTGGCAACTTTCTGTTGAAGGGCCTTGCTAGTGTTGCCAGATCATCTGTAGGCATCATACATGTCGGTGGGATTGTTACACAGATAGCTACAGCATTGGGTTTGTCTCGCAAATTATTGCACCTCAAGACCTTCTACTGCTACTGTCGCTCCCGATAAATGGGAATGGCCCAGATGAAGGTACAGACGCGAACAGTCGGCGAAAGGAGGTGCGAGGACACACAGCAGTGAACTCACAGGGAATGAAAAGAGTCGCCAGCTAGGCATCTTTATCCCGGAGGAAAGGCAATGCTGCATAGACCTAGAAAAAGAATGGATAAGACGGTTGCGAACCAGAGAGACTGAGAAAGGGGGTTGGTTACAACCTGGGAAGGTATTAGCACCCAGATTGTCCGTCGTACTCGACGGGATCCACGCTTAAAAGATTTGTGTTTTAAAGGGGTAGTGTCAGTGCAATTTGTGTATAAAATGGCTGGAAAAGAATGTACGGGTGTCAGTGTAAAAGAAGTGCAAAGTGCGATATATACAGTGTCAGTGCAGGAACAGGAATAAGATGCTCAATATCATGAGGCTAAAGAATGAAGCCGGAAGGAGGGGGAATATACAGAGACTTTTGTTCGATAACTGTTAAGTTATGCCTACGTATCCTCTCGTGCAATGAGGAAGTCAGAACACCGTAGTTCGACCCAAAGAGACTGAAAGATTATTTGACTTGTGAACTGCTCACTAGCCTATGCTCAAGTGTATGATCTGTCTGGCACAGATGCAAACTGTCTTGCATTAGACGGAAGAAGCAAGTTCTCGTTTATGAGTGAATGAGGTGAGAAAAGAATCCCGGGGGAGACGATTATTGTTTGTTTTTGAGTTTTCAGTCTTTTATTGCTTTTGAAAGTTTGTCATAAATTAATGAGCTTAAGCCTAAACCAATGGATTTAGTAAACTCATCACATCTTCCCTCTGATTAGGGGTAATGAGAATACCTCAAGTGTGAAGTCAGCTTCTCACACTTAATCACCTTTGATGTAGGGTTAAGATCATTAACCTACTTGTGATTATTTAGATGTTTTTGGTGTTTTTGTTTAGTGTTAAGTAATGAGATTAAGCTATAATCAGGGATTAAACAGACTCATTACACCATCCTAATAGAAGGATAATAGATGAGAATGTTTAAGCTGAGGAAAGCTCCTCAACTTAATCCATGATTAGGGATTAAACTCATGACAAAACAAGCCTTTATTAAATGGATTTTAGATTAATGGTAAGATGATGAAGTGAATTTTAGGGTTTGTAAGACAACTTGAGGGGGACTTGTCCATTAACACTAGGGTTAGTCCTTCTCAAGCAGTTAAGGAAGAATTAGAACCCTAATGCAAGGCCCAAGTTACAAGTGTGATGTCTTGATGATTATTATGTGAATTGATTAAAGGATTTAAACACATTAAGGGTTTAACACTTAGGATTAAAGTTATACACTCCATCCTAATAGAAGGATGCAGGCATAAACTTAATCACAAAGCCTTAAAGCCTTTAGGGTTTAGTCCCTGATTATGAGGTGAGAAGAGAAGAATCAATGAGACACAAAGGTAAAAACTAAGTGGGGGACTAATCAAAACCCTAATCATTGTCATGCTTGGTTATTCCTAAGGTTTGTGAGGTTAAAAAGAAAGATCTTCAATGGAACCACCAGGAAGCAGATGAAAGGATCAGAAGAAGCAAAGTAACTTGCTTCATTTAAGAAGGCAAGTCACTTGAAGAGAGAAAGTGAGAAGAAGAAGAATGAGCAAGCTCAAACTCAAATGCATAACAAAATGCAGCAAGGATGCATGAAAGAGATGAAAAGAAATTGTGAGAAGTGAAGGCAAATTCACTTCTCAAAGTTGCTTACCACCTGAAAAGTTAGTGAGAAAGATGCAATGCAATGCAAAATGGAATGAAATTACATGAGACAAACCAAAACCAGAAGCATATATGAGATGATAGTGATGCTATGAGATGATTCAAATATGAATCATGGTATGGAGATGATCACATGAACAAATGGATACAAATGGGGCAAGTTTAGAACCATGAACATACATGAAAAGTCATGATATGCAAATGACATACAACATGGCAAATACATGATTCAATGATCAAACATGCTTTCAATATGTCTTAAGATGTCTAGTGAATCAAAAGAATGCATAAAATGCTATGGCAAGTCAAAGTATGAATGCAAATGCAAGATGGATGCATATGGAAGCCCAAATTAGGGTTTATGATCAATGCATCAAACACAAACCAAAATCAGAAGCAAACATCAATACAAAAAATTGAAAATGCACTCAAAGGATCCCTAAACCTATACTAACTTACTGTCCAAAGGAGAAGTTCCAACTCTTAACCTAATAAAAGTTATGAATTTCCTAAGATTTCTAGGGTTTTAGGGTTCCTTACCAAGAAAAATGTCAAACAAATGGAAAATGAAAGATCAAATCATGACCATTTAAACTCACAAACTACATGCTAAACACAATACAATGCAAAAAGAATCAAGGTCCAACTCTCAATAGTTAGGCAGAAATGTTTTTTTGAAGTTTGGATCAAAATAATGCATTAAAATGATTTTAATTCCATGAAAAATTCTCAAAATGCATCAAGATCAAAAAAGAAATTTGGTTTGAGGGTTGGACAATGTTTCTAAATGGTTTTAAATGTTTCATGAATTTTTTGGTGATTTTTAAATACCTAAAAGTATTTTTAATTAATTAATTCTCATTAATTAATTAAAAATAAACTTTTAAATATTTAAAAATATTTTTTATATGCTAAATATAAAAATAAAAATATTTTTGGTTTCTGAAATTTAATAAAAGTTTATACAAAAATTTTCAGAATTTTTAAAATTGTTTTACTATTTTAAATAAATTGGAGAAAAGAAATGCAATTAAATGAAAAATAAAATGAATTAAACTGAAAAATGGAAAAGTATGCAAGATCAAGGGCCAGAATTTAAACATACACGCGCGCAAATTGACCTGGAGACATATCCAAGGGCTGAAATTCAAACTTCCCTAATTAATGTAATTAACCCTAATCCTGCCCTAATCACTTTCAGATGACCGGAACAGTGGTTCCGGTCATCTTCTCCGGCGAGTCAAAATGCCAAATCACTCTACACGCAATGAAAATGAAAACTAACTATCCAGAACTCATCCCCATTCAAAAATGAATCAAACCCCTCACTCAAACATCATTTATCCTTCCTAAATCAGCCAAATCGAATCAAAATAATTTTAGGGCAAAAAGTTTTAGAGACTGCATACATACTAATTTTTCACTCATTTTCGAAAACAATCACATATTCATGATCAGGGAAGCATGTAGAAGCTATTAAGAACTTAAAAATCCATTTCTGGAAAAAAAAGTTCATGAAGCTACCTGAGTTTGAAGCTTTTCAGTCTGCAACTTTCTGGCCCCTTCTCCTTGTGCAATCCACTCCTTTTAGACCCCTGATGAACTTCTGATGCTTAGAGAGAGTTTGTGATGGCTGGTTTGGAAGTTTGAACAAGTTCTGTTCAAGGTCAGGTGAGAATCGTATATGGCTTATGTGAGGTTTCAAGGATGAATGAAGGCAGGGAAATGATCAGAAGGATGTGGTGATGAGTTCTATGAAGTTTGTTTTTGAGTTTGTAGCTTGTGTGAGGAGTTTCGAAGGCCTTTGCAAGTGAGGGTGAAAATGTGAATGTTGAGTTGTGGTATGTTTCAGGCCAGCCTCTTCTTATGTTTGGCTTGCAATTGATTCACATAAACAATTCCCATTGGTCAGATGACATGACATGTCCTTTTGTGATAGGTATGGGTGCTTTTGCAAAATGTCAACTCTTGTGTAAGAAGGGCATGGGCTACTTGCTAGCTTGGTACAAAGGGCATGTCTTGCGCAGCATGAGGTGAGGAAAAGCCTAGGGTGGATCAGCAAAATAGCCAGCAAGTGGATGAGGAGATATGATGACTTTTGCAACTTGGTTCACTTTGGTTCTTATGAAAAGATCTTGTTCCAAAAACCATACAAATATGTGATTCTTTGGTTCATTCTGAACTTTAGATGTCACATGATCATGTTATGTGCATTAGAAGTGCATTTGATGGCCTTAGAACACTTGATCAAGTTATTTTGCAAAATACCTCTTTGGTAGAAACTTTGAAATTTAGTGATTTTTGCCAACTTTGACAAGCCATAACTTTTGATCAAAAATTAATTAGGTCATGTTCTTGTACTTTTTGAAAAGGGAAAGATCTATTCTACAAATTTCATGACCAAAGTTTTTTCATTTGAAGCATTTTTGGATCAAAAAGTAAGGGTTGAAAAAGTTGCCTAAAATGACATTTTCATTAAAAGTCAACCTTGCCCAAAAAGTCAACTTTGCAAAAACTTGAAATTCTTGAATTTTGTAAGCTTCACACATCTTCCATGATCAAATAAAGATCATATACAATCAAAATGATGAAGAACACCCTTTGGTTGGGTCATTGGGGGCCTCAGATGCCCTGATTTTGCACTGACTTGCTTGAAAAGTCAACCTTTGATCAGATGACTTCCCCATGGAATTTCTTCATGAAAATTGATATGCATACTCCCTATACCATATAGAGACCAATAGAAACAAGAATGACCAAAAAATTTGGAGTTATGGCCCCTGAAACCAAAACCCTAATTTTAGGTCATCTGTGTAGTCAAGCCTGGCTCTGCTTCCACACCATTCTTAGTTCTTGTGATTCTTTGACATTCTTGACTTTGAGAGGATATAACATGATGCTTGAACACACATGGACCTCTTTGAAGTGATTGATGACCTTTGTAGTGGCTTAAGAAGCTCCTGGATTGCTCAGATCACAAACCCTAGATGCAGATGACTTTGAACTAATGCAATGAATCAAAAATGTGGTATGAGATGGTATGATTGTGTTTATGCATATGAAATGATCACAAACCATGATGTGAATGGGTGAGGGCAAATTTGGGGTGTTTACAGCTACACCACCCTGGATGTTGATTTTTGTCTTGACAGAGGACTGATGAGGAGGGCTTCTTTTGAGCCCAACATGTTTAGATTACTGATCGACGACGAAGCGATACACTACTTTACATTACCAGATCCGCTGATGACCAGTGTCCATGATCCTGCAAATTGGAGTTATGCTCTAGAAGGTTATGGAGAGACTGTCGAAGAGCCGAAATCGCCTCCCGCCGCTGAGTACACTCCTACACCTCATACTCCCCGGATCACTGTTATGTCTAACAATATGTCTCTGCAGCCGCCTGATCTACAAACACAGATTTATGAGCTCTGTAAGGAGACTTCCCTGCTCAAGCAGGAAGTAGCGGACTTGGAATTACAGATTCAGGTTTCTGATCTCACTCATGCCTCAGAGGCCGATGCTCTATATCAGGAGATTGAAGAGCTTCGAAGGGAGATAGCTGAGATTCGTGGATCAAGCCAGGAGAAGAAGCCTACCACATGACTCATTCTACACTGACGATGCTACCCTAGTATTTAATTTCCTTTTATACGCTTTATTTTATTTCTCGCATCTCCAGACATATCTCATATTATTGCATCTATTATATTTTCTTTTGTACTTTGAATTCATCTTATATATACATATTATGCACTAATGTCGATTTTTTCTTTTTCTTTTTGATTTTTAATTATTTTATTTTTGTCGTGCAAAGAAAAAAATATATAAGACAAAAATATTTTCATTTTTGTCTTCATAAAAAATATGCAAGCCTCATGCCTTGAAAAGAAGAAGAAAACGCTATCCAGACCCCCCTGAAGACCGGAGGTGCAAAGAAGGCCCAAAGGAGGATTTTAAAAAATCCAACGCCCAGGAAATAGCCTTGTGGAGGGCGCCACAAGCCCATGGCGGGCGCCATGGCGTTCTCCCCTATTTCGGGGCAGAATTTCATTTTCCACCATTTTCATACCTTCCTTCTCCAAAAACCCATTTTTGCAACTTTCAAAAACCTCCTTGAACCCCATTAAAGCTCCCCCATTTCCAAAATACCCTCCATCCATAAAACATATCCAAAATCCATTTTCATTTTCATCCACCACAAACCATAAAAATCAAAACTTTATCATTCCTCTCATAAACCATTTTTCTACCATTTTCACTTCCTAAGGAGCAATCAACAATGGAGTTCAATGGATTTCTTCTTCGTGATGGAAGACCGGGTGATAGGCAACGGAAAATTATTCAGAGGCTTCAGAGTCGAGAAATTCTCTCGACTAGGTACGTCGACGATAACTGTCTGTATGCTTTAGGTATTTATCATAGTGTTTTTAATTTATTAGAATTTCTAGGCTTGCATAATATTTTCGTTAATCAGGAACCTACCTATGAGAGACTGACAATTGAGTTTTTGAGTTCTTTGATATACACTGTCAGTCCTAACACTGCTAGCACTGTCAGTACTATTATTTTTAGACTGTTTGGAATTGAATATGAATTCAGTACCAACGAGCTAGCAGGCTTGTTAGGAATCCCTCATAGGGAAGGTGCGATTTGTGAGGCACCTTTGGATGCGGAATGGTCGGCCGAGGTATTTTCCTTCTGGCAAAGGCTTTCAAGTACTTCAGTTAATTCTTTTGAAGGGATACTTGCATCGACCATTCACAACCCGGCCATAAGAGTTTTCAGATATCTTATGGCATGTACTATTTTTGGCCGGGAGAGTCCAAACAAGGTAAATGCTAGAGAACTCCTATTTTTGCAAGGATGCCTCACTTGAACCCATATAAATCTGGTCCCGTTTATGCTTGCACACATGGCTTTACTTACTAATAAAACAGGACCGATTGTTTTTGGAGGACTTGTTACGTCTATTGCTCGGGCTCTTGGCCTGAACGATGAGATAGCTACACTTGAACCACTACCTCCTCGCACAATTAATTTAAAATTTCTGAAAGACATGAAATTGTGTCGAACGAGGAGAGAAGGTGGTTATGAGTTGATGGTTCATGGGGTAGCTATCCCATCTGTTGCTTTACCATGCAGTAGACGTACTGATGTACGTGATGAAAGGAATTGGACCTATGATCTGAATGCTCCACGTGTTTTGGGTCCACTTCCTCCTAATATTCCCGATGGGGAGGCACATGACACTGATGAAGAGTATGATCGGAGAGAGCAGTCTCCCATCCCTCACATGTCCCCCCATCGTCCTTCACAGTCACACACCGCACCATCTTCCTCTAACCCTGTTGCAGGTGCTGCTCCTGGATTCTATGTCACCGAGGAGATGTGGCGTGATATGACAGCTAGAGAAGAAAGGCGAGACGGCCTTCTCTCTACTATTTCACAACAACTGACGGACAACATGAGCTTCATGCAACAATCGCGATTGGTTTCGGATCGTGCTCATAGCAACGTTTGTCGTACCTTGAACGATATCTCATTAGAGCATAACCGTCAGAGAGAGTTCAACAGCCGGCACTACCAGCTTGTAGAGGCTACTCAGGGTTCCATCTTAGGTAACCTTCGAGAGGTCTGGAGTGCTCAGGCTACCTTATCAGCACGACTCGACCGGAGGGACCAGCATCGTAGTAGATCCCGTCGTTCCAGACCATCACAGAAGGACGGCGAGGGCACCAGTGCCCCTCCTCAGTAGTCTTTTTCAGGTTACCCCCCTTATCTTATTTCGAAACATTAGGGACAATGTTCGATTTAAGTGTGGGAGGGGATTTTATTGCTTTCTGTCATTTCCCTTTTTAGTTAATTATTTCCTTTCAGTTATTTCCCTTTTCAGTAATTTATTTAGTTTAATTTTCTTAGATAATGCATGAGTCTGACGAGTCACCAGTATAGTGTATTTTTAGTTCATCTTCATTTTTTCCCATTTCCTTAGCCTTACCAGAAAATTTTTAAAAAGAAAACAATGTTGTTTCACATGTTTTTTGGGCTTTGAGACAGGTTTGGATTAGGATGTGGTGACTTATGTCAACTTTTTGAAACATCAGCACCGTTTTAGCACCATTGACCTCTTGAATATAGGAATCACTCCTAAACCCCACCACCATGGCCTTTATTATCATTCAAAAAAAATTGTCCCAAGTAGTTTATTTTAGCAGTCAGCTCCGGCCTAAGCATGCTCTACGTAGGGGGCCGATGAACATAAGTGAATGATCCAGTGCTAGTAAACACGGACGAGTGTTTATATCCAAGAAATAAAAGGTATAAGTGTTTAGATGTTTGTGTATATATTAAAGATGCGGACGAGCATCCTTAAGACTACAATACGGACGAGCATCGGGTGGAAACAAATACTGACACGTGTTCAGAGATGATGATACGGACGAGTATCAACGGGTTAACAGAGAACACGGACGAGTGTTGAATCTGAAGGGACTCTTCTGGGGAGTAGTAGACACAGACGAGTATCTATATTCAAGAAGACAAAAGTGTTTGACACAGTGTATGGATTAAAGATGCGGACGAGCATCCTTAAGACTATGATACGGACGAGTATCAGGTAGAAACAAACGCTTGACGCATGCTCTGAGATGATGATACGGACGAGTACCATCTGGTTAACAAAGAACACGGACGAGTGTCGAATCTGTGGGGATATTCATGGTGTATGTAAGATACGGACGAGTATCTGTATAAGTGTGAGTGGTGTATAGATGAGTATTTAACTGTTGGGGAGAGTGACACGGACGAGTGTCAAAAGGAGAAGAGTATAGTATAAATAAGTATTTGATATACAAAGTATTTATGTTACTGCACTGGGGAAAATGACACGGACGGATGTTAAGGAAATTATAAGTATATATGAGTGCAAAGAGGACGTCTTTGGCTTTCTGCTGGGGTATGACACAGACGGATGTCAAAAAGAGTACATACTGATGTTCGGGAATGCAAGGCAACTGTGTTTGCTGGGGAATCTCCGCTGGGGATTTTGGGGGGGAGTATTCTGTATATTGTTTGACGGATTGTCAATGTTCACAAGTGTTTGATTCAGAACATGGCTTATGATTATGCAATATGTTGGATTTTTGCCGTAATGCTCCGTATTAGACGGAATGCTACGCTTTGTGGGTGAATATGATGCGAATGCCATGATTATGCAAAGATACCAAACCGGGATTTGGATCCCGTTGCTGTGAAGATCTCTGGCCGATCTGGTTTGAAATGGACGTCCCAGCTGGGGATGAGATCATTGGTAGATCTGATGAGATGTATCTGCTTGGGGGAATAGGTCACTGATAGACCTGTCTCAGTAATGAGGGACCCAGTTGGGGTTTGTAGCGGCTTTCTTTTACTCTGTTGTGATCCCATCATGCGCTGCTCTTCCGGATAGAGGCTGAAGCTCTGTGGGGAGATGGTCTCTTGACTTTTGTACTTGGCTGAGGAGGGAAAGGCAACTCGGCTGGGGAGAAACAACAAGTGGCAACTCGGCTGGGGAGAAAACACTTTGAGTGTTAGGACTGAGCGAGCATTGATCTGCCAGCTTGCTGGGATGAAGCTTACATGCCCCAAGTTGCGTTCGGATACCTGCAATCCTGCAAAGATATGGAAACGCACAAGTAATCCCGAGGTATCCTTTACTGGATTCCGTCATAGGAGTTTAGACACTTCTGAGAGTAAGTATATTTCCTGCAAGCATGTGACTTTTATCATATATTTTTTGAAGATAAACATTTGTATTTATGCAATCAGTTTCTCTTAAGACATCAGACATTTTTGCAAATAAAAATGTACAAAACGAAACATGACTGAAAATCTGCTTTTATTAATTCATGCGCCCTGAATTGGCAAGATACAGTCAAGGAAACATATCCCCTGAAATGAGGAGATTGTTACAAATTGAGAAACAAAATGCTGGCAATGTTGACGACGCTTTAAGGGGCTTCCTCTCTTGCTATGACTCGTATGACATCTGACGCTCTTCTCATCTTGCTTTCTGAAGAAGGCTAATTCTGAAAGAAACTTGATCCTCTCGGAGCTTACCAAGTTGTAAGTGATATAGACGAATCCAGAATGCAGTTGTTCGCTTATTCCCTTATTTTGCATGGATCGCCCTTTCGGGTTTTCAATCCATCGGGATACCCATTTTTGCCTGAGTTGTCCAATGCGGCTTTTCAACTCAGCGGGTGTACATTTTTTTTGTTTATTTTCCCTTATTTTTGCCCGAGTCTTTTATTCTGTTTTTGACTCGCCGGGATGCCCTATTTTTGCTTGGACTTACATTCTGTTTTTTATGTCCAGCGGGTCATCTTATGCGAAGTATTTTTTAACTGCATCTGAATTCACAGGGGACGGGAAATCTTCACCATCCATAGTGCTGAGCATCAGTGCTCCACCAGAGAAAACTTTCTTTACTACGAATGGTCCTTCATAGTTCGGAGTCCATTTGCCCCTGTGATCTGTATGAGGAGGGAAGATTCTTTTCAGCACAAGATCTCCTACTTGGTACTCTCGGTGCCTGACTTTCTGATCGAAGGCTCTCTTCATTCTTTTCTGATACAACTGCCCATGACAGATTGCATCCAATCTTTTCTCTTCAATCAGACTCAGTTGCTCGTACCGGGATCGGACCCATTCTGCTTCGTTCAGCTTAACATCCATTAGTACCCGTAGAGAGGGTAATTCAATTTCAACAGGTAGGACTGCTTCCATACCATAGACAAGCTGATACGGTGTTGCCCCAGTGGACGTCCTGATTGACGTGCGGTACCCATGCAAGGCAAATGGTAGCATTTCATGCCAGTCTTTGTAAGTGACTACCATCTTCTGCACAATCTTCTTGATATTCTTATTTGCTGCCTCAACAGCGCCATTCATCTTTGGCATGTAAGGAGAAGAATTGTGATGCTGGATCTTGAAGTCCCGGCACAGCTCTGCCATCATTTTATTGTTTAGTTTTGAACCATTATCAGTAATGATTCGCTAGGGCACTCCGTATCGACAGATGATATCTTTCTTCAGAAATCTGGCTACCACTTGCCTTGTAACGTTTGCGTAGGAAGCTGCTTCGACCCACTTGGTGAAATAGTCAATGGCGACCAGGATGAATCCGTGGCCATTCGAAGCAGTTGGCTCAATCTTGCCGATCATGTCAATGTCCCACATAGCAAAGGGCCAGGGTGAAGACATCACATTCAAAGGATTGGGAGGCACATGCACCGTATCCGCATAAATCTGGCATTTATGGCATTTTCTGGCGTAGGCACAACAATCAGCATCCATTGTGATCCAGTAATATCCTGATCTTAGCAACTTTTTAGCCATGGCATGCCCTCCCGCATGGGTACCAAAGGATCCTTCGTGCACTTCATGCATCAATAAGTCCGCTTCTGTCTTATCAACGCATCTGAGGAGTACCATATCAAAGTTTCTCTTGTACAGGGAGCCATCAGTGTTCAAGAAGAAACTACCAGCTAGCCTTCTCAAAGTCTTCTTATCATTGGAAGATGCCCCAGGTGGGTATGTTTGATCCTCCAAGAAGCACTTAATGTCATGGAACCAAGGCTTATCATCCTTAGCAACATCTGCTGCGAGCACGTATGCTGGTCTGTTAAGTCTAGATACTGAAATTTGAGGTACGAAGTTGGCAGCTTGAACTTTGATCATTGATGAAATGGTAGCCAGAGCATCTGCAAACTGATTCTCGTCCCGAGGGATATACTCAAGCTTGACCGTTGTAAAGAAAGTCAACAACCTCCTTGTATAATCCCTGTAAGGTATCAGATGATCCTGGTGGGTGTACCATTTGCCGTTGGTTTGATTGATTACCAGAGCTGAATCTCCGAATACGGTCAATGTCTTGATCCTGAGGTCAATGGCTTCCTCAAGACCCATAATGCAAGCTTCATACTCAGCTTCGTTGTTAGTGCAGTTAAAGGTGAGTTTTGCCGAGAAAGGCATGTGAACTCCTTTGGGTGTAATGAGTACTGCACCAACACCACGACCATTCATATTAACAACCCCATCAAACATCATAGTCCATTCTTCTTCTGGGTCAGGCCCTTCAGTGTGAACAGGCTCTTCATGATCTTTCGCTTTTATGAACATGATATCTTCATCGGGGAAGTCAAATCTCATAGGCTGGTAATCATCAATAGGTTGCTCAGCAAGATATTCAGACAATACACTGCCCTTGATGGCCTTCTGAGAAGTGTACTGGATGTCATATTCTGTGAGGATCATTTGCCATCTTGCAACCCGTCCGGTAAGAGCTGGCTTCTCAAATATGTACTTAACTGGGTCCATCTTTGAGATCAACAAAGTAGTGTGGGTCAACATATACTGCCTCAGTCGGCGAGCAGCCCACGCTAAAGCACAACAAGTTTTCTCGAGCAGTAAATATCGTTGTTCACAGTCGGTAAACTTTTTGCTTAGGTAGTATATTGCATACTCTTTTCGACCAGACTCGTCATGCTGGCCCAACACACACCCCATTGATTCTTCTAATACTGTCAAGTACATTATCAGAGGCCTTCCTTCAACTGGAGGCATAAGGATTGAAGGCTCTTGTAAGTATTCCTTGATTTTGTCAAAAGCCCTTTGGCAGTCTTCATTCCACCTGACCGTCTGTTCTTTTCTTAACAGTTTAAACAAGGGTTCACAGGTTGCTGTAAGGTGAGATATGAACCTTGAGATGTAGTTCAATCTACCTAGAAACCCTCGAACTTCTTTTTCAGTTTTCGGTGCAGGCATCTCTTGAATAGCTTTGACTTTGTCAGGGTCTACTTCAATCCCCTTCTCACTCACAATAAATCCCAGCAGCTTACCAGATTGCACCCCAAATGTGCACTTGTTGGGGTTCAACTTCAGTTGGTACTTCCTCAGACGCTTGAACAGCTTCAGCAGATTTACCAGGTGGTCTTCTTCAGTGAGGGACTTGGCAATCATATCATCCACATAACATTCGATTTCTTTATGGATCATATCATGGAATAATGTTACCATAGCCCGTTGATATGTTGCACCAGCATTCTTCAGTCCGAATGGCATCACCTTGTAACAGAGCGTGCCCCAGGGTGTGATGAAGGTTGTCTTCTCCATGTCTTCAGGTGACATTTTAATCTGATTGTATCCTGAAAATCCATCCATGAAGGAGAATACCGAGAACTGAGCCGTATTATCCACCAATACATCAATGTGAGGTAATGGGAAATCATCCTTCGGGCTGGCTCTGTTCAGATCCCGGTAGTCAACACACATTCTTACTTTGCCGTCTTTCTTAGGCACAGGCACAATATTAGCAACCCACAGTGGATAGCTAGTTATAGCAAGGAACCCGGCGTCCCATTGCTTTTGTACCTCTTCCTTGATTTTCATTGCCATGTTTGGGCGAGTACGGCGCAGTTTCTGTTTAACCGGTGGGCATTCTTCTCTCAAACGCAGCTTGTGCACAACAATGTCGGTGTCCAACCCTGGCATATCTTGATAAGACCAAGCAAACACGTCCACATACTCTTGAAGCAGATCAATCAGTTGTCTCTTCACTGAGTCTTGTAAGCAGGCCCCGATTTTAACTTCTTTCACGTCTTCATCTGTACCAAGATTAATTGTCTCTACTTCCTCCTGATGAGGAGTGATAACCTTTTCCTCTTGTCTCAACAATCTGGCTAGCTCTTTAGGAAGCTCGTAATCTTCTTCAACCCCTTCATCAGCTTGATTGATTGGATTGTCAAAGTCATACGAAGTCATAGTCGTGATGTTGTCGGTGCGGTCCGGAAGGCACACTCTGCAAGGGTTCAGTTTGTTCATTTTAGTGATCTGATTTTAATCTTGTTTAGAAAAGTGAAATAAAGTTGTCATTTTGAAAACATTGCCATTTATTTTTTGTACAAAAAGAAAAATGGAAAAAACGGTGAGCGGAAAAGAAAAAGACTCATTTGCAAAAGATGTTTGATATTTCATTGATTAATCTTGTTGCACAAAAATTACAGATGGCCCGATTACAAAATGAGTCTTGTCATCTTGGGCAAGATGCAAGACTTGATGCATGCTATAAAAATACAGGAAATAATAATTACTCTGCAGGAGTAACTCTTATAATTTCCTGGGAAGACCAGTTTGAGATACTGCTCCCCGGGATCTTTGGACGGATCCAACTCTCCAGGTTGCGGTCGCTTTCATCCTCGTCTTCCAAATTGTTGACAGCATCAGGGGTGAGCATTCCCCCACTGACAAAGTTGGGCTCCTTAGCAGCCTCTGCTTGATCTCGTTGAGTTGGTTTGCAACCCAACCCAAATCTATCTTATTTCTTCTCCACAGGTAACAATTTGCCCCAGCCTTGGGCAGTTCCTTCTTCAACAACCTTCCGGGCTTGTTGATAAGATGTCATTGAGGTTCCAGGTACAGCAGATGTTTCATTTATGTTCAAGGCCTCAAACCCTTGACTCATTGTTTCGTGGATCTCCCCATCCATCTCAATGTATTTGTAGGTAGCCAGGTGGCTAACAAAAATATCCTCCTCTCCACAGATAGTAACGACTTGACCCTCCCACTCGAATTTTAACTTCTGGTGAAGGGTTGAGGTCACGGCGCCAGCGGCGTGAATCCATGGCCTACCCAATAGACAGTTGTAGGCGGGCTGTATATCCATCACGTAGAAGGTCGTTTTGAAAGTTTGTGGGCCAATCGTTATAGGCAACTCAATTTCTCCCAGAACTGATCTCTTAGAACCGTCAAAGGCTCTCACTACTAAGTTGCTGGGACGTAATGCCAATCCGTCATACTCTAGCTTCACGAGGGCTTTTTTAGGTAAGACATTGAGGGATGACCCTGTATCTACCAGCACATGGGAAAGAACTGCACCTTTACATTCCATGGTAATGTGCAAAGCCTTGTTATGATTGCGGCCTTCCGTAGTCAGATCAGTGTTGGTGAACCCTAGTCCATGACTAGCATTAACATTCCCAACCACAGCTTCCAACTGATTGACGGTGATCTCTTCTGGCACATAAGCTGCGTGCAAGACTTTTAGTAGAGCATTCCGATGAGCCTCGGAGCACATAAGCAATGATAGAATGGAGATCTTAGAAGGCGTTTGGTGAAGCTGGTCCATTATTTTGTAATCACTTTTCTTGATGATTCTCATGAATTCATCAACTTCTTGATCAAAAGGTGTTTTCAGAGCTTCCTTAACAATTTGCTCCTCTTGCATCATACTTTTCCCTTTTGCCTTGGCAGCAGCTTCTGCTTCAGTAGTGGGTCTTTGAATTTGTGGAGCAAAGAGACGTCCGCTTCGAGTGAAGCCTCCGCCTCCTCCCACATTATTTATTTGTGGTGCAGGGGTTGATGATTCAAGAGTGATTTTCTGTCCTCCGCAGTATAGATCAGAGCCGTAATGCCAAGGGATGGCATTACTGCTTTCAAAAGGTACTGGCCCAGGCACTGTGATAGTGACTGGACTGATGGCAGCTGCAGAAGGGACCACGATAGTTTGTGGATCATAGTATATCGTGACTGGTGCTCTGATGGGAGTGGCATTTTGTAAGTTGTAGGCAGAATCATTTTCAGGATCATAATAAATTGTAACTGTTGAGACATTTGCTGCTGAAGTTGTAGGAGACATTGTTGGAAGGATGGGTGTTGTTGTTGTAGGAGATTCTGAATGAAGGGGTGTTGAAGTTGTAGAAGGGATGTTTGATGATATCTGGTCAGCTGAAGTGACAGACGATGCATTTGTTGATGAAACTGAAGAGTTGTTTGGAACAATGGTTGTTGCAGTTGTAGAAGACTCGGGAATTGTTGCTGATGAGATTGCTGGATTGGTAGGTATTGATGTTGTGATTTGAAGCAGGCCACTCTGGATGAGGCCATCTATGCCATCTCTCAAGTTATCACAACCATTTACTGAAATGTTGCAATAAGCACACCCTAGCTCGCATCCCGGGAACATTTGACATTCGAGGAGTTGAGCTTTAATCTCTACCAACGGCGTCCGAATCTGACCCACACTGGTTATCAAATAAGACGGCTTGTCTTCTTCGATAGCATTAATTCTGGGACCTCCGTGGTTTGGCATAGGGTTCTTATTAACATTTGGTGGTGGTGCAAAATTTAGAGCCTTAGAATCTACCAAGTCCTGTACCTTCATGTGCAAAGCTCTGCACTTCTCTGTACTATGGCCAGGTGCATTCGAATGAAAAGCACATATGGAGCTGGCGTCATAATTTCTGGGTAGACTGGCAGGATCCGGAGGTGCCAACGTTCTTAGCTCAACCAGGTTGAGGTTCAGGAGTTGTGGCAGTAATGTGGCATATGGCATAGGGATCGGATCGATCACCCTATTGGCCTGAGAAGGTCTCTGTTGGAACGGTCTTTGCTGATTGTTGTTGTTGGTGTTGTTGTAGTTTCTCTGAGGAGGATACTGATTTTGTTGCTGATAATTTTGTTGCTGTGGTTGATAAACCGGTTGTGGATGAATTGGAGCGGGGATGGTGACTGCCGCCACGGACCTATGAACATATTGGGGTCTGCCCCTGCTGGCGTGGATAGCATTGGTCTCACCAGTTCTTCTCGGGCCTACAAAAGGCTTCCTTGTGTTGCTGGATGAGCTGGCACCGTTGTCAGAAATATTGCCCATCTTCAATAGGCTCTCAATTCTTTCCCCAGCTATAACAACATCTACAAAGCTGGTAGAATAAAAGGCAGCTAGCCTATCAATGTATGTTCCTTGGAGGGTGTTCATGAACATATCTGCCATCTGCCTCTCTGACATAGGTGGCTGGACAGCAGCAGCAAGCTGTCTCCACCTCTGGGCGTACTCGCGGAAGCTTTCCCTGGATGACTGTGACATCCCCATCAGGAGGGTCCTGTTGGGTGCCATATCCAGATTATACTGGTATTGTCTAATGAAGGCCTCTGCCAAATCCTTCCAACACCTAATGGTTGCTCTAGTCAGATGTGAGTACCATTCCCTTGAAGCTCCCGTTAAGCTATCCTCAAAATAAAACATTCGTAGCTTCTCGTCCATGGTGTATGCTTTCAACCTCCCCAGAAAGGATTGCAAGTGGGTCCGTGGGCAGGAAGTCCCGTTGTACTTCTCAAAGCACGGTGGTTTAAACTTATGGGGAATCCTGACCCCGTCCACTAAGCCCATGTCCATAACATCAAAACCCAAAGAGTTTTGAGACTCCAAGGATCTTAATTTTTCAGCAATTTCGTCCAGCCTTCTGTCATAGGCCTCATCCTCAGCACCCATTACTGTGAACTGATCCTCCTGGGGGTCTTCTTGCAGCACTCTGCCCGCAGTGGCAGTCCCTTGTACATTGGCAGGAATGTTGATCTCTGGATGAAGGTGGGGTCCAAATACAGGGGGGTTGACATGAGGCTGAACCCTCTCGTTGTTGCTTGTCCCAGCAGTCCCTAGATGGGGGTCTTCTTGATTCTGCCTCTCTACCATTGCTCTTAATCTCTCTTGGCTCTGAGCCATATTGTTCATCACCTCCATAAATTGTGTCATCTGAGCCCTCATTTCCAATCTTTCATTGGCCATTTGGTTCCTGACCTCTGTAAGGTCCTGTTATACCTGGTCCATCTGTATGCCCGGAAGATTGTTGCGGGTGGGATATCTGTGTGGACGGTTGAGTGGGAACACCCGTCGGCAAGCAATAGTTCCTGAGATCACAACAGAGTTAGTAACAAAAACAAAACAAACCTACAAAACAAACAAGGGTTAGCATGCAATGCAGTATGCTTATTTGTTTCCAAGGTATCCGGCTTGGCACTTGGTTTTGACCCTTCCAGACCCTTGAAGATGCTGTTTGATGTTGCTTTGAAGGAAACTCAAATGGTACAAACCAACACATATATTACAAAGAAAGCAAATGATACATGGTTTATTTTTTTACAATACATGCCCTCCGAGGGGTCAAAATACAACACAAGAAAATAAAAATACATGAAATGAAAACAACAACAAGCAAAAGTCAGACACCAAGACCAAACTCATCCTCCTGAACTTCCTTGAGAAGTGCTTCAGTCACAGGATCAGCTGGACGCTCCGTGAGATTCCTGATAAGGAGATTCCTGGTAGTTACAGCTGCAGTTAACTTCTTGTGTTGACCCTGGTCCTTTGACCTCTTCACTCCAGCTCTAATCTTCAACTCTGAGATCTCCCTCTGGGCTGCTGCCAGGGCTTCCTGTTGCTCTTTTGCACTAGCTTCCAGTTGCTCAATCTTGTCCTGAGTCCTCTTATCTTCTAGAGTACGAGCTTCGGTGATCCTGACCCACCTAGCTTGGCTCTCCTTCAGATACAAGTCAGTCCTGGCTTTTTGGAACTGGGCCTCCTTGCAGGCATTCTTCAGAATTTGTTCTCTAGCCCTAGACTTCTTGATGTAATCCTCAGACTTCTCAATCCTAGCCAGGTGCTCCACCTTCAACTTTTCCAACCTTTCAATATCCAACCTACCATCACTCCTCTCCCAGAGGGTCTTCTGTAGAGCCTGAGTCAGCTTCTCATTTCTCTCTTTCAAATTCTCAAACTCCTCCAGACTGACAGTGACAGGAGGTGGTGCTGAGGATGATCCAGGCATATCTTCCATGGTGAAGGGCATCCTAGAAAATTGAGCCCTGGCATGGGACCACTCATAGTACTATGTTGATGCCACATTGTTGCACTTCCCCAGAATGGTTACTCCTTTAGTTTGAACATTGTCCCAGGCCCAGGCTGCTTGCCTGACAATAGCCAGATTAGGCTTGTTCTCACAGTAAAGAGTCTCAGCCAAGTCTTGTGCCTTAGGAGTGTGGACCAATGCATAGCCCAGTTGTCTTTTGAATAGCAGAGGGTTGTAATTGATGCAACCCTTAACTCCTATCAGGGGTACATTGGGAAACTGCCCACAACTGGTAATGATGTCTCTGCCTTTTGTGCTTTGAGTGCACCACCTGATATCAGCTGAAGTTAAAGCAGTGAGTCTTCTAACCCAGTTCCTCTGCTGATGAGGATTCAAGAATGCATCTGTCTTGGGCAAATGCTTGAGAAGCCAAGTATGGAAAAGGGGAGCACAGCACCTCACCAATCTTCCTCTCTGCTTTTCATTCCTTTGGTGCACAGAGTAGTAGAAATCTCCCAGTAAAGTGGGCACTGGGTTCCTCAGGATGAAAAGATAGATTGCATTCTTGCTAACAAACTTAGGCTCATCTGCAAATAAAATAACCCCATATATGCTAAGGGCTAATAATGCACAAACTGCCTTCCACTCCCCCAAGGAGGCCTTCAGAATAGCCTGAGAGGTCAAGAAATCCAAATGTAGACCAGAGATTCCAGCCTTGGTAGTCATATTGTGCCCAATCAGAACTGGTTCCAGATGTAATGCCTTTGTTATCTCTTCATTACTGGGAAAAGCCATCTCTGGGTTGAAGGGGACTCCACCCCTGATAGGTACACCAACCAATGATGAATACTCCTCTAATAAAGGTCCCAACTGAAAATCCTGAAAAGTGAAACACCTCAGAGGGGGATCATAGAACTGCAGGCAAGTATGAATCAGGCTCCTCTGTGAAGGGTCCAAATCCATAACCACATCAAGTATGCCTCCATAGTGTTCTCTGAACAGTGGTATATGGTCTGGAGTAATCAGGGTCTGGATCCTCCTGATGTCAGCTAGCTCAGGCTGAAAGAAGTGATAGGAGATGTTACTCTTCTTAGGTGCCATGTTGTTGAAGAAGAGTTGAGACAGGTGCTGATGATGGAGAATAACACTGAAGATGGGCCACTGACAGGCAGATGCTGGTGACTGAAGCAGGTAGCTGATAGCTGAAGTAGATAGGTCTATGCTGATGATGGGGTCAAAACCAAGCCAAAATAAAGTATGGATACCCTGAAAAACAAATAAGCAAATGTCAAAATGATGCAATGATGATGTATGCAAATGATATGCAAGGGTTTGTGACTGAGCTAGATCTGATCAAGTGCTCTGATATAAGTCCAGGTATGTTCAAGGAATCCAGATGGAGGTCTATAAGTCCGGTAACCAAGGTGGGGGACTCAAATAAAGAGCCACATGTCCAGGGTTTAGAATCACAAGAACTGTTCCAAGATGGAGTACTCTTAATCAAAACAAAGTAACAGGGTATGCTGAGGTCAAGGGTACCTGCAAATCTGTAAACAGCCCAACCCCCTCACAGGTGGTGTTCTAAAACAAGGATCCTCAGACTTGGATCAGTTATGAGAAGTGTAAACACTTCTAACCAGGAGGTACAGTGTTTACAATAACCATAAAAGTTCCTCCTCTAATTCACCTCAGTTTCTGAAGGTCAATACTAAAGGTCATCCAGACTTAGCAGGCTTCCCAGATAGCCCTAGTACTGCAGGAAATCTGCAACACAGAGTTCTCAAGAAGAAACCCATATCTGAACCGTGCTTCATATTCCCGCACCAGACCGAGATGGAATGGGAAAGAATATGAACCACTCTAGCCTAGGTGTCACTCAGGTCCCAGGTATAGGACCTCAACTCTCAATAGAACCCCACCCACCAAAGCAACAACCAGATCCAGCCAGACAGTATGACAGTATGATATATGTAAAGCTATAAAGAATGCAGTAAAACAACTGTACATAAAGCAAAAATAAATACAAATAATAGCACATAACACCCCTGTAAACACAAATCAAACAAGCGCTAGGAGGAACCCATAAAAGAACCAGAAGCCCTGGTTACAGTATAAGATTCCCCAGCAGAGTCGCCAAGTTGTCGCTCCCGATAAATGGGAATGGCCCAGATGAAGGTACAGACGCGAACGGTCGGCGAAAGGAGGTGCGAGGACACACAGCAGTGAACTCACAGGGAATGAAAAGAGCCGCCAGCTAGGCATCTTTATCCCGGAGGAAAGGCAATGCTGCATAGACCTAGAAAAAGAATGGATAAGACGGTTGCGAACCAGAGAGACTGAGAAAGGGGGTTGGTTACAACCTGGGAAGGTATTAGCACCCAGATTGTCCGTCGTACTCGACGGGATCCACGCTTAAAAGATTTGTGTTTTAAAGGGGTAGTGTCAGTGCAATTTGTGTATAAAATGGCTGGAAAAGAATGTACGGGTGTCAGTGTAAAAGAAGTGCAAATTGCGATATATACAGTGTCAGTGCAGGAACAGGAATAAGATGCTCAAGATCATGAGGCTAAAGAATGAAGCCGGAAGGAGGGGGAATATACAGAGACTTTTGTTCGATAACTGTTAAGTTATGCCTACGTATCCTCTCGTGCAATGAGGAAGTCAGAACACCGTAGTTCGACCCAAAGAGACTGAAAGATGATTTGACTTGTGAACTGCTCACTAGCCTATGCTCAAGTGTATGATCTGTCTGGCACAGATGCAAACTGTCTTGCATTAGACGGAAGAAGCAAGTTCTCGTTTATGAGTGAATGAGGTGAGAAAAGAATCCCGGGGGAGACGATTATTGTTTGTTTTTGAGTTTTCAGTCTTTTATTGCTTTTGAAAGTTTGTCATAAATTAATGAGCTTAAGCCTAAACCAATGGATTTAGTAAACTCATCACATCTTCCCTCTGATTAGGGGTAATGAGAATACCTCAAGTGTGAAGTCAGCTTCTCACACTTAATCACCTTTGATGTAGGGTTAAGATCATTAACCTACTTGTGATTATTTAGATGTTTTTGGTGTTTTTGTTTAGTGTTAAGTAATGAGATTAAGCCATAATCAGGGATTAAACAGACTCATTACACCATCCTAATAGAAGGATAATAGATGAGAATGTTTAAGCTGAGGAAAGCTCCTCAACTTAATCCATGATTAGGGATTAAACTCATGACAAAACAAGCCTTTATTAAATGGATTTTAGATTAATGGTAAGATGATGAAGTGAATTTTAGGGTTTGTAAGACAACTTGAGGGGGACTTGTCCATTAACACTAGGGTTAGTCCTTCTCAAGCAGTTAAGGAAGAATTAGAACCCTAATGCAAGGCCCAAGTTACAAGTGTGATGTCTTGATGATTATTATGTGAATTGATTAAAGGATTTAAACACATTAAGGGTTTAACACTTAGGATTAAAGTTATACACTCCATCCTAATAGAAGGATGCAGGCATAAACTTAATCACAAAGCCTTAAAGCCTTTAGGGTTTAGTCCCTGATTATGAGGTGAGAAGAGAAGACTCAATGAGACACAAAGGTAAAAACTAAGTGGGGGACTAATCAAAACCCTAATCATTGTCATGCTTGGTTATTCCTAAGGTTTGTGAGGTTAACAAGAAAGATCTTCAATGGAACCACCAGGAAGCAGATGAAAGGATCAGAAGAAGCAAAGTAACTTGCTTCATTTAAGAAGGCAAGTCACTTGAAGAAAGAAAGTGAGAAGAAGAATAATGAGCAAGCTCAAACTCAAATGCATAACAAAATGCAGCAAGGATGCATGAAAGAGATGAAAAGAAATTGTGAGAAGTGAAGGCAAATTCACTTCTCAAAGTTGCTTACCACCTGAAAAGTTAGTGAGAAAGATGCAATGCAATGCAAAATGGAATGAAATGACATGAGACAAACCAAAACCAGAAGCATATATGAGATGATAGTGATGCTATGAGATGATGCAAATATGAATCATGGTATGGAGATGATCACATGAACAAATGGATACAAATGGGGCAAGTTTAGAACCATGAACATACATGAAAAGTCATGATATGCAAATGACATACAACATGGCAAATACATGATGCAATGATCAAACATGCTTTCAATATGTCTTAAGATGTCTAGTGAATCAAAAGAATGCATAAAATGCTATGGCAAGTCAAAGTATGAATGCAAATGCAAGATGGATGCATATGGAAGCCCAAATTAGGGTTTATGATCAATGCATCAAACACAAACCAAAATTAGAAGCAAACATCAATACAAAAAATTGAAAATGCACTCAAAGGATCCCTAAACCTATACTAACTTACTGTCCAAAGGAGAAGTTTCAACTCTTAACCTAATAAAAGTTATGAATTTCCTAAGATTTCTAGGGTTTTAGGGTTCCTTACCAAGAAAAGTGTCAAACAAATGGAAAATGAAAGATCAAATCATGACCATTTAAACTCACAAACTACATGCTAAACACAATACAATGCAAAAAGAATCAAGGTCCAACTCTCAATGGTTAGGCAGAAATGTTTTTTTGAAGTTTGGATCAAAATAATGCATTAAAATGATTTTAATTCCATGAAAAATTCTCAAAATGCATCAAGATCAAAAAATAAATTTGGTTTGAGGGTTGGAAAATGTTTCTAAATGGTTTTAAATGTTTCATGAATTTTTTGGTGATTTTTAAATACCTAAAAGTATTTTTAATTAATTAATTCTCATTAATTAATTAAAAATAAACTTTTAAATATTTAAAAATATTTTTTATATGCTAAAAATAAAATAAAAAATATTTTTGGTTTCTGAAATTTAATAAAAGTTTATACAAAAATTTTCAGAATTTTTAAAATTGTTTTACTATTTTAAATAAATTGGAGAAAAGAAATGCAATTAAATGAAAAATAAAATGAATTAAACTGAAAAATGGAAAAGTATGCAAGATCAAGGGCCAGAATTTAAACATACACGCGCGCGAATTGACCTGGCGCCATATCCAAGGGCTGAAATTCAAACTTCCCTAATTAATGTAATTAACCCTAATCCTGCCCTAATCACTTTCAGATGACCGGAACAGTGGTTCCGGTCATCTTCTCCGGCGAGTCAAAATGCCAAATCACTCTACACGCAATGAAAATGAAAACTAACTATCCAGAACTCATCCCCATTCAAAAATGAATCAAACCCCTCACTCAAACATCATTTATCCTTCCTAAATCAGCCAAATCGAATCAAAATAGTTTTAGGGCAAAAAGTTTCAGAGACTGCATACATACTCATTTTTCACTCATTTTCGAAAACAATCACATATTCATGATCAGGGAAGCATGTAGAAGCTATTAAGAACTTAAAAATCCATTTCTGGAAAAAAAGTTCATGAAGCTACCTGAGTTTGAAGCTTTTCAGTCTGCAACTTTCTGGCCCCTTCTCCTTGTGTAATCCACTCCTTTTAGACCCCTGATGAACTTCTGATGCTTAGAGAGAGTTTGTGATGGCTGGTTTGGAAGTTTGAACAAGTTCTGTTCAAGGTCAGGTGAGAATCGTATCTGGCTTATGTGAGGTTTCAAGGATGAATGAAGGCAGGGAAATGATCAGAAGGATGTGGTGATGAGTTCTATGAAGTTTGTTTTTGAGTTTGTAGCTTGTGTGAGGAGTTTCGAAGGCCTTTGCAAGTGAGGGTGAAAATGTGAATGCTGAGTTGTGGTATGTTTCAGGCCAGCCTCTTCTTATGTTTGGCTTGCAATTGATTCACATAAACAATTCCCATTGGTCAGATGACATGACATGTCCTTTTGTGATAGGTATGGGTGCTTTTGCAAAATGTCAACTCTTGTGTAAGAAGGGCATGGGCTACTTGCTAGCTTGGTACAAAGGGCATGTCTTGCGCAGCATGAGGTGAGGAAAAGCCTAGGGTGGATCAGCAAAATAGCCAGCAAGTGGATGAGGAGATATGATGACTTTTGCAACTTGGTTCACTTTGGTTCTTATGAAAAGATCTTGTTCCAAAAACCATACAAATGTGTGATTCTTTGGTTCATTCTGAACTTTAGATGTCACATGATCATGTTATGTGCATTAGAAGTGCATTTGATGGCCTTAGAACACTTGATCAAGTTATTTTGCAAAATACCTCTTTGGTAGAAACTTTGAAATTTAGTGATTTTTGCCAACTTTGACAAGCCATAACTTTTGATCAAAAATGAATTAGGTCATGTTCTTGTACTTTTTGAAAAGGGAAAGATCTATTCTACAACTTTCATGACCAAATTTTTTTCATTTGAAGCATTTTTGGATCAAAAAGTAAGGGTTGAAAAAGTTGCCTAAAATGACATTTTCATTAAAAGTCAACCTTGCCCAAAAAGTCAACTTTGCAAAAACTTGAAATTCTTGAATTTTGTAAGCTTCAAACATCTTCCATGATCAAATAAAGATCATATACAATCAAAATGATGAAGAACACCCTTTGGTTGGGTCATTGGGGGCCTCAGATGCCCTAATTTTGCACTGACTTGCTTGAAAAGTCAACCTTTGATCAGATGACTTCCCCATGGAATTTCTTCATGAAAATTGATATGAATACTCCCTATACCATATAGAGACCAATAGAAACAAGAATGACCAAAAAATTTGGAGTTATGGCCCCTGAAACCAAAACCCTAATTTTAGGTCATCTGTGCAGTCAAGCCTGGCTCTGCTTCCACACCATTCTTAGTTCTTGTGATTCTTTGACATTCTTGACTTTGAGAGGATATAACATGATGCTTGAACACACATGGACCTCTTTGAAGTGATTGATGACCTTTGTAGTGGCTTAAGAAGCTCCTGGATTGCTCATATCACAAACCCTAGATGCAGATGACTTTGAACTAATGCAATGAATCAAAAATGTGGTATGAGATGGTATGATTGTGTTTATGCATATGAAATGATCACAAACCATGATGTGAATGGGTGAGGGCAAATTTGGGGTGTTTACAGCTACACCACCCTGGATGTTGATTTTTGTCTTGACAGAGGACTGATGAGGAGGGCTTCTTTTGAGCCCAACATGTTTAGATTACTAATCGACGACGAAGCGATACACTACTTTACATTACCAGATCCGCTGATGACCAGTGTCCATGATCCTGCAAATTGGAGTTATGCTCTAGAAGGTTATGGAGAGACTGTCGAAGAGCCGAAATCGCCTCCCGCCGCTGAGTACACTCCTACACCTCTTACTCCCCGAATCACTGTTATGTCTAACAATATGTCTCTACAGCCGCCTGATCTACAAACACAGATTTATGAGCTCCGTAAGGAGACTTCCCTGCTCAAGCAGGAAGTAGCGGACTTGGAATTACAGATTCAGGTTTCTGATCTCACTCATGCCTCAGAGTTCGATGCTCTATATCAGGAGATTGAAGAGCTTCAGAGGGAGATAGCTGAGATTCGTGGATCAAGCCAGGAGAAGAAGCCTACCACATGACTCATTCTACACTGACGATGCTACCCTAGTATTTAATTTCCTTTTATACGCTTTATTTTATTTCTCGCATCTCCAGACATATCTCATATTATTGCATCTATTATATTTTCTTTTGTACTTTGAATTCATCTTATATATACATATTATGCACTAATGTCGATTTTTTCTTTTTCTTTTTGATTTTTAATTATTTTATTTTTGTCGTGCAAAGAAAAAAAAAATATAAGACAAAAATATTTTCATTTTTGTCTTCATAAAAAATATGCAAGCCTCATGCCTTGAAAAGAAGAAGAAAACGCTATCCAGACCCCCCTGAAGACCAGAGGTGCAAAGAAGGCCCAAAGGAGGATTTTAAAAAATCCAAGGCCCAGGAAATAGCCTTGTGGAGGGCGCCACAAGCCCATGGCGGGCGCCATGGCGTTCTCCCCTATTTCGGGGCAGAATTTCATTTTCCACCATTTTCATACCTTCCTTCTCCAAAAACCCATTTTTGCAACTTTCAAAAACCTCCTTGAACCCCATTAAAGCTCCCCCATTTCCAAAATACCCTCCATCCATAAAACATATCCAAAATCTATTTTCATTTTCATCCACCACAAACCATAAAAATCAAAACTTTATCATTCCTCTCATAAACCATTTTTCTACCATTTTCACTTCCTAAGGAGCAATCAACAATGGAGTTCAATGGATTTCTTCTTCGTGATGGAAGACCGGGTGATAGGCAACGGAAAATTATTCAGAGGCTTCAGAGTCGAGAAATTCTCTCGACTAGGTACGTCGACGATAACTGTCTGTATGCTTTGGGTATTTATCATAGTGTTTTTAATTTATTAGAATTTCTAGGCTTGCATAATATTTTCGTTAATCAGGAACCTACCTATGAGAGACTGACAATTGAGTTTTTGAGTTCTTTGATATACACTGTCAGTCCTAACACTGCTAGCACTGTCAGTACTGTTATTTTTAGACTGTTTGGAATTGAATATGAATTCAGTACCAACGAGCTAGCAGGCTTGTTAGGAATCCCTCATAGGGAAGGTGCGATTTGTGAGGCACCTTTGGATGCGGAATGGTCGGCCGAGGTATTTTCCTTCTGGCAAAGGCTTTCAAGTACTTCAATTAATTCTTTTGAAGGGATACTTGCATCGACCATTCACAACCCGACCATAAGAGTTTTCAGATATCTTCTGGCATATACTATTTTTGGCCGGGAGAGTCCAAACAAGGTAAATGCTAGAGAACTCCTATTTTTGCAAGGATGCCTCACTTGAACCCATATCAATCTGGTCCCGTTTATGCTTGCACACATGGCTTTACTTACTAATAAAACAGGACCGATTGTTTTTGGAGGACTTGTTACGTCTATTGCTCGGGCTCTTGGCCTGAACGATGAGATAGCTACACTTGAACCACTACCTCCTCGCACAATTAATTTAAAATTTCTGAAAGACATGAAATTGTGCCGAACGAGGAGAGAAGGTAGTTATGAGTTGATGGTTCATGGGGTAGCTATCCCATCTGTTGCTTTACCATGCAGTAGACGTACTGATGTACGTGATGAAAGGAATTGGACCTATGATCTGAATGCTCCACGTGTTTTGGGTCCACTTCCTCCTAATATTCCCGATGGGGAGGCACATGACACTGATGAAGAGTATGATCGGAGAGAGCAGTCACCCATCCCTCACATGTCCCCCCATCGTCCTTCACAGTCACACACCGCACCATCTTCCTCTAACCCTGTTGCAGGTGCTGCTCCTGGATTCTATGTCACCGAGGAGATGTGGCGTGATATGACAGCTAGAGAAGAAAGGCGAGACGGTCTTCTCTCTACTATTTCACAACAACTGACGGACAACATGAGCTTCATGCAACAATCGCGATTGGTTTCGGATCGTGCTCATAGCAACGTTTGTCGTACCTTGAACGATATCTCATTAGATCAGAACCGTCAGAGAGAGTTCAACAGCCGGCACTACCAGCTTGTAGAGGCTACTCAGGGTTCCATCTTAGGTAACCTTCGAGAGGTCCGGAGTGCTCAGGCTACCTTATCAGCATGACTCGACCGGAGGGACCAGCATCGTAGTAGATCCCGTCGTTCCAGACCATCACAGCAGGACGGCGAGGGCACCAGTGCCCCTCCTCAGTAGTCTTTTTCAGGTTACCCCCCTTATCTTATTTCGAAACATTAGGGACAATGTTCGATTTAAGTGTGGCAGGGGATTTTATTGCTTTCTGTCATTTCCCTTTTTAGTTAATTATTTCCTTTCAGTTATTTCTCTTTTCAGTAATTTATTTAGTTTAATTTTCTTAGATAATGCATGAGTCTGACGAGTCACCAGTATAGTGTATTTTTAGTTCATCTTCATTTTTTTCCCATTTCCTTAGCCTTACCAGAAAATTTTTAAAAAGAAAACAATGTTGTTTCACATGTTTTTTGGGCTTTGAGACAGGTTTGGATTAGGATGTGGTGACTTATGTCAACTTTTTGAAACATCAGCACCGTTTTAGCACCATTGACCTCTTGAATATAAGAATCACTCCTAAACCCCACCACCATGGCCTTTATTATCATTCAAAAAAAATTGTCCCAAGTAGTTTATTTTAGCAGTCAGCTCCGGCCTAAGCATGCTCTACGTAGGGGGCCGATGAACATAAGTGAATGATCCAGTGCTAATAAAAAAAAGAGAAAAAAAGGCAAACTCTGGTATAGGTGACCCTCACAAAGTCATTTAAACCGAAAAAAGAGAAGAACAAAATTTTGCCACAAAAAGAAAAAAAAAATTGCAAGTCACTTGTTGTTAGTTGGTTCAGAGGTATCTGGCACTGAACTTGGTAGGGCGGATTACGATCCGATCCCCCGCAGCTACAATTAGGTCAAATAAAACAGGTTTACACATGCTTATGTGCCAGAAACCTTATGTTATGGATCAGAATCACTAACCGGTCACTCTACTATGAAGCATGTACGGATAACAGGCTTAATGTGATTGTGCCTGAATGAAAAGGACACAAAAAGATGAGAAGATAGGCCTAGGTATGGTGGGATGATATGGAGTGGTTAATATAGGATTGAAGTTGGTGTTTGTGTTACTATGGTACCCTTGGTTCACTTAGTTAGTACCTGTCACTACATCCTGACTTGAACTTAGAAGCCCTTTAGCCCAAAGACACGTGTTGACACCATATTTTCTTGAGCTTTAATGTTTGCTTGAGGACAAGCAAAGGTTTAAGTGTGGGAGAATTTGATCACACTAAATTTCACCGTATTTCTGACTCCGATTTCGCATGCATTCTTAGCTTTTATTGTTGTTTTGTTATGTTATTACTTTGTTTTCTTTTGTTTTCAGGTTTTTATTGTAATCGGGGCTTGAATCGAGAAAAGGAGCGAAAAAGGAGTGGAAACGGACGAAAACCTAGAAATTCAGCGTTTTGCACTTACGGCACCCACCGTGGCGGGCGCCATGGGGTTAGCCATGACGTGGCCACGTCTCAAGACCACTCCACAACTTCCAAGACCCACGATCCCCACTCTTCCATTCCCTATTAGTACTATGGCGGGCGCCATAGGTCTGTGGCGGGCACCACAAGGAAAAAATTCAGTTCCCTCCACTTTTTAGTGGAGGGGCATCCTGGTCATTTCCCGCATTTAGTTTTCCTATAAATAGGACTTTAGTTTTTCGTTTTTAATCATCCAAACTTAGATTTCTCTAGGCATATATCAGTTTCAAAGCAGTTACCATTCCACATCGGGGTGTTTCTGCAATCGAGTGAATCGAGTCTGTAATCTGTCTGTGTGATCGAGTTTTGGAGCACTCTGGAGGAAGTTAATCCTGCTGCCATTTTAATTCCTGTTCGTATTTTACTTTTCTGCATTGCTTTACTTTTATTTATTTCTCGCACTGCTTTACTTTATTTATTATCCGCACTCGCACTTTACTTTATTTATTTCCCGCACTCGCTTTACTTTCGTTTATTACCCGCACTTGCACTAAATTCCTTTATTTCCCGCACTCGCACTAAATTACTTTATTTCTCGCACTCGCACTAAATTCATTTACTTTCCGCACTCGCATTAAATTACTTTTATGAAAAATTATAAAAAGAACCTTTACTTTATCATGTCTAACTAATTCCATAAAGGTTAGGATGTAAGGATCGTAATTAAACCAGTAATCCGTATAATTGTTCGTGGAAACACTTAAGGGCTATTTTATCTTTCAATCTAATTGTTTTTAACTATTTCAAAAATAGCCAAAAGCGCTTTGTCTAGTTCATTAGGAGTTTTTAGATTAAAAAGAAAAGAGATTTTAAAACGATTTTCGGACGCGTTATGAAGTTTAGAGTCTGGTTCATAAGAACCTCTTTTTGCTAAGAAATCCAGGTTAAAGTACTTTTCAACTTAGTTAAGATACTATATTTCTTAAAAATAGGTTTACTACTCTAATGCAGTACGCACCTTTTTATCCGTGACAATAGGAGGGGTTGATTAGAGAGTACAACTTGGTTCTGAATACGCGAAAGCGACAGTTCCTGTTAAATTAGTTCTTTTCAAAGGAGAAAACATTGCCCATAAGTAGTTCCATTAACAAGTACTGGATTATCATTGATTACGTGAATTACATTCGAGCCTGTCTTTTATTTATTATTTAAAATTATCATTTTATTTACCATTGCACCCTTCTTAAAACCCTTATATTTAGTTACCTTAGATACACACCATAACAACAGGTACGATAGATTGACACTTGGTCTCTGTGGATTCGACAATCTTTTATATTACTCTGACGTGTTCGTACACTTGCGAAAAACACGCATCAACCACCCCGCCCCGTGCCCGCCCCGCTTAAAGCCCGCCAAAAAATAGCGGGGCGGGCATGCCCGCCAAGTTGAAATGGGCATAAAAGTCTAGCCCGCCCCGCCAAGGTGGCGGGTTGGCGGGCGGCGGGCTTGCCCACCTTCTTTTTTAATTATTTTTTCTATTTTTTTAAATAAATTAAAAGATTCTTCTTTCTACATTTCAATAAAAATACATCAAACCAACATTTAAAAAGCATAATTTTTATTAGCCTAAAACATCAACTTTTAGTGAAATAATACTTTTATCATATATAATATCACATTTAGTATTTTATATGATCTAAATTCAAATTTTGATCACACTTTTGTCATTTTTCATTAGAAAAATTCAAATACTTGTCCAACAATAAAGAAAGAGAAAGTAGATTAGTCCTAATAATCTAATAACAACTTATGTACATATCACAAACTATTTTCATAGGCTCTTCCAAATACTTAAATAGTGTTATTATATAGGTGTGGCGGGCTTTGGCGGGCGGCAGGTTTTGGCGGGGCGGGCTTTGGCGGGTGGCAGGATTTAGCGGGGCGGGTTTTAGTGGGCGGCGGGTCTAAAATCCCAACCCAACCCGCTACTTTTTGGCGGGTGTGCGGGCCGGCCCGGCGAGCCACGACCCGTTTTGCCACCCCTACCCGACGGGATCCACACTTGTTTGTTTGTTTCAAAGGGTGAGAAATAAGAGTGTTGCTGGAAATAAACTGCTAACTGGAACTGGAATAGAAAAGGAATATGGAAAAGGAAATGAAAGGAAAGGGGGAAATGTAGGGAAAATAAAGAATGTGCTTGAACGGGCCCTACCCCGCTGTCTACGTACCTCATCGGGAAAATGAGGATCAGAGTCGACGTAGTTCGCCTAACCAAGGCGGGAACTATTTGTTTGTGTTTTTTATAGTTGGAACTGCGTATGTCTATGCTCAGGTGTTGCAGGGTCGTCTGGTACGAGTGCGTTTACCGTCTTGCATGCGAGACAAGTCGTCGCAAGTTTGTGCTGAGAATGAATGAGATGAAAAGAGAAGTTCTGGCAGGAAAGTCGCTTATTGTTTGTTGTTTGCTTTTTAAGAGTTTTGTATGAATTTGGCACAAGGAAGTGAATTCAAACTCTTTTCCATGAAATGTGTACTTGCCACTACATTAATATAGAATAATAGAAAAAGCACACCAAGCAAGGAGAATTTATCCAAGACTTGTTTCCATGAATTAGGGTTTAAGTTCACTAGCTTGTTGAACTTTATTAAGTGTTTTTGTGGCTTTTGTGAAGAAATGTCTTTTAGATTTTTCTTTGTGAAACAACCCCTTGATAAGACTTGTACATCATGCTAGACAAGCCTACACCATTCCAAGATGGAATGAATGTAAGTGCCCCATGGAATAAGGCTATACACAAGGGACTCTTTCATACA
Source organism: Lathyrus aphaca (assembly GCA_963966055.1). Lineage (NCBI taxonomy): Eukaryota > Viridiplantae > Streptophyta > Magnoliopsida > Fabales > Fabaceae > Lathyrus > Lathyrus aphaca. The sequence goes on from OZ014521.1 coordinate 214,751,239, forward strand.
TTTATTAAATCTTTTTTTGGATTTGTTTTAAGATGAGGAGAGAAGACTCAAAAGGCAAAGGTCAAAACTAATGGGGGACTAAGACATAACCCTAAGTCATCTTATTATGTACAAGAGTGTGGTCCTATGGTTAATGAGGTATTCTAACCTAATGAGAATAAAGAACAAGTTAGAGTTCAACTTACTTCCTAAGGAAGTTAAGTTGAATCTAAAGAGAGAAAGAGGGAACCTATGAATAGGGCACAAAGTGCCAAGGCAAGGCAAATAAATACATAAGAGATAAAGAATGAAGTGATTACCTCATCTCCCCCTACAAAACAAGAGTTAGAATGACAATTCATATTGAAATCATAAACAAATGGCAAACTTCACACAAGAACTCGCACTAGCTTAGGAAAGATGTTAGTGAACTCCTATGGTCAATACCTAAGCCTAAAGCATCTTATAAGGTAACATACCTAAAAAGTCAGTAGCTAAACCAATTTAAAGGTTTCTAAAGGAATTAAGTGAATTAGAGTCAAACTATGTCCTAAAGCACCAATAAACCCTAAGGATGAGGTTAGAAAGATAACCTAAGTGATTACTATTGCTAAAATCCCTTAAACTCTAGGGAAAATGAAAAGGTCAGAACTTAACACTATAGGGAAGTGAAGGAAATGAATGGATCAAATGGGAAAGAAGGGATCCATATTAAGGATAATCAAGTATGAGGTTGAAAGGTGAGGAGAACCATATAGAAGCATGGTTGTGAAAGGTACAACAAAAGGACTTAGAAAAATATTCAAAAATAACCAAAGGGACTTGGCTTCCCCATACAAAAACCAGGGGCTTGACATGAGTTCAAGATGGAAATTAATCTCACAAACAATGGTAAATGAAATGGCATGAAGTATGCTAGGGCTAGGTATCTCAAACTAGGGTTTTTGAACATTCTTAATGGCAAATGAGGCATAAAAATTGTGCAAAGCTCTATACATGAGAAGTGAACATAGAGTAATGACCTAAACATGTTTATAAGTCAAAATGGGGACTATGGTGACTTAAGGCCCAAGTAAACCCTAAAAACAAAGGTAAAGACTCAAGGATGGCTTTTAATGTTAGAGAGTAGCATGCATACAAAAAATCTCACAAAAATTCCTATTTTTGAGTGGTATAAGGCTCATTGGAACACAATTAGGGTTTATATGATCAATGTGGAAAACATGGACTCAAGTAGACCTAAACATGACCTAAAAATCCATAGAAAAATATTTTGGGGAGTTTTAATGAGTCCCTAAATGAATGCAAAAAGAATGGGGTCTTTAACATTTGTGGTTTATGAGAACAAAATATACAAAAAGGAATGGTTCAAAATGGGGAAATTGTGAAACAATTAAAAGAGAAATTAATTCTGACTTCAATAATTAATAAAAATAAAATATAAAAATATTAAAAATTAGAGAAAATTGAGAGGATCCTATATGAATTTACTTGGAATTTTTTTATGTAATTTGGTATTTTTAAAAATAAGAAACAAAATTGTAAATTTATGAGAAAAAGAAATAAAATGGAATAAACTGGTTTGGGCCTGGGGGGTTCAAAAAGCAGTAAAAACAACATAACCGTGCTTAGGTCAAACGTGCTGGGGTGTGGGTAGCACACTGAAGACTTTTGTGTTGACTTATTGACACGTGAATGTCATGCTTTTTTTAATGTGCTGGCTCACTCATAGCCCTGGGATGAAGCTGATCCAATGGCTACGACATGTTCTCACACTTAAATTTAGGGCACTGTTCAGGTGATCGGAAGTGACCTCCAGTCATCTTCTCCGGTCACCCCTGACCTAGGGCATCCAAAAATTATCATGAAAATGAATTCTAAGGCCATAGCTAGGTTCGCCTCCTCTCACTGATCAGCAATCTGATCTTAGTTCTAACCTAGGGTTCTTGTGCTGTGCAAATCGAAGCAAACAAATTCATGCCTGAAAACTGAAACTAAGCACCTAAGGTGCATATCAACTAGCCATAGATCAAAGTGCTTCTAACAAGCTTAAAACCACAAGAATCCAGCAAAATAAGACGAAATCGTGCAATTGAGATTCAAGATGAAACCTGGAAATGCAGTGGTTCAGAAGTTATAGAAAACCAGAGATGAGATTCCAAAGCCTCTTGATATTGCTCTTGATCCTCAGAGAATGAAATAAACACTCTGAATGTGGATTTTTTTGAGAAGAACTGAATTGAAGCAGAGAAAATGCAGAGTTGTATTCTTGAAGCTTCAAGCTACAAAATCCATGGAATTTGTGCAACACTTGATGATGAAAATGATTGGATGAACCTCAATCCTGAATTGATGAGATTGATGGTGATCTGATTCAAAATGCAGTGTAATACATGAAAATGCAGTGGCCAATCCTTGGAGAATCAGGCTATGGAATCCATGGATTTTAACCTCAATGCCAAGGTGATGATGAATTGAGGAAGAATGAAGAAAATTAATGGACAATGGAGTCTCCTCGAAGTAAAATGCAGAAGGAAATCTTCTTCTTGCAGAGAGAAAACTCAATGGATTTTGGGTGTGATTTGTGCAAATGAGAATGGTGAGCAATTCAGTTGGAGATCATGCTTTTATATGTGTAGTTGACAGTTATTAACTATAGTTAACAGTTAGAACTATGGTTATTTCTAATTGGTGGTGAATGGATCAACTTGAAGGTGTAAGATGCAAAGGTGCAATGTTGGTTTTGCTTGGCTCGAAAGCAATCGGATGTGATGAGGTTCATGTTACTTCTGATGGGGATTAACAAAATGCAATGGGACTGGTTTGATCAACATAATGCAGCATGAGAATGAGAATGAGGTGTGAAGCATGTCATTTGGCTTAGATTGCAAGGATGTTTATGAGAACTGGTGTGATCCTGCATATATGAGATGATGCCCTCTAAGTATGTTGCCTTGTGAGCTTAGCAAGCTGAATGAAGCAACGGACTTGAACTAAGGTGAATTCAATCACTTGTTGCCATGCCTTGGGTTGCAAGAAAACAGGTTTCCTACCTTAACATTCTATGAGAAATTTCTTCAAGCTCAAGCAACTGAATGATGACATAATTGTGCTCAAATTGAAGTGAAACTCACGAGGGACAAGTTTGATGTTCATTTTGGAGTAAGATCATGACTCTAGATGCTTCAAAAATGCCATTGATAGTCATGTCACAAACTGCATACTTGGCCTGCCTATATTGCTTTGCCTTGTGCCCATGCATGACCAGTTACAACCTCCTTACTTTGGCCTTCAACAACTCTCAATCCTTTGATCCAATGGAAAAACCTTGAACATGAAAGTTGTAGTAATCATGTAGGGGAACAACTTTGTAGTTCAAATTTTTTTTATTTGAAGTCTTCTTGACCAAGAAAAATAGCTTTCCATTTGGTCTTCCACCTATTTGATCAAATGCCTTGCAGGCCACGCGCGCTGGCCAACTTCTTGCCTCGCCCATGCCCTAGTTTTGCCTTGATTTTCCTCAACTTTACATGATCATAACTTTCTCATTTTTTATGATATGGGTGAGTTCCACCTATGGATTTGAAACTCAAGATGCCCTCTTTAATTGGCTCCAAGTAGAATTTTCATATCTTTCATATTTTGGGAGAAGGCCTCATTCAAAGTAGCTGCAAAAATAGCCAAAACTTGCCATTTTTGGAAACCCTAATTTTCCAAAAATGGTAAGTTTTGGTTTTCTTGATTTCTCTTGATCCTCCATCATTTCTTGATCAAATTTGAAACATAGGACCCTTGTAATCCTAATTTCATGATTTTGATCTCAAAAAGTCAGGAGTTGACTTTTTCTTCAGCATGGTTGACTTTTCTCCAAATTCCTGATTTTCAACCATCTGACCAATTGAACCTCTTCCAAAATGAATTTGTGGATGAAATTTGAACCTTATACACTTGTTGTCATATAGAACACAATAGAATCCCCTTTTGTTCAAAAATTCATGGAAAAGTCCTTCACACATGAAACCCTAATTTGGGCCATTTCCTTAGGAGATGTTGCACTGCTTGCTTCCTTGGAGCCATTCACTTCTTTCCAAGACTTGTGGCTTCAAATAAGAGCTTGTGGGATGTTATGGACCCTTAGCATAATGTTGAGAAGCTTTGTGACCCTTTGATTGCCTTTGTATAGCCTTCAGTTGCTCCAGCCATTGACCACATGCATATGCCTCAACTATGCTACACATGATGCAATGTTGTTGGTCATTTGTGAACTTATGTATGCTAAATGATATGCAAAATGTTGAGGATATGAGAGGGAAAATTTTGAGGTATTACAATGAGTATATAGGTTGATAGGCTATGTTAGAAAACTGAGAAAAGACTTAACATGATTGATACAGTCTTGACACCTTAGGCCCTTAGATATGCGATGTCGGTTTGGATACTTTTTATACCGAAATCTGAAGCTTTAGTTCTAAATTAGCCCCAAGTAGTTTATATTAGCAGTCAACATCGCCTGAAGCACAAGCTACATGGAGAGCCGATGCAAATAAGTGGTTGATACTTAAAGTTAAGAGATTGATACTTAAAGTGCCAAGAAAAAAATGAAAAATCTTAAGATTAAGCATGCCAATGATAAAACATTCAAGCTGCACAATTTCTAAAGGATGCAAAAACATGCGGAAAAAAAGGCAAAGCAAAGTCTGATGTTAGTTGGTTCATAGGTATCTGGTTCTGAACTCGGTAGGGCAAATTACAAATCGATCCCCCATAACTTGCACTCGGTACATTAGAGCGTTACAACACTTATATACCAGACCCCGTGTTAGAAAAAAGATCAAATTCACCAACAGGCTATTCCACCATGCGCGTGTAAAGGTAAAATGCTTAATGTGATTGCGTCAGAATGAAATCGGGTGAAATAGAAACAAGAGAATTAGGTTGAGCTATAATAGAATTATTCAGACTGGTTTTTATAGGGGGTTTATGAGCATTATATGTTTTAGTGTCATTAGTGTATCTTTAGTGTTTGAGTTACTATCGCTTCTTTTAGTAAAAATGCCGCACAACCACATATGAATAGGTAATGTGTTTTGTGTTTGTGTTTGAGGGTTGTTTTTCAAAAACCTATTTGATTGTTTGCTTGAGGACAGGAAAAGATTCAAGTCTGGGGGAGTTTGATAACACGATTTTATATCGATTATTTGGCATGGTTTCCGATTAATTAAGTTATTATTTTCCGTATTTTGAACGATATTATGCAAAGTTTGTGTTTGTTTTGTAGGTATTAAGATATATATACGACTTGTGAAAGAAAAGAATTAAAATGAGACAGAAAAGAGGTATTTAGCAGAAGAATTGAAGCAAATAGCAGAAAACTGAGTTTCTGCACTTGAGAAGCCAGACGGACGTCACAACATCTGGACAAATATCCCACATCTCCCATTTCAGAAGACCGTCACACAAGTTAACGACTATCATAAGTCATAATTCAGAATCCTAAAGTGTGCTCCTCAGTCAATAACAGAGAGTTGTTACCATGACATTCTCTCATTCAACTCAGTAATTTCCTTATTCATTACAGTCTCAGTCAAGCATATACAATCAAGGCCTGGTGTAGCGGTAAAATCATGAGTGTAGGCTATTGGTTAACTTAACTCAAAATAAATTGAGTCGCCACCACGCTTTTATTTTATTCCAAATGAAAAAGGAAAAAAGAGCGAATAAATCCTAATGAATCTAAAAGCAAAAAGCTAAAAGAATCGAGCAGAGAACGAGTAAGGGGATTGGTTACAAATCTGGAAGGTTTTACGCACCCAAAATGTATGTGGTACTCCACGGGAGCCCTTTGAAATATTTATTGCTTTTGGTTTGAAAAAAGGTTTGTTAAAACAGATTGAAGAGATGAAAAGAGAAATGTTTTTTTTTAATATTTTTGTGTTTGAAGAGACGTTCGTCTCATGCCTACATACCCACGACGTGCAATGTGAGATCAAAACCTCGTAATTCATGGTACAAATAGTGAAAAGTTAATGTATTGAATTGATTTTAAAATGTAAAGATAAGTCGTCATTCTTTAGCGAATAATTCCGCTAAAAAGAATGAATCATATCTAAACATATGAAAATGGTTAAAAAGAAAAGTGCACGAAGGCACAAAAAGAATTGAATGAGTTTTGAATTTTTTAAAGTATTTTGAAAATAAAGTTTCGATATGCTTATGTAGTTTAGCATTTATTAAGAAATGAAATTGAAAAAGTAAAACCGCTTGACCTAACTCAAGTTTTGATTATGAAAGCAATTTGAAGTTTGAAAACAAAAAAGGTTTTTGAAATAGGGAGAAGCTTTAAAAATTTAAGAAGTGGGAAGAGATGAAGGGACTATCCTAAGAAGTAAAGTAAAAGTTAAAAGAAGAACGAAGAAACCGTGTGGCGATCCATTCTTCGAAGCAATAAGACTTCTATCTTCATAAACAAGTGAACCAAATCAAGGCAAATGTCTTCAATCCATAATAACTCAAGCAAAGGAATGATCTTAAAGTCTAAGTCCAAAACTCCAAGTCCAATGCTAAGGATAGTGGCCAATAGTCCAAAGATTAAAGTCACATGTTTTTTTAGAGATTTAATCCTTTATTAATATTTTTGTGTCCAAATGGACAAAAGGAAAATCAATACAACAATAATAAGAGCAAAAATAATAAACATGATAATGAATGAATAGAGCATAATAAAATAAATGCAATAAAGGTGCAAGAAATTAAATGTTAGTAGCAAAAGCAATTAAAGTGCAAGAATCTAAAATATTAATAGTAGTAATAGTATAATAATATTTACATAATATTGGTACGGTGAACTTAATCAACCACAACCAAAAGAGTAACCAAAATTGAAAGGCAACCGGATCTGCTTAGTATCTTACACTATAGCGATTAATCAAGGAAAACCAAACCAAATTCGATGAAATTTGAAAGGCAATTGGGAGACCCAAAGCACTTGCGCATCAAACATTCATAAGTCTTGATTCTTAATGCAAAATGATCAAATGCTTTGGGATTACGCGACCGACAAGAGGTCCGGTCCACGAAAGTGCAAGTATCCAATTGGATTTTTATCCCGAAGTCGGGACACATTTAGGTCTATGTTAAACAATCGCCAAGTAATTTACGAAGTAATTACCCTACAAATGAGGCTGGCCACCACCAATTAAGGTGAACAATGTTAGTGCTAATGCATGTAAGATAAACAATATGTAAATCGCTATCCGAACGCAATACCGCACAAAACTAAAGATGAATACCAAATTGAGTCACACTCATGGTATTATTCCATCCTTAAGTTCAATCACTCATCTTGGTGGATTCAAGCATGAAAATGTATCACTAATGCAAAGTACCTTAAATGAATTAAATAATTCACTTAAAGGTAGTTTTGAATTAATAAACATTAACTACTCTAATCTACACCCAAAGTTCATTGAAATTAAAGAGAAATCACTCCCAAAAGTGCTTCCCAAGGTAAAAATAAAAAGGAGGAAGAAAAAGAAGGAGGAGGAACCAAAAAGGAGCTTAAAATAAGCCAAAAACAGCCTCTGACTTGTGTTAACCGGTTAACCAAAATGCACTGGAAATGGTTAACCGGTTAACGCAACCAGTTTTCAAAACCTGCGCCATTTTACACTAGTTAAGAACCAAAATGCACTGGAAATAGTCAACCTTTTTTCAAACACTTGATGATCATGATCTGAATTTGCACGAATTTTAAAACCAAAATACAGTGAAATCCTTGCAATCAAACAACAAATTAAGATCCAAAGGATCTAGAATCAAAGGCACCAAAGATCTACATCTTGAATGTTGATGATGAAGATGGATTTATGGAAATAGTGAATTACCAAAAGCACTTCTTCAAATTGGACCAAATCAAGCTAGATCTACTGAAATTGATGAATAAGAAAAGAATAGGATGAAGGTTTAGCTCAAGTTGATCAAGAATTCAATGTGAATTCTTGATAACTTCAAAAGAAGGAAATAAGAGCTTTGGTGAAATTTTGATTTTGGGGGAGTATTTTGCAAGAGATTTGTTGGCTCTCAAAAGCTTATTGAATGAATGAAATTAGGGTGCTATTTAAAAACTTTAGGTATGAAAATTTGGTGGAATGGAGCTTGCTTTGGTAATTCAAATTAGGTTTGGTAATTGAAAATTTGGTGGGAAAATGGAAAAGAGTGGTGATTAGTGAGGGTTTATGGTAGGAAATGATCAAAGTGATGTAGATAATTCAGAGGGAAATGGATCTAGAATATTCCAAATGAGATCAATGATCAAATGATGCTGAATTTGAATGAAATATTCAAATTTCGTACTAGTTAATCGGTTAACCGATTTACACTGGAAATGGTTAACCGGTTAACCAAGCTAAAATTTGAATATTTTATTCAAATGTGATTGCTTGGTTGTTGTGGCCCGATTTTTTGTACGTCGAAGAAGGCATGGAAATAAACACATGAACCTTGGAATTCCTTGAGTGAATCAATTAACTTGGGAAATCCTTGATCAGATAAATTTGAATTACTTGCGGATCAACTTCGACTTTTGTTTGTGAAATTTTACTCGAGCGGCAGGATTGCTATTTTTGGCATTTTCAATTGTTCCTCTTCCTGAAAATGTTAGTGAAAGAAAACAAAATATTTTTGGATTTTTAATGATTAGTAAACATAAACAAATAAAGTAATTAAAAGCAACGGTGATCCCCTGTGAGTTATAAACCTACACCCGAGAAGAACCGACCAGTGCGATCTTGTTTGTATGCAAGATGCAGATGAGATGCAAAAAATCTTAGGGTAAAAAATTAGGGTATGACACCTGGCAAAATAAGCTCCTGCAAATTCTTAACAACAGTACCACGTGAAAGCTATAAATAGAAGCTGCTTTGAGTTCCAAAGGGAGCTTCGACCACTTTACCAAATTGTTGCCGTTTTACCAATCGAAGCCATTTATTTTCCTTGTTCAAAGCTTTTCCTTTTTGCTTACTTTTCAGCAATAATTTAGTTTCCGTTTCCGAACCTTAGTGATAGCTTACTACATCGGGAAACTATCACCATTTATTTTGTTTCAAGCCATTGCCTTTCTCTAGTTTAGATTTCTGCAAGAATTCTTAATCCAAGTTTGTACTTCAACCAGATTCATTATTGAATTATATGCTTTATTTTCTAATTATTATGTCTTATGCTTTTATTCATTCCTTCTACTTATTTTCTTCTGATTTAATTAATATGTCTGGCTAAACCCCTTTAATCGGTATGCAATTGAATAATCAGAACGAATTTAATAGATATAGGCTAAAATCTTAAACACAATTATTTTCTGGTTTCGATTTCTTAATTTAAAATAACTTTTGTTACGAAAGTAAAAAGGTAAAAAAAAAGGTTAGAATTAAGACCAAGAGAGTGTGAGGTTGTAACCGATAGCTGAAATCGAACATTGATTTTGAATACAGCGGAAGCGCTTTAAACCAATTAGAATCTCTAGGTTTTCAAAAAGTACTTTTAACTTGCATTGATACAGCGAGAGCACTCAATCTGACTTAGGAGTATAGTAATAGGCAAGACCACGAGAGTGTGAGTCGACGACTTTTAAACCAACATTTTCTACCGAAAGATAATTTGACAAACCTTTATTAGCCGACCGTTTATTGAATTCGTGAAGGCATATTAATTACATACCGATATTCCTATCATAATTTAATTTAATTTAAAAGTTCTTACTTTCTCGTTCCTTAAAACTAAAACATCACTCGCCTTAGCTAAACATAGTAACATCCCGATAGAGCTAAGTTGATTATCGAGTTTCTGTGGGATCGATATCTTTTATTACTATGCGATTAGGCTGTATACTTGCAGTTAAAATCTTAAGACTCAGAAAGTCGCGATCAAAGATCCCTTAGTTGTGGTAGAAAATGCATTAACTCAACAACCCTGATTGTTTTCTTCATGGATAACCCCTCAATAAAGCCTTCATCTTGGCTAACAACCCCTCTAAGAAACTTCATCTCTAACTTCTGCCTTCCAATATCAAAAGGAAACAACTTCCCACTAAGTTTATTATCATCACCCGAAGACCAAAAGATCTCAGTTTTATGAATATTCAATCGGAGACATGATCATGTACCATTCTCCCAAATGATGTAAAAGGCTTTAAACACATGATTTGAATCCACAATGATGATCCCTCCGTTAAGATATCAGACATTAAAAAGAAACTTACAATTGTCATTGACCTAATGGATAAGTGGATGTAATACAATGACAAAAAGAAGCGGCCCCTAATGGGTCACCTTGTTGCACTCTAGTGGTTGACATAATATGCTTATTCCAAATTATAACCTTACTGCCTAACCATATAAAACCCAACCCATAAGAAAATAGATAGATATTGACTTTCACCCTTCGTTGTATGACTGGTTGATCAATCTGGTTGAAAGTATTCGTGAAATTTATCATGAGCATAGTCAAAGAGCTATCTCCATGTCGCATATTCAACAACCTAATGACATTATGTAAAATGACCTAAACACCATCTGATACCCCAATCCCAAACTAAAAATCATTGAAATATCATACATCATCCTTACCAACCGCATTCAAATAGAACCCACAATAATTAACCGTATTTTCCATTAGACTTTAATACTGAATCTGATTATTCTTTTTACTTCATATACTTTTTATCATAACTTAATATTTTATTTTTGTAAGAAAAAAATATCTTCATATAATAATATCTAAATAAACGGAAAAAAAAAGGAGAGAAAAGAAAAGAAAAGCGGGAGGCGGGGAAGTAGAAAAACCCTAATGAATCAATATAAATGTTAAAGAAACCCTTAAACCCTATTTTTCTTTTTCAAACTAGTTCCCCTCTTTCTCCCCTCGTTTTCTGCATTCGCCTCTCTCCTCGTTCAACCTTTCAAATGGACTCACCAATGGAATTTTGGGGTAATTTTCTCATCTCTCTATCTCCATTCATCGCTTTCGATTCCAATTTCATACACAACTTCATCGCTATATTTTAATTTTCTAACGGTATCATACTGAAAATGTAATACTGTATGTGTTTTAGTAGTATCTGTTGATTTTTGTTGTTGTTGTTGTTTTTGCAATATGATCTTATTTTTCATTCGTTTGAAATTTAGGCGTTGAGGTTAAAGTTGGACAATCTGTTAAAGTTGATCCAAATGATCAATTTGAGGGATACATCCATATTTCCAAGGTTAGAATCTGTTAATTAGGTTAAAGTTATTGATTAGGTTTTGAAATATTAATCTTAGATGTAACTTGTTTTCTTCAGGTTGCACTTGGAGAGGTTAAGAAAGGCAAAGCAAGTGAACCTGTTGTTGTGTACGTGAAGGTTAAAGATCAGAAGATTGTTCTGGGAACTCTTAATAAGGATGAGATTCCTCAGTTTTCCCTGGATATAGTTCTAGACGAGGAGTCTGAACTTTCCCACAATTCAGAAAGTGCTTCTGTTTATTTTTCTGGATACAAAGCTTTTCGGTATTTTTCAGCCTCTTGATTTGTTGTTAATTGGTTTAGCTTTTTCAGAGAATGTGTTTTTGGACCTGTTATATTTTTTATTTTGGTTAATATTTGTTTAGCTTTCTTTAGAGAATAGTCGTTTAGGTCATGTATTAATTCTCCTGAACAGTTTGTTCTTCTGAGACAAAACTGTGTGCAAGTAATGGTTGGTTGAATGTGTCGGTTTGGATTTTAAAACATTGGTTAATATTTATGGCATAGTTTTTTTTTGTTGCAATATGTCATAAGATGCCTCACTACTACTCTTTTTATCATTTATATTCTTTTTTCTCTTAATTTCTTTTGTGTTCCCTTTGGCAGCCCTGATGATGATTCTGAAGGCTATGACTCTTCTGGTAAGACTGAATTATTTCTTGCAAAATGTTACTGGTTAAGTCGGTTGCTCAAACATTGTTTTGTTTTGTGTTATTTTGACAGATAGTGAAGAAGAACTTGCTCCTTTGAAGGAACATGGTAGATGCCATCTCTTAATCTGAATTTTTTTTGTTAGCTGTTACTTAGATAACCAATAATTATATTCTTTTATGAATCCATGAATTAAAAAACCAAGCAGTAAAGGAGGAGGCTAATAAATCTGGAAAACCTACTGCTGAAGTCGATGCATTGACAAAGCAAGTCAAGATTGTTGATCCAACGAATGGAAAGATTGTTGATCCAGTGAAACATGAAGATGAATCTGATGATGAATCAGATTCGGATTTTTCCGGGGATGACACTTCCGATGATGAGGTATTTTAGTAACTTTGGGTTTAAATTACATTTTCATCTAGTTTCGACTTTTTTATTATTCTTATTATTTTTTAATTTTTTATTGTGATGTATCTTTATTTATCTTTATAATATCCATTGTCTGCAAAAAGGAAATATGATGTTTTTTCTTAGAGTTTATCTCATGAGAAATTGATTTTTTTTCTTGCTTGTATATTGGTATTCAAAGTTTTATTTTGTAGATTCTGTCATTTTTAATTTTTTAATTTTTCAGTTTTTCTTACTCTATTAGCTGGCATTCAAGATTTTATATATTAAATAAAGTCTTTCATTTGTCATTTTAGATTAATACTGATAGTGATACTGATAAGAGTGACCAAAATGCTACTCCTAAAAATAGAGATACTGATACTACTGATACGGGTAGTGATACAGATAGTGATGAAGAGACTCCTGCTAAGGTAATCTGCAGTTGTTCAATGCTGTTCTTGTTTGTGTAACTTGTTCTTTCATTTGGGTTTAAATTCCACTTTCCCGCAATCTCTTCCTTATGTGATGTATAATTATATTTTCTTTGTAATCCATTGTCTGCAAAAATGGAAATAATATACTTTTTCTAAGAGTTTATCCAAGCCTTCTTGGTATACATTGGTTTCATCTCGTACTAGAAATTGATTTTTTCTGTCTGGTAATTGATATTCAAGGTTTGTGATGGTAAATTCTTTCATTTGTCATTTTAGATTGACACTGATAGTGATGAGAGTGAACTAGACGCTACTCCTAAAACTCTTGATGCTGATACTTCTGACACTGACAATGATACTGATAGTGAAGAGGAGACTCCTGCTAAGAAGGTAATCAACTGTTGTACATTGCATTTCTCTGATTTATAATTTATTATCGTATGATTGTATTATGCATAGTCTTCACCAGTACTTATACACTGTTTCATGCTTTGAAGGTGGTGACTCAGGGCAAGAACAACAAGAGAGGAATTGGTGCTGGATCACAGACTCCAGTTCCCGCCAAGAAAGCTAAGAATGCTACTCCTGAAAAGACTGGTAAAGTTATTAACTTAATACACACACAAGCAAACACTATTTGCACTATATAGCTTGAGTGAGCGGGTGTACAGTTTAAACTCTTATTCAATAAGTGTTTGGCACATGAGAGCCTACGCAACAAGTGGTTAAATATGTTTATCTGAAGTTTATTAAAATAAGCTTAAAATGCCTATAAGTATGTCATAATGTATTTTTAGAAGCTTAACAAAACATATTAAGTGCTTATTTCACATGATTCATTCTCAAATAAGATGAATCTCTTGTAAATGCTTCTTTTAGTTTTCCTTTTTGGATGTCATCTTACAATTACAAGTTTAGTTTTAGATGCTTGGTTTTGTGCTGAGTTTATGCTAATATTGTTTTACATTTGTCTTCATAACAACTAGATTCATATTGAGCCCACGACAAATTTATACATTTTCTGTCATTCTCTGTTTGTAGATGGTAAAAAAGGTGGACATATAGCAACTCCCCACCCTACAAAGCAGGGTGGAAAATTTAATCAGAATGCTGCAAAGGGCCAGACTTCCAACTCTAGCAAGTATGTTTTATTTTAACAAACTTTCTGACATTTTTGCCAAGTTAGATTATGATTTAATTATGGTTTTTAATTGTATTTCCAGGTCTGGTCAACAAAGTAAAAAGTCTAAGCAAGGTCGTCGGTGATATTGCATTGATTACCATATTCACTTAGTAATTTTCCATTGTATTTACTGTGAGAATGGTAAAAATGTTTGGTATTCTATCCTAGCTTTAGTAAGCTGTGGAAACTGAGAAGTTTACTGGAAAATCATGTTTGGAAATTTTGTCAGCATTGTTGAACTTCAATTTATTAAAATTACTGTCTTTAAATCTTTTGGTGTATTGCTCAACACAAATTCTTGGGTATTAATTTGTGTCTGGTTATTGATGTTAAATTTTCCTAAAATGGTTTTACGTTCACTAGCATTTTGTTCAGTATCATAAATTATACTATTGTTTTCTTTCTTGCCAACAAAAAACTACAGCAACTAGATTTTTAATCAAACATGTATATCACTCAACAATTTTAGTGTGCTTTTAAAATAGGTTTCTTTAGTGTGCTTTTAAAGTATATTAATAATTTTAATAAATAATTTAATGTTTATTAATATGGTTGTGGTCATTGGTGGAGCTCGGGAAACAGCAGCCAACAACAACCACATTATTATTATTAAATTAATAATAAATAAATAATAATATTTTTTCAATATAATTTTATTTTGAAAAAAAGTTCTTTTTTGGAAAATGATTTTTTTAATTTCATGAAAATATATTATTTTTTAAAATAATGTAAATTTCTAGAAAATATAGTCAACTATGAAAAACTAGCTTTGTTGTACAAATTCAATATAAATTTAATATATTTTGTACAAATTTGTAACTTATATTTCATTATATATTACAAAATTTATAGAAATGGATGAAAGTGTTTTAAAAATCAGACCGGTCATTAAACCGTGAGGGTATTTGATCATTGGTTTCTTGGTTGAATCATTGGGTCATTGGTCGAACCGCATGACCAAACCGAATAATTCGATTAAATTTTATAAAAAAGTTATATAGGTATAAAACTGGTCGAACCGGATGATTCAATCTTTATAAAATATAAATAACACTTAAAAATTTTCAAAATATCATATCATGAATTCACAAGTTTATAATCTAACTTCAAATTTTAAATAAAGGTATCACACATAACAAAATAATATAAAATTACAAAATCTAAAACAAAGTCTAATTGGAATATAATATAATTAAATAGTTTATAACAAAATAACTCAAATGTTTATCAAATTTAGTTTAAAAGAGGGAAAATTATTTTAATATTGGGATCTCATTCTTTAATATTAAAATAATTTGCAGTAAAATCAAGCATCCGCAACAATTTCCTCGTCAATGATATCATTACTATGTTTTATTTTTTAATTTTAATTTTTAATTTTATTTTTAATTTTAATTTTATTTTTTAATTTTATTTCATTTTCTATTTTAATTTTTTAATTAAAATAAAAAAAATTTAAAAGAATTATAATTAAACCGCCGATTTTCCCGATTTACACCGGTTCAATGACATAAACGATCCAACATTCGAACCAAATCGATTACCTGGCTAGTTTTCGGTTCGATCGGTTTGATCGACCGGTCCGATCCGGTTTTTAAAACACTGGGATGAACTCACCTTTCTTGTTTTTTTTAGTAAACTCCATTGTTTAGTCAAACCAATCCTCTTCAACTTGTAGTTTACTGTATAAGACACGAATTTCCTTAAGAGAGAACATAATCGTGCTCCTTTCATAATCTTGATATGAGAATTTCTCGATCCATTTCATAATACTCTCGGCCACCTGCTGCATTTTTAAATATGTCTCTCTGTTTCTGCTGATACACTTCCAAACACATCAATTTTTTATTTTACGTTGAAACCTTTCGCAGATGCATATAGAGAAATAATCCGTAGATGCATCTACAGAATTTTATCAGAACAATTTTTTTTTAAAATTAAACCAGTTTTATTATTCAGAGACGCATATACAATAATACACAAACATGAATAAAATAATATTATATATATATATAGTACATCAATGTCATCATTCAAAATAAATACATCACTGGCATAAAAAAAATACATATAGTTATTGTGTGTGCGGGAGTACATCCTCTCCATCCTCTCCTCTATCTGTCCCCTGTGCACGCTCTCTTCTGCCTCTGACTATGCCGCCTCGTCTGCCTTTGCGTCCTCCTCGGCTGCCTATCCCACCAGTCTTGGTGTGATGTCTGTGGTACTGTGTGCCCCTTAATGCCACCCGAATCATCTCCTCCACTATACGCATGGCATCAGACCCCTCAGGATAGAAACCGAACTTAATGCCTGCCCGCCCAATCCTAACTACATGTAAACATATAGAGGCACCCGATCTTGAGCGTGGTCCATCTGGGACTCCTCCTCCTCTATCTCCTGATGTGCTGGTCTGAGAGGATCACCATCTACAATGAGAAGCATCAAGGGGTGTGAGACGATATAGAACCACCTGATGTAGCCATCAACGTAGCTCCAGTCGTATTCAACTCTGATCGCACGAGACTTGTCTATCCGACGACGAGTAATGGGCAGAGGAGCGGAAACAGAAGGGTGTCTGAGAATGGTCTGGGCATAGCCAAATTTTCGCAGAACGCACTCTGGCAGATATCGCGCAGTGATGATCGAGCTGAATGCCAACCATCCGCTGTAAAGTAAAACCTTATCGAACGGGCGCGTCACATGGTGATCTCTGTAGTAGTCATATATGACATCCTCAACAACCATGCAGTCCAAATACACGTTGTAAGGCTCTATCAACTCGTTCCCTCTCAGCGGGCGAAAGGCACGCGCTCGAGGCCACTCCTCTGTGTACTCTTTCACATATTCCTAACCATGTATCTGCGGAAAGTGTTGGATGATCCAGGACTGAAATAAAAAATATTGGTATCAAGCAAATATCAGGATAACATAGCGAAAAAAAGTCTAAGGATTTAGGATTGGTACCATATATAGTGAACAACTGCCTGCAACAACCCTAGTAGCCCAAAGGCATCCAGTGGAAAGTCTGGAGTAAGTGGGTGCCAACGTCGCTGCACCCCAGGTGTACTCATGGATCATCACCGGATCCAATAGGTACCCTAGCCAAACCACATTCGTATATGAGGAGCTGGTGTCCACAAACAGCTGCGTGTCCACCAAGTATAACAGATAACATCGCAACACCCACTGTCTGTGTACCTCTCTCTACCTAAGGGTGGCAAAACGGGCCGCCCGCCCGCCCCATCTAATGTCCGCTAACAAAAGAGCGGGGCGGGCATGCCCGCAAAGTTGAAATGGGTATAAAAATCTAGCTCTCCCCTCCAAGGTGGGCGGCGGGCTTGCCCATATTTAATTTCTCTCTCCATATTTAATTGCTTATTATTTATTTTTAGTCATTGGATTAAAAAGAATTAATGGTCAAAATTTGGAGTAAGGATTAAGAACTTACTCTAGGAGTAAGATTAATGTATATATATATATATATATATATATATATATATATATATATATATATATATATATAATATATATATACATATATACATATATATATATATATATATATATATATATATATATATATATATATATATATATATATACATGTATATATATATACGTGTATATATATATATATATATATATATATATATATATATATATATATATATATATATATATATGTACATATGTACATATATATGTGTACATATATATATATATATATATATATATATATATATATATATATATATATATATATATATATATATGTACATATGTACAAATATATGTGTATATATATATATATATATATATATATATATATATATATATATATATGTATATATATATATATATATATATATATATATATATATATATGTACATATATATATATATATACATATATATATATATATATGTACATATATATATATATATATACATATATATATATATATATACATATATATATATATATATACATATATATATATATATATACATATATATATATATATATACATATATATATATATATATATATATATATATATATGTATATATATATATATATATATATATATGTATATATATATGTATATATATATATATATATATATATATATATATATATATATATATATATATGTATATATATATATATATATATATATATATATATATATATATATATATATATATATATATGTGTGTGTGTGTGTGTGTGTGTGTGTGTACGTATGTATATATGTATGTATATGACCTTACCTGATCGGAAGGTCCCTCCAGAGGTCGAGCACGAACAAGGTAATGGTTGACAAAGCGAGGAAGGGGGTGTACCTGCAAGGCACTCCGATGCTAAAGTGAGTATACGGTACAAAAATGGTAAGAGAGAGAGTGTTTCAGAATACCCGACCCTTTAATGAAAAAGGGTATTTATAGTGAGCCCCCAGCGTTGGGCCAAGATTTTCCCTTGGGTTGGATTAGCTAGGCTCAAGGAAGAACTGCCAAGGTACGCGTAGGAGCGTGTAAGAGCTAGCACGTGGTCTTGCCCTTGGTCCAACTGCTCCTATCTTTCAGGAGATAATGGGGGACAGTTGGGTGACGTGGCAGGTGATGGGGAGACGCAGTCCCCCCATCGTCAGTCCAATGGATAAGGTGTCTATCCGACGCGCCAAGCCTCTGCTCGGGAAGTTGGAAGTCTGCCCGACGATGCAGAAGGCTTGCCCGACTGGGTGGGCCTTTGCCCGACATGTTGGGCCATGGCCCAACAGTGTCCTTGAGGCCCAGTCCAAAACAGGAGCCCCCAAGTCGAGTCTCCAAGCTGGAGTGATGAGTTAAGATAAATAGAGTCGGGCACAACTAACATGTCGAGGCAGTACATATACCGTGGAGTGGACGGTCGGGATCGATCACCCGCGCAAAAGCGATTGCCATGTCGAGTTATTCGGTAAGTCGAGGATGACATACGTCGGTTTGTCTGGTGTGCGGTGTCTTTAGTAACCGAGGAAGTTTAATGGAGTCGGGGAGATCTAGAGATGCTCGACGTCGTTCAGAATTCTCTAAAGTGTCGCGTTCAAGGAATTTAAAGTGTGTCGCTTCGTTTCATGTGTTAGGGCCGATCTAGGGAGCCTAGGTAATGATTACCTAGGCGCGTCTTCTCACGCGCTTCCCCTATATATAAAGTGAGAAAACCATTTCATTTCACTTTTTCGCTCCTACGATTAACCAGACTAACATCCAAGAACTTCACTCCAAACTCAATCGTCGTCATCGCTCACCACCGCTAGCTCCTTGTGTGCCACCGCCATCTCCTCGCCGTCATCATGTCTGGTAACCCTTCGAATCTTCTTCTTCTGATCATTTTTACGCTCGGTAGGTAGTACTAATGGTAATTTTTCTGCTTAGAGTAAGTAGATTACTGTTTTAGGCTAGTTTCTAGGGTTTAGGTATGATTGTCCCGGGCACAATTTTAATGAGTCGGGAGAATTAAGCATATTTACATGAATAGGCCGACCAAAATCATCATACTTTTGATGAAGGTCGCGAGCGCCCTATGCATTCGCCGAGCAAGAATTTCTTAACTTTCTTAAGAACTTTGGGTGTTCCATGAGCGCCCGAGAGGGATCTTCACATATCCCCTTGTTGATTAGGGCAACGTTAGCGAGAACTTGGAGCGTTCAGCTCTTCGCCCTTTCACTTGAACTGCGGTGGAAGGGTGGATTTGATGCGATGTCGAATTCACTTTTTCCTTCTGCTTTTCAGATACGGCTAACCAAATACAACCCGAGGAAGAAAATGTGGTTGCCTCGTCATCCGACCAAAACGACCTGTCGTGGGTCGCTGACGAGCCATTGGATGAAGAATCTTATTTTGTGGATGAAAGTGTCACCGCGTACGCAGTAGCCGAGGAGCTGGGTCCCGAGGATAAATCTAACTGGCAGTGCTACGCTCCTCGAGAAGAAGACCAGATATGCTCGCGTTTCCCGGGGAAACAATTCGCGATGTATTAGTTCGCCTTCTAGGAGGCGGGGATGAGGCTCCCTTTTAATGACTTTCAGATGGGGGTCTTTAGGTGGCTCAGGTTGGCGCCTTCACAACTTCACCTCAATGCCATCTCCTTTATCCGGGCGTTCGAGCTGGTCTGTCGGCACCTTAGGATTGGTTGCACACTGCCCCTCTTCTTCCGCGTCTTCCACCTGCAGCACTCGGGCGGAAGAGGGCGTCATAGATGGGTGTCTTTCAAGAAACCCTCGAAGTTGTTTAATACGTATGTTGATTCAGTCCTCCACTTCAAAGGAAGATAGTACTCAGTGAAAACGATCACCCAGTATGCTCTTGACAGCCTCTACTTCCGTAAACGGGATGCAAATGGCGTGGAGCAGTTGATGTAAAAGATCCCCCTTAGATGGCAGCCGGACAATTTTGATCTTCCGACCAATCATTACCGTGTCCGACACGCGAGTCTGGGGATCGAGGACAGGTTGGCTTACCAAATATTGGTGGACTATGTCCAAAGTTTCAACTTGGCGGTTTGCGTAGACCGATCGGACAACCCTTACATAGGTGACGACGGATTGCTCATCCTAGAAACTCTCCTAATTAACACCAAAGCCTTGCTCGAGTGTGATACGGACGAGGAGGATATTCGGTTATTGGGTAGATTCTTTCGGCCTTTCCTGCTCCTCTTGTTGTTTTATCTGTTTGCTGATTCTCGTAATTTTTTATTTTGCAGGAAGTATGCCCTCAATCAAGGAGCGGGTATTGAAGTTGGCCAACCAGGCTGGGCCCCCAGGCAAGGTTCCAACAAAGAAGAAGAAGAAAGTTACAAGTCGTGTCGGTGGCTCTAGTACTCCTAGCTCGGCCCCTGACTCCCCCCAAGCAGTCGCGCAACCAGGTTCCCCGATATCAATACCGGATAGCCATCCACCGTCTGTCAACTCCCCTCGCTCGAAGCGCCAGCGGACAGATGGGTCCCTATCCCGGTCAAATGCCGTGGGCGGTATGCAGTCAGGCGAACAGGGGAGTTATCTGTTTCCCCTTATTATCTGGAGAGGGATTTCTTCAAGTCCGAGGGTTCTGTCGTGGTGGCGGCGCCTGAAGCGAAAGCCTTGATCGACCAGGATGCTACTGACAAGCGGGAAGATCTAGCCCGAGATATTGCTGCCGTTATCCGAGTTATGGAGACGGCTTTGGTGTTGTCTGAAACCACTGTCTCAACTGCTGTTTTGGAGGAAGCACTTTAGACAACAAGGGCTGAGAAGGACAAGCTCTCCAATGATCTGTCTGACTACAATGAGGAGCATAAACTTCAAGAAGGGTTGAGCTCGGAGCTAGATAAGGCCAAGCGTGCGCGAGACACTTTAAAAGAGGAGAACAAGAGCCTGAAGGAGGAGGCAGTCGAGCTCAACAAGGCGGTCGAGGAGAATGGGAATCTCCGGGCACGACTTGGGTTGCTAGAAGGTGTGATATGTCCTCTTCAGGATGAGAATGAAGAAGAGTTGGCCTTCGTACCCGCGGCGAGTTGGTCGGCAAGATCCGCGAGCTCTGCAAAGATCGGGTGGTCGTCTTCAAAGAAGGATTTGATAAAGCTACCGAGCAGCTCAAGGTCGTGAATTCGGCGCTCGTAACCGAGGGGACGACTCATAACTACAGCGTGTCTGATGGGGAAATTGTCTTCCCCTTTGTCCCTGAGGAAGAGCTGGAGGAGGGGGAGGATGACCACAACGAAGAGGAGTAGGTTTGGGCAGCGACCCTTAGTTTGTTTTGAATTTCTGGCCTGCGTGCCTGTTTGGATTTTGTTGTAATGGCCTACGCGCCCCTTTTGTGTGTACTTGATTGCCAGGGTTTTGGCTGGATTTAAAGATAATATTTTGTTCGGCATTTTATTGTGTGTTGCCTTTGTTTGAATTAATGTTTGTTTGAACTGTTATTTGTTTTGAACTTTTGTGCTCGACTATTTAGACTCGTCGATTTAGGGAACCGGCGAGGTGGCGGGTTTTACGTCCGCCGCGGATCGGGACTAGGGTCGCGATTGGACACCCTGATCCCGAGGCTTGGGTCTTCCCATCACGAGCTGGGTGCCCTGCTGACATGGTATTGCGACGTTGGAACTCGTTTGAGATGTCCAACATCGGGGAGGGTTGTGCTCGCCTTTTGTGGGCGTTATCCTCCCTTTCGATTGGTGACGAAGGTTTGTGGTCGTACCTCTCACGCCTTCCTAAGCTATTTTAGCTATAATACTGCTTAAGTTTTTCTGCATTCCATGGTCGAGCAAGTTCTTCACCTTGTAGGTTTTCAAGGTAATAGGCTTCGTTGCCCGTCTTATCTCGGACACGGTATGTGCCTTCCCAGTTAGCGGCTAGCTTGCCTTTCCGTGGGTTTTTCTGGTTTCGTCTGAGGACAAGGCTGCCCACTTGGAATTCTTTTTTTATGACTTTTGCGTCGTAGCGTAAATCTATTTTTTGTTTAAGGGAAGCTTCTCATAGGGCTGCTTCAGAGCAGATTTCCTCGACGAGGTCTAGCTCGAATCACAACGCTTCGTCGTTCAACTCTTCGTCAAAGGGTGCTTCTATGCGCCGCGTCGGCTCTCGAATTTCTACAGGGATGACCTCCTCGGTACCGTAAGTTAGCCTGAATGGGATCTCCCTTGTAGTGGAATGTGGTGTCATGCGATATGCCCAAAGGACACTCTGTAGTTCCTCGACCCATGCCAATTTGTTCGCTGGTGTTTTTGGCGAACAACCTCTGGTTTACCAATTCCTTGGAAATGGGTTACTTGCAGGACCAACCACACAAGTCCTAGGACACATGTGCTAAATTTTAAGGATATGTTCTTAATGTATGAGTCTTATTGGTTTTTATATGTTCCGTCGAACGGTTTCTTATCAAGATTGTTCTTGTTGATATTACAATATGGAAATGTTTGTCTAATGAAACTAACAAAGAAACTTAAAGTTTGCATTAAAGATATTTGTCAATCTTGTAATTTAGTTAATGTCAATAATAAGAAATCTCTCTCTTTTCTAACTTCAATTTCCACTCCTCTAATTTGACCACTATTTTTCTTTATGTTCATTACTTTTAGAACCAAGTAATCCTAACAAATTGGTAGCAAAAGCAAAGCAATTGTTCAACCCAAGCTTTCATCAATGGAAAAAAGAAGCACAATCTATATTCAAATCCCTATAAATCTACCAATTTTCATAGAAGATCACTATGATAGATGGTGCCTGTAGATGAAGGTCCTATTCATATTTTAAGATGTTCTTAAAATCGTTAATGATGACTTGCCTGCATTGGAATTCAATGCAACAGATGCACAAAAGTTTTTTTATAGTGAATTGAGCGAGAAGGATGAGAAAGATGTATTCTTGATCCCTCAATGTCTGGGAGAAACGACTAAAGGTGTGTGGAATACATTCAAGAATTTTTATCGTACAAACTAATAAAAAATAGTTTTTTGGGTGCCTTTATGCATTTTAAATTTGTACTTGTCAAAAAGTACAGGAGTTCAAGGTACCCCTAAGTTAGTAGGGATAACTAGAGATCTTAGTATTTTTCTGGTGGTTAAAGTTTGTCTGCGATGATGAGAGATCCTGTTTGGTGGTGTTTTTTTTTTTTTTACGGAGAGAGCAAATTCATGTGAGGTGAGAAACTCTATATTTATGCATTATTCTGGATAAATTATTATCTATCTCCCTCAAACCTAAGATTGAGGTATTTATAAAGGCTTATGGGCCTAGAATTCAGGAACCTCTAAGAAGTGGTAATCGCTCTTCCCTGACTTAGGGAGTCATGGTTTAAATTGGCACACATAGCAAGGGGATAGATGAATGGTATTATGCATATCTTTCCCTTAGGGAGAATCCCCATGCCACATAAACGATACACCCTGAATGACATCTTGTGAGACGAACGCCCAACGAAAAACATTTACAGTCCTCTTTGGGGCCTTACAAATATATTACTACACAGAGAATTCTTAGTTATTTGTTTTTTTTTATATATTAATTAAGTTTGATTAGATGATTGGATGATTGGACCTTATGCTCATACCCACTAGTTGTTATTCAGTTTTAACTTCGAAATTTTTTCAATTAATAGATTATACCAAAATTTCAATATAAATGTTCAATCAAATTGACGACTCTCTATGAACTTACATGTACCTTCTCTAACTAAATTTGTTTTTTTTTTTATATTTATTTATGAAAAAAGGGTTAAAAAACAAATTAAACCCACAGTCATAAATGGTCACCATTTATAATATCTATAAAATTCTATAAAATCCCAAATAATAGATGAGTGTTACAAATAATATAAAAAATGCTCAGGAATCAATGCTTGGATAAATGACAGCTAGATTCTAGGACATAGGGAGGATCTGATTCTATGTTGAAATTGAGAAACAATACAATATAAGTGAAGCAATCTGATGACATGGAACAAAGGTTGAAACTTGAAAGGCCAGCTTGCAAAGAAAAATATACTATTTCTGCTTAACATGAATATGTTGTGTAAAAAACAAGAGTTAGCTGTTGCTTTGTGTTTAACCCTTGTTTTATAGCATTAAGACAAGCTTTAGAAAAGAAAAAAAAAACTCATATCTTGAAAGTTTCTATCAAATGAAGAGTACAATCATTGTGACATGCCTTTTTAATTAAATGATAAAAATTACATTAACCATTAAACGGTGTCCATTCCGTTTCGGTCTGTTTCATAAAAGTCAGTAAAATTAGGATAGAACGTGACAAACATAATTAAGAATGCGAATCTAAAATTTTGATCTGCCTTAAAAATACGAGGTGGGTTGGACGGGCTCTCAGACACGGCTTAAAAATTACAAGAAATTATAAATCTAAAACTGATCTGCTCTGTAAAAATATTAAAGTAAAACAAAAACCAACTATGGATGAGATCCATTTTACCACCCATATTTCCAATAATATTAAAGAAACTCAATTTGGTAACTTCTACTTTAGTTAAATTATAAAGTGATAAAGGAAAGGTTCACAGACGGAGACACTTTTGCTTGAAGTAACAAAAATGATAATTCATGATTCATGTCATCACAGGTTACATGAGAGTATACCCTAAAGAAGCTACATTGATTTTTTTTAATCTTTTAGTAAAACCCAAAAGGATCCTTTGTTGTAAAAAGAACATCATCATGCCTTAAAAGACATTGTTGAGAAAAAGGTTGTGATAGGGCTAAAAGAAATTGAGCCAATTGCATGAAGACAAATGGTAAAAGAATATTGGTGTGTGGACGCACAAGTCTACAGATGGAAAGAAATTATGATTGAGGTTTGGTTATATACTTTTTGTATAAATACAACCAACACCACATGATCTTTTGCATGTGAGTTCTTATCTTAAATGTTTGTTTTTATAATGTAGTGAGGCTCTGACCAAAAAAAAAAAAACTCATAAATGGTATCCCATGCTTTTTTCACATAGTAATATGTCTATTAAGTAATAAGAAGGAAGATGAAATGAAAAAGAAGAAAATGACATTTTATTTTTGACTAATTAAAATGATTAATGTATTTCATGATCATCAAAAATTCAGTAAAATTGATCCAATTAACACAGAATTTTGAGGTAAATCAGTCTAATGACTTTTGAATAAATGTACCTCTACTATAGAACGCTACACTGCCCTCATCTATCTGACGATTCTATGCTATTCAAGCTGAATCAACTAGAGTAGTTATAATCGTCACCCTAATATAGTTATGATTACAAGTCACGCTAATGTATTCTCATTCACATTTGCATAATTCTCTCAAACACTGACTTAATCGTTGAAGTGTTATCTTTGTCAAAGACTTTTACCACCATACCAAAAACTCTTTGATGATGATCATCTTCAACCTCTCTTCCATTCTTCCCGCAAAAAATAAAGTGATTTTAAATGCTTTTATATATTATGGAATGTAGATTTCAAAGAGATTGTAGCATAAAAAGTTGAAAGTTGTAAAAGAATTAACTATGAGGTGTGTGAGTGAATAAAACTATACTCTTGAAACATCACAACATAGAGTAAACATTGTAAAAAAAATGACATATACTAACAAGTATCAAAAGTGCATAATTTATCCACCAAATTATTCATTGTCACAAATTTAGAAAAACTAATAAATAAAAGACCAACAAATATATAACTGTAAAAATCTCACAAAACAATCTATGCAAACAAAACCACACTATCTAAGAGTCTAAAAGCTCTAAAAATTTAAGCACTTTTTTGATAGATCTTCATGATTGTCTTCAACCTATTGTACTTCATTATTTGTATCTGATTGATTGATGACAACTGAAAACCTTACTTGGAAAGAACTTCTCCTTCCCCTAAATTTAACTGTAAATTTGGTGCAGCGTCCGAAGAAATTCAGCCCCCCTTCTTGTACTCGACAATATCGACACGACACTTATGACACTTTAAGAATTGTGGCTCAAAAGAGCTTTTACACTATGGTTCCAACATAACCAAATCCTACAATTGTGAAGGTTAAGGTTTGTAGGAAGAGGTAAATAAAGTAGTTGTGTTTTCCATGCACATAATCATAGCATCCACAGAAGAAGAGAAAGACTGCAAATCCCAGCTCCAACAAATTTAGCCTGTTTATGTTCAAATAAGAAAAGCAAACAACCCATACATCAATTAATAATATAATACGAGACCCCGAGACACCGACACAGACACCAAAATGTTTACAGATATCATCTACAAAATATTAGTAAATAAATATAATCACAGATATTGGTGTCAGACACCGAAACATATTAGACAAATACGTTTTTAATCTAAATGAGAGTGTTACATAGACCATGCTTCAAAATAGTAGCTACTAGTAAACTAGTGTATAAAAGTAGGACAAAATCTTCCCATGTTTGGAATCAAAATCACTAAAAAAAATTGCAAAAACATAGCCTTATAATATTATGACCACATTCGACAATATTTCTAATTTGGGGTTTTATAGAATCTTCTGTCATGTTCATGTGCATTATGTCAGAAACATTTTGATTAACATAGCATAGCAAGTTTTTTATAAACAAATGGAATTAAAAACAATTTGAAGAAATGTTTATACCTACCTACTCAATAATTCTTAAACTGACAAAATTACAAGATTAAGAATAAGAAAAAAAATTAGTCACTAGAAACAACAAAACAATCATAGTGTACAATATTATTTTCTTCAATCATCAAATTATAGACCAAACTATAAGATTCTCTTGATGCCAGCTTGTATGAGTGACAAGTGACAACCACAATGAAGATGTAAAATAATAATAACTAACCTTTCCATAAATTTGGATCTTGTTTTCTTTTGAACTTTGACATGGCCCTTCTTGGCTGCAGCATCAGATTTTAGTTTGTTGTTGCTAACGGAATCTCCGAGTTTTTCAGTTACAACCCATTCATTGGCCCTTCCGTAATCCAACAAACCGATAAGGGTTGCCTTGGTACGATGAAGAGACATGACGTTCTCGAAAAGGATCCAATAGAACAAAAGGTGAATCGACCTGTGAGAGTTTCACACAGTGAGTTTGATAATCACAATGTATATATGTATTGTTTGGATTGACAGTGAGTTTGACAGAATCATGATAATGTAATGGAAAATTAACTATACCTCGGTGTTCCAACGGAGTTGAGAATGGTGATGATGGAAGGAATATAAACCGCTCCCCAAATTGGAACATAAACCTCGGGAACCAAAATCGTGAGGGGAATTACGAGACAGTAGAAGAAGAAAGTGACCATGTGAGCTACGATTTTACGAACAAGGAAAAAGCTGTATATGACATACACTTTCTTCCAAAACTTCACTTTCTGCGCAGATATGAACAAAAACGAAAACAGAATTTCATCAAATTCAGAACAAATATGAAAAACTAGTTTGTTGTCTCTTTGTTGTTTAATCAACACAAACTTACCTTGTTCCTTATAATATCCATCGCCATTTTACGGAACAGATTAGCCGGACCACATGACCATCGATGCTGCTGGAATCTGAAGGCTCTCAAAGTACTAGGAAGTTCACTGTTTGCCTACATATAAAAAAGAAAATTCCAACAATAAGTAAATATCATACTATGTTACAAGCACCACGATCTGCTGTATCAGTCTAATTTCTCTAGTCAAATATTGACTAAATTGATTGGACTGATGCAGAAAATCCGAGCTAGGAATAGAATCATTATATGGTATGATTTGTAATTGTAATCTATAATGTAGTTAACTTATGTTGTATAGAAAAGGTGATTCTCACCTGGAGGTCACCAAGGTACAAAAATTTCCATCCCCTAAGACTTGCTCGGACAGCAAGATCCATATCTTCGACCGTTGTTCTGTCTTTCCACCCTCCCGCTTCGTTAATAGCAGCTATTCTCCAAATACCAGCAGTCCCTGCATTCACATTCCCAATCATCATTCATTAGCAAGTAATTAGAAATACTGACACATAGACACCGATAAATAATTTGAAAAAACAAAAGACATTGAATGTGATTGCATATGCCAGATCATGTCAGACACCGGACACATCCAATGCTAGTGCAAGTGCTCGAATCCACACACCAACACAACTAACAACTAACCATTGAAACCAAAGAAAGCATGAGTAGCTGAACCAACTTCTTGCTCAACTGTGAAATGGTAATCCAAAGACATCTCTTGCATTCTTGTCAACAAACACTCATTAGCATTCACTGTCACAGAAAAACCATTCACAACATTAGTATAATATAACACAACCTTAATCATTACAAGACAAACATAACTAAATGTTAAAAAAATTACCCAAAGGTTTTGACTTTTTACTTTAAGTTTTGCTTAATTAATTAACTAATTAACTCTTTTATTAGGTAAGATAAGTACACAATAACAGGACAAATGCATAATTCCGTTACGGTGGCCAACCAAAAGGTACAACAAAGCAAAAGTCAGCTACCGTGGGCCCCACACAAACAAATCAAATTTTTATTTTATAAAAAAATTAAAAAATTGTAATAAACAATATAATATAAGAATGATAAGACTATAAAGAAAACCTAATTAAACTAACACCACTACTACTACCACTTATATATAAAAAAATATTATTAAATAAAAACAGTACCTAATCAATTAATTTTAATATTATATAAAATTTGATACAACTGTTCTGTTAGTATGTGTTATGAAATGACATAATAAAATGAGAAAAATGAATAGTGAAGTGTCGGCAAGAAAGAGTGAAGGTCCACCATAAGACACATGGTGCTACCCACACTGACACATTATTATTCTATGCTTTTAATCTTAACCCAAAAAATACTGCAAAACCACGTGGGAAGTGCATTTGCTGGAACTACTACAAAACAGTTATCTTTGGATCCATTCCCAAAATGACCTTTTTACCCCTCAGTTGAAACTTCTTTTAATTAATTTACATTTAATTATATTTTCAGTTTTTCATTTAATAAATTTTCTCAACTTGTAACAGTCAAATACTAATTTTCTACCTAATAATTTTCACATGATAAGAATTGGACCCGGTGTTGTTTTTTAATTGACCCACATTGGATCTATAAAATAAATTGACGAAATTACCCTTCATGACCCTACTTTGCAATTTTGTAACGGAATAAAATGAAGAAGTACAAATGAATAATTAATAATAGCCGCCCATATTTTTTGTAACGTAATTACTATTATTACTAGTTGTTGTTTTTCATTTGTTTTTGTGACTAATAATCTTCCACTTTTTATTTTTTATATTAATTATTATAATTTTTTATACTAATCATAAAGTATGATAACTAGTCGTGTTCCCTACCCGTGATTGAAGGGTATGTTTTCATGGACCCATCCATTCCCTTTAATCGGGCCAACCCAAGTCAAACAAGGATAAAATTGGAAAAGAAAAATATCAAAACTTCACTCTCCTACAAAATCAATATAAAAAACATCACTCCCTAATTTACCAAAATGCCACTTCCCCACCGACACTATCAATCTCACAATTTACCAAAAGTAAAAACATTTTTATCAAATAGCATTAGCATTATAAACGTTCCTTTAAACCAATTCAGTTGATATTTATAAAGAGATATTAGTCTATAATTGTGTATAAATATTAGATTAGATTTCAGAGAATCCGTATCTGTAAATCAATTCAGTATTCAGTTGATAATTATGTAAAGCGGTGCTTACCGAATCGCCAACGACCTTGAACAAGAGCAAGTTCAGGATTTCCAACAAGAAAAGGAATGCCTCTTCTGAGAAAATCAGGTGGTGGACTAAAATCAGCATCGAAAATAACAACATATTCACAATGTTTAACATAGCTACGTTTTAATCCTTCTTTCAATGCACCAGCTTTGTAACCAACTCTGTTTTCTCTTATTTGGTATGTAATATTTATTCCTTTACTTGCCCATCTTTGGCATTCCATCTCCACCATTTGCTGCATTATATTCATTCACACAACAAAAATATTTATTATCATTCATTTCTAATTTCAATAATAACACCAACAAAAAAAAAGGACGTACACTCTCATTTAATGTCCCATTCATTTCATCAACAAATCAAAATCGTCCACTTTCTTAGTCAACATCATTCTTACTAGTAAATTACAAAATTAAAATTCTTCCATGTTTTCATTTTTTTAATTTCACATCTCAAATTTTAGTCTCAGTCTCTGCAATTGCGCGCAGACGGAAAAATACCTTAACAACAGGGTCCGTAGAATCGTCAAGAACTTGGATCACAAGTCGATCCGTCGGCCACGAAAGCCCGCAAGCAGCTCCAATCGACACCTTGTACACCTGTTCCGAAAAAACAAAAGAACAAAAACAAAAAAAAATTAACAATACTAGAAAAAAAGTACAAGAAAGAACAAAACAACAGAGAGAATCTTGTTCTGACCTCTCTCTCATTGAACATTGGAATTTGAACTAGAACAACTGGAAAATTAGAACCACCGAGTTCTTCATCATCTTGAAGAGGCTCATAGTTATAACGTTGTTCAGGTTTCTTCCAAAAGAGTTTAATCAAAACAATAACAATACCCATATATACTCTCTCCATGAAAAGCATAAGAGCCATTGCTAATGAAATGTAAACACAAGCATTCAAAAAAGGAACAATCAATGGTGCTTTCATCACATTCCAAATCATCTTAAATTGACTTGACACATCATAGTTCACCTGAAATGACTCTGGTATATAAAATTTTGGTTCTGATTCAACCATTTTGTTCTAACTCAAAAAAACCTAATTCAACAAAAAAAATGCAAGATCTCTCTCTCTTTGTTTCTCTTTACACTGTCAAAAATTGAATAAAAAATCAAAACTTGTTTGAGAATTTAGGAACAAAAGAATGCCTTCAGAATAGAGGCATTCTTTCTAGAGTGAGAGTGTAAGAGAGAGAGAGAAGGGCAATGAGTGTAGAGATAAAGAGGTTACTTTATAGTCAGAGTTCTGGTGATAGATTTTTCCATCAACCATCAATTTTTTATTTTTATTATTATTGTTATTTATTGAGTATTATTGATTGGTTCTTTTTATTTTATTTTTTATTTATATTTTTTCAGTCACATTCACAGAGTGTCTTTTGCCTAACTGGAATGGAATATGCTGCTTCTTTTCTTTTTCTTTTTTTAACTTCAGTAGTATGTAATTAAATTTTTGTTTAATGTTTTTAAATACTATTTTATCTGGCTTTACTAATTGAATGCATATAATTAGGTAAAACAATAGTTTCATTGAAAAATTACTTTTTCCTTGACACATGAACAATTTAGTATTCTTTTTTTGTTTTTTATTTGACTTTAAAAAACAATTACTAAAATTGGAACATTTGTTTATTTAAAAAATAGATTAATCGAATAAGGTCTATTTTAGATTTTTATAAAAGTGATTTTCTCTTTGTATTTCTTTTATTTTTATTTTTGGAAAACTTTTATTAAAATGGAGATATCTTAAATTCACTCTTCATAAAATAAAAGATTTATTTGGAAATTTAAAAATTGTTATAAAATCTCTTAATTATTAAATTAATATATTTTTAAAGTTATTCAAAATAACTTAAAATTCAAGATATTGGTAAACAAATTATATTTAAAAATATTATAAATAACGAAATAATTAAACTAATATTTTATAAAACATAATTTAAATCAATTATATATATATATATATATATATATATATATATATATATATATATATATATATATATATATATATATATATATATATATATATATATATATATATATATATATTAAAAGTGATATACTTTTGTTTTTCTAATTATCTTTTAATAAAAATAATTAACTCAACTTTTATAAATGAAAACAATTTTGATATTCAATAATATAAATATACATTATATAAAATTAAAATATAGTCATATTTATATCTTTTTAAAAATATATGTTTTAAAAAATATTAAATTATTATATTAATCCTCCTATTTAGTTGGGTTCGGAAAGTTAATCTTTTATCTTAAATTCAAACTAATTTAATCTCCTTATATTTTTTCATAGAAAATTGATGATTTATTTTTAACTTATATTTTTATCTATAAAGTTCTATAACAGATTTATATTTAATGATTTGTCATATTTTATAAATAATTTGTCATTTAAATAATGAAAGCATCATTAATTTTAAATTCAAAAGTATAAAAGAGGATCAAAATTATTTAAATTTAAAATAGATTGACCAAAATTATTTAAATTTAAAATAGAAACATCAATTTCGTGAATTAAGTAAAATAAAGGAGATAATTGTAATTAAACTAATTTTAATAAAAACTTTATTTAAAATAACTTTAAATTTAAGTAATTTTTTTATTGTTTTATATCCATAAAAACTCATAGTAAAAGAATTAAAAAAATAAACTAATAGTTTATTAAAATTTACTTTTTTTTTAATGATTTTTTCTTTAAGAAAATAAGTAAATTATTATGAAGCATTGGCGGATTCACATATGGGATAATGGGGGCCGAAACTTTTGTTTTCTTGTGTAATACTTTTATGGTAAAATATATCTTTTTCTTTTTTACTATACTCTTAGGATTTGTTTTTTTTTACTATACTCTTAGGATTTGTTTGGATGAATCATTTTAATGAGAGAAAATAATATTTTTGAGGGAATTTGAAATGATTTGAATTTTAAAGAATTCAAAATTAGTTTTATATTAGTCATTTTGTCTAATTAGTTATAAAAATAAAATTCAAAAATCAATCACTAAATTCATAATTAATTAGACAAAAATGACCAATATACTCTCATTTTAAGAGTTAAGAGATTAATTTAATAAAAAAAATAATTAAGCGACCAATCTAAACCCAAAATTATAATTAGAGACAAAAATGATATTTTACTAATTTTTTTTATACTTATCATTTAATTGTTTAATAATCCTATTATGAAGGTCACAAACATAATTGACAAGGACACTCGTCAAATTTATCAAATTTATATGACACATATAAATTAATATTTGAAAAGTAATACATATTTTTATCATAGGTTTTTTTTTTTTGTTACACTTTTATTATAACAGTTTTTTAATAAGTTGATTATGTTAAATATCAAAAATAATTGTTTCGAGATATATATGTTTTATATTTTAGGGTTAAATATGTTTTTCGTCTTTATAAATATTTCAAACTTTGTCTTTAGTCCCTCCAAATATTTTGTTTAAATAATTGTTCCCTTAAAGTTTCATGTCTCCAAATATTTAAGTTAATGGATGCAGACGTGGAGGCTGATATAACATTTATTTTTATTTTTATTAAGTGATATTGCTACGTAACAATGCCACATAAGTTATTTCTTTTGAAATAGTAAAAAACCCTAGAATATTTGTTCACTCCCAGAACTCAACAGTCACACTCTCTCAAAGGAATTCTCAGAGCTCTTGTTTTCAAGGTTAGGTCAATAGAAAAATCCAAACTGTAACACCCCATTTTCTATTAGATAAATATAATAAAATCAGAGTTATAAAATTTTCAATATAAAACAGGATATTACATTTTCAACTTCAAAAGTCTCAACTTAATAGATAATCATGATTGATACATAACACATTCCAGGAGAATTCATAAATCAACATACAATCTTCAAAATAATTCAACCTTATAAAATATTACGCAGTACATTCATAATCAAATTAATAGCATCTTTATCCAAAATAAATCAACTTTAAAATAAGCAACAAGTAGTTTTCAGAAAGTCAACTTTAAAATTTAGCATGTAAACAATTCAACAAAACAAGACATGCGTCATCCCCCTGAGTGCTACGTATCAGAGGACAACCACCGACTTGAATAAAAGTAACCGGCTACTCCTCTTGATTACCTGCACATTGCCAACATAGGGACAACATTCAAACAGAAGGGGTGAGATATTGATAGTTATAAATGATATATGATAAATAATGCATAGACAAGGATCATATAAATATCACCACTTCACAACATCAACCAAAACAACAATCAACAACAACTCGAAAAATACAACTTTAATGCGACTTGACTATGTTATGCATATGTATACATACAATTTTGACACCATGGGTTTGATAAAGAAAAGCCTTAGTAGCTGATGGATTTGTCAAACTATGTTCCTTACACGTCATCATTTTCTGACATGGCAGTTTCTCAGCACTTCTCATCTCATTATACTTTAAATACATGATGTGTGTGGCTTTGAAGATTTTCGACAGGATAGAATCACTCTTTCTTCTAAACATGTCCAGAATCTTGGATCACTCTTTCTTCCAAACATGTCCAGAATCTTGAGAATGTTTGTGATGATTTGGTTCATGATATGACGAACAATTGTATGTTGAAAGCGTGGACGAGTTGCCCTTTAGGGAGTTTTTCACATAACTACTAGGAAATCCTCTCATATTTTCGAAATAAATCAATCTAACCTTAGATAAATCGAATTAAGCAAACAAGATATCAAGATTAGAATTGAAAGGAAATAAATTAATTGGAAATATAAGAAGCTCAAAGTGTCGGCGAAAACCGATCACAGCAGATTAATCCTTGGAATTAGTTCTCCATAATTCGTCTCTTCGAAAGTAAAAAATAAAATCGTAAAAAGTGTGTAAGTGAACAGCTGTGGCTGCTAGATTAAATAGAAAAACCTAAAAAACCCGTTTACAACCCAACTGGGTCAAATACATAACCCAGACCCAATTCTAAATGACCTAAAATTAAATAAAACTAATACAGCAACTTCAAACGAAATTCTGGAAACTATGACTCTGAATCTGACTTCGACTCCAACATAAAAGTTGTAGCTCTCTCTCTTAGCTTTCCATCGACTGGTAGAACGCCTCAATCAGATTCCTGGAACTCCAGTTATGATTATTTCCGTAAAAGCTGTTAAAGCTGAAATTTAAGTACGAAAATTAAATTAAGCCAAAAATAAAGTAAAATAGAAAAACAAATTAAAATATAAAAATAAACAAAGAAAACCAAAGAAATACTTAAGTGCAAACATGGTAGAATATGCATCAAAATGCACTGATCAAATTCCCCCACACTTGATTTTTTGCACTCCGAGCAAAAATAAACTCAAGACTCAAGAAACACAACATCATTCAGATACTCATTTTAGGCTACAAACTCTTCTTCGATTAAGATAGCATCGATAGGTACTAATCTTACACACTAAGGATATCGTAAGAACACAAATCCACAATTGTGCGGTCATAAGCCTCCATCATATACACACCATTTTGAATCATGTTATTATGCCTAAGCCTAACTTACTCATCATCCCTTTTGCTCTCTTTCATTCTAGTGTAATCACATTAAGCCCGTTATCTATTCATACACATGGTAAATAAGCCTGTTAGTGATTATGATCCATACTTGACAATATTTTAAAGTTACTTTAGTAACAACAATTTTTTTTCTTAAGGTTTCACATCCGTTAGGCTAAATGACCGGGTGAGGGTCACCTAACTTAAAAGGCGAATTCCTATTCAGATTTATTTTTAAGCGCAAGATCATTCACTTATTTGCATCAGCTTAATTACTTAGTGTGTGATTTCTAGATGGTGTTGACTGCTTGATAAACTACTTAAGAGATATTAAAGGATGAGAACTCAAGGCTATGGCATAACAAGTATTCAAAAAAAAAATTCTATATTCAGGAGATTTAAGGTGTTAAAACGATATCGATCTTGTGAACTTTTCCCAAGTCTCCACAATTAACCTCAAAACAATCTATAGCCTAAAACATTCGGAAAAAATGCCTAGTGTTTCTAAAACAAAAACAAACAAAAACAAAACAAAAACAAAGAAAATTAATTATTCCCTCCCCCACACTTAAAACAAGCATTGTCCTCAATGAAAGGACATAAATATAAAATAAGAGGGAGAGAAAGGAAAGAACACATCCGAGTAGTCAAGGTGGATATGTGATCATATAAGCCACATTTCCTAAAGAAAGCTCTTCTACAGTCTATTCTTCCAAAGTGGAGATTTCATATAGTAGCTTTGAATAGTATCCATTAATCTTGAAGTTTTTATTAGTGCCTTCGCCTTTTATTTCAGGATCAAAGAAGAATCTTCGATAAGTAAAAGTGTTGAATGTGCACATGATAGTGATCTTTTGTTCTACAACTTTAAGAATCAAAGGATTAAAGGGTTGTCTCGCTACTTTTGTTCCATATTCAATTGATATCCTATGCATACTCATGGATGGGCTAATATCACAAGTATTAAACAAAGTCCATCTAATTCCCTTCTTATGTTCCTGTAATGATTTATCTTCCTGCACAAATTCAAATAAATTATTATGCAGTGGCTTCAGCTCTAAAGAGAGTGATTTCTTGATGGATGGTTTGTTCCGAGAAGTCGGGGTGTCGAGAGCTTCATTGACCTGAACAAATTCATTTGCAACCTCATTTGCAGTAAGAATATCAACTTGCAAGGCAACCTCAACTTCAGCACAAACAGAGCAAATTTTAGTGTCAGTACAAACATCACAAGAGTAAACATCATTAAAATCAGACAATGATGGAAAATCAGCTGCAAACAAATTAATACAAGTATCATCAACAATTTTAGAAGGAAAATCTATTTGAAAAATAGAATGTTCTTCCAAAGGTTGTTGGTTTGATCCTTGAGCTTGCTGCATGGCATTTATCGAAGTGGTAAGTTGATTAAGCTGTATTTGCAAAGTCTAAAAATTAGAATCTATTTGTTGTTGATTCTTGATATTATTTGTAGCCATTTGGTTTACAAGATCCTCTAGTGAAGGTTCAGAAGGTGCAGAGCACCCTACTTCTAATTCCTTTAGATGCTTATTCGGATCCTCATCTGCAAAACCATTAAAACTTGGCAAAAAGTGTGTTAAACCAAATTTCAATTCGAAAGGTGCATCACCAACAGGATATTCAATACATAAAGCATTATAATTCACAAATTCAGCCAGTTCTCTCAGAGTTCTTTGATCAGCCATGATATGATTATGAATTTCAATACAGTATCAAATAAGATCAATACAGATTTAAAAAGAATGGAAAAAAAAAGAAAAGCGATTAAAATAAAATATAAAAAATATAAAAATAATGCTAAAAATCTAATTAAATCAAATAAAGCTCGCACAAAAAATTTCAGATTTTTTTGAAAATATGAAAAGAGAAAATAAATCAAATAAAATAGAAAAACACAAAACTTGCGATTTTGAGGGTCAAAATCTTTTAGAATTTTATTCTAAAAAAGTATTGTTCTGCGATTTATTTTTGATTTTCTGGAAAAAAATCGGAGCAAATCGAAACAGTAGCTTCCAACTTACCTGAAAGGCTGGAAAACTTATCACTATACTGCAACCGGTATTGCAACCCTGAAAATCAACAAACACAAAAAAAATCTAGCAAGAAAACTATATCTATGACTATAAAATCGATTAATAACAACAAGAATCCCCGGCAACGGCGCCAATTTGATTCGCGTGTCGCGCACGGATCAAAAATGAGTAATTTTTTAAAACGTAGTATAGCGATAATGACTCGAATAGTCTCACAAGGATTCTTGATCTTATTAACTAATGATAGTGACGATTAATGGGGGTTGATTTTAATTTGAAGAAAAAACAATTAAAATAAAAAGTGATTATCAAAATAAGCTAAAACGGTTAATCTGTTGTTTTGATTTGGCAACTTATCATCGACCCAAATAATTCTCAATTCCTAAGCGGACTCTACTTCCGTTTCGATTATAATAATAATCAAACAAGCGTAATTGATATTATATGATAAATATTCCTAATTTCCGAATTAAGCAAACTGATGAAATATATCAATCGTGAATTAAGCAAACACGATAAACATACGCGAATTAAGCAAACGCGATTAAAGTATAGGAACATGCAATCATCAAAATAAATCAATCTAACCTTAGATAAATCTAATTAAGCAAACAAGATATCAAGATTAGAATTGAAAGGAAATAAATTAATTGGAAAATATAAGAACCTCAAAGTGTCGGCGAAAACCGATCACAGTAGATTAATCCTTGGAATTAGTTCTCCATAATTCGTCTCTTCGAAAGTATAAAATAAAATCGTAAAAAGTGTGTAAGTGAACAGTTGTGGTTGCTAGGTTAAATAGAAAAACCTAAAAAAACCCGTTTACAACCCAACTGGGTCAAATACATAACCCAGACCCAATTCTAAATGACCTGAAACTAAATAAAACTAATGCAGAAACTTCAAACGAAATTCTGGAAAATATGACTCTGAATCTGACTTCGACTCCAATATAAAAGGTGTAGCTCTCTCTCTTAGCTTTCCATCGACTGGTAGAACGCCTCAATCAGATTCCTGGAACTCCGGTTATGATCATTTCCGTAAAAGCTGTTAAAGCTGAAATTTAAGTACGAAAATTAAATTAAGCCAAAAATAAAGTAAAATAGAAAAACAAATTAAAATATAAAATTAAACAAAGAAAACCAAAGAAATACTTAAGTGCAAACATGGTAGAATGTGCATCGAAATGCACTGATCAGCAGGGATTCGATGAAGAAGACATTGGGACTATTTGAATTTCAAATGAATTCGACATGACAAGGAGATACACCGTTTCGTCAGTTAAAGGGTAGTTTTCATGAATAACGGCTTCGTCTGTTAGAAGATACATAGAAGATTCTTAGGGATTGTTAACATGCAAAATGCCAAGTGGCGAATTCTTAGGAAGTGACCGTTATTCGACGTTTATTTTATTTGTATATAAATAGGATAGTTTTCTTTGTGTAAAGTGTGTGAAATTATGTACAATATTTCTGTGAAGATTACTCTAATACTCGTGTGTAAGAGAAAGGAGAATTATCTGGAAAATGTACGTGTAAACACCATTTAATTTTCAGTTATAAAGATTAGATTTTTCCTTCATTCCTTGTTCAAGTTTATGCTTTTATTTACCTTCAAGCAATTTACTTTCCAGCAATTTATTTCCAAGTCATTTTGTATTCCAACAAACCTTTAATGCAAACTTTAAGTTTCTTTGTTAGTTTCATTAGACAAACATTCCCATATCGTAATATAAATAAGAGCAATCTTGTTAAGAAACCGTTCGACAGAACATATAAAAATCAGTAAGACTCGTACATTAAGAAACATATCCTTAAATTTTAGCACATGTGTTCTAGGACTTGTGTGGTTGATCCTGCAAGTAACCCATTTCTAAGGAATTGGTAAACCAGAGGTTGTTCGCCAAAAACACCAGCGAACAAATTGGCACGACCAGTGGGACAGTGCTAAAACACTAAAAAGGATTCTTAATCCAAAAGATTTTATTACATTGTATGATTTTACGAAGTGGTAAATTAGCCATGACTGACATAGAGAGACCTAGGCGAGCTAGAGTAAGAAAAATGGCTATCTCACCAGTAAATATTGACGAAATTCCAGTTTCCAATGTTATTCCTTCGACATGAGGGAATGTGGAAACACTCCATGTTTCAGAAGGAGGAAACCCCTCATCATCTGGATCGATGCCAGGGGTGTCGTTTTCTCAAAGCGGAACCAGTTCCTCCAACATAGGGCATTAGATACCTATGGGAACCCCTCCCCCTGGAGGAAATAACTTTAGGCCGTACCAGGAAAACTTTTCCACACCTATGTTTGGAAGAGAACAACCTTATGGAATGCCAACTTCAGTGATGGCTAGTTTGCATAACGCAACACCCTTGTATTCTGATACCGTGGCCCACATGTCTTCACCATTACAAGGTTCAAGTTATGATGGGAACGTTAGTAGACCAAACCATCCCCCACCAGGATTCCAAATGCCAACAATTACAACTAATTCTGCGCAGGTAATACATCAACAAATGGATGAAAGAAATCATGAAATGGTCCATAGGTTGACTCAACAAATGGGGGAAGTGTTTAACCCGTTAATGCAAAGCACTACTCAAACAAATCAGATATTGGTAGCACAAATGGTGCGTATTGCTGAATTCTTTGGAGTTCCCCAAATTCGACAGAGAGAACATGTGATTCAGAATCCAGTAATCAATGTCGAAGAAGAGCCAACAATAAATCAAAGACCTTTAAACAACCCTCAGGAAAATCTAAGACTCCAAGAAGAGTTTGTCGAACATCCTCGTGTCGAAGTCCCTTTCCAACAGGAGCCTAGGAGGTTGTTAGTGTTGAGAGGTCAAGACGCTGATGGCATTTTACAACAGAGAATGCATTACAATAACCCACCTGTCGAAAACAATTTGGCAGACATGGTCGAGAGAATAATGGAGAAAAATGGAGCAAACATGATATTTCATAGGCCCAATTACGCTTCCCCACTCTTTGAATATGTTCTACAACAAGAACTACCCCCAAGGTTAAAAATCCCCAAATTCACAAAATTTTCAAGGGATACTAGTGAATCCACCATAGAAAACATAGCACGTTACTTGATCGAAACAGGCGAAATAACACGTAATGAAAATCTAAAGATGAAATATTTCCCAAGCTCTTTAACAAAAAGCACATTTACTTGGTTTACGTCCCTACCAGCAGGTTCCATACATACATGGACTCAGTTGGAAAGATTGTTCCATGAACAATTCTACATGGGACAAACTAAAATAAGCCTGAAAGAGTTGGAAAACGTT
Organism: Lathyrus aphaca; assembly: GCA_963966055.1. Taxonomy (NCBI): domain Eukaryota; kingdom Viridiplantae; phylum Streptophyta; class Magnoliopsida; order Fabales; family Fabaceae; genus Lathyrus; species Lathyrus aphaca. Next base: position 214,792,316 of record OZ014521.1, read on the forward strand.
AAAAGAAAATTCTCAGAGCCTATAGATGACTACCTTAATAGATTCAGACTGCTAAAAGCAAGGTGTTTCACGCTAGTGTCGGAACAAGAACTGGTCGAAATGGCTGCAGGAGGCCTAGACTATTCCACAAGGAAGAAATTAGATACTCAATACTTAAAAGATATGGCACAGTTAGCAAATAGGGTAAGGCGGATCGAAAGGCTAAAAACTTAGAAGTTTAGGGCTAACAAAGGTAAAAAAAGAAAGGGTGGCTTATGTAGGAATGTGCTAAGAAGATGACTGTAACGAAGACGAAACAGTCGTTTTCGACGATCAAGAAATCGACCTGGCAGAATTAAAGCAAGGTCCACCATATTCTTGTAAAATGTTAACTCCGTCGAATGGGAAGAATCCTGTCGAACCGGAGAAGAATAACAAATTCCCTAAAAGAACATATACGTTCGACGTTACCAAGTGTGACGAAATCTTCGATTTGTTGGTAAAAGATGGTCAATTAATAAAACCATCAGGTCTTAAAGAACCCCCTATTGACCAACAGAAGAAGAGAGGTTTTTGTAAGTACCATAATTTCTTGGGCCATAAAATTTCTCAATGTTTTCTTTTCAGGGATCTAGTGCAAAATGCAATCCAGGATGGAAGGCTGGGGTTTGGAGACAAACCAAAACAACAAATGAGGATTGACACAAATCCTTTGCAGATCCTGGAAGCCAATTGTGTTGAACCATTCGACATGAACATGGTCGAAATGGAAAAGATGTCTGATGATATCTTCGAGATGATTGAAGCCACTGAAGGCTTCGACACCTACGTTAACATGGTGGGAATTAATGAAGATCTCCCTGTCCAGTCCAACGTGGAAGAAGTATCCGAAGACGAATTAACCATGCCTGTATTGATCAAGGTTACTGATGACCTTGAGGTGAAGAATGATGTCAAGACCACTGAGGGTTTCGACGCTCCAAAACAGGTTGGGACTACTGAGGGTCTCAACAATGCCACCAACGTTGAGATTACTGAAGATTTCAACAACCAGGACAAAGTTGAGGCCACTGAGGGTTTCGACCATCAAGACAAAACCAGGGTTACTGAAAGCTCTAAGGGTATGAAGAAAGAAGCTACTGAAGGCTTCGACAAAAGAAACAACAACTTGGTTGAAGAAGGAATAATATGGGACACCTTGGGAGAGCCTAGCAGAAAGTTCTACTATCTGGTGAAATACACCGCTCCTTCCAGTGCCCATGTTAACATCAACAGAATCCAGCCAACAGGTTGGGGAGACATTTTTGAGAACACTGAGGAAAAATCTGATGTTTCCCTCAATATTGAGAAGAAGGCTCCTGAAGGCCTCAACAACAAAGACAAAACTGTTGAAGATGTTGCTCCTAACCAAACGAAAGAAGAGGATACCAGGAACCTTACCAATACTGTCGAAACTGCAAATGAAAGTACTGCAGAGGTCAGGGTGGGAACTGTTGAAGAAGCCCTCATTGAAAAGATGGATAAGCTAAGCCTTGTTGGAGGAAAGAAAATAGATATCAATATGGTAGAAACCTCTCAGAAGAACAAAGAGAAGGGTGAAGAGGAACGCCGTCAAGAGGAATACCAAAGGACAACCTACCCAAAAGAAGATGAGAACTTGGCAGAATTCATCCAAAGGTGTCAAAAGAAAAAGACTGAAGTAATGATATGTCCAAGGTGCAGCGTCGTCTTCGACAGAAAGGCAGCAGCAAACTTGGAGGATGTGGAGAAGACTAAAATAAGGGGAAATTGGGGGCCAAGGCCAGCAGTCGAAACATGTAGATGTGATCCAATAAAAGGTCAGTATCACTTTCAGAATGCTGGGGGCAGATACTATAACACTTACAAACCATCTGGCAAGGTACCTGATGATAGATGGGTGCAACCCATTAGAGATGCCCAAGGACCAAGAAGATGGAAGAATTTCGAGGTCCAGAGAGGATCTTCAGTCGAAGTAAAGAAAGAAATTGGGAAACAGAAGCCGATGCCATACCCCTCAGAGAACTATAAAGGAAAAATACACATGTCAAAGTCTCAATGGAGGAGATTCCAGAGGCAGAAAAGGGCTGAGAGAGACGCAGCAGAAGGACTCAACATCAAGAAGAAAAATGCTGACGAAGATAAAGCAGAGACCAACAGAAACACTCAGGCAGAGAAGGACAAATATCCCAAAAGGAACAACACCAACAACATGTTGCATCTGTCAAAACTCACCAACATAATATCAGAGGGTGACGAAGCAACTGAAAACTTTGAGTCTGACAAAGAAGGGTCATTCGACGTAATATGCAATGTAGTTTCAGTTCTCCCTAGAGACTATGACAAAGTGATGGAAATTGAAGACGAAGAAGAAAACATGATAAATAGTACTGTGGGACCAAGGCCTGTATGTTATTACATCATGAACAATGGCTGTGTCGAAGAACAAAATGCCTTCTTTGAGAAGCCATACGAATCAATGAGGGGGCATTTGAAACCTTTAGTCATAAAAGGAAAGGTCGAAAATGTAGGCGTCAACAAAATATTAGTGGATGGGGGAGCTGCAGTGAACCTAATGCCCCATTACATGCTAAGAAAGATTGGAAAAGATGACTCTGATGCAAAACCACACAATATGGTTCTGTCGAATTATGAAGGGAAAGTGGGCTCAACTATGGGCGTTATTCAAGTGGATTTGATAGTTGGCACTATCACCAGGCCAACAATGTTTATAGTTATAGCTTCCAGGGCCAACTACAATTTGTTGTTGGGAAGAGAATGGATCCACAGAATGGGAGTTGTGCCTTCGTCCATGCATCATCGCATAGTCATCTAGCGCCCTGATGGCATCGTCGAAAACATCGAAGCAGACCAAAGCTACTTCATGACTGAAGTGAACAATGTTAACAGTCGAAGCTTCGACAAAAATCTAGCTCACATAGCTCCTTGCAATCCAGCTGAGTTTAATTTGAAAGCATCAGACAATGCCTATTTCTCCATGTACCTACATCCAACACATGGTTTTCAGTGGGACAAGGAGGTAATTGGTGAAACAAGCCATGTATAGGGAACCTCTAATATAGAACCAGCTGGCTGGGGTACCGAGTTCGACGATGATGATGAGTGAAACATCAGTATTGAATAAACTGACGGCCTACATGGCCGAAAATAAACTAAAAGCGGCTCTAGAGGCCGAAATAAAATATATGGTTGTCAAAGCCAATTAAGAAAATTTAGACCCACCATGCCCTCCCCAGGGCATTGATGGAGAAGATAAAGACAACATAATAGACAAATGGCAGGATCAAAAGCTTGATGCCATTTATGATGACGAACCTTTGGGGTTCGAAAAAGACCCAATATCAACTAGCTTGAAGATGGTGGCATAGTACCCTTTGGAGGAAATCAATATAGGACTGGGAGCAGAAAAAAGAATAACCTATATAAGTGCTAACATGGACCCCGTTTAGGGTCGAATTAGTCCAGTTGCTGAAAGATTTTCAAGACTTTTTCGCATGGGACTATGACAAAATGCATGGCCTCGATAGAAGCTTGGTCGAACTAAAGCTTCCTATCATAGAAGGAAAGAAGCCTGTAAAGCAGACTCCAAGGCGGTTCGCACCAGAGGTCCTGTCGAAAATAAAAGAAGAGGTCGAAAGACTTCTCAAATGCAAATTCATTCGCCCAACCAGGTATGTCGAATGGATTGCAAATATTGTACATGTGATAAAGAAAAATGGCACATTGAGGGTGTGCATTGATTTTTGAGACTTAAATTCAGCCACCCCTAAGGATGAATATCCTATGCCAGTGGCAGAAATGCTAGTAGACTCTGTAGCAGGCCATAAGTACCTGAGCATGCTAGATGGATACTCTGGCTACAATCAAATCTTCATTGCAGAGGAAGATGTTGCCAAAATAACCTTTCGTTGTCCTGGAGCAATAGGGACTTACGGATGGGTAGTTATGCCCTTTGGTTTGAAAAATGCTGGAGCTACATACCAAAGGGCCATGAATTCTATTTTTCATGATTTCATTGAAACATTCATGCAAGTATATATTGATGACATAATAATAAAGTCTGTTTCAGGAAAACATCATTTAGACCATCTTCGACAATCCTTTGAAAGGATGAGAAAATTTGGTTTAAAAATGAATCCCCTCAAATGTGCGTTTGGTGTGCAGGCTGGAGACTTCCTAGGTTTTGTGGTCCACAAGAGGGGAATCAAACTAAACGCCAACAAAGCTAAAGCACTAATGGAGGTGAAAGCTCCATCAACAAAGAAAGGATTGCAATCACTGCTGGGAAAAATCAATTTTCTAAGAAGATTCATTTCAAACCTCAGTGGGAAGACGCAGGCTTTCTCTCCTCTACTTCGACTCAAAAAAATAAGACTTCACATGAGGGTAAGAGCAACAAGATGCGTTTGATAGGATAAAAGGATAATTAGCCAGTCCTCCAGTCTTGATGCCTCCTAGTGGAAAAAGAAGCATGAGGTTGTACATATCAGCATCCGACAAGACTTTACGAAGTATGTTGTATCAAGAGGATGAAAATGGCGTCGAAAGAGCCATTTTCTATCTCAGCATAGTCCTAAACGATGCTGAAACTAGATATAGTGTAGTAGAAAAATTATGTTTATGTGTATATTTTTCTTGTACTAAATTGAAGCACTATATAAAACCAGTTGATGTATTTGTATCATCTTATTTCGACGTAATAAAATATATGTTGTCTAAATCCATTTTACATAGTCGAATTGGGAAATGGGCTCTAGCATTAACTGGATATTCCTTGAAATACCTACCTTTGAAGGCTGTAAAAGGACAAGTGGTAGCTGACTTTATAGCTGACCACTCCATAGAAGAAAATGAAATAAAATACGTCGAATTGTAGCCATGGAGACTATATTTTGATGGTTCCAACCACAAAAATGGTGTAGGTATTGGAATATTAATTATTTCTCCTGATAAAATTCCAACAAAATTCAAGTATAGGGTCGAAAACCCATGTTCAAACAATGAAGCCGAATATGAGGCTTTAATTGCTGGACTTGAAATGTTGTTGGAATTGGGGGCAACAAGAGTCGAAATAATGGGCGACTCAGAACTAGTAATAAAACAATTGACCAAAGAATACAGATGTGTCAAAGAAAATCTGATTATGTACTTCGTTATAGCCAATAGACTCCTCAAGACATTCGACACTGTGGTTTTTAAACATATTCCTAGAATAAAATATCAAGAGGCCAATGACTTGGCTCAAATTGTATCAGGTTACAAAATGTCAAAAGAAAAACTGGAGACTGCTATTGAAGTAAGGGGAAGGGTTGTATCGACCAAATTATCCCCATCAGATTTGGAAACGATAAAACTTGGTTATGGGGATGATGAAAACTTTGAAATCTTTAACATAGATAATTCAGAGAAAGAAGATTGGAGAAAACCCATCAAAGAATATCTCCAAGATCCAAACCAAAAGTAGAAAGAAAAGTAAGATATAAAGCTCTAAGCTATGTACTCTTTGGAAACGAATTATTCAAAAAGACTGTAGAGGGAGTCTTGCTAAGATGCTTAGGCGAAAAAGAAGCTTACATAGCATTGTCGAATGTACACTGTGGTACATGTGGTGCACACCAAGCAGGGCATAAGATGAAATGGCTGTTATTTAGACAAGGTTTATATTGGCCAACCATGCTAAAGCATTATGTCGAATTCGCAAAGGGTTTCCAAGAATTTCAAGTCCATGCAGGCATACCATATGTCCCTGCGAGCGAATTGCATTCGATCATAAAACCTTGGCCATTCAGAGGTTGGGCCTTGGATTTAATTGGAGAAATTCGACCAGCTTCGTCAAAAGGACAAAAATACATCTTAGTAGGAGTCGATTACTTTACTAAATGGATTGAATTCATACCATTGGTGAATGTGGATCAGGAGGCAGTCATAGAATTTATTCAAAAATATATAATCTATAGATTCGGAATACCAGAAACAATAACCACTGATCAAGGGTCTGTGTTTACTGGTAGAATTATGCAAGCTTTTGCAAAAGAAACAGGGTTTAAGTTATTAACCTCTACACCCTATTATGCCCATGCAAATGGACAAGTCGAAGCATCAAACAAAGTAATAATAAATTTGATCAAAAAACATGTAGGTAAAAAGCCTAGAAATTGGCATAAAACCTTAGATCATATTTTATGGGCTTGTCGAATGTCACCCAAAGAGGCCACTAACTCTACTCCATTTAAATTGACATATGGACATGATGGAGTACTTCCAGTCGAAATCTATTTGCAGTCCATACGTGTTCAAAGATATCATGAGATTCCTTCATAAATGTATTGGAGCATGATGATGGACGAATTAGAGGATTTAGACGAAGAAAGGCTACCCGCGTTGGACTTGATAAGGAGACAAAAAGAAAGAGTTGAAAAATCTTACAATAAAAAAGTAAAGTTAAAAGTCCTTTGTGTGGGTGATCTAGTTTGGAAGGTAATACTTCCAATGGATCGAAAAGATAGATTAATGGGAAAATGGTCCCCCAAACGGGAAGGGCCTTTCAAAGTTTTAAGTGTTTTTTTGAATGGTGCTTATGAAGTCGAAGAAATAGGCAAAGATGAAAGAATATTAAAAATAAATGGCAAATACTTGAAAAAATATAAACCAATTCTGCAAGAAGTAAAAATAAAAGTAGAATAATTATATTAATTGTTTTGCCAAATAAGCATTGAAGTCATTACAAAAGGGGCCTTCTAGGGCTGCTAAACAAAAAGGAAATACATAATCCTATTTTCTATTACAAAGTTTTGACTCTAAAGGAAAGACTCCTTGAGCTCTATGAATTTCCTTTTTTGGACTGAGATTCGACAGTCACACAGACTTTTGTTATAAGACATTTCGTCAATCTCTTTGCCCAATTTTTGAGCCCTGTCTGCGTGATGAAGCCCTACTTTGATCTCCTCTTCGATTTCGTTTACCCTAGGTTGCTGAAAATCCGCTTTGCACTTTTGTTCTTGAGCAATTTTGGCTTCAAGATGGGCTATTTGCTCCTTGAAGTGTTGAATGTTTTTATCACACTCAGCCACCTCTTGGGAATAAGCCTTAGAGAGTTTTGACAACTCTGAAACCTTTTCAGTCGAAGCTTCCACAACATCCCACTCATCAGCATGTGTTTCTTTCTTTTTGAAGATTGTTTGGATGTAATCCTGTCGACGACTGAGATCTCCACTAACCACATCAATTATCTGAGCGACTTCCATTACCAGACGAGTTTCGTCAGCACTAGCCTCCAAGACATTCATCTGTTTGAGGAGGTTTTTGAGTTCAGTTTGCTTAGTGGGATCCTCCTCCAAAAGTTTGAATAAATCGACACCAAACACTTGGGCCTTAACTTAAGCCATGATGGAGTTGAGAGTCTTGACCTCAGAGGTGGCCCCAGAGGTAGTCGAACTGCTGGAAGAATCTTGAAAGTTATAGCGATTACTGAGCATGGCCCTCAAGTATTCCAAAGGATTCCTTGTCTTCAGGTTTTCAAGCTCCTTACGTGAGAAGATAGTCGAACCAGAAGATGGAGGGTTGCTTGGTATTGGATCAAGAGTAATGTGAACGCTAGGCCCAAACTCCCCTTTCGATTGACCTTTGCCTGTTGTACTCTTGGCATTAAGGTTTTCTTCGCCAGCATCTTGGGGTTTATTTTGCTCTTCCTCCTCTTGGACGTTGGACCTAACATCAACTTGTTTGCCCTTGTCGTCTTTAGGGGGACTTTCTTTGTTGGCGGTAGACTTTGGCTGATCAGGAGAATTGTCTGCAGAACCTTCCTCCATGGTGATGTCGAATTCAGCCCCGGTTCGGGGTTCCAGCCTACCACTTTTAGGCGTATTTTCTTCTTGGGCCTTTTCGGTTCCACCAAGAGAGGAGTCTTGCAGATTGATGGGATGCTCCTCAGTATGAATTTAAACCTGAAACAAAATAAAAGTTCAAAAGACGAAGAGTATACAAAGGTCAAAGTAAAATTTTGTCGAAGGAAAATTACCTGAGGGATTATGATGTTGAAGCTAGAATTTCCACTCTCTGCGTCTTGTGCAAGCTTCTTTATTGGGCTCGCAGGAGGGGTTTTCTTCGACGTCACCAATGATCTTTGAGAGGCGAATATCTTTATTTTGGTAGGCTTCTTCCTCTTCAAGGGTTGTAGGTCTGGAGACTCGTCACCTGAATCTTCAGAAGGCACCTTCATTTCCTCTACTTTTCTTTTTTGGGGAGTAGGTGGCTTTCGACTCATCTAAAGTATCAAAGAAAGTTCAATAAGCTTAAGACTAAAACAACTGCATAACTGAGATAGTCTCTTTGCAAAAGGATAGAAAAAGAACCTTTTTTGTGGAGGTGGATTTCTTGGTGGACTTGACAGGTTTGTCTTCGACAGCACTCTTCTTACCAGTAATCTTAGCAGCTAAAAAGAGATAGAAGTGAGAAAAAAGAAGAAACTAAAACATAGATATTGAATACAAGGATGAAGTCTAAATCATGGTTACATCTTTAAGAATGGTAAAATCCACGTGAACGTGTTCTATTCCAATATGAAGGTGCCATGGGTAATTATCCAGATGATATTTGGTTGGAACCACACGCTTAACAAGCTTTTTTCGTGACTCTTGAAGCAATTTTAAGTCGGAACCACATACAAACCAATATGGAAAAGGTGGGCTCAGAGCCACACCAAAACTAGCAGTTGGTAGAGGTGGAAACTTTGGTGGATAACTAGTATACACATAGTTATAACGCGCCTCTTTGGGGATGTATGAGGGTAATACCAACTTCTCCAATTTTTCTGTAAATTTATGATTCAGAGTCACAGCTGTGTCGCCTATAGTTCGCCTAAGATCATCTGGCCTATAAATTGTTTCAAAATATTTTTGGAATTTCTGAATCTCTTTAACATGTTGTTGGGTACCTTTCTTGGTTAGATCCTGCATGAAAGCAAAGGCATTGGTCAGAAGAGTGTTGAAGTCAGATGCATCATAAAACCTGGTGACATAATACTCTTTCCACCAAACATCGAACTCCTGAGTGCAGAGGAAGACTGGTCGAAAGACCACTGGCTGAATCTCTAAAGCAGTGTCATGTAGCTTTTCTGAAAGCTCCATACTCTTTGACTTAGTGGAGGTTGAGTTATAGAAGATGATGGATCCTTTTTTGGGATAGAGGGACCTTGGCTTCAGTTGTATCAGCCTAAATTGTCGAGCCACTAAATTTGGCTGACAAACTATTAGGGCCACCTTGGAATTGGACATAGTGGGGTAAGAGGGAAAGAGCCTGGGTGTAAGGAACAATTTTCATATGGTTAGAAAATTGTCCTCTTCCTTTTGGTGTTCCACAGGGAGTTGTCTGGTGACCCACTTGGGTCCGACAGTCCTATTGACGAAAGGTACCATGCTTTCCTTGAAGTTATAGCTCTTAGTGAACAGATTCACGTAATTCATGAAGGATCGTCAAAGACCTAATCCCTCTTCAGAAGGAGTCATCTGCGCCAGTCTTGCCCATTCGACGTGTCTATCCTTGACATATTCTTCGTCCACTAGACCTTTGTCAGGAAGACCAGATTCAAAAGTGGCATTGAGCCATTGTTGAAGAAGCCAAAAGGGGCCTGCCAAACTGAGGTTTCCCTTGTCTTTAACTTGCTTGAGATATTCGACACTCTCATTGATGGACTCATAGAGGTTGGCCAGAATCAATTCACTAAGACGAGAGTTCATGCCAGCATGAAGTTGATTGGCTAGGGGGATGTACTTCTACACCACTTGAAGGGACCTCGTGTAGAACACAAATCTCGACAGCCAAAGGGTGAGGAAAGCTATGTGTTCTACATTTGATACCTCAGTATAGTCTTTGACATGGTAACGAGAAATAACATGGGAGTATGAGGCTAAACTAGTCTCAAAACCTATAGTATTTTCGTCCAATACAATTGGATCGAAAACTGCCCCTAATGGATTTAGGCATACTATAGCAGCTAGGTCAAAGACAGTAGGGGTCATCATCCCACAGGAAAGGTGGAAGGTGTTGTAGGTGCTATCCCAAAAGTAGAGGGAAGCAATGATCATGTTGGAGCAATAGTTAGGGCCTTATCTCGACAATTGGATCAAGTCATAAATACCAACTTTCTTCCAGATCTTACCCTTGACTTTTTCGACCTTGTCTACCGAGTTTACATATTCAGAAGGGTCTTTCGACCAGGGAAAACTTCTAAAAATCCTAGGCTGATTCAGATAGGTCAAATTTAAGGCATCCATTTCAGGGTTTTGTTCAGCAGGTTCTATTGATTTATCACTAGGCTTGGGTGTTTTTTCTGCATCTATGGGCTTTGTACGATAATAAGTGGGAAAAACTCTTTAAGACGAGTTTGGTCAGTGTTAGGGTTAGGAAGAGGCCCTAACATAGCGTGACACTTTCCAGATATTGAAAGAGGAATGAGTACCTGAGAATAGTAGATGTTGGCTTTCTCTCTTTCATTTGAGGGTTCTGGGACGTATTGTTGGTTTCCCACAATCTTTGGTCCAAGAATCTTGTGTGCGCAGGGGAGAGCTGGTGCGTTCTTGTCTTGTTGTTTGCTTGAAGTTGCCATTGTTGATGATGAAGCAGTTTGAACAAGAAGAAGCATATTCTGGGTATGTGAGAAGAAAGAGAGTTGAAAGGTGTAAGTTATGGAAGCGAAAGTTTTTCAGAAGAAAGAAGAGGGGTATTTATATTAGAAGTTAGGGAGAAAATGTTTGAGTTTTTCAAACCGCTATGGCACGTGTCAACACGTTAGTGGACGTGGGAAAGATAGTGGAAGTTGGAAAGAGTATGGCAGACCTAGGTGTGTAGAGTCATGGGGATCATGTCCAAGAACGTGGGCCAGATGTGAAAGGTTGGGTAATCTGATGATTACTTTTTATGATTTGACAAAAAGTGAGATTTTGGGAATCAATGCATTTAATGCAAGATAAAAGCAAGATCTCAAAGATCAGTGCATTTAATGCAAGACATGGAGTCGAAATGAAGGTTTCAGCAGCAATGATGCTTTCTCCAGAAGTCAGTCGAAATACCTTTGTTGGGGGGCAATTTGTATACATACAATTTCGACACCATGGGTTTGATAAAGGAAAGCCTTAGTAGCTGATGGATTTGTTAAACTATGTTCCTTACACGTCATCATTATCTGACATGGCAGTTTCTCAGCACTTCTCATCTCGTTATACTTTAAATACATGATGTGCATGGCTTTGAAGATTTTCGATAGGATAGAATCACTCTTTCTTCCAAACATGTCCATAATCTTGGATCACTCTTTCTTCCAAACATGTCCAGAATCTTGAGAAGGTTTGTGATGATTTGGTTCATGATATGACGAACAATTATATGTCGAAAGTGTGGACGAGTTGCCCTTTAGGGAGTTCTTCACATCACTACTAGGAAATCCTCTCGTATTTTTGACAAAAGATATGAAGGCAGGGATTCGACGAAGAAGACATTGGGACTATTTGAATTTCAATTGAATTCGACATGACAAGGAGATACACCGTTTTGTCAGTTAAAGGGAAGTTTTCATGAATAGCGGCTTCATCTGTTAGAAGATACATAGAAGATTCTTAGGGATTGTTAACATGCAAAATGTCAAGTGGCGAATTCTTAGGAAGTGACCGTTATTCGACGATTATTTTATTTGTATATAAATAGGATAGTTTGCTTTGTGTAAAGTGTGTGAAATTCTGTACAATATTTCTGTGAAGATTACTCTAATACTCGTGTGTAAGAGAAAGGAGAATTATCTGGAAAATGTACGTGTAAACACCATTTAATTTTCAGTTATAAAGATTAGATTTATCCTTCATTCCTTGTTCAAGTTTATGCTTTTATTTACCTTCAAGCAATTTACTTTCCAACAATTTATTTCTAAGTCATTTTGTATTCCAACAAACCTTTAATGCAAACTTTAAGTTTCTTTGTTAGTTTCATTAGACAAACATTCCCATATTGTAATATAAATAAGAGCAATCTTGTTAAGAAACCGTTCGATAGAACATATAAAAATCAGTAAGACTCGTACATTAATAAACTTATCCTTAAATTTTAGCACATGTGTCCTAGGACTTGTGTGGTTGGTCCTGCAAGTAACCCATTTCTAAGGAATTGGTAAACCAGAGGTTGTTCGCCAAAAACACCAGCGAACAACATGTGGTACCATTCGGAGTAAAACTCCCAACTTAAAATTGCCAATTTACCGAGGCATCAAGGCATAAGCCTTCAAATTTCAACTTAGTGCCAATCCAGGCAAATATGGTGTGAGCAATGGCTCCGACATAATATGTAAATGTACTATATGACATATACGACTTCACAACATAAACAACATAACAACATCAATAACATAAACAACGTATACGACATGAACAACTTTAAATCAATGTTGGCTTATCAAGCCTCCAACATGAACAACTTAGAATTTTTCCGTAAATCGGAACAAGCTTTCCAATTCAGTTGTACCTGCAACTCGACTTTTTCTAACAACATTTCAACAAAACAATACAATAGAAATCACCTACTAAACCATCTGACTTACCCCGTCAGCTTTCGTTAAATTCCGGTCAACTAAATGTTTTCGCCTAACTCGGCTAAACCGACTAAACCAACATTGTTTCAGCTTCTTCTATTAATACTAATTTATTAAAACATTATATAAATTTTCTACTTACTGGTGCAAGGTTCCTACTACAATTTTAGTCATCTGTCATGCAATTTTCACAGTTATGTTTCTGTCAGAAAACGATCGTTTTCCATTCAAACATGTTATACTGTTATACTTGTTATAATATATCCCGTGTCCAATTGGTATTACTAATCTTAATCCACTAAATCACTTGATCTTTACCTATTCAAAAAGAAGACATTGATTGGTTTGGTTTTAATTTATTTAATCTATACTTATAGTATAACAATATAACATAGTTTGGAAAATGTGTATTATTATATAAAAAAAACAAATGGACATTTCACTACATGGGTGGCTTGCGCTACCCTTAGTGTTTTCTATCATGGCTTGCGCCATGTACCCTAAGGGAGCATGGCACCCGCCACATCCTTGGTGGCTCTCGCCACCTGTCCAGTTCCTTAACTTTGGGTGGCCTGTGCCACCCGTGCACTTGTGCATAGTATCATCATCCCCAACTTAGCCTTTTTCTGAAATCCACAAATTTAGAACAACATTACAACAATCAGGATTTGGAAAATCAAGAAATAATTCAACTTAATAACAACTTAACCATCAACGACAAATCAACAATTACACAGTAAAACATTATCACAACAACATCAACATTTCATAACAACACACAAAACTACCCAATCCTATCAATTATCACACCCGATTATAAAAATCGAACACACCCTTAGCTTGGATTAAAGGTAACCATACTCGATCGGATTCCGGAAAAATGCTCCGATTGCAGTTTTTCTTCCACTGCCTCTTTTCTCACGGTCGTGCTATGTTTTCTTCTAATTTTCACTTTCTGATAAAAAAACTAACTTCTCTAAATTCTATTTATTTTTATCAAATAATATTATTCTACTAATTAACTAATGGGACTAAACAATGCACCCCTCTATTTGCTAATTCGAACACGAATTCTAGCCCATTAACCAACACACACCAACCACAATAATATTACTTCTAATATTATTTCCACGACTTTCTGACTTAACAACTTAATTAACCACACCACAAAATCGACCGAATAAACACAAATACATAATTAAATATTTTGGCGTTACAACTCTCCCCCACTTAGAATATTTTCGTCCTCGAAAATTTACCTGATTCAAACAACTCGGGATAGGAGTCTCACATCTTGCTCTCCAATTCCCAGGTCATGCTTTCTCCAGCAGCTCCCAACCAGGCAACTTTTACCAACATGATCTTTTTCCCTCGAAGAGTCTTAGTTTCACGATCCTCAACTCGTACAGGCTTCGTCTCCATAGTGAGATTATCCCGCACTCGCACATCGTTCATACTAACCACATGAGACGAATCTGAAATGTATTTCCGAAGTTGCGACACATGGAACACATCGTGCAAATTCGAAAGATTTGGCGGTAATGCCACCCAATATGAAATTTTCCCAACTCTGTCCAAAATCTGATACGGGCCGATAAAACAAGGAGTGAGCTTCTTAGACTTCAAAGCTCTCCCAACACCAGTCACAGGCGTGACCCTTAAAAACTCATAATCACCAGCTTGGAATTCTAAGTCCTTATTTTTCTTTTCATGGAACTCTTCTTCCTACTTTGAGAAGCCTTCATCTTCTCTTGGATCAACTTTACTTTCTCGTTAGTTTCTCGATCTAATTTTGGTCCAAGTACTACACTTTCTCCAAATTCATGCCAACACAATGGTGTTCTACACCTCCTACCATACATACAACGATTCAAAATGTGCCATTCCGATACTAGAATGGTAACTATTATTATTAGTGAACTCGGTCAACGGAAGGTAAGTATCCCACGAACCTCCCTGCTCGAGAATACAAGCTCTCAACAACTCCTCCAACGACTGAATAATTCTCTCAGTTTGCCATTTGTCTGAGGATGATATGCCAAACTCAACCTCAACTTAGAACCCAACGCCTCTTGCAGACCCTTCCAAAACTACAACGTAAACCGTAGATCTCTATCCGACACAATACACAAAGGAGCACCATGCAGCTTCACAATCACTCGGATATAAATCACTGCCAATTTCGCAATTGGATATATGATGTTAATAGGTATAAAATGAGCTGACTTCGTAAGCCTATCAATAATCACCCAAATTGAATCTTGTCTTCTTAGAGTAACAGGCAACCCTGTCATAAAATCCATAAAAATGATATCCTATTTCCATTCTGTAACTTCCAACGGTTACAACAACCCTGCAGGCTTCTGATGTTCAATCTTCGACTTCTGACAAGTCAAACACGTATACACAAATCTTGTCACATCTTCTTTCATTCCGGAGCACAAAAATATTTTCTTTAAGTCTTGATACATTTTAGTAGCTCCCGAATGAATACTCAGATTACTCATATGACCCTCTTCAAGAGTCCTCTTTTTAATATTTGCATCATTAGGAATACAAATTCGGTCATGCAGTCTCAACACACCTTTTGCATCAATCTTAAAGTCACTTTTCTCTGATTGACCACAACTATTCACGATGTCCATTAGTTTCACATCCAGCTTTTGAGCCTCTCGAATACTATTCAGAAAGTCATTATTAATCTTTAACATGCCCAACATAACGCTTTGTGGTGTCACTTTGCAAACCAAACTCATATCTCGAAATTGCTCAATTAATTCCAATTCCTTAATCATCATTGCTGACATATGCAAGGTCTTTAGGCTTACATCATCGGCCATAACATTAGCTTTTCCTAGATTATAATTCAAACCGAAATCATAAAGTTTTAGCAATTCTAACTATCTTCACTATCTCATATTCAGCTCCTTCTGATCAAACAAATACTTTAGGCTCTTATGATCACTATAAACTTCAAAATTGGAACCATAAAGATAATGCCTCCAAATATTCAGCATAAAAACAACTGCAACGAGTTCCAAATCATGCGTAGGATAGTTCTTCTCATGTGTTCTCAATTGCCACGATGCATAATCAATTAACTTTTTGTTCTGCATAAGCACACCTCTTAAACCTATCAATGAAGCATCACAATAGACTACAAACGATTCTTCTAAATTCGATAAATTCAAAACTGGAGCCGACGCCAACCTCTTCTTCAATTTGGTAAAAATTTCTTCGCACTGAACATCCCACACAAAAGATTTACTTTTACAAATCAATCTAGTTAACGAACGTGCCAGCTTAGAAAATCCTTCAATAAACCTTCTATAATAACCAGCTAACCCCAAAAAGCTTCTAATCTCAGTAGCCGACCTTGCAATTTCCCATTGCAACACAACATCTACTTTTGAAGGATCCACAATAATACCACTACCTGAATTCACATGGCCAAGAAAACTGACTTCTTTTAACCAAAACTCACACCTGGACAACTTCACATATACTTTATTGTCTCTCAAAAATTCCAACACTGTTCTCAAATGTTCTTTATGCTCTTCTTCTGACTTAGAATAAATCAGAATGTCATCAATAAATACAACTATAAAACGGTCCAGATAAGTATGAAAAATATGGCTCATGTATTCCATAAATACTCTCAGCGCATTAGTCACACTGAAAGGCATCACATAATACTCATAATGTCCATACCGTGTTCTGAATTCCCTCTTATGAATATCTTCATCTTTCACTTTGATCTGATGATAACCCGGTCTCAAATCGATCTTACTAAACACGCGAGCACCCAATAACTGGTCCATTAAATCATCTATTCTCTAAAGTGGATACTTTTTCTTGATTGTCACTTTATTTAGTTGTCTATAATCGAAACAAAGTCTCATACTACCATCTTTCTTCTTCACCAGTAGCACTGGAGCTCCTTACAACGATATACTTGATCTAATAAACTTCTTCTCAAGTAATTCTTCCAACAAATTCTTTAATTCAGACAACTTGGATGCCGACATTCTGTACGGTGCCATCGAAACAGGTCTAGTACAAAGTACCATATCAATTTCAAATTCAACCTTTCTTTCTAGCAGTACATCAGGAATTTCATTAGGTAAAACTTCATGAAATTCATTCACCACTAACAATTCCTCAATCTTAGCTTTACTCTCAATAGACAACATTTCCATCAAGGAAAACATATGAGCTTCTTCTTTCATCAAGTGATGTAGCTCTCTAAAAGATAACAATCCAACTCCTTCCTTTTCAGGAGTAGAAAACCTCACCGACTTGCGATAACAATTTATATGAACATAGTTATACTCTAACCAGTTCATACCAAGAATTACATCCATCCTAGTCAATGGTAAGCAAACCATATCAACATAAAAGTCTTTATCGAAGATCGATAAAGGACACTTTAAAAATACAAGAGAAGTAGATACTGATCCCTTTTCTGGAATCTCGACGATCAATTCACCATTCATAACAGACAATTCTAGACCCAATCTTTGAACAAAATCAGCAACAATAAAATAACACGTAGCACCAGTATCAATAATAGTAATTAAAGGAGTACTGTTAATGAAACATGTACCTCTAATAAGTATGTCCTTGTTAGCTATCTGAGTTCCTGCCAACGCGAACACTTTCCCAGTCTGGGCTTTCTTCGGCTTCTGACGCTGACTACCAATATGTCCTTCTTCATCATAATTAAAACAAATCATTTCCTTGTGCTTGCAATCAGCTATTGCATACCCGATCTTACCACAACTAAAACACATTTTTACCTCAATAGTGCACACATTACTCTTGTGACCAACCTAACCACACTAGAAGCAAATTATACCAGTAGGAGAACTTCCCCCACTAGTCCTCTGAGTTGGAGCAACTTTCTTTTTTCCCTTTCCAGCTAGAGCATCATAAAGCTTTCCACGGTTCTATTGTTGCTTGCCTCTTCTGTCACTAATAATCTTGCAATGAGCATTATTATCCTCTTCATAGATTTTACAACTATCAACCAACTCAGAAAAGACACGAATCTTCTGATACCCAACAACTTTCTTGATTTCAGAGCGCAACCCGTTTTCAAACTTGATGCACTTTGAAAATTCAGCACCAACTCTAGTATAATGAGGATAGTACTTAGACAATTCCATAAACTTTGCAGCATAGTCGGTAACAAACATGTTCCCCTGCTTTAGCGCAAGGAAATCAATCTCCTTATTGCCACGGAAATCCTCTGGATAATACTTTCTTATGAATTACCTACATAACACATCCCAAGTGATTACTTCACCTACAACACCCAACCTCTCACGAGTCTCTAGCCACCAATCATCAGCCTTGACTACCAGCATGTGAGTACCATACTGAACCTTCTACGTTGGAGTACAGTCCATAACACGGAAGATTCTTTCAATCCCCTTCAACCATCCTAAAACTGCATCTGGATCATGCTTTCCCTTGAAGACAAACGGATTCTCTCTCTGAAAAGTCGCCAAGCTACGTGATCCAACATTTTCACCAGCATTTGGCAAGTTCTGCATAGCCTGAGCCATCGCTTGCATTGCAGCAGCCATTGCAACACCGTTTCTTCCAGTCATCTCAACTTATCACTACAACACAACCAAAGTTAGAACCAAATAACAATACTCGATTGTTAAACAACTAAGACTCGACACTTGGCCGGACATATCGACCAGCTCTGATACTGTCACTCCCACTAAAAGACACCCAGGTCAGATAGAGTACAGACGCGAACGGTCGGCGAGAGGAGAATTGGAATGAAATGAAAAGAGTCGCCAGCTAGGCATTTTTATCCCGAAGGAAAGGTAATGCTGCATAAACCTGGAAAGATATGGATAAGACAGTTGCGAACCAGAGAAACTGAGAAAGGGGGTTGGTTACAACCTGGGAAGGTATTCGCACCCAGATTGTCCATCGTACTCGACGGGATCCACGCTTGAAAGTTTGTGTTTAAAGGGGTAGTGTCTGTGTTATCTGTGTGCAAAAGCTGGAAAAGAATATACAAGTGTCAGTGCAAGAAAGTGAAGTGAGGTGCTCATGAATGAGGCTTAAATGAAAATGCTGAGAGAGGGGGGAAGACACAGAGACTTTTGTTCGATAATAATTAAATTATGCCTACGTATCCTCTCGTGCAATGAGCAAGTCAGAACACCGTAGTTTGACTCAAAGAGACTGAAAGATAAATTGACTAGTGAACTGCTTGCTTATCTATGCTCAAGTGTATGACTCGTCTGGCTCGAGTGCTAACTGTCTTGCATTACACGGAAGAAGCAAGTTCTCGTTTATGAATGAGTGTGATGAGAAAAGAATCCCGAAGGAGACGATTATTGTTTGTTTTTGTGTTTTCAATCTTTTATTGCTTTTGGTGTTTGTCGTAAGTTAATGAGCTTAATCCTGAACCAAGGGTTAGTAAACTCATCATATCCTCTCTTTGATTAGGGATAATGAGAATACCTTAAGTATGAGATAAACACCTCAACTTAATTACCATGATGATGTAGGATTAAGATCATTAACCTACTTTTGATTATTTAGATGTTTTTGAGTTTTTGTTTAGTGTTAAGTAATGAGTTTAAGCCATAATCAAGGATTAGTGAACCCATTACACCATCCTAATAGAAGGATAATAGATGAGCACACTTAAGCTGAGGAAGATACCTCAACTTAATCCATGATTAGAGATTAACCTCATGACAAAACAAACCTTTATTAAAGTGAATTTTAATTAAGGGTGAGATAAAGAAATGAGTTTTATGATTTGTAAGACAACTTGAGGGGGACTTGTCCATTAACACTAGGGTTAGTCCTTCTTAACCAATAAAGGAAGAATTAGAACCCTAATGCAAGGACAAAGTTACAAGTTAATGTCTTAGTGATTATTAAGATGGATTGATTAAGAGGTTTAAACAAGTTAAGGGTTTAACACTTAGGATTAAAGTTATACACTCCATCCTAAGAGAAGGATGCATGCATAACCCTAATCACAAAGCCTTAAAACCTTAAAGGTTTAGTCTCTAATGATGAGGTGAGAAGAGAGACACAAAGAAGCCACAAAGGTAAAAGCTAAAGGGTGACTAATCAAAACCCTAATTATTGTCATGCTTGGATGTTCCTATGGTTTTTAAGGCTTGCAAGAGATCTTCAAAGAAGCCACCAATGGAAGAAGCAGATGAAAGGAGGAGAAGCAGAAGAAACAAGTTACTTACTTCACTGAAGAAGATAAGTAACTTGGAGAAAGAAAGTGGATGGTGAAAATGAATGAGCAAGCTCACTCTAAGAAAAAAGGAAATGCAGCAAGGATGCATAAGAAAAAGATGAAGAGAAATGATAAGTGAAGGCAAATTCACTTCTCAACTTACTTACCACCTGAAAAGGTTAGTATAAAGGAAAGAAATGAAATGGACATGAATCATATGCAAAGGTAAAACCAAAATTAGAAGCAAACACATGATGCAAATGATGCTATGAGATGATGCAAAGGTAAACCAAGTGCTATGAATGTTCATACAAGAGATGAGATGCAAAGGAAGCATGCTTTGAAGTATGAAAACACATGTATACTTATGGAATGAAATGAAATGCAAATCATGGAAAATGAATGAAGAAATGATCAAGCATGATTCTAATATGTCTTAAGATGTCTAAGATGACATGTGAATGCATGAAATGTCATGGCAAGTTCATGTATGAATGTATATGCAAAATGAATGCAAATGAACATGTAAAATTAGGGTTTTAAGGCAACATGAGATGCATAAGGTCAAAACAGAAGAAAATCATAAGATAAAAAATTGCAAATGAACCCAAAGGAACCCTAACCCCATATGATATCACACCCCAAAGGAGGAGGCCTAACTCTTAAACTAAAGGAAGTTGTGATTTTTCTAAGTTAACTAGGGTTTTTGGGTACCTTAAGAGGGAAAATGAAAATAAAATGGAAAATGAAAGATAAATTTGTGAAAAAAATATGCTAGATACTACATGCTATATGAAGAACAATGCAAAAAGAACCAATGTCAAACCCTTCATGGTTAGGCAGAAAAGAATTTTTGAAGTTAGGGTTCCAAAAAGGGATTTTTATGAACCCTAAATTCAATAAAAATGTCAAAGTTGAATCAAAACCAAAATGAAATTTGTATGAATGGTTTGAAAATGATTCTAAATGTCCTAATATGCAATGTGAATTTTTTTGGAATTCTTAGAAACCTAAATGGTATTTTAATTAATTAATTTCCATTAATTAATTAAAATAAACATTTAAATATTTTTAAAATGGTTTTTTAATGCAAAAAATAAAAATAATTTTTTTTTGTGTGGAGAAAAATATTTGAAATCAAAATGCAGAAGACAAATATTTTTGGAATTTTCTAAGTATTTAAATTAATTGTACAAAATAAATGGAATAAAATGAAATAAACATTGAAATAAAAGAAAGTCAACTGATCCAATGGACCAGGTTTGAACCTAGGTTGACTACGCGCGCAGATGTGTGGGCAGGATTGAATCTGACTTAGTTATATAATTAACCTAATTAATTAATAATTAATCTTAAGTGGAGAGATCTGAACCATTCACACGCGCGGGAACTAAGATCCTATGGATGACATTTAAACCTGGCCACTAAACCTTAATTAGGGTTCTAACCACTTTCTGGTGACCGGAGCTAGCTCCGGTCATCTTCTCCGGCCACTCACTCTTGCTATCTCACTCAAAACGTAAAATAAACTCATCAAACTCTCCAGAAATGATCCTCACCTCATTCTAAACAAGAATCAACCAACAAATTTCATTTATTTCACATGAACAACAAGATTCGAAGCAAAACAGAAAATCAAACAGAAATTTCAGAAGCTTGTGAAATGCTCAATACGCAACCATTTTTAATTTTAAACACATCAACATGATCAGTGAATCATAAGGAATCATTCAAGAACTTAAAATTTCATTTCTGGAAAAAAAAGTTCTTGAGGTTACCTGAGCTTGAGCTTTCTCAGTTTGGAGCTTTTGGACCTCCTCTCTTGTGCAAAATGACTCCAATGATCCTCCTAGTGATGCTTTGATGCTTGGAAGGAGTTTATAATGGCTGGTTTGAGTGGTTGTTCTTCAATTGGCAAAAAATCGTGTTTCAGTTTTGGGTGTTTTTAGGCTGCAATGAAGGGTGGGAAATGATCCTCTTGTGATGCTAAGTTGATTGATGAAGGAAGTTTGAAGTTTGAGTGTGTGTGCTATGAATTTCGAAAGCTTTTGCTTTTGAGGTGATTTTGAGGAACTTAGTGATTATGAGGTTTCAGCCTTGTGTGATGTGTGTTATGAGTTGCATTTTGTCCACATAACAAGCCTTGATAGGTCAGAAGAGTTGTTGTGGCCTATGGTGATTGGTATGGGCAAGTTGCCAAAATGTCAACATAAATTGTACTTGAGGTATGGGCTGGTTCAGTGGCTGTTTCAAGGCATGGCTCGAGTCAGCTTGGTTCAAGGATAACCATGGAAAAGGTTTTGTGGTGATTCAGCAAGTGTGTGAGAGGTTTTGTATCTTTTTGCAATTTTGAGGAAGTTTGGCCCCTTTTGAATTTATTGATGTGCAAGACATGAAATGGCATGATTCTTTGGGCAATTTTGGTCACAAAGCATTGCATTATGTTGGTATGATGCTTAGAGAATGATTAGAGGTCACAAAATGGCTTGGTATGTGAATTTGCAAAAATCCCTCTTTGGCATGGAAGTGAAAATTATGTGATTTTTGCCAACTTTGCCAAGCCATAACTTGAGTTCCATAATGAATTAGAACTTGTTCTTGTACTTTTTGAAAAGGGAATGATCCAATCTACAACTTTCATGACCAATAATTTTTCATTTGAAGCATTTTTGGTTGAGAAAGAGGAGGTTGAAAAACTTTCCCAAAATGGAAAGTTTCCATTACAAGTCATTTCCATTTTTGGCAACTTTTGGTTTAGCTTAATTTCCTTCAATTTTTTGAACTTCCAAGCACTTAAATGATCAAATAAAGATCATATAACTTCTATTTGATGAAAAATCCACTTTGGTTCCATTGTTGGGGGCCTCAGATGCTCTGATTTTGCTCTGACTTGCTCAAGAAGTTACCCAGTGAACAAATGACTTCCACAATGAATTTCTTCATCAAACTTGGTACACATGATCCTTATAACATATTGAGACCATTAGAAACAAGAATGACCAAACAATTTGGAGTTATGGCCTCTGAAACCAAAACCCTAATTTCAGGTCATCTGTGTAGTGAAACCCTAGCTCTGCTTCCATGCTTTCCAAGTTCTTGTGATTTTTTGACTTCCTTGATCTTAGAGGGATATAATATGATGATAGAACATACATGGACCCTCTTGGAATGATTGGAGACCTTTGGAGTGGCTCAGATGGATCCTTGGATTGCTCAGATCACAAACCCTAGATGCAGATGAACTTGAAGCAATGTAGTGAAACAAAAATGCAATATGAGATGATATGCTTAAACTAATGTAAATATGAAAGATAACAAGCCAAGGTGTGAAAAACAGTGAGGGAAAATTTGAGGTGTTTACAGCTGCCCCTATTCAAACATGAGTTAGCTGTGCAGGATGTAAGCGACGGGCTTAACAGACAAACAAGATAACTTGTGGTTGAATACCAAAGACAATCCAAGATTCGCACTCACTGGGGAGAAGAAGAAAAGGGATATAAATTGTAAAAGACAGTATAGCATGATTATAAAGTGCGGGCGATGGAGGACGACCATCGAGCAGAGGACGACTGCTGGGGGATAAAGCAATGACGGGGACGACCAACATGTTGGGGAAATAAAGAGATCACGACGGGGACGACCATCGGGTAAAGAAACAAGACTCTCTGGGGATTACAACAAAGGCAATGATGGGGACGGCCATCAGGCTTGGAAAGTAAAAGTAAACAACGACATAGGACGAATATCGGATAAAAAAGAATGGTCGACGATGGGGACGACCATCGGATAAGCATGATGAAGGACGATCATCAAGAGGTGAAGGACGATCACCTAGCAGGGTACGGCTGCTCTCGGGGTTTATCATGACATAGGACGAACGTCAGATAACAAGATCAACGATAGGGACGACCATCGGATAAAATGATGAAGGACGATCATCAAAAGGTGAAGGACGGTCACCTAGCAGGGGACGACTGCTAAATATCACGACATAGGACGAATGCCGAATAGGAAAGGGGTTCCAATAATGGAGACTCCGCTGGGGAAAGGATGAGGGAAGGTTATCCAAAGGTGAAGGACGATCACCTGGCAGGGTACGACTGCCGAAAGTATCACGACATAGGACAAATGTCGGATAAAGGGAAAGTTGTTCTGCTGGGGAATGGTAAACACGAACGAGTGCTTACGCTAAAAAACGTATAAGTGTTTTGACGCTGTGTATAGATTAAAGATGCGGATGAGCATCCTTAGAACAATGATACGGACAAGTATCAGTAGAAACAAACGCTGACACATGTTCAGAGATGATGATACGGACGAGTACCAACTGGTTAACAAAGAACACGGACGAGTGTCAAATCTGTGGGGAAGGATATATACAAAATACAGACGAATATCTGTATAAGTATGAGTGAGTGTTTGTGAAGTATGAGCAAGACATGGACGGGTGTTCAACTTGCTGGGGAACAGTGTGACACGGACAAGTGTCAGAAGAGAGAGTGTATAAGTTATGAACAATCATTTATATATGAGAGTGTAAAAGGTGTCCCGGCGACCTGTGGGGGTAGGATGACATAGACGGGTGTCAACAAGAGTGTATTATAAACAAGTAATTGGTTTTTAACATGTGATTGGGCAACCGTGCTGGGGAGCGGTGACACGGACGGGTGTCAAGAGAGAGTATGGGTATCTGTAATCACAGAGGATGTTTGTGGCTTGTATCTCCAGGGGAATAATATGACACGGACGAATGTCGAAAGGGTATATATGAACATGTATTTGTTAGAGAGTGCAAAGGGGAGGCTTTGGCTTTTATTTTCAAGGGATGTGAGTTTTGATATATATTGCCGATGAGGTACTGTCGGTATTTTCAGGTGACTGGTT
This sequence comes from Lathyrus aphaca, assembly GCA_963966055.1. Lineage (NCBI taxonomy): Eukaryota > Viridiplantae > Streptophyta > Magnoliopsida > Fabales > Fabaceae > Lathyrus > Lathyrus aphaca. The sequence continues at coordinate 214,817,023 of OZ014521.1, forward strand.
CGAACCTGGCTTTTGATCATGCAAATGTTTGATTTTTGCTGTAATGCTCCGTATTAGACGGAATGCTACGCTTTATAGGGAAATATGATGTGAATGCTATGATTATGCAAAAGATACCGATCCGGGATTCGGATCCCACTACTGTGAAGATCTCTGGCCGATCTTTCTGAAGGGGAATCCCAGCTGGGGATGAGATCATTGGTAGATCTGATAAGATGTATGGCTCTGCTTGGGGAAATAGATCACTGAGAGATCTACCCTGAGAACTCTGTGGGGATCCTGGCTAGGGATGAGGAGGCTTTGACAACTCTGTTGGGGAGAAAGCATTTCAAAAGCTGTTTGGAGGAGGTGTGCTGGGGAAGTGATGCTTGGCATGCCCCATGTTTGAATACCTGCAACCTGTTAAGACAAAGAAACACACAAGTGTCCCGAGGTATCCCTTACCGGATTCCGTCATATGAGTTAGATATTCCTGAAAGTAAATACATTTCCTGCAAGCATTTATTAATAATGGCTCATTTGTTTTATGCAAACATTATATCATGGATACTGGACATTTTGCAAACGAAACGAAAGTGTACAAAAAACGATGTGACTGATAATTCTTATTTTATTAATGCGGGTGCCCTGAATTGGCAAATACAGTCAAAGAAACAAATCCCCTGAAATGAGGAGATTTTTACAAATTGAGAAAAATAAAGGCAATGACAATGTTGACGATGCTCCGGCGAGCTTCCTTTGCTATGACCTGTATGACCTTGACGTTCTTCTCATATTGCTTTCCAAAGAAGGTTGATTCTGACCGATGCTTTATCCTTTCGAAGATTTGTAAGTGATACAGACGAATTCAGAATGCAGTTGTTCGCTTATTCCCTTATTTTGCATGGATTGCCCTTTCGGGTTTTCGATCCACCAGGATACCCATTTTTGCCTGAGTTGTCCAATGCGGCTTTTCAACTCAGTGGGTGTACATTTTTTCCCTTATTTTTGCCCGAGTCTTTTATTCTGTTTTTGACTCGCTTGGATGCCCTATTTTTGCCTGGACTTACATTCTGTTTTTATGTCCAGCGGGTCATTTTATGCGAAGTATTTTTTAACTACATATGAATTCACAGGGGATAAGAAATCTTCACCATCCATAGTAGTGAGCATCAGTGCTCCACAAGAGAAAACTTTCTTTACTATGAATGGACCATTGTAATTCGGAATCCACTTGCCCCTGTGGTCTGTATGAGGAGGAAGGAGTCTTTTCAAAACAAGGTCTCCCACTTGGTATTCCCAAAGCCTGACTTTCTGATCGAAGGCTTTCTTCATTCTTTTCTGATATAACTGCCTATGACATATTGCAGCTAATCTATTTTCTTCGATCAGATTCAGTTGATTGTACCGAGAACAGACCCATTCTGCTTCGTTCAACTTTACATCCATCAGTACCCGTAAGGAGGGTAGCTCAACTTCAACAGGTAGGACAGCCTCCATACCATACACAAGCTGATAAGGTGTTTCCCTAGTAGACGTTTTGATTGAGGTACGGTACCCATGCAAGGCAAATGGTAGCATTTCATGCCAGTCTTTGTAAGTAACCACCATCTTTTGCACAATCTTCTTGATGTTTTTCTTAGATGTCTCGACAACGCCATTCATCTTTGGTTTGTAAGGAGAAGAGTTGTGATGTTAAATTTTAAAGTCCCGACACAGTTCGACCATCATTTTGTTGTTCAAATTGGAACCATTATCAGTAATGATTCGCTCGGGTACTCCATATCGACAGATGATGCCTCTTTTCAAGAATCTGGATACCACTTGTCTGGTGACGTTTGTATACGAAGCTGCTTCAACCCATTTGGTGAAGTAATCAATGGCCACCAGGATGAATCTGTGACCATTTGAAATAGTAGGTTCAATCCTTCCAATCATGTCAATGCCCCACATGGCAAAGGGCCAAGGTGAAGACATTACGTTCAACGGATTCGGAGGCACATGCACATTGTCTGCATAAATCTGGCATTTATGGCATTTCATGGCATAGGCACAACAGTCTGCATCCATTGTGATCCAGTAGTAACCTGATCTTAATAATTTCTTAGCCATTACATGTCCTCCAGCATGGGTACCGAAAGATCCTTCATGCACCTCGTGCATTAGCAAATCTGCTTCTTTCTTATCAACACGTCTGAGTAGCACCATGTCAAATTTTCGCTTGTATAATGAACCATCAGCATTGAGAAAGAAACTACCGGCCAGCCTTCTTAATGTTTTCTTGTCATTGGATGATGCCCTAGGTGGGTATGTTTGATCCTCTAAGAAGCTTTTGATGTCATGGAACCAAGGCTTGTTGTCAGTGGCAGTGTCTACAGAGAATACATATGTTGGTCTGTCCAGTCTGGATACCAAAATCCGAGGTACATAATTAGCAGCCTGTACTTTGATCATGGATGAAATAGTAGCCAAAGCGTCTGCAAACTGATTCTCATCTCGAGGGATGTATTCAAGCTTAACTGTTGTGAAGAAGGTCAACAATATCCTCGTATAGTCACGGTAGGGAATCAGATGCTCCTGATGAGTGTACCACTTGTCGTTGGTCTGATTGATTACCAAAGCTGAATCTCCGAATACAGTTAAAGTCTTGATCCTGAGGTTAATGGCTTCCTCAAGACCCATGATACAGGCTTCGTATTCAGCTTCGTTGTTAGTGCATGCAAAAGTGAGTTTTGCCGAGAAAGGCATATGAACTCCCTTAGGTGTAATGAGCACTGCACCAACTCCACGACTATTCATATTAACAACCCCATCAAACATGATTGTCCACTCTTCTTCTGGGTCAGGCCCTTCAGTGTGAACAAGCTTTTCATGATCTTTTGCTTTCAGGAACATGATGTCTTCATCAGGGAAGTCAAATCTCATTGGTTGGTAATCATTAATGGGTTTCTCAGCTAGATAGTCAGACAGTACACTGCCTTTGATGGCCTTTTGAGATGTGTACTGAATGTCATATTCTGTCAGGATCATTTTTCATCTTGCAACCCTTCCGGTAAGTGCTGGCTTCTCAAATATGTACTTGACTGGATCCATTTTTGAAATCAATAAAGTAGTGTGAGTCAACATATACTGTCTTAGTCGGCGAGCAGCCCACGCTAAAGCACATCAAGTTTTCTCGAGCAGTGAATAACGTTATTCACAGTCGGTAAACTTTTTGCTTAGGTAGTATATTGCATACTCTTTTCGACCAGACTCGTCATGCTGGCCCAGCACACACCCCATTGATCCTTCTAATACTGTCAGGTACATTATTAGAGGTCTTCTTTCAACTGGAGGCATAAGAATTGGAGGTTCTTGTAGGTACTCATTGATTTTATAAAAAGCCTTCTGACAGTCTTCATTCCACCTGACTGTTTGCTCTTTTCTTAACAGTTTGAACAGGGGCTCACAGGTTGCAGTAAGATGAGATACGAACCTTGATATGTAGTTCAATCTACCTAAGAACCCCCGAACTTCCTTTTCAGTATTAGGTGCAGGCATCTCCTGAATGGCTTTGACTTTGTCAGGATCAACTTCATTTCCTTTTTCACTTACAATGAATCCCAGCAGTTTACCGGAACGTACCCCAAATGTGCATTTGTTGGGGTTTAGCTTCAACTGATACTTTCTCAGATGCTTGAACAACTTCAGCAGATTTACCAGATGGTCTTCTTCAGTGAGGGACTTAGCAATCATATCATCCACGTAGCATTCAATTTCTTTGTGGATCATATCATGGAATAACGTTACCATATCCCGTTGATAAGTTGCATCGGCATTCTTCAGCCCAAATGGCATTACCTTGTAACAAAATGTGCCCCAGGGTGTGATGAAGGTTGTCTTCTCCATGTCTTCGGGCGACATTCTGATCTGATTATATCCGGAAAATCCGTCCATGAAGGAAAACACCGAGAACTGAGTTGTGTTGTCAACCAATACATCAATGTGAGGTAATGGGAAATCATCCTTCGGGCTAGCTCTGTTCAGGTCCCGGTAATCCACACACATCCGTACATTGCCATCCTTCTTAGGGAGTGGTACAATGTTAGCAACCCACGGCGGGTAACTAGTTACAACAAGGAAACCGACGTCCTACTGTTTTTGTACCTCTTCCTTAATCTTCATGGCCATATCTGGGCGAGTACGGCGTAGCTTTTGTTTTACTGGAGGACAGTCTTCTTTCAAAGGCAGCTTGTGCATAACAATATCAGTATCCAGACCTGGCATGTCCTGATAGGACCAAGCAATGACGTCGACGTACTCTCGAAGCATGTCAATAAGCTGTTCCTTCACTGAATCTTGCAGACCGGCCCCAATCTTCTCTTATTTCAAGTCTTCTTCGGTACCAAGATTAACTGTTTCAACCTCCTCCTGATGAGGAGTGATCACTTTCTCTTCTTGCCTTAACAACCTGGCTAACTCTTCAGGTAACTCATAGTCTTCTTCAACCTCTTCATCAGCCTGATTAATCAGATTGTCGAAGTCATACAAGGTCATAGCAGTGTTGTTGTCGGTGCAATCTGGAGGATACTCTCTGCAAGGGTTGAGATTGGTTCGTTTTAGTGATCAGTTTTAATCTTGTTTAGAAAAAGTGAAAATGAAGTTGCTTATTTTGAAAACATTGCCATTTTATTGTTTTGTACAAAAGTGAAAAATGAAAAGACATTGAGCGAAAAAGAGACTTGTTTGCAAAAGATGTTCGATATTCATTGATTAATCATTTGCACAAAATTACAATATGGCCCTATTACAAAATGAGTCCTAACACCTTGGGCAAGATGCATGACTTGATGCATGCTAAAAAGACAGGAAATAATAATTACTCTGCAGGAGTAACCCTTATAATTTCCTGGGAAGACCAGTTAAGGACTTGATTCCCCGAGATCCTTGGACGTATCCAGCTCTCCAGGTTGCGGTCGCTTTCCTCCTCGTCTTCCAAGTTGTTAACAACATCAGGGGTGAGCATCCCCCACTGACAAATTTTGGCTCTTTTGCAGCCTCTGATTGATCTTGTCGGAATGGTCTGTAACCCAAACCGAATCTATCTTCCTTCTTTTCCACTGGCAGCAACTTGCCCCAGCCTTGAGCATTACCGTCTTCAACAACCTTCCGGGATTGCTGATAAGAAATGATTGAAGTACCCATCCTATCTTCCTGGGATGTAGCCAATTCTCCAGTAGCCTCATTAACATTTAGGGCCTCTAAACTTTGGCTCATTTTCTCATGGATTTCACCATCCATCTCAATATACTTGTATGTAGCCAGATGGCTAACAAATATGTCCTCCTCGCCACAGATGGTGATAATCTGTCCTTCCCATTCATACTTCAGTTTCTGGTGAAAGGTCGACGTTACTGCGCCTGCGGCGTGAATCCAGGGTCGACCTAGCAAACAGCTGTAAGCAGGCTGTATGTCCATCACATAAAAAATGGTTTTAAATACTTGTGGACCGATTATCACTAGCAGCTCCACCTCTCCAAGAACTGATCTTTTGGAACCATAAAAAGCCCTGACCACTAGGTTACTCGGCCGGAGAGCTATCCCATAACACTCAAGCTTGACAAGAGCTTTCTTAGGTAAGACATTGAGTGAGGACCCAGTGTCTACAAGGACATGAGATAGTACAACTCCTTTGCACTCCAGGGTTATATGCAAGGCTTTGTTGTGGAGACGTCCTCTGCTGTTAAATCAACATCAGTGAAGCCTAGACCATGGCTAGTATTGACATTTGACACCACTGTTTCCAGCTGATTTACAGTGATCTCTTCTGGCACGTAGGCAGCATGCAGAACTTTGAGAAGTGCATCCCGATGGGCTTCGGAACACAACAGCAGTGATAGGATTGAGATCTTTGAAGGAGTCTGGTGGAGCTGGTCCACAACTTTATAGTCACTTCTCTTAATAATTCTCATGAACTCATCCACATCTTGATCGAAGGATGACTTATGAGTTTCTTTCGGTGCAGATTCTTCCGGTATCACACTCTTCCCCTTGGCTCTGGCAACAGCCTCTGCCTCAGTGTTGGTTCTAGGGATTTGTGATGCGAAGAGACGTCCGCTTCGGGTGAAGCCTCCGCCTCCCCCAACATTATCCACTTGGGGAGTGAGAACTGGAGAATTAAGAAGGACTTTCTCTCCGTTGCAGTATAGATCAGCACCATAATGCCATGGTATATCACTATCTTTATTATATGGGATTGGCCCGGGCACCGTGATAGTGACTGGGCTCACTGCAGCGGATGTTGGGACTGTAATAGTATGTGGATCATAGAAAATGGTAACGGGACCTCTGGTGGATGTTGGTGAAGGTGAATTGAAGCTTTGTGGAAACTGTTGAGACTGTTGAAAGTTGTTGGAATTCGGGACCGTTGTCGGGTCATAATAAATTGTGATAGTGGAAACATCGTTATTGGTTGTTGAAGTTGTAGTAGCCGGTGCAAATGAATTGTTGTGTGTTGAAGTGACAAATGGAATGATTGCTGAAGTTGTAGCCGAATCAGTTGGAACAATGGTTGTTGTATTTGTAGAAGAAACACTTGGAAAAATGGTTATTGCATTTGTAGAAGATTCACTTGTTGTTGGAAAAAGAGTTGTTGATGTTGTAGAAGCAGTTGTTGTAATTTGCAGAATGCCTTCTTTAATCAAGTCATTGGTGCCTTTCCTAAAGCTAGCACACCCATTCTCAGAAAGTTTACATAATTCACAACAGACCTCACAACCTGGGAACACTTGGCATTTTAAAAGCTGGGCTTTAACCTCTGCCAGAGGTGTCTGAATATACGCAATGTCTTCTATCAAACTCATGGGTGAACCATCCTCTACAACATTAATCCTTGGCCCACTATGGCTTGGCATAGGATTCTTCATTACATTGGGAGGAGGTGCAAAGTTCAGGGCTTTTGAATCTACCAGATCCTGAACTTTCATATGCAGAGCTCTGCATTTTTCTGTAGAGTGACCAGGTGCGTTGGAATGAAAAGCACACCTAGCATTGGCATCATAGTTTCTTGGAAGGTTTTGAGGATCAGGTGGAGCCAATGTCCTCAACTCAACAAGATTGAGCTTTAGGAGTTGTGGCAGTAGTGTAGCATATGGCATTGGAATGGGATCAATCACTCGGTTTACCTGAGATGGCCGCTGTTGAAACGGGCGTTGTTGTTGATTGTTGTTGTTATTGTTGTATGATCTCTGTTGCGGAAACTGTTGTGGTTGCGGAAAGTGTTGTGGTTGTTGAGTATATTGAGGAGGTGGAGCAGGGATAGTAACAGCAGTAACTGTTCTGGGCAAGTATTGGGGTCTCCCTCTTCCCATGTGCACAGAGTTTGTCTCACCAGATCTACGGGGCCCAGCAAATGGTTTTCTTGTGCTGCTTGAACTGGCACCATTATCGGAGATCTTTCCCATCTTCAACAGGCTCTCTTTTCTTTCCCCAGCTATCACCACATCTGCGAAGCTGGCAGAAGAAAATGCAGCCAATCTGTCAATATATGTTCCCTGAAGAGTATTCATGAACATGTCTTCCATCTCCCTTTCAGGCATGGGGGGTTGAACTGCAGCAACAAGTTGCCTCCACCTTTTGGCATATTCCCTGAAGCTTTCACGGGAAGATTGAGAAATTCCCATTAGGAGGGTCATGTTTGGAGCCATGTCCAAGTTATACTGATACTGTCGGATGAAAGCTTCAGCCAAGTCTTTCCAGTTCCTTACTGTGGCTCTGGTCAAATGGGAATACCATTCTCGGGATGCCCCTATCAGACTATCCTCGAAGTAAGACATCCACAGCTTTTCGTCCATGGTGTATGCTTTTAACCTTCCCAGGAATGATTGAAGGTGGGTGCGTGGGCAGGATGTGCCATTATACCTTTCAAAACACAGGGGTTTAAACTTGTGAGGAATTCTCACCCTTTCCACCAGTCCCATCTCCATTACATCAAACCCTAGGGAATTCTGGGATTCGAGAGACCTCAGCTTCTCTGCAATCTCATCCAATTGACGGTCGTAAACTTCGTCCCCAACTCCAACAACTGTAAACTGCTCTTCTTGAGGATCCTCTTGCAAGACCCTTCCTCCAGCAGTGTTACCCTGAGCATTCCTTATGGCATTAATCTCTGGATTTAGATGAGGCCCAAACTCTGGTGGATCAGTGCGAGGCTGCACGTGATCATTGTTACTGGTACCTCCTGTACCTGGATGGTGTTCTTCAGGAGTTTGTCTCTCCACCAACTCCCTTAGTCTTTCCTGGCTCTGAGCTAAGCCAGTCATTACAGTCATGAATTGGGTCATCTGATTCCTCATCTCAACCCTCTCATTTTTCATTTGGGTCCTTACTTCATTCAAGTCTTGCTGAACTTGATCCATCTGGAGTCCCAGAAGGTTGTTTCGCGTCGGGTACCGGTGTATTCTGTTGAAGGGAACACTCTTCTGCGAGCAATGTTTCCTGAAACTACAACAAAGTGAGAAACAATAATAAAATAAAACCCTACAAAACAAAGAAAATGTTAGTATGCAATGCAGGATGCCTATTTATCTTCCAAGGGTATCCGGTTTGGTTCTCTGGTTTTGACCTTTCCAGACCTCGAGGAAATGCTGATGATGAATAGAGATAGATAAAGCCCACCAACAAATGATACAAACTGATATATTACAAAGAGTGAAAATACATAGTTTGATTACAATACATCCCCATGGTGGGTCAAAATACAACAACAAAAGAAAAAGTATAACAAAAGAAAAGTACAAGCAAAAGAATCAGACATCTAACCCAAAGTCATCATCCCTGACTTCCTTCAGGAGGGCCTCAGTCACTGGACCCACTGGGTGCTCTGTAATAGTCCTGATGAGGAGGTTCCTGGTAGCAATGGCACTGGTTAGCTTCTTATGCTTTTCCTGATCCTTTGACCTTTTCAACCCCGCCCGGAGTTTCAATTCAGATATCTCCTTCTGAGCTGCTAACAAAGCCTCCAGTTGCTCTATCTTAGCCTGAGTCCTTTGATCTTCCTGTGCACGGGCTTCAGTGATCCTGATCCACCTAGCCTGGCTCTCCTCCAGATAGTGCTTTGCCCTAGCCTTCTGAGTCTTTTCCTCCTTACAAGCATTCTTCAGTACTAACTCCCCTGCTCTTGCCTTCCTGATGTAGTCATCCGTCTTCTCAATCTTGGCAAAATGCTCAACCCCGAGCCTTTCCAATCTCTCATTATCTAGACGACTGTCATTTCTCTCCCAGAGAGTCTTCTTCAAGGCTTCAGCTAGTTGAGTGTTCCTCTCTTTCAGCTTTTCAAACTCTTCCAAACTGACAGTAGCTGCAGGTGGTGCTGTAGAAGGTCCAGGTACATTTTATAAAGTAAATGGCATCCGGGTAATCTGAGCCCTAGTACGAGACCAATCAGAATACTGTGTTGAAGCAATGTTGTTGCATTTGCCAAGGATGGCTGTCCCTTTGGTCTGAATGTTATCCCAAGCCCAGGCAGCTTGTCTGACAACAGCAGAGTTGGGTTGGATTTCACAGTAAAGAATTTCAGCCAAATCTTGTCCTCTGGGAGGATGAACCAAAGCATACCCTAATTGTCTCTTGAAGAGTAAAGGGTTGTAGTTAATGCAACCTTTCACTCCTATCAAAGGCACATTAGGATACTGCCAATAGCTAGTAATGATGTCCTTGCCTTTGGTGCTCTGAGTGCACCATCTGATGTCATCTGATGTCAAGGCAATGAATCTCTTAGCCCAGTTCTTCTGCTGATGAGGGTTCAAAAAGGCATCTGATTTTGGAAAGTGTCTTAGCAGCCAAGAGTAATACAGAGGAGCACAGCATCTGACCAGTCTTCCTCTTTGCTTCTCATTCCTCTGGTGTACTGAGTAGTAGAAGTCCCCAAGCAAGGTAGGAATTGGGTTCCTCAATAAGAACAGGTGAATGGCATTCTTGCTCACAAACTTTGGCTCATCTGCAAACAAGATAAACCCATATATATTGAGGGCTAGAAGTGCACAGACAACCTTCCATTCTCCTATAGCAGCATTCAAGGTAGCCTGGGAGATCAAGAAGTCTAGGTGAAGGCCTAGAACCCCAACCTTGGTTGTCATGTTCTGCTCAATGAGGGCAGGATCCAAATCCAATGCCTTGGCTATGTCTTCATTTCTGGGAGCAACCATCTCTGGGTTGAAAATAATCCCTCTCCTGATAGGAACTCCTAACAACATGGAAAATTCTTCTAACAGAGGTCCCAACTGGAAATCAGGAAAGGTGAAGCATCTGAGTGGAGGATCATAAAACTGCAAGCAAGTATGGATCATGCTCCTCTGAGATGCATCTAGATCCATGACCATGTCCAAAATGCCCCCATAATGCTCTCTGAATAGTGGGACATGATCAGGGGTAATGAGGGACTGGATCTGCCTGATGCCAGTCAGGGTGGGCTCAAAGAAGTGGTAAGTGTTGTTGCTCTTTCTTGAAGTGTCCATGGATGCTGGTGAAGAAACTGAGAGTAATTGTTGATGAAGGTCACTGAATGAGATGCTGGAGGTGAGTCTCTGATGAAGATAGATGGAGAAGAATCACTGACAAACTGATGAAAGTGCTGGAGAAGACAAACTGAAGGAGTCTAAGCAGCAGAAGGGGTCAAAACCAAACCAAAGATGATATGATGGATACCCTGTAAAACAAATAAGAAAATGTTAAAATGATGCAAAAATGAAGTATGCAAATTATATGCAAAGGGTTTGTGATCAAGTGCTGGATCAATTTATCTGCCTTGGTAAAAGTCCATGTATGTTCATAAGTCCGGATGGAGGCTTAGAAATCCAGTAACCAGGTGGTGGACTCAAATAAAGAGTCACTAGTCCAGGGTAATCACAAGAACTGTCCAAATATTACAACCTTAACAAATCTAGTAACAAAGGGTATGATGTGGTCAAGGGTTCCTGCAAACCTGCAAACATCCCAACCCCCTCACATGTAATGTTCTAGAACAAGGATCCTCAGACTTGGATCAGTTATGAGAAGTGTAAACACTTCTAACCCGGAGGTACAGTGTTTACAATAACCATAAAAGATCCTCCTCTAATTCACCTCAGATGCTGAAGGTCATAAAAAGGTCATCCAGTATTAGCAGGCTTTCTAGATAGCCCTAGTACTATAGGAAATCTGTAGCACAGAGTTCTCAAGAAGAAACCCATGTCTGAACCGTGTTTCATATTCCTGCACCAGACCGAAATGGAATGGTAAAGAATATGAAACCACTCTAGCCTATGTGTCACTCAGGTCCCCGATATAGGACCTCAATCACTCAATGAAACCCCCACCCACCAAAACAGACAAGAGATCCAGCACATGATAATGATAGTATGAAATGCAAAAAAACTGTAAACGAGAGCAGTAAATAAAGTTGTACATAAAGCAATAAATAAATAAGCACAAGTAGCACATAACACCCCCATAAACACAAATCAAACAAGCGCTAGGAGGAACCCACAAAAAGAACCATCTCCCCAGCAGAGTCGCCAAGTTGTCGCTCCCACTAAAAGACACCCGGGTCAGATAGGGTACAGACGCGAACGGTCGGCGAGAGGAGAAATGGAATGAAATGAAAAGAGTCGCCAGCTAGGCATTTTTATCCCGAAGGAAAGGTAATGCTGCATAAACCTGGAAAGATATGGATAAGATGGTTGCGAACCAGAGAAACTGAGAAAGGGGGTTGGTTACAACCTGGGAAGGTATTAGCACCCAGATTGTCCGTCGTACTCGACGGGATCCACGCTTGAAAGTTTGTGTTTAAAGGGGTAGTGTTTTTGCTATCTGTGTGCAAAAGCTGGAAAAGAATATACAAGTGTCAGTGCAAGAAAGTGAAGTGAGGTGCTCATGAATGAGGCTTAAAAGAAAATGCTGAGAGAGGGGGAAGACACAAAGACTTTTGTTCGATAACAGTTAAGTTATGCCTACGTATCCTCTCGTGCAATGAGGAAGTCAGAACACCGTAGTTCGACTCAAAGAGACTAAAAGATAAATTGACTAGTGAATTGCTTGCTTATTTATGCTCAAGTGTATGACTCGTCTGGCTCGAGTCCTAATTGTCTTGCATTAGACGGAAGAAGTAAGTTCTCGTTTATGAATGAGTGTGATGAGAAAAAAATCCTGAAGGAGACGATTATTGTTTGTTTTTATGTTTTCAATCTTTTATTGCTTTTGGTGTTTGTCGCAAGTTAATGAGCTTAAGCCTGAACCAAGGGTTAGTAAACTCATCATATCCTCCCTTTGATTAGGGATAATGAGAATACCTTAAGTATGAAATACACACCTCAACTTAATTACCATGATGATGTAGGATTAAGATCATTAACCTACTTGTGAATTATTTAGATGTTTTTGAGTTTTTGTTTAGTGTTAAGTAATGAGTTTAAGCCATAATCAAGGATTAGTGAACCCATTACACCATCCTAATAGAAGGATAATAGATGAGCACACTTAAGCTGAGGAAGATACCTCAACTTAATCCATGATTAGGGATTAACCTCATGACAAAACAAACCTTTATTAAAGTGGATTTTAATTAAGGGTGAGATAAAGAAATGAGTTTTATGATTTGTAATACAACTTGAGGGGGACTTGTCCATTAACACTAGGGTTAGTCCTTCTTAACCAATAAAGGAAGAATTAGAACCCTAATGCAAGGCCCAAGTTACAAGTTAATGTCTTAGTGATTATTAAGATGGATTGATTAAGATGTTTAAACAAGTTAAGGGTTTAACACTTAGGATTAAAGTTATACACTCCATCCAAAGAGAAGGATGCAGGCATAACCCTAATCACAAAGCCTTAAAACCTTAAAGGTTTAGTCTCTAATGATGAGGTGAGAAGAGAGACACAAAGAAGCCACAAAGGTAAAAGCTAAAGGGTGACTAATCAAAACCCTAATTATTGTCATGCTTGGATGTTCCTATGGTTTGTAAGGCTTGCAAGAGATCTTCAAAGAAGCCACCAATGGAAGAAGCAGATGAAAGGAAGAGAAGCAGAAGAAATAACTTACTTACTTCACTGAAGAAGATAAGTAACTTGGAGAAAGAAAGTGGATGGTGAACATGAATGAGCAATATCACTCTAAGACAAAAGGAAATTCAGCAAGGATGCATAAGAAAAAGATGAAGAGAAATGAGAAGTGAAGGCAAATTCACTTCTCAAGTTACTTACCACCTGAAAAGGGTAGTATAAAGGAAAGAAATGAAATGGAAATGAATCATATGCAAAGGTAAAACCAAAACTAGAAGCAAACACATGATGCAAATGATTCTATGAGATGATTCAAAGGTAAACCAAGTGCTATGAATGTTCATACAAGAGATGAGATGCAAAGGAAGCATGCTTTGAAGTATGAAAACACATGTATACTTATGGAATGAAATGAAATGCAAATCATGGAAAATGAATGAATAAATGATCAAGAATGATTCTAATATGTCTTAAGATGTCTAAGATGACATGTGAATGCATGAAATGTCATGGCAAGTTCATGTATGAATGTATATGCAAAATGAATGCAAATGAACATGTAAAATTAGGGTTTTAAGGCAACATGAGATGCATAAGGTCAAAACAGAAGCAAATCATAAGATAAAAAATTTCAAATGAACCCAAAGGAACCCTAACCCCATATGATATCACACCCCAAAGGAGGTGGCCTAACTCTTAACCTAAAGGAAGTTGTGATTTTTCTAAGTTAACTAGGGTTTTTGGGTACCTTAAGAGGGAAAATGCAAATCAAATGGAAAATGCAAGATAAATTTGTGACAAAACTATGCTAGATACTACATGCTATATGAAGAACAATGCGAAAAGAATCAATGTCAAACCCTTCATGGTTAGGCAGAAAAGAATTTTTGAAGTTAGGGTTCCAAAAAGGGATTTTTATGAACCCTAAATTCAAGAAAAATGTCAAAGTTGAATCAAAACCAAAAAGAAATTTGTATGAATGGTTTGACAATGTTTCTAAATGTCCTAAGATGCAATGTGGATTTTTTTGGAATTTTTAGAAATCTAAATGGTATTTTAATTAATTAATTTTCATTAATTAAATAAAATAAACATTTTAAATATTTTTAAAATGGTTTTTTAATGCAAAAAATAAAAATAAAAATGTTTTTGGGTGGAGAAAAATATTTGAAATCAAAATGCAGAAGAAAAATAGTTTGATATTTTCTAAGTATTTAAATTTATTGTACAAAATAAATGGAATAAAATGAAATAAAAATTGAAATAAAAGAAAGTCAACTGATCCAATGGACCAGGTTTGAACCTAGGCTGACTGCGTGCGCAGATGTGTCGGCAGGATTGAATCTGACTTAATTATATAATTAACCTAATTAATTAATAATTAATCTTAAGTGGAGTGATCTGAACCATTCACACGCGCGGGAACTAAGATCCTATGGCTGACATTTAAACTTGGCCACTAAACCCTAATTAGGGTTCTAGCCACTTTCAGGTGACCAGAGCTAGCTCCGGTCATCTTCTCCGGCCACTCACTCTTGCTATCTCACTCAAAACGTAAAATAAACTCATCAAACTCTCCAAAAATGATCCTCACCTCATTCTAAACAAGAATCAACCAACAAATTTCATTTATTTCACATGAACAACAAGATTCGAAGCAAAACAGAAAATCAAACAGAAATTTCAGAAGCTCGTGAAATGCTCAATACGCAACCATTTTTAATTTTAAACATATCAACATGATCAGTGAATCATAAGGAATCATTCAAGAACTTAAAATTTCATTTCTGGAAAAAACGTTCTTGAGGTTACCTGAGCTTGAGCTTTCTCAGTTTGGAGCTTTTGGACCTCCTCTCTTGTGCAAAATGACTCCAATGATCCTCCTGGTGATGCTTTGATGCTTGGAAGGAGTTTATAATGGCTGGTTTGATTGGTTGTTCTACAACTGGCCAGAAATCGTGTTTCAGTTTTGGGTGTTTTTAGGCTGCAATGAAGGGTGGGAAATGATCCTCTTGTGATGCTGAGTTGATTGATGAAGGAAGTTTGAAGTTTGAGTGTGCGTGCTATGAGTTTCGAAAGCTTTTGCTTTTGAGGTGATTTTGAGGAACTTAGTGATTCTGAGGTTTCAGCCTTGTATGATGTGTGTTATGAGTTGTATTTTTTCCACATAACAAGCTTTGATAGGTCATAAGAGTTGTTGTGGCCTATGGTGATTGGTATGGGCAAGTTGCCAAAATGTCAACATAACTTGTACTTGAGGTATGATATAGTTCAATGGCTGTTTCAAGGCATGGCTCGAGTCAGCTTGGTTCAAGGATAACCATGGAAAAGGTTTTGTGGTGATTCAACAAGTGTGTGAGAGGTTTTGTATCATTTTGCAATTTTGAGGAAGTTTGGCCCCTTTTGAATTTCTTGATGTGCAAGACATGAAATGGCATGATTCATTGGGAAATTTTGGTCACAAAGCATTGCATTATGTTAGTATGATGCTTAGAGAATGATTAGAGGTCACAAAATGGCTTGGTATGTGAATTTGCAAAAATCCCTCTTTGGCATGGAAGTGAAAATTATGTGATTTTTGCCAACTTTGTCAAGCCATAACTTGAGTTCCATAATGAATTAGAACTTGTTTTTGTACTTTTTGAAAAGGTAATGATCCAATCTACAACTTTCATGACCAATAATTTTTCATTTGAAGCATTTTTGGTTGAGAAAGAAGAGGTTGAAAAACTTTCCCAAAATGGAAAGTTTCCATTACAAGTCATTTCCATTTTTGGCAACTTTTGGTTTAGCTTAATTTCCTTCAATTTTGTGAACTTCCAAGCACTTCAATGATAAAATAAAGATCATATAACTTCTATTTGATGAAAAATCCACTTTGGTTCCATTGTTGGGGGCCTCAGATGCCCTGATTTTGCTCTGACTTGCTTAAGAAGTTACCCAGTGAACAAATGACTTCCACAATGAATTTCTTCATCAAACTTGGTACACATGATCCTTATAACATATTGAGACAATTAGAAACAAGAATGACCAAAAAATTTGGAGTTATGGCCTCTGAAACCAAAACCCTAATTTCAGGTCATCTGTGTAGTGAAACCCTAGCTCTGCTTCCATGCTTTCCAAGTTCTTGTGATTTTTTGACTTCCTTGATCTTAGAGGGATATAATATGATGATAGAACATACGTGGAACCTCTTGGAATTATTTGATACCTTTGGAGTGGCTCAGATGGATCCTTGGATTGCTCAGATCACAAACCCTAGATGCAAATGAACTTTAACCAATGCAGTGAAACAAAATTGCAATATGAGATGATATGCTTAAACTAATGCAAATATGAAAGATCACAAGCCAAGGTGTGAAAAAGAGTGAGGGTAAATTTGGGTTTTTTACAGATACCACTAATGTAACACCCTATTTTCTACCCGATAAATATAATAAAAGCAGAGTTATAAAATGTTCAACATAAAACGAGATATCACATTTTCAACTTCAAAAGTCTCAACATAATAGATAATCATGATTGATACATAGCACATTCCAGGAGAATTCATAAATCAAGTTACAATCTTCAAAATAATTCAACCTTATAAAATATTACGTAGCGGATTCATAATCAAATTAATAGAATCTTTATCCAACATAAATCAACTTTAAAATAAGCAACAAGTAGTTTACAGAAAGTCAACTTAAAAATTCAGCATGTAAACAATTCAACAAAACAAGACACGCGTCATCCCCCCGAGTGCTACATATCAGAGCGACAACCACCGACTCAACTAAAGGTAACCGACAACTCCTCTTTATTACCTGCACATTGCCAACATAGGGACAACATTCAAACATAAGGGGTGAGATATCGATAGTTATAAACGATAAATGATAAATAATACATAGACAAGGATCATATAAATATCACCACTTCACAACATCAACCAAACCAACAATCAACAACAACAACTCGAAAAATGCAACTTTAATGCGACTCAACTATGTTATGCATGTGGTACCATTCAGAGTAAAACACCTAACTTAAAATTGTTAATTTACCGAGGCATCAAGACATAAGCCTTCAACTTTCTACTTAGTGCCAATCCAGGCCAACATAGTGTGAGCAACGACTTTGACATAATATGAAAATGTATTATATGACATATACGACTTCACAACATAAACAACATAACAACATCAACAACATCAACAACTTATACGACATGAACAACTTAAAATCAACGTTGGCTTATCAAGCCTCCAACATGAATAACTTAAAATTTTTCCGTAAATCGGAAAAAGCTTACCAATTCAGTTGTACCTGCAACTCGACTTTTTCCAACAACATTTCAACAAAACAATACAACAAAAATCACCTACTAAACCACCGACTTACCCCGGCAGTTTTTGTTAAATTCCGGGCAACTAATTTTTTTGCCTAACTCGGCTAAACCGACTAAACCAACATTGTTTCAGCTTCTGCTATCAATACTAATTTATTAAAATATTATGTAACTTTTCTGCTTACTGGTGCAAGGTTCCTGCTACAATTTTAGTCATCTGTCATGCAATTTTCACAATTCCGTTTCTGTCAAAAAACGATCGTTTGCCATTCAAACATGCTATACTGTTATACTTGTTATATTGTATTCTGTGTCCAATTGGTATTACTAATCTTAGTCCATTAAATTACTTGATCTTTACCTATTCAAAAAGAAGACATTTATTGGTTTGGTTTTAATTTATTTAATCTATCCTTACAATATCACAATATAACATAGTTTGGAAAATATGCATTATTATATAAAAAAACAAATAGACATTTCACTACATGCACTACTAGAAAATTCGCTTTTAGTGACCGAATTAAAGATCAAAAAAGCTTTGAAATCGGTCAGTATAATGTTTTGCAACCAATTTAGAGACCATCGTTTTTCGGTTGTAAGAGTGCTAACCGATATTAGTATTTTTTTAAATATAAAAATTACAAACTCTCAGACTTGAGATTTGAACTTGAGACCTCCTACAATTTTAGTTAGGCCTTACCACTAAACCACTTAATATAATTTGTTTTGTTACCTATATTTAAATATATACAATATAAAAAATAAAATAAAATCTAAATAATACTTAAATAATTACTAATTATTACTTAATTTAATTGGATGTAATGAAAATAAAATTTGATTTTATTAATGTAATTTCATTATGCACATATAAAAATTGTATAGTGAAAATAAAATTCACTTTTATGCAAATATAAAAATAAAATAGTATAATATTTTATATAATTATATGTTTTATTTTAAAAAATAATAAAAACGTGAATCTTTTATTAAAACAATAAAAAAGAACTAAAATCCTAAAAAAATTGGAAGAGAAATAATAACATAATAAAGAGGATTAAAAAATAAAGAAAAAATAACAAAAATACCAGTGACCGAAATTTCGGTCTCTAAATTTTTATATAAATTAAATATTATTTAGTGACCGATTTTGAGACCGAATTGGCGGTCACAATATTTTGGTCGCTAAATCGGTGGCTAAATTTTATTTAGAAATTTTGGTGGCTAAATCGGTGGCTATATTGACCGAAATTTTTTGGTCACTCAATCGGTCACTAAAAGCGAATTTTCTAGTGGTGATGGGTGGCTTGCGCCACCCTTAGTGTTTTCTATCATGGGTTGCGCCATGTACCCTAAGGGAGCATGGCTCCCGCCACATCCTTGGTGGCTCTCACCACTTGTCCAGTTCCTTAAATTTGGATGGCCTGCGCCGCCCGTGCATTTGTACACAATACCATCGTCCCCAACTTAGTCTTTCCAGAAATCCACAAATCTACAGCAACATTACAATAATCAGGATTCGAAAAATCAAGAAAACAATTCAACTTAATAACAACTGAAATTCTGTGATCAGGTATGAGATGTCCTAAGAGATGTCCTAAGAGATGTCCCAACACTTGATAGGACACTTGACAAATTTAATAACAAGAAAAGTAAACAACACAGAAGTTTGTTAACCCAGTTCAGTGTATAACCACACCTACATCTGGAGGCTACCAAGCCAGGAGGAAATCCACTATTAGTAATATTAATTCTAGACTTAAACCACCCTGTTTAATCTATCACTTAATACTTACCCAATGCAATTTCTACCTAAGACACACCTTAGATAAGAGTACCCTACTCACTCCCCCTCAATCACACAGTGACCAAGTTTACAAGTTTACAAAAATTGAAGACATCCTTCAAACAAAACAGCTTGATCTTACTTAACAGTTTCAATCAAGTCACAAATGCACTTTTGCTTAAAAGCTCATAAAGTGGTACAATAAAAACAACCTGCTATTAAAACACTAGACACCCTATTTGGTCTTCTGAAATTCGTACTCAATTCTATGAGTTTCTGTTGCTTAAATAGGTATCTGAATTTTGGGCTTTCTGTAGAATGATCCAGCCCTAATGTGCAGCAGCTGTCACCTTGAATTTAGGGTTTGTTACCTCCTATATTCTAGGTGATTTAGGTCTTCTGTTTTAATCTGAATCTTCAATATAAAACACCCTACAGATGCGCCTTGTTCTGTTTTTATCCATCATTAATTAATTCCAGATACTTCTCCTTAAATATCTCTGATCAGTTAATCATTAATTAATTCTGGTAGCAGGTCTGAGATGTCTCAACATCTGTTGGGACATCCTGAAAAACTGAACTAAAGTTATTTACACAATGTCCCAACATCTGATGAGACATCCTGAAATAAGTTCACATACTCTGTTTGATAATGTCCCAACATCTGATAGGACATTCTGAACTGAATTCAACATTTCTTGTTGGTCAAAAATTCTGCCAATTCTTAAACATCTACAAACTCCCCCTTTGGATAATTTTTGGCTAACATCTTTTCTGGTTTTCAGAGTGCAGCAGAAGTTCTTTTTATCAGAGTATAGCATTACTTTTCTGTTGATTCTTATTTGAGATTACTCCCCCTCAAACATATATGTATCCAATCTTGTTGCAACAGAAAAACACTTATTCAGTTCAGAAGCAAACAAACAGATTTTTTCATTCATACTTAAACAGCAATTACAATAATTTGATGTTGTTCTCCCCCTTGGTAGACACAAAATTAGGGGCCAAAGACACTATTCCAAATACATTGCTGTCATTACATTTGCCTCACATACATTGATCACTCAGATTCATCACTCTCAGTTTCTTCCTCCACTTCAGTTTCTTCATCAGCTCCACTATCTTCATCAGCTTCACTTTCTTCATCAGAGGCAGCTTTCTGGTCTTCTTCACTCTCCAACCTTTGAATGATTTCCTCAAGCTTCTGCTTTCTAGCTTCAAGCTCTTTGCAGGTGCTTTTGAGTTCAGCAATTAAAGCCTTCTTGGAGATTGGATTCTTAGCAGTTGAAGGACCTGCAGATGTCCCAGAAGGTGCTTCAACATCTGCTGCATGATGACTGAGGAATAACTTGTAGTGAAAAGCCAAGGGGCTTTCTCTTTTGCAGGCTGTATCCTTGTCAGTGAGAATTCCAGGGTATTGATTGAGCACAATACCACACAGTAATGATGGAAAAGCTATTGGCAGCTTTGTTGCAGAAGAGATGTCATGCTTCATAGTCTGATCAAAAATATAAGCTCCATAATCCATCTTGGTTTGAGTTCCCACAGCATAGATGAATCTGGCCAGACCAGTTGAGATTGAAGAAGTGTGGTTGGTAGGCACCCAGTTAGCAGTTCCAATCCTGTTCAGCATGGCATACTTTCTGGTAAGCATGCTCACAGAGAGCTTTCCCTTTACAGGCCATGCCTTGACCTGGTTTGCAGTGATCACCTTACAGATTTGATTATCTGTCTTGCCTAGCTCATTGGGTCCATCTGTTTCTCTTTCTAGGTATTGATTTATGATTTGAGGAGAGAACTCAACACACTTACCTCTCACAAACACCTTTCTGAACTTTGAGGACTTACCATTTGAGCAATCCTCCTGAAGATTCACAATGAACTCTTTGACAAGAAGTTCATAGCAGGGAGAGAACTCTGAGACTGTCTTGAATAGTCCTGCAGCAGAGATGAGGTCAATCAGTTCTGTGCACTCAAGTGCATTGCTGCTCAGTTCTCTTTCCAGGGCAACCCTTCTTTGGTACACATACTTCCATCTGTTAACACTAGAGACAAGATGGAATGATATGTTGTCCAAGGGAGCTTCTGGAACAACAGTTGAAGCTCTAGCTGGTGCTGGTCTCTTCTTGGGAGGAGATGTTGGGACATCTGATTCAACATCTGAATCTGATGGTGTGGCAGCTTTTCTCTTCTGGGTTTGGACTTTGCTCCATGGTTTTGTTGGACCAAAGGTAGCTTTAGCCTTGCCTTTCTTTGGACTAGCCTTCTTCTTCTCAGGAATTGCTGCTTCAGCTTGCATCTTGCCTTTCCTGGACCTTAGCCTTTTGGCTATGCTGGGTTTAACAGATGCTATGATTTCTGCATCAGAGTCCTGCTCCAGATTGACCACTGGAGGAGATTGAGCAGTCTCCTCTTCAGCTGTTTGATCAGCAGGGATTTGATCTTCATTTGAGGCTTTGATCTGCTCCTCTGAGTTTTCTTTATCACTTTCACTTGAGGCCTTTTTCTGGTCCTCAGTCTGTTCAGTATCAGCATCAGATGAACTTTCTTTCTCATCTGCAGATGTTCCAACATTCATTGGGACATCTTGTTCTGCAGGAGTGTCTTCTGCAGTTTGAGCTGGTTCTTCTTGAGGTGCAGGCATTGTGTTCAGAGGAACAGAGATTCCACTCACCTTTCTTTGTTCAAACAGAATTTGAGTGACAATTTCCTTGATTGAATCATCCACATATTGTGAAGATTTAGGGGGCATGTTAGCAGGAGAGGGAGTGCCTTTAGCTTTGCTTCTGACTTGATCTTTACCTCTCTTTGGAGTTCTTGCCTTTTTAGTGTGAGAAACGCTTCCCCTGAGTTCGTCCAATGGGGTTGATTGCATTGGTACTACAGAGATGGGAGTGGCATGAACTACGTCTTCTTTGTTGAGAATTTCTTCAGTTGAGTTAGGGTTTTGAGACATTGTTGAGGAGGATGAAAGAAAGACTTTAGGGTTTATGATTTCTGGAGAATAGTTGGTGAATGTGATTCGCTTGTGATAGTATGATGAGAATCTTGATAGCTGATTATAAACAGTTACTAAATAAGTAGCCGTTACAGTGCAAATGATTAGAGATGGAATTCCCAAGGATCTTGTCCAGACTGGTTTTGCCATCTGGAACTTATGCCATGCAATGTCATATGACATGTTGGCACATCTCATTAACTACTAAATATCACATAAACAGATTCCAAGTTTGCCCCTTAAATTCTCAAATTGTGTAGCATCCAATGCTTTGGTAAAGATATCAGCTAACTGCAGATCTGTAGCTACATGCTCCAATGAAATCACCTTTTCTTCTACAAGATCTCTGATGAAATGATGTCTGATATCAATATGCTTTGTCCTGCTATGTTGGATAGGATTCTTTGATATGTTGATTGCACTTAAGTTGTCACAGTACAATGTCATGACATCCTGTGGGACATTGTACTCAGTGAGCATCTGCTTCATCCAAACCAACTGAGAACAACTGCTACCTGCTGCTATATACTCAGCTTCAGCTGTAGATAAGGATACACAATTCTGTTTCTTACTGAACCAAGAAATCAGATTGTTTCCTAGAAAGAAGCATCCTCCTGAAGTTCTTTTTCTGTCATCAGCACTTCCTGCCCAATCAGCATCACAGAAGCCAGTGAGAATTGGTTTGCAACCATGGAAGTACATTATGCCATAGTCACAAGTACCATTAACATATTTAAGGATTCTCTTGACTTGATTGAGATGACTGACTTTTGGATCAGCTTGATATCTTGCACAAACTCCTACTGCAAAAGCAATGTCTGGTCTGCTAGCAGTCAAGTATAACAAGCTTCCAATCATGCTTCTGTATAAGCTTTGATCTACATTCTCACCCTTTTCATCTTTAGTCAACTTTAAATGTGTGGGAGCAGGAGTTCTCTTGTGAGCAGCATTTTCCATTCCAAATTTCTTGACTATGTTCTTGGAATACTTGCTTTGTGAGATGAACATTGAGTCTTCCATTTGCTTTATTTGCAGACCAAGAAAGTAGGTTAATTCTCCTACTAGGCTCATTTCAAATTCAGATTCCATCTTCTTGACAAAATGTTTGACCATCCTGTCAGACATCCCACCAAAGACAATGTCATCAACATATATTTGTGCAATCATGACATTTCCTTCTTCATCTTTAACAAACAGGGTTTTATCAATCCCACCTTTTCTGTATCCTTGCTTGATAAGATATGTGGTCAGTCTTTCATACCATGCCCTTGGAGCTTGCTTCAACCCATACAGTGCCTTCTTGAGTTTGTACACATGATTTGGACAGCTTGGATCAACAAATCCTTTAGGCTGTTCTACATATACTTCTTCATTAAGATAGCCATTTAAAAAGGCACTTTTCACATCCATTTGAAATAGCTTGAACTTCAAGATACAAGCAATTCCCAATAATAGTCTGATTGATTCAAGCCTTGCTACTGGTGCAAAGGTTTCATCAAAGTCTACCCCTTCAATTTGAGTGTATCCTTGAGCTACAAGTCTAGCTTTGTTCTTTGTAACAACTCCTTGTTCATTTGACTTGTTCTTATACACCCATTTTGTTCCAATTACATTTATGTCATCAGGTCTAGGAACAAGATTCCACACTTCATTCCTTTTGAATTGACCTAATTCCTCTTGCATAGCACAAATCCAGTATTCATCAGTGAGAGCTTCCTTGATATTTTTAGGTTCTATTTTGGAGACAAAACAAGAACCTGAAATCACTTCTCTTGATCTAGTGCTCACACCTCTGTTGGGATCACCAATTATCAAGTCTTTGGGATGATCCTTTTGTATTCTGATGGAAGGAGGTTTGCTTGATTCTTCTGTCCTTGTATCAGTTTGAGTGAAGTTATATTGATCATTCTTTTCTTCAGCTTCAATCTTGATATCAGCAGATGTTCCAACATCTTCTGGGACATCTGTAGGAGCATCATCAATTATCACATTTATGGATTCCATGATAACCTTGGTTCTAGAATTAAATACTCTATATGCTCTGCTGTTTATGGAGTATCCAAGGAAAATCCCTTCATCACTTTTAGGATCCATTTTTCTTCTTTGCTCCCTATCTGCCAGAATATAACAGATACTTCCAAAAACATGGAAGTACTTAACTGTGGGTTTTCTGCCCTTCCATACTTCATATATTGTGGACAAAGTTCCTTTCCTTAAAGTAACTCTGTTATGGATGTAACAGGCAGTGTTCATAGCTTCAGCCCAAAAGTATAGAGGTAACTTTTTAGCATGGATCATAGCTCTTGCTGATTCTTGAATGGTTCTATTCTTCCTTTCAACAATCCCATTCTGTTGAGGAGTGATAGGTGAAGAATACTCATGATTGATTCCTTCTGAAGAGCAGAAATCTAAGAACTTTTGATTCTCAAATTCTTTTCCATGATCACTTCTTATTCTGATCACACAGCTGGATTTTTCCCTTTGCAATCTTTGACATAATTCTTTGAATACATCAAATACATCTGACTTTTCTTTGATGAAGTTTATCCATGTATATCTTGAGAAATCATCAACCACAACATAGGCATACCTCTTACCACCAAGACTTTCAACCTGCATAGGTCCCATAAGATCCATATGTAGAAGTTCCAAAACTTTGGAAGTTGTCAGATGTTGGAGCTTTGGATGGGACATCTTGGTTTGCTTGCCTATTTGACATTCACCACATATTTTGCCATCATCAATCTTCAGTTTAGGAATACCTCTTACAGCATCCATGGATATTATCTTCTTTATGCCTCTGAAATGAAGGTGACCTAGTCTTTGGTGCCATAGTTTCACTTCTTCTTCTTTAGCTAAAGAGCAGGTTGAAGTGAGACTGAGATTTTGGGATTCCCACATGTAACAGTTGTCTTTAGATCTGGCTCCTTTCATGACAACCTCTTGTTCTTTGTTAGTCACTATGCATTCAGATTTGGTAAAGTTTACACTGTATCCTTGATCACATAGTTGACTTATGCTGATCAGATTAGCAGTTAAACCTTTAACTAGTAGCACATCATCTAGTCTTGGAACATCTTGACAATCCAAGGTTCCAACTCCCTTGATTTCTCCTTTAGCTCCATCTCCAAAGGTAACATACCTGGATGAATATGATTTTAAGTTTACTAGCAAATTCTTCAATCCAGTCATGTGTCTTGAGCATCCACTGTCAAAGTACCAGTCTTCTTTAGCTGATACTCTCAGTGATGTATGTGCTATGTATGCAGTACTTTTCTTTGACCATATGAGTTGAGATTTCTTTTGATGCCTCTGCCCTGTGTGTTGTTCAGCTGATCTCCAAGCTTGATTGTTGATCTTGTTCTTGGGTATGTGGCTTTGATCAGTCTGAGTGTCAGCTTTTGGTCTCCAAATCTTCTTGATGACCTCTGTCTTCTGCTTAGGAGGTTGCTGATTTCTTTGATGTCTATGCAGCACTTTCTTGGTACCTTTTACTTTCTGCTTGGAAGGTTGCTGATACACTTGATTTGGATATCCATGTAACTTATAACAGTGAGGTTTGATATGCCCAAATCTTCCACAGTGATGGCATCTCCATCTTTGATATTTCTTCTTCATTTTGTTCTTTCCAGAATGTTGAGACATCTGTTGGAACATTATGTTTGTCTTTGTGTTCTGATGTTGAAGCATTTGTTGGGACATCTTGTTTGACTGTGTAGTTTTGCTAGAGCTGGCTTCATCTCTGTTATATCCCAGTCCACTTTTGTCCCCTGAATGTTTATTATTGCTGAGAATAACATCCAGTGTGTTTGAGCTGCTGTTCAACATTCTAACAGATTTGGACATATGTTCCAACTTAGAGTTGAGAAGGCTTACTTCACTTTTTAAGGTGTCAATGATCTCCTGATCATTTGTTTTGTCATCTTCTAATGCCTCATTCTGCTTCTTAAGCTTTATAACTTCACTGCATATTTCAGAGCTTCTTTTGTATAGATCTTTGAATGCTTGCTCAAGTTCTTCATAAGTAAGTTCTTCACAACTGGAATCACTATCATATTCACACAGTCCAGCTAAAGCAGTAATATGCTTAGCTGATTCTTCTTCTGACTCTCCTGAGTCTTCATCAGACCAGGTCACAGAGAGTCCTTTCTTTTGCCTCTTTAAGTAGGTAGGACATTCAAACTTGATGTGTCCATATCCTTCACATTCATGGCATTTGACTCCTTTATCTTGACTGGTCTTTTCAGCATACTTTAATCTTTTGTTAGCATCATAAGGTCTTCTGTTCTCAGAGTTTGTGTTTCTTCCACTAGGTTTGGATTTGCCTTCCATTCCTCTGAGAATCTGTTTGAATTGTCTTCCAAGCAAGGCAAGGTTTTCTGATAAGCTTTTGTCATTTGCTGATTCATCATCTTCTTCTTCATCTGTATTTGACACCAAGGCTATGCTTTTGTTCTTTTTGACATTTGTGTCATTCATTCCCATCTCAAAAGTTTGAAGAGAACCAATGAGTTCTTCAACTTTCATGGAGCATATGTCTTGAGCTTCTTCTATTGCAGTGACTTTCATGTCAAATCTTTTTGGCAAAGATCTGAGAATCTTTCTTACAAGCTTTTCATCAGTCATCTTTTCTCCCAAAGCTCCAGAAGTATTGGCTATATCCAAGATGTTCATATAGAACTCATGAATTGATTCATCTTCCTTCATTCTCAAGTTTTCAAACTTGGTGGTGAGAAGTTGAAGTCTTGACATTTTTACTTTTGATGTTCCTTCATGAGTTGTTTTGAGAGTATCCCAAACATCTTTAGCCAGCTCACAATGATGCACAAGTCTGAAAATGTTCCTATCAATGCCATTGAATAAAGCATTTAAGGCTTTTGAGTTGCCTAGTGCTGAGTCTTCTTCCTCCTTACTCCATTCTTCTTCAGGTTTCAGCACTTTTGATCCATCTTTGGTGTCTTGGACAGGATGATCCCATCCAACATTGACTGCTCTCCATGCCCTGTTGTCAAGTGACCTTAAGAATGCAATCATTCTTGGCTTCCAGTAGTCATAATTAGATCCATCCAGTATAGGTGGTCTATTTACTGACCCTAAATCTCTGTCCATGTTACAGAATTTGTAATCCCTAGATCTCACCCAGTATAAACAGGCAGGGTGCCTGCTCTGATGCCAATTGAAATTCTGTGATCAGGTATGAGATGTCCTAAGAGATGTCCTAAGAGATGTCCCAACACTTGATAGGACACTTGACAAATTTAATAACAAGAAAAGTAAACAACACAGAAGTTTGTTAACCCAGTTCAGTGTATAACCACACCTACATCTGGAGGCTACCAAGCCAGGAGGAAATCCACTATTAGTAATATTAATTCTAGACTTAAACCACCCTGTTTAATCTATCACTTAATACTTACCCAATGCAATTTCTACCTAAGACACACCTTAGATAAGAGTACCCTACTCACTCCCCCTCAATCACACAGTGATCAAGTTTACAAGTTTACAAAAATTGAAGACATCCTTCAAACAAAACAGCTTGATCTTACTTAACAGTTTCAATCAAGTCACAAATGCACTTTTGCTTAAAAGCTCATAAAGTGGTACAATAAAAACAACCTGCTATTAAAACACTAGACACCCTATTTGGTCTTCTGAAATTCGTACTCAATTCTATGAGTTTTTGTTGCTTAAATAGGTATCTGAATTTTGGGCTTTTTGTAGAATGATCCAGCCCTAATGTGCAGCAGCTGTCACCTTGAATTTAGGGTTTGTTACCTCCTATATTCTAGGTGATTTAGGTCTTCTGTTTTAATCTGAATCTTCAATATAAAACACCCTACAGATGCGCCTTGTTCTGTTTTTATCCATCATTAATTAATTCCAGATACTTCTCCTTAAATATCTCTGATCAGTTAATCATTAATTAATTCTGGTAGCAGGTCTGAGATGTCTCAACATCTGTTGGGACATCCTGAAAAACTGAACTAAAGTTATTTACACAATGTCCCAACATCTGATGAGACATCCTGAAATAAGTTCACATACTCTGTTTGATAATGTCCCAACATCTGATAGGACATTCTGAACTGAATTCAACATTTCTTGTTGGTCAAAAATTCTGCCAATTCTTAAACATCTACAACAACTTAATCATCAACGACAAATCAACAATTACACAGGAAAACATTATCACAACAACATCAACATTTCACAGCAACACACAAAACTACCCAATCCTAGTATCAATTATCATACCCGATTATAAAAATCGAACCCACTCTTACCTTGGATTAAAGGCAACTCTACTCGATCGAATTCCGGAAAAATGCTCCGATTGCAATTTTTCTTCCACAACCTCTTCTCTCAGGACCGCGCTATATTTTCTTCTAATTTCCACTTTCTGATAAAAACATAACATCTCTAAATTCTATTTCTTTTTATCAAATAATATTATTCTACTAATTAACTGATTGGCCTAAACAATGTACCCCTCTATTTGCTAATTCAGACACAAATTCTAGCCCACTAACCAACACACACCAACCACAATAATATTACTTCTAATATTATTTTCACGACTTTCCGACTTAAAATTCCGACTTAACGACTTAATTAACCACACCACAAAATCGACCGAATAAACACAAATAAATAATTAAATATTTGATAAAATAAATAATAAAATATTTAGGCATTACACAAACAATGTTTCCTTTTCACTCTTTACTTTTTTCTTTATGTTTCATTTTAGTATTTGCTCAATAATTGTGCGAAGCTCTTATTGCAATACATTCATTGCATTGCTTTGTGGTCTCCTTGTTGGTTTGCGAAGTTGTTGTCTTTTTTGTGGTCCCTCGACAACGAAACTTAAGGTAGGTCCATATGTTCTTTATTAGATTTTGTTTTATTGTACTTTGGTATATGAATAATATTTTAATGGTAGTGTATTGATGAATAAGTTTGTAGGGTTTTTTTGTGGTTCTATGCTTGACTGTAAATTAACTTTCAATGTGTAGGGATGAAGGTCTTTAAGGCAATATTTTACACTAAGGGTTCTTTTGTAAAATACCATTTTCTAAAGTATATAGGTGGGGATGTATACACATTTAATGGACAGGATAATCAATGTTGGTCATTTTTTGATGCTTGTGATTTAATTAAGGGGATGGATCCTAACGTTAACTACAATGGTGTTAGGATGTGGCAGAAACATGGTAAAGATACATTAGAGAAAGATATAAAACCATTTAGGGATGATGGTGATGCTTTTGAGGTTGGTGCCTTTATGCATGAATGCAAGGATGATGTTGAAGTATACACTGAAGAGATACCAAGTAATAGGGCTGCAACCTTTATGGAAAATGTAAGAAAGGAGAACAAAGGCACAAAATTTGATGACGAGGTTGATTCTGGTACTAATGATGAGTGTTCTGGTGATGAGTCAGTAAAAGATATTAAGTTTGATGATAGTGAAGAAGAAAGGATGAATCCTATTGATGAGGGTTTTGAAGATGGTATGAATGATCAATTTGATGATCATCCATAAAATGTACATGTTGATGAAACTGTTGCTGGTTCTAGTGAGGTAAATAAGGAAAGCTTTATTACACCAGAGATGGGTAGAGAACATATAATTGAGGATGGGTATTTAACTGATGAGCTTGATAGTGGAGCTAATGATGGCAGTGACGATGATAGGCTAAGTGTTTTTAGGTTTAATAATGTAGATGATATTACAAAGGATTATAAGTCAAGGTGGGAATGGAATTTTCATCACTTAGGCAGTTTAAGAGTGCAATCTTGGAATATAATATGCTCAATGGGAAGGACGTTAGATTTTTGAAGAATGATGCAGTGAGATGTATGGTGGTTTGCAAGGAAACATCTCTATGTGATTACATTGTACTTTGCATTAAAGTGTTGACATCTACCAGCTTTAGGATTAAGACCTTGTATGATAAACATAAGTGTGGAAGAATGTTTTTTAACAAAAGTGAAAAAGCTGATTGGGTTGCAAAGGTGATTGTTGATAGGATGAAGAACAACAATAAAATGAAGTTGAATGATGTGATTGTTGATGCAAGGGTTATATATGCTACTGAAATTCCAGGTTGTAGGATTTTTAAGGCAAGAAAAATTACCAAGAGGATAGTTGAGGGAGATTCTAGCAAACAATATAGTTTGTTATGGTCTTATGGGACTGAATTGAGGAGAGCTTCACAAGGAAATACTTTTAAAATGAATGTTCAGACTCCAGGTCCAAGTTTATTACCCAGGTTTGAATGGTGTTACATATGCTTTGATGGAACAAAGAAAACAAGCAGATAATGATTGCTCCATCAGGTAGTACCAATGTTGTAAGTTAAGGAATACCTACACAAGCTAGTCAACATGTCAAGGCAAATCAGCACCTGAAAAAAGGGTATTGATATTGGCTTACTTTACATATTAAATTTTTCTAAAAATATGCTATTTTAATACTGATATTGTTTCCTACAGGGGAAGCCTAAGGGATCTACTACAAGTTGAACAATCAAGGAGGAAAAGAAGTAAAAAAATAAAAGAACCAAAAGAACCTAAGAAGATCAAGACAACTGTCAATGCTTCAACTAAAGTCAATGCTAATTTTTCAACTGAACTTATTGGTGCAACTGAACATATTGGTGCAACTGAACCTACAACTGCAACTGAACGTAATGCTACAATTAATCTTATTGCTGAAACTGATCCTACTATCAATGATGAGCCCAAGAACACTGCAACCGGCCCTAAAGAAACATGATATTCTGCAGTTGAGCCCAAAGACACTGCAAGTGGTTTGGATGAGACTGCAAGTGGTGTACCTTTAAATGAAGATGCAACAAGTTTGGATGAGACTATTCAAGTTGTACTGTTAAGGGTGATGAGGTGTTAGACATTCTGAAGGTTCTTGGTTTGGATGCATGTGTAGGAAAACATTATCATGTGTTCTGATATCTTGTAAGTTGTCTCTGACATGCTTGAAGAACATCTGTGCAGTTTTTTGTGTGATGTCAGATAAGATGTCGTAACATCTGTTTTGTTTGATCTAGGACATCATGATGCAGAAAGTTTTGATTTGATTTTTTCACTTTTTTAGCAGGTGTTTATTTATGTGATTTGCTCTAGTGTCTGTGAAAATCAAGGAAGTTTTGTTGTCCAATATATAAGTTGTTATGTGTGAAGTTTTTGGAGATTTTGAGTATCTTTTTATCCTTGATTTGGAGTATATCATGGTATCGTATCTTTGGAAGTTTATGATATGATCCAAGCCCATTCAAAATGCTCTTTATCCATGATGTTTTAACCTAATTGAAAAGTGTGGAATGATTGTGTATTATGAAGCTTAGTGCTTTTGAGATTTAGGGTTTTCTTGTTTGTGTGTGTGTGTGTGTTTGTGAGCCACTCTATTATCATTGATATTAGGGTTGGCCTGTGTTTTTTAGTTGTAATTTGTTAATCATCCATAAGCTTTTAAGAAGTGATGGTTATGTGTCTTTGAAGGGTGTATTTGTTTCTATTTGTTTCTTGTTTTCTTATCACCGTGCGTGATTGAGGGGGAGTGAGAGGTGTCTCTTATCTAAGAGTTCTTAGATAGAAGTTTTATTGGTCAGTGATTAAGCTAGGAGTATAAACTGAGTGGTTTAACTCTGAATTGATACTACTAATGATGGATTTCCTTGTTGCCTTGGTAGCCTCCAAACGTAGGTGTGATTTCACCAAACTATGTCAATAATTCCTTGTGTCCATTTATTTTCTGCAACTATATTTGTGTTCATTTCATTATGTTAAGTGCATAGATCAATTGTTTTAACATCTCATAGGACATCTGTAATCTACTATACCATAATTTCAATTGGTATCAGAGCAGGCATCCTGCTCTGTTTCTGGGTGAGATCTAGTGACGATACTCTATAGTATAATGGACATGGAACTAGGGTTTGTCAACAAATCGCCTATTTTGGATGACACTAATTATGATACCTGGAATGTGCGTATGGTGACTTTTTTAAAAACTATTGATAGAAAAAGCTGGAAAACAATTATCAAAGGTTGGAAACACCTTGTTGTGAAGGACTAAGATGGAAATTATAAAATAGAATTGAAACCAGAAGAGGATTGGTCTAAGGAAGAAGATGATCTTTCTCTTGGAAACTCTAGGGCCTTGAATTTCTTATTCAATGGAGTGAACAAGAACACCTTTAAATTGATAAATAATTGTACTGCTGCAAAAGATGCATGGGAGATTTTGAAGAATGCTCATGAAGGAACCTCTAGGGTGAATATGTCAAGACTTTAACTTCTTACCACCAAGTTTGAGAACTTGAAGATGAAGGAGGATGAGAGCATTCACGATTTTCACATGAATATTCTTGATATTTCCAATACATCTAGTGCCTTGGGAGAGAAGATGTCAGAGGAGAAACTGGTTAGAAAGATTATCAGGTTGTTGCCAAAGAAGTTTGACATGAAGGTAACAACTATCGAAGAAGCTCAAGGAATCAGCAACATGAAGGTGGAGGAGCTTGTTGGGTCACTTCAAACTTTTGAATTGGCTATCAATGAAAGATCTGAAAAGAAGAACAAAAGCTTAGCTTTTTATCTCCAATACTAATAATAAAGAGGTTCAATGTGACATTGAGAATGATGAAGGAATTTATAATGAAATTGTGCTTCTTGGGAGGCAAGTTAATAAGGTTTTAAGGTGTATGGATAGGAAGTTAAAAACAGATGTTGCAAACATGTCATTCAACATTAGGAAGAACATTGATTTTCAGAGAGAAACAAGAGTAGAGGAGAAACACAATCAAGACAAAGTTATCAGTTGCAGATATGATTATGGTGAAGGATATGATAATGGAGAACTTACTTTTGATGAACTTGTAACTTCATATAAAGAGTTGTGCCTCAGAAGTGAAAAAGTGTGTCAACTGGGAAGAGAATAAAAAAAAAAGGTCAGTGCTCAACTTTAGGATGAAAAGGTTAAGTATCTGGTTGTCATCACTGATTTAAAGGAGGAAGTTGTATTGCTCAACTCAAAACTTGACAATATGACTAAATCTGTAAGAATGCTGAATAATAGTTCTGATGTGTTGGATGAAATTCTTCAAATTGGGAAGAATGATGAAGATGTTACAGGTTTAAGTTATGATAATCAAGATGTGAAGAAGAAAGGAAAAGTTCCTGCAATGAAGTTTGTTCAACCTAAATGAAAATATGAACAAAAGATGTCAGGTCAAAAGTCCCAACATCAGAAAAGACATGATTTTGGAAGTAAGACCCAACAATGGACATAAAATCCTACTGTTACAAACTGTATGGTTATCCAAAACAGTCAACACAACCTCAGAATAATCATGGTATGATTAAAACTGGAAAAGTGTGGAGACCTAAGGTTGTTGAAAGTGAGAAAGATTTGTCTGAAGACAAAGATGAAAGTGTTGGTGAAAATAACCATCAATCTACAGAGATGGTCAATGTTGATGATCTGAATACTAATGATGTGGCTTCTGTTACTAAGAAAAGTAAGGAAGCATTCTCAAGTGAGTCAGAGTATGATGTTGACCATAATGTCCAGTATTTCATGCCTCTAATAAAGAAGCAAGATGCAACTGGGAAACAAATTTCTGCTTCTTTTAGTGCCTTTTCTGCTCTTGGTGATTGGATGTGTTCTGCTGCAAATTTACTTACTTTTAGTTGATTACCCTTAATGCATAGTTTCTTGGTTGACATATTATGGCTAAAAAAGGTGGAGAGCTAGCTAATCTAATATGATATGTTTATTCTGCTGCTGTGTCTGGTTTACTGTTTGAGGAGAGTTGTTATTCTGATTGGGTGATGTCTTACTAGATGTTCTATCTTGTGCAACCAAATTTTGTTTTCTGCTGCTATGATCTCTGTATTTTGTGTTTTAGTTTGGTTCCTTCTGGTTGACTGATAATGTTTTAGCCGTAATTTTCCAAGGGGGAGATTGAAGGTTTTTGATTTGGCTGCATGTGTAGGAAAACATTATCATGTGTTTTGTTGTCTTGTAAGTTGTATCTGACATGCTTGAAGAACATCTATGCATTTTTTATGTGATGTCAGATCAGATGTTGTAACATCTGTTTTGTCTGATCTAGGACATCCTGATGCATAAATTTTTGATTTGAATTTTTCACTTTTTAGTAGGTGTTTATTGATGTGATTTGCTTTAGTGTATGCGAAAATCAAGGAAGTTTTGTTGTCCAATACAAAAGCTGTTATGTGTTAAATTTTTGGATATTTTGAAGATCTTTTTATCCTTGATTTGGAGTATATCATGATATCGTATCTTTTGAAGTTTTTGATATGATCCAGGCCCATTCAGAATGCTCTTTATACATGATGTTTTAACCTAATTGAAAAGTGTGGAATGATTGTGTATTGTGAAGCTTAGTGCTTTTGAGATTTAGGATTTTCGTGTGTGTGTGTGTTTTTGTGAGCCAGTCTATTATCATTATGATATTAAGGTTGTACTGTGTTTTTGAGTTGTAATTTGTTAATCATCCATAAGCTTTTAAGCAGTGATGGTTATGTGTCTTTAAAGGGTGTCTTCATTTCTATTTGTTTCTTGTAAACTTATCACTGTATGTGATTGATGGGGATTGAGAGGTGTCTCTTATCTAAGAGTTCTTAGATATAAGTTTTATTGGGTAATGATTAAGTGAAGAGAGTAAACTGAGTAGTTTAACTCTGAATTGATACTACCAATAGTGGATTTCCTTCTTGGCTTGGTAGCCTCCAGACATAGGTGTGATTTCACCTAATTGTGTCAACAAGTCCTCATGTTCATTTATTTTCTGCAACTATATTTGTGTTCATGTCATTGTGTTAAGTGCATAGACCAGTTGTTCTGATATCTCTTAGGACATTTATAATCTGCTATACAAGAATTTCACATTCATCCCTTGAGTGTAGACAAATCACCCCTTAAGGAAAATGAACCAAAACCTAAGGGTGCCAAAGTTTCCAGAAACAAACCATTCAAGCCATCGAGGATTATAATTGTCCTTTCAAGACCAACATGCAGTGAACCCGTGAAGTTGAAAACCCAAAGCAAGTACAAGACTCAATCTGAGGGTTCAGTGGAAAAGAGGCAGTCTGATAGGGTAAGGAGTTTGATGAGCAAGAATATACCTGGCCCTGGGAAGAAGATTGATGATCCATTTGTTATACCAGAATATGACAGTTCAGTTGGCAAGGATTTTCCACAATGAAGACAATGTGTTATGTTTTGTTTGTTATGTATTTTGTCTATGTAATTTAAATTAGAATACTTAAATTAACTAGGTTATTTATTTATGTACTACATTTTGGTGTAAACCTGGTGCATCTATACATTATTTACATTTTGGATATAACTACAGATTAAGATCAAACTATGGATCAAAGTATGTACTATGTTTTGTCGTTATTTTGATGCATCTACAAATTAAGCTTAAGTCATTATGTATTTGTTTTGAATGACTTCTAATTTGATGAAATATATTTTGGTTCATCTATAAAATAATTTTATGGATCCACCTAATGTCAATGAATTCTATTTCAAAATGTTAAGGGTGTTAAGTAATTATGTAAGCATTTACATAAGGGTATGAAGACAATTAAGAATATAATTCATCAACAACAATTTGATTCATCAAAACAACCTTATTTCTTTCTTCAAAAACAATTCCATTACATTCACCAAAGAAAATTTCATTACATTCATTACAATGCATTCATCAACAACAATTCCATAACTACTAATTTCAACATTTACATTTCATTACAAGTAAGACATTAACCAACAAAGACACCACAACACATATGAGCTTTATTTTCCTAGCCCATGCCTCTGCTCTCAATTTCGTTTGCAACTTCAAATTATTCTTCTTGACACCTTCATACTACTCTCTCATCAACTCATTTGTCTCTAAATCTTTTAACCTATACTTTTATGGTTCTTCATAAACATTAACAACCGAGTCGAGCAAATCTTCATCTCAAACGAATAAATCGCAAGTTTCTTCAGTCTGCCAAAAAGGGCATATCCAGAAAAGCCTACCTTTGTTGTGACCATGTTTACAGATATATGATACCATATGAGCATCACAACCATAATTCCTTCCACGCCGACTTTGCACAGAACAACTAGACATGTCAATCTCTTTTGTTTAACTTGTTCTTGATAATTAGGGGAACGAGGAAGGGGAAGAGAATACCAACAAAAATAATAGAGCTAGAAAGAATAAGAAATGTCGTGAATGTGATATGGGACCAGAAAGGGGATGAAGAAGAACACAACAATGAAAGAGCAATAGTGATTTACATAAATTAGGTATTCAATCCAATTAAGAGGCCATGCTTACGTGTCTACCTCATAACCCACATGACTTTTACAACACATCCATTAAATTAATATTTTTTTGCCAATTCATCATCCACGTATTCATCCGTTAACTTAAATAGACGTTAGAGATGAAATTTGGGGACAACAAACTTTAGAGGGATAACTCATTGAACAATTTTTGTGAGGGACTAAACACGAAGTTTGACTTATTTAGAGGGACCAAAAACTACATTAACCCTATATTTTAATATTTTGTTATTATAAATTTGTTCTAATGTGTTATAGAAGTTAAAGTATTTAATATAGATTTATTTTTATTTTCAACTATCAAATAATTCATTTTATAAATTTAGTATGCTAAAAACAAAATATAAAAATATAAAAAGGTAAAATATTGCATCTTTAAAAAAATCTCATTAAAATATTTTTAAAAAAATCTTGGTTTAACTACTCTTTTTAGTAATTTTATTTTATCTCATTCATGGAAATA
The DNA here is from genome assembly GCA_963966055.1 of Lathyrus aphaca. Classification (NCBI taxonomy): domain Eukaryota; kingdom Viridiplantae; phylum Streptophyta; class Magnoliopsida; order Fabales; family Fabaceae; genus Lathyrus; species Lathyrus aphaca. The sequence continues at coordinate 214,854,003 of OZ014521.1, forward strand.
GTATCTATATTTTAAATTAAAAAAGTTATACCTCTTTGAGTAAGTTAATCGTGGTTAGTCATGAGAGGAATTTTAATTTGTTACTTTAGTCTTTGAGTTCCGGGAAAAAAAGACGGGGATGACTGTTTCTCATAGATAGTGCCACTGATCTTTTCGGTTGATCAGAATCTTGAGTGGACCACGAACTGCGTCATCGATGCTAGATTGTCGAGGATATGAGAGGGGTGTACATGCAAGACACTCTGATGCTAAAGTAAGTAACAAGAAAAAGAGTGAGCAAATACAAGAGAGAATATTGTTAGAGTGAATATTTGATCATTGACCCTCTCATGTGAGAGAATTTATATAATGCCCCCAGCGTTTGACCATTGGTCCCTATTTTGGGTCTGGATCGTGAATCCTCCAAAATAGGTAACTGCCATAAACTAACCGCTGGAATCCTGCCCAGACTAGTCGTTACGCCGGGAAGAGGATGACACTGAGTAGGAGCATGTCAGAGTCATTTCTGGATGACTACCCATAGCTGTCGGGCAAGAATGTAGAGCAGGGCAAAGATGGTCGGACATCTCTCCTCGGTTGAGGGTCAGAGGAAAAACCGACTCCTTTGATCTCAATGAGTTGGATTTGGACTATTAGGTCGTCCTGGATACATGAGTGAATTGAGTCATGTCTAGTCATTGGGCAAATCCGAAACAATATTTTTATTTAAAATTAAAATAATCTAAACTAAGGTAATTAAAATCGGACCGGATATTAAACCAATATAAGTTGGGGTTTAAGGTTTGACCGGTTCGGACCGAGGGTCGGACCGTTGTATATGCTTTATGATTTAGCACTAGTTCTGGTGATTTTTATTTTCTATAATTTCTTGACTATAATCAGATTGAGAAAGAGTTAAAAATGTTAGAATTTTATATCTTAGATAAATGTATTCGATGGTGCTTGATTTAAGCCAAAGAATATAAGAACTTAAAAATAAATATTTTTGTTTTTAGCGTTGTCAACTTTGTGAAGAGTGGTCATAACACTATTAATGAATTATGTCTGAAACTCAAAACTTTAAAAATAAATTTATAAAAAGAATTCTATGTCTTATTATCAAGAAAATCCAAATTTTGAATGGTTAAAGTGAGATCTTCAATTATAAGACCCATTTGATTCAATAGTATTAAATTTGTGTATTTTTTTTCCATCATTTAATATATTTTTCTTTTACATAAAAAAAAAACAGTTGACAAAGTTAAAATCCGATTCAACCCATATATTTGAATGAATCCCCGGTTTTGACCGATTTTCCAGTTTTCCAACCGGTTTTCCGATTTTTACTACGATTATTAAACAGGCCGATTTAAAGGATTTAATTGACCGAACATAGATCCGGTTCCCGGTTTAACCGGTTAAACCGACCGATCCGGTCTGGTTTTCATAACCTTGATCTAAACTATAAATATTTGTGAAGACCGAACAAAACTCCAAAATAAAATATATGAAAATAATATTAATTTTAAAATGATGAGAAGTGTAGATTGTTTACTAATCTTCCTAATATTAATTTTTAAAGTAAAATCATGGCATAACTTTCTTTGAAATATCTTTACTCTTATAAAATTGATTTGATATTTTAAAAAACTATTTTAACGTTGTATCTTAAATTTTATATAATTATATATCTTTTTCATAATTTGTTTTGATAAGTAATTTTTATTTTAAAATTATTTTTAAAATCAAACGAGAGTCCTAACATTTTAATTAATCAATACTATAATTGTTATTAATCATAAAATTAACACAAATTACATAACTCATTTTTTGAATTATCATGTGTTTTAAAATAATAAAATGATTGAAATTTTTAATATTAAATATAATTATAACGAATTGAAAACTATTTTTTTTACCAAAATCTCTTTTTATAGAATTTTAAAATATTAAGCGTGATATAAAAATACTTAATAAAACACTCTTTTTATAATGAATAAATTAACAATATTTAAATAATAATATAATAATTTCTATAAAAAAATTTAGATAATTTTTTATTTATAGAATGTTTATATATTAAGCTTAACAAAAGTAATTCACTGTATTTCTTAATGCGGAATTTTTAAATCTTAAAAATTAATTAAATCTGACTAATGATATTGATAACTCTCATTTTTCATTATATATATATATATATATATATATATATATATATATATATATATATATATATATATATATATATATATATATATATATATATATATATATATATATATATATAATATTTGTAACATTTTACAAGTGATATATCGTTAAAAAATGATATGATACATAATCAATTTTAAATAAAAAATAAGTGATGGAAAATAAAATTAATTAAATTTAAAATAAAAGACTGATTTGATAAATGACGTGAAATATAGAAGACCAATATTATAGTTAAGTATTTTGAATTTTTTTATTGAATTCGCCACTATGAAGTATGATTTCTGATATGTAATGCATTTGATTTGAATGTCTTTATTTAATATATTTTACTATTTCATTTAACTGCTTAAATTTAATATTAATTAGCATTTTTTTTCACTGCAATTTGATTATGAACAATGGTTTCTGTATGTTAATCAACAAGTGTCTTTTCTTTATATTTTTTTCTATTTTATATTGAGTTTCATTTTCAATTATTTTAGTTAGATTACAAAAAAAGAAGTTAATTTTACAAATTATTGTTTTTTATTATTTATTCAATAATCTATCAATGTATTTGATCTATTATATAGTCTAGATACATCAATCAATCTAAAAAAGTATATTTTTATAAATAGGATCGAGGTAATATTTTTCAATAATTATATATATTTTAATATAAATTATTGTTCTTTATAATTTATTCAATAATTATATATTTTTCAATATAAATTTATAATCAACAATACTCAAATTTTATAAATATATTATGTTATTTAAGCTCACATATAATTAATTATTTTATAAATAGTTAATAACATAATATATATATATATATATATATATATATATATATATATATATATATATATATATATATATATATATATATATATAAATATAAATATAAATATATATATATATATATATATATATATATATATATATAGATATAAATATAAATATATATATATATATATATATATATATATATATATATATATATATATATATATTCACGTAATAATTATTAAAATATAAGAATTAAATAATATTTAAGTATAAAATATTTCAATCAATTTTGATTATATTCTCATTATTTTCACTAGAAATTGATGACATGTACATTTTTTAATGATGTGTAATTTATATTTTTAATCAATGTTTTGCAAATGTTTTATTTTTTAATTTCTTTTTCCATATTTTTGCATTAAAATTTTATGACATGTCTATTTTTAACGACACATAACATATTTTTATGTGATGATTTGATACCTTTAATATATGACATTTCATTTAAAAATAAAGCATTACAATTTTTAGTGTAAAAATATAAGAGTTACAAAAAATATTTGATTTAAAATAAAATATTAATTTCGTAAAAAAGATAAAATATGTAATCAAAACTACAATTAAATATAATAAAACATTAATGTTATTATTTCATAGGCTTAATTGTTTATTGTTTTTTTTCCAGTTATTTAAATATATATAATAAATTATAATTTATCTTTGTCATATAAAATTAATTAATTTTTAATATATGTAAAATGATTAAAATTATATAATAAAAAAATGAGGAAGTAAATGTTTAGATATTTTCAACAAATAAATGCTTAGTAATAATTGAAAGTGGTTAAATTATGTTAATTCAAAGTTTTTGCTGGGCCTCGATCCTCACTTTCATAATAAAAAAATAAAAGTTGATAATTTTCTTGACAAATATATTTGGCAATTTCTTAATCCACTCTTTAATACTCTTAGACATTCAACACATTTCTTATTATGCTCCCGATTTCTAAAAATATATCTTCGAACGCATTATTTTTTGGTGCAAAACATGAAATTTTCCTTAGATGCATCTACGAAAGCATTTTAAATAGGCATACCTTGGAAAGAAATTCAGTATAATTAAGTTCAGAGAAACTTCCGTATATGCAAATACTGAACGTCTCAGCGGCATATTATTTCGTAGACACATCAACGGAAGGTTCTGATATATTTCAAACGTGCATGATCACTCCCCTATTATTATCCTTGTTCCCAAACTCACTCTCACCACCCTAAAAACCCTACATTTTCAATCTCATATTTCACTTCAAAACTCCAACTTTTTCATGCAACAAATCAAAGGGAGCAAGACGTAAGAGTACTGATGGATAATATATTTTTGTCATCCAGGAAATACTCCCTCGCCCAAGCATCGAGAAGCCATCAGCGCCGCTCGACGTCAACGACATCGACGACATCAACTATTGAATGACTCCTATATTTCAATACCTCACGACGGGTGAGCTGCACACTAATTAGAAAGATGCTAGCGCAACTAAATGAAGAGCTTGCTCTTACGTCCTAGTCGAGAATATACTTTACACACGGGGTTTCTCCATCCTCAATCTGATTCTTTTTTTGAACCCTTATGATTCAACTTTGACACATTTCAATTTTTTATTTATTATAAGGCAAATGCTAACATGTATTTTCAATTAAACACTGTGAAAATATGACCATTGAAATTAGTTTCTTGCTGTGAAGCCAGTAGTAGATGTGAGTGTCATACCCTAAATTTTGACCTTAAGATACCCACACACCCATTAGCTCAATGGACAGTGTTGGAGTTTACCAGATCACATTCCTGCAGTAAATCAGGATTCTTGAGTCCCTTAGAGGATTCAGGCAAATGATCAATCATAAATTCCTAAGATTTTCAACCTTTCAAACATCCTTAAAGGATCAAGTAATCTCAAATGGTGAAGATTCATTCAAAAATTTCACAAATTTTCAATGGTCTGAGCCTCGAGCCCTCAGTGTCACAAATTAGGGTTTTTAGTCGATTGTGCCCTCTAGAGGAAATTTTTCATGGAAAAATGATCCAAGGCCTCCACATGTCATCTAAGAAGCTCAAAACAACCCTAATAGACTATCTACAAGTGCGAATCAAGTTCAAAGGATGCAAACATCAAGAATCACAAAATTAGGGTTCATAATGCCAAATTAGGGTTTTGACTGATCGGGGATCCCAAAGTTGAAATTTCCATCTGGACATGATCTAATACCATAGGAAATTATTTAAATAGCCCACATAAACTTGGAAGTCCATTCACAAGTTTGAAATACCACAGAGGATGCCTAGTTAAAAAAAAAGGGTTTCATAGTATAATTTCATTTGAGGACCAAAAAGTCAAAGTTTGACTTTTTGACCAAAAATGATCTCCATGACAAAAAGAACTATATTAAAAGAACTAGATCGTCGACTTGTGCTTCACCCGAGTATATTTCATATATATATTTATAATAGTTTATATTTCATGTTTTAATTGCATAATAAATTTTTGAATGTGAAAGATAAAAATAATTAGGCAAAAATTTACTATAATAGTAAATTTGAAGAAAGGAAACATAATCAATTAAATAATATTATTAAATACTTCTTTGTAAACTACATTTGATATTGTATTAATATATTCACATTCATCATTAATAACTAATATCTTCAACCCTTTTCTTGAAGTAACCCTTGATACTGCAACATATAGTTGTCCATGAGAGAAAATTGGTTGTGGTAGATATACTCAAACATGTTTGAGTGGCTTCCCTGACTTTTCTTGATAGTCACTGCAAAGGAAAAAACCAAAGGAAATTGGTGTCGTTGAAATTTGAAAGGAATTATTTTATCAGAAAGAGTCAATGATAACCTTGGAATATAAACTTTTTGTCAAATATTGCTTCCTGATATGACATTTGCTTCAACGACGTATTTTCCTAATTTTGTAATTATTAACCTTGTTCCATTACACAAACATAAAGATTGTTCAATATTTCTCAATAACATTACTGGTACTCCAACTTTCAATCTTAATTTGTGATTCGGAAGTCTAGAAGAAACAACCGTGTTTAAAAATTCAGGAGTGTGTACATCATCTAGGATGTCAACATTTGATTTTCTGTAATGCGGAGAATCAAAACTAAAATATGTTGTTTCTTTTCCCGTTATTAAATCAAGCATATAATCATTGATTGATTCAACAATTGTATTTTTAGGAGCCAATAGAGCATTATCTTGAAAAAATGTTTGGTCAGTCATATTATGATTTTTTTTGGATATGTGCTCTCTACTTCCTTTAGACGAATATATTTTTATACCAAACTAACCAACATTTTAACACAATTCCCAATATAATCATGTTCCAAACAAAAATATGATTAAAGAGGAGGCGTCAATTTAATTGGTAAATTTTGTTCGATACCTGTAGATTTATAATACATGCACATTTACATGCAGATTACTTGTGACATTTTTATTTTATTTTTTGTCGGCGAGAAAATCCGTAGATAAATCCACAAATAAATCTGCCGGTAACATCAAATCCATGAGAAAATTTAAAAGTATATGGAAATTTTTAAAAAAAAATATAGGAGGCATCAATTAAATATGCACCTCCTCTTTAATTCATTTTTTAAACTTGAAACAAGGTTATATTGGGAATTATGTGAAATATTAATTTGTTTAGTATTAAAATTAAAAAAACATGGTTATTTATATAAAATTTTCTGATTAATTCATATTCTTGTCTCAATTAATATTCATACTAAATTATTGTAGTATAAATTTAATAATCATATTATGTTAACAAAATTTAACATATTTAAAATTCAATTGTAAGTTCTGTAAAATTGATATTAATTTTGTAAAACAAATACAACATTAATATATGTATGTACAAGATCTTTGCAAAACAGAGAATACATAAAGCAAATAATCCATTTATGTGCGCCCAAACATGTTGTGTTGAAATGTTTCAAAATCTGGAACAACATGTCGAAGAAGATGTCAAGACAGTTCATTCGACATCATGAACTGCTGAAGATGGATTGAATATTCTGTTAGGTTTCAACATAAACAAAATATTATAGAAGATTTAAATCAATCTAATGACGCTGATTGTAAAAGATCTTGAAGACTCAAATTTAAATTGAAGACAAATATTGAAAAATATAGAGTTTCTATATTTAGAGATATTTTAGGAGTTTTTATATTTGAAGATCTTTTTGTATAATTTGTAGCAGATTTTTTCTGCATATTTGTAGCAGCTATTGCTGTAATTGTTTAGGCTTAAATCCAATTGGGAATAAGTTATAAGAGAAACCTTTGCAACCTAGTTTAGAACCAACCAACCAAACTGAAAATGTAAACATCATTAGGGTTGTGTTCTTGTGACAGCCGTGTGCAACAAGGAACCCTATCTGGCTGTTTTGCTTGTGATTCTCGAAGCTGCTAAGCAAGAGAAGTATTGTACTTAACTGAAGCTGCTAAGCAAAGTTAAGGTTTTGTAATGGAACTGTAGCTTCTATTGTGAATTGTTGTGTAGGTAAAGAGCGTGAATATCATCAACTGAATGTTGAGAACTGTGAGACATCACTGAGGTGATTGGAAGTGAAGATGAGTTTCTCATATTTAGGAGTTCCTAAGTAGAAGTTGCATTGGTAGTGATTAAGTGAGAAAACTGTAAACTATAGGTGTTTGCTGAGAAGTCTTTGAATTGATACTACATAGTGGATTTCCTTCCTGGATTGGTAGCCCACAGAGTAGATGAGTTAGCATCGAATTGGATTAACAATTATGTTGTGTTTTTTATAACTTTTTTGTCTTTATTTTATGCAGTACCTGAAATCAATGTCCTATCAGATGTCGTAACATCCTGAAGCATGTTTGACTCTGATGTATCATAATTTTTAAGTAATGATGTGTATTCATTACCATGTTTATCAGTAACAGATAAGATTTCTCAACATCATATTCGAAACCTGAGTCAGTCATACCAGAATTTCAATTGGTATCCGAGCAGACATCCTAGTGTGTTTCTGGATGAGATCCAATGGGGATACTTTATGGTTCATGGTCAAGGTAGAAAGGTCCTACTGAAAAGCTGTTTAGATGTGTGAATGGTCCTTAAAAGTGGAGGATGGACTATTATGTTGTTGTAGCATGGGGTTCGTGCTGCTATTGTGATATGTTTGATTTATTTTCAAACCTATGGCTGCTGGTGTCACTTGGAGATAATTGCTAGGGCTAATTTGTGACACTTGAAGCTTCTAAGAATTTTGTTATCCGGTGCTTATCTATCTGATAACTCCTTTGTGTGAGAAGGTTGCTCTTATATGGAGATATATCCTATGGTGTTGGGGATATATGTCTATCTGCTTCTGCCAACTATGCTAATGATACTTGAAGACTCTTTTTCAGGTCCACTCAGGGCGCTATGAAGAGAAGTGGTTATTTGGAGATCTGAAGACTGCTATTAACAAACCTATCTTCTGTTTGTAGATCTCTTTGTGATCCTTGGAATGATGTTTTATCCCATGATATAACATCACATTAGAATTAGACATGATTTTGTTATCCAAGGAATGGCTATATAGATGCTTGGGGTGCTAAACTACTGTGTTTATTTCACAAGTGTTTGGAACCTACTCCTGGTCTGGAAGAGGAGGCATCTGTATGGTGTGTCTAAGAAGGTTCAGGCCCTGGAATTTTTATTAGCTATGGGTGTTGATTAAAGGAGTGTTCAACATATGTTTTCTCCCGAGAAATTTTTTTTTCTGGTCCTTGCTACAAGAGTGAAGTACCTGAGCTTCAAGGAGGATTATTTCAGAGAGACTCCTTGTACATGAAGGTTAAGCTGTGTCAACTAGTGAAGTTGACTGATGTGGATATAGCTGATCAGTAGCTATATTGTGTGTGAAGATATCTCAATTTAGTCTGATTCTGGGCTTGAAGGAGAAGTTTGTTGAAGTGTCCCAGCTGCTGCTTATGTATGTGATTTGGTAGCCTGATTAACTGTTGATGGTTGATTCCAATGTGGTTCCATGGATATGGTTTGTATGGAGATTTATGTGACAGATACTGATGTCTGAAAGAATATTAGAACATCATCTCAGGAAGTGTCAGATTTCTGCAGAAGAAGAAGAAGTCAGATCACATGTTCAACCTTGTGTGAGAAGGTAATATTATCTGACCATTAGTAAATACCTTGACGGAAGATTTGGTATTTGTCTATTGTTTTTATGATGCATATAGATGGATACTTAGATGGGAGACTTAGTGTTTATCTGGAAGTATGCATATCTTCAGTCTGAATCTTATGGTTCAGAAGGTGTAATGAGTAACCTATGCTCATCTTCATAAAGAGCTTTGGTTATTCATTAAAGGGGGAGTTAAATAGTTCCATCTGTGGTGTTTTAGTGCAAGAGTGCATAATGGTTTTGGTGGATGCAGCTGGAATTTTGTTCTTACCTTGACAAGGAAGGTGTTTAAAATCATGAAGTTATTATTGATAAATCATCAGGACTTTGTGAAGATTGCTTTACTCAGGGAGAAATGTCATCCTTGGTATTGTTGCAAGGTGTAGTTCTGAACTATTCCTTCTGAAGATTCAGACAGTGACTGGTTTGAAGACTTTGGAGAAACATTGGAAGTTTCTCATCAATATGTGTTATTGGAAGGAATTTCTGCAAAATCAACAGAATGGAGGCTGTTTACTCAAACTTGGTGAATAAATCAAGTCTATGAGAGCATGTAACTCTTATTCTGTAAGGGAATGAGGTTCTTTCAAGTGGCAGAAGAAGGAGCTGAATTTAACAGCTGGATGTGGGACTAACAATGTTCAAACATCTAGTTCAACACAGAGTCTAATTGGTGAAGTGGCACATCAATTTAAGATAGAATAATCTACAGGGATTGAATGCTTCATAAGGCCTATTATCTTGACAGCTTGGTGAAGATCAACTTTATTGACCATGATATCTTTGGAAGATTTCTAATAAACATGAAGAAGACAAGTGTGGCAAATGGATTTTTCATATGAGGATTCATAAAGGAGGTAATCAAAGTGTGGCAATTGGTTGATCTCTACATTGGATTCGAAGAATCAAGTTAATCAGAGTCTGACAACTAGTTGTTCTTGAGGATTGTCTTAGAACAAATTGCTCTTGAGAAGAAGGATGATGAGTTGAAGACTCAAGGTGATTTGTTCTTCTTGAACGTGGGTGAGAGTTTATCTCTCTTTCTGGATTTCTGATTCAAGCTGGTGGCACAATGCAGTTGAAGATTTTCAGTTCTTAGATTACTATGCTATAGTAAGTCCAATTGGTGGAGCACATCTAGGATCATGGTGATAAAGTCTTAGTGTGTGGTAAATAATCTAACTAACTGTTAGTACATTATCTGGGGTGTTTATCTATAGGGTTTCTATTCTTAGCCTACCTAATCATATGGGAGAATGATGAAGTAGATGATCTATATTAGAAGAAATATGTAGAAGAGACTGAAGTATATCGGATATTGTTTGCTTGGAAGTCTGTTTGTGGACATTCATTCTAATGTCAGAATTAGTTTGAATGTGTTTTGTCTGGATTGTATGGACAAAGGATTGTAAAGATATTATGTTGGGCCAGTTTCAAGAGCCTGTGTGCAGAAGATGTTCAGCTTGTGTAGTTTGTGGTAACTACAAACAAGGAAGGGATCAAATATAATTTGGTACAAGAAGTGAATGTTTTCAATTGGTAATTTAACAGAGAGTGACCTCTTAAAGACATAAAGATGCGTCTTATGTTTTCCTTTCATCATAGTACAAATAAGCATGGAGTATCCTTGATAGGGGGAGTGTGTTACAATTCTATGCAATTGATTTTGTGAAGTTAAGGGGGACTATTACCTTAACCATGTTCTATGATGTTACACATCATGTTATGACATGTGCTACTAAGTATGTTTTCCTGATTAATTTAGATTACTTAGTAGTTGTGGTGTGCATGTCTGTGTGATCCAGATGAGAAGTGTCTTAGGAGTCCATAAGGGTATATGGTATAAAGTTGCTCTTTGCAGTTTATGTTGGATTCTTGAGGTGTTGTGAACCATATTGTTGCACTGCTAGCAGACAGTATATGGTTGGATGTCATAACATGTTTCAAAACATGTTAGTGTTGTTCTCTTTTTAGGAGTGTTTGTGGACGGCGCTGGCAGAAAAATGTGAAACACGAGTTTTTCAAGCGTGTTTGTTGTTGGGCGTTTGTTTTAGGAGAACTAATCAGCTGGTCAAGATCAGTTTTTGTTCCACATTGAGTGGTGTAGAAGTTTTTGCTCCCATAATAAAGATCTTGACAAAAAATGATTCTTTTTCAAGGATAGGTCGTTACTATCTATGTCCTTGCTCCCTATTTATAGAAGCGTATTTCCTCCTCCTCCAGCATGTGAGTTTTAATTGTTTTTCATCATTCACCTTTCCTTCTAATGGGGTTCTTTTGTGTTTGGATGAATAATTCGTGGGTATGGTGCTGTGAGGGATGTGTTTGCCAAGTTTTGGCTAAAAAGGGGGAGAAAGAATGTGTACAGGTGTTGTGCTCAAAGTTGTTGTCACAACAACTGCATATGTTGTCATGTGTGGTGGAGACCATGATGTCAAGGTGGATGTCGTATGCTAGTCTTTGTGGCTTGTTTCTTGAGTTGTTGAAGACAATTGTGACTTGTGTTCTAAGTTACATAAGGGATGGAGAGATTGTTCTCTTATGTTACCATTGGTCTTCTAGATGAAGTATGTCCAATAACCTGCGAGGAATGTTTCTGGGAATTTGAAAAGAAAGGAAGTAGAAACGGATTAGTTCGGTCAAGAGTTCAGGACTTTCTACTCCTTAATTTAATGCTGTTGTGTTTACTAGAAGACGAGGTAGCGACTCATCCACTGGAAGAATAGGTGACTGTTGTTTTTGTTCAGTTGTGAATACTGCTGAAGATGTCCAACAATATATCCTGATATAATGGAGAGTTTGTTGTTGTATGTTTTTGCTGCTGTTTTTTCATGATGTATTTTTTATTTGTTTTAGCCAAAATTTGCTAAAGGGGAGATTGTAAGTTCTGTAAAATTGATATTAATTTTGTAAAACAAATATAGCAGCAATGTATGTATGTACATGATCTTTGCAAAATGGAGAATACATAAAGTAAAGAATCTATGTTTAGAGATATTTTAGGAGTTTTTATATTTGAAGATCTTTTTGTATAATTTGTAGCAGTTTTTTTCTGCATATTTGTAGCAGGTATTACTGTAATTGTTAAGGCTCAAATCCAGTTGAGAATAGGTTATAAAAGAAACCTTGTAACCTAGTTTAGAACCAACTAACCAAACCGAAAATGTAAACATCATTAGGGTTGTGTTATTGTGACAGCTGTGCGCAACAAGGAACCCTGTTGTGATTGTTTTGCTTGTGATTCTCGAAGCTGCTAAGCAAGAGAAGTATTGTACTTAACTGAAGCTGCTAAGCAAAGTTAAGGTTTTGTAATGGAAGTATAGCTTCTATTGTGAATTTTTATGTAGTTAAAGAGTTGTGAATATCAGCAACTGACTGTTGAGAACTGTGAGACATCACTGAGGTGTTTGGAAGTGAGGATGAGTTTCTCATATTTAGGAGTTCCTGAGTAGAAGTTGCATTGGTAGTGATTAAGTGAGAAGACTGTAAATAGTAGGTGTTTACTGAGAAGTCTTTGAATTGATACTACATAGTGGATTTCCTTCCTGGCTTTGTAGCCCCCAGAGTAGATGAGTTAGCATCGAACTGGGTTAATAATTCTGTTGTGTTCTTTACAACTTTTCTGTCTTTATTTTATGCAGTACCTGAACTCAATATCCTATCAGATGTCACAACATCCTGAAGCATGTTTGACTCTGATGTATCAGAATTTTTAGGGGGGAAGATTGAGGTAAGTATTACTTCATTCTCATATCTTATGCATTTTAATTGTGTTTGCCTTAGCACTTTGTGCTTTGATCATAGGCTTTTCCCTTTTGTCCTCTTAGAAGCAACTTATCTTCCTTAAGAAGTAAGTTAAGTTCTAAGTGTCTATTCTTATTAGGTTTAGAAGACCTAACTAACCATAGGATATCTTTTGAATGAATAACTTAGGATTGTGTTTTAGTCCCCCTTAGTTTTGTCCTTTCTCCATTTGAGTCTTCTTCTCTCATCTTTAAACAAAATCCAAAAGACTTAATAAATGCTTGGATTTGTCTCTTGTGTATAGCCTTATTCCATGGGGCACTCACATTCATTCCATCTTGGAATAGTGTGAGCTTGTATAGCATGATGTACAAGTCTAATCATGAGACTATCTTCACAAAGCAAGCATAAAAGACATTTCTTCAAAAGCTACGGAAACATGTAATAAGTTCAACAAGCTAGTGAACTTAGACTCTAATCCTTGGAAACAAGTCTTGGATAAATTCTCCTTACTTGGTGTGCTTGTTCTACTATTCCATCTTGGAATGTAGTAGCAAGTACACATCCCATGGAAAAGAGTTTGAATTCACTTCCTTGTGTCAAATTCATAAAAAAACTCTTAAAAAAGACAAAACAACAAACAATAAGCGACTTTCCTGCGGGAATTATCTTCTCACTTCATTCATTCTAAACGCAAACTTGCGACGACGTGTCTCGCATGCAAGATGGTAAACGCACTCTCATAAGTCGAGCTTGCAACACCTGAGCATAGACATATGCAGTTCCAGCTATAAAAAACACAAAAAAATAGTTCCCGCCTTAGTTAGGCGAACTACGTCGACTCTGATCCTCATTTTCCCGATGAGGTACGTAGGCAGCAGGGTAAGGCCCGTTCGAGCACATTCTTTATTTTCCATATGTTTCCCCCTTTTATTCCATTTTCTTTTCCAGTACCCATTCTCATTCCATTCCAGTTCCAGTTGGTGGTTCTTCTATTCAGCAGCATCTTATTTCCCGCCCTTTGAAATAGACAAACAAGCGTGGATCCTGTAACGCCCCGATTCGATTTTCCCAATTTTTGTGGAGTATTTTATTTTATTTGGATGATAATTGTTTTATTTGTGAAATTATCATGATGATATGATATGTTGAGGAATTAATGTGATATGTTGGCGTGATATGTGATTGTACCATTTTGTGTATTTTCGGGTAAAATTGGATTGAAGGGTATTTTAGATATTTGCTAATTAGTGATAAGTTAGAAATTAGTAGAATTGGTATTTTTGTGAGAGAATGATATTTGGTTGGAAAGAGTAGAAAATAGAAATAGAAAGAAAAAGAATATAAGAGAGTGAGAAAGAGTGAAATAGAAAAGTTGGTAAGAAGAGAAAGAAAAGGAGAGAAGAGAAAAAGAAGAGAAAAGATGGAAAGTTGGAAAAGCTTCAAGATTGCTCCTAGGAATCGGTATAATCGGGTAAGGGTGATAAGCATTGTTATCTTAATATTGTGTATGATTATGTATGCGTTTGATTGGTTAAGTTTTGGTCTTGATGGAAGTTTAGAGAAGATGAATAGTTAGGGTTTTAGTGAAAATGTGAGAAATTGGTAGATTAATCGGTTAGAAATTGTTATAATCGAAGTATGATGTTAGATATATGCTTTAGATCATGTTTATGGAAGTATTTTGGAGATTTGGGGTGTTTGGAGTTGACTGTTCGCAGCTGAGAAATTCTGGAATTCCCAGTGGTCGCTCAGCGAGCCTTTAGGTTTTTGAGGAAATTGTGTTTTAATCCGTAGCTTTAGTTTCGGGTATCCGTTTTTAGTGTTCGTTATATCGATTCGAAGCTAGAAACGTGTAGAAATTAATGATGCTGAGAAATGTAATGTTTATCCGACTTTCACCCAACTTTTCCAATAAAACGTAAATAAGTTAATTATGGAATTGTGAGCTTGAGGTGATGTTGTGGCTGTTGGAAAATGAATACATTGCTTGAATTGTATGTAAATGTATGTTAATTGAATGAGTTGAGTGCATAATTATGTTGTGAATAATGTATGCATTTTCAAGAATGTTGTGTGCCATTTTGCATGTAAATCATAATGTGTGCATTCTTGTGTTGTGGGATTCTTTATGAATCCGTTGTAGCATCGTGTGCTCATGTGGAGTGTGAGCGATGATTACAACAATATCGTGTGCCCATGTGTGGTGTGAGCGATCGAATTGTGTGTGTAAACACCCCAAATTTGCCCTCACCCATTCACACCATGGCTTGTGATCATTTCATATGCATAAACTCAATCATACCATCTCATATCATATTTTTGTTTCACTGCATAGATTCTAAGTCATCTGCATCTAGGGTTTATGATTTGAGCAATCCAAGGGCTTCTTGAGCCACTCCAAAGGTCAACAATCACTTAAAAGGGGTCCATGTGTGTTCAAGTATCACATTGTATCTTCTCAAAGTCAAGAATGCCAAAGAATCACAAGAACTGGGATTGGTATGGAAGCAGAGCCAGGCTTGACTGCACAGATGACCTGAAATTAGGGTTTTGATTTCAGAGGCCATAACTCCAAATTTTTTGGTCATTCTTGTTTCTATTGGTCTCTATATGGTATAGGGAGTATGCATATCAATTTTCATGAAGAAATTCCATTGGGAAGTCATCTGATCAAGAGTTGACTTTCTGAACAAGTCAGTGCAAAATCAGGGCATCTGAGGCCCCCAGTGACCCAACCAAGGGGTGATCTTCATCATTTTGAGTGTATATGATCTTTATTTGATCATGGAAGAAGTTGGAAGTTCACAAAATTCAAGGATTACAAGTTTTTGCAAAGTTGACTTTTTGAGGCAAGTTTGACTTTTAAGGAATTTGTCATTTTAGGCAACTTTTCAATCCTTACTTTTTGATCCAAAAATGTTTCAAATGGAAAAACTTTGGTCATGAAAGTTGTAGAATAGATCCTTCCCTTTTCAAAAAGTACAAGAACATGACCTAATTCATCTTGGATCAAAAGTTATGGTGTGTCAAAGTTGGCAAAAATCACTAAAATTCAAATTATGCACCAAATGAGAAACTTGCAAAATCTTGTACCAAGGCAATTTGTGACTTCTAATTGATGTCAAACCATTACACAAACATCACATGTGACCTAAAAATCAGAATGGGCCAAGAGTTTCTCATTTGTTTGGCCTTTGGAGCAAGATATTTTTCATGAAAAAGCAAAGCAAAGTCAAGTTGCAAAAGCTCATGATCATTTCTCATCCACTTGCTGCCTTGGATGCTGAACCACCCTAGCCTTTCCCCTCACCATTCTGCGCAGCCCACAACCCTTGTACTTGGCTAGAACAAGACCCATGCTTTCTCTTACACAAAGTTGACAATTTGCAAAAGTAGCTACACCTATCACAAAAGGGCATGTCACATCTTCTGACCAATCAGCATTGTTTATACAAACAAATGGCAAGCCAAACAACATAACACACAAGCCTGAAACCAGCAAGAACATAACTTTCTCATTTTCACTCTCAAAAGCAAAAGCCTTCGAAACTCAGAAAACAAGCCACAAACACTTAAACAAACTTCATAGATCAACTCAACTCATCATCCTGATCACAAAGCACCCCTCACCCATGCCTTAAACTCAAAGAATCAAGAACACGATTCTCACCTGAGCTTGAACAGAACCTGTTCAAACTCTCAAACCAACCAACACAAGCTCCTTCTAAGCATCCAGACATCATCAAGGGACCAAAGGGAGTGGATTGCACAAAGAGGAGAGGCCAGAAAGCTGTGAACTGAAAGCTTCAAAACTCAGGTAGCTCAAGAACTTTTTTTCCAGAAATGAATTTTTAAGTTCTTAATAGCTTCTACATGCTTCCCTGATCATGAATATGTTGTTGGTTTTGAAAATGGTGAAGAGATGAGTATGTATGCAGTCTCTGAAACTTTTTGCCCTAGAACTAGATTGATTCGATTCAGCCAGTTTAGGAATGATAAATGTGTTTTGAATGGGGGTTTTGATTCGTTTATAAGTGGGGATCATTTCTGTTTAATTAGATTTCGTTTTAGATGCGTTTAGAGAGAGTTTGAAGTTTGGAGTGATCGGAGAAGATGACCGGAACACTGTTCCGGTCACCTGAGAGTCATTAAGGCTGTGATTAGGGCTAATTAATTAGGGTTAGTGAGTTTGAATGCTGGCCGTCCAGATGCGCGCCAGGTCAATTCGCGCGTGTTGGAGTTTGAATCTGGGCCTTCGGATTAGATTACTTTTCTTTTTTCAGTTTTAAATTCATTTTATTTTCATATTAATTCATTTGTTTTCTATATTTTATTAAAAATGGCAAAACTAATTTAAAAATTCTGAAATTTTTTATACAAGTTATTATTTAATTTCAGAACACAAAAATATTTTTATTTTTATTTTTAGCATTAAAAAAGTATTTTTAAATATTTAAAAGTTTCTTTTTAATTAATTAATGAGAATTAATTAATTAAAAATACTTTTAGGTATTTAAAAATCACCAAAAAATTCATGAAACATTTAGAAACATTGTCCAACCCTCAAACCAAATTTATTTTTTGATCTTGATGCATTTTGAGAATTTTTCATGGAATTAAAATCATTTTGATGCATTATTTTGATCTAAACTTCCAAAAATCATTTCTGCCTAACCCTAAAGAGTTGGACTTTGATTCTTTTTGCATTGTGTTATGCATATCATGTAGTTTGTGAGATTAATTTGGCATGAATTGATCTTACATTTTCCATTTGTTTGACATTTTTCTTGTTAAGGAACCCTAAAACCCTAGAAAACTTAGGAAAATCATAACTTGAATTAGGTTAAGAGTTGGGATCCCTCCTTTGGGCAGTGAGTTAGTATAGGATTAGGGATCCTTTGAGTGCATTTTCAATTTTTTATATTGATGTTTGCTTCTGATTTTGGTTTTTGTTTGATGCTTTGATCATAAACCCTAATTTGGGCTTCCATATGCATCCACCTTGCATTTGCATTCATGCCTTGACTTGCCATAGCATTTTGTGCCTCCATGTGATTCATTTAACCTCTTAAGACATATTGAAAGCATGTTTGATCATTGCATCTTGCATTTTCCATGTTGTATGTCATATGCATTCCATAACTTTTCATGTATGTTCATGGTTCTTAACTTGCTTCATTTGCATCCATAAGTTTGTATGATCATCCCCATGCTTTGTTTCATGTTTGCATCATCTCATAGCATCATTAACATCATGAATGTGCTTCTGGTTTTGATTTGCATCATGCCATTTCACTTCATTTTGCATTGCATTGCATTCCTTTCACTAACCTTTCAGGTGGTAAGTAACTTTGAGAAGTGAATTTGCCTTCACTTCTCACAACTTCTTTTCATCTCTCTTATGCATCCATGCTGCATTTTGTTATGTGTTTGAGTTTGAGCTTGCTCATTCTTCTTCTTCTTACTTTCTTTCATCGAGTGACTTGACTTCTTGAATGAAGCAAGTTGCTTTGTTTCTCCTTGCTCCTTTCATCTGTTTCCTGGTGGTTCCATTGAAGACTTCTTTCTTAAACCTCCCAAACCTTAGGAACAACCAAGCATGACAATGGTTAGGGTTTTGATTAGACTCCCCACTTAGTTTTACCTTTGTGTCTCATTGAGTCTTCTCTCCTCACCTCATAATCAGGGACTAAACCCTAAAGGCTTTAAGGCTTTGTGATTGAGCTTATGCCTGCATCCTTCTATTAGGATGGGGTGTATAACTTTAATCCTAAGTGTTAAACCCTTAATGTGTTTAAATCTCTTAATCAATTCACTTAATAATCATCAAGACATCACACTTGTAACTTGGGCCTTGCATTAGGGTTCTAATTCTTCCTTAACTGGCTAAGAAGGACTAACCCTAGTGTTAATGGACAAGTCCCCCTCAAGTTGTCTTACAAACTCTAAAAATCATTTCATCATCTTACCATTAAATAAAATCCACTTAATCAAAGGCTTGTTTTGTCATGAGTTTAATCCCTAATCATGGATTAAGTTGAGGAGCTTTCCTCAGCTTAAACATTCTCATATATTATCCTTCTATTAGGATGGTGTAATGAGTCTGTTTAATCCCTGATTATGGCTTAACCTCATTAATCAACACTAAACAAAAGCACCAAAAACATCTAAATAATCACAAGTAGGTTAATGATCTTAATCCTACACCATGGTGATTAAGTGTGAGAAGCTGACTTCACACTTAAGGTATTCTCATTACCCCTAATCAGAGGGAAGATGTGGTGAGTTTACTAAATCCATTGGTTTAGGCTTAAGCTCATTAACTTATGACAAACTTTCAAAAGCAATAAAAGACTGAAAACACCAAAAACAAACAATAATCGTCTCCTCCGGGATTCTTTTCTCATCTCCTTCACTCACAAACGAGAACTCGCTTCTTCCGTCTAATGCAAGATAGTTTGCATCTGTGCCAGACAGATCATACACTTGAGCATAGACAAGCAAGCAGTTCACAAGTCAATTTATCTTTCAGTCTCTTTGGGTCGAACTACGGTGTTCTGACTTCCTCATTGCACGAGAGGATACGTAGGCATAACTTAACAGTTATCGAACAAAAGTCTTTGTCCATTCCCCCTCTTTCCAGCTTCATTCTTTAAGCCTCATGATCTTGAGTATCTTATCCCTGTTCGTACACTGACACTGTATATATCACCCTTCACATTCTTTACACTGACACCTGTACATCCTTTTCCAGCCATTTTATACACAGATTGCACTGACACTACCCCTTTGAAACACAAATCTTTTAAGCGTGGATCCCGTCGAGTACGACGGACAATCTGGGTGCTAATACCTTCCCAGGTTGTAACCAACCCCCTTTCTCAGTCTCTCTGGTTCGCAACCGTCTTATCCATATCTTTCTAGGTTTATGCAGCATTACCTTTCCTCCGGGATAAAAATGCCTAGCTGGCGACTCTATTCATCTCCAGTGAGTTCACTGCTGTGTGTTCTCATTGTTCCTTTCGCCGACCGTTCGCGTCTGTACCTTTATCTGGGCCATTGTCCCATTTATCGGGAGCGACAGTGTGCTCGTGTGGGGTGTGAGCAATCTAGAAACATCGTGTGCCTGTGTGGGGTGTGAGCGATGGGTGATTTATTCACATTAATTATGTGCCCGTGTAGGGTGTGAGCAATCAGATTGTGTGCCCGTGTGAGGTGTAAGCAATCCATAAACATTGTGTGCCCATGAGGGGTGTGAGCAATGGAGAACATCGTGTGCCCGACGAGGAGTTACTTTAGGTAACAAGCGATGATTCCATTTGGTTCCTGAGTGAACCTGCTGAAATGTTGAGTCGGTACCGCATTGCATCTGCATAGAGTCGTGTGTCGGTCTCTATGAGTTGCATTTTATCATTTTAGTTAATATATGCAGAAATAAACATGAATGTGCATATGTTTATTTGGAGTATTATGGAGATGATAGTATGTGTGATGAAACATACTTATTTGTATATATGCATGTTTGATATATGTGTATGTATGTGATTTATACATTTGTAATGTATATGTGGGATTAAACATAGCTAGACGTATGTTTATGCAGAATGAATAGAATTGGGGAATAAACACAAATAAGATAAGTTTATGTGGGTTGGTGAATTGTGCGTAATGAATATGCTTGATTTGTGTATTTACACGCTGCGATGTGTATAGGTGATAAGGAATGATTTGTGGTGAGAATATGTTTTATGTGCATTTTATATGTTGAGATATATACTTATATGCAATGTTATTATGATAATGTTTCTCACCCTTCTGCTGTTTTATGATGCTCTACGAGGTATTGCAGAGTAGGTTGCTGAATGGTATTTTTGTGAAGCCCGTCTTCATCTTTTGGTCGGTCGGCTCTGATATGTAGCACCGGGTAGCTAGGGTTTGCTTGATGCCTTGTTGTGAATGCACTTGTTTATGTATTTTTATGATAGATGTTTTATGTAAACATGGCATCATCTTGGTGATTCAAACTTGTGGATATATTTATGATAAGTATATAAGTTTGAAATTGTTATGTGGTTTCCGCTGTTATTTGAATTAGATAAATACGGGTGTAAGGATGAAATCCTTGTGTGTGCTAGTTACCCCGTTTGCTGCATATCTTTATTGAGCAGGTGTTGTATGTTTTAAATATTCAAGTATAATGTGGCATTACTCCTTTTATATCCTGTTTCAACTATACTCTGATGGAATTTTTAATATGTGCCTAAGTGATTTAATTGCATATTTGGGGTATAGAACGGGGGTGTTACATTAAGTGGTATCAGAGCCAGTGTTCGAGTCAGTTGTGTCTGTCTTGATGTTGTTATGATTGAAATTTTGTTTAATCTTGTTGTTGTCTTTGGGAACAATCAGAATATGGCTGGTAGAAACGACAATGATAAGGCTGCTGTTTTGGAAGCAATGGCTAGGGCGGTGCAGGGAGCGCCCAATGTGAATGCTAATGATGAGTTCAGGAAGAACCAACCGCCGATCTTCAAAGGAAGATTTGATCCTGATTGTGCTCAGAATTGGTTGAAGGAGATTGAAAGAATCTTTAAAGTCATGGACTGTGCTAAAGAGAGTAAGGTGAGGCTTGGTTCTCACATGCTGAAGGAAGAAACCGATGATTGGTGGGTCGGTATAAGTCAAGCTCTTGAAAATGTGAAGGGAAGTACTACCCTGAGAATGTGAAGCAAAAGAATGAGTTGGAATTCCTTGAGATGAAGCAAGGTAGTATGTCAGTGGTTGACTATACTGCTAAGTTTGTGGAATTGTTTCAGTTTCATCCTCATTATGCTGCTGCTACTACTGAGTTTTCTAAGTGTATTAAGTATGAGAGTGGTTTACGTCCTGAGATTAAACAAGCTGTGGGACATCAGAGAATTAGAAGGTTTTCAGATTTGACGGAATGTTGTAGAATTTTTGAAGAAGATATCAAAGCTCGTTCTACACATTACAAGAGTGTGAATGAGAGGAAAGGGAAGCAACAAGCTAGAAGTGGACCTTATGTGACACCCGCTGATAAGGGAAAAAATAAGGGAAACTTTTATAGGAGATCTGGTGGAGGGAGTTCTGGTCCCGTTAAGTTTTACAAGTGTGGCGATTTGGCCACAAGTCTTTTGAGTGTGGGAAGAATATTGTGAAATGTTCAAACTGTGGAGGTCTTGGACATGCTACTACCGAGTGTAGGAGGAATGTTGTGAAGTGCTTCAATTGTTGGGAAGTTGGTCACATTAGTACTAAGTGTACTAAGCCGAAGCAAGCTTAGACGGGCGGAAAGGTGTTTATATTACCAGGGAAGGATACTACTAGTGCATACCGTTTGATTAAAGGTACATGCTTTATTAATAGTACACCTTTAGTTACTATTATTGATACAGGAGCGACTCATTCGTTCATTTCTCTTGAGTTCTCTAAGCGTTTGAATTTGTTTATGTCTTCTTGGGGTGGTGAGATGGTTATTGAGACTCCTACTTCAGGGTCGGTAACTACTTCTTTGGTGTGTGTAAGTTGTTCTTTGACCATGTATGGTAAAGATTTTGTTATGGATTTAGTTTGTTTGCCGTTGGAAGGTTTGGACGTGATCTTAGGTATGAACTGGTTGCAATTTAATCGAGTTCATATAGATTGATATCATAAGTTAGTGAGGTTTCCTTCTTTGGATGATGATGAAGAAGAGATTTCCTATCCACGAAAGAGTTGAAAAAACTTTTAGTGGACGAAGCTCAATTGTTTGGTTTGTTTGCACCGTTGTCAGTGGAAAGCGAAGTGGAGATAAGTAGGTTTCTAGTGGTGTGTGATTTTCCAGAAGTGTTTTCAGATGATATTAAGGATGTACCGCCAGAAAGAGAAGTTGAGTTTTCAATTGATCTAGTTCTGGGTACTAGACCGATTTCGATGGCACCGTATCATATGTCAGCTTCAGAGTTGGTAGAATTGAAGAAGCAGTTGAATGACTTGTTGGATAAGAGGTTTGTTAGGCCGAGTGTTTCTCCTTGGGGTGTGCCGGTATTGTTGGTAAAGAAGAATGATGGAGGTATGCGGTTATGTATTGATTATCGACAGTTGAACAAGGTGACAATTAAGAACAAGTATCCGCTTCCGAGGATCGATGATTTGATGGACCAATTGGTTGGTGCACGTGTTTTTAGTAAGATTGATTTGAGATCAGGATATCACCAGATTCGTGTGAAAGAGGAGGATATTCAAAAGACGGCTTTTAGGACACGGTATGGTCATTACAAGTATTCCGTGATGCCATTTAGAGTTTCTAATGCGCCAGGTGTGTTTATGGAATACATGAATCGTATTTTTCATGAACAGTTGGATCGTTTTGTGGTTGTGTTCATCAACGATATTTTGATTTATTCTAAGTCTCAAGAAGAGCATTTAAGGATTATGTTACATATTTTGAAAGAGAAACAATTGTATGCTAAGTTATCAAAGTGCGAGTTTTGGTTGTCGAAGGTAATTTTTCTTGGGCATGTTATTTCTGATGGTGGTATTAGTGTTGATCCATCCAAGATTGATGTGGTAATGCAATGGGAAGTTCCTAGATCGGTTACGGAGATTCAAAGCTTTTTAGGCTTGGCGGGTTATTATCGGAGGTTTATCGAAGGATTTTCAAAGTTGGCACTTCCGTTAACGCAGTTGACTTGTAAAGGAAAGGATTTTATTTGGGATATTCATTGCGAAGAAAGTTTTATGGAACTTAAGAGAAGGTTAACAACGGCTCCGATCTTGATTTTGCTGAATCCGACGGAACCATTTGTGGTGTTTTGTGATGCTTCATTGTTTGGGTTAGGTGGTGTTTTGATGCAAGATGGAAAAGTTGTAGCTTATGCTTCAAGACAATTGAGGGTGCATGAAAAGAATTATCCTACGCATTATTTGGAATTAGCGGCCTTGGTTTTTCCCTAAAAATTTGGAGGCATTATCTTTATGGTGCGAGGTTCGAAGTTTTTAGTGATCACAAAAGTTTGAAGTATTTATTCGATCAAAAGGAATTGAACATGAGACAAAGGAGATGGTTAGAACTTTTGAAGGATTATGATTTTAGTTTGAATTACCATCCGGGTCAGGCGAATGTGGTGGCCGATGCCTTGAGTCGTAAGTTGTTACATATGTCCACATTGATGATAAGTGAATGGGAACTTTTGGAGAATTTTAGAGACTTGAGTTTGGTTTGCGAGATGACGCCGAGAAGCGTGAGACTTGGTATGCTACGTGTTACAAATGATTTTCTTGAAACCATTTGTGAAAAGCAAAAGTTGGATTTGAAATTTGTTGATTTGATGATGAATGAGAATGAGGATTTCAAGGTTGATAATTTTGGAGTTTTGATATTTCGTGGTCGTATTTGTATTCCCGATGATGAGGAGTTGAAAAATATGATATTGGAAGAGGGACACCAAAGTAATTTAAGTATACATCCGGGAGCGAATAAGATGTACCAAGATTTGAAGAAGATCTTTTGGTGGTCCAGATTGAAGAGAGATGTAGCTTATTTTGTTTATGCGTGTTTGGCTTGTCAGAAGTCTAAGGTGGAACATCAGAAGCCTAGTGGTGTGATGCAACCGTTGGATATTCCGGAATGGAAATGGGATAGTATATCGATGGATTTTGTTACGGGTTTGCCGAATACACAAAGAGGTCATAATGCTATTTGGGTAATTGTGGATAGGCTTACTAAATCTACTCATTTTATTCCGATTGATATTAGTTATCCATTGGAGAAGCTAGCCGAGATTTATGTTTTTGTGATTGTGAAGTTGCATGGAGTTCCTAAGAGTATTGTATCGGATAGAGATCCTAGATTTACATCGAGGTTTTGGGAAAGTTTGCAAAAGGCTTTGGGTTCTAAGATAAGATTGAGTTCGGCTTACCATCCGCAAATGGACGGTCAAACCGAGAGGACAATTCAATCGTTGGAGGATTTGTGGTGTACTTGTGTGATAGAACAATGTGGTGTTTGGGATAGTTATTTAGCGTTGTTTGAGTTCACCTATAATAACGGTTTTCATTCGAGTATTGGTATGGCACCATTTGAGGCTTTGTATGGTCGGAGATGTCGAATACCTTTGTGTTGGCATGAAACCAGGGAAAGAACGGTAGTTGGACCGGAGATGGTAAAACAAACGACAGAAAAAGTAAAGTTTATTCGGGAGAAGACGAGAGCTTCTCAAAGTAGACAAAAGAGTTATCGTGACAAGAGAAGAAAGGATCTTGAGTTTCAGGAAGGCGACCATGTGTTCTTGAGAGTTACATCGGTTACGGGCGTGGGTCGTGCTTTGAAGTCGAAGAAGTTGACTTCTCGTTTTATAGGGCCGTATCAGATTACTGCACGAGTGGGTGTTGTGGCTTATCGTGTGGTGTTGCCTCCGAATCGTTCGAATTTGCATGATGTGTTCCATGTTTCGCAACTTCAGAAGTATGTTCCGGATCCGTCACATGTTATTCCTATGGACGAGGTTGAAGTAAGAGATAACCTTACGGTGGAAGCTTTGCCGGTTAGGATTTTGGATCGTGAAGTCAAGAAGCTAAGAGGCAAGGATATTGCGCTTGTGAAAGTGGCGTGGGGAGGCGTTCTGGAAGGCAATATGACTTGGGAATTAGAGAGTAGGAAGCACGAGTCGTATCCGGAATTTTTTGGATCAGGTAATATTTTCGAGGACGAAAATTTCTAAAGTGGAGGAGAGTTGTAACACCCCGATTCGATTTTCCCAATTTTTGTGGAGTCTTTTATTTTATTTGGATGATAATTATTTTATTTGTGAAATTATCATGATGATTTGATATGTTAAGGAATTAATGTGATATGTTGGTGTGATATGTGATTGTACCATTTTGTGTATTTTCGGGTAAATTGGATTGGATGGTATTTTAGATATTTGCTAATTAGTGATAAGTTAGAAATTAGTAGAATTGGTATTTTTGTGAGAGAATGATATTTGGTTGGAAAGAGTAGAAAATAGAAATAGAAAGAAAAAGAATATAAGAGAGTGAGAAAGAGTGAAATATAAAAGTTGGTAAAAAGAGAAAGAAAAAGAGAAGAAAGAAAAGGAGAGAAGAGAAAAAGAAGAGAAAAGAGGGAAAGTTGGAAAAGCTTCAAGATTGCTCCTAGGAATCGGTATAATCGGGTAAGGGTGATAAGCATTGTTATCTTAATATTGTGTATGATTATGTATGTATTTGATTGGTTGAGTTTTGGTCTTGATGGAAGTTTAGAGAAGATGAATAGTTAGGGTTTTAGTGAAAATGTGAGAAATTGGTAGATTAATCGGTTAGAAATCGTTATAATCGAAGTATGATGTTAGATATATGCTTTAGATCATGTTTATGGAAGTATTTTGGAGATTTGGGGTGTTTAGAGTTGACTGTTCGCAGCTGAGAAATTCTGGAATTCGCAGTGGTCGCTCAACGAGCTATCCCTCGCTCAGCGAGCGAGAGGGCGCTCAGCGAGCCTGTAGGTTGTTGAGGAAATTGTGTTTTAATCCGTAGCTTTAGTTTCAGGTATCCGTTTTTAGTGTTCCTTATATCGATTTGAAGCTAGAAACATGTAGAAATTAATGATTCTAAGAAATGTAATGTTTAGCCGACTTTCACCGACTTTTCCGATAAAAAGTAAATAAGTTAATTATGGAATTGGGAGCTTGAGGTGATGTTGTGGCTGTTGGCAAATGAATACATTGCTTAAATTATATGTAAATGTATGTTAATTGAATGAGTTTAGTGCATAATTATGTTGTGAATAATGTATGCATTTTCAAGAATGTTGTGTGTCATTTTGCATGTAAAGCATAATGTGTGCATTCTTGTGCTGTGTGATTCTTTGTGAATTCATTTTAGCATCGTGTGCTCATGTGGAGTGTGAGCGATGACTACAACAAGATCATATGCCCATGTGGGGTGTGAGCAATCAGATTGTGTGCCCGTGTGGGGTGTGAGCAATCTAGAAACATCGTGTGCCCGTGTGGGGTGTGAGCGATGGGTGATTTATTCATATTGATTGTGTGCCCATGTGGGGTGTGAGCAATCCATAAACATTGTGTGCCCATGTGGGGTGTGAGAAATGGGTGTTCCCGACGGGGAGTTACTTTAGGTAACAAGCGATGATTCCATTTGGTTCCTGAGTGAACCTGCTGAAATGTTGAGTCGGTACTGCATTGCATCTGCATAGAGTCGTGTGTCGGTCTCTATGAGTTGCATTTTATCATTTTAGTTATGATATGCAGAAATAAACATGAATGTGCATATGTTTATTTGGAGTACTATGGAGATGATAGTATGTGTGATGAAACATACTTATTTGTATATATGCATGTTTGATATATGTGTATGTATGTGATTTATACATTTGTAATGTATATGTGTGATTAAACATAGCTAGACGTATGTTTATGCGGAATGAATAGAATTGGGGAATAAACATAAATAAGATAAGTTTATGTGGATTGGTGAATTGTGCGTAATGAATATGCTTGATTTGTGTATGTACACGTTGCGATGTGTATAAGTGATAAGGAATGATTTGTGGTGAGAATATGTTTTATGTGCATTTTATATGTTGAGATATATAATTATATGCAATGTTATTATGATAATGTTTCTCACCCTTCTGCTGTTTTATGATGCTCTACGAGGCATTGTAGAGTTGGTTGTTGGATGGTATTTTTGCGAAGCTCGTCTTCATCTTTTGGTCGGTCGGCTCTGATATGTAGCACGGGGTAGCTAGGGTTGGCTTGATGCCTTGTTGTGAATGCATTTGTTTATGTATTTTTATGATAGATATTTTATGTAAACATGTCATCATCTTAGTGATTCAAACTTGTGGATATATTTATGATAAGTATATAAGTTTGAAATTGTTATGTGGTTTCCGCTGTTATTTGAATTAGATGAATACGGGTGTAAGGATGAAATCCTTGTGTGTGCAAGTTACCCCGTTTGCTGCATATCTTTATTGAGCAGGTGTTGTATGTTTTAAATATTCAAGTATAATATGGCATTGCTCCTTTTATACCGTGTTTCAACTATACTCTGATGGAATTTTTAATATGTGCCTAAGTGATTTAATTGCATATTTGGGGTATAGAACGGGGGCGTTACAGATCCCGTCGGGTACGACAGAAAGTCTGGGGTGCTAATACCTTCCTAGGTCGTAACCGATTACCGAACCCAGATCTTTGGTTCGCAGGACCTTGTCCTTTCCGTCTTCCTCAGGTTTGTGCAGCATTACCTTTCCCATTCATTCGGGATAAAAATGCTTGGCTGGTGCCTCTACCTTTTCCGCGCCACTTTCGCGTTTGTACTAGGATGAAAATCCCGGGAGCGACAACAGGATATTCCACTATGCGCGTTTAAAGGTAAAAAGCTTAATGTGACTGCGTCTAAATGAAACTGGGTGAAACAGATACAAGAGCATTAGGTCGAGTTATAATAGCATGATCCGGATTGGTTTGCACAAGGGGTTTAAGAACATTATTAGTTTTTATTATCATTAGTGTATTTTTGGTGTTCGGGTTAATATTAGTTATTTTAAAGCCGCACGACCACATACAGATATGTGATTGTTTGCTTGAAGACAAGCAAAGATTCATGTCTGGGGGAATTTTTGATAACTCAAATTTGTATCGATTATTTAATGCGGTTTCCGATTGTTTAACATGTTTATTTATGCATTTTGGATGATATTATGCAAGAACTGTGTTTGTTTTGTAGATATTTGATCAAACATGATTTTTGGAGACAAAAGTATAAAAGGAAGCTTATTGGACAAGAAACATGGGAAAATAGAAGGAAAAGAGCAAGAAAAATGCATTTCTGCATAATTCACTGTCAGAGCCCGTCTCATAAGTGAGACTCCCGTCTGGGCTTCAAGACGACCAACTCCAATTCAAGTTGACCGTCTCACCTCCATGATGCTCATCTCAATTCTGAAATGCTCGTCTCAAATTCTAGTTAAATAACCTATTTACGAAATAAAATTCAAATGCAGAGGGAGCCTTTACAAGGATTATTCTCTTTCAACAGAGGATTCTCTCCACCCTAATCAGTCAAGTTTATGCAACTCGGGTCAAAGCCCAATCGAAGTCCAAGCCTACAATTTCTCAACAAAACCTAAGCCATTGCCTATAAATAGAAGACATTGTAATTCTGCAGGGAGAGCTTCGTTCAAGTCCAATTTTCCGCCGTTTCTTTTCGTTCGAAGTTCGTAAGTTTATTTTTCAGCATTGGTTTTTTTCCTTTACCGACCCTAGTGATAATTTCCATCATTAGGAAACTATCACCATTTTAATTATTTCTAGCCACTGAATTATTGTTTATTTTTCAAGTTTTCGGATGTTTGGTTGATCAAGAACATTGCAACCATGTTTCTATTTTTTAATGTTTTATTGATTATTTATCATTGCCTTTATTTATATCATGAATTATTTCTCCTTCTACTTTTCTTTGTTCTTATTAAATATGTCTGGTATAACATGGTGGGAGAACTAACTTGGTGTTTTTGTTTGACAAAAAAATGTTGCAGATAGCAAGAGTCGCCACCGACTTTTATTTTATCCAATAGGAAAGGTTATAAAAGAAAAGGAAAGACCTTTAAAAAAATTTGAGTTTGGGGGGTAGGTTATACAAAGGGAAGGTGTTAGCACCCTTTGTATCCATGGTTTTCCATGGGATCTTAGTTACTTAGCTCACTTGTTTGTTTGAAAAGTGTGAAGTGTGTGTTAGAAAATATTTTCAGAAGTTCTTTGTAATGATCCTCGTATGGATGTATACAAAGCCTTGAGTTTTTTTGAAAATATTTAAAAGTAAGGTGTGAAAAGAGTTTTTTGAAATATGAGCAAGTAACTAAGAACTACCTACCCTATACTGGTCTTTCATGTTTCTTTATTTCCTTTATAGAGTAAGATTGTCCTTACTATTTAGGAGTAAGTAGTCATTTACCTTGGATTTATTAAGAGACGGGCATATGGTCAACGTATGGTCAACGAAGGCAACTTGTAGGGGTGTCTTTAGTAATTCGTAGGGACTATCATCATTTTTACCGTAGGGACAAGATCATGATTTCGTAGGCAACTTCGAAGGGACTTATGATCTTTTGAATCTGAAGGGACTTGATGCTTTTTCTGTTAAAGGGACTTTGCTTTTAAGACACCCCCATTTTTGAGGGACTTGACCATTTGTGTAAGGCAACCAAGAGGGAAACCCTAGGAAGTGCAGATGACGATCATAGAACGATCGACTTACGTGTGTGAGTGTTATTTTCAGATATTTATCTTATTATTAATTATCTAAGTCCAAATTGTTCAGTTATTTATTTTCAAGCCCTAAGTTATTAACCACGTAATTATCATAAAATAAATGTAGAAATTTAAAAGGCAGAAAATAAATATTCCTACGCTATTACATTTGAGAAGCATTTACAAAATAATAATGGCGGAAAATAAAACTAAAATATTACAAATGAGAAACAATTACATAATAAGGCATATAATGAGTAACATAAAAATGAGTGAAAATAGGAAAAGGTTTTAAAGAAAGGTTTAAAAAAAGTTTAAGGTTTAAAAATTAGGGTTAAAGTTTAAAAATTAGGGTTTAATTAAAACCTAAACCTAATTAGTTAAAATATTTTTATTAAAGATAAAAATATTAATGAAATAATTTAAATAAAGAAAAAGATTAAATATTATAAATTATATAAAAAAATTACATTTGTAAAAAAATAAAAATTTTAAGAAAAATAAATTAGTAAGTAATTAGTTTTATGTTATAGAGATTAATGGTTAATTGATTTAATAATAATGTTTAATAATAATAATAATTATTATTTAAGAAAATATTAAAAAAAACAAGAAACAAATTGGTTAAAAATTAAAGGGGAGGAGGTGGGAATCGAACCCCCACCCTTTACCTCATATGATGCTTGCCCTACCACTGGGCCAAGCCAAATGCTTGTGTCAAAGAATCATCATCAATTCATTTTGTTACGTAATTTTTCTGCATTTAGAAACAACCAATCTCGTGCAGCCACATAGTCGTCTTCTACCTCCAGCGCTGCGGATTTTCCTGCGACTTTTCCCATGGCTTTTCCTGCGAATTTTCCTGCGAGTAAACCTGTAACTTCACAAATACGAACAAAAAACAACTCAAACGCATCAAAACTATGTAGTCCTACTAATTTAGGCCTTGTGAGTTCATCGGTGGCATTATTTTGGCAGGAAAGGGGTTGTATCATTCGTTATAAGAAGAAGACAATTCATGCCCTAAGAATGACATCTCTTCGAAGCTGCATGAAAACTCCAAATTAAATGGTCAAATATGATCTATGCATGATAATAAATAACATTATGATCAAAGAACATGTTAAAGGATGAAGAATAGAGAGTTTCAATTTGAAACTTTATGGTCATGGCGGCATGTCCATGCATGGGATGATTTTCATGGTTTCAACCTCTAATTCTTTGTGGAACAAGTTGCTGGGATCTTGAGAAGTGTGAATGGACGTGTGGAATCCCTTGAAACTTGTTGCAAAATTGTTGTCTTTTTCCCTAATTTTCACAACTTTTTGAAGTTCTTCTAAGGTCCTTATCGCATGAAAATGGTCATGTTGGGTATTTATAAAGATGTAATTTAGGGTAAAAAGAATGGGCCTTGGGTGAGTTTTGTGGGTTACTTGTGAATAACGAAACCAATTACCACAAATGTTCAAAAAATCAAATATTCATATGCTATAATGTCTTGCACGATTTTGGAGAGTTTCAATCAACTTGAATGCCATATCTTTGATCCCAAAATAAGTTTCAAATCAAATATTTGATTTTATATAATTTATTTCAATTAAAAATGATTTTAAATGATTAAAATAAAAAATAATATAAAATAAATAATAAAAATCAGAAAAACAGTCATTGGGTCGTGGATGGACTCATCTTTGAGTTTGAATTGAAATATTGTAGGCCCATTTGGAAAGAATTGGAGTTATGGCCTTT
The DNA here is from genome assembly GCA_963966055.1 of Lathyrus aphaca. Taxonomy (NCBI): domain Eukaryota; kingdom Viridiplantae; phylum Streptophyta; class Magnoliopsida; order Fabales; family Fabaceae; genus Lathyrus; species Lathyrus aphaca. The sequence goes on from OZ014521.1 coordinate 214,885,973, forward strand.
TTTGCTTCATACACCTCTAAAAAATATCCCAACTTTGCCAATGCATAACTTCCTCAATTTTGATCCCAGGAAGGTGTTCTAGGACTTTTTAGAAATCTTAGAGTATACTCTAATCAACCATTTTGGTACCATGTCCATATCATTTACCATTTTTAAATTATGAGCTTTGGAAAAGTTGACTTTTTGTTGACTTTCAAAAAGACCTATAATGTTTTAGCTCATATCTTTTAAAGAAGCATTTTTGGACTTGGATTGTGAGACACAAAGTTGTAGTGAATTGGATTTCCTTCAAAATGAGCTTTGGATGGGAAAGTTTTGATGAAGTATGTGAAAGTTATGGCTGGTCAAAGTTCAGTTGACTTTTCCTACACAAAACCCTAATTTAGTAACTCCTGATTCTTGATGATTTTGAGGTTTCCTTGATGAATCATGATCAACCCTTGATCAAATGATGAATTTCACCTTATAATCTTAATGTTGACCAAAAATCTTGAAGTTTGACTTTTTGTTGACCACAGTTGACTTGTTGACCAAGTTAACTGATTTTTGGGTATTTGAGTATCTGACTGGCCAAACTTGTTGGGAAAGATTTGAAACTTATCATGTGGATTATTTAAGGTATGTGAGATGTTACAAAGTCCACTTGAAGCTTTGGAAGTTCACTTTTCTTGGGCAAACTAAAAACCCTAGTTCTAAGATCCATTGTTTAGGAGGAGGCTTTGTCTGGTGAAACCTTCAATCCCTTTGACCAATTGAGAATATTGTGACTATTGAGAGACCTCTTGAGAAACATTATCTTGAATATGTGAGGGCATATTTTGGGGTACAACAGCTGCCCCTGCTCAATTTTCTGAAACCTGAGGAGTTAGATTGGCAGGTACGCCATTCATGACTTGAAGGTTGAAGGGGATTGAACATTAAAGCCCAAAAATTTGCACTTGCTGGTGCGCAGAGTAACACTGTTGGTTGGTTATATTGCTTGAATGGGCTTAGAGATGCCAATCGGAGTATTCAGAGATGGGTTATAAATGCCATCCAAAGTACCATAAGGTATGAGCATCTGCCTGTTGTTACTGCACTAAGTATCAGTACTAGATCTTCATATAGATCGTCTCTGAAATGTCTCTGTAACATGAATGAGTTTAATATCAGCACTAGATCTTTGCGTAGATCGTCTATGAATTGTCTATGGGGAAAAAGTTATTCTGAACTAAGTATCAGTATTAGATCTTCATATAAATCGTCTCTGACCTATCTCGAGAAAATATCTTGATTGAAGTATTAAAATTAAATCTCTGAAAACATCCTACACTAAGTATCAGCACTATATCTTTGTATAGATCGTCTCTGAACTGTCTCAGGGAGAAAAAGATATCATGCACTAAGTATCATCACTAGATCTTCGTATAGATCGTCTCTGATCTGTCTCAAGGATTTGGTAACATTTATCTGGATGTAAATGTAACGCCCCGATTTTATAAATTATTTTTATAAAATAAATATTAAGAGTATGGTGGTATATTTGGAATAATAGTGGAAGAGTTATTTTATTTATTTTAATAATAATATGATAATGGAATGATTTATTATAATATATTTAATTAAAATAATAAAATAAGAAGTTGGAGGTTTGAGGGGCAAAGGTGTAATTTGTTTATGTTAAGAAAAGGGAAGACATGATACATTTCTCATAATCGTGCATTTTGACGAAGAACAAAGAGCTCTGGAGAATAGGGAGAAGAAGGGGAAAATCAAGAATCGTAGAGTTCGAGGTCAAGAGTTTGAGAAAGCTCCATTCAAATTCGAGGTAAGGGGGGAGAAAGGGTTCTTTATTTGTGATCTAACATGAAAGGGTAATTGGGAGTTCCTTACTCCCTTATGGTTTGTATAATATTGTTGATTTTGATGAAATTGTGATATGATGTATATATATTATAATGATTGGTTGTGATTGTGTGAATTTGATGTTGAATATCATAATTTATTGTTGTATTTGAAATAATGATGATTTGAAGTGTATGATAGGAATAATATGAAGGTGGTTATAGGAATGATGTTGTGGATGATGATATTAATGGAGAACTGGAAGTAAAACCTAGAATTTTCTTAATTTGATTAGTGTTGTTAGGTTGAGAAGATAGTGAGGAATTAGATGTATAAAATAAGTGTAAGAACAATATTTGGAGTGTTTTGGGTGATAAAAGAGAGATATAAGTGGTAGAATTCGAACTGGCATGAAATTGGGGAAGAAAAGTGATTTTTTTAAAAAAACGGATTTTTGGGTGCAAGTGGTCTGACACGGCTAGTGTTGGCTGACACAGGGGCAGTGTCAGGCTTCTAGTTTGAAGAATTATGTTGTGATTTTGGATTTTATTGCTACAGGTGGTCTAACACGGGCAGTGTTAGCTGACACGGGGGCCGTGTCAGCCTGCTGTATTTGCGTGAAGTTTATTTTTAGAGGGGAGTGTTCAGGCCGTGTGACACGGGCCGTGTCAGGGGACACAGGGGCTGTGTCAGGCCTCTGTTTTAGGAAAAATTCTCATATTCTATGATGTTTTGTCCTGAATTCTTGATCAATGTTCGTCCCATTAGTCTTAGGTGTTGACGATAGTATTATTGAATAGTTTATAGGATAGGATAGCCAATAATTAGCATTCAAGTCCTATATGCTTGTGTTGATTTGTATGATTGTGTTAGTGGATGGAATGAATCGAGTTATGTTGGGTACATATATGGGGAATAGTTGAGTGGAACTAATGAATAGTTCATAGGATATGATGACCGATAATTAGTGTGCGTGTTATATGATTATTATGGACGGTATAACTTTATTAATAGGTTGATTAGAAGGTGTTTATGATGGAAATGTTTATTATAAGTCTTGTACAATTATATGAGGGAATGGTTGATAACCGATGAAGATCACGCGGATCGTATGGATTGGTAACATTGTTGATTATATGTTTTTCTTAGACCCATGATGTAGGGGTTGGTAGCGGTGAGGATCAGAAGGATCGTGTTATATTGGAAAACGTATGGGAAATGACTGAGAGTGAATTTAATGTAGAGTTCATGAGATATGATAATTAGTAATTAGTGTGTAAGGATATAGGTGCTTATGTTGGTTTGCATGACCCTTGATGATGAACTATATGAATTTGATTGATAATATGTGTGAATATTGTCTGATTGTTTACGAGACCCATGTTATGGGATGTTTGTTAATTGATGAAGATCATGATGATCGTTTTGGCATGATTGTATTCACGCGTGTTTGTGATATTGTATGTGTAATCGCGTTTTTGCATACACATACATGTTGGGGGAATAATCATGTCTCGAATGGAGCTTAAGTGATTATTCGGATTCATTGGGAATCAATGGGTGGGGGATGATCGTGTCTCAGTAGGAGCGTAAGCGATGCATCCGGTCCGAATCGATGGACATTTGATGAAGTCGGTACTGCATTTGCATTGTGTCATTGAGTCACTTTGCATTGATTGAATTAATGATATATGATATGTGTTGATGAACTATTTGAGATATTGTTTAATTGTATGATGTATGATGTGTATTTGATGAATAGAGGTGAGATTACTCTGTAAGATGTTATTTGCACCATTAATATACTGAATTATTTTCTCACTCCATTTGTTTGTTTTGTTGCGTCTGTGCTTCTTCGGAAGTACAGATAACCCAGGTACTTGAGAAGTGCTCTTATGTTGCAGTCCGTGTCCTATGTGCTCTAATACATAATGAGAATGGGGATTTCATTAATTTGTTTTATTTTGTCTTTCAAACTTTGTTATAGTTACGTATCGATTTAATAATTAGAAGAAATCATGTTATGTTTGGAATATTATGCCTTTGAGCACTTTGATGTTGAAAATATTATTTCCGCTGTTTATGAATGAAATAAAATGGAATGTTTGCTTGGTTTTGAAGAGTAATCACTCACTTTATTATTTGAACTCTTATTTTTGTGAAAACTTATGTTATTTTTGAAAATGGGAAAAGTGGGTGTTACAATTGGTATCAGAGAAGGTCGGTCCGTCCGGCCAGGTAGTCGCGTGTCGTTTGTCCCGAAGTATGCGATATGTGTGTGAAACACTATCGGTACTTGCTTGTTTGCTAGCTGTTTGTTTACAGGTGTTTGTTGAATATAAGTGGGGTTGAAGTTATTTCTTCTCCGGAGAGTTGGGTTGTGGTGTGTTGGAATTGCAGTGTGGCAGAGGTTGCTAAGGTTGGTGTTAACTAAGGATTCGCTCGTGAAGTAACTTAGTCCTCAAGATGTAAGGTACACTATTAGAGTTGGGAGGTGTGGTTTTTGACCATCATGATTGTCGACTATCTATCGACAAATTGAGGAACTGATCACCCTCAATCTCTTGTTGATAGTAGACGGAATCGTGTTGGATACAAAAGACATATCTTTCAGCTGAGATAGTATGTTCAGTAGACCAGTTGGACTTGAGCCAGAGCTATTAGTGGTTTAAAGGAGTGGATGTAGATTCCGGTATCCAGATAATTGGTGAATTTAAGGACTGATTATGTTGAATAGATATTATTGATGGTTACTCCTCAGTGAGTAGGAAGTGAATTTGGAATGGATGATTATGAAGAGTTGAATGTTATATCTGAGGAGTGTGTAGAGGAACTTTTGAGAGGGGACTCTGATGTCTGATTTGGTTGCATGTTGATTAGTAAATATTATGGGAATTCACAATTGCAAAGGGAATAGATTGGATTCAATTGGTAATAGAGCAAGAGTGAGCTGTAATTCATCCGTAATATTGTTGTTGTTGTAAGTTGGATTATCGTGCCTCCCAAGACCTTGAGTTAGTTGGAATTTTGTAAGTACGTTATAAAGGGAATGTGGTAATTGGAACCAGATGTTGACAGATCATGTTGGATGAATTTACTGCGTGGAGAGATGTGGAATGGAGATTGAAGATGTAAGTGTGAAGTTATATTTTGGCATAGTATGATTAGAGGTGGATGAGTTTTTGAAAATATGAAGGTACAATTTTTGTGGAAATTAATTATAACTATGTGTCCTTATAATGTAGTGATGATTGAGTTATTGCCTTAGTAGTATGGTGTATGCTGATACAACAAAGTATGGATAGTTTCATAGATGTTTTGAATCGGTGAATCGTGAGTTATGGGATTGATCAAGAACTACTTGTCATGGTTATTATAGGATGAAGCAAGAGAAATATAAGTATCACTGTATGTGTTGGACTATTAAGACAAAGGTAAAATAATAAGTGTGCAATATTTATCATTCTCGAATTTATGAATTGAGGGTCTAATTAATGTGCAATTGGAACATTGGAAGAATAATCCAACGAGAGAGTAGGAATAATGTGAAACTATGAAATGGTAAGGATATTGCGTAGAAGATAGCTGGGACTGGTATGTATTAAGGTAAGTATGGAATATGAATGGTGCCTTTCAAGGCTGCTTGGATAATTTCGAGATGGTAACTTTTAGATGTTCTTATCTATAATGAAATTAGAGAAAAAGGATTTGGAGAATATTGGAAATTGAAATATGAGAGTTAGAAAAGATACGGTTATATACTAAGTTATCGAGGATGATTTTTATGAACAGGTGTATAAGTGTTTAATATGTAATTGGATTTACTTAGTGGTTATTACAGGTTATAAAAAGGTTTTCCAAGTTCATATTTGATTGTTTCAGATAAATTGCGAAAGATAAGTTGTTCGTTGAGAAGGATGTTGTGAGGGAAAGTGCTAGAGAGCCGGAATAAGAGTTAGCTACAGTTGTAGTCTGATTTTATTTGATTCTAACAAGCTGTGGATAGAATGTTAGATAATGGTTGTGACAAGTTGATAGATTATTGGTACCTGGTCGTATAATAGTAGTTGGTGGTATACGAGGATAAAATAATTATAGAAGTATTTATCTTACCCATGGATTGGGAGTGAATGAGAATGAAGTTGTGTGGCGCAGCCGATGGGATTGTCATTAAGATTGGATATTAAGTGTTTGGTAAACACATGAGTATACAATTCCGATTTGATTGGAAAGAGTGGAGTATGAGAAGACTAAGATGGTCAGAATGTCGGTAGAAGAGAGTCGAGAACTTTTCCTAAGTTTTCATTGATGGTTAAAGAGTTGGAATTGAGTTATCAGTTGATAGACTCGCGTTCAGATTTTGAGGTATGCTAAGTGAATGATTATTATAATTGTGGTGAAGATTAGAGAGAATTAAAGTTAGATGTGAACTTCATGGAATAGATAGCTGCGGGTAATCAGAGTGCGCAGCGGAAGAGTGTAGTGGTGTAATTGTTTATACGTAGATGACTAGTAAAGGATCAAGATATTGAGTGATAAGATCTGTTAAGGTATTGAGACTATTGGGCGTCCCGAAATGGATAATGGTAAGCGAGTATCTACATAACGCAGATGGCGGGATATGTAGAGATATTAATATGAATGATGTATGTGCTTCCTTGATGGGTTATAATTATGTTGTTTTGGAAGAGAGAAACTAAAAGGTTAGTCCGTTATCAGTGTTGTTGTATCTAGAGGATGTATAGTGTGAAATTTTGGGTTGTCCTGGTTGTCGCCTCGTTACCTACAGTGATGGTATGAGTGCGGGTGACTAATTCCTACGATGGGGGATTAGGAGAGTGTTACCTATGGTGATGGTAGCGACTTTCATTGTGTTCTTTTTCAGGTGTATACCTATGTGTTGCGATTGATGATTATGGTGCTTGTTGTTGGGGTGGTTGTCCTGGCACTAATGTTGTTGTTTCGGGTAGTTTGCGGGGTTGTCAGTTTTGGAAAGGGAGTGATTAGTCAGGTGCGAGAGTATATCTAAGTAATTCCATTAAGTACCATTTTTGAGGACGAAAATAAAATAAGTGGGGGAGAGTTGTAATGCCCCGATTTTATAAATTATTTTTATAAAATAAATATTAAGAGTATGGTGGTATATTTGGAATAATAGTGGAAGAGTTATTTTATTTATTTTAATAATAATATGATAATGAAATGATTTATTATAATATTGTTAATTAAAATAATAAAATAAGAAGTTGGAGGTTTGAGGGGCAAAGGTGTAATTTGTTTATGTTAAGAAAAGGGAAGACACAATACATTTTTCATAATCGTGCATTTTGACGAATTACAGAGAGCTCTGGAGAATAAGGAGAAGAAGGGGAAAATCAAGAACCGTAGAGTTCGAGGTCAAGAGTTTGAGAAAGCTCCGTTCAAATTCGAGGTAAGGGGGGAGAAAGGGTTCTTTATTGGTGATCTAACATGAAAGGGTAATTGGGAGTTCCTTACTCCCTTAGGGTTTGTATAATATTGTTGATTTTGATGAAATTGTGATATGATGTATATATATTATAATGATTGGTTGTGATTGTGTGAATTTGTGTTGAATATCATAATTTATTGTTGTATTTGGAATAATGATGATTTGAAGTGTATGATAGGAATAATATGAAGGTGGTTATAGGAATGATGTTGTGGATGATGATGTTAATGGTGAATTGGAAGTAAAACCTAGATTTTTCTTAATTTGATTAGTGATGTTAGGTTGAGAAGATAATGAGGAATCAGATGTATAAAATAAGTGTAAGAAAAATATTTGGAGTTTTTTGGGTGATAAAAGTGAGATATAAGTTGTAGAATTCGAACTAGCATGAAATTGGGGAAGAAAAGTGCTTTTAAAAAAAAAATGGATTTTTGGGCGCAGGTGGTCTGACACTGCCAGTGTTGGCTGACACGGGGGCAGTGTCAGGCTTCTGGTTTGAAGAATTATGTTGTGATTTTGGATTTTGTAGCTACAAGTGGTCTGACACGGGGGCCGTGTCAGCCTGGTGTATTTGTGTGAAGTTTTGTTTTTGAGGGGAGTGTTCAGGCCGTGTGACACGGGCCGTGTCAGGGGACACGGGGGCCGTGTCAGGCTTCTGTTTTTGGAAAATTTATCATATTCCATGATGTTTTGTCCCGAATTCTTGATCAATGTTCGTGCCATTAGTCTTAGGTGTTGAGGATAGTATTAATGAATAATTTATAGGATAGGATAGCCAATAATTAGCATTCAAGTCCTATATGCTTGTGTTGATTTGTATGATTGTGTTAGTGGATGGAATGAATTGAGTTATGTTGGGTACGTATATGGGGAATAGTTGAGTATGGAACTAATGAATAGTTCATAGGATATGATGACCGATAATTAGTGTGTGCGTGTTATATGATTATTGTGGACGATATAACTTTATTAATAGGTTGATTAGAAGGTGTTGATGATGGAAATGTTTATTATAAGTCTTGTACAATTATATGAGGGAATGGTTGATAACCGATGAAGATCACGAGGATCGTGTGGATTGGTAACATTGTTGATTATATGTTTTGCATAGACCCATGATGTAGGGGTTGGTAGCGGTGATGATCAGAAAGATCGTGTTATATTAGAAAACGTATGGGAAATGACTGAGAGTGAATTTAATGTAGAGTTCATGAGATATGATAATTAGTAATTGGTGTGTAAGGATATAGGTGCTTATGTTGGTTTGCATGACCCTTGATGATGAACTATATGAATTGTATTGATAATATGTGTGAATATTGTCTGATTGTTTACGTGACCCATATGATGGGATATTTGTTAATTGATGAAGTTCATGAGGATCGTGTTGGCATGATTGTATTCATGCGTGTTTGTGATATTATATGTGTAATAGATTTTTTGCATACACATACATGTTGGGGGGAATAATCATGTCTCAGATGGAGCGTAAGTGATTATTCAGATTCATTGGTAATCAATGGGTGGGGGATGATTGTGTCTCAGTAGGAGCGTAAGCGATGCATCCGGTCCGAATCAATGGACATTTGATGATGTCGGTACCACATTTGCATTGTGTCATTGAGTCACTTTGCATTGATTGAATTAATGATGTATGATATATGTTGATAAACTATTTGAGATATTGATTAATTGTATGATGTATGATGTGTATTTGATGAATAGAGGTGAGATTACCCTGTAAGATGTTATTTGCACCATTAATATAATGAATTGTTTTCTCACCCCCTTTGTTTGTTTTGTTGCGTCTGTGCTTCTTCGGAAGTACATATAACCCAGGTACTTGAGAAGTGCTATGGTGTTGCAGTCCGTGTCTTATGTGCTCTGATACGTAACGGGATGGGTATTTCATTAATTTGTTTTATTTTGTCTTTCAAACTTTGTTATAGTTACGTATCAATTTAATAATTAGAAGAAATCATGTTATGTTTGGAATATTATGCCTTTGAGCACTTTGATGTTGAAAATATTATTTTTGTTGTTTATGAATGAAATTAAATGGAATGTTTGCTTGGTTTTGAAGAGTAATCACTCACTTTATTATTTGAACTCTTATTTTTGTGAAAACTTATGTTATTTTTGAAAATGGGAAAAGTGGGTGTTACAGTAAACTATCCTGAAAAAGAAAGATTAGTTTATGCAGGATTGCATGTCATAAAATATAAACAAAGATGTTGTATGCATTAAGGATGCGTATGCTATGATATGATGTAAATTATGTACGTATTAATTATGTAGTTGAAGCACATGAATAACTTTGTATAACAACTGTTGGCTGGGGAAAATAAATATCGATTTGTTGCTGAGAAATATGAAGACTTTGTTCCCGTCTTGTTTTGGAATATCGTACTTAGGATCTTCCGTTTTCTGTTCGTCATACTTCTTGTTGAAGGATTAAATTCCTGAATACCCTGATTGAGGATAAAATAGATGGACATTCTCCTGGGAGACTTATCCGGCTAAGTGTCAATTCTTTGGAGGATATCAGATTTGAAAGAAATCTGCTTGAAGATTTCGTAGAATTGGAAGTATAAAAGGCTACTTGGAGTATTTTGTTAGAATATCCGTAAAGAGTACTCTGTGGGGATGAATCGACGAAGATTCGTTGGATTCCTACCTCCGCTCATCCTTAGTAAATGCTATTATTGCATTTTATGTATTTCTGGTAAACATCAATCATATTCAAAAGCATATATACATTCAAAAATAATCAACAGACGTTTTTCGCTTAAGTAAAAAGGGAAAAGTATACCTGAATTCAAAAATAGAATTGTATTTATTTAGAAAGTGGCCTATAAACAGGAAAGTTTGAACAAGGAGACGGAAATCCTAGTAAGAGGATTTCGTCGTAGAAATTTTTAAAAGAGTACAAAAACAAGGAAAAATAGCTATGTGTAAGTTATCCTATTGAGTTTTTATTCTACTATTGTCATTATCTTCAAGTTTCTCATCCCTTGTTGTCGGAATAGAAACAATTGGACTGTTCTGCACCTGTTTGAACTTGATATAAGTAGTACAACCAGTTGAGATTACATGGGTGATCCAACGAGTTGCCTGGACTGCCCTCTCAAGTATTCAGTCCACTGGGATACCCTTTTTTGCCCAAGCCTCCCTTTCGGGTTTTCGACTTGTCGGGTGTATAATTATATATATATATATATATATATATATATATATATATATATATATATATATATATATATATATATATATCCCTAATTTTTTCCCGAACCCTTTTGGTTCGTCTGGATGCCCTTATTTTTGTCTAGGTTAGTCAAACTAGCAGGTCTCTTTTTATGCGTAGTATTTTTTGACTATGTCTGTGTTCATAGGTTGCGGGAAGTCTTCACCATCCATAGTAGTAAGCATCATAACACCTCCAGAAAATACCCTTTTGACTACAAATGGCCCTTCATATGTGGGAGTCCATTTGCCCCTAAGATCACCCTGTGGTAATATGATACGCTTGATTACCAAGTCTCCAGCCTGATATACTTGTTGCTTGACCTTCTTATTAAAAGCTTTAATTATACGCTTCTGATACATCTGACCATGACAAACAACTGCAAGCCTCTTTTCATCAATCAAGTTTATCTGGTCGAGTCGAGTCTGAATCTATTCATCTTCATCTAAGTCTGCATCCTTCATAGTTCTCAAGGAGGGAATCTGAACTTGTAAAACTACTTCCATACCATAAACAAGAGAAAATGGGGTTGCCCTAGTTGAAGTACGTACTATGGTACGATAACCATGAAGAGTCAATGGTAATTTCTCATGCCAATCTTTATATGTAACTATGATCTTCTGCAAGATCTTCTTAATATTCTTGTTGGCGGCTTCCACTGTGCCCTTCATCTTTGGTCGATATGGAGAAGAATTGTGATGCTTAATCTTGAACTGCGTGTAGAGGTCAGTAATCATAGTATTGTTCAGATTAGTACCACTGTCTGTGATAATCCTTTCGGGGATTCCATACCTACATATGAGATTATGTTTGATGAACCGAGCCATAACATTCTTAGTAACAGAAGCAAACGAGGCTGCCTCTACCCACTTCGTAAAGTAATCAATAGCAACAAGAATGAAATAATGTCCATTGGAAGCGGTAGGTTTGATCTCACCAATCATATCAATGCTCCACATAGAAAAAGGCCAAGGAGCAGTCAGAACATTCAATGGAACTGGAGGTACATGCACTTTGTCAGCATAGATCTAGCACTTATGACAAGTCTTGGAGTGCTGATAGCAATTAGCTTCCATGGTAGACCAATAGTAACCTGCTCTCAAAATCTTCTTAGCCATTGTATGCCCACTAGAATGAGCACCAAAGATCCCCTTATGCATGTCTTCCATAATCTCTATTGCTTCCTTCTTGTCCACACAACGAAGCAAATTCGAATCGTGATTGCGCTTGTACAAAATTCCATTACTCAGGAAAAACTTGGCAGAAAATCTCCTCAGAAACTTCTTGTCATTGATAGATGCCCCTTCAGGATATTCCTGAGCTTCGAGATATATTTTCACTTCATGGAACCAAGGTTTCTCTTCCACCCCTTAAGTATCAACTCCATAACAGTATGCTGGCTCATCTAATCGATTAATAGTAACTCTGGGAGCTTCATCATCCCAACCGATTTCAAACATAGATGACATGGTGGCTAATGCATCTGCCAACTGATTATCTTCTCTTGGAATATGTTCAAAAGAAATCTCTTCAAAGTATGGAATTAGAGACAACACATGTTCTCTATAAGGAATGAGATTTGGATGTTTTGTGTCCCATTCACCTTTAACCTGACTAACTACTAGGGCTGAATCTCCGTGCCCATTAAAAAATTGGATCTTCATCTTAATGACAGCCTTAATACCCATAATACACGCTTCATATTCAGCCATATTGTTGGTACAATCAAAACAAAGTCTAGCAGTAAATGGTGTAAAACAACCCTCGGGAGAGATAATCACAACACCAACACCATTACCGAGTGCATTAGAAGCTCCATTAAAAACCATAGTCCACCGGGATCCCTGTTCAGGTCCTTCATATTGTCTAGGTTCTTTAACAACAAGCATAATATCTTCATCTAGAAACTCAAAGTTCATAGACTGATAGTCATCCACTCCTTGATGAGCCAAATGATTAGCTACCACACTTCCCTTAATTGCTTTCTGAGTAGTATATTATATGTCATATTCTGTAAAGATCATTTTCCATCTTGCTATTCGTCCGGAGAGAGCAGGTTTCTCAAATATGTACTTCATAGGATCCATTTTTGAAATCAATAAAGTGGTATGAATCAACATATACTGTCTTAGTCGGCGAGCAGTGAGTATCTTGTTTCACAGTCGGTAAACGTTTTGCTAAGGTAGTATATTGCTTGCTCTTTTCGACCATACTCGTCATGTTTCCTCAACACACACCCCATTGAATTGTCCAACACTGTTAGGTACATAATCAATGGTCTTCCTTCAACTGGTGGCATCAATATTGGAGGTTCCTAGAGGTATTTCTTGATCCCATCAAAATCTACCTGGCATTCGTCGTTCCATTCCATTACTTGATCTTTCTTCAACAATTTGAATATTGGCTCACAAGTAGCAGTTAATTGGAAAATAAATCTTTCAATGTAGTTTAGTCGTCCCAAGAAACCTCTGACTTCTTTCTCAGTACGGGGAGCAGGCATATCTTGTATAGCTTTTACCTTTGCATGGTCAACTTCAATACCTTTACCACTGACAACGAAACCCAACAATTTACCAGATCTAACCCCAAAGGTACATTTGTTTGGATTTAATCTCAGCTTGTATTTCTTCAACCTCTCAAACAACTTGTGTATATGATTAAGATGTTCTTCTTCAGTCTGAGATCTGGCTATCATATCATCGACATATACATCTATCTCATGGTGAATCATATCATGAAACAAAGCTACTATAGCACGCTGATATGTTGCCCCAGCGTTCTTCAAACCAAATGGAATTACCTTATAACAGAAGGTGCCCCACTGTGTGACAAACTTAGTCTTCTCCATATCTTCAGGTGCCATCTTAATCTGATTGTAACCAGAGAAACCATCCATAAATGAGAATACCTTATGTTGAACAGTGTTGTCTATCAGAACATCAATATGTGGAAGCGGAAAATCATCTTTGGGGCTGGCTTTGTTCAAATCCCTGTAATCTACACACATGCGTACATTACCATCTTTCTTAGTCACCGGTACGACATTTGCAACCCACTGGGGATAGGAAGTGACAGCTAGGAACCCTGCATCAAACTGTTTCATCACTTCTGCTTTAATCTTTTCTGACATTTCGGGACGCATACGACGGACTTTCTTCTTTATTGGACGAAAACCTTCTTTCATTGGTAGACGGTGAACCACAATATCAGTATCAAGTCCCGACATATCCTTATAAGACCAGGCAAAGATCTCCACATAGTCATGTAATATCCGAATCAATCTGTTCTTAACACTGCCTTCTAATTCAGCTCCTATCTTGACCTCTTTCCTATCTTTCTCAGTTCCCAGATTCACAACTTTTATTGGTTCTTCATGCGGCTGTATAACTTTCTCTTCTTGTTGTAGCAACCTAGCAAGCTCTACAGGAACTTCACAATCTTCCTCATTACCATCCTCGGCTTGACAGATCGGATTCTCGAAGTTATAATTGGCAATAGCAGAACTGTTATCAACGAGATCCAAAGTGGATGAGGATCTGCATTTTAGTGACATGGGTGTGTATAAGAACACATAGCTTTTGATAAAGGAAAAATAAAAGAAAGACAAAGAGCGTAATATTTACGAAAGCAAAATTTCCATTTATTTTATTGAATGAAAATATGAAAATAAAATGACATCCCTAACAAGCATACCATTGTGCCCCGGGAAAGGCACAAGTCTTAAAAGTTTAATTGTTCAAAATTACAAACTTGAAAATAAGAAAAATAGTAATAGCATTTACTCCTGACTAAAGGAGATAGGAATAACATCTCCAGCTTTCCAATTATTGAGCCCGCTGCCAATGGTAGGAAATATCCAACTATCCAAGTTGTAGTCTTCATCAGAATCCTCCACAACATTGACTTGATCTTTCTGAACTCCCTTGTTGGTGATACGAATAGCACGAGCACGACGAACAACCTTCTGAGATTCTGAAGTAAAACCCAAACCAAACTTGTCAAACTTGTAAAGAATGTCAGGAAGCTGACGCCAAATAGTACAACCACCTTCTTCAACTACAGCTCCAGCATCCTTCAGAGAGGCCATTGTAAGAGGTACTCTAGTAGCAGCAGGAACTGGTTTAGCAACATGGATAAATTCAGTAGTAGGAACGACCTGAGGAACCACTTCAAATGTTTGGCAAGGAGTCTCAACAAATTCACCCTCCATCTCAACATACTTTAAAGTATTTACCTGACTAACCATATACTCTTTTTCACCATAAACAGTGACAATCTTGCTTTTCACTGGATATTTCAACTTCTGGTGTAAAGTGGAAGTCACAGCACCTGCCCCATGTATCCAGGGACGCCCAAACAGACATGAATAGGAAGGATGAATATCCATTAAATAGAATGTAGAATCAAAGACTTGAGAACAAACTTTGATTAGGAGGTCAACTTCTCCGTGCACCATTCTTCTTGATCCATCGAAGGCTTTCACCACCACATTACTGGGTCTTAGCACAATATCTTCAAAGTTGAGTTTTTCCATAACATCCTTCGGTAACACATTTAATGAAGAACCATTATCCACCAAACACATGAGACAGAGTAGTGCCCCTACACTCAATGGAGATATGCAGAGCTCTGTTGTGGTTTCTTTTGGCAGGAGTTAGATCAGCATCAGAAAAGCCTAAGCCATTATTAATCGTCAAGTATGCATGGATCCCGTTGAGTACAACGGACGGTCTGGGTGCTAATACCTTCCCAGGTCGTAACCTACCCCCTTACTCAGTCTCTTTGGTTCGCAACCGTCTTATCCATATCTTTCTAGGTTTATGCAGCATTACCTTTCCTTCGGTATAAAAATGCCTAGCTGGTGACTCTATTCAACCTCAACCTCCAACATCGCCGACAGTTCACGTTTGCACCAAGATGAAAATCCGGGGAGCGATAGCTTGGCGACTCTGCTTGGGACCTTTGCAACCAGGGCTTCTAGTTCTCTTACGGGTTTTTCTTAGCGCTTGTTTGTTTGTGTTTATTGGGGGTGCTATGTGTTATTGGTGTTTATGTTTTTGCTTTATTTATTGCTTTTTGTACAGCTTTATTTATTGCATTTACTTTATCGCTTTCATTTATTGTTTTCTGCATTTCATTTATTATTATCATATCATTGTGATGGATTTCTGGTTTGCTTTGGTGGGAGGGGTATTCTAGTGAGAAAGGCTCAACACAAAGGCCTGAGTGACACATAGGATTAGAGTGGTTTTGTATTCTTTCCCATTCCAATTCGGTCTGGTGCGGGAATATGAAAACGCGGTTCAGACATGGGTTTCCTTTTTGAGAACTCTATGAATTTATTTACATCATTTATTTGATTAAAAGGAACAATGATCAACAAGAATAACCACACTTTTCCATATTGCACAAAATAAGCATTTATCATGACTTTGAACAAGTATCACTACAAGCATCAATTATTTCACATGTATTGCATAAAAATCAGAATTGAGCTCATGTTAAGATATGATCAATTAAGCACAAGAAACTTGCATGAACATGTGAAGTATTTAATCACTTTTGGCAAAAATTCCATCATGGCATTTAATCACTTTATCAATCAAGCAAGTAATGACAATAATCATGAAGCACATATTGAATTTAAGCAAGCACTTAACATGTGAAACAAATGATTAAAGTGTAGAAAAACACATCAAGAATCAATTATATCACATTTACACATTTCACACAAAACATGGAAAAGTGAACAGAATCATGTCGAAACGACTCGAAACAAATGAATCGGCTACTGGAAATAGACCCAAAAATTCCCTAAAATCAATACCTAAACATACATGAACCTTAGAAGCACTAGGAAGCAAGATTGAGAAAGAAAATAAGCTAAAAAACCAAAAACTAACAGCGTTAACCGGTTAACCAAACGGTTAACCCGTTAACGGACCCCAGACAACACTAAATTTGGCCAAAAACGCATGCGTTAACCGGTTAACCAAACCATTAACCGGTTAACGCTGAACAGAAAGTGAAAAATGCTTTTGAAATAAGTGCTTTTGGCCACAATCTTCCTTCTAAACAACCCTAACCCCCACTTAATCATGCTAACACGAATTTCTACTCAATTAGGGCTTATTAACACATGCTAGAACCTATAACAAGCTACAACCTAACATCTAATCCATTAAAATCCACATATCGCAAGCAAAACGTAACAAAAACATAACCAACCACAAGTAATACGAAAAGCACTTAAAGAATGCCGAAATGGCGAGATGAAGAGAATAACTTAAAGGAAAATTGATTTTAGACCACCAACCTACAAACTGGAGAAGTGCTTCGGTAAATGTTGCAAGAACCGGAGCTTGATCAATGAGAAAACCAAGAAAACCGCGAATCCGCAAAATAAATTCGTTCTTGATGCTTGAGCCTTCTTGCACTTCCGATAAGTCAAAATCTTCACAAAAATCAGTAGCTTCTTCTTCTAAAATCCACAATTCAATGGAGGTTGGAGGCTAACCTTTAAGATCTTCAAGTTTCAATGTGAAACTTGAAGAGCTTCTTCAAACAAGCATTGGTGAAAAGGGAAATAGAGGAAAAGTGAGAGAGAAAAAGTGATTCTAGAAATTGTGAGAGAGTGAAAAAATTGGGAACCTTTTGCTTTGAAGTGATTAATGATTATATAGGGGCTAGGCTTGGAGCTAGATTTGGGAATGGAGTTAGGTTTAGGAATGGAGTTAGGTTTGTAGTTAGTTAGGGTTAGGGTTGGAGAAAGAATATTCCTTAGAATATTCCATGGAATACTCTAAAAGATTGTGGAACATGGTAGAAGCATCCAAGGGATATGGAGTGGAATTGAAATGGAAAAACAAGAGGGAAAGAATGAAAGGAAATGTGGAAGGAAAAGTGGAGGGAAAGGTGAAACTAACCACTTTTCAAATGATTTTTTGTTTCTTGATTTTTTATGATTCCTCCATCATTTCTTGACCAAATTTGAACCATAGGAACATTGTAACCCTAACTTCATGATTTTGATCTTAAAAGTCAGGAGTCGACCTTTTTTACCTAGCTCGGTTGCCTTTTCCCCGATTCCTCGATTTTCAGTCATCTGGCCAGTTGAACCTCTTCCAAAATGATTTTGTGGACAACATTTGAACCCTAGGCACTTGATATAATATATAAGAAAAAGGAATCCACTTTGAATCAAAACTTCATGGAGAAGCCCAATAGAAGTGAAACCCTAATTTGGCCTTTTTCCTCAGGAGATGTTCCACTGCTTGCCTCCTTTGATCAAACCAAATCTTTCCATGGATTGTGGCTTCAAATGAGGACTTGTGGGATGGTGTGAACCCTTTGCAAAAGGTTGAGAAGCTTCGTGGCCCTTTGATTGCCTTTGTATATCCTTCAGTTTCTCCAATCATTGATCACATACCTATGCCTCAGCCATGCTACACATGATGCAATGTTTTTGGTTATTTTATGAACTTATGTATGCTAAATGATATGCTAAATGTTGGGGAAATGAGAGGGAAAATTTTGAGGTATTACAGCTGCCCCTATTCAATCATCTACAGGCCTGAACGAATAATTGCAAGAACTTTTAGATGTTCAAGATATGGAGTAATTGAATACTCGAATAAAACTCGGAAATTTGAACTCGGTGGATAATAGAAATGCCATATGCTTTTTATTTATTTTTTCTTTTGTTTTTTTTATTGTTTTGACCTCTAAATAGGTAGCGGGAATAGAACAAGGTGGAGCGGGATCGTTGTACATAAACGAGAGCCCAGGAAAACAGGATCGTTGTACAAAACGATAACCTGCGACGCGACTGCTGAGCGAATCAAGCCACGAAATGGGAGCCTGTTGTACAAAATAGGGCTTGGAACGAGACCATTGTACAAAACGAAACTCGAAGATGTGACTGCTGAGCAAATCAAGCCACAAAGAAAAACACGCGACTGTTGAGCGAATTAATCCACAAAAAGGGAGCCTGTTGTACAAAACATGGCTTGGAACGAGACCATTGTACAAAACGGAACTCGAAGATGTGACTGCTAAGCGAATCAAGCCACAAAGAAAACATCTGACTGCTGAGCGAATCAAGCCACAGAAAGGGAGCCTGTTATACAAAATAGGGCTTAAAAACGAGACCATTGTACAAAACGGAACTCGAAGATGTGACTGCTGAGCGAATCAAGCCACAAAGAACACACGCGACTGCTGAGCGAATCAAGCCACGAAAAGGGAGCCTATTGTACAAAACAGGGCTTGGAACGAGACCATTGTACAAAACGGAACTCGAAGATGTGACTGTTGAGCGAATCAAGCCACAAAGAACACACGCCACTGCTGAGCGAATCAAGCCACGGGAAAAATGATAACATTGACTTGGAAAGACAAAGATGTCTGGAAAATGGTATTAGTATCTTCTGTGGGGAATATCTCAGGTTGAGAAGATGTTCCGGGTCATATGTAATGTACCTCAAAACTGGCCCATGCTGGTATGCATATGTTTGGATTTATGGCGTAATGTTCCATGTCAATGGAAATGCTACGCTTTGAAGGATGCACATGTAATGATGATTATGCATAAGAAAATATAAAGGAGTCACCCGATGAGGAGACTACAAGTATCCCAGATGGCTTGAGTGGGGAAACATGATGATCACTGCATTGATCTGGTTGGTCCTGGTGAGGAGGAAACAACTCAACAGGGAATGTTGTTAATGATGCACCGGCCCTGATCTGTCGTTATTGCCAAAAATAAATTGGACTTTAAGATTGGAGAGCCAAGACCATGCCGGAGATGGACTCTTCTCGAACTCTGATGGGGAGGTGGAGACCTCCTAACTTGGCTGAGAACCAGAGGTATGGCTCTACAGAGGAAGCAAACTGCTGGGAGAGGAAAGAAACTCCTTGCACTGCTGGGGATTGCCCCTGTGTTGAAAGAAAACTTCTGCTTGGGGAGGACAAACATCTCTTGCCATTAATGCTAGAGAAGAACTTCAACTTCACTTCTACTGGGGATAACTGGAGACACCCGAGAAAACACTTGTTCTTGTTCAAGTATAATGGAAATCTGCTTTAGCTCTGTTAGCAACACCTATACCTGTACCTTTGTAAACACAATTGATATTGCCTACAATATGGAGAGTTAGTGCGGACCTATATGCCCCAGGCTCATATCATGAATCATTATCTAGGCCTCTTAACACCCTTTTTAGAGTTGTATTAAATGTTTCTGCCCTCCTGCATGAGTTAGAAAGCATTCAAATGTTCACAACATAATATAAATCACAATTTGCTGGACTTTTTTGTAATCAATCAATGCTAGATGAAAAACAAAAACAAGAAGCAAATAGTCACAAGTTGACCGAAATTGAATTTTATTGATTTGGAAAATGGCCATGAATAGGCATTGCAAAGGAAGCAATTCCCTGGAAAGAGGAAATAGCCAAAAAGGAAAACAAACTATCCTATTGGCAATGTGAGGAGTGGGTCTCATCAAGTTTCGACCCGGCTATGACTCGTATATCTTCAAGACTATCCGCTTGCTCTGCCCCTTGAAAAAGGTGATTGAACTGGTCCTCAACCATTAGAATAACCTCAGTTACAGATGAGTTACGAATTTCGCAGATCGCAGTCGTTCGTGTTAGTCCCTCTTTTGTGTGGATCGCCCTTTCGGGTTTTCAATCCACCGAGATACCCTTTTGTGCCAGAGCTGTCCGATGTGGCTTTTCAGCTCAGCGGGTGTACATGTTTTTTCAAGATTTCCCTAATTTTTGCCCGAGCCTTTTATTCTGTTTTTGGCTCGTCAGGATGCCCATTTTTTCCTGGATCTTTATTCTGTTTTTATCCAGCTAGTCTTTTTTACACGAAGTATTTTCTTACTGCGTCTGTGTTGACAGGGGAATGGAAGTCTTCTCCATCCATGGTTGTCAGCATAAAGGCTCCACCTGAGAAAACCTTTTTAACCACGAATGATCCTTCATAATTAGGTGTCCATTTTCCCCTGTGATCGTTAAGAGGAGGAAGAATCCTTTTCAGCACTAGGTCACCTGATATGTACCTTTGAGGTCGTACCTTTTTCTCGAAAGCCTGATTCATCCGCCGTTTATACAACTGTCCATGGCATACAACTGTTAGGCATTTTTCTTCAATGAGGCTCAGTTGATTGAATCTAGACCGGAGCCACTCAGCTTCATCTAGCTTAATGTCCATCATTAACCTCAACGAGGGGATATCCACTTCAATTGGTAGGACTTCCTCCATACCATATACCAATGAGAACGGGGTTGCCCCTGTTGAGGTACGCATAGATGTTATGTACCCATGTAACGCGAATGGTAGCATCTCATGCAAGTCTTTGTATGTCATAACCATCTTCTACATGATCTTCTTGATGTTCTAGTTGGCCGCCTCGACGACGCCATTCATCTTCGGGCGATATGGAGAAGAGTTGTGATGCTCTATTTTGAAATCCCGACACAAGTCATCCATAATCTTGTTGTTGAGGTTAAAACCATTATCAGTAATGATTCTTTCGGGAATTCTGTACCGGCAAACTATGTCTCTTTTAATAAACCGGGCTACCACTTGCTTAGTAACATTGGCATAAGATGCCGCTTCGGCCCACTTCGTGAAATAGTCTATGGCAACCAGGATGAAGCGGTGACCGTTGGAAGCTGTCGGCTCGATCTTGCCAATCATATAAATCCCCCACATGGCGAACGACCATGGTGAAGACATGACACTCAATGGATTCGGAAGCACATGGACATTGTCAGCATAAATCTGGCACTTGTGACACTTACGGGAGTATTTAAAGCAACCGGATTCCATGGTGATCCAATAATATCCCGATCTCAACAATGTCTTAGCCATAACATGTCCTCCTACATGGGTACCAAAGGAGCCTTCATGAACCTCTTGCATCAACAGGTCTGCTTCGTGTCTATCCACGCATCTGAGCAGAACCATGTTGAAGTTTCGCTTGTATAGCACACCATCCTGATTTAAGAAGAAACCACCTGCTAGTCTTCTGAGGGTCTTCTTGTCTTTACTGGTTGCCCCAGTCGGGTACTCTTGAGTCTTCAAGAATTGCTTGATATCATGATACCAAGATTTGTTATCTTCACCATTGTCAACTACAAAGACATAAGCAGGCCTTTCAAGACGGGAGACCATGATTTGAGGCACAAAATTCTCTTGACAAACTTTAATCATAGATGACAAAGTTACTAGAGCATCAGCAAACTGATTTTCGTCTCGGGGAATATAACTCAACTTGACCTTGGTGAAGAAAGTCAACATCCTCCTAGTATAATCCCTGTAAGGAACCAAGTGAGGTTGATGAACTAACCATTTGCCATTGACTTGGTTTACTACCAAAGTGGAATCTCCGAAGATCTCGAGGTTCTTGACTCATAAGTTGATTTCCTCTTCAACCCCCATGATACAAGCTTCATACTCTGCCTCATTGTTAGTGCATTCGAAAGTCAACCGAGCAGCTAAAGGTGTATGGACCCCTTCTGGTGAGATGATAACAGTACCTACTTTTCTTCCGTTCATGTTCACAGCTCCATCAAACATCAAATTCCATTTGGATTCAGGGTCTGGCCCCTCCTCCGGAAGTGGTTCTTCACAGTCTTTCAACTTGAGGAACATGATGTCCTCATCCGGAAACTCGAATTTCATGGGTTGATAATCGTCGATTAGTTGCTTTTTGCGAAGTGTAATGGATATCATATTCTGTTAAGATCATCTGCCATCGGGCTACCCTTCCTGTTAGAGCTGGCTTCTCGAAGATATATTTCACAGGATCCATCTTGGAAATTAAGAGAGTGGTGTGAGTCAGCAATTACTATCTTAGTCAGCGAGCAGCCCATGCCAAAGCACAACAATTTTTCTCGAGTAGTGAGTAGTGTGTCTCACAATCAGTAAACATTTTGCTAAGGTAATAAATGGCATGCTCTTTTCGACCAGACTCATCCTACTGGCCCATCACACATCCCATTGATCCTTCGAGCACAGTAAGATACATGATTAAAGGTCTCCCTGGTACTGGAGGCACGAGAATTGGAGGTTCTAGCAGGTACTCCTTGATTCGGTCAAAGGCTTGTTAACAGTCTTCATTCCATTTAATGGCCTGATTCTTCCTTAGAAGTTTGAAGATGGGCTCACACGTGGCTGTTAAGTGAGAGATAAACCGTGCAATGTAGTTTAGTCTCCCTAAGAAACCACACACTTGCTTTTCAGTCTTTGGCTCAGGCCTCTCTTGGATGGCTTTTACTTTGGCTGGATCAACCTCAATTACCCGCTCACTAACGATGAAGCCCAGTAGCTTACCGGAACGGACCCCAAAGGTGCACTTGTTCGGATTCAACCTCAATCTGAACTTCCGGAGTCTGTCAAACAAATTTGCTAGATTGACCAAATGCTCTTCTTCTGTTTGGGATTTTTCTATCATATCATCAACATAAACCTCAATTTCATGATGAATCATGTCGTGAAATAGCGTTACCATTGCCCGTTGGTATGTGGCTCCAGCATTCTTCAGACCAAACGGCATGACCTTGTAACAGAAAGTGCCCCAAGGCGTGATGAAGGTAGTCTTTTTCGTATCATCGGGAGACATCTTAATCTGGTTATAACCCGAAAACCCGTCCATGAAAGAGAACACAAAAAAACTGAGCAGTATTATCAACAAGCACATCTATGTGAAGCAGAGGAAAATCATCTTTAGGGCTGGCCCTATTCAAATCCCTATAGTCTACACACATCCTGACTTTACCGTCTTTTTTAGGGACCGGCACAATATTGGCAACCCACGGAGGGTAACTAGTCACGGCCAAGAAACCAACATCAAATTGCTTTTGTACTTCCTCTTTGATCTTGATTTCCATATCAGGGCGCGTGCGCCTCAACTTTTGCTTCACTAGAGGGCAGTCTTCTTTCAGAGGCAGCTTGTGTACCACAATGTCAGTGTCTAAACCAGGCATATCCTGGTAAGACCAGGCGAAAACATCAACATACTCTCGAAGCATGGCAATTAGACGAGTCTTGATAGATTCTTCTAATGCAGCTCCAATCTTAACTTCTTTCTTGTCTTCTTCGGTACCCAGGTTTATCACTTCAATGGCCTCTTCATGCGGCTGAATCATCTTTTCCTCATGTTTAAGAAGTCTGGCTAACTCTTCAGGTAGTTCACAATCTTCTTCACCTTCCTCACCGACTTGATAAATTGGATTGTCAAAGTCATACTTAGCCATAATAGGGTCGCCATTGATAAGATCTGGTGACGAGCACCTGCATGAATGGTGATTCATGCAAGGCTTTAGAAAGAGTTTGAGAAAATGAGAAACATTGCCATTTTAAAACTTTTCTTTATTTTTGGAAAACAAAAGCAAAAATGAAAGACAAAGAACAACATGGATGAATGTGAAACATCATCTTTATTAATGATTATGAATTGTGTTAGGAACAAAATAACCCTTACAAAAAGCCACTATGTCCCGGGCAAGACATAGTGCTTGAGTACAGGAAAGATAAAAAAAAAAATAATTACTCTTCGAAGGAGGTGATTGAGATAAGCCTTTCGGACGACCAATTGCTAAGTTGAGTCCCTAGAATAGAAGGATTGATCTACTCATCTAAGTCACATTCACTATCAACTGCGTCGTCCTGCACGACACTGATGCTTCCGTAATCCACCATTCATGCACTCGTGAAGGTAATCGGGCCTTGACGACCTCTAGCGCTTTGTTCGGATGACGACTGCCCAGGATGGTAGCCAACCCCAAACATATCCTTCTTTTCTGGAACTTCTACTGGACTGCCCCAGCCTTCTCACATCCCCGACTCTACCACCTCAAGAGCTTGCTTATAAGAGGCTATGGAAACCCCCTTCTTTGGTTCTTCAGAAGAGGCTGATAATGAAGATGCTAGTTCGGCTTTCAGGGGCTCAAAAGCCTGACATGGAGTCTCGACTATATCGCCATCCAACTCCACATATTTGAATGAAGCCAGATGACTAACGAAGATGTCCTCTTCCCCACAGACTGTTACAATTTAGCCCTCCCAGACGAATTTCAGTTTTTGATGAAGTATGGATGATACTTCTCCTGTTGAATGTATCCAAGGCCTTCCCAGCAAACAACTATATGCAGGCTGTATATCTATCACGTAGAATGTGGTATTAAAGATTTGTGGACCTACTTTAATTGGTAAATCCACCTCCCCAAACATTGATCTCCTCGACCCATCAAATTCTCTAACCACAAGGTTGCTAGGCTTTAGAATTACTCAATCATAATCCAACTTCATTAATGCATTCTTAGGAAGAACATTCAGCGATGATCCGGTATCTGCCAACACGTGAGAAAGTACCGCACCTTTACATTCTAAAGAGATATGCAGTGCCTGATTATGAGCACACCCTTCAGATGTTAGATCCATGTCTATAAAACCCAATCCATGACTGGCATTGACACTAGATACCACCACTTCTAATTGATTTACCGAAATATCCTGAGGCACATAAGCCTTATTAAGGATATTTAAGAGAGCTTTCCTGTGGGAGTCGAAACACATTAGCAAAGATAAGAAGGAAATCTTTGATGGGGTTTGCTGCAAATGGTCCACAATCTTGTAATCACTTTTTTTGATAATTCTCAAAAATTCTCCAGCTTCTTTATCAAAGGTAATGTCTGGATCAATCACTGGTGTGGGCTCATTGACAACCATAGGTTACTTTCCTCTTGCCTTAGCCTGGGCTTCTGCGGTGTCTCTGGGTGGTATCACACTATTTCTTAGTGTTTCCGGCGCAAACAACCTTCCACTTCTAGTAAAGCCCCCTACTCCAACATTTTCTACTTGAGTTGGGGTCGTGCTAGACGTGGCCAAATCTTGTTTCTGGCCGTTACAATATACTTCGCCACCATAATTCTAGGGAATGGCCTTATCACCCTGATACATTATTGGCCCTGCAGTGGTAATCGTTATTGGTGCCACTCTGGCCCGTGGAGGAACTATAGATGGACCGTAGAAAATGGTTACTGTGGAGACTTCACTTTCTTTTACAACTTTGTCAAACTGTAAAACCCATTCATTAATCATACTTTGGATCCCTTTTTTAACTGCTCACAACCATTTGGAGCTTCAACACACCTGGACAATTACTTCCACAACCTGTAAACACACCCCTCTGGGCCAAACAGGCTTTAACAACATTCAACGGAGTTTTCAGGTCGTCATTATCACACACCAAGTTTAGATTCTCCCCATCGTCAACTGCCCCAACGGTACCCCCGTGAGGAGGCATGAGGTTCTGTATTACATTAGGAGTAGGAGCGAAATTGATTGCTTTAGAATCTAATAGGTCTTGAACAACATGCTTCAGAGCTTTGCAGTTTTCTGTGGTATTTCCCGGGGCTCCGGAATGAAACTCACATTGGGCGTTCGTATCATAACCTTCAGGGATTTGGCCTGGCCTTGGAGGTTTTAGAGTTCGGAGTTGGACCATTTGGAGCTGTAAGAGTTTCTTCAAAAGCTGTGAGTAAGACATCGGAGAAGTTTCTAGATGTCTTTCTCTGGTCTTATGGGGGTAATACGGATGAGGGGCTCTCTGTTGGTACCCCTATTGGCGTTGCTGCTGTGGTTGTTGGACTTGTTGTTGAATAGGTTGAGCTGAGATAGTGACAGGGGCCACTTGCTGATAAACAACTATGTTACCTCCTCCCCTATGAGCGTACACTGCCCCAATCTCTCCTTCTCTCCTCTTCAGGAAGGGTTTCTTGACGCCAGAAGTTGAAGTGCCCCCATTCTGAATCTTCCCTTGCTTGATCCAGTTCTCTATCCTCTCGCCAGTCAAGATGATATCTGAAAACCCACTTGAGGAACATCCAGCTAGCCTCTCCATGAAATGCCTAGGGAGGGTATCCAGGAACATGTCTACCATTTCTCTCTCCAGCAAAGGCGGTTGCACTCTGGCGGCCACTTCAGCCACCTCTGTGCGTAATCTTTGAATCTCTCCGAGTTTTTCTGAGTCAGACTCTGAAGTTGAGTGCGATTGGGCGCCATGTCGATATTATACTGATATTGCTTGAGGAATGCTTCTCCCAATTCCTTCCTTCTTCTCACAGAGCTTCTTTCTAACTTCATATACCATTCCAAGGATCCTCCGGAGAGACTATCCTGGAAGTAGTACATCCAGAGCTTTTCATCCCTAGTATGGGCAACAATTTTTCTATAGAACGTCTGCAAGTGAGTTTTAGGGCAGGAGTTACCGTTATACTTGTCAAAAATAGGTGGCCTGAATTTATGAGGAATAACCACCCCAGGGACTAGGCCCATGTCAAACACATCTATCCCTAGAGTGTCTCTACACTCGAGGGCTTTGACTTTCTCAGCAAGCATCAAGAAGTCCTGAAGGTTTCCTTTTCCGCCGAACCCCATATCATTGTTCAAAGGAGGGAACTGATCCTCCTGTCTGTCTTGTACCGGGATGAAGGTTGTTGTGCCAGGTTCTAGAACTTGAGGTCCACCTGGGCCATTGTTGATGTTGGGAGGAATCACTTGTACTTCAGGAGTGGTTACAAGAGGATTAGCCTGAGGAGGGTTGAGCCCCTGAATTGCATTTCTCAAATCTTGTTGTCCCTGAGCCATCCCTTGCATCATGACCATGAATTCTCCTATTCTGGTGCGAAACTCATTAAGCTCAATTTTCATAGCATCCATGACTGTCCTCTGGTTGTTGCGAGTTGCGTAACGATGTGGGATATTTTGTCGGAGATGCCGGGTCTTGGCAGCCCTCGCAATCATTGCCTGGAACATAAATAAGTTCAGCAACCTGTAGAAAACCTGCAAAAACAAAGAAGAAATGCAAATGATGTGTATGCAATGCAATATGTTCCTTTTATCCTCAAGATTCCGTTTAGTTTCCCATTCTGGTGTTGAGAAAATATCCTTTGTAAGAAAATCCTGTGTGACATTCAAACTTGAAGTGGTGGCCTTTATTTTGTGTCCGTTCAACAAATAATAACCAGAGACTTCAGGTAAATCAGAAGACAATAACAAAAATCCTCACAAGGTACAAATTCATATGTCAAGAAAGAAAAAGTACATCAAGAGAGAGGGGATTCCCACAACAAGCCTGTGGGTAATCCAAGTCATATGAATACAAAACTAAAGCTTAGGAAGATCTACATCCTGTAACCTCCAACTAAGGCGCTTGATACCTTGTAACAGCTGAGCTATATCTGGATGTGTAGGTTCCTGCACAAGCTTCTGAATTAGGATATCCCTAAGATCAAAGGAGGCATGCAATTCCTCAATTTGTTGTAGGAACACCTTTTCACTTTCTTGGCTTGTAATGGAATCAGTTTTGACTTTCTTGACATCAACTTTTAGTTTCAACTCTTCTATTTCTTTCCTAGCTTCCTTTACTGCTTGTTGGCTTTCTGCTAGACTTTGGAGACGACCTTTCTCTTGATGATAAGCCTTCTGAAGGATCACTCTCTGTCCATCCAAAGAATCTTGAAGAATCTTGATTTCCAGCTTGTGCTTGACTTCCAGCTCTTTCCGCTTCTTCAAATTATCTTCCCACTTCTCTTTCCATAAGGTGACAACCTCATTAGCTACATTCAAATTTTTCTTCTCCTCCTGACGCTGGGTCGCCTTGTGAGTTTCAGCTAATCCTCTTTTCTTGAAGTAGAGCTCTCTCTCTCTTGAAAGTCTTGCTGCTTGAGCCTGACCATCTCTTCAGCTTTGTAAGCTCTTTCCTCCAATTTTTGGTTTTGCATCTTCAATTTCTGGCATGAGTTGTAGGCTTCTTGATTCTCCAACCTGAGTTCCTGAACCAAGGCTTCCAATTTTTGATATTCCTGAAGAGGCACTGAAGTTATGGGTGCTACCTCCTTAGGGTAGAGAGGTGTTTCCTTAGAAAATGAGAGCAATAGGGTCTCCACACGATCCTCTAACCAGCTGGAAAACGGATCATAAGTTTTGGGATCTACTCTCCCAAAGTCTTTCTTCCCTTTCATCCCTCTAACCTCCCAAGCTTGGGATGCTATTATGCTCATCTTGAGATTTCCTTCTGTTGGAAAGTATAAAGATTCATTTGTTTCTTCAAACAAAGGTACAACTCTTAAAGGATAACCAAATTGCTTCCTGGATAAGACAAGATTGTAACTGATCCCACCTTTCCTTCCTATAAAAGGCACACTTGGGAAGCTACCACAACTGACCAATATTTCTTTGCCCACAAGATCCCTGTTGCATCCCCAAGAAATGTCAGCTGAGGTTAAGCCCATTAATCTTTTGGACCACTTCCAAGATTGTTTCAAATCCTGGAAAGGTCCTGATTTAGGGAGTTGCCTTACAAACCAATCGGCAAATAGGGGAGCACAACAATTTACATGTCCCTTCCTCTTTTCATTCCTGTGGTGAACTCCATAGTAAAAGTCACCTAGCAAAGTGGGTACTGGATTTCGTCTGGCAAATATAGTGATAACTTCCATGTTGATCAAACCATTCTCTCCTAGAAACAAACTGGTCCCATACACTATCAAAGCAAGCAAGGTACTGAACTTAGCCCATTTGTTTTCAGAGGCCAGATCCTGAGCTTCTTGGATAAGAAAATCTAAGAAAAGTCCTTTACCTTTGGTGGCATCCAACCCTCTGCTAACCTTGGATAAGTCTAGAAGAAAAGAGTCAGCTATATCTTTGGATGAAGGCATCTTCTCTAAACCATAGTATGGAGCACCATTTTTTATGGGGATTTTGAGGATGCTAGATATCTCTTCTAATGTGGGAGCCAAGATGTAGTCAGGGAAAACAAAGACCCTCAGCTGTGGATCATAGAACTGCAGTAGAGAATGCAAGCTATCCATCTGGTCAGTGGTTGGCTTATTCACACAGTCTAGGATCTTTCCAAACTCTTTTCTGAAATCATCAAGCACTTTGTCACCCATCAGGCTAATTAACTTCTGAATACCATCTGTCTCTGGATGTGGGAAAGTATAATGGACATTTCTCTTCCTTGGAATCTCCATGTTGAAGCAGCAAATATGACCATGAATAGGATGTAATGAACCCTGAGAATAAAAAGAACACAAAATGATTAATGATGTTATAATGTTATGCAAGGAAAGGCATGTGATCAGTGACGTGTCTGTGTAGTGAATCAGGTAATCAAGTGTCTATGAAAGGCCACAACATCATCACAAGTATCTCTCTGATAAGGAGTTCATGATTTCAGAATCCATAAATAAAAGAATAAGATCATATCACTGAAGTGTGCTGGCATAATGGATATGTTGAAGTTTAGGGTTCCTGCAAACCTGTAAACCCCTCCCCATCTCACGGGTGTGCTACTCGGGTCAAACATCACAGACTCTCAAAGCCGAATAACAATAATATGTTCACCATCTCTGAGAAATGGCTCATGACCAAATCAGGGAACCGGTTTGGCATTAGGTACTACTCAGGGAGGTCTCAGCTAAGTCCAAGGAAACAAGCATCCCTCATAAGTCCTCAACTTCAAGCACTGAATCGAGAAACAATAGTACATTCATCCCGAAGGGTACAATACTATCGTCATACGAACAATTTTCCTTAACTGGATTCCTATGAGAGAACCAGGCCATCCTATGCGAGTTCCCAGTGGGCCCTCGGATGCGAGTGGGTTTGCCAACAAATGTGGTCTGCCACTGTCATCACTAGAGAGGGATGTTTCCACAAAGGTTCTCAATGATCGGTCCCTTAACTGTATATAACTATCAAGGTAGTGTATTTCCACAGAAAGATTCTGGCGTCAATACATTTCCGAGAAGGTCGCAAGTCAAGGCGTGGAACTCACTAATACCAACATAGCAAGATGCCATGAAGCCAAAGTGGAACCAATCTAAATCCTAGGTGCACTCAAGCCGGGTATTTGGCTTATCTCACAGTAACAAATCCCATCCCACATAAAAAATGAAACCAGCACAATCCAGTACATGATGCATGTGAAAATAAATACTGAAGGCAGTAAATAAAGTTGTAAAGTTAACTGTAAATGAAAACAGTAAATAAACATAACATCACACAACACACATATAAACACCCAAAGAAACAAAAACAAACAGGCGCTACGATTGACTATACGAGGGAAACCAGAGATTCTGGGTTCGGTCCCCAGCAGAGTCGCCAACTGTCGCTCCCGGGATTTTCATCCTATTACAAACGCGAAAGTGGCGCGGAAAAGGTAGAGTCGTCAGCCAAACATTTTTATCCCTAAAGAATAGGAAAGGTAAAGCTGCACAAACTTGAGGAAGAAGGAAAAGACAAGGTCCTGCGAACCAAAGATTTGGGTTTGGGAGTCGGTTACGACCTGGGAAGGTATTAGCACCCCAAATCGTCCGCCGTATCCGACGGGATCCACGCTTGTTTGTTTGTTTCGAAGGATGAGAAATAAAGTGCTGCTGAATAAGAGACTGTTAATTGGAAATGGAATGGAATGAAAAATGGAACGAAAAGAGAACAAAAAGAAAGCATGGGGAAAATGTAGGGAAAATAAAGAATATGCTTGAATAGGCCCTACCCCGCTGCCTACGTACCTCATCGGGAAAATGAGGATCAAAGTCGACGTAGTTCGCCTAACTAAGGAAGGAACTATTTGTTTGTGTTTTTTATGGCTGGAACTGCGTATGTCTATACTCAGGTGTTGCAGGCTCATCTGGAACGAGTGCGTTTACTGTCTTGCATGCGAGACAATTCGTTGCAAGTTCGCGTTCAAAATGAATGAGATGAGAAAGAGAAGTTCCCACAGGATAGTCGCTTATTGTTTGTTTTTGTCTTTTTAAGAGTTTTTATGAATATGGCACAAGGGAGTGAATTCAAACTCTTTTCCATGGAATGTGTACTGTCTACTACATTCCAAGATGGAATAATAGAACAAGCACACCAAGCAAGGAAAATTTATCCAAGACTTTTTTCCAAGGATTAGGGTTTAAGTTCATTAGTTTGTTGAACTTTATTAGATGTTTTTTGTAGCTTTTATGAAGAAGTTTCTTTTAAATTTTTCTTTGTGAAACAACCCCTTGATAAGACTTGTACATCATGCTAGACAAGCCTACACCACTCCAAGATGGAATGAGTGCAAGTGCCCCATGGAATAAGGCTATACACAAGGGATCCTTTCATGCATTTATTAAGTCTTTTTGGATTTTGTTTGAAGATGAGAAAGAAGACTCAAATTGGAAAAGGACAAAAATTAAGGGGGACTAAGACACAACCCTAAGTTATTTATTAAAATGGAGGTTCTAATGGTGAGTGAGGTTTTTCTAATCCTAAAGAGAAAAAGGAAAAGAGAGAAGAAAAATGATGCAACTTACTTCCTAAGGAAGATAAGTTGGTCCTAACAAAGGGGAATCCTACCAATTACAAATATGGAAGTAAAAGGTGAATTAAATGCATAAAAAAATAAAATAAAAGGATAAGGTGTAAGGAAACATACCTTTCCCTCTCTACAAAACAAAGATTAGTGTGCATTTTATTAAAAATAATAAAACAAACTCACACCAATTTAATCCTAATGACTCTAGGACTCAATCTAACTCTATCTTAATTCTAGAGGAACTAAAAAATACTAAAACAACAATTCAGCACCTACTACAACCTATAAAGTAACAACAACTACCAAAACAATGCATAACACAAGGTAAATTTCTACAGCCCATAATCAGCATGTAAAGATAGGTGTAAAAAATTCACATA
This sequence comes from Lathyrus aphaca, assembly GCA_963966055.1. Taxonomy (NCBI): domain Eukaryota; kingdom Viridiplantae; phylum Streptophyta; class Magnoliopsida; order Fabales; family Fabaceae; genus Lathyrus; species Lathyrus aphaca. Next base: position 214,918,267 of record OZ014521.1, read on the forward strand.
CAACATGCAAACATAACAAACAACATGTATTTTACAGCACCTATATTAACAAACAACTATGAAAACATGGGGCAGATTTGATCATTTTTATTTATGTGCATAAAGTGAATGATAAACAACACATCAACATCAATTAACATGGATCTACATACACCACAAAATAAATTTGAACATGTGAATTTATTTACATCATTTATTTGATTAAGAGGAACAATGATCAACAAGAATAACCACACTTTTCCATATAGTACAAAATAAGCATTTATCATGACTTTGAACAAGTATCACTACAAGCATCAATTATTTCACATGTATTGCATAAAAATCAGATTGAACTCATGTTAAGATATGATCAATTAAGCACAAGAAACTGGCATGAACATGTGAAGTATTTAATCACTTTTGGCAAAAAATCCATCATGACATTTAATCACTTTATCAATCAAGCAAGCAATGACAATAACCATGAAGCACATATTGAATTTAAGAAAACACTTAACATGTGAAACAAATGATTAAAGTGTAGAAAAATACATCAAGAATGAATTATATCACATTTACACATTTCACACAAAACATGGAAAAGTGAACGGAATCATGTCGAAATGACTCGAAACAAATGAACCGGCTACTGAAAATAGACCCAAAAATTCCCTAAAATCAATACCTAAACATACATGAACCTTAGAAGCACTAGGAAGCAAGATTGAGCAAGAAAATAAGCTAAAAAACCAAAAACTAATAGCGTTAACCGGTTAACCAAACGGTTAACCCGTTAACGGACCCCAGACAACACTAAATTTGGCCAAAAACGCATGCGTTAACCGGTTAACCGGTTAACGCTGAACAGAAAGTGAAAAATGCTTTTGAAATAAACGCTTTTGGCCACAATCTTCCTTCTAAACAACCCTAACCCCCACCTAATCATGATAACACAAATTTCTACTCAATTAGGGCTTATTAACACATGCTAGAACCTATAACAATCTACAACCTAACTTCTAATCCATTAAAATCCACATATCGCAAGCAAAACGTAATAGAAACATAACCAACCACAAGTAATACGAAAAGCACTTAAAGAATGCTGAAATGGCGAGATGAAGAGAATAACTTAAAGGAAAAGTGATTTTAGACCACCAACCTACGAAGCGGAGAAGTGCTTTGGTAAATGTTGCAAGAATCGGAGCTTGATCGAAGAGAAAACCAAGAAAACCGCGAATCCGCAAAATAAATGCGTTCTTGATGCTTGAGCCCTTTTGCACTTCCGATAAGTCAAAATATTCACAAAAATCAGTAGCTTCTTCTTCTACAATCCACAATTCAATGGAGGTTGGAGGCTAAGCTTTAAGATCTTCAAGTTTCAATGTGAAACTTGAAGAGCTTCTTTAAAAAAGCTTTGGTGAAAAGAGAAATGGAGGAAAAGTGAGAGAGAAAAAGTGATTCTAGAAATTGTGAGAGAGTGAAAAAATTGGGAACCTTTTGCATTGAAGTGATTAATGATTATATAGGGGATAGGCTTGGAGCTAGGTTTGGGAATGGAGTTAGGTTTAGGAATGGAGTTAGGTTTTTAGTTAGTTAGGGTTAGGGTTGGAGAAGGAATATTCCATGGAATACTCTAAAAGATTGTGGAACATGGTAGAAGCATCCTGTAATACCTCAAAATTTGTCCTCTCTCATTTGCCTAACATTTAGCATATCCTTTCATACATTGCATTGCATTTAGATCACAATTGAATCATAAACATACATGAACATACATCTCCATTAGAGATTTCATAGGTTGCGACTGACCTTTATTTCTTCATGCGGTACGTGCACAAGAATCTCAGAAGAAGCCAAAAGTTATCGGTTGATTCAGAGGAGTTTAAGCATAATATCAGTTTTATGGTGCAGTTTGCAAGAGTTGTAACTTATGCTCAGAAACTCATTTTGGCTTAAAACTCAATAATTCTTACCGTTTCGGTATTCTCTACAACTTTTGTGTTCGGCTCGGAGGCCAATTCATCAAGAAAAGTGGCGGGAATTAATTGTTTTTGAAATTTCGGTTTCGCTGATTAACTGTGCTAACGGTATTCAAGAGTTCGTAACTTTTGATGGGATCAACGTTTCTAAGAGATTCATATGCCAAAATTTACGTCTTGATATCCTTTCCAATTTTCGGGTTTTTACCATGAACTAATTCTTTGAAGAAGATCTCCGAATGTGCGAGTTTTCAGAGTCGATATAGTGAAAAACAGTGCTGAACCGGTGAGTTTTGAACACTAAAAAATTCATAACTCTCAGCTCGTTCATCGGATTGATGTCGTTAAGGTGTCTAAAATTCCGTTTAGATGTTATATTCATTATGTGAATTCAGTTTGGGTTAGGTCCGAGCGGAAGGATCCCGAAAATGCGAATTACCAGTAAGGTTCTTTGATGCAGTGCACTGTCTGTCAGATTTTGTAAAATTCATAATTCGGTAAATTTTCATCGGATTGCACCAGTTCTTGAAGCGTTGGTTCACAAATTTTATCCTCTTCAAGTTCAAAGACAAACGCGAGTTCGAACAGTGCTCCAAAGATTGTCGTTTTGGTTTATTTTACAAAACTAAAGTGCTGAACCGAAGAAAAAGATTGAAAGTGGTTTCACGAGAAAATTCATATCTCCCTCGTCGTTTGTCCAATTGAGCTTACATTTTAACACCAGGTCACTGACTCATATATCTACAACTTTACTGACAAAGTTGAGTCGAGATTATGCTCCGAAGAGGTTGACCTTGTCACATTTTTGAGTAGCGGACACCAAATAAGCCGAAAAAATAACTTATTTAGTGACGTCTTGCAGCTTAAACGTATCGACCGCACTCAATTTTGATCGTATGACGTCCGTTCTTTTTGCGTTGCGACTGTGATTCAGTGGCGGACGATGTTATGGAAGGCTCAGAGTCAAAATTTCTTGCCGAAGATATTGTTATTTTCACTTAAGCCGAAATTGTACCTCTTGCCTTTTATTTTACACTCTAGTATATATTCTTTTGACCCACAATTTGTCTCATAATTTCAATCATAATTTACAAACACCAAATAACTCTCACAAACTCTCTCTAAAGGATCGAAGTTCATTCTCTCAACTCTTTCCCAAGAACACAACAACAACTTCATCAAGAACTCAAGAACACAACAATTCCAATCAAGCTTCCGGTAGCCGAGCCGCCACAAACCACCTCCTCCGGTCAACTTCACCACCGTGCGACCACCATATTCTGCCGCCGGCAGCCACGCGACCTCTTCCCCTATCCTCCATTCTCGATCACGTCTCACTTCCTTCGGATTCACAATTTCTTCGTCGATTCTTCATTCGGTAAGCTTCTTAAACTTTAATTCATGAATAATTGTTGCATTGTTTCTTGAATTGAATTTTCAAGTTGAATTAATCTTGTGGAGATTATGTGCATTGATTCATTGTTGATTGACGCTTGATTAATTGATCCTAATAATTGTTGTGGTGCATAATTGGAAATGATTGTTAAAATTGACATAGAATAATCGGTGCATGTTAGGTGTTTGAGAAAATTCTTAGGCGAGTTAATTATTGTGATTTGATATTGATTGAAGTGCTTGACTTTTGAATTCATGCTTGTTTCAATGTGTAAATTCGGAATACGATAGGTTGAGGCTTAATTGTTGATGTTGTTCATGTGCCGCGTGTCGAAAAATGCGTTTTGGTCATAACTTCCTAACCGTAGCGCGTTTTCGTGAATGTGAAAAGTGTAATTTGACTTTTTTGATTACTCCGGAGCCATTGGTGAGCTTTTTAGTCGATTTCAGACAATTTGTTTCGGCTATTTCGCTACTGCCAACTGACGAAATCGGCCAAAAAGTATCACTTTCAAGCGGAATTTTCAAAAACCGATTGCATATTTGAATTCGTTGGCACGTTTTCTAGTTACCATGCGATTTTCGTTCAATTTTGAGTCGGTGATTTTTGATGCGTTTTTCCCATTTTAAGGCTTTTTAAGTTCGGTTTGGTGCGATTTTGATGCATTGATCTTTTTTTGACTTGTACTTATGTTTGTTGATCATTTTCCATTCATTGCATGTAAATTTGTTTGATTTTGGTTTGAGTTTGCATGTTGTTTATGTTAGAGCATAAGTGCTGCCCCGTTTTGAAACGTAAATTTCAATGCATGTCCATGAATCGTATATTCATCTTTCTACTCGATTTTGAGTTATGAGGCATAGGTGAAACTTCCGGTTGCACCTCTTTTTGGTTTCTAATGCGTTTGTTGAGTTCATGCAAGGTTCTCGCAAAGATCTTAACGACGGTCGTTTGGTTGGTATTCCACTTTATTTGTGGGATACCTTTGGATTCAAATGATATTTTGTGTCGTTGTTTTTGTTTCGATTATGGGGGATTTTTACAAAGTAATTATGGAAGATAAACACTTATTTTGCTTTGGAGATTACAAGACATTGCTTGAAGTTTTTTGGATTTCTTTTATGTGAAGAATCGGCACTTCGATCAAGTAAGTAATTCCGATTTTCCACTTTCACAAATCATTCTAGTTGTATGCTGTAACACCCTTCTACCCCAAAACAAAATATTTAAATAATATTAGAGTAATAATCGAGAAAGGGTATCACATTTCATCATAATTCAACACAAACAGTGTCCTGTCCCGTAACCTGGGTTAATCAACATCAAGAATATAAAAAAAATCATTTCGCAGCGGAATTTAAACTTCATAATTCAAAACTTTCTAAACATAATTTTCACCATCCTGAATTTAACATCATAAAATGGAAAAAGATTATCCAAACAACAACATAATTGCGAACAGTTCAACAGAAGAAAACCCATCCCAGTGTTACATGACACAGAGCAAGACACATAGACCAGAACCACTTCTAAGGAACACTAAGCACGCTCCGAGACTCATGAATTACTCCTATTGCACTGCAGGACTATTCTTCGACATCTGCAAGTTACCCACGAAGGAGGCAACATTTCCAAGCAGGCAGGGTGATTAATCATAATATATCATAAACGTACAAGAATATAGAATCATAAATAAATTAGTACATCATCTTATGACATCATCGACTATATAATTCAACAACAACAACACGATCATGAATTTAAGCAACACCAACACAATCATGAAATTCATCCAGAATATGCAATACTAATATCCTGATATGCAATATGCATATGGTACCATTTTCATCGTGAGATGGATACATGACCATCAACCCTCCACAAAGGAGCACATCGTAAATCATCGAGACACTTCAATCCACACAATGGGATTGAAGTAAATATATAGGCCGAAGCCCCATCGTGAATGTTATGAAATGCAATGATGCACTACATCGTAAATTCATCAAAATAATTCGCATCATTCATTTCAATCAGTAAAACAATCATCAAATAATCATATATATCATTATAACATTACACCCAGAACACTGGTTCTATAACCACTCTGACACATCAAGAATTGACCCGTACCCGGTAAATTATGAGGTAAATACAAGGTTGTTTCATAAATTCATTTATCAAAACTATTGCATTTTTCTCATTTTTATTCATAAAAAACAAAGTTCAGTTTATGCTCTTTCTGACGCTTCAAACGGAATGCGAAACAGACTTACGATTTGAAAGTTATGGATTTTTAAAGAAATAAAATTTGTCATCCAAACAGTGTTAACCGGTTAACCAAAGCGTTAATCGGTTAACGCCTGCGCAACTTCAGAAAAATGCCCAAAATTTTCAATGGTTAACCGGTTAACCAAAACGTTAACCGGTTAACGCACGTTTTACAGCAGCAACACATTTATACCATCATAACATCAGAACAATCATTTATACCATCATTTATAGGATTCAACACATTTTTCTAACTCTATTTCAACAAGATTTTCTCATAAACTCAACCTAACTCAAAACCCCAAAAACTCATAAAACTCATACAATCTTAACCTATTTATAATCCAATTCTTACACATTTATCATAGATTATAAAAACTCCCCATACCTTAGAGAATTTCGCCGCTTTACACTCTTCTCTGGGGTTCTCCACAGCCTCCTGACTCTGAGCTTCTCCTTTCTCTCCCTTTTTCCTTCAGAGCACCTCTTTTCCAAAAACACGATAATGTTAGCAAACTAATCGTATTCTCCTCTTTGGATATATTATCCCAGTTTAGTCTTTTCCCACTTTACCCTCATAATTTTCACAAAAGGACCACCTTACCTTTTTCTTTAATATATTTTTAATAATAATAATAAAATAGTATAATAAAACACTATTTATCCTTATTATGTAAAAATACTCTTTTTCTCCAAAATTCTCTAATTAATCCAAACTCTCCATTTTTTTCTAAATTAATTAAATAAATAATTAAATAATTAAATTTAGATTTTCGGGGCGTTACAACTCTCCCCTACTTAAAGAATTTTCGTCCTCGAAAATTACCTGGAGTAAATAGAGTCGGATACGACTCCCTCATCTGATCTTCCCGCTCCTAAGTCCAACTTTCTCCAGCTGGTCCTCCCCACAATACCTTCATTAATTCAATTTCCTTGCCTCGAAGTTGCTTTAATTCTCTACCATCAATCCTCACCGATAAAGCTTCAATCGTCAGATTATCCCTCACATGAACATCATCTATCTGAATTACATGCGACGGGTCCGGAATGTACTTCCTCAACTGTGATACATGGAATACATCATGTAAATTCGCAAGAGAGGGAGGTAAAGCCACTCGATAGGCCATTTCCCCTATCTTCTTCATAATCTGATACGGACCGACAAAACGTGGAGTGAGCTTTCTAGACTTCAAAGCTCTTCCCACACCAGTCATAGGAGTAACCCTTAAGAACACGTGATCTCCCTCTTGGAATTCAAGTGCTTTCCTTCTCTTATCGTGATAATTCTTTTGACGACTCTGCGACGTTTTCATCCTTTCCTGAATCATTTTTATCTTTTCAGTTGTTTCTTGGACAATCTCTGGTCCAAGCACCAAATTCTCTCCTGACTCATACCAACATAATGGAGTACGACAACGTCTACCATACAACGCCTCATATGGAGCCATCCCGATACTAGCATGAAAACTGTTATTGTACGTAAACTCGACCAACAACAAATGACTATCCCAAGACCCTCCTTGATCTAATACATAGGCTCTCAGCAAATCTTCTAAAGATTGGATTGTTCTTTCCTTCTGGCCATCCGTTTGCGGGTGATAAGCAGAACTCATCCTCAACATAGTACCCAAGGCCTCCTGCAAACTCTTCCAAAACCTTGACATAAACCGCGGGTCTCTATCCGAGACAATACTTGAAGGTACACCATGCAACTTCACAATTTCCTCAATATAAATCTCAGCTAACCTTTGCATGGGATGGTTAATCCTCATCGGCAAGAAATGTGCCGACTTAGTTAACCGGTCAACAACTACCCAAATCGAATCATTACCTCTAGCAATCTTAGGTAACCCAGTCACGAAATCCATGGAAATACTATCCCATTTCCACTCAGGAACATTCAATGGTTGCATCATACCTGAAGGTCTCTGATGTTCTATCTTTGACTTCTAACATGTCAAACAAGCATATACAAATTCAGCAATGTCTCTTTTCATACCCGACCACCAAAACAACCTACGTAAATCCTGATACATCTTCGAAGCACCAGGATGAATACTCAGTCGACTCTTGTGCCCCTCTTCTAAAATACTCGTTTTAATTCCTATAATATCCGGAAGACATACTCTATCTCGAAATCTCAAAACTCCATCTTCATCAACTCAAAAGTCACCTGCATTACCTTGATCAACTAGCATCAGTTGATAGACTAATTTCAAATCAGATTTCTGACCCTTACGAATCTCTTCCAAAATCTCACTGGTCAGCTTTAACATTCCCAATTTCACACTATCAGTAGTAGTTTCACACAACAAGCTCATGTCTCTGAATTGCTCGATCATTTCCAATTCTTTCACCATAAGCATTGAAATATGCAATGACTTCCTACTCAAAGCATCAACCACAACATTTGCCTTACCCGGATGGTAATTGAAATCAAAATCAAAATCTTTCAATAATTCAAGCCACCGCCTCTGTCTCATATTTAACTCTTTCTGATCAAACAAGTACCTTAAACTTTTGTGATCACTGAATACTTCAAATTTCGAACCAAACAAATAATGCCTCCAAATCTTAAGCACAAACACCACAGCTGCTAACTCTAAATCGTGGGTAGGATAGTTCCTCTCATGAACTCTTAACTGTCTAGAAGCATAAGCAACCACCCTATTATCCTGCATCAAAACTCCACCAAGAACCATCTTGGAAGCATCACAATAAACTACAAAGGACTCATCTGGATTCGGTAAGACCAACACTGGCGCAGTCGTTAATCTTTTCTTCAGTCCTATGAAACTCTCTTCACAAGCAACATCCCACACATACGCTTGACCTTTCCTAGTCAATTGCGTCAACGGTAAAGCTATCTTAGAAAAACCTTCAATGAACTTACGATAGTAACCAGCCAACCCAAGAAAACTACGAATTTCTGTAGCTGACTTCGGAGTCTCCCACTGCAATAACGCATCAATCTTTGAAGGATCCACCGAAATTCCACCACTTGAAATTACATGGCTGAGGAAACTCACTTCCTTTAACCAGAACTCACACTTAGATAATTTAGCAAACAATTTCTTTTCTTTCAACACTTGCAACACAACCCTCAAATGCTCAGCATGTTCCTCTTCTGATTTAGAATATACCAAGATATCATCTATGAAAACCACCACAAATTTATCAAGATACTCATGAAAGATCCTATTCATCTATTCCATAAACACACCAGGCGCATTAGAAACCCCAAACGACATCACCATATACTCGTAATGCCCATATCTCGTCCTGAAAGCTGTCTTCGGAATATCATCAGCCTTAACTCGAATCTGATGATAACCAGACCTCAGATCAATTTTACTAAAGACACAAGCACCTACTAGCTGATCCATCAAATCATCGATCCTCAGAAGTGGGTACTTATTCTTGATAGTCGCTTTATTCAACTGTCGGTAATCGACACACAATCTCATACTACCATCCTTCTTCTTAACGAGCAACACCGGAGCACCCCAAGGAGAAACACTGGGTCTAATGAACCTCTTCTCTAACAATTCTTCTAATTGTTTCTTCAACTCATTCAAATATGAAGCCGACATTCTATAAGGGGCCATCGACACAGGACTCGTACCCGACACTAAGTCCACTGAAAAATCAATTTCATGTTCCGGTGGTAAATCACTTATATAACCATGAAACACATCTTGAAATTCACAAACCACAGGCAACTCTGCACTGATAGTCTTATCATCAACTTGCAATGATGTAGACACTGCAAACATCAAAGCTTCATCCAATACAAATTCATCCACTTGCCTAGCAGATAAAAACATCAACTCACCATTCTCGCTCAATTCAGGGAACTTCACTGTCTTACTATAACAGTTAATATGAACATAATTGAATTCCAACCAGTTCATACCAAGGATAACATCGATTTGGTGTAATGGTAGGCACACCAAATCCATCACAAAATTCTTCTCAAAAATTGTCAAAAGACACTTAAAACAAACAAGCATGGTAGTCACAGAATCATTAGCAGGAGTCTTTATTATCATATTACCGTTCATATTAGACAACTTTAAACCCAATCTATTAGCACAATCGAGAGAAATAAATGAATGTGTAGCTCCAGTGTCAATAATAGCAATCAATTCAGTATTATTAATAAAACAGGTACCTCTGATCAAGTTGTCCTTCTTTGGAGCTTCTGAACCAGCTAACGCAAAAACTCTCCCAGCATTCTGAGCAGTAGCAGCGTTCTTCTTTGGTTTCTGGCATTGGACGCTGATATGCCCCTGCTCACCACAATTGTAACAGGTTGGGCCCTCATAAGGACAATCACTCATCTTATGCCCAAGCTTGCCACAACGGTAACATTTCATACCTCTGGTGGTACACACATCGGCCTTATGACCTGCCTCTCCACACTTGTAACACTTACAGGTACATTAGCAGCTCCCCTACTTTGCTTCTTCTCATCAGATGCCTTCTGCTTCCCTTTATCATCGGTAGTCACATAAGGTTTCCCTCTATACTGACTCTTGTCTTTCTTCTCACTCAGCTGTTTATAGTGAGCTGACCGAGCTCGGCTATCCTCGTCATAAATACGGCTCTTATCGACCAACTCTGCATATTTGCAAATTTGTTGGCATCCAATCCCCTGCTTAATTTCAGGTCTCAGCCCATTCTCAAACTTAAGGCACTTGGAAAGTTCAGCATCTGCCTTGTTGTAGTGAGGACAAAATTTCACCAACCTTTCAAATTTGGCAGCATACTCTGCCACTGTCATGTTTCCTTGCTTCAGTTCAAGGAATTCTACCTCCAACTTACCACGAGCATCTTCCGGAAAATACTTCTTAAGGAACTCCGCCTTAAACACAGTCCAAGTAACCACAACACCCTCATCCTCTAGACGCTGACGAGTATTATCCCACTAGTCTTCAGCTTCCTCAGACAACATATGGGTCCCGAATTGAACCTTCTGCGCGTCAGCACACGCCATCACTCTGAAAATCTTCTCAATTGCCTTGAGCCACTTCTATGCGCTCGCCGGGTCATGAGTTCCTTCAAACACAGGTGGATTATTCCTATGGAATTTCTCCAATGCACGAAACTCATCATGCGCATTGTTACGAGCAGCAGTCTGAGCAAGAGCTGCAATAGCATCAGCGAGAGCACGCGTGTTGTTTCCAGCCATTCTGCACAACACTTACCACATCAGAAAAGAATAATCGTTAAGTAAATAACGACTTGACAACTGACTAACAACAACAAGACTTGGCCGGACAGACCGACCTGCTCTGATACCACTAATGTAACACCTTTCTACCCCAAAACAAAATATTTAAATAATATCAGAGTAATCATCGAGAAAGGGTATCATATTTCATCATAATTCAAGACAAACAGTGTCATGTCCCGTAACCCGGGTTAATCAACATCAAGAATATCAAAAATCATTTCGCAGCGGAATTTAAACTTCATAATTCAAAACTTTCTAAACATAATTTTCACCATCCTGAATTTAACATCATAAAATGGAAAACGATTATCTAAACAACAACATAACTGCAAACAGTTCAACAGAAGAAAACCCATCCCAGTGTTACATGACACAGAACAAGACACATAGACCAGAACCACTTCTAAGGAACACTAAGCACGCTTCGAGACTCATGAATTACTCCTATTGCACTGCAGGACTATTCTTCGACATCTGCAAGTTACCCACGGAGGAGGCAACATTTCCAAGCAGGTAGGGTGAGTAATCATAATATATCATAAACGTATAAGAATATAGAATCATAAATAAATTAGTACAGCATCTTATGACATCATCGACTATATAATTCAACAACAACAACACGATCATGAATTTAAGCAACACCAACACAATCATGAAATTCATCCAGAATATGCAATTCTAACATCCTGATATGCAATATGCATGTGGTACCATTTTCATCGTGAAATGGATACATGACCATCAACCCTCCATAAAGGAGCACATCGTAAATCATCGAGACACTTCAATCCACACAATGGGATTGAAGTAAATAAATAGGCCGAAGCCCCATCGTGAATGTTAGGAAATGCAATGATGCGCTACATCGTAAACTCATCAAAATAATTCGCATCATTCATTTCAATCAACAAAACAATCATCAAATAATCATATATATCATCATGACATTACACCCAGAATACTGGTTCTATAACCACTCTGACACATCAAGAATTGACCCGTACCCGGTAAATTATGAGGTAAATACAAGGTTGTTTCATAAATTCATTTATCAGAACTATTGCATTTTCTCATTTTTATTCATCAAAAACAAAGTTCAGTTTATGCTCTTTCCGACGCTTCAAACGGAATGCGAAACGGACTTACGATTTGAAAGTTATGGATTTTTAAAGAAATAAAATTTGTCATCCAAACAATGTTAACCGGTTAACCAAAGCCTTAACCAGTTAACGCCTGCGCAACTTCAGAAAAATGCCCAAAATTTTCAATGGTTAACCGGTTAACCAAAACGTTAACCGGTTAACGCACGTTTTACAGCAGCAATTTGCTGCTTCGTACAGACTGTTCCAAAACCCCCAAAATTCCAATTTTTCCAATACGAGTTCATCTTATTTCACCTCAAAATCATTCCAATACATCAAATAAAACATCATAACATCAGAACAATCATTTATACCATCATTTATAGGATTCAACACATTTTTCTAACTCTATTTCATCAAGATTTTCTCATAAATTCAACCTAACTCAAAACCCCAAAAACTCATAAAACTCATACAATCTTAACCTATTCATAATCCAATTCTTACACATTTACCATAGATTATAAAAAATCCCCATACCTTAGAGAATTTCGCCGCTTTACACTCTTCTCTGGGGTTCTCCACAGCCTCCTGACTCTGAGCTTCTGCTTTCTCTCCCTTTTTCCTTCAGAGCACCTCTTTTCCCAAAACACGATAATGTTAGCAAACTAATCGTATTCTCCTCTTTGGATATATTATCCCAGTTTAGTCTTTTCCCACTTTACCCTCATAATTTTCACAAAAGGACCACCTTACCTTTTTCTTTAATATATTTTTAATAATAATAATAAAATAGTATAATAAAACACTATTTATCCTTATTATGTAAAAATACTCTTTTTCTCTAAAATTCTCTAATTAATCCAAACTCTTCATTTTTTTCTAAATTAATTAAATAAATAATTAAACTTAGATTTTCGGGGTGTTATATATGCGACTTAGGATCATATAACTTAAGGTTCATATTGAGCCCTCCCACCTGAGGCACTGGATTTATTTGTGATATTTGATGATATGTATCGATTTCGGAGCTTAGGGATTAGGTTACGGATTGTAGAATTCACTTCCGCTCGCTTTCCCTTAAAACATCGTTTTTTACCTGTTTCGTCGCAATTATTAAAAATAGTTTCGAGTGTGATAAAATTCTGGAAATATTCATGAGTGATCCTCATCCTTTTAATTAATTTGTCATATTTTTTGGTTCCATGTTTTATTTGTTTTAGTAATTAATTTGGATTTTTCATTCCAATCTGTCCCAAAAGGAATGGTATTGACATAAGAGACAAAAATCCAATTTTTCCATAGGTGTGAGACCTATTTTTTGTGTGTGATTAACCACTGGAATTTGTGACATTTTGATGCTCCTTAGGCATTTTTTTTCATAATTTTTAGTGCCCTTTTTGATCCACTTTGTGGAGTTGTTTTTTCGGCGATCATGCCTTGTTATCTCAATTGTTAAATAATTGTTTTGGCACTTTGGTGCATAATTTTGTGAAATCCTTTTATACCATGTAAGTTACTGACTTTATCATTCCAGGGATTTAATTTCAAAATATTTCAAGCCTTTTTTCTATTTTTCATGTCACCTAGATTGTAGGTCCAAATATGTATTTATTTGCTCCATAATTTAAGTGTTAGGAATGCATTCATGCCATTGGCTTGAGATACTTTTTGGTAACTTTTAGGAGTTGATTATAGGTCATTTTTATGTCTTAAATTCCAGTCATAGGTCACTTTTTGAATCATATTCATTTGATTTGTTTTGGTGTTTTAAAATGCATACTTATGTGAACTAATTTTAACTTAAACTTGTTTCTCTTCTCCTCTAATTGTTAACATGAATTATGTGGAAATCATAAATGTCAAGCCATTCATTCTATTTGTATCTCATACCTTTTATAATACTGACCCATAATCATCTCATGCATATACATATGTCATTCATTCTTAACTTGCATTCTTTGTGATCGTATGCGATGTTTGTCCATTTGCCCTCTCATCTTCTTCTCCTTGCTCCATAGGACCAAACCATTGCATCCATGATAGTATGATCATTTATCCTCATTCATAAGCATTCATTACTGACTTTGTTACTCATTTCATGTATTAATTCATGCTTGTAAGCCATACGCATTCATACTTCATTCGTAAGCCCTAACTTGCATTTAGGTGAACTTATGTGAACTTTTTATACATAGTTTGATCTTGTGAGGTATTATAGCATACCTAGGGACCTATATAATATAGATACTAACTTTAGAAGTCATGTAAACTTTAGGTACCTTCACCTTTAGACTTAGGTCTTAATTTGATCCCTAGTTGCATTCTAGGATGTTTATGGTACTTAATTGCTTTTACGCTTTGATTTTACTTCCAAAATACATTGTAAAGCTAACATTTGTCTTGTAGGGGGGAAGATTGAGGTAATTATTACTTATTTCCCATCTTTTATGCATAATAAATGTGTTTTTCTTAGCACTTTGTGCTTTGCTTATATAGGTTCCCCCTTTTTTCTTTAGAACTAACTTAACTTCCTTAGGAAGTAAGTTGAGTTCTAATTCTCTTTTCTTCTTTTCCTTTTCTTCCTTAGGATTAGAAAACTTCACAAACCATTAGTATCTCCCTTTTGTATATGATAACTAACTTATGGTTATGTCTTAGTCTCCCTTAGTTTTTTTCATTTTTCCACTAGAGTCTTTCTTTCTCACCTCATGAAGAAAATAATAAAAATACCTAATAAAGGTTGAATGTTCTTATACGCCATGAGACTTTGTTGCGGAGTACTTATACGCGTCTTGTTTCGGGGTGAGGTGTAAGTATTTACCACGATGGATAGGTCTTAGTATGAGAATGTTCACAAACAAATTCAAAACACTTCTCATAAAAGACAAAACAAACACAATAAGCGGCTTTCCTGCGGGAACTTCTCTTTCCCATCTCATTCATTCTGAACGCGAACTCGCGACGAATTGTCTCATTTGAAAGAGGGTAAATGCACTCGTACCAGACGAGCCTGTAATACCTGAGCATAGACATAAGTAGTTACAGCTGTAAAAAATGCAAACAAATAGTTCCCGCCTTAGTTAGGCGAACTACGTCGACTCTGATCCTCATTTTCTTGATGAGGTCCGTAGGCAGCGGGGTAGGGCCCGTTCAAGCACATTATTTATTTTCCCTACATTTTCCCCATTCTTTCTTTTTGTTCTCTTTCAGTTCCTTTCTCATTGCAGTTCCAGTTTCCAGTTAGCATTTCTTATTTAGCAGCATCTTATTTCTCACCCTTTGAAACAAAACAAACAAGCGTGGATCCCGTCGGGTACGATGGACGATCTGGGGTGCTAATACCTTCCCAGGTTGTAACCGACTCCCGAACCCCTATCTTTGGTTCGTAGGACCTTGTCCTTTCCTTCTTCCTCAGGTTTGTGCAGCATTACCTTTCCCGTTCCTTCGCGATAAAAAAGCCTGGCTGGCGACTCTACCTTTTCCGCGCCACTTTCGCGTTTGTACTAGGATGAAAATCCTGGGAGTGACACATCCAAGGGATATGGAGTGGAACTGAAATATAAAAATAAGAGGGAAAGAATGAAAGGAAATGTGGAAGGAAAGTGGAAGGAAACATGGAGGGAAAGGTGAAATTAACCACTTTTCAAATGATTTTTTGTTTCTTGATTTTTTATGATTCCTCCATCATTTCTTGACCAAATTTGAACCGTAGGATTATTGTAACCCTAATTTCATGATTTTGATCTTAAAAGTCAGGAGTTTACCTTTTTTACCTAGCTCGGTTGCCTTTTCCCCGATTCCTCGATTTTCAGTCATCTGGCCAGTTGAACCTCTTCCAAAATGATTTTGTGGATGAAATTTGAACCCTATGCACTTGACATCATATATAAGACAAAGGAATCCACTTTGAATCAAAACTTCTTGGAGAAGCCCAATAGAAGTGAAACCCTAATTTGACCTTTTTCCTCAGGAGATGTTGCACTACTTGCCTCCTTTGATCAAACCAAATCTTTCCATGGATTGTAGTTTCAAATGAGGAATTGTGGGATGTTGTGAACCCTTTGCACAAGGTTAAGAAGCTTTGTGGCCCTTTGATTGCCTTTGTATAGCCTTCAGTTGCTCCAATCATTGATCACATACCTATGCCTCAGCCATGCTACACATGATGCAATGTTTTTGGTTATTTTATGAACTTATGTATGCTAAATGCTATGCTAAATGTTGGGGAAATGAGAGGGCAAATTTTGAGGTATTACATCTTGGTTTGGTTTTGACCGTTCTTTTGCTCAGATATCTACTTCAACACTTCTTCAGCTATCTTCTTCAGCCATCTTCTTTAGTTATCTTCTTCAATTATCTCCTTCAGCACGCATCTTCAACATGGATTCAACCAGGAAAAGCAATATCACCTACCACTTCTTTGAGTATCCTCTAGCAGGCATCAAACAAATATATGCTCTTATCACCCCTGATCATGTGTCCTTATTCCGAGAGCATTATGATGGAATCCTTGACATGATCATGGACCTGGATGAATCACAAAGGAGCATGATTCACACATATCTTCAGTTTTATGAACCCCCTCTGCGTTGCTTCACTTTCCCAGATTTTCAGATAGGACCTTTGCTGGAAGAATACTCTATGCTATTGGGTGTCCCTATCAGAAGAGGAATTCCTTTCAACCCTGAAATGACCCATCCAAAGAATGAAGACATAGCCAAAGAATTACATATGGAAGCAACCATCATTGATGAACACGTGACTTCCAAAGCTGGAATCCCAGGCCTTCATCTGGATTTATTGATTATTCAGGTTACAAAGCAAGCTGCAGTAGGGAATTGGGAAATTATGTGTGCTCTCCTGGCTCTCAGCATTTATGGTATCATTTTGTTTGCAGACAAGCCTAAGTTTGTAAGAAAAAATGCCATCCATATCTTCATGCTAAAGAACCCGGTTCCCACCTTATTGGGAGACTTCTACTACTCAGTTCATCAGAGGAATGAGAAACAGAGAGGAAGACTGGTAAGATTTTGCCGAAGACAGAAGCTTTCTTAAACCCACATCAGTCAAGGAATTGGGTTAAGAGGATGGTTGCCCTTACTTCAGAAGATATCAGATGGTGTACTCAGAGCACCAAGGGCCGAGACATAATAACAAGCTGTGAGCAATACCCAAATGTGCCACTTATTGGAGTAAAGGGTTGCATCAATTACAATCCTTTACTTTTCAAGAGACAGTTGGGGTATGCCTTGATACATCCACCTAGGGAGTAGGACTTAGCAGAGTCTCTTTATTGTGTCGTTCAGAACAATCATGCCATTGTCCGACAAGCAGCATGAGCTTGGGACAATATACATACTAAAGGGACTACTATTCTGGGGAAGTGCAACAACATAGCCTCCGCTCAGTACACTGAATGGTCACGCATCAGAGGACAGATTAGTCGTATGCCATTCACCCTAGAAGATGTACCAGGACCATCAGTAGTTGAGCCCATAACTACAGTAAGCCTGGAAGAGTTTGAAAAGTTGAAAGAAAGGAATGTCCAGCTAGCTGAAGCTTTGAAGAAGACCCTTTGGGAAAGG
This sequence comes from Lathyrus aphaca, assembly GCA_963966055.1. Lineage (NCBI taxonomy): Eukaryota > Viridiplantae > Streptophyta > Magnoliopsida > Fabales > Fabaceae > Lathyrus > Lathyrus aphaca. Next base: position 214,935,810 of record OZ014521.1, read on the forward strand.
AATGATGGTCGTCTAGACATTGAGAGGTTAGAGAAGCTATGCATCAAGCATGTAACCAAAATTGAGAAGACTGAAGACTTTATCAGGAAAGCCCGAGCAGGGGAACTTGTGTTAAAGAATGCATGTAAGGAAGCAAGGATTCAAAGGGGAAGAGCTGAGCATTATCTGGAGGAGAGTCAGGATAGATGGGTCAGGATAACTGAGGCTCTTCTAAAAGAAGACCAGAAGATGCAAGCCAAGATAGAGCAGTTAGAGTCTAATGAGAAAAGAAGCCAAGAGGCACTGCTAGCAGCTCAGAAGGAGATCTCAGAGTTGAAACTCCGAGCGGGGTTAAAGAGATCCAAAGAACAGGACAAGTATCAGAAGATGAAAAATACCATTGCAACCAGAAACCTTCTCATCAGAACCATTACAGAGCACCCAGTTGGACCGGTAACTGATGCTCTCCTGAAGGAAGTCAAGGAGGATGCTTTTGGACTGGATGTCTGATTTTATTTACTTGTATCTATTTGATTGCGCTTTAGCTCACCATGGTGGTTTTGTTTGTTGTATTCCTGAATTTGATTGTATTTTGATTCACCATGGGAGTTTGTTTGGTTGTATTCATGAACTATTTGTATTTTGGCATTGCCACTTGCATTTTTATGGTTATGTATTGGATTTTCTTATGGACTTTGTTTGCTTCAACATCTTCATCTCCCAGGGGTCTGGAAGGTCAAAACCAAAAACCAAACCGGACACCCTCTAAAGACAAATAAACATATTGCATTGCATGCTAACCTCATATCCTTCATTTTGCTGGTGTTTTATTGATTGTATTCTCACTTTGTTGATTGTTTCAGGAAATATTGCTCGTGGGAGGGTCTTTCCCATCAATCGCATCAACAAATATCCAACTTGACACAACCTTCCGAGTCTACAAATGGATCAGCTACAACAGGAACTGACAGATGTGAGGACTCATATGACTGATGTGAGGACAGAAGTGAGGACTCAGATGAATCAATTCATGGCTGTGATGACTGGACTGGCACAGACCCAGGAAAGATTAGGGGAGTTAGTCGAGCGACAAACTCCAGAAAATAACCATGCATGCACTGGAAGTACAAGTAACAATGCGCGCGAGCATTCGCGAACGACTCCGGTAGTGTTTGGACCTGATAACAATCCTGAAGTTAATATCCTTGGGAATGGCCAAAGGAATATTGGAGATCGTATTCTGCAGGAAGATCCTCAAGATGAGCAGTTTATAGTGTTAGGTGCTGGGGTGGATGAAGCTTATGATCGTCGTGTGGACGAGATATCTGAGAAGCTGAGATCCCTAGAATCCCAGAACTCTTTGGGATTCGATGTGATGGATATGGGTTTAGTGAAGGGGTAAGGATTCCTCACAAGTTCAAATCCCCATGTTTTGAAAAGTATAATGGTACCTCATGTCCTCGTACCCATTTGCAATCTTTTCTAGGAAGATTGAAAGCAAATACCATGTATGAGAAACTGTGGATGTTTTACTTTGAAGAAAGTTTAACCGGGGCATCCAGAGAGTGGTATTCACACTTGTCAAAGGCTACTATCAGAAGCTGGAAAGATTTAGCTGAGGCCTTTATACGCCAATATCAGTACAACCTGGATATGACACCCAATAGGACCCTCTTTATGGGTATGTCTCAGTCCTCGAGAGAAAGTTTCCGCGAATACGCTCAAAGGTGGAGACAGCTCGATGCTGCTGTCTAACCACCTATGTTTGAAAGGGAAATGGCTGATATGTTTATGAATACTTTGAAAGGAACCTACATTGATAGACTTGTTGCCTTCTCTTCTAGCAGTTTTGCTGATGTGGTTATAGCAGGCAAGAGAATCGAAAGCCTATTGAAGATGGGCAAGATTTCTGATAATGGTGCTAGCTCCAGTGTCGCTCCAACCAAGTGACACCTGGTCAGAAGGGGTACAGAAGCGAACTGTCGGCGAAAGAGAAAGAATGAATAGAGTCGCCAACTAGGCATTTTTATCCCGAAGGAAAGGTAATGCTGCATAAACCTAAGAAAAGATGGATAAGACGGCTGCGAACCAGAGAAACTGAGAAAGGGGGTTGGTTACAACCTGGGAAGGTATTAGCACCCAGATTGTCCGCCGTACTCGACGGGATCCACGCTTGAAAGTTTGTGTTTAAAGGGGTAGTGTCAGTGCTATTTTGTGTACAAAAGCTGGAAAAAGAATACAAGTGTCAGTGCCGAAAGAAAGTGTGAAGTGAATAAAGGAAGTGTCAGTGCAAGGAAAGAGTGCAAAGCTCAAGACTATGAGGCTTAAAGAATAATGCTGGAAGGGGGGGAATATATCGAGAATTTTGTTCGATAACTGTTAAGTTATGCCTACGTATCCTCTCGTGCAATGAGGAAGTCAGAACACCGTAGTTCGACTCAAAGAGACTGAAAGATAAATTGATTTGTAAACTGCTTACTTGTCTATGCTCAAGTGTATGACCTGTCTGGCTCAGGTGCAAACTGTGTTGCATTAGACGGAAGAAGCGAGTTCTCGTTTGTGAGTGAATGAGGTGAGAAAAGAATCCCGGAGGAGACGATTATTGTTTGTTTTTGGTGTTTTCAATCTTTTATTGCATTTTGATTTGTCATAAGTTAATGAGCTTAAGCCTAAACCAAGGGTTAGTAAGCTCATCACCTCCTCCCTCTGATTAGGGGTGATGAGAATACCTTAAGTATGAAGTAAGCACCTCACACTTAATCACCCTGATGTAGTATTAAGATCATTAACCTACTTGTAATTACTTAGATGCTTTTGGAGTTTTTGTTTAGTGTTAAGTAATGAGTTTAAGCCATAATCAAGGATTTAATGGGCCCATTACACCATCCTAATAGAAGGATAATAGATGAGAACATTTAAGCTGAGAAAGGCTCCTCAACTTAATCCATGATTAGGGATTAAATTCATGACAAAACAAAGCCTTTATTAAAGTGGATTTTAGTTAATGGTAAGATTAAGAAGTGATTTTAAGGTTTTTAAGGCAACTTGAGGGGGACTTGTCCTTTAACACTAGGGTTAGTCCTTCTTAACCAATTAAGGAAGAATTAGAACCCTAATGCAAGGCCCAAGTTACAAGCTTGATGTCTTAGTAACTATTAAGTGAATTGATTAAAGGATTTAAACACATTAAGGGTTTAACACTTAAGATTATGGTTATACACTCCATCCTAATAGAAGGATGCAGGCATAAACTTAATCACAAAGCCTTAAAACCTTTAAGGTTTAGTCCTTGATTATGAGATGAGAAGAGAAGACTCAAAAGATGACACAAAGGTAGAAACTAATGGGGGACTAATCAAACCCTAATTATGATCATGCTTGGGTGTTCCTAGGGTTTATGAGGCTTGCAAAAGATCTTCAAGAGAGAAGCCACCAAGGAAGAAGCAAATGAAAGGAAGTTAGGCAGAAAGAAGCAAGAAAACTTACTTCACTTAAGAAGATAAGTTGCTTGAAGAATGAAAGAGGAGACGGAGCATGAATGAGAAAGCTCACTCTAATACAAAAGTAAAATTCAGCAAGGAATGCATAAGAGAGAAAGAGAAGAGAAGTGAGAAGTGAAGGCAAATTCACTTCCCAAAGTACTTACCACCTGAAATGGTTAGCATAAAAGAAAGAATGAAATGAAAATGGAATGTATGCAAGGATGCAAACCAAAACCAGAAGCATAAAAATGATTCAAATGATGCTATGAGATGATATGAAAGCATGTCAAGTGATATGAATGTTCATACAAGAGATGGGAATGCAAATGAAGCTTGTAAGAAGCATGAAAACACATGAATGTTCATGGAATGTAATGAATACATATCATGGCAAATGGATGAAGAAATGATCAAGTATGATTCTAATGTGTCCTATGATGTATTATAAGTCATGTGGATGCACAAAATGTCATGGTAAGTTCATGTATGCAAGCAAATGAAGAATGAATGCAAATGAAGGCAAGAATTAGGGTTTATGCACAAGATTCAAAGCAAAATTCAAAATCAGAAGCAAATGACAAGATAAAAATTTGAAAATGGGATCAAAGGAACCCTAACCCTACACAAGTTCACTGCCCAAAGGAGGGGACCTAACTCTTAAACTAATGGGGGTTATGATTTTCTTAAGTTTGCTAGGGTTTTAAGGAACCTCAAAAGGAAAAATGCACATCAAATTGAAAATGGAAGATAAATTCAAAACAATTTTACTCTAGAAACTAAATGCTATGAAGAATGCAATGCAAGAAGAACCATCATCAAACTCTTCATGGTTAGGCAGAATGAATTTTTCTAAGTTAGAACAAAAATATTGCCTTTTAAGAATTTTAATTCCAAAGAAAAATGTCAAAATAGGTCAAGAACCAAAAAGAAATTTGTTTGAAGAGTTTTATAATGTTTCTAAATGTATTAAAATGCAATGTGAATTTTTTGGTGATTTTTAAATACCTAAATGCATTTTTAATTAATTAATCTTTATTAACTAATTAAAAATAAACATTTAAATGATTTAAAAATAATTTTTAATGCAAAAAATAAAAATTAAAATATTTTTGGGTTCTGAAAATTAATAAAAGGTTTGATAAAATGTTTCAGAATTTTTTAATGTATTTTACTATTTTTAAAAATTCGTGGAAATTAAATACAAATAAAATGAAATAAAACAATAAAAAATGGAAAAGTATGAGGATCCTGAGGCTGAGATTCAAAGGTTTTTGGAGGGAGTTGACCCGCGCGCGTTTCATTGGCTAGGATTCATTCTGGCAAAATTTAAATTTAACCCTAATTAATTAAACTAATTAATCTGAATTAGGGTTTAATGACCAATCTGGTTCGTTCATTCGCGCGCGGGAAGGCAAGATCAAAGGCTCACATTTAAATTTCACTAATTACACTGATTAGGGCAAACCACTTTCAGGCGACCGGAATAGTGTTCCGGTCGTCTTCTCCGACGAACACAAAACCCTAGCTTCTTCTACAGGTCACCAAACTTCAAATTTCTTTCATAAAAACGATCCTCTAATCATTCTAAACCTAAACCCTCACCTAAAACTCATTTATTTTACTCCATAATCATGAATCGAAGAAAAATGTAAAACACGGGCAAAAGTTCAGAGATCACATACATGATGGTTTCTTCACCATTTTCAAAAGTAATCACATCCCCATGATCAGGGGAACATATAGAATCATAAAAGAACTTAAAAGCTAGCTTCTGCGAAAAAAGTTCTTCATGTTACCTGAGATGAAGACTCTCTGATCCTGAGCTTTCTGGATCCTCCCTTTGTGCAAGCCCACTTCTTTGAACCCCCTGATGATGAAATGAAGCTTGGAAAGCTTTGAGAATGGCTGGTTTGAATGTTTCAGTTCTGGTATAGCAGACATGGAGGTTTGTGTGTGTGATGTTTCAGGCTGTTTTGAGGGTTAATTCTTGTTCTATGGAGGATATGTGACTTGTTGGTGAAAGAAAAATGGAAGTTTGATGACTGGTTTGAGAGAATCGAAGAAGGGAAGGATTTCTGCAAGTTTGTGAATGTTGGTTGTGTGTGTGTTCTGAGCCTATGTCCTCCTTGTTTTATGATCTTGAGGCAACCCATAAGCAATCCCAACAATCTAGGAGGGCAGGTATGCACTGTGGGAATGGTATGGGGTGATTGGCCACAAAGTCAAAAATTATGTACTATAGGTATGGGCCATGGCAGAGGAGATTTATGTGTTTGGATTGCCTCAGCCAGCTTCAAGGAAGGCCCTTGGATGTTCTGATGTGATCTGAAATGGATGAAGGGTGAGATGCCATAGGTTTTGCCTTTTTGCAACTTGTTGCATTTTGTGACTTTTGATCATGGGCATGTCTCATTCCTTGGGCAATATGCAGCAAAATGTACCATGTGATGTTGTTATGACACTTTGAGTTTGATTAGAAACCAAACAAAACCTTAAGAACCAATCTTGCAAGATTTCCCTCTTTGTATCTTTTGTGAAAAATGGCTTATGATACTTGGAATTCAAGGCATGAAAGTGGGGAATTCCTTTGGCAAATCTGAATTATGGCCCATGAATTATGTTTGTGTAGTGCTTAGAAGTCATTTTGAAGTCATGGAAATGCTTGGCATGTGAATTTGCAAGTTTCCCCCTTTGGTGCAAAAGTGAAAATTTAGTGATTTTGTCCAACTTTGCAAGGCCATAACTTTTGATCAAAAAATGAATTAAATCAAGTTCTTGTACTTTTTGAAAATGGGAGGATCCAATATACAACTTTCATGACCAAAGATTTTTCATTTGAAGCATTTTTGAATCAAAAAGAGGAGGTTGAAAAACTTTCCCAAAATGGCAAGTTTGCATTACAAGTCACTTTCCCAAAATGGCAACTTTGCAAATGGCTTGAAATTCTTCAATTTTGTAAACTTCTAACATCTTATAAGATCAAATAAAGATCATATACATTCAAAATGATGGAGAAGACCCATTGGCTGGGTGATTGGGGGCCTCAGATGCCTTGATTTTGCACTGACTTGTTCAAGAAGTCACCTTTTGATCAGATGCCTTCCCCATTGAATTTCTTCATGAAAATTGATATGCATGATCCTCATATCATATAGAGACCAATATAAACAAGAATGACCAAAAAATTTGGAGTTATGGCCTCTGAAACCAAAACCCTAATTCTAGGTCATCTGTCCAGTTAAGCCTGGCTCTGCTTCCATGCCTTTCTCAGTTCTTGTGATTCTCTGATTTCCTTGACCTTTGGAGGATATGCTATGATGTTTGAACATACATGGACCCTCTTGAGATGATTGAAGGCCTTTTGAGTGGCTCAGATAGCTCATGGATTGCTCAGATCACAAACCCTAGATGCAGATGACTTTGAATCAATGCAATGAAGCAAAAATGCAATATGAGATGCCATGGTTGAACCTATGCAAATGAAAAGAATCACAAGTCATGGTGTGAAAGAGTGAGGGAAAATTTGGGGTGCTTACAGCTGCCCCTATTCAAGCATGAGTTAGCTGTGCAGGATGTAAGCAACAGCTTAACAGGCAAACAAGATAACTTGTGGTTGAATACCAAAGACAATCCAAGATTTGCACTCATTGAATGAAGAAGAAAAGTGATATAGATTGTAAAAGGAAGTAAAGTACAATTATAAAATGCGGGCGACGGAGGACGACCGTCGAGCAGAGGACGACTGCTGGGGATGAAGCAATGACGGGGACGGCCGACATGCTGGGGGAACAGAGAGATCATGATGGGGACGACCATTAAGTAAAGAAATAAGACTTTCTGGGGATTAAAGGTAAATGATGGGGACGACCATCGGGCTGAAGAAATAAATGATGAGGAACGGTCATCAAAGGTGAAAGACGATCACCTAGCAGGGGACGGCTGCTCTGTTGGGGATAAGATGAGGGACGGTCATCTATTGGTGAAGGAAGATCACCTAGCAAGATACGATTGCCGAAAGTATGACGACATAGGACGAATATCGGATGAAAAGGTCAACGATGGGGACGGCCATCGAATGATGAAGGATGATCATCAAGAGGTGAAGGACGATCACCTAACAGGGTACGGCTGCTCTCGGGGTTTACCATGACATAGGACGAATGTCAGATAACAGAATCAACGACGGAGACGGCCATCAGATAAAATGATGAAGGACGATCATCAAGAGGTGAAGGATGATCACCTAGCAGGGGACGACTGCTAAAAATATCACGCCATCAGACGAATGTCGGATAGGAAGGGGTTCTAATGACTAGAGACTCCGCTGGGGATGATGAAATGATCATCAAAAAGGTGAAGGACAATCACCTGGCAGGGTAGGGCTGAAGAAATAAATGATGAGGAACGGTCATCAAAGGTGAAGGACGATCACCTAGCAGGGGACGGCTGAAGAAATAAATGATGAGGAACGGTCATCAAAGGTGAAGGACAATCACCTAGCAGGGGATGGCTGCTCTGTTGGGGATAAGATGAGGGACAGTTATCTATTGGTGAAGGACGATCACCTGGCAAGATACGATTGCCGAAAGTATCACAACATAGGACGAATTTCTAAATTCATGAAGATATAAATGTTTGACAAGGTGTATAGATTAAAGATGCGGACAAGCATCCTTAAGATTATGATACGGACGAGTATCGGTAGAAACAAACGCTTGACGCATGCTCAGAGATGATGATACGGACGAGTATCAACTAGTTAACAAAGAACACGGACGAGTGTCGACTCTGAGGGGTTTTAAGCGGTATATACAAGATACGGACGAGTATCTGAAATAAGTAAACACGGGTGAGACACAAACGAGTGTTCAACTTGCTGTGGAGAACACGACACAGACGGGTGTCGGAAGAAGTGTATTATAAACAAGTATTTGGTTTACAAAGTGTTTAGGCAACTATGTTGGGGAAGGTGACACGGACGGGTGTCAGGGAAGTGTGTAGATATATGTAAATATGTGTTTGTGAGTGCAAAGGGGACGCTTTGGCTTTTTACTGGGGATATGACACAGACGAGTGTCAAGAAGCATCTGTAATTAATAAACACCTGCTTGTAGAGAGTGCTCGGGTGACTTTACTGGGGAATGATGACACGGACGAGTGCCAAAAGGAGCATGTTTCTGTATTTGTGAGGATAAAGGAAATGCTTTAATATTCTGCCGTGGAGTTTGAGAGGTATGTCCGTATTTACAAGTGTTCGGTTTGACACATGGCTTATGATTATGCAATATGTGTGATATATACCGTAATGCTCCGTATTAGACGGAATGCTACGCTCTGGGGGAAAATATGATGTGAATGCTATGATTATGCAAAGACACCGATTTGGGATTCGGATCCCGTTGCTGTGGAGATCCTTGGCTGATCTGCTTGAAGTGGGTATCCCAGTTGGGGATCATATCATTGGTATATCTGACATATATGACTCTGCTTTGAGGAAATAGATCACTGATAGACCTATCTTGGTAATGAGAGACCCAGCTGGGGTCTGTGGGAGCTTTCGTCACTTTGTTGTGAGATCTTCAGGCATTGCTCTACTGGATAGAAGTCGGGGTTCTGCGAGGAGATAGTTCCCTGTCTGATATTTGGGCTGAGGAGGAATGACGACTGGCAACTCAGATGGGGATAAAGCATCTCTGGTGCTTAGATGTGCTGAGTAAGTAATGATCTGGCAGCTTGCTGGGGAGAAGCTTTCATGCCCCATGTTGCGCTTTGACTACCTGCAATCCTGTAAAGACAAAGAAACGCACAAATACCCCGAGGTATCCCTTACTGGATTCCATCATAGGAGTTTAGACACTCCCGGGAGTAAGTATATTTCCTGTAAGCATGTAATTAAGAAAAGGTGTATCTGTACTTATGCAATTATCATCTTTAAGGACATCGGACATTTTGCAAATGAAAATAAAATGTACGAGACGAAGTATGACTGAAAATCTGATTTTATTAATTTATGTGCCCTAAATTTGGCAAATACAGTCAAAGAAACCGACCTCCTGAAATGAGGAGATTGTTACAAAATTGAGAAACAAAAAGATGCTGGCAATGTTGACGACGCTTCAGTGAGCTTCCCTTTTGCTACGACTCGTGTGACATTGACGTTCTTCTCAACTTGCTTTCTGAAGAAGGCTGATTCTGACCGATGCTCGAACCTTTCGGAGTTTACCATGTTGTAAGTAATACAGACGAATTCAGAATGCAGTTGTTCACTTATTCCCTTATTTTGCGTGGGTCGCCCTTTCGGGTTTTCGATCCACCGGGATACCTTTTCTTGCCTGAGTTGTCCAATGCGGCTTTTCAACTCAGCGGGTGTACATTTTTATTTATTTTTCCCTTATTTTTGCCCGAGTCTTTTTATTCTGTATTTGACTCGCCGGGATGCCCTATTTTTTCCTGGACTTAAATTCTGTTTTTATATCCAGCGGGTCATTTTATGCGAAGTATTTTTTAACTGCATCTGAATTCACAGGAGACAGGAAGTCTTCACCATCCATAGTACTGAGCATCAGTGCTCCACCAGAGAAAACTTTCTTTACTATGAATGGGCCATCGTAATTCGGAGTCCATTTGCCCCTGTGGTCTGTATGAGGAGGGAGGAGTCTTTTCAGCACAAGATCCCCTACTTAGTATTCCCAAAGCCTGACTTTCTGATCAAAAGATTTCTTCATTCTCTTCTAATATAACTGCCCATGACAGATTGTAGCTAATCTCTTTTCTTCAATCAGATTCAGTTGTTCGTATCGGGATCGGACCCATTCTGCTTCGTTCAACTTAACATCCATCAATACCCGTAAAGAGGGCAATTCAACTTCAACAGGTAGGACTGCCTCCATACCATACACAAGCTGATATGGTGTTGCCCCAGTGGATGTTCTGATTGACTTTCGGTATCCATGTAAGGCAAATGGTAGCATTTCATGCCAGTCTTTATAGGTAACTACCATCTTCTGTACAATCTTCTTGATATTCTTGTTAGCTGCCTCAACAGTGCCATTCATCTTTGGCCTGTAAGGAGAAGAATTGTGGTGTTGGATCTTGAAGTCCCGGCATAGTTCTGCCATCATTTTGTTGTTCAAGTTGGAACCATTATCAGCAATGATTCGCTCGGGAACTCCGTACCGACAGATGATGTCTCTCTTCAGAAATCGGGCTACCACTTGCCTGGTGACATTTGCATACAAAGCTGCCTCAACCCATTTGGTAAAATAGTCAATGGCTACCAGGATGAATCTGTGGCCATTGTAAGCAGTCGGTCCAATCTTGCCAATCATATCAATGCCCCACATGGCAAAGGGCCAGGGTGAAGACATCACATTCAGGGGATTTTGAGGCACATGCACTTTATCCGCATAAATCTGGCATTTATGGCACTTTCTGGCATAAGTACAACAGTCTGCATCCATTGTGATCCAGTAATAACCTGATCTTAGCAACTTTTTAGCCATAGCATGCCCTCCCGCATGGGTACCAAAAGATCCTTCGTGCACCTCGTGCATCAACAAGTCTGCTTCTGCCCTATCAACACATCTGAGAAGTACCATATCAAAGTTTCTCTTGTATAGGGAATCATCAGTATTCAGGAAGAAGCTACCAGCTAGCCTTCTTAATGTCTTCTTGTCATTGGAAGATGCCCCAGGTGGGTATGTTTGATCCTCCAAGAAGCATTTGATGTCATGAAACCAAGGCTTATCATTTTTAACAAGGTCCGCAGAGAATACGTATGCTGGTCTGTCAAGTCTGGAGACTGAAATCCGAGGTACAAAGTTGGCAGCTTGAACTTTGATCATGGACGAAATGGTAGCCAGAGCATCTGCAAACTGATTTTCATCTCGAGGGATATACCCAAGCCTGACTGTTATGAAGAAAGTCAATAACCTCCTTGTATAATCCCGATAAGGTATCAGATGATCTTGGTGGGTGTACCATTTGTCGTTGGTTTGATTAATTACCAGAGCCGAATCTCCGAATACAGTCAAAGTCTTGATCCTGAGGTCAATGGCTTCCTCAAGACCCATAATACAAGCTTCGTATTCAGCTTCGTTGTTAGTGCAGTTAAAAGTGAGTTTTGCCGAGAAAGGCATGTGAACTCCTTTAGGTGTAATGAGTACTGCACCAACACCACGACCATTCATATTAACAGCCCCGTCAAACATCATAGTCCATTCTTCTTCTGGGTCAGGCCCTTCAGTGTGAACGGGCTCTTCATGATCTTTAGCTTTTATGAACATGATGTCTTCATCAGGGAAGTCAAATCTCATAGGCTGGTAATCATCAATAGGTTGCTCAGCAAGGTAATCAGACAATACACTGCCTTTGATGGCTTTTTGAGATGTGTACTGAATGTCATATTCCGTGAGGATCATTTGCCATCTTGCAACCCGTCCGGTATGTGCTGGCTTCTCAAATATATACTTGACTGGGTCCATCTTGGAGATCAACAAAGTGGTGTGGGTCAACATGTACTGCCTTAGTCGGCGAGCAGCCCACGCTAAAGCACATCAAGTTTTCTCGAGCAGTGAATAACGTTGTTCACAGTCGGTAAACTTTTTTGCTTAGGTAGTATATTGCATACTCTTTTCGACCAGACTCGTCATGCTGGCCCAGCACACACCCCATTGACTCTTCTAATACTGTCAAGTACATGACTAGAGGTTTTCCTTCAACTGGAGGCATAAAGATCAGAGGCTTTTGTAAATACTCCTTGATTTTGTCAAAAGCCCTTTGGCAGTCTTCGTTCCACCTGACTGTTTGTTCTTTTCTTAACAACTTGAATAAGGGCTCACAAGTCGCTGTAAGGTGAGATATGAACCGTGAAATGTAGTTCAATCTACCTAGAAACCCCCAAACTTCCTTCTCAGTCTTTGGTGCAGGCATTTCTTGAATGTCTTTAAGTTTATCAGGGTCAACTTCAATCCCTTTCTCACTTATAATAAATCCCAGCAGCTTACCAGATGGCACCCCGAATGTGCACTTGTTGGGGTTTAATTTCAGTTGGTACTTCCTCAGACGCTTGAATAGCTTCAACAGATTCACTAGGTGGTCTTCTTCCGTGAGGGACTTGGCAATCATGTCATCTACATAACATTCAATTTCTTTATGGATCATGTCATGGAATAATGTTACCATAGCCCGTTGATAAGTGGCACCAGCATTCTTCAGTCCGAATGGCATCACCTTATAACAGAATGTGGCCCAGGGTGTGATGAAGGTGGTCTTCTCCATGTCTTCAGGTGACATTTTGATCTGATTGTATCCTGAAAATCCATCCATGAAGGAGAACACCGAGAACTGAGCCGTATTATCCACCAATACATCAATGTGAGGTAGATGGAAGTCATCTTTCGGGCTGGCTCTGTTCAGGTCCCGGTAATCCTCACACATTCTCACCTTTCCATCCTTCTTAGGCACAGGTACAATATTAGCAACCCACGGCGGGTAGCTAGTTACAGCAAGGAAACCGGCGTCCCACTGCTTTTGTACCTCTTCTTTTATCTTCATTGCCATATCTGGGCGAGTACGGCGCAACTTCTGTTTTACTGGCGGGCAGTCTTCTTTCAGAGGCAGCTTGTGCATTACAATGTCGGTGTCCAACCCTGGCATATCCTGATAAGACCAAGCAAAAACATCCACATATTCCCGAAGCATGTCAATCAGTTGTTCTTTCACTGAATCTTGCAAGCAGGCCCCGACCTTAACTTCTTTCACGTCTTCTTCCGTACCAAGATTAATCGTCTCAACCTCCTCCTGATGAGGGGTGATAACCTTCTCCTCTTGTCTCAACAACCTGGCTAGCTCTTCAGGTAGCTCATATTCTTCTTCAACCCCTTCATCAGCTTGATTGATAGGTTTGTCAAAGTCATATGAAGTCATAGCAGTACTGTTGTCGGTGCAGTCTGAAGGGCACTTTCTGCAAGGGTTTAGATTGGTTTATTTTAGTGATCAGTTTTATCTTATTTAACAAAAAAGTGAAAATGAAGTTATTTATTCTGAAAAACATTGCCATTTTATTTTTGTACAAAAAGGAAAATGAAAAACAGTGAGTGGAAAAGAAAAGACTCATTTGCAAAAGATGTCCTGATATTCATTGATTGATCTTTGCACAAAATACAAGATGGCCCGATTACAAAATGAGTCTTGACATCTTGGGCAAGATGCAAGACTTGATGCATGCTTTAAAATACAGGAAATAATAATTACTCTGCAGGAGTAACCCTTATAATTTCCTAGGAAGACCAGTTTGAGACATGGCTCCCCGGGGTCCTTGGACATATCCAGCTTTCCAGGTTGCGCTCGTCTTCTGACTCATCTTCCAAGCTATTCACAGCCTCCGGGGTGAGCATTCCCCTGCTGACAAACTTGGGCTCTTTTGCAGCCTCTGGTTGATCTTGTTGAGTTGGTCTGTAACCCAACCCAAATCGGTCTTCTTTCTTTTCCACGGGCAGCAGCTTGCCCCAGCCTTGGGCGGTACCTTCCTCAACAACCTTTCGGGCTTGCTGGTATGATGTGATGGAAGTTCCCAGTACAACAGATGCTTCATTGATGTTCAAGGCCTCAAACCCTTGACTCATGGTTTCATGGATCTCCCCATCCATTTCTATGTACTTATACGTAGCCAGTTGGCTAACAAAGATGTCCTCCTCCCCACAGATGGTGATGATTTGGCCTTCCCACTCGAATTTTAACTTCTGGTGAAGGGTAGACGTAACAGCGCCAGCGGCGTGGATCCAGGGTCTACCCAACAGACAGCTGTAGGCCGGCTGTATGTCCATCACAAAGAAAGTAGTTTTGAAGGTTTGTGGGCCAATGAACACAGGCAGATCAATCTCCCCAAGCACTGATCTTTTAGAGCCATCAAAAGCTCTTACCACCAAATTACCCAGACGCAATGCCAAGCCATCATTCTCCAGCTTCACTAAGGCTTTCTTTGGTAGAACACTGAGCGATGTCCCAGTGTCCACCAGTACATGAGACAGGACAACACCCTTGCATTCCAAGGTGATATGCAAAGCCTTGTTATGATTGCGTCCCTCAGTTGTTAAGTCAGCATTGGTAAAGCCCAGTCCATGACTGGTGTTGACATTTGCAACCACAGTTTCTAGCTGATTAACAGTAATCTCCTCCGGCACGTATGCTGCGTGCAGGACTTTCAACAACGCGTTCTTGTGGGCTTCGGAACACATCAACAGTGATAATATGGAGATTTTGGAGGGTGTTTGGTGAAGCTGGTCCACCACCTTGTAATCACTTCTTTTTATGATTCTCATGAACTCGTCTACATCTTGTTCAAAAGATGTCTTCTGAGTGTCTTTGGTAGTCGGCTCTTCGGATACCACACTCTTTCCTTTTGCTTTGGCAGCAGCTTCTGCTTCAACATTAGGTCTTTGTGTTTGTGAGGCAAAAAGGCGTCCGCTTCTGGTGAAGCCTCCGCCTCCCCCAACATTATCAACTTGTGGAGAAGAGGTCGATGAATCCAGAGTGATTTTCTCCCTGTTGCAGTAGAGATCAGAGCCATAATGCCAAGGTATGACATTACTGCTTTCATAAGGAACTGGTCCAGGCACCGTAATGGTGAGGACTGATTGCTGCAGAGGAAGGTACTGTAATGGTGTGCGGATCATAGTAAATTGTGACTGGTGATCCGGCAGGAGGTGCCACGGTTTGTTGTTGGAAATTTCTGCTGGGAGGAACATTTGATGGGTCATAGTAAATAGTAACTGTTGAAACGTCTTCATTAATTTTTGCTGGCGTTGTAGTAGATTCTATTGACTGGATGGAAGTTGGAATTATAGAAGAAACAGTTGTTAAATTTTGACTTGTTGAAATGATGGATGGAGTAATCGCTGGTGATACTGATGAATCGGTAGGAATGATCGTTGTTGCCGTTGCAGGAAAATTTGTTGCTGAAGGAATGATTGTTGATGTTGTAGAAGATTCTGGAATTGTTGTTAAAGGAATTGCTAGATTTGTAGGCGCCGTTGTTGAAATCTGAAGGATACCATCCTTGATAAGACCATCTATGCCGCTTCTCAAATTTTCACACCCATTGACTGCAATGTTGCAATACCCACAGCCGAGCTCACACCCGGGGAACACTTTGCATTCTAAAAGTTGAGCTTTAATTTCAACCAAAGGTGTTCGAATTTGTGCAACACTGGTGATTAAGGTGGATGGTTTGTCTTCCTCAATGGCATTAATCCTAGGCCCGCCATGATTAGGCATAGAATTTCTGTTGACATTCGGAGGAGGTGCAAAGTTGAGGGCTTTCGAGTCCACCAGGTCTTGAACTTTCATTTGTAAGGCCCTGCATTTTTCAGTATTGTGACCAGGCGCGTTCGAGTGAAATGCACACCTGGCATTGGCGTCATAGTTCTTTGGCATATTGGAGGGATCTGGAGGTGCCAACGTCCTTAACTCAACCAAGTTAAGCTTCAGGAGTTGTGGCAACAAGGCAGCATAAGGCATAGGGATAGGGTCAATCACCCTATTTTCCTATGATGGTCTTTGTTGAAAAGGACGTTGTTGCTGATTGCTATTGTTGTTGTAGGTTCTCTGTTGCGGATACTAAACTTGTTGTTGATACCGCGGTTGTTGTTGTTGAGGATATGCTGATTGCTGAGGAATCGGAGCTGGAATGGTAACAACTGCCACTGACCAGTGCACATACTGAGGCCTGCCCCTACTTGTATGAATGGAATTAGTTTCACCGGCTCTTCGGGGTCCCACAAAAGGCTTCCTGGGATTACTGGATGAACTTGCACCGCTGTCAGAAATCTTGCCCATCTTTAGGAGACTTTCAATCCTTTCACCAGCTATGACCACATCGACAAAACTGGTAGAGGAGAAGGCAGCCAACCTATCAATATAAGTCCCTTGCAGTGTATTCATGAACATGTCAGCCATTTCTCTTTCTGACATGGGTGGTTGGACAGCAGCAGCAAGCTGTCTCCACCTTTGGGCATATTCCCTAAAGCTTTCTCTGGAAGACTGAGACATTCCCATTAGAAGGGTCCTGTTGGGAGCCATGTCCAGATTGTATTGATATAGCCTGATGAAGGCTTCGGCTAAGTCCTTCCAGCATCTAATGGTAGCTCTGGTTAAGTGTGAATACCACTCTCTTGAAGCCTCAGTCAGACTGTCTTCAAAGTAGAACATCCACAACTTTTCGTCCATAGTATAAGCTTTAAGTCTTCCCAGAAAAGACTGCAGGTGAGTTCGTGGACAAGAGGTTCCATTGTATTTCTAAAAGTACGGGGGTTTGAATTTGTGGGGAATTCTCACCCCATCCACTAGCCCCATGTCCATTACATCGAAGCCCAAGGAATTTTGAGACTCTAAAGATCTCAACTTCTCAGCAATTTCGTCTAATCTCCTGTCATAGACTTCATCTCCAGCTCCCATAACAGTAAACTGCTCTTCTTGTGGATCCTCTTGCAAGATTCTCCCTCCATCAGTATTACCTTGTACATTTCTCGGGATGTTGACTTCCGGATCCAGATGGGGTCCTAATACTGGTGGATTAATACGAGGCTGGCCTTGTTCATTGTTGCTAGTCCCTCCAGTTCCAAGATGAGGTTCCTCGGGAGTTTGTCTTTCCACCAGTTCCCTTATCCTTTCTTGACTTTGGGCCAAGCCAGTCATTACTGCCATGAATTGAGTCATTTGATTCCTCATCTCCACTCTTTCATTAGCCATCTGATTTCTGACCTCAGTCAGATCCTGCTGTACTTGTTCCATCTGAATACCTGGAAGGTTGTTGCGAGTAGGGTACCGGTGCGCGCGATTGACAGGGAACACTCGGCGACGAGCAATGTTTCCTGAGATCACAACAAAGTTAGAAACAACAATAATAAAACCTACAAAACAAAACAAAAGTTAGTATGAAATGCATTATGCTTATTTGTTTTCCAAGGTATCCGGTTTGGTTCTTGGTTTTGACCTTTCCAGACCTCGAGGAAGATGCTTGATGTTGCTGAGAAAAGAAGCCCAATGAAAACAAACTAATATACTACAAATGATGAACAATACATAGTTTGTTTTACAACACATGCCCCTGGAGGGTCAAAATACATCAAAAAAAGAAAAAGTACATCAAATGGAAACAACAACAAACAAAGAGTCAGACATCCAGTCCAAACTCATCCTCTCTGACCTCCTTCAGGAGTGCCTCAGTCACTGGACTAGCTGGGTGCTCTGTAATGGTCCTAATGAGGAGGTTCCTGGTAGCGATAGCAGTGGTCAGTTCCTTATGCCTGTCTTGGTCCTTTGATCTCTTCAATCCTGCTCTAAGCTTCAACTCTGAAATCTCTTTCTAGGCTGCCAACATAGCCTCCTGCTGCTTCTCTTCATTGGCCTCTAACTGCTCAATCTTGGCTTGAGTTTTCTGATCTTCTTGAGTACGGGCTTCAGTGATCCTGACCCACCTAGCCTGACTCTCTTGCAGATAGAGCTCAGTCCTAGCCTTCTGAATTTTGGCTTCCTTACAGGCATTCTTCAATATTTGTTCCCCAGCTCTTACTTTCCTGATGTAATCCTCTGTCTTCTCAATTTTGGCAAGATGCTCCACCCTAAGCTTCTCCAATCTCTCAATGTCCAGACGACCATCACTCCTTTCACAAAGAGTCTTCTTCAAGGCTTGAGATAGGTTCTCGTTCCTTTCCTTCAGCTTCTCAAATTCTTCTAGGATGACAGTGGCTGCAGGTTGTACTGTTGAGGGTCCAGGTATGTCCTCTAAGGTGAAAGGCATTCCAGTAATCTGAGCTCTAGCACGGGACCAGTCATAGTACTGAGCTGAAGCAACATTATTACACCTTCCTAGAATCACCGTCCCTTTTGTCTGGATGTTGTCCCAAGCCCAGGATGCCTGTCTGACAACAGTTGAATTGGGTTTCACTTCACAATACAGGGTCTCAGCTAAATCTTGTACTCTAGGAGGGTGAACCAAAGCATAACCCAGTTGTCTTTTAAACAGTAAAGGATTGTAGTTGATGCAACCCTTCACTCCTATTAGAGGCACATTTGGGTATTGTCCACAGCTGGTGATAATGTCCTTGCCTTTGGTGCTTTGGGTGCACCATCTGATATCATCTGAAGTCAAAGCAATGAGCCTCTTGGCCCAATTCTTCTGTTGGTGAGGATTCAGGAAGGCATCTGACTTAGGCAGGTGTTTGAGTAGCCAGGTGTGAAACAAAGGAGCACAACATCTTACCAACTTCCCCCTTTGTTTTTCATTCCTCTGATGAATGGAGTAGTAAAAGTCTCCCAGCAGTGTGGGTACTGGGTTCTTCAGGAGAAACAGATGGATGGCATTCTTGCTGACAAATTTGGGCTCATCTGCAAACAGTATGGCCCCATATATGCTGAGGGCTAACAATGCACAGACTGCCCTCCATTCCCCCAAAGAGGCCTTCAGGATGGCCTGAGAAATCAAGAAATCCAAGTGCAAACCAGAGATCCCAGCTTTTGTTGTCATGTTTTGCTCAATCAGGGCAGGCTCCAAGTATAGTGCTTTTGCTAGTTCTCCATTGCTGGGAGCTGGCATCTCTGGGTTGAAGGGGATGCCACCCCTGATAGGTACCCCAATCAATGAAGAAAGCTCTTCCAGCAGAGGTCCTAGCTGAAAGTCTGGAAATGTGAAGCATCTCAGTGGAGGATCATAAAACTGCAAACATGTGTGGATCATGCTCCTCTGAGAAGGGTCAAGGTCCATAACCATGTCTAGGATTCCTCCATAATGCTCTCTGAACAAAGGGATGTGGTCAGGTGTGATAAGTGACTGGACCTGCCTGATACCAGTCAACACAGGCTCAAAGAAATGGTAGGATATGTTGCTCTTCCTAGGATTAGTCATAGATGCTGCTGAAGAAGCTGAAGATTGGTACTGATGAAGATCACAGACTGATGCTAGAAATGAGCCACTGACAGGCTGAGGCTGGTGATGATGAGGATAGCTGAAACAGATAACTAATGAAGACAGTTGAAGCAGAGGTCTATGCAGAAGAAGGGGTCAAAACCAAACCAGATATGATATGGATACCCTGAAAAACAAATAAACAAATGTCAAATGATGCAAATGATGAATATGCAAATGATATGCAAGGGTTTATGATCAAGCTGGATCTGATTATCTGTCTTGATATAAGGCCCATGTATGTTCAAGAAGTCCAGATGGAGATTTAGAAATCCAGTAACCAAGGTGGGGGGACTCAAATAAAGAGTCACATGTCCATGGTTTAATCACAAGAACTGTCCAAAATGAGGTACTCTTAAACAAAATAATAACAAGGTGTGATATGGCCCAGGGTACCTGCAAACCTGTAAACAGCCCAACCCCTCACAGGTAGTGTTCTAAAACAAGGATCCTCAGACTTGGATCAGTTATGAGAAGTGTAAACACTTCCAACCTGGAGGTACAGTGTTTACAATAACCATAAAAGATCCTCCTCTAATTCACCTCAGCTTCTGAAGGTCATAATAAAGGTCTTCCAGACTTAGCAGGCTTCCCAGATAGCCCTAGCACTACAGGAAATCTGTAGCACAGAGTTCTCAAGAAGAAACCCACATCTGAATCGTGTTTCATATTCCCACACCAGACCAAAATGGAATGGGAAAGAACATGAACCACTCTAGCCTAGGTGTCACTTAGGTCCCAGGTATAAGACCTTAAACTCTCAATGAAACCCCACCCACCAAAACAGAAAACTAGATCCAGCAATGATAATGATAGTATGAAATATGAAAAACTGTAAAGGAAAGTAATAAATAAAGTTGTACATAAAGCAATAAATAAAGCAAATAAATAAACACAATTAGCACATAACACCCCAGTAAACACAAATCAAACAAGCGCTAGGAGGAACCCACAAAAAGAACCAGAAGCCCTGGTTGTAATATAAGAGTCCCCAGCAGAGTCGCCAAGCTGTCGCTCCCACCAAGTGACACCTGGTCAGAAGGGGTACAGACGCGAACTGTCGGCGAAAGAGAAAGAATGAATAGAGTCGCCAGCTAGGCATTTTTATCCCGAAGGAAAGGTAATGCTGCATAAACCTAAGAAAAGATGGATAAGACGGTTGCGAACCAGAGAAACTGAGAAAGGGGGTTGGTTACAACCTGGGAAGGTATTAGCACCCAGATTGTCCGCCGTACTCGACGGGATCCACGCTTGAAAGTTTGTGTTTAAAGGGGTAGTGTCAGTGCTATTTTGTGTACAAAAGCTGGAAAAAGAATACAAGTGTAAGTGCCGAAAGAAAGTGTGAAGTGAATAAAGGAAGTGTCAGTGCAAGGAAAGAGTGCAAAGCTCAAGACTATGAGGCTTAAAGAATAATGCTGGAAGGGGGGGAATATACAGAGACTTTTGTTCGATAACTGTTAAGTTATGCCTACATATCCTCTTGTGCAATGAGGAAGTCAGAACACCGTAGTTTGACTCAAAGAGACTGAAAGATAAATTGATTTGTAAACTGCTTACTTGTCTATGCTCAAGTGTATGACCTGTCTGGCTCAGGTGCAAACTGTCTTGCATTAGACGGAAGAAGCGAGTTCTCGTTTGTGAGTGAATGAGGTGAGAAAAGAACCCCGGAGGAGACGATTATTGTTTGTTTTTGGTGTTTTCAATCTTTTATTGCTTTTTGATTTGTCATAAGTTAATGAGCTTAAGCCTAAACCAAGGGTTAGTAAGCTCATCACATCCTCCCTCTGATTAGGGGTGATGAGAATACCTTAAGTATGAAGTAAGCACCTCACACTTAATCACCCTGATGTAGTATTAAGATCATTAACCTACTTGTAATTACTTAGATGTTTTTGGAGTTTTTGTTTAGTGTTAAGTAATGAGTTTACGCCATAATCAAGGATTTAATGGGCCCATTACACCATCCTAATAGAAGGATAATAGATGAGAACATTTAAGCTGAGAAAGGCTCCTCAACTTAATCCATGATTAGGGATTAACTTCATGACAAAACAAAGCCTTTATTAAAGTGGATTTTAGTTAATGGTAAGATTAAGAAGTGATTTTAGGGTTTGTAAGGCAACTTGAGGGGGACTTGTCCATTAACACTAGGGTTAGTCCTTCTTAACCAATTAAGGAAGAATTAGAACCCTAATGCAAGGCCCAAGTTACAAGCTTGATGTCTTAGTAACTATTAAGTGAATTGATTAAAGGATTTAAACACATTAAGGGTTTAACACTTAGGATTATGGTTATACACTCCATCCTAATAGAAGGATGCAGGCATAAACTTAATCACAAAGCCTTAAAACCTTTAAGGTTTAGTCCTTGATTATGAGATGAGAAGAGAAGACTCAAAAGATGACACAAAGGTAGAAACTAATGGGGGACTAATCAAACCCTAATTATGATCATGCTTGGGTGTTCCTAGGTTTTATGAGGCTTGCAAAAGATCTTCAAGAGAGAAGCCACCAAGGAAAAAGCAAATGAAAGGAAGTTAAGCAGAAAGAAGCAAGACAACTTACTTCACTTAAGAAGATAAGTTGCTTGAAGAAAGAAAGTGGAGAGGGAGCATGAATGAGCAATCTCACTCTAATACAAAAGTAAAATTCAGCAAGGAATGCATAAGAGAGAAAGAGAAGAGAAGTGAGAAGTGAAGGCAAATTCACTTCCCAAAGTACTTACCACCTGAAATGGTTAGCATAAAAGAAAGAATGAAATGAAAATGGAATGTATGCAAGGATGCAAACCAAAACCAGAAGCATAAAAATGATTCAAATGATGCTATGATATGATATGATAGCATGTCAAGTGATATGAATGTTCATACAAGAGATGGGAATGCAAATGAAGCATGTAAGAAGCATGAAAACACATGAATGTTCATGGAATGTAATGAATACATATCATGGCAAATGGATGAAGAAATGATCAAGTATGATTCTAATGTGTCCTATGATGTATTATAAGTCATGTGGATGCACAAAATGTCATGGTAAGTTCATGTATGCAAGCAAATGAAGAATGAATGCAAATGAAGGCAAGAATTAGGGTTTATGCACAAGATTCAAAGCAAAATTCAAAATCAGAAGCAAATGACAAGATAAAAATTTGAAAATGGGATCAAAGGAACCCTAACCCTACACAAGTTCACTGCCCAAAGGAGGGGATCTAACTCTTAACCTAATGAGGGTTATGATTTTCTTAAGTTTGCTAGGGTTTTAAGGCACCTCAAAAGAAAAAATGCACATCAAATTGAAAATGGAAGATAAATTCAAAACAATTTTACCCTAGAAACTAAATGCTATAAAGAATGCAATGCAAGAAGAACCATCATCAAACTCTTCATGGTTAGGCAGAATGAATTTTTCTAAGTTAGAACAAAAATATTGCCTTTTAAGAATTTTAATTCCAAAGAAAAATGTCAAAATAGGTCAAGAACCAAAAAGAAATTTGTTTTAAGAGTTTGATAATGTTTCTAAATGTATTAAAATGCAATGTGAATTTTTTTGGTGATTTTTAAATACCTAAATGCATTTTTAATTAATTAATCTTCATTAACTAATTAAAAATAAACATTTAAATGATTTAAAAAATATTTTTAATGCAAAAAATAAAAATAAAAATATTTTTGGGTTCTGAAAATTAATAAAAGGTTTGATAAAATTTTTCAGAATTTTTTAATGTATTTTACTATTTTTAAAAATTCGTGGAAATTAAATACAAATAAAATGAAATAAAACAATAAAAAATGGAAAAGTATGAGGATCCTGAGGCTGAGATTCAAAGGTTTTTGGAGGGAGTTGACCCGCGCGCGTTTCAGTGGCTAGGATTCATTCTGGCAAAATTTAAATTTAACCCTAATTAATTAAACTAATTAATCTGAATTAGGGTTTAATGACCAATCTGGTTCGTTCATTCGCGCGCGGGAAGGCAAGATCAAAGGCTCACATTTAAACTTCACTAATTACACTGATTAGGGCAAACCACTTTCAGGCGACCGGAACAGTGTTCCGGTCGTCTTCTCCGACGAACACAAAACCCTAGCTTCTTCTACAGGTCACCAAACTTCAAATTTCTTTCACAAAAATGATCCTCTAATCATTCTAAACCTAAACCCTCACCTAAAACTCATTTATTTTACTCCATAATCATGAATCGAAGAAAACTGTAAAACACGGGCAAAAGTTCAGAGATCACATACATGATGGTTTCTTCACCATTTTCAAAAGTAATCACATCCCCATGATCAGGGGAACATATAGAATCATAAAAGAACTTAAAAGCTAGCTTATGGGGAAAAAGTTCTTCATGTTATCTAAGATGAAGACTCTCTGATTCTGAGCTTTCTGGATCCTCCCTTTGTGCAAGCCCACTTCTTTGAACCCCCTGATGATGAAATGAAGCTTGGAAAGCTTTGAGAATGGCTGGTTTGAATGTTTCAGTTCTGGTATAGCAGAAATGGAGGATTGTGTGTGTGATGTTTCAGGCTGTTTTGAGGGTTGATTCTTGTTCTATGGAGGATATGTGATTTGTTGGTGAAAGAAAAATGGAAGTTTGATGGATGGTTTGAGAGAATCGAAGAAGGGAAGGATTTTTGCAAGTTTGTGAATGTTGGTTGTGTGTGTGTTCTGAGCCTATGTCCTCCTTGTTTTATGATCTTGAGGCAATCCATAAGCAATCCCAACAATCTAGGAGGGCAGGTATGCACTGTGGGAATGGTATGGGGTGATTGGCCACAAAGTCAAAAATTGTGTACTATAGGTATGGGCCATGGCAGAGGAGATTTCTGTGTTTGGATTGCCTCAGCCAGCTTCAAGGAAGGCCCTTGGATGTTCTAATGTGATCTGAAATGGATGAAGGGTGAGATGCCATAGGTTTTGCCTTTTTGCAACTTGTTGCATTTTGTGACTTTTGGTCATGGGCATGTCTCATTCCTTAGGCAATATGCAGCAAAATGTACCATGTGATGTTGTTATGACACTTTGAGTTTGATTAGAAACCAAACAAAACCTTAAGAACCAATCTTGCAAGATTTCCCTCTTTGTAACTTTTGTGAAAAATGGCTTATGATACTTGGAATTCAAGGCATGAAAGTGGGGAATTACTTGGGAAAATCTGAATTATGGCCCATGAATTATGTTTGTGTAGTGCTTAGAAGTCATTTTGAAGTCATGGAAATGCTTGGCATGTGAATTTGCAAGTTTCCCCCTTTGGTGCAAAAGTGAAAATTTAGTGATTTTGTCCAACTTTGCAAGGCCATAACTTTTGATCAAAAAATGAATTAAATCAAGTTCTTGTACTTTTTGAAAATGGTAGGATCCAATCTACAACTTTCATGACCAAAGATTTTTCATTTGAAGCATTTTTGAATCAAAAAGAGGAGGTTGAAAAACATTCCCAAAATTGCAAGTTTGCATTACAAGTCACTTTCCCAAAATGGCAACTTTGCAAATGGCTTGAAATTCTTCAATTTTGTAAACTTCTAACATCTTCTAAGATCAAATAAAGATCATATACATTCAAAATGATGGAGAAGACCCCTTGGTTGGGTGATTGGGGGCCTCAGATGCCCTGATTTTGCACTGACTTGTTCAAGAAGTCACCTTTTGATCAGATGCCCTCCCCATTGAATTTCTTCATGAAAATTGATATGCATGATCCTCATATCATATAGAGACCAATAGAAACCAGAATGACCAAAATATTTGGAGTTATGGCCTCTGAAACCAAAACCCTAATTCTAGGTCATTTGTGCAGTTAAGCCTGGCTCTGCTTCCATGCCTTTCTCAGTTCTTGTGATTCTCTGATTTCCTTGACCTTTGGAGGATATGCTATGATGTTTGAACATACATGGATCCTCTTTAGATGATTGAAGGCCTTTGGAGTGGCTCAGATAGCTCATGGATTGCTCAGATCACAAACCCTAGATGCAAATGACTTTGAATCAATGCAATGAAGCAAATATGCAATATGAGATGCTATGGTTGAACCTATGCAAATGAAAAGAATCACAAGTCATGGTGTGAAAGAGTGAGGGAAAATTTGGGGTGTTTACATCCAGCAATGCAAAGAAACCCTTCTCAGGACCTCGAAGGATAGGGGAGACCAATGCAGTACATGTTAATAGAGGTAGACCCTAGTACTTGCAAAGATCAGTGGCTGCAGTCACCATCCCTACTCCAACACCTCAGCAACAATAGTATCCACAACAACAACAAATATCTTACAACAACAACAACTAACATCACGTCCTTTCCAGCAAAGGCCTTCTCAGATTAATAGGGTGATCGATCCCATCCCGATGCCCTACGCAGTCTTACTCCCACAACTATTGAAGCTTAACCTGACTGAACTGAGGACTTCGGCTCCACCAGATCCTCTGAATCTTCCAAGGAATTATGATGTCAACGCCAGATGTGGTTTTCACTCCAATGCACCTGGTCATTCAACATAGAAGTGTAGGGCCCTGCACATGAAAATCCAAGATTTGATCGATTCCAAGGCTTTGAATTTTGCACCTCCACCAAATGTCACAAGGAATCCCATAGCAAATCATGGTGAGCCAAAGATTAATGCCATTGAGGAGGACCAACCAACAATTCTGATTGACGACATTGCAAGTATTCAAAAACCACTGGCCGAAGTAAAAGCTCAGCTATTGAAGTGCCAAGTGTTTCTGGGTTGTGAGGCCCATTGTGAAGCTTGCAAAGTTTCTACCAATGGTTGTGCAAAACTGAAGAATGGAATCAACAATCTTATCAGAGAAGACATCCTACAAATCACATCAACAGTTCCATCTTCTACAACTGCAACAAAAATCTCTTCTACAACACCAGCAAACATTATCTCAACAAAATCTTCTACAATGCCAGCAAAAGTCATTTCAACAGAATCGGCTACAACAACAACAAACACCAGTGACGACATCTCAACGGTTACCATCTACTATGATCCAGCAACCATCCATGTTCCGAAATCTCTCAACAACAACTTTCAGCAACACCCTCATCAACAACTCCCTGCACCTGCACCATCTTTAATAAGACCTCCTGTCACCATCTACTATGATCCATAGACTATCACAATTCCTTCTTCTGCTGCAATTAGTCTGGTAACCATCACGGTGCCCAGGCCAATTCCCTATGATAACAACAGTGTCGTGCCTTGGCACTACGGCTCAGATATCTACCATCACAGAAGGAAAGTTACCCTTGACTCTTCAACTCCTGCACCACAAATTGACAATGTTGGGGGAGGCATAGGCTTCACTCGAAGCAGACGTCTCTTCGCTTCACAGTTTCCAAGAATTAATGCTGAAGCAGAAGCTACTGCCAAAGCAAAAGGCAAAAGTGTGGAGGCAGAAGAACCAGCTGCAAAAGAAACTCAGAAGACGTCCTTTGATCATGATGTGGACGTGTTCGTGAGGATTATCAAAAGAAGTGATTACAAAGTGGTGGATCAGCTCCATCAAACACCCTCCAATATTTCCATACTATCTCTGCTCATGTGTTCTGAGGCTCACCAGAATTCACTACTCAAGGTCCTGCACGCAACTTATGTGCCGGAAGAAATCACGGTCAATCAGTTAGAAACGGTGGTCGCAAATGCAATACTAGTCATGGACTAGGTTTCACCAATGCTGACTTGACTACGGAGGGGCGTAACCACAACAAGGCTTTACATATCACTTTGGAATGTAAAGGTGTTGTACTTTCTCATGTCCTTGTCGATACCAGATCATCACTCAATGTGTTGCCAAATAAAGCTTTAGTCAAGCTGTAGTACGATGGTCTTGCACTCCGTCCGAGCAACCTAGTTGTCAGAGCTTTTGATGGTTCTAAGAGATCGGTTCTCGGAGAGATTGAGCTTCCTGTGGTAATTGGTCCACAAGTTTTCAAAATTGTCTTCTACGTGATGGACATACAACCTGCCTACAGCTGTTTGTTGGGTCGACCCTGGATCCATGTCGCTGATGCGGTAACATCGACCCTTCACCAGAAGTTAAAATATGAGTGGGAAGGCCAAATTATCACCATATGTGGAGAAGAAGACATCTTCATCAGTCAGCTAGCTACATACAAATACATAGAGATGGATGGGGAGATCCATGAAACCATGAGTTAGGGTTTCGAAGCTTTGAATATCAACGAAGCTACAACTGAAGTGTCTGCTGCATCCCAAGAGGAAAGGATGGGCACCTTAATTGCTTCCTACAAACAAGCTAGGAAGGTTGTGGAAGAAGGGAATGCCCATGGCTGGGGCAAGCTGCTGAAGGTTCAGATGAAAGAAGACAAATTCGGTTTGGGTTACAGACCATCCCGACAAGTTCCAGAGGAGGCTGCTGAAGCTCCCAAGTTTATAAGTGGGGAAATGCTGACCCCGGATGCTGTCAACACTTTAGAAGACGAGGCTAAGAGTGACTACAACCTAGAAAGCTGGATCCGTCTAAAAGTCTCGGGCCAACAAGTCCTCAACTGGTCTTCCCAGGAAATTATAAGGGTTACTGCTGCAGAGTAATTATTATTTCCTGTTTTAAGCATGCATCAAAGTCCTGCATCTTGCCCAATATGTCGAGACTCATTTTGTAATGGGGCCATATGTATTTGTGCAAATTGAATATTAATGAACAATGGACATCATTTTGCAAACAATCTTTTTCGCTCACTATCTTTTCATTTTTGTTATTTTCGCACAAAACAATAAATGGCAATGTTTTTCTCAATAATAACTTCATTCACCTTTTCTAAATAAGATAAAATCAATCACTAAAATGAACCAAATCTCAACCCTTACAGAGACATCCCTCCAGATTGCAGCGACAAGACACTGCTATGACCCCGTATGACTTCGACAATCCGATTGATCAAGCAGATGAAGGGGTTTAAGAAGACTACGATTTACCTGAAGAGTTAGCCAGGTTATTGAGGCAAGAGGAAAAGGTGATTGCTCCTCATCAGGAGGAGGTTGAGACTATTAATCTTGGTATCGAGGAAGTTGTGAAAGAAGTGAAGATTGGAGACAGTATACAAGCTCCGGTAAAAGAACAACTTATCAGTATGCTGCGAGAATATGTCGATGTGTATGCTTGGTCCTATCAAGATATGTCGAGTTTGGATACAAATATTGTCATGCACAAGCTTCCATTGAAAGAGGATTGTCCGCCAGTTAAGCAGAAGTCGCGCCGTACTCGCCCAGACATGGCCATGAAAATCAAAGAGGAAGTACAAAAGCAGTGGGACGCCAGTTTTCTCACTGTAACTAGTTACCCGCCTTGGGTTGCTAACATTGTACCCATACCCAAGAAGGATGGCAAGGTGCGTATGTGTGTTGATTACCGGGATCTAAATAGAGCAAGCCCGAAAGATGACTTCCCATTACCTCACATTGATGTACTGGTAGACAACACAACTCAGTTCTCGGTATTTTCCTTCATGGATGGATTTTCTGGATACAATCAGATCAAGATGTCACCTGAAGACATGGAAAAGACAACCTTCATCACACCATGGGGCACGTTCTGCTACAAAGTAATGCTGTTTGGTTTGAAGAACGCCGGTGCAAAATATCAACGGGCTATGGTAACATTATTCCACGATATGATCCATAAAGAAATTGAGTGTTACGTGGATGACATGATTGCCACGTCCCTCATAGAAGAAGACCATTTGGTAAAACTGTTGAAATTGTTCAAGCGTCTGAGGAAGTATCAGTTAAGGTTGAACCCCAACAAGTACACATTCGGGGTACGTTCTAGTAAGCTGCTGGGATTTATTGTGAGCGGAAAAGGAATTGAGGTTGATCCCGACAAAGTCAAAGCAATTCAGGAAATGCCTGCACCTAAGACTGAGAAAGAAGTTCAAGGTTTATTAGGTAGATTGAATTATATTTCAAGGTTCATATCTCATCTCACTGCAACCTGCGAGCCCTTGTTCAAACTACTGAGAAAGGAACAAACAGTCAGGTGGAACGATGATTGTCAAAATGCTTTTAACAAGATCAAAGAGTATTTGTAAGAACCTCTAATTCTCATACCTCCAGTTGAAGGAAGACCTCTAATAAATATACTTGACAGTATTAAATGATTCAATGTGGTGTGTGTTGGGCCAGCATGACGAGTCTGGTCGAAAAGAGTATGCAATATACTACCTAAGCAAAAAGTTTACCGATTGTGAACAATATTATTCACTGCTCGAGAAAACTTGCTGTGCTTTAGCGTGGGCTGCTCGCCAACTAAGACAGTATATGTTGACTCATACTACCTTGTTGATCTCAAAGATGGACCCCGTCAAGTACATATTTGAGAAGCCAACACTTACCGGAAGGGTTGCAAGGTGGCAAATGATTCTGACAGAATATGATATTCAATACACCTCTCAAAAGGCCATCAAAGGCAGTGTATTGTCTAACTATCTGGCTGAGCAACCCATTTATGATTACCAGCCTATGAGATTTTATTTCCCTGATGAAGACATCATGTTCTTGAAATCAAAAGATTTTGAAGAGCCTATTCACACTGAAGGGCGTGATCCAAAAGAAGCATGAACTATGATGTTCAATGGAGCAGTTAATTGTAATGGTCGTGGGGTTGGTGCAGTGTTTATTACATCCAATGGAGTCCATATGCCTTTCTCAGCAAGGCTTACCTTTTTATGCACTAACAACGAAGCAGAATACGAAGCTTGTATCATGGGTCTTGAAGAAGCCATTGACCTCAGGATCAAAACCTTGAATGTATTCGGAGATTCAGCTTTGGTGATTAACCAAACTAATGGCAAGTGGTATACTCATCAAGAGCATCTGGTTCCCTACCGTGACTATACGAGGAGATTGTTGACTTTCTTCACAACAGTCAAGCTTGAATACATCCCTCGAGATGAGAATCAGTTTGCAGACGCCTTAGCTATTATTTCATCTATGATCAAAGTACAAACTGCTAACTATGTACCTCGGATTTTAGTATCCAGACTGGACCGACCAACATATGTCTTCTCTGTGGACACAGTTACTGACAACAAACCTTGGTTCCACGACATCAAATGCTTTTTGGAGACTCGGACGTACCCACCTGAGGCATAGTTTAATGATAATAAGACATTAAGAAGGCTAGCCGGCAGTTTCTTCCTCAATACTGATGGCTCCTTATACAAGCGAAACTTCGACATGGTCTTTCTCAGATGTGTTGACAAAAAGGAAGCAGACCTACTGATGCACGAAGTACACGAGGGTTCTTTCGGTACCCATGCCGGAGGACATGCAATGGCAAAGAAATTGTTAAGATCAGGTTACTACTGGATCACAATGGATGCAGACTATTGTGCCTATGCCAGAAAATGCCATAAATGCCAGATCTACGCAAACAAAGTGCATGTGCCTCCCAATCCTTTGAATATATTGTCTTCACCATGGCCTTTCGCCATGTGGAGCATTGATATGATTGGAAAGATCAAGCCAACTGCTTCAAATGGTCACAGATTCATCCTGGTAGCCATTAATTACTTCACCAAATGGGTTGAAGCAGCTTCGTATGCAAATGTCGCCAGGCAAGTGGTAGCCCGACAGCTTGTGTATGGTATAGAAGCAGTCCTACCTGTTGAAGTTGAATTGCCCTCCTTACGGGTAATAATGGATGTGAAACTGGATGAAGCAGAATGGGTCCGAT
Organism: Lathyrus aphaca; assembly: GCA_963966055.1. Classification (NCBI taxonomy): domain Eukaryota; kingdom Viridiplantae; phylum Streptophyta; class Magnoliopsida; order Fabales; family Fabaceae; genus Lathyrus; species Lathyrus aphaca. The sequence goes on from OZ014521.1 coordinate 214,966,936, forward strand.
CTCGTTATAACCAACTGAGCCTGATTGAAGAAAAGAGATTAGCAACTATCTGTCATGGTCAGTTACATCAGAAACAAATGAAGAAAGTCTTCGATCAAAAAGTCAGACCTCGGGAATACCAAGTGGGAGAGCTTGTACTGAAAAGAATCCTTCCTCCTCATACATACCACATGGGCAAGTGGACACCAAACTATGAAGGTCCCTATGTGATAACTAAAGTCTTCTCGGGCGGAGCACTAATGCTTGCAACCATGGATGGTGAAGACTTCCCATCTCCTGTGAATTCAGATGCAGTTAAAAAATACTTCGCATAAATGACCCGCTGGACATAAAAACAGAATGTAAGTCTAGGAAAAAATAGGGCATCCCGACGAGTCAAAAAAAGAATAAAAGACTCGGGCAAAAATAAGGGAAAAATTTGAAAAAAAATGTACACCCGCTGAGTTGAAAAGCCACATCGGACAACTTAGGCAAAAATGGGTATCCCGGTGGATTGAAAACCCGAAAGGGCGAACTCCGCAAAAACAGGGAAAAAGTGAACAAGTGCATTCTGAATTCGTCTGTATCACTCACATAACATGGAAAGCTTCGAAAGGACAAAGTGTAGGTCAGAATCAACTTTCTTCCGAAAGCAAGATAAGAAGGGCGTTTAGGTCATACAGGTCATAGCAAAGGAAGTTCATTGGAGCGTCAACTTCAACATTGTCGAATAGGACTTTTATTTTCTCAATTTTACAACAATCTCCTCATTTCAGGGATTAGCTTCTTCATTGTACTTGCCTATTCAGGGCACACAAACCAATAAATTCAAATATTCATTCACACTTTGGTTTGTACCTTTTTGTTTTGTTTGCAAAATGTCCAAAGTTCGTAATACAACATTTGCATGAAAACATATAAGCCATTTTCAATAAATGCTTGCAGGAAATATGTGCTCTTAAGCGAACCTAACTCCTATGACGGAATCCAGTTGAGGATGCCTCAGGACACTTGTGTGATTCCTTTGTTTAACAGGCTGCAGATACTCAAGGTGGAGAACCTTTCACAGCATGTGGCATATCAGGAACTATATCCCCAGCCAAGACGGCAGTCACATCATCAGAAGGACTACTTGACGAAAGTATTCCCCCACGGAGCTTTTTATCCCTCAGAGTATCCCCTACAAAGCTGATCCTCCGACAGATTACTTCCCAGAAGTTCTCTCCTCCCCAAGCAGGATCTCCAAAGTAATGCCTAAATCACTTTTCCCCAGCAAGTTTCCAGATCTTCTCATCCACAACAAAGGATCCCCACAAATTTCTTCCCCCAGACTTCTCCAGAAATATCGTGCAATGATCCTTTCTCCCCACAGATCGCCCAGTGATCCATTCTCCCAGCAGATTTCAGATTTTGGATCTTGTTTCTCTCATTTGCATAATCATAGCATTCACATCATTTCCCACCAAAAAGAGCGTAGCATTCCGTATAATACGGAGCATTACGAAAAAAATCCAACATTTGCATGATCATAAGCCAGGTTCGAGCCAGTCACCTGCAAATACCAAAGTTACTCCTCCAGCAATACTTAAAAACTTATCCCCTGCAGATAAAAATCCAAAATATCCTTTTTCACTCTCAATACAAATACTTGTACATACTTATACACAATCCTTCTGTCTGTATCATACATATACATATTTCCTTGATACTCGTTTGTATCTTATGCATCTCCCTGGCAGATCAACACTCGTCCGTGTTCCTTGTTTAAACAATTGATACTCGTCCGCATCATCACTCCTTAAACACGCGTCGTTGTTTGTTTCTATCATGGTCCTAAGGATACTAATCCGTATCTTTAATCTATACACACTATCAAAACACTTATACCATTTGTTTTAGGGATTAAACACTCTTCTGTGTTTATTTATCCCCAGAAGTCGCCAACAAAACAACTTTCTATCCGACATTCGTCCTATGTCGCGATAATCCAGAGCAGTCGTCCCCTTCTAGGTGATCTTCCTTCACCTTTTGATGACCGTACCTCATCATTCATCTAGTGGCCGTCCCCATCGTCGATCTTTTTTTCCGGCATTCTTCCTATGTCGCGATAATCCTCAGCATTCGTACCCTGCTAGGTGATCGTCCTTCACCTTTTAATGACCGTACCTCATCATTCATCCGATGGCCGTCCCCATTGTTGATCTTTTTATCTGGCATTCTTCCTATGTCGCGATAATCCTCAGTAGCCATACCCGGCTAGGTGATCGTCCTTCACCTTTTGATGATCATACCTCATCATTCATCCAATGGCCGTCCCCATCGTCGATCTTTTTATTCGGCATTCGTCCTATGTCGCGATAATCCTCAGCAGCCGTACCCGGCTAGGTGATCGTCCTTCACCTTTTGATGACCGCCCTCATCATTTTATCTGATGGCCGTCCCCATCGTTGATCTTCATATCCGACATTCGTCCTATGTCGTGATATCCTCAGCAGCCGTCCCTTGCTAGGTGATCGTCCTTCACCTTTTGATGACCGTCCCTCATCATTGATTTATTTATTCTTCACTCGATGGCCTTCCCCGTCGCGGTTTCTTTATTCTTCAGCCTGACGGTCGTTCCTGTTAGTACTTTTAAATCCCCAATAAAGTCGCCTTTCTTTACCCGATGGCCGTCCCCGTCTCGGATTCTTTATTCCCCAGCATGATGGTCGTCCCCGTCAGTGCATTTCTCACCATTTTTATCCCCAGCAGTCGTCCTCTACTCGATGGTCGTCCTCCGTCGCTATCATTTGATATTCATCCTATACTGTCTATTACAATTTATATCCCTTTTCTTCTTATAATAAAGAGTGCAAATTTTGGACTATCTTTGTATTCAACCACAAGTTATCTTGTTTTTCTGTTAAGCCAGACGCTTACATCCTACACAACTAACTCATGCTTGAATAGGGGCAGCTGTAAACACCCCAAATTTTCCCTCTCTTTTTTCTCACACCTTGACTTGTGATCCTTCATATTGCATTGCATAAGCATACCATCTCACACTGCATAGTTATTTCACTACATAAGTTGCATAACTAGGGTTTGTGATCAAATAAATCTTAGAAGTGGTTTGAGCTATCTCATAGGCCATGAAGCATGCCAAGAGGGTCCATGAGTGTTCTATGATCATATTATACCCCCAAGGGTTCTTGAAAGTCAAAAGATCACAAGAGATTACAGAGCCACCCAGGCAGGCTCAGGGCTCTTGCACAGATGACCAAAAATTAGGGTTTTGGGTTCGAGGCCCTTACACTCAAATTTTTTTCCATTCTTGATTCTATTGGTCTATATGTGATATAAGGAGCATGTGTATCAAATTTGAAGCAAAAACTCCTTGTGGAAGTCATCTGATCAAGTGGTAACTTGTTGTGCAAGAAAAGTCAGAATCAGGGCATCTGAGGCCACCAACAAGGGTTCCAAAGGGTCATCATCATCAATTTGAGGTCCTATGATCTTTATTTGATCTTAGGAATGTTTGTAAGTTCAGAAAATTGAATAATTTTGGGCCATTGCAAAAGTTGCCATTTTTGGACATGACTTGTAATGAAAACTTTCCATTTTGGGAAAGATTTTCAACCTCCTCTTCTTTCTTGATCAAAAAGGCTTCAAATGAATTTTCTTCAAACATGAAAGTTGTAGATTGGATCTTCCCATTTTCAAAACGTACAAGAACTCCCTTGATTCATCCTAGAACTCAAGTTATGATGGATCAAAGTTGGAAAAAACCACATAATTTTCAAGTCCATGCCAAAGAGGGAAATGTGCAATTTTGATTTCCAAGCCTTCTCATGACCTATAATTCACTTCTACGCTGCATAACATTGATGAGAAACATCTCAAGACCAAAAATCATGCCTTGCTTCACAAGTTTAATGGCCAATTTTCACAAAATTCTCAAAGTTGGCAACTTGCAAAACATGTTCAATCTCATGATCCAAGCCATACAGCTCACAATTTTCGATCCTAAGGCCCTCCTTGAAGCCAGCTGAGGCAGCTCAAGCCCTCAAATCACCTCTGTCCCAGCCCATGCCTCAAGTACACCAAACCTTGACTTTTTGCAATTTCTCCCATGTTCTTGGAATAGTGATCAACAACCTCTACTAACCTGCTCCATGACCTACTCAAACATTATGGGAGTGATATAGCAACTCATTCAGTATTGAAACAAGACATACTTCAGATTGCACAAAAATTTCCTAAAACTTCATCTCTTTGATTCTCACTCCTCAGCCATCAAACTTCAAATTTTTTTCACCAATCAACCACAAATCACCTAAGGAACAAATCCCACCCATCACCCTGGCCTGAAACACCCTAAACAAGAAACACGATTTCTGTTGAACCAAAACTGAACCTCTCAAAATAGCCATTATAAACTCCATTCAAGCTTGACATTAGCACAAGGGGGACCAGTGGAGTTGGTTTGCACAGAGGAAAAGCTCAGAAAGCTCATCTTTGAAGATCTCCAACTCAGGTATAGGTCAAGATCTTTTTCTCAGAACTTTGATTTCATGTTACAAAATGATTCTACATGTTGCACTGATCATCCTGATGTGTTTAGAATTGAAAATGATGTAGAAACAAGCATGTATTGTTGTTCCGACAATTTTCCCGTGAAAATGTTTTGAGTCGTTTCTCTTGATTCATGTGTTATAAATATTGTTTGATGATTGATTTGTGTTCTATGATGTTTGGGGAACGTTTCTGGGCAGATTTGATGTTGTTTAGTGACCTAGGGAAGAAGTTGGGGATTTGGCTGGCCAGAGAAGACGACCGGAGCTTCCCTCCAGTCGCTTGAGAATAATTAAGGTTTTGTTTTCTAGATTGATTGTGAACCATAGGATCCTGATTAACTTAGCGTGTGAGCGGTCCAGATAAATCATTTGCCCTAATCCCAATTAATTAAAATTAAACATAATTAATTAACTTAGAAGGAACCTCAGCCCTTGGATCACACGCGTAAGCAAAGTTTAAATCTGATTCCTTAGATCCTCATACCTCAAGTCAAGCTGACTTGAGATCTCAGTCCTTTATCCCCTTCCCACGCAATCCTGGCCTTTCCTTGTAATTACTTTTGCATTTTTATTTTGTTTATTTCATACATTTATTTAAAATAGCAAATCATTTTTTAAAAATATGATCTTTTGCATTTTGTCTTTAAATTATTTTCAGAAACCAAAAACTTTTTTATTTTTTCATCAAAAATCTATTTTTAAATCATTTAATTGTATTATTTAATTAATTAAGAATACTTTTAGGTATTTAAAAATCACAAAAAAATCATGAAGCATTCTTATATATTTAGAACAATTTACAAACTCATCTTACATATTTCTTTTAGGGTTTGATCATGTTTTGACAATTAACCATGAATTAGGGTTTCCAAATTTCTTATTTTTCTAAACCTAACTTTAAAAATCCATTTTTGATCAACCAAGATGAGTTTGTACATGGTCTTTTTTGCATACTTTCATACTTTGCATGTAGTATCTAGGGTATTTAACTCATATTTTTTCATTGCATTTTCCATTTGTTTGGAATTTTTCATGAAGAAGTACCCAAAACCCTAGCCTAACTTAGAAGGACCATAACTTGACTTTGGTATAGCTTCTGACCTTCATATTTGGGGAGTGATCTTATGTGTGTTTAGGGTTCATTTGGTTGCATTTTCAATTTTTTATCATGTGTTTTGCTTCTGTTTTGATCATATGCATCTCATACTTTCTTAAAACCCTAATTTGCCATGTTCATTTGCATTCATCTTTGCATACCTTCATCATAAGAACTTGTCATGAAATCTCATGCATTTGTATGTCATTTTAGACACCTTAGGACATGTATGAACATTGGTTGATCATTGTTGCATCCATTTGGTATGCTTTGTATGCATTGCTTCTTATGTGTATTCATGTGACTCTAAGCTTCTAACATGCCTTCCTTTGCATCCCATCTCTTGTATGATCATGCATAAACATTGTACATGTCTTTGCATCATTTCATAACACATTTTCATTGTGTTTTCACTTATGGTCTTGATCATTGCATCTTCATTTGCATTATTTCCTTTTGTTTCATATCTTATGCATTCATACTAACTTTTCAAGAGCTTCAGGTAAGTTGTTTAGGATGTGGATTTGCCTCCATATCCGATCTCTTTTTATCTCTTCATTTGCATCGTTATTTGTCTTTAAAGTGAGTTTGACTCACTTATGCTCTCTCTTGCTCCTTTTCTTTCTCATAGGTTACTTAACTTCTTCAGGAAGTAAGTAACCTATTCTCCTTTCTCTTCTCTTTTCATCTGCTTCTTCTTCCTTGGTGGCCATCTGAAGATCTTTCTCTAAGCCTCACAAACCATAGGAATATCCAAACATGATAACTTTAGGGTTGTACATAGTCTCCCCTAGTCTTTACCTTTGAGTCTCCTTGAGTCTCTTCTGCTCATCTCATAATCAAGGCTAAACAGTTAAAGTTTTAAGACTTTGAATTAGGGTTATGCCTGTATCCTTATCTTAGGATGGAGTGTATAACTTTAATACTTAGTGTTAAACCCTTAATATTTTTACACCTCCTAATCAAAACACCTAATAATCATTAAGACTTAAGCTTGTAACTTGGGCCTTATATTAGGGTTACATCTCTGCCTATTGGTTCAGAGGGACTAACCCTAGTGTTCAATGGATAAGTCCCCCTCAGGTTTAGTCTTACAAACATAAAATCCATTTCTTAATCCCATCTTTAATTAAAATCCACTTTAATATAGGCTTGTTATATAATGATTTTAATCCCTAACCATGGATTAAGTTGAGGAGTCTTCCTCATCTTAAGTGTCCTCATCTATCATCCTTCTCTTAGGATGGTGTAATGAATTCACTAATCCCTGATTAGAGATTAAACTCATTACTTAACACAAAACAAAAAATCAAAAACACTTAATAATCCCAAGTAGGTTAATGACCTTAATCTTGCATCATTAGGGTAATTAAGTTGAGATTTTCATCTCATGCTTAAGTAGACTCATTATCCCTAATCAGGGGTGATATAATGAGTTTACGACCCTTGATTAAGGCTTAAGCTCATTATCCTATGCAAAACACCAAAAACAATAAAAAAACTGAAAACACAAAAACAAACAATAAACATCTCCTCCGGGATTCTTTTCTCATCACACTCACTCTGAAAACGAGAAATCGCTTCTCCCGTCTAATGCAAGACAATTAGCACTCGAGCCAGACGAGTCATACACTTGAGCATAGACAAGCAAGCAGTTCACAACAAAAGCATCTAAGTCCCTTTGAGTTGAACTACGGTGTTCTGACTTCCTCATTGCACGAGAGAATACGTAGGCATAACTTAATAGTTATCGAACAAAAGTCTCTTTGTTTCCCCCCTCTCCTCCTTCCAATTCTCTTTCCTCAACCTCAGTTTTGAATACTCCCTTTCTTCTTGCACTAACACTTTGTACATCCATTCCACCATAGCCTTTTATATACTGTTAGCACATACATTATCCCTTTTTAAACACAATCAGGTATGCATGGATCATTCGAGTACGACAGACGGTCTAGGTGATAATACTTTCCCAGGTCGTAACCTACCCCCTTACTCAGTCTCTTTGATTCACAACCGTCTTATCCATATCTTTCTAGGTTTATGCAGCATTACCTTTCCTTTGGGATAAAAATGCCTAGATGGCGACTCTATTCAACCTCAACCTCCAACATCGCCAACAGTTCGCGTTTGCACCGGGATGAAAATCAGGGGAGCGATAGCGGCACGTGTTCCCACTCTATAAAAAGAGGCAGTCCCGTCGCTTTTACACTTTTTCACCTCCGTTCCATTGCTCAAAGTAATCTTCATCTTTGGCTACCAATCTCTTCCGTCGACCACCATCTATCAGCTTCCGACCACCGTATAACGTTTACTCAAAAGCTTTCTAAGCATGTCTCAACCAGCTGGTAAGCATTTTCACTTGTTTGCGTTTACATTTTCATTGTTTAGATATGCATGCAGTTAGGGTTTAGCTCTTAGGAGTAGGATTAAGTAACCTAGATGCGTCCTTAAGCTGTGGCAGTGGTGATTCGTCTCCCTTAGGCTCGTTGTATCTGACCTAGGTGTGATTGAGACGCTTCTTGCGCTGGTACTCCTGCTACGTCAAGCATTGGTGCAGAATTCTAACGGAACAGTGGGGCCGTAGAGATCCTTTGGTCGGTGTGATTCCCTTTCCCTGCCGTGTGCGTCGTTTGAGCACGACCGACTGTTGCTTAGATGCATAGATCTCTTTAGGGATTTGGTCGGGGACCTCGTCCTCTGACGGTTGCACGCCCTTTCACTTGAGAAGTTGTGGAAGGGTGGATTTGATGCCTGTATTGAATTCACTAACGCCTTTCCACTACTTTTCAGGTGAAGGAGTGATGGTGGATCTGTACGACACTTCCTCTGACGAAGATTCGAGGGAGGATTCAGGATCCTCGGCCACCGTCTCCAATAGTTCTGAGGGCTCTTCCGAGGATTCTAAAGCCGCAAAGGAGGATGATATGGCCGTAACCCCCGGAAGAAAGACTGATGCGCGGGAGATCTTAAGCGAAGAAGGAAACGTCCCGGCGCCCGAGGAGTGGGTTATGGAAGATTTGCTGGATAAGGTATCGACATATGCTCGACCGCGGATGGAACCGTTGCCCTTGGGGGGGGGGGATCCCAAGCACTGGGTGGTCACGTGTCCGGGCGATGATGATAGAATCTATTCCGACTTCGGGGGAAAGAAGTTTTCGATGTACGAGAATGTTTTTACGACCTTGGGATTAGGTTACCTTTCAGCGACCTAGCTGCTCGGTGCTGGGCCATTTGGGAGTGGCGCCCTCGCAGTTGCATCCGAACTCCTACGCCTTTATCAAGGAGTTCGAGTTGACATGCACCCATCTTGGTGTCGGGGCCACCCTCACACTATTCTTACAACTATTCTCTCTTCAGCGCCAGGTCGATCGAAGGGGTGCTCGGAAAGGCTTCATCTCCTTTAAGTAACAGACCAAGATTTTCAAGGCACATTCGGAATCTATCTGGTCGTTCAAGGGTGACTACTTCTTGGTTGAACCAGCGACCCAAGCAGTGACTAGGTTGATCAGCTTCATGGGGGTCGATACTGATGAGAATAATGTTCCCAAGCTCGATGCCCAATGGAAGGAGATCCCTCGGTGCATTTGGATGTTTCCATTTTCTTGGGACTTTGTCCATTATGATATGTCGGTGAGCGGGTTCGTCTAGATCGGGGACACGCGGAATAAAGATGACGGGGCTAACTTCGAGGAATTTCGCAGACTGGTGTCTTCTTTTACCCCCTCCCGATGCTTGACGGGAGGGCAAAACAATGCTCGACGCCGACGGGGGAGAAGTCGTGGATTGTCCTTTGATCAATGTAACAACGCTCCTTGCATGTAAAAACGGGCAGGAAGTGTCCAATCTTTTCGGTATTAGTTGTCAAGCCTTTATTTATTTTTACTTTGTCTTATGATTTGTGTTAGTGATGCTAGGTACTAACTTCTTTTTCTTTTTCCCCTTTGCAGCAACCATGGCCAATCCCCTAGATAAAATCCAGGAGAAATTAAGGCAAACCAACAAAAGGAAGTTGAAGACAGTTCAGACCCGACTGACGGGCAATGCAACAAGCGGCTCGGGCTCGGGGCTGACGGGTTAAGGTTCTCAGGGGGTAACTTCGGCATTAGACTTGAAGAAGCACAAAGGGGGCTCGACTATGCTGGACTTGACCACTGGCGCCTCCCCTAAGGGAAAACATGTCCTGTCATCCTGCTTTACTAAGCATAACTATTTTGAGGACACTGCACTGAAGGTCCACGGGGTGGAGACAATACACATCGAGAATATGGATTGCTCGACTCATTGGTTGTTGTTGGCTCGAGATGCTAGCGCCATTATGAGGGTACTCGCTATGGCCTCGACACTGGTCGAGGGAAACCCTGGGCATGAGTGGGAGGTTGCTCTTCTGAAGTCCATGTTGGTTGCGTCCGAGGAAAATGCGAGGAAGGATACCGAAGAAGCGACCAAATCGCTCACGGAGCATGCCGAAGTGATTACCAAGCTGGAAGTGGATAAGAGGAAGGCCCTCGACCATAATAAGAGGCTGGAAGATTCCTTTATGCCCAAAGAGGATGAAGACGAGGATACCAAAAGCCTGATGACCTGCGTACACTTCCTTGCCCGGTTGGACCAGGACTTGGAGAAGCTGAGGGAGACGACCAAGTTTAGCTTCCAAAACGCGGTTGATCAGATTAAGGCGCTTTATCCATAAATGGATCTAGACACCGACCGAATCAAATACTTTTACAAAGTTGAAGATGGTCAGATCATTGTTCCAGATGATATGATTGTGGATGACACTCATCCTGAAAGTCCTGCTCAACCAATCCCGATCGAAGTCCAACCAATCCAGGGTGATGGTCAGCCCGAGGGAAACTATCTCGGCCTGCATGCCATGATGTTGTAATTTTCTTTTTTCTTTTTTTTTGTTCGGGGACCCGGCCCTTCTGGGTCAATCCCTTTTTATTATCTTTGTAGTGTTTTTATTGTTATGCATAACCGCTCGTCCGTCGGAGGACTTTTAAACTTTGAGTGTATGTTTTCACTAAGTCTTTTACGCTCGACACTTGTTTGGTCGTGATGCTAAACAATATAAATGTGAGAACTTGTTCGAATAGGGGGTAATGCTTGTTAGTGGGTGTGGTATGTAGGTTAGGGGAACCGAACAGACATATAGAGGCTTGCTCTGATGCGGTGCCCGAGTTAAGATTATGGCTCGGACCCCGTGGCTTGCAAGTCCCATCACGAGCTGGGGTTCTGCCTGATCGTGATACTTAGGTGACGACGAGCTCGTTTAAGTATCCGTTCGTGCAACAGTTACTTCCCTCGTTCGTGAGGGGTTTCTGGTGGTTAAAACGTGTTGGTATGTAATTCTTGTACCTAGGCATACATGTTGGTCGATTGGTCTGCTCGCTGTCTTGGAGTCGAGCAGAGGCGACGTTCGTACTAGCTATAGTATTGTTTGAGTTTCTCAGTGTTCCACGGCCGAGCAAGCTTTTCCCCTTGTAGATTTTCTAAGTAATAGGCTCCGTTTTTCGTTATTTGCTCGGATGCGATATGGACCTTCCCAATTGGGGGCCAACATCCCTTCTCTGGAGTCCTTGTGGTTTTTCCTCAGGACGAGACTACTAACCTCAAACGCTCGTCTATTGACTTTGGCATCGTGTCGGGCTGCTATTTTTTGTTTGAGGGCAGTTTCTCGAAGAACATTCTCTGATCGGATTTCTTCGACCAGGTCAAGCTCTTTGTGAAGCATCTAAAAATTGGTGTCCTGATCCATGGGCGATTCTGTTCGCCTGGTCGGGATGTGCGTTTCTATAGGTATGACTGCCTCGGTCCCATAGGATAATCAGAATGTGAATTCTTCGTTCTTTGAATGGGGATTGGTTATGTACGCCCAAAGTACGTTATGCAGCTCTTCGACCCAACGCTTTTTATGCCCGCCCAACCTTCATTTTAATCCCCTTAGGATCACCCTGTTTGCAACTTCCACCTGTCCGTTATTTTGAGGATGTTCGACTGAGGCGAAGTGCTGTTTGGTCCCTACCGAGGTTACGAATTCTTGAAAATGCTTATCAGTTAATTGGGTTCCATTGTCTATCACGATGGCGAGTGGTATTCCGAACCGAGCAAGGATGTTTCGTTTAAAGAAACGTAAAATGTTGAGTGCAGTGATTTTGGCTAAAGCCTCTGCCTCTATCCATTCGGTGAAGTAGTCGACGCCTACAATGAGGTATTTGTTCTGGCCTGATCCGACGACAAAAGGGCCTAGGATGTCCAGCCCCCACCAGGAGAACGACCATGGGGAGGATATCGAACTCAACTAGGTAGGTGGTGCTATGTGTAGGTCACTGTTCCGTTGGCATTTATCGCATTTCTTGACATGCTCTTTTGCGTCGTTCTGCATTGTCGGCCAAATATATCCTGCTCGTAGGACTTTTCGTGCTAGGCGTTAATTCCTTCATGGACTTCTCTTAATATGTGAGGTACATTTACTTCTTCAATGCATCTGAGGAGGGGCGTAGAGAAACCCCTACGGTACATTTTGTTCCCGACCATGACATACGAGCAGGCTCTGCGTTGCACGGTGCTGGCTGCCTTCGGGTCCGTCGGCAACTCTTCCTTGGTTAGATAGTTGAACACTGGGGTCATCCAGCAATTGGTGTCGCCGAAGACATTGACATCCATCGGGGGTGAAGATTGTACGATGCTAGGCCGAGGGATTACCTCTTGTATGACAGATTTATTGTCTCCCTTCTTTTTAGTACTGACCAATTTGGACAAGATATCCGCTCGGGTATTGTTTTCACATGGAACGTGTTTAACTTCTACGGATGCAAATCATTTTAGTTTCTCTTTGACCAAGGAAAAGTATTCGAACATGTTGTCATTCTTAGCTTGGAAATCTCCCTGTACTTGGTTGGCGACCTGCTGTGAGTCCGTGCATATAATGATATCCTCGACACCGATGTCGTCCGCTAGTCGCAGGCCGACCAGGAAAGCCTCGTACTCCGCTTGATTGTTGGAAGTGGGGAAGGATAAGGTTAAGAAGACCTCTATGATGGTTCCTTCTTTGTTCTCTAACATAATCCCCACTTTGCTTCCTGCTAAGCTAGAAGCTCCGTCTACGAAGATGGTCCATTTGGACGTGGTCGCTGACGTTTGCTCGGGGAAGTTAGCTTTGCAACGAAGTCGGCCAAAGCTTGGGTTTTAAGAGCTTGTCTACCCTCATACCTAATGTCGAATTCGGATAACTCCAATGAACATTTAAGCATTCATCCAGCCATGTCTGGCCTACCGAGCAGTTGCCTAATAGGTTGGTCGGTTCTGACGACAATCGTATGGGCCAAGAAATAATGTCTAAGCCTTCTCGCGGGGAAGAGGAGGGCCATTGCTACTTTTTTGATTTGCTGATATCGCAGCTCGGGACCGTGCAAGGCCTTACTCGTGAAGTAAATCGGTTTATGTCCTTCATGCAATTCTCAAATGAGAGTCGCGCTTACAGCCTTGTTCGCGACTGCGAGGTAAAGATATAGAACTTTGCCTTCGTAGGGCCTAGAAAGTACTTGAGGTTCAGATAGCGCTTTTTTTCAAGTGGGATAGGGCTTGCTTGCATTTATTCGTCCATTCGAAAGTTGATTCCTTGCGAAGGAGTTTGTAGAACGGGAGTGTGTGTTGGGCGGACTTAGCTACAAACCAAGCGAGCGAAGCGAGTACTCCGTTTAACGATTGTATAGATTTCTTAGAGTTTGGCATAGGAATGTCCGTGAAGTCCTGACACTTGTCAGGGTTGGCTTTGATTCCCCGCTCGGTCAGATAAAACCCGAGGAATTTACCCGCTCGAACTCCGAACGTGCATTTTTCAGGGTTGAAGCGCATTTTGCATTTTCGAGGTTGGTCGAATACCTTTCGTAAGTGGGAAGCGTGATCCATCTCTTGTTGAGATTTAACGATCATGTCGTCCATATATACTTTAAGCATGTCTCCTATTTTTGCTCGGAAAACCTTATTCATCATGCGCTGATAAGTGGCGCTCGCGTTTTTCAGTCCGAAGGGCATAACGTTATAGTAGTAATTGCCTGATTCGGTCATGAAGGCCGTATGCTTTTTATCGGTCACTACCATGAGGATTTGAATGTATCCCAAATAGACGTCCATAAATGATAGCAGTTTGAAACCGGCCGAGTTGTCGACCAGTTTGTCAATATTTGGCAATGGATAAGCATCATTCGGGAAAGCCTAGTTAAGATCAGTATAGTCAACGCACATTCTCCACTTTCCATTCGACTTTTTCACAAGTACAACGTTTGAGAGCAAGGTTGTGTACCTAGCCTCTGTTACAAATTTTGCCTCTAAGAGGTCTTCTACAGCATTTTCAGCCGCTTTAGTTTTTTGGTCGACTGTTTCCTCCTCCGTTGGGCAACGACCTTGTGAGTAGGATCAATGGAGAGATGGTAGCAGGCCACGTCTGGGTATAGTCCGGGCATCTCTGCTGCACTCCATGTGAATAGGTTGGCATTCCCTTTCACACATGCCTCTAGCTGTTTCTTTGCCAGGTCCGAGAGATGGGCTCCGATCTTTATGCACCTGTTCGGATCTTCTCCTAGAGGGATCAGTTCGAACTCACCGTCGGGGTATGGTTGGGCTAATGAAGTGGATGGCTACTGAGAGCTTTCGCCTTCTTCCGGAAAACTGCAATCTAGGTCGATGGAGTCGACCCGAGGGAGAGGCTTGGGCACTTCTGTGTTCCCGGAGGATGTTGAGGCGGAAGCCTTGGGCTGGTACGATATCGAGCCGAGGCCATTAGAGGCTGCCTCAAAGCAGCGACGAGCAGCTTCGACGTTTCCGTGCAGGGTGGCCGCTCTTCCCGATGTTGTGTAGTACTTCATCTTTAGATGGACATTTGATGGAACGGCCAGGAGATCGGCCAACGTTGGTAGAACCAGAATGCACTGGTACAGGGAAGGGCAATCGACGACCAGAAATTGGATGCAGATTGAACGGGCGGTTTCTGCGGCCCCAAAAGTGACTATGAGGTCGACATAACCCCATGGTTGAGATACTGCCCCATTAAAACCCTGTAGGTCGGATCCCACATAAGGTGCCAGATGAGTCTCGTTCAGCTGGAGTGTCGAGAAAAGTTGTGAATACATGATATCGCACGAACTGCCTTGGTTGACCAGTATTCTACGAACATCGAAATTGGCCATCTGGGCCCGAATAAGCAAAGAGATGCTAGAGTTAGGTGCTCCCCATAGTAGCTCCTCTTTGTAAAAGGAAATGGGCACTAAGTTGTCTCTGGGTGGGTCCAACGTAGCATTCAAGGCCGGTCCTTTTGCAATTAGTTGGTCGAACTTCCTCTTCACGGAACCGACCGTGATCTTGTTAAATCCTCCACCTGAAATCACCATTGCAGAAGGGGAGGCTTCCCAGGGGCTATGGGAAGGGAGATAACCCGGACTTTTCTGATGTTCTGGCAGAAAGAAATCCTTAGGGCGATAGATGCTGAGGGCGACCTGCATATTGGTGTTCGTGGGCACTACCACCGCTTCTTTGACCTTTATGGTTTCTTGCGCCTCCGACCTGGAGGTTTCTTAGGATTTCGTGAATTGTATGAGGTGGCCGTCTTTTATGAGTATTTCGATTGCGTCCTTCATATGGATGCAATCCTCTGTATTGTGTCTGTGGCTTTTGTGGAACCTGCAATACATTGTTTTTCCGGTGCCCGACTTGGTAGGAAGCTGCTTGGGAAAGCGAACCCCTGCTTGCCGGAATTCCGAATTAGCACACTCACACAATATTTTCTCCCTTGACACTAAGAGGGGTGTATACTCACGAAAGTGACCTACTGGCCCTCTCTGCTCCCGCGGTTCACGGGGGTGGTCTTCCTTTCTATTGTCACCTCCCCGACGAGATGCCGAGGGTTCATCGGTTTTGGAAGGGTTGGCGTCTTCTCGACTCCTGGCATCAAGAACGGAACTGGCCGCTTGCTTCTCCTTGTAATGGATGTACACTTGAGCCTTTAGGAGGAAAACATCCAGAGTGGCGGGCGTTTTGATGCCCACTGCTCGGTGGAAGTTGGTGGAAAGGCGTAGCCCGCGCTCCAACAAATATTTCTTCATGTCGTCCATGGTGGAGACCTGGACGACTTCTTTGTTGAACCTTTCGATATAGGTTCTGAGGGGCTCATCTTTGCCTTGGATAATGGCTTCGAGTGACGCCAATGTCTTGGAGTGGCGTCGGGAGGCGGTGAAATGACTTGAGAAAGTTCGACCGAGTTGTCTCCAGGAAGTAATGGACTCGGGTTCAAGACTTTTGTACCAAGGCATCACCCATTTCCTTAAGGTGGTTGGGAAGAGACGGCATTTGATCGCTCCTCGTACGCCCCTATAGTTAAGCAGGGCATCGATGTTTTCAATATGTTCATCGGGATCCGTCATTCCGTCATATGAACCTAGTGGTGGAGGCTTCTCGGGCCATCTCGGTAGCTTGGTAGCCATAATCTCGAGGAGAGAGGGCCTCTGATATCGTCTTCGTCACTAGACATGAACAAAGGGGATCTTGAAAGGTGTTTTCTGTTTAGTCGCGGAAATGGAGATTTCGACATGTTCTTTCCTGATCGTCTTGGAGATGGTGATCGGGATCGTCACCTTTTCTGGGGAGGAGAACGTCGATCATCATCCTGCAAACCTTGACGAGTCTTGGTTAGTACATGGGAGCGACGTCTTTGAGGAGGTGATCGATCTCGATTCTTGATAGAAGATTCTTCATGGTGGCCTTTATCCTTCCTTTTACGGGGGGATGGGTTGCGTTGTCCCTGATGCCTTTTTGGAGATCGAGATGATCGGCGACCAGTTTCTTCGGATCCTGATCTCCAGGTACGATAAGGTGGCAACATCTAATCGTACCTGGAGATCAGGATCCGAAGTGGCCAGCGTCGAACGTGGATGAAGCTCGGTTGATGGTGGGAGAAAAGGGGTGTACCTGCAAAGGCACTCCGATGCTAAAGTCAAAGAACGAGCAACAAGTGAGCAAGTATGAGATTTAGGGTAAATATTTGAATACCTGACCCTCTCAAATGAGAGGGTTTATATAATGTCCATACTACGTGGCTATTGGTCCTTTTCATTGGGCCCGGATTGTGGATCTTCCAATAACAACTAGCTCCCAGAAAGTAACTGTTGGGGGGAACGCATTGAGTGCTTAGATAAGGTATTGGTCGAATGTTATTAATACCGAGCAAAGGACTTGTCGGGCAAACGTTCCTCGGTAGATCATGGGGGTTTGATCCACGCGGGGCGCGAATCTTAGTCGGTGGAGCTGACGACCGGGTTAGAACGGACTTTCGGGCAGACCGAGGACGTGTTAGCTGACGAAGGGTCGTTGGGTCGTTATGGGCTAGAAGATGGATTGGGTCCAAGTTCGAGAATTGGGCCAGTCCGGAACAGAGAGTATAAAAGATTATGATTAAAACCATGGGAGTGTGAGATCATAATCAGATAGCTTAAATCATATATTTATTTTAAATACAGCGGAAGCGCTTTAAAACCAATTAGAACTTTTAGGTTTCCAAAAAATATTTCTAACTTGAATTGACACAGCGAGAGCGCTCAATTGAACTTAGGAGTATAGTAATAGGCAAGACCACGAGAGTGTGAGTCAACGACTAATAAACCGAGAGTTTCTACGGAGAGATAACTTAACAAACTTTTATAAGCCGAACCTCTATTGAATTCGCAAAGGCGAATCAATTATGTATTGATATCATTACCATTAATTTAAATTAATTAATTATTCACCTTTTAAAACTTAAAACATCGCTCGCCTTAGCTAAACATAGCAACATCCGATAGCACTAGGTTAATTATTGAGTCTCTGTGGGATCGATATCTTTTATTACTACGTGATAGTCTGTGCACTTGCAATTAGTAACCTCCAGACTCAAAAATTTGTCACCAGTAGCCATTGGAGATTCTGATCTCAGGTACGATCAAAACAATTCTTAAGTTCTTGAATTTGCATGTCCACAACAGTATAAAATAATTCAATGTGATAATGTTTCTCTACCTTGATAGACTCAACATTACATCCACGCCTTGATCTTCCCAAAAATATATATCATCCATGTTTGGAATGTGAATGTCATGCATATTGCAAAATAAATTTACTTCATCCAATAAATATTCCCGTCAATCAAACACTTAACAAAGAGGCATACTCAACAACAACTTCAAGTTCTCAATCAAACAACATCGTTAATTTCGTTTGATCTCAAAATTAACACAGTTCTAATTTAACAACAAAATCATCAAACCCTAATTTCTAATTTTAAAAAACCCTAAATTAACAAAACCTTAAAATCAATATATCCTACCTTAATAACTTCAATGTTGAAGATAAATGCTTCTAAATTGACTATGATTTAACATAACAGCTAAAAACACATCCGAAATCGATAAAAAAAATTGTTAGTGAGAGCATGAGCAAGTTTGATACACCGTTGGAACTATCAATGAAAAAGATGAGAGAAACTTAGGTTAGTGAGAGAATTAGAGTGAAAAGTGAAAAATTAAATTGAGAATGCAATTTTTATTATTAATCTTTTGATATCTAATTATTTGTTATTTAATTCAATGTATTTACAATAAATAATTAAAGGTATTATTTATAAAACATCATTAATATTATATTAATTAGAAAATAAAAACTAAATATAATTATTATTTTTAAGTATAAGTATTATATTTAAATAATTTGTATTCTTTGACAAAAGAATTTAAAAGTGGCTTAAGTGACTATAGTGGGTGCAAAGTGCAAACCTACAAAATCCAGGGGGTGAAAATAAAATAAAATGTAGATTATTAGTATAAATTTAAAAAGTTGAGAGCGTGCAATTGCACTCCCTGACTACCATGTAGATCCGCCTCTGAGTTGCCACGTAGATAATTAGGGTTAGAGTTGTCATCATGACAACCTTGGATTTAGATTAAGTACATAGATTAAATTAAAGTTAAAAGAATGAAGAATTTTATAAAGAAAATATAATTATGTCAATTTTATTTTATTAAATAGATACTTTATAACTGGAATAGGAATGCAAGTACTTTTATGTGCTTTATTTTATTAATTTATAATTGAAAATGAAATAGGAATATGAACAATATTATATCATTATTATTAATATCAACTAATGGATTATAATATTGGAAATTCTAAGAATAGTGACAAATAATAATAATTTTAAATAATATTGAAAATTCTAAGAGATTGACATGTTAGCATTAAGGTAAGGGTTGTGACCAAGGTAGTCATCATGACAACCTTAAATTTATATTAAGTAGATAATAATAATAATAATAATAATAATAATAATAATAATAATAATAATAATAATAATAATATTTTAAAAGTTTAAATTTAAATTTTATCATCATTTTTATTTGTATTTGTATTACTATATCGTAATATAGTAATATAATAATAATTTTTATTAATTTTATTTATTGTAATAGAGATGATAATAATAATAATAATAGTATTTATAATAATAATATTTGTAGCTTATTTGTAACTTATTTTATATATTCATCGTATTTATAACTTATTTGTAACTTGTAATAATAGTATTTATGAATAATAATATTTGTAACTTATTTGTAACTTATTTTATATGTTCATAGTATTTATAACTTATTTGAAACTTATAAAAATAGTATTTAGAATAATAATAATAATAGTATTTATAAATAATAATATTTGTAATTTATTTTGCATGTATATTATTATTATTATTATTATTATTATTATTATTATTATTATATTAATATTGAATATTTAAGAAAATGCCATAATGTATTTAGAGTTAGGGAAATTGCCACACTAGTAATATAGTAATAATTTTTATTAATTTTATTTATTGTAACAAATATGATAATAATAATAATAATAATAATAATAATAATAATAATAATATTTGTATCTTATTTGTAACTTATTTTATATATTCATAGTATTTATAACTTATTTGTAACTTATAATATATAATAGTATTTATAATAATAATAATAATAATAATAATAATAATAAGTTTTAATAGTCATTTACCCTCTGCAATATAGACAAGATTTGATTTACCCCCTTTAAAAAAATAATTTTGAATTACCCACCTGAAAATTTTGGGTACCCCTAAACGTGTAAAAACCAGGGAGTTAAATAAAAAAAACATATTTTACAGAGGGTAATTTTTCCACCCGGGGGGCAAAAGACTTAGAATTTTAAAATTATAGGGGGTAATCCAATATTTTTTTTAAAGGGGGTAAATTAAAACACGCATATATTGTAGGGGGTAAATGACTATTAACCCTAATAATAATAGTATTTATAAATAATAATATTTGTAACTTATTTTGCATGTATATTATTATTATGTATATTAATATTGAATATTATAATAAAATGTCACATAGATATTCAGAGTTAGGGAAGATGCCACGTAGACAATTAGGGTTAGAGTTGTTATCAAATTTGTCATCATGACAACCTTGGATTTAGATTAAGTAGATAGATTAAATTAAAAGTTTCAACACTTAGATGAGTGATCAAAATCTCAAAAAAATTGAAAGTTTCAACACTTAGACAAAATCTGGCTAAGTCCAAAAACAGTTAAAACACAAATATTTGGAGGTTTTTTCACATAGTTCCAAGCTGATTCAGATCTCCATGAAAATATCAATGGTGTCATAAATCATACCAAGAATCCAAGGAACCAATTGGCATGAATTGATTCAAGCTACACCTAGAGAAATCCATGGACGAACACACCCTCCCACACTGACTTTTTGACAAATTTTGTGCATAACTTGTTTTGCTCGATTATGATTCATCAAACAATGATAATAAGAGCCAAATTCATTCACTTTGATGATCACAAAGTCTGTTGCACTTCCAATTCAGTTCCAAACAAGCCAATGAAAGAGTTTGCAATGGTGAACAATGATGAAGATGCTTGGAATATAATTTTACAATCATGAGCAAATAATGCACCTTCAACATTTCCCTAATCATAAGTCAAGAAGTTATCTAAATCAATCAATTAGAAGACTACGAAATGTGGAATTAGTTGTAGCTATGCTACATTATGAAAGCATCTCATCATGCCTTGTGTAATAAGATATTCCATAAGAAATGATCAAGCAATGCATAATTTATCTCTTCAAATCTTACTGGCCAAGTATTTGCAACATGTTTTCCTATAAATAGAGCCTACAATTGATCCATAAACACACATCAAAGCACAATATTTCTTTGATTTCTCTCTTTCACTCTCAAAGTATAAAAACCCCATATTTGTGCAAGTCACTATCAGGTTTTGAGTTCCAGAGCCAAGCAACTCAAAAACCCACTTCTAACACATCACATATGATGTATAGAATCTATCCACACACCTAAAACACCTATGAAATACCTCCATAAAAAAATCACCCTTCAACTTGATCAACCTGCAATTGGATTTCCATAATCCTATCCAAAGAGTTACAAAGAGTTCCAAAGCTTGCAATCCATTCAACAACATCCATTGAAGCTGTAGAGGTCATCAAAACACTTCTGGAACACCATTTGCACAAAGGTTCAATCTCACCTGCAGCAAGGTAAGCATCAAACTCTATCTTCATGATCCATGCATATTTCCTCGCATGATACTTTTGCCAATTGTTTATCATCATGATTCGAGTGTTTCCCTTTAAAAATTGAACTATAACATCCATGAATATTGGCAAAATGTTATTTTTTGTTATTTTTCATATATTTTTTTTTATATTTTTTAATATGTTTTTATATATTATTTTTATTAAATTATTTCCCCATTTACAACAAATTATTTTTGAATGATTTTTTGAACATAATTCATTTAAACATCTAAATAATTATTTTCAAAAAAATAACAAAAAAAAAATTATTATTTGATTCATTTTAAATATTTTCATGAATTTCCTTTTATTTTGTTTGTAAACATTTTAAATAAATTCTTTTCATCAATTTCTTAAAAAAAAAGATTTTTTAGATCATCATACAAATAATATATGGGTTTTCAATCATAAATTCAAAGTCATAACTCTTTTTGTGAATAAATTTGATATTTTATCATTTTATTTCATTTTATTAATTAAAATAAAACCCTTAATTTCTAATTAGGGTTTTCTTGTTGATTTTTCTTCAAATATTAAAATCAGCCACTCACATGGGCCTCTATTAGAGTATAAGTCCCAGCCCATTTTTGAAACATAGACCATTAGGGTTTATACCGACTATTTTCAAAACTCGACGCGGTCGCCTTTTTCACTGAACTGTAAATACCCTTTATGGATTTCTTTCTTTGATTCATTACACATAACCTTTTGTTTTCAAAATGAATTGTCAAAATGTGTCATGGGGAATCCTTTGTGTTTAGGATCCATTATTTTGTTTTAAACTTTCTGAGACATGTTTTAAAACTCCGTCAGGCTTCAGTATAAGTCCTGACTCCCTCCACTGTTTTTACATACACTTTTCAATCTTCAAAACAGGGATTCATGGGAAACTTGTACACAAGTCCCATTCCTTTTTTATTTTTTTCATATTTTATAACTTAATATCTAATACACCCATAGCTAGACTGAGTCCTCACTCCGACAAACTTCTTTCTAGGCAGTAGGCAGCTTTTCAGCACCCAAGTCCTACCATGTGTATGCAATTATCAGATAATTAAAATACACAACTTCCATAGGAATCCTTATGTTTAAGTCTTATTATCTGGTTTTGAGCCATCCATTCTCGCTCTAACTTCTCATTGTTTTCTAAAACTGTCGTCTGAGTTTTAGAATAGAAGTCTTAATTAAAACTATCTTTCTTTCTTTCATATTAAAGCATAAATAATGCTTCAGTTCTTAATAAATCAAAGAGGATACAATAATAAAACTTATATGCAATCTCTCTCCCCTGGGATGTTGGGCCTCTGCCTCCCAGTGTAACTTTCATCATCATTCTTAAAAATCATTTAAGAATACTCAAACCATAGAAAAAGATAAACTAAAAAATGTTTAACATATTCAATGACACATTTATTTGTCTGCATACATCTTTATATCTATTGTATATATATGCATCTCTGCTATAATCTCTAAGTAGCCAGGTTATCGTTAAAATCACCAGACCAACCTTTGAATAACTTAGAACCCTCTTATGGAAAAACATAGCCTCCTCTTAGGCTTAGTTCAAGGACCACCAGACCTCTTAAAGGTGCCTTCTCTTAGGCTTTGAAAAACCCAGCCTCCCCCAGTCTCCTCTTGAGCTTAGTTCAAGGATCCATGGGCCTCCTAAAGATAACCTAGCTTCCGCTTGGGCTTAATGCAAGGACCCACAAAGGGTTCCTTAAAGAATAGGAAAAAATATTAGTATCAAATACATATAATAGTCTCCCTCTCACCGATGGATGACCAAGATAGCCTCCTCTTAGGCTGGACTTTTTGAAGCAACTTGAAGATCGGAGCACATGTGGCAATCATGTGAGAGATAAACCTCAAGATATAATTCAAACGATCCAAGAATCCTCTTACTTGCTTTTAATTTCTTGGTATAGGCATTTCCCAAATAGCTTTCACTTTATCAAGATTAACTTCAATACCTCTTTGGCTGACAATGAAACCCAACAACTTTCCAGAACGAACACCAAAAGTGCACATGTTCGGATTCAAATAAAGCTTAAACTTCCTTAACCTTTGAAACAACTTTAGCAAATGTTCTAAATGATCTTTTTTAGTCCTTGACTTATCGATCATATCATCAACATATACCTCAATTTCTTTGTGCATCATGTCATGGAAAAGAGTAGTCATATCTCTTTGGCAAGTCGCTCCAACATTCTTCAATCCAATGGGCATCACTCTATAACAGAATGTTCCCCAGGGTGTGATAAATTTTGTATTTTCCATGTCCTCAGGTACCATATTTATTTGATTATAACCAGAAAATACGTCCATAAAGGAGAATACATCAAACTTAGCCGTATTATCTACCAATACATCAATGTGTAATAGAAAATCATCTTTTGGTCTGGCTTTATTCAAATATCTGTAATCAACACACATTCAGACTTTTCTGTCTTTCTTTAGAATATGCACAATATTGTCCACTCATTGAGGATAATTAGATGTCACAAGAAAACATGCATCAACCTGCTTTTGAACCTCCTCTTTGATCGTTACTTCCATATCAGGATGAGTTCTTCTCAACTTTTGCTTCACAGGTGGACAATCAGGCTTCAATGACAATCTATGCTCCACAATATTAGTATTAAGACCTGGAATGTCTTGATAAGACCAATCAAACACATCAACATACTCTCTAAGAAGCTCTACCAACCTCTTCTTAACATCAGGACCAAGCAATGCCCAATCTTGACTTCTTTCTTATTATCTTCAGAACTCAAGTTATCCATCTCTAATCACTCTTCATGAGGCTGAATGACCTTTTCCTCGTGCTCAAGCAACCAGGAAATCTCTTCAGGAATCTCTTCTACATCCTCTTCCTCAACTTCAAACACATGGAATTCACAGTTGGGAGTGGGCGTAGTATCATTGTTTTCAATGGGTTTAACAATCAATATGTACAATGATTTATTTTAATTTTAGTGTATGAACAAAAGTGCAAACATTATGCAGATAAACAGTGATTCTTATTATTTTATTTTTGGGTTTTTTTTATGTTACCATTTTTCAGAACAAAGCAAAAAGGAAAAACATAATATGGAATAAACAAAATAACATTTTATTGATGATGATAAAAGTTTGAAACAAAGCCCCAAATTTCACTTTCACCTTGGGCAGAGCGAAAGGATTTTTGAATGAAAATAAAAGAAATTACTTTGAAGCATGACAGAAGGAACATCAACAGAAATACAGTTCTGGCATATCACTCCATGTGTGATAACACTAAAATTCACCGTATTTCTGACTCCGATTTCGCATGCATTCTTAGCTTTTATTGTTATTTTCTTATGTTATTACTTTGTTTTTCTTTGTTTTCAGGATTTCTATGTAATCGGGGCCTAAATCAAGAAAAGGAGCGAAAAAGGAGTGGAAACGGACGAAAACCAAGAAATTCAGCGTTTTACACTTACGGCATCCACCATGGCGGGCGCCATGGGGTCTCCATGACGTGGCCACATCTCAAGACCACTCCACAACTGCCAAGACCCATGATCCCCACTTTCTCATTCCCTATTAGTCTCATGGCGGGCGCCAGAGGCCTGTGGCGGGCGCCACAAGGCAAAAAGGCTTCCCTCAACTTTTTAGTGGAGGGGGGCATCCTGGTCATTTCCCATTTAAACTTTGCCTATAAATAGGACTTTAGAATTTCGTTTTCTTCATCCAAAATTAGAATCTCTTAGGCATATATCAGTTTTAAAGTAGTTATCATTCCACATCGGGGTTTTATTGCAATCGAGTGATCGAGTCTGTATACGTCTGTGTGATCGAGTTTTGGAGCACTCTGATAGGAAGTTAATCCTGCCGCCATTTTAATTCCAGTTCGTATTTTACTTTTCCGCATTGCTTTACTTTTATTTATTTTCCGCATTGCTTTACTTTATTTATTTCTAGCACTCGCTTTACTTTTGTTTATTTCCCGCACTCGCTTTACTTTCGTTTATTTTCCGCACTCGCTTTAAATACCTTTATTTCCCGCACTCGCACTACTTTTATTTACTTTCCGCACTCGCACTACTTTTATTTACTTTCCGCACTCGCACTAAATTACTTTTAAGAAAAATTATAAAAAGAACTTTTACTTTACTATGTCTAACTAAAACCATAAAGGTTAGAATGTAAGGATCGTAATTAAACCAGTAATCCGTACAATTGTTCATGGAAACACTTAAGGGCTATTTTATCTTTCAATTTAAGTAATTTTTTTTAACTATTTCAAAAACAGCCAAAAGCGCTTTGTCTAGTTCATTAGGAGTTTTTAGATTAAAAAGAAAAGAGATTTTAAAATGATTTTCGGACGCGTTATGAAGTTTAGAGTCTGGTTCATGAGAACCTCTTTTTGCTAAGAAATCCAGGTTAAAATACTTTTCAACTTAGTTAAGATACTATATTTCTTAAAAATAAGTTTACTACTCTAACGCAGTACGCACCTTTTTATCCGTGACAATAGGAAGGGTTGATTAGAGAGTACAACTCGGTTCTGAATACGCGAAAGCGACAGTTCCTGTTAAATTAGTTCTTTTCAAAGGAGAAAACATTGCCCATAAGTAGTTCTATTAACAAGTACCGGATTATCAATTGATTATGTGAATTACATTCGAGCCTGTCTTTTATTAATTGTTTAAAATTATTATTTTATTTACCATTACGCATTCCTTAAAACCCTTATATTCAGTTGCCTTAGATACACACCATAACAACAGGTACGATAGATTGACACTTGGTCTCTGTGGATTCGACAATCTTTTATATTACTCTGACGTGTTCGTACACTTGCGAAAAACAAGCATCAAGTTTTTGGCGCCATTGCCGGGGACCAATTTCGTCAAATTTCATACCCTGTAGTTATACCTGTAAACACCCCAAAATTTACCCCTAATTTTTGCACATCTTTCATCTCGTCGTCAGCATACCCAGCCGTGGATTATGGAATTTTGGGTGAGAATCATGGACGCATTCGAGATCTCAAGTCACCTTTGGCTTGTTTGTCCGATGCATTGCCTCGACGAGAAGTTGTTGATATTCGGTTTGGACGTTTTACAAGGAACAAATTTTGTTTGTATTTGGAAAAGGAAGGGAAGATAAATCCTTTATTTTTGTTAGAAATGGACTTCACTTTCCTGGTATTTGTTGAGGAAATAGAGTTTGGCCTCAAATTCCGTTTGAAGTTCTAACTTCATTTTTTTTCTAGATTTATCTCAAATTCAATTCCAAGTCTTATTTCGTATTTCAAATTCCAATTCATATTCTTATTTCCCAAACTCACTTCATAATCCCCATTTCCTTTTAGTTAGTTCTAGCTTATTTCCAAGTCCATATTTGAATTTCGTTCAATTCAATTCTATTTCCAATCCATTTCTTTATTCTTGTTCACCTTTCATTCCTATTGTATAAAAAAAAAAAACACACAAAGCTTCCAAATTGTTCTCAATCCCATTTCCCGTTTTCAATCCATCTTTCAATTCTCAAGTTTCTTTTTCAAGTACTAAGTTCATTTTTCAAATTTCAATTCCATTTATTCACTTTCAACACCCATTTCCAAATACATGTCTCTATACATTTTTTACAGAAAAGCACAATGTTTCCAATAAAGATTCATAACAAATAGGTTGACATCATAGAATGTTTTTGCTACGTTAACCTTAGATATCAATACAAAGAAAAAAACAAAGCCTAATACTTAAGTGTCGCTCCCGAAGATTTGCATCCCGGTACAAGCGCGAACGGTCGGCGAAGGGAACAGTGAGAGCACACAGCCGTGAACTCACTGGAGAATGAAATAGAGTCGCCAGCTAGGCATTTTTATCCCGGAGGAAAGGCAATGCTGCATAAGCCTAGAAAGAGATGGATAAGACGGTTTGCGAACCAGAGAGACTGAGAAAGGGGGTTGGTTACAACCTGGGAAGGTATTAGCACCCAGATTGTCCGTCGTACTCGACGGGATCCACGCTTAAAGATTTGTGTTATAAAGGGGTAGTGTCAGTGCAATCTGTGTATGAAATAGCTGGAAGAGATGTACAGGTGTCAGTGTAAAAGAGAGTGAAGTGTATAAATGAAGTGTCAGTGTAAGGAAAAGAGTATGCTCAAGATCATGAGGCTTAAGAGAATGAAACTGAAAGGAGGGGGAATATACAGAGACTTTTGTTCGATAACCGTTAAGTTATGCCTACGTATCCTCTCGTGCAATGAGGAAGTCAGAACACCGTAGTTCGACCCAAAGAGACTGAAAGATGAATTGACTTGTGAACTGCTTACTTGTCTATGCTCAAGTGTATGACCTGTCTGGCTCAGGTGCTAACTGTCTTGCATTAGACGGAAGAAGCAAGTTCTCGATTGTGAGTGAGTGTGATGAGAAAAGAATCCCGAAGGAGACGATTATTGTTTGTTTTTGTGTTTTCAGTCTTTTATTGCTTTTTGGAGTTTGTCATAAGTTAATGAGCTTAAGCCTAAACCAATGGGTTAGTAAACTCATCACATCTTCCCTCTGATTAGGGGTAATGAGAGTACCTTAAGTGTGAAGTCAGATTCTCACACTTAATCACCTTTGGTGTAGGATTAAGATCATTAACCTACTTGTGATTATTTAGATGTTTTTGTGATTTTGTTTAGTGTTGAGTAATGAGGTTAAGCCATAATCATGGATTAAACAGACCCATTACACCATCCTAAAAGAAGGATGATAGATGAGAATGTTTAAGTTGAGAAAAACTCCTCAACTTAATCCATGATTAGGGATTAAACCCATGACAAAACAAACCTTTGATTAAGTGGATTTTAGATTAATGATGATGATGAAGTGTTTTTTTATGATTTGTAAGACAACTTGAGGAGGACTTGTCCATTAACACTAGGGTTAGTCCTTCTTAACCACTTAAGGAAGAATTAGAACCCTAATGCAAGGCCCAAGTTACAAGTGTGATGTCTTGATACTTGTTAAGTGAATTGATTAAGAGATTTAAACACATAAAGGGTTTAATACTTAGGATTAAAGTTATACACTCCATCCTAAGAGAAGGATGCAGGCATAACCCTAATCACAAAGTCTTAAAGCCTTTAGGGTTTAGTCCCTGATTATGAGATGAGAAGAGAGGACTCAAGGAGACACAAAGGTAAAAACTATGAGGGGAGACTAATCAAAACCCTAATCATTGTCATGCTTGGATGATCCTAAGGTTTGTGAGGTTTTCAAGAACAATCTTCAGAAGAACCACCAGGAAGCAGATGAACAGGATCAAGAGAAGCAAAGTGACTTGCTTCATTCAAGAAGTCAAGTCACTTGAAGAAAGAAAGTGGGAGGAAGAAGAATGGGCAAGCTCAAACTCAAACACATATAAGAATGCAGCAATGGATGCAAGAGAGATGAAAAGAAAAGTTATGAGAAGTGAAGGCAAATTCACTTCCCAAGTTTACTTACCACCTGAAATGTTAGAAAGAAATGCAATGCAATGCTAAATGAGATGAAATGGTATGATGCAAAGCAAAACCAGAAGCATGTTGATGATGAAAATGATGTTATGAGGTGCTGCAAACATGAGGCAAGGCATGGGGATGTTCATACAAGATTATGAATGCAAATGATGCAAGTTAAGGAGCATGAACAAACATGAAATGTTATGAAGCATACAAGACAAATGACATGGCAAGTATGTAATGCAATGATCAAACATGTTTCCTATATGTCTTAATATGTCAAATGAATCATAAGGATGCACAAAATGCAAAGACAAGTCATGTTATGCAAGAGAATGCAAGAAGGATGCAAGAGAAAGCCCAAATTAGGGTTCATGGATCAAACATCAAACACAAACCAAAAACAGAAGCAAACCTCATGATAAAAAATGGAAAATGGCACCCAAAGAAACCCTAGGCCTATTATGAACCACTTCCCAAAGGGGAGCTCTCAACTCTCAACCAAACTCAAGATATGAATTTTCTAAGTTATTAGGGTTTTTTAGGGTTCTTAACAAAGTAAATGCCAAACAATTTGAAAATGCAAGAACAATTCATGGCCTTTTTATCCTTGAAAATACATGCTAAACACAAAACAATGCAAGAAGAATCAATGTCTCAACCTTCTCCAATAGGCAGAAATGATTTTTTGAACTTATGATCAAAATAATGCACAAAATATGATTTAATTCAATGAAAAATTCTCAAAATGCATCAAGATCAAAAAAGAAATTTGGTTTGAAGGTTGGACAATGTTTCTAAATGTCTTAGAACATTTCATGAATTTTTTTGTAATTTTTAAATACCTAAAAGTATTTTTAATTAATTAATTCCCATTAATCAATTAAAAATAATCTTTTAAATATTTAAAAATACTTTTTTAATGATAAAAATAAAATAAAAAATGTTTTTGGGTCTTAAAAATTATTAAGACTTTAAAGAAAAAGTTTCATAATTTTTAAGAATTTTTTGCTATTTTTAAATAATTATGCAAGTTAAATGAAATAAAAATGAATAAAAATAAGAAAAAAGGGAAAGTAATTAGAAGGAGAGGCTGAGATTGCTTCTGGATTCAAAATGGTTGACTGGGCGCGTTTTTGAAGGGTCAGGATGCAATCTGACTTAATTAGGTTTTATAAATTAATTAAATGGATTTAATTAAGCTAATGATGATTAGGGCACAGTGGACCCATCTGGACCACTCACTCACGCGCGAAGTCAATGCCAGTCAGCTGATCCAACGCTCACGATTTAAACCTCACTTAATTACAAGATTAGGGCTAAGCACTTTCAGGTGACCGGAGGGAAGCTCCGGTCATCTTCTCCGGTGACCACCAAACCCTAGAATACGATTCAGGCAACCATTCTTCAAATTAAAGCCAGGGAAACACTCCTCTACTCAAACCTCACTCAAATCAACTCTCAAAATGAATTTCTCATGCTTAAACTAAGGGAATCGAAGCCATGAAGTTTCACGGGCAAAATTTCAGAGCCCTGGTAAATCCTCATTTCTCACCCATTTTTAATTCTAAGCCCATCCCCATGATCAGTAAAGCATGCACAATCAATTTTTCACATAAAAATCAAGCTCTGAAAAGTTGAAAACTCGAAGCTACCTGAAGTGGTGAACTGTGAATCTGAGCTCTTCTGACCCTGCTTTGATGCAAAATGCCTTCTCTGGACCCCTTGAAGCCAATGGAATGTTCACAACCTCTTGCTGGTGGCTATTTTGGAAGCTTGAGTTCTGATATGGCAGGTTTGGCAGTTATGATTAGTAGGGTTTCAGGCTGCATTCATGGTGGATTCTGGCTCTTTTTTATGTGTTTGATTTGTTGGTGAAGAGAAATGGGGTGTTTGATGGCTGGAAAATGAGATTCGAAGAGAGAAGAGTTTTGGACAGTTTTTTGATATGCTATGTTCTGGCCAGCTTCAATGCTCAAAGGCTTGCTATATCATCTCCAACTTGTGTGGATAGACTGTGAGGCAGGTCAGTAGGGTGGCTGGATACTGTGCCAAGAGTATGGGAGCCTTTTGCAAAAAAGTCAAGTTTGTGTCCTTGAGAGTATGGGTCATGGCAGCAACTGTGTGAGGTCATGTCTTGCTCCAGCTTGAGTTGAGGAGAGCCCTTGGATTGTTTGTAGCTGACTGCAACATATGGATGACAAGCTATGCTAGCTTTTGCAACTTGACAACTTGTGTTTTCTCATGAGTTTATGCTAAGCACATGTGAATC
The DNA here is from genome assembly GCA_963966055.1 of Lathyrus aphaca. Classification (NCBI taxonomy): domain Eukaryota; kingdom Viridiplantae; phylum Streptophyta; class Magnoliopsida; order Fabales; family Fabaceae; genus Lathyrus; species Lathyrus aphaca. Next base: position 214,997,968 of record OZ014521.1, read on the forward strand.
TTCTTGCTGAATTTTGTAGCATAACACTTCTTTTAGTCATGGCAATGTTTAAAAGTCAGCTAGAGACCACATAATTCCTTGGAAAATGACTATGCCAAAAATCCAACTTTGCACTTGTGATGGAAAATGTCTTATGGATTTCTTGAAAATCAAGGCAAACAATGAAGAATCCCTTGGGCCAATTCTGTTTTTTAGGGCATATGTGATCATGTGATGAAGTTTTGAAGTCACTTTGAAGTCACTAGAATGCTTGATACATGAATTTGCAAGTTTTCCATCTAGTGCATAACTTGAAATTTAGTGATTTTTGCCAATTTTAACAAACCATAACTTTTGATCCAAGATGAATTAGATCATGTTCTTGTACTTTTTGGAAAGGGAAAGATGAGATCTACAACTTTCATGACCAAAGTTTTTCCATTTGAAGCATTTTTGGATCCAAAATCATGGCTTGAAAAATGACCTAAAATGATGCATTCTTGAAAAGTCAACTATGCCCAAAAAGTCAACATTTGCAAAAACCCTAAATTCTTGATTTCTATGAACTTCAACCTTCTTCCATGATCAAATAAAGATCATATACACTCAAAATGATGAAGATTACCCATTGGTTGGGTCATTGGGGGCCTCAGATGCCCTGATTTTGCACTGACTTGTCTGGAAAGTCAACTCTTGATCAGATGACTTCCCCATGGAATTTCTTCATGAAAATTGATATGCATACTCCCTATACCATATAGAGACCAATGGAAATAAGAATGACCAAAAAAATTGGAGTTATGGCCTCTGAAACCAAAACCCTAATTTTCAGTCAACTGTGCAGTCAAACCTGGCTCTGCATCCACTCAAACCCTAGTTCTTGTGATTCCTCTGCATTTTTGACTTTGAGAAGATGGAATATGATATAAGAACACACATGGACCCCTTTGAGTTGATTGGTGGCCTTTGGAATGTCTCAAGATGCTTTGGGATTGCTCAGATCACAAACCCTAGGTGCAGATGCCTCGAAAGCTATGCAGTGGATAAAAAATGAGATGTGAGATGATATGATTGTGTTTATGCATATGAGATGATCACAAGCCATGGTGTGAATGGGTGAGGGCAAATTTGGGGTGTTTACAGCTGCCCCTATTCAAACATGAGTTAGCTGTGCAGGTTGTAAGCGACGGCTTAACAAGCAAACAGGATAACTTGTGGTTGAATACCAAAGACAGTCCAGAATTTAGACTCACAGAATGGAGAAGAAAAGGGATATAGATTGTAAAGGAAACTAAAGTATATTGTAAAGTATGGGCGACAGAGGACGACCGTCGAGCAGAGGACGACTGCTGGGTAAGGAGCAATGACGGGGACGGCCGACATGCTGGGGATAAAAGGTAAAGCTAAGACGGGGACGGACGACTAGCTGGGGAAAAAAGGTAAAGCTAAGACGGGGACGGCCGACTAGCTGGGGAAAATAAAATCATGATGGGGACGGCCATCAAGATAAAGTTATAAAATTCTCTGGGGATTAATGAAACTTGACGGGGACGGCCATCAAGTTCATAAAGGTAAAGTAACCAACGATGGGGACGGCCATCGGGCTAAAAAGGAAAAGGGACCACGACGGGGACGACCATCGGGTTAAAAGGAAAAGGGACCACGACGGGGACGGCCATCGGGTTAAAGAATAAATGAAATAAACAGCTGATGGGGTACGACCATCAAAGGTGAAGGACGATCACCTAGCAGAGTACGGCTGCTCTGTTGGGTATAAAAGAAATATGATGGGGACGACCATCAAAGGTGGAGGACGACCACCTGGCAGGGTACGGCTGCCGAAAATATCAACGATGGGGACGGCCATCGGATAGATAAGGTCAACGATGGGGACGGCCATCGGACGAGCAAGATGGAGGACGACCATCAAGAAGTGGAGGACGACCACTCAGCAGGGGACGGCTGCTCTCGAGGTTTGTCATAACACAGGACGAGTGTTAGATAACCAAAAATCAACAATGGGGACGGCCATTGGATAAAGTGATGAAGGACGATCATCAAAAGGTGGAGGACGACCACCTAGCAGGGGACGGCTGCTAAAAATATCAACGATGGGGACGGCCATCGAATGAGCATGATGGAGGACGACCATCAAGAAGTGGAGGACGACCACTTAGCAGGGTACGGCTGCTCTCAAAGGTATCATAACACAGGACGAGTGTTAGATAAAAAGAAAATTTGGTGATCTACTGGGGATAATGTAAACACGGACGAGCGTTTACATCCAAGAAACAAAAAGGTATAAGTGTTTGGTATTGTGTATAGATTAAAGATGCGGACGAGCATCCTTAAGACTATGATACGGACGAGTATCATGTAGAAACAAACTGACACATGTTCAGAGATGATGATACGGACGAGTATCAACTGGTTAACAAAGAACACGGACGAGTGTTGCATCCGAAGGGACTCTTCTGGGGAATAATAGACACGGACGAGTATCTATATTCAAGAAGACATAAGTATTTGACACGGTGTATGGATTAAAGATGCGGACGAGCATCCCTAAGACTATGATACGGACGAGTATCATGTAGAAACAAACACTAGACGCAATGTTCTGAGATGATGGTACGGACGAGTACCAACTGGTTAACAAAGAACAAGGACTACTGTCGAATCTGTGGGGTTATGAGTGATGATGTATACAAGATACGGACGAGTATCTGTATAAGTGTACCATGAGTAGTGAGTGTTGTATTGTATAGCTGAGTGTTTTAAATGCTGGGGAGAGTGACACGGACGAGTGTCAAGAGAGAAAAGTATAATATTAACAAGTGTATGGGTGATGAAGGTGTAAGCGACTGCGCTGGGGATATGACACGGACGGGTGTCAAGAAAATGTATATATAGGTATATGTGAGTGCAAAGAGGATGTCTTCGGCTTTCCGCTGGGGTATGACACGGACGGGTGTCAGGAAGTATCTGTAATACGGGTGATTTTGTTGAGTGTATTCAGGCGACCTTACTGGGGAAGGATGACACGGACGGGTGCCAAAAGGTGTATATACTGGTGTTTGTGATTTGTGAGGCAGCTGCTTTTGCGGGGACTCTGGTGGGGACTCTGGGGGAAAGTAATCTGTATTTTGATGAATGGTCACTAGTCACAAGCGTTCAATTCACAACATGACTTATGATTATGCTATGTATTTGATTTTTGCCGTAATGCTCCGTATTAGACGGAATGCTACGCTCTGAGGGTGAATATGATGTGAATGCTATGATTATGCAAAGAGGCACCGATCCGGAATTCGGATCCCATTGCTGCAAAGATCTCTGGTTGATCTGCTTGAAGTGAACATCCCAGCTGGGGATGAGATCATTGGTAGATCTAATGATGTATCTGCTCGGGGATATAGGTCACTGATTGACATATCCTTATAAATGAGAAACCCAGCTGGGGTTTGTAGAAGCTTTCCGTACTCTGTTGTGACTTCTTCGTGCGTTGCTCTTCTGAATAAAGGCTTGAAGCTCCGTGGGGAGATGATTCCCTGATTCTGCATTCTGCTGAGGAAGAATGGTTGGCACTACAGCTGGGGAATGCTGTTGATAACTCAGCTGGGGAGAGTAATGAGAGGCAACTCGGCTGGCGAGAAAACATCCTGAGTGTTAAACCTGTTAGTTGATTTGGCAACTTTGCTGGGGGAAGCAATGGGGAGCAACTCAGCTGGGGATAGAGCATCTCGGATGCTGAGATTGAGTGTATGCTGATTTGGCAGCTCCGCTGGGGAAATGGGCACCTTCTAGTGCCACGTGGAAGATAGACCGAGTTGATAATGATTCGCCTACTTGCTGAGACATAACCTGCATGCCCCAGGTTGCGTTCTGGATATCTGCAATCCTGCAAAGATAATGGAACGTACAAAAGGTCCCGAGGTATCCCTTACTGGATCCCGTCATAGGAGTTAAGCACTTTCGAGAATAATCACATTCCCTGTAAGCATGTGTTTTCATTTTTAGAGAAAGGCATCTGTACTTATGCAATTGTATTTTTAGAGATATCAGACGACTCTTTGCAAAACATAAATGTAAAAACGAGACATGACTGAAAAATCTGATTTCATTAATTTATATGCCCTGAATTGGCAAGATACAGTCAAGGAAACATATCTCCTGAAATGAAGAGATTGTTACAAATTGAGAAATAAAGTGCTGGCGGTGTTGACGACGCTTTCAAGGAGCTTCCTCTTCTGCTATGACTCGTATGACAATGACGTTCTTCTCGTCTTGCTTTCTGGAGAGAGTTGATTCTGATTGAAGCTTGATCCTTTGAAGCTTACCAAGTTGTAAGTGATACAGACGAATTCAGAGTGCAGTTGTTCGCTTATTCCCTTATTTTGCATGGATCGCCCTTTCGGGTTTTCAATCCATCGGGATACCCATTTTTGCCTGAGCTGTCCAATGCGGCTTTTCAACTCAGCGGGTGTACATTTTTTATTCATTTTCCCTTACTTTTGCCCGAGTCTTTTATTCTGTTTTTGACTCGCCGGGATGCCCTATTTTTGCCTGGACTTACATTCTGTTTTTATGTCCAGCGGGTCACTTTATGCGAAGTATTTTTTAACTGCATCTGAATTCACAGGGGATGGGAAATCTTCACCATCCATGGTGCTGAGCATCAGTGCTCCACCGGAGAAAACTTTCTTTACCACGAATGGTCCTTCATAGTTCGGAGTCCATTTGCCCCTGTGGTCTGTATGAGGAGGGAGGATTCTTTTCAGCACAAGATCTCCTACTTGGTACTCTCGGTGTCTGACTTTCTGATCGAAGGCCTTCTTCATTCTCTTCTGATATAACTAACCATGACAAATTGCGGCCAACCTTTTCTCTTCGATCAGACTCAGTTGTTCGAATCGGGACCGAACCCATTCTGCTTCACTCAGTTTAACATCCATCAATACCCGTAGAGAGGGTAATTCAACTTCAACAGGTAGGACTGCTTCCATACCATACACAAGTTGATACGGTGTTGCCCCAGTGGATGTTCTGATTGATGTGCGGTACCCATGCAAGGCAAACGGTAGCATTTCATGCCAGTCTTTGTAGGTGACTACCATCTTCTGCACAATCTTCTTGATATTCTTATTTGCCGCCTCAACAGCACCATTCATCTTTGGCCTGTAAGGAGAAGAATTGTGATGTTGGATCTTGAAGTCCCGGCACAGTTCTGCCATCATTTTGTTGTTCAAGTTGGAACCATTATCAGTAATGATTCGCTCGGGAACTCCGTATCGACAGATGATATCTCTCTTCAGAAATCTGGCTACCACTTGTCTTGTAACATTTGCATATGAGGCTGCTTCAACCCACTTGGTGAAATAGTCAATGGCGACCAGGATGAATCTGTGGCCGTTTGAAGCAGTTGGCTCAATCTTGCCAATCATATCAATGCCCCACATGGCAAAGGGCCATGGTGAAGACATGATGTTCAAAGGATTGGGAGGTACATGCACCTTATCTGCGTAAATCTGGCATTTATGACATTTCCTGGCGTAAGCACAACAGTCTGCATCCATCGTGATCCAGTAATAGCCTGATCTTAACAACTTCTTAGCCATAGCATGCCCTCCTGCATGGGTACCAAAAGATCCTTCGTGCACTTCATGCATCAGCAAATTTGCTTCCGTCTTGTCAACACATCTGAGGAGTACCATGTCAAAGTTCCTCTTATATAAAGACCCATCAGTGTTCAGAAAGAAACTTCCAGCAAGCCTTCTCAAAGTCTTCTTATCATTGGAAGATGCCCCAGGTGGGTATGTCTGATCCTCCAAGAAGCACTTAATGTCATGGAACCAGGGCTTATCATCCTTGACAACTTCTGCTGAGAACACATATGCTGGTCTATCAAGTCTCGACACTGAAATCTGAGGTACAAAGTTAGCAGCTTGAACTTTGATCATGGACGAAATGGTAGCCAAGGCATCTGCGAACTGATTCTCGTCCCGAGGGATATACTCAAGCTTGACTGTTGTGAAGAAGGTCAATAACCTTCTTGTATAATCCCTGTAAGGTATCAGATGATCTTGGTGGGTGTACCATTTTCCGTTGGTTTGATTGACTACCAAAGCTGAATCTCCGAATACAGTCAATGTCTTGATCCTGAGGTCAATGGCTTCCTCAAGACCCATAATGCAAGCTTCGTATTCAGCTTCGTTGTTAGTGCAGTTGAAAGTGAGTTTTGCCGAGAAAGGCATGTGAACTCCTTTGGGGGTAATGAGTACTGCACCAACACCACGACCATTCATATTAACAGCCCCATCAAACATCATAGTCCATTCTTCTTCTGGGTCAGGCCCTTCAGTGTGAATAGGCTCTTCATGGTCTCTTGATTTAATGAACATGATGTCCTCATCAGGGAAATCAAACCTCATAGGCTGGTAGTCATCAATGGGTTGCTCAGCAAGATATTCAGATAGTACACTGCCCTTGATGGCTTTCTGAGATGTGTACTGTATGTCGTATTCTGTGAGAATCATCTGCCATCTTGCAACCCGTCCGGTAAGAGCTGGCTTCTCGAAAATGTACTTAACTGGATCCATTTTTGAGATTAATAAGGTGGTGTGGGTCAGCATATACTGTCTCAGTCGGCGAGCAGCCCACGCTAAAGCACAGCAAGTTTTCTCGAGCAGTGAATAACGTTGTTCACAGTCGGTAAACTTTTTGCTTAGGTAGTATATTGCATACTCTTTTCGACCAGACTCGTCATGCTGGCCCAGCACACACCCCATTGATTCTTCTAGCACTGTCAAGTACATAATCAGAGGTCTTCCTTCAACTGGCGGCATAAGGATTGGAGGTTCTTGTAAATACTCCTTGATCTTGTCAAAAGCCTTCTGGCAATCTTCGTTCCACCTGACCGTTTGTTCTTTTCTTAGCAACTTGAACAAGGGTTCACAGGTTGCTGTAAGGTGGGATATGAACCGTGAGATGTAGTTCAATCGACCTAAGAAACCTCGAACTTCTTTCTCTGTTTTCGGTGCAGGCATTTCTTGAATAGCTTTGACTTTATCTGGGTCAACCTCAATCCCCTTCTCGCTTACAATAAAGCCCAGCAGCTTACCGGATCGCACCCCGAATGTGCATTTGTTGGGGTTCAGCTTTAGTTGGTACTTCCTCAGACGCTTGAACAACTTCAGCAGGTTCACCAGGTGATCTTCCTCTGTAAGGGACTTGGCGATCATATCATCCACATAACATTCTATTTCCTTGTGGATCATATCGTGGAACAATGTCACCATAGCCCGTTGATATGTTGCACCAGCATTCTTCAGTCCGAATGGCATCACTTTGTAACAGAACGTGCCCCAGGGTGTGATGAATGTTGTCTTCTCCATGTCTTCAGGTGACATCTTGATCTGATTATATCCTGAAAATCCATCCATGAAGGAGAATACCGAGAACTGAGCCGTGTTATCCACCAATACATCAATGTGAGGTAATGGGAAGTCATCCTTCGGGCTGGCTCTGTTCAGATCCCGGTAATCAACACACATTCTTACTTTACCGTCCTTCTTAGGTACAGGTACTATATTAGCAACCCACGGCGGGTAGCTAGTCACAGCAAGGAACCCGGCGTCCCATTGCTTTTGTACCTCTTCCTTGATTTTCATAGCCATGTCTGGGCGAGTTCGGCGCAGCTTCTGTTTGACTGGTGGACACTCTTCTCTCAAAGGCAGCTTGTGCACAACTATATCGGTATCCAACCCTGGCATATCTTGATACGACCAAGCAAACACATCAACATACTCTTGAAGCAGATCAATCAGTTGTCTCTTCACTGAGTCTTGCAGGCAGGCCCCGATCTTAACCTCTTTCACGTCTTCGTCTGTACCAAGATTAATCACTTCAATCTCCTCCTGGTGAGGAGTAATAACCTTTTCCTCCTGTCTCAACAACCTGGCTAGCTCTTCAGGAAGCTCATATTCTTCATCAACCCCTTCATCAGCTTGATTGATTGGATTGTCAAAGTCATACGATGTCATAGCCGTGCTGTTGTCGGTGCTGTCAGGAAGGCACTCTCTGCAAGGGTTAAGTTTGTTCATTTTAGTGATTGATTTTAATCTTGCTTTAGAAAAAGTGAAATGAAGTTATCATTTTGAAAACACCGCCATTTATTTTTGTACAAAAAGAAAAATGGAAAAACAGTGAGCAGAAAAGAAAAAGGACTCGTTTGCAAAAAGATGTCTGATATTTCATTAATTTGATCTTGTTTGCACAAAAGTACAGATGGCCCTGATTACAAAATGAGTCTTGTCATCTTGGGCAAGATGCAAGACTTTGATGCATGCTATAAAAATACAGGAAATAATAATTACTCTGCATGAGTAACTCTTATAATTTCCTGGGAAGACCAGTTCGAGACACTGCTCCCCGGGATCTTTGGACGAATCCAATTCTCCAGATTGCGCTCCTCTTCCAGCTCGTCTTCCAGGCAGTTGATAGCATCGGGGGTAAGCATCCCCCCACTGACAAAACCAGGCTCTGCAGCAGCCTTTGCTTGATGTTGAGTTGGTCTGTAACCCAACCCAAATTTGTCCTTCTTCTCCTCCACAGCTAATACCTTGCCCCAGCCTAGGGCAGTTCCTTCTTCAACAACCTTCCGGGCTTGTTGGTAAGATGACATGGAGATACCTGACACAGCAGATGCTTCATTGACGTTCAAGGCTTCAAAACCTTGGCTCATTGTTTCATGGATCTCTCCATCCATCTCAATGTACTTGTAAGTAGCCAGATGGCTAACAAAGATGTCCTCCTCTCCACAGATTGTAACAACTTGGCCTTCCCACTCAAATTTTAACTTTTGGTGAAGGGTAGACGTTATTGCGCCGGCGGCGTGAATCCAGGGTCTACCCAACAAACAGCTGTAGGCGGGCTGAATGTCCATCACATAAAAGATAGTTTTAAAGGTCTGTGGGCCAATTGTCACAGGCAGCTCAATCTCTCCCAGAACCGATCTCTTAGAACCATCAAAGGCTCTTACTACCAGGTTGCTGGGTCTCAATGCCAGTCCATCATATTCAAGCTTCACCAGAGCCTTCTTTGGTAAGACATTCAGGGAAGAACCTGTGTCCACCAGCACATGAGAAAGGACAGCTCCTTTGCATTCCATGGTTATGTGCAAGGCTTTGTTGTGGTTGCGGCCATCCGCTGTCAAGTCAGAATTGGTAAACCCTAGCCCATTGCTAGCAGTAACATTTCCAACCACGGTTTCCAATTGGTTGACAGTAATCTCCTCAGGCACGTAAGCTGCGTGCAGGACTTTAAGTAGTGCATTCCGATGGGCCTCGGAGCACATAAGCAGTGAGAGGATAGAGATTTTGGATGGCGTCTGGTGAAGTTGATCCACAATTTTGTAATCACTCTTTTTGATGATTCGCATAAACTCATCAACTTCCTGATCAAATGGAGTTTTCAGGGCTTCTTTGGCAGCTGGATCTTCCTGCACCGGGCCTTTTCCCTTTGCCTTGGCAGCAGCTTCTGCTTCGGCAGTGGGTCTTTGAACTTGTGAAGCAAAGAGACGTCCGCTTCGGGTGAAGCCTCCGCCTCCCCCCACATTATCTACTTGTGGTGCAGGTGCTGATGTTTTAAGAGTGATCCTTTTCCCTCCACAGTACACGTCAGAGCCATAGTGCCAAGGGATGGCCCTATCGCTTTCATATGGTACTGGTCCAGGCACCGTGACAGTGACTGGACTGATTGCTGCTGCTGAAGGGACTGTAATTGTTTGTGGATCATAAAAGATTGTAACTAGTGCTCTGGCGGGAGCAGCACCTTCTGAATGGTAGGCGGAATTATTTTCAGGATCGTAGAATATGGTAACAGTAGAGACATCTTCGTGATTGATTGCTGGAGTTGTAGGAGGTACTGTTGGAAGGACTGTTGTTGTTGTTGATGGAGATTCGAAATGGAATGAAGCTGAAGTTGTAGCAGGAGAAACTGTTGAAAACTGATCATTTGGGAGGACAGATGAAGTACTTGTTGATGTTGCTGATGAATTGTCGGGAACAATAGTTGTTGCATTTGTAGGAGGATCTGAAACCGTTGTTGATGAAGTTGTCGGATTTGCCGGAAATGATGTAGTGATCTGTAGCAAGCCACTCTGAATAAGGCTGTTGATACCATTCCTCAGGTCCTCACACCCATTCCATGAAATATTGCAGTAGGGACACCCTAGTTCACACCCCGGAAATATTTGGTTTTCGCGGAGTTGAGCTTTGATTTCCACCAATGGTGTCCTGATCTGATCCACACTAGTTATCAAATAAGACGGTTGGTCTTCTTCAATAGCGTTAATTCGGGGACCACCATGATTTGGCATTGGGTTTTTATTGACATTGGGCGGAGGTGCAAAATTCAGAGCCTTGGAGTCTACCAAGTCTTGTACCTTCATATGCAGAGCCCTGCATTTTTCTGTACTGTGACCAGGTGCGTTCGAATGAAAAGCACACCTAGCGTTAGAGTCATAATTCCTTGGTAGACTGTTGGGATCCGGAGGTGCCAACGTTCTTAGCTCAACCAGGTTGAGTTTCAGAAGTTGTGGCAGCAAGGCAGCATACGGCATTGGGATCGGGTCGATCACTCTGTTAGCTTGGGATGGCCTTTGTTGGAATGGCCTCTGTTGATTGTTGTTGTTGGAGTTGCTATTGTTGAAGTTTCTTGGAGGATATTGATTCTGATGATATTGAGGTTGTTGTTGGAAATTTTGTTGAGGAGGTTGATAGACTGGCTGTGGATGAGCTGGAGCAGGGATAGTGACTGCTGCTATGGACCTCTGAGCATATTGGGACCTACCCCTGTTGGTGTGAATGGCATTGGTCTCGCCAGTTCTTCTCGGGCCTGCAAAAGGCTTTCTTGTACTACTGGACGAGCTTGCACCGTTGTCTGAGATCTTTCCCATCTTTAACAGGCTTTCAATTCTCTCCCCAGCTATAACAACATCTGCGAAGCTAGTGGAGGAGAAAGCAGCCAACCGGTCAATATACGTTCCCTGGAGAGTGTTCATAAACATGTCTGCCATTTCTCTCTCAGACATTGGTGGTTGAACGGCAGCAGCCAATTGCCTCCATCTCTGAGCATATTCTCTGAAGCTCTCCCTGGACGACTGTGACATTCCCATTAGGAGGGTCCTGTTGGGTGCCATATCTAGATTATACTGATACTGTCTGATGAAGGCCTCTGCCAGGTCCTTCCAGCATCTAATTGTTGCTCTTGTCAGATGGGAATACCACTCCCTTGAAGCTCCAGTCAAGCTATCTTCAAAATAGAACATCTACAATTTCTCATCCATTGTATAGGCCTTCAGCCTTCCCAGAAATGATTGTAGATGAGTCCGGGGGCATGAAGTCCCATTATACTTTTCAAAGCATGGAGGCTTGAACTTGTGGGGAATCCTGACCCCTTCTACCAAACCCATGTCCATAACGTCGAAACCCAAAGAATTTTGAGATTCTAAGGACCTCAACTTCTCAGCTATTTCTTCCAACCGTCTATCATAAGTTTCCTCTCCGGCACCCATTACTGTATACTGGTCCTCCTGAGGATCTTCTTGAAGTACTCTGGCTGCTGTGGCTGTCCCTTGAATATTGACTGGGATGTTGGCCTCTGGATGGAGATGGGGACCAAACACAGGGGGGTTAACATGGGGTTGTACCCGTTCATTGTTACTTGTGCCAGCAGTCCCCACATGGGGCTCCTCTTGATTCCTCCCTTCTACCAAAGTTCTGAGCCTCTCCTGGCTTTGAGCTAAGTTATTCATCACTTCCATGAATTGTGTTATCTGAGTTCTCATCTCCAACCTTTCGTTGGCCATCTGGTTTCTGACCTCCGTAAGGTCCTGCTGCATCTGATCCATCTGGATTCCCGGAAGGTTGTTTCTAGTTGGGTACCTGTGTGGCCTGTTGAGGGGAAATACCCGGCGGCGAGCAATAATTCCTGAACATCACAACAGAGGTTAGCAACAACAAAACAAAAACCTACAAAACAAACAAAAGGGTTAGCATGCAATGCAGTTATGCTTATTTGTTCTCAAGGTATCCGGTTTGGCCTTCAGTTTTGACCCTTCCAGACCCTTGAAGATGCCGCTGTTGAAGTTGCTTTCGAAGTGAACTCAGATAGAAACCAACACAGATATATTACAAAAGTGAAATAATACAATTTGTTCATTTTACAACACCGGCCCTCAAAGGGGTCAAAATACATCACAAAAAGCAAAAGTACATGAAAAGGAACAACAACAAGCAAATGATCAAACTCCAAGGCCAAACTCATCCTCACGAACTTCCTTGAGAAGTGCTTCGGTCACAGGATCAGCCGGACGCTCCGTGAGACTTCTGATGAGAAGGTTTCTTGCTGCAACTGCTGCAGTCAACTTCTTGTTCTGACTTTGATCTTTGGACTTCTTCACCCCAGCTTTGATCTTTAGTTCTGATATTTCCTCCTGGACTGCTGCCAGGGCTTTTTCCATCTGTTCCATCTTGTCTTGAACTCTCTTGTCTTCTAGAGTACGGGCCTCAGTGATCCGGACCCACCTGGCCTGACTCTCCTTCAGGTACAAGTCTGTTCTTGCTCTCTGAAACTGGGCTTCTTTACAAGCATTCTTCAGAATCTGTTCACCAGCTTTGGATTTGTTGATATAATCTCCAGACTTCTCAATCTTGGTCAAGTGTTCCACCCTCAACTTCTCCAATCTTTCAATCTCCCTCACACCTTCACTCCTCTCTCTGAGGGTCTTCTGCAAGGCTTGGGTTAACTTCTCATTTCTTTCCTTCAAGCTCTCAAACTCCTCCAAACTGATAGTGGCAGGGGGTGGTGCTGAAGATGACTCAGGCATGTCTTCTATGGTAAAGGGCATTCCAGAGAATTGGGCCCTAGCATGGGACCACTCATAATATTGGACTGATGCCACATTATTGCACTTTCCCAGAATGGTGATTCCCTTGGTTTGAACATGATCCCAGGCCCAGGCAGCCTGCTTAACAGTTGCCAGACTAATCTTGTTCTCACAGTAGAGGGTCTCAACCAAGTCTTGTTCCCTTGGGGTATGAACCAGTGCATAGCCCAATTGCCTTCTGAACAGCAGAGGGTTGTAATTGATACTTCCCTTAACTCCTATTAAGGGCACATTGGGAAAGTGCCCACAGCTGGTGATTATATCTCTGCCCTTGGTGCTCTGAGCACACCATCTGATGTCTGCTGAAGTGAGAGTAGTGAGCCTCTTAGCCCAGTTGCTTTGCTGATGAGGATTTAGAAATGCATCTGTCCTGGGTAGATGCCTGAGAAGCCAAGCATGGAATAATGGAGCACAAATCCTCACTAATCTTCCCCTCTGCTTCTCATTTCTCTGATGGACTGAGTAATAGAGATCACCCAGTAAAGTTGGCACTGGGTTCTTCAGGATGAACAAATGGATTGCATTCTTGCTGATGAATCGAGGCTCATCTGCAAACAACACAATTCCATATACACTTAAGGCCAACAGAGCACAAACAACTTTCCACTCCCCCAGGGAGGCCTTCAAGCTAGCTTGAGAAATCAGGAAGTCAAGATGAAAACCAGGGATCCCAGCTTTAGAGGTCATATGCTGCTCAATCAAAGCAGGTTCCAGGTGCAAAGCTTTTGCTATCTCTCCATTGCTGGGAAAGACCATTTCAGGGTTGAATGGGATTTCTCTTTTGATGGGCAGACCAGTCAATGATGAGTATTCTTCCAGAAGAGGCCCCAACTGAAAGTCTTGAAAGGTGAAACATCTCAATGGGGGGTCATAAAACTGGATGCAGGTGTGGATCAAACTCCTCTGAGATGTGTCCAGATCCATGACCAAGTCAAGTATATTCCCATAATGCTCCCTGAACAAGGGTATGTGATCTGGAGTGATCAGGGTTTGGGTCCTCCTGATGTCTGACAAGTCTGGTTGGAAGAAATGATAAGTGATGTTGCTTTTCTTTGGAGCCATGATGCTGAGGACTGAGTAGAATAAGTGCTGATGAAGATGCTGAGAAGTGGGCCACTGGCTGGCTAGTGCTAGTAACTGAAGTATATGGCTGACAGGCTGAAGCAAGTGCTGGTGGAGATAGGTCAATGTAGCAGATGGGGTCAAAACCAAAACCAGAGGAATATGGATACCCTGACACACAAATAAGCACATGTTAATATGATGCAATGAGTATGTATGCAGATGATATGCAAGGGTTTGTGACTGAGCTGGATCTGATTAACTGCCTTGGTATAGATCCATGTGTGTTCAAGAAATCCAGATGGAGGTCTAAAAATCCAGTAACCAGGGTGGGGGACTCAAATAAAGAGCCACAAGTCCAAGGTTTTAGAATCACAAGAACTGTCCAACATGGAGTATTCTTAACAAAGTCAAAGTAACAGGGTATTCTGAGGTCAAGGTACCTGCAAACCTGCAAACAGCCCAACCCCCTCACAGGTGGTGATCTAGAACAAGGATCCTCAGACTTGGATCAGTTATGAGAAGTGTAAACACTTCTAACCCGGAGGTACAGTGTTTACAATAACCATAACAATTCCTCCTCTAATTCACCTCAGTTTCTGAAGGTCAATACTAAAAGGTCATCCAGACTTAGCAGGCTTCCCAGATAGCCCTAGCATTGCAGGAAATCCGCAACACAGAGTTCTCAAGAAGAAACCCATATCTGAACCGTGTTTCATATTCCCGCACCAGACCGAAATGGAATGGGAAAGAATATGATTCACTCTAGCCTAGGTGTCACTCAGGTCCCAGGTATAGGACCTTAACTCTCAATGGAACACCCACCCACCAAAACAAAAACCAAATCCAGCCAGCAGCATGACAGCATGATATGTACAAAAGCAATAAAGAAAGCAGTAAAGCAACTGTACATAAAGCAATAAACAAAAATAAATACCAGCACAAATAAGCACATAACACCCCAGTAAACACAAATCAATCAAGCGCTAGGAGGAACCCACAAAAAGAACCAGAAGCCCTGGTTGCAATAACACATCCCCAGCAGAGTCGCCAAGCTGTCGCTCCCGAAGATTTGCATCCCGGTACAAGCGCGAACGGTCGGCGAAGGGAACAGTGAGAGCACACAGCCGTGAACTCACTGGAGAATGAAATAGAGTCGCCAGCTAGGCATTTTTATCCCGGAGGAAAGGCAATGCTGCATAAGCCTAGAAAGAGATGGATAAGACGGTTTGCGAACCAGAGAGACTGAGAAAGGGGGTTGGTTACAACCTGGGAAGGTATTAGCACCCAGATTGTCCGTCGTACTCGACGGGATCCACGCTTAAAGATTTGTGTTATAAAGGGGTAGTGTCAGTGCAATCTGTGTATGAAATAGCTGGAAGAGATGTACAGGTGTCAGTGTAAAAGAGAGTGAAGTGTATAAATGAAGTGTCAGTGTAAGGAAAAGAGTATGCTCAAGATCATGAGGCTTAAGAGAATGAAACTGAAAGGAGGGGGAATATACAGAGACTTTTGTTCGATAACCGTTAAGTTATGCCTACGTATCCTCTCGTGCAATGAGGAAGTCAGAACACCGTAGTTCGACCCAAAGAGACTGAAAGATGAATTGACTTGTGAACTGCTTACTTGTCTATGCTCAAGTGTATGACCTGTTGTAAACACCCCAAATTTGCCCTCACCCATTCACACCATGGCTTATGGTCATCTCATATGCATAAACACAATCATATCATCTCACATCTCATTTTTGATTCACTGCATAGCTTTCAAGGCATCTGCACCTAGGGTTTGTGATCTGAGCAATCCCAAAGCATCTTGAGCCATTCCAAAGGCAACCAATCAACTCAAAGTGGTCCATGTGTGTTCTTATATCATATTTCATCTCCTCAAAGTCAAAATTGCAGAGGAATCACAAGAACTAGGGTTTGAGTGGATGCAGAGCCAGGTTGAACTGCACAGTTGACTGAAAATTAGGGTTTTGGTTTCAGAGGCCATAACTCCAAATTTTTTGGTCATTCTTGTTTCCATTGGTCTCTATATGGTATAGGGAGTATACATATCAATTTTCATGAAGAAATTCCATGGGGAAGTCATCTGATCAAGGGTTGACTTTTCAGACAAGTCAGTGCAAAATCAGGGCATCTGAGGCCCCCAATGACCCAACCAATGGGTGATCTTCATCATTTTGAGTGTATATGATCTTTATTTGATCATGAAAGAAGGTTGAAGTTCATAGAAATCAAGAATTTAGGTTTTTTGCAAGTGTTGACTTTTTGGGCATAGTTGACTTTTCAAGAATGCCTCATTTTAGGTCATTTTTCAAGCTTTGATTTTTGATCCAAAAATGCTTCAAATGGAAAAACTTTGGTCATGAAAGTTGTAGATCTCATCTTTCCCTTTTCAAAAAGTACAAGAACATGATCAAACTCTTCTTGGATCAAAAGTTATGGCAATGCAAAGTTGGCTAAAATCATTAATTTTCAAGGCATGCCTCATTTGGAAATTTTGCAAAGTCATGAACCAATGCATCATGTGACCTCTAATTCATTTCAAACCATTACATAAACATTCTATGAGCCTAAAAAATCAGAATTGGACCAAGTTCCTTCATGTTTTGGTTCATGTAACAAGATTTTCTTTCATGGGAACCATAAAGCAACAAGTTGCAAAACCACTCATTTCACTTCCTACAAACTATGACATTGGATGCTGACTTTGGCTAGCCTCTCACCTCACCCTTTGCTGCGCAGCCCATGCCATGTACTTGCCTAGATCATGAGCCATGCTTGCCTTACACAAAACTTGACTTTTTGCAAAAGCAAACTTACCAATCACTATAGGCCAGGTCACATCATCTGACCTATAGGATTAAAATACATTATCATTTTGCAAGCCATTTCATGTACAAGGCAAGGCTGAAGCTCTCTCATTCACCACATACACAAAAACTCACCATCTTGCAACTTGCTTCGAATTTCTCTATACAGCCACAAAACACTCAAACCTTTTCCTCCATTCAACTCACCATGTATCACTGAGTAGAAACCACCCAAAGCACAAGCCTAAAACATCCAGAACACCTCATTGCCATCTCTCACTCCATTCTGCAGATTCATTCGAATCTCCCTCCCTAGCCCACAAACAGCCAAACAAACACCATAGACCTTCTCCATTCACCCTCAGGATCATAAACAACCCCTCACCATGACCTGAAAGTGCCTATTTCACCATTGCCATTTCTGATCAAGCTTGAACAGAAGCTTTCGAAACTCATCAACCAGCCAACTTAAACTCCTTTTGAGTATTCAAACATCTTCTGGGGACCAAGTGGAGTAGTTTGCATTGAAGGAAGTGGCCAGAAAATCTTCAAACTGAAAGCTTCAAATCTCAGGTAGCTCGAAAATTATTTTTCCAGAAATCATTTTTCTTGTTACAAACTTGTTCATTGTGTTGTCCTGTTCATCCTGATGTTCTTAGTTTTTGAAATGGTGATGAAATAAGCATTTAATTTGTCTCTGAAACTGGTTTGCCCTAAAACTTGTTCTGTTCGATTCATGGTTTTGAGGAAGAAGAAATTTGTTTAGACTTAGGGTTTTGATTCAGGAGATCATGGGGTTCATTTCTATGTGCTTGGTTTTTATTTTTGATGCGTTTTGAGAGGTTTTGGAGATTTTCAGGTGGACTTCCCACCGGAGAAGACGACCGGAGGTCTTCTCCGGCCACCTGAAAATCATTAGGGTTTAATTAAGTCATTAATGAGGATTTGAATCTGGACCGTAGATGCAGTTGACTGGAGTTGACTCCCGCGCGTTTGTGTGGCTCGGATTACATCATTAAAGCCCTAATCTGTTTTATTAATTTAATAAATTATATTTAGGTTAATTAAGCCAGAAGAGATCCTGACCTTCCAATAGCGCGCGTGGTCAACTGTTGACCCCCCAAGTTTGAATCTCAGCCATGGATTGTGATTACTTCTCATTTTCATTAATTTTTATTTCATTTTTTTTCTCATTTGTTTTGTACAATTTATTTAAAATAGCAAAAATGTTTTAAAAATTATGAAACTTTTTGTCAAGAGTTTCACTAATTTTTAAAACCCAAAAATATTTTTATTTTATTTTTTATCATTAAAAAAGTATTTTTAAATAGTTAAAAGATTATTTTTAATTGATTAATGAAAATTAATTTATTAAAAATACTTTTAGGTATTTAAAAATTACGAAAAAATTCATGAAGTGTTCTAAGACATTTAGAAACATTGCCCAACCTTCAAACCAAATTTCTTTTTTGGTCTTGATGCATTTTAAGAATTTTTCATTGAATTAAATCATTTTTTATGCATTATTTTGATCATGGATTCAAAAATTCATTTCTGCCAATTGGTGAAGGTTGAGACATTGATTCTTCTTGCATTGTCTTTTGTTTTGCATGTAGTTCCTAGGATAAAAAGGCCATGAATTGTTCTTGCATTTTCAAATTGATTGGCATTTGTTTTGTTAAGAACCCTAAAAAACCCTAATAACTTGCAAAATTCATATCTTGAGTTTGGTTGAGAGTTGAGAGCTCCCCTTTGGGCAGTGGTTTATTATAGGTCTAGGGTTTCCTTGGGTACCATTTTCCATTTTTACTTTAGGGTTTTGCTTCTGTTTTTGGTTTGTGTTTGATGTTTGATCCATGAACCCTAATTTGGGCTTTCTTTTGCATCCCTCTTGCATTTCCTTGCATAACATGACTTGTCTTTGCATTTTGTGCATACTTATGATTCATTTGACATCTTAAGACATATAGGAAGCATCTTTGATCATTGCATCTCATATTTGCCATGTCATTTGTCTTGTATGATTCCTAACTTTTCATGCTTGTTCATGCTCCTTAGCTTGCATCATTTGCATTCATAATCTTGTATGAACATCCCCATCGTCTTGCCTCATGTTTGCAGCACCTCATAACATCATAATCATCATCAACATGCTTCTGGTCTTGCTTTGCATCATATCATTTCATCTCATCTTGCATTACATTGCATTTCTTTCTAACATTTCAGGTGGTAAGTAAACTTGAGAAGTGGATTTGCCTTCACTTCTCATAACTTTTCTTTTCATCTCTCTTGCATCCATTGCTGCATTCTTATATGTGTTTGAGTTTGAGCTTGCTCATTCTTCTTCATCCCACTTTCTTTCTTCAAGTGACTTGACTTCTTGAATGAAGCAAGTCACTTTGCTTCTCTTAATCCTGTTCATCTGCTTCCTGGTGGCTCCTCTGAAGATTTCTCTTGAAAACCTCACAAACCTTAGGACCAACCAAGCATGACAATGAATTAGGGTTTTGATTAGTCCCCCCATAGTTTTACCTTTGTGTCTCTCTTTGAGTCTCCTCTTCTCACCTCATAATCAGGGACTAAACCCTAAAGGCTTTAAGACTTTGTGATTAAGCTTATGCCTGCATCCTTCTCTTAGGATGGAGTGTATAACTTTAATCCTAAGTCTTGAACCCTTAAGGTGTTTAAATCTCTTAATCAATCCATCTAATAATCATCAAGACATCACTTGTAACTTGGGCCTTGCATTAGGGTTCTAATTCTTCCTTAATTGGTTAAGAAGGACTAACCCTAGTGTTAATGGACAAGTCCCCCTCAAGTTGTCTTACAAACAATAAAATTCACTTCATCATCATACCATTAAATAAAATCCACTTAATAAAGGCTTGTTTTGTCATGGGTTTAATCCCTAATCATGGATTAAGTTGAGGAGTCTTCCTCAGCTTAAACATTCTCATCTATTATCCTTCTTTTAGGATGGTGTAATGAGTCTGTTTAATCCTTGATTATGGCTTAACCTCATTACTCAACACTAAACAAAATCACAAAAAACATCTAAATAATCACAAGTGAGTTAATGATCTTAATCCTACATCAAAAGGTGATTAAGTGTGAGAATCTGACTTCACACTTAAGGTATTCTCATTACCCCTAATCAGAGGGAAGATGTGATGAGTTTACTAAATCCATTGGTTTAGGCTTAAGCTCATTTTCTTATGACAAAAATCCAAAAAGAAATAAAAGACTGAAAACTCAAAGACAAACAATAATCGTCTCCTCCGGGATTCTTTTCTCATCACCTTCACTCACAATCGAGAACTCGCTTCTTCCGTCTAATGCAAGACAGTAAGCACCTGAGCCAGACAGGTCACACACTTGAGCATAGGCAAGCAAGCAGTTCACAAGTCAATTCATCTTTCAGTCTCTTTGGGTCGAACTACGGTGTTCTGACTTCCTCATTGCACGAGAGGATACGTAGGCATAACTTAACAGTTATCGAACAAAAGTCTCTGTACATTCCCCCTCCTTCCAGCTTCATTCTTATAGCCTCATGATCTTGAGCATTTCATTCTCATTCTCACACTGACACTGTACATATCACACTTCACTTCTTTTACACTGACACCTGTACATTCTTTTCCAGCTGTTTTATACACAGATTGCACTGACACTACCCCTTTAAAACACAAATCTCTTAAGCGTGGATCCCGTCGAGTACGACGGACAATCTGGGTGCTAATACCTTCCCAGGTTGTAACCAACCCCCTTTCTCAGTCTCTCTGGTTCGCAACCGTCTTATCCATCTCTTTCTAGGCCTATGCAGCATTGCCTTTCCTCCGGGATAAAAATGCCTAGCTGGCGACTCTTTTCATCTCCAGTGAGTTCACGGCTGTGTGTTCTCACTGTTCTCTTCGCCGACCGTTCGCGTCTGTACCTTCATCTGATCCATTTTCATTTGTCGGGAGCGACAGCTTGGTGACTCTGCTGGGGACCCTTATACTGCAACCAGGGCTTCTGGTTCTTTTTGTGGGTTCCTCCTAGCGCTTGATTGATTTGTGTTTACTGGGGTGTTATGTGCTTATTTGTGTTTGTATATTTGTTTTATTTTTACTGCTTTATGTACAGTTGCTTTATTGCTTTCTTTATTGCTTTTGTATATATCATACTGTCATGCTGCTGGCTGGATCTGGTTTCTTGTTTTGATGGGTGGGTGTTCCATTGAGAGTTAAGGTCCTATACCTGGGACCTGAGTGACACCTAGGCTAGAGTGAATCATATTCTTTCCCATTCCATTTCGGTCTGGTGCGGGAATATGAAACACGGTTCAGATATGGGTTTCTTCTTGAGAACTCTGTGTTGCAGATTTCCTGCAATGCTAGGGCTATCTGGGAAGCCTGCTAAGTCTGGATGACCTTTTAGTATTGACCTTCAGAAACTGAGGTGAATTAGAGGAGGAATTGTTATGGTTATTGTAAACACTGTACCTCCGGGTTAGAAGTGTTTACACTTCTCATAACTGATCCAAGTCTGAGGATCCTTGTTCTAGATCATCACCTGTGAGGGGGTTGGGCTGTTTACAGGTTTGCAGGTACCTTGACCTCAGAATACCCTGTTACTTTGACTTTGTTAAGAATGCTCCATGTTGGATAGTTCTTGTGATTCTAAACCCTGGACATGTGGCTCTTTATTTGAGTCCCCCCACCCTGGTTACTGGATTTATAGACCTCCATCTGGAATTCTTGAACACACATGGATCTATACCAAGGCAGTTAATCAGATCCAGCTCAGTCACAAACCCTTGCATTTCATTTGCATACATACCCATTGCATCATATTGACATTTGCTTATTTGTGTTTCAGGGTATCCATTTTCATCTGGTTTTGGTTTTGACCCCATCTGCAGTATTGACCCATCTTCACCAGCACCAGCCAATCAGTGGCTCATTCTTTCAGCATCTTCATCAGCACTCTACTCAGTCTTCAGCATCATGGCTCCAAAGAAAAGCAACATCACCTATCATTTCTTCCAACCAGACTTGTCAGACATCAGGAGGATCCAAACCCTGATCACTCCAGATCACATACCCTTGTTCAGGGAGAGTTATGGAGATATGCTGGACATGGTTATGGATCTGGACCCTTCACAGAGGAGCCTCATCCACACCTGCATTCAGTTTTATGACCCCCCATTGAGATGTTTCACCTTTCAAGACTTTCAGTTGGGGCCTCTTCTGGAAGAATACTCATCATTGACTGGTCTGCCCATCAAAAGAGAAATCCCATTCAACCCTGAAATGGTCTTTCCTAGCAATGGAGAGGTAGCAAAAGCTTTGTACCTAGAGCCTGTTTTGATTGAACAGCATATGACCTCCAAAGCTGGAATCCCTGGTTTTCATCTGGACTTCCTGATTTCTCAAGCTAGTTTGAAAGCCTCCCTAGGAGAGTGGAAAGCTGTTTGTGCTCTGTTGGCCTTAAGTGTATATGGAATTGTGTTGTTTGCAGATGAGCCTCGATTCATTAGCAAGAATGCAATCCATTTGTTCATCCTGAAGAACCCAGTGCCAACTTTACTGGGTGATCTCTATTACTCAGTCCATCAGAGAAATGAGAAGCAGATGGGAAGATTAGTGAGGATTTGTGCTCCATTATTTCATGCTTGGCTTCTCAGGCATCTACCCAGGACAGATGCATTTCTAAATCCTCATCAGCAAAGCAACTGGGCTAAGAGACTCACTATCCTAACTTCAGCAGATATCAGATGGTGTACTCAGAGCACCAAGGGCAGAGATATGATCACCAGCTGTGGGCACTTTCCCAATGTGCCCTTAATAGGAGTTAAGGGAAGTATCAATTACAACCCTCTACTGTTCAGGAGGCAATTAGGCTATGCACTGGTTCATACTCCTAGGGAACAAGATTTGGTGGAGACCCTCTACTGTGAGAACAAGATTAGTTTGACTGTTGTTAGGCAGGCTGCCTGGGCCTGGGATCATGTTCAAACCAAGGGAATCACCATTCTGGGGAAGTGCAATAATGTGGCATCAGTCCAATATTATGAGTGGTCCCATGCTAGGGCCCAATTCTCTGGAATGCCCTTTACCATAGAAGACATGCCTGAGTCATCTTCAGCACCACCCCCTGCCACTATCAGTTTGGAAGAGTTTGAAAGCTTGAAGGAAAGAAATGAGAAGTTAACCCAGGCTTTGCAGAAGACCCTCCGGGAGAGGAGTGAAGGTGTGAGGGAAATTGAGAGATTGGAGAAATTGAGAGTGGAACACTTGACTAAGATCGAGAAGTCTGGAGATTATATCAACAAGTCTAAAGCTGGTGAACAGATTCTGAAGAATGCTTGTAAAGAAGCCCAGTTCCAAAGAGCAAGAACAGACTTGTATTTGAAAGAGAGTCAGGCCAGGTGGGTCCGGATCACTGAGGCCCGTACTCTAGAAGACAAGAGAGCTCAAGACAAGATGGAGCAGATGGAAAAAGCCCTGGCAGCAGCCCAGGAGGAGATATCAGAGCTAAAAATCAAAGCAGGATTAAAGAGGTCTAAGGACCAAAGTCAGAGCAGGAAGTTGACTGCAGCTGTTGCAACAAGAAACCTTCTCATCAGAAGTCTCACGGAGCATCCGGCTGATCCTGTGACCGAAGCACTTCTCAAGGAAGTTCGTGAGGATGAGTTTGGCCTTGGAGTTTGATCATTTGCTTGTTGTTGTTCCTTTTCCATGTACTTTTGTTTTTTGTGATGTATTTTGACCCCTTTGAGGGTTTGTGTTGTAAAATGAACAAATTGTATTATTTCACCTTTGTAATATATTTGTGTTGGTTCACATCAAAAGCAACTTCAACAGCAACATCTTCAAGGGTCTGGAAGGGTCAAAACTGAAGGCCAAACCGGATACCTTGAGAACAAATAAGCATAACTGCATTGCATGCTAACCTTTTATTTGTTTTGTAGGGTTTTGTTTTGTTGTTGCTAACCTCTGTTGTGATGTTCAGGAATTATTGCTCGCCGCCGGGTATTTCCTCTCAACAGGCCTCACAGGTACCCAACTAGAAACAACCTTCCGGGAATTCAGATGGATCAGATGCAGCAGGACCTTACGGAGGTCAGAAACCAGATGGCCAACGAAAGGTTGGAGATGAGAACTCAGATAACACAATTCATGGAAGTGATGAACAATTTAGCTCAAAGCCAGGAGAGGCTCAGAGTTTTGGTAGAAGGAAGGAATCAAGAGGAGCCCCATGTGGGAACTGCTGGCACAAGTAACAACGAGAGGGTCCAACCTCATGTCAGTCCCCCAGTTTTTGGACCCCATCTCCATCCAGAGGCCAACATCCCAGTCAACATTCAAGGGACAGCCACAGCAGCCAGAGTACTTCAAGAAGATCCTCAGGAGGACCAGTATACAGTAATGGGTGCCGGAGAGGAAACTTATGATAGGCGATTGGAAGAGATAGCTGAGAAGTTGAGGTCCTTAGAATCTCAAAATTCTTTGGGTTTCGACATCATGGACATGGGTTTGGTAGAAGGGGTCAGGATTCCCCACAAGTTCAAGCCTCCGTGTTTCGAAAAGTATAATGGGACTTCATGCCCCCGGACTCATTTGCAGTCATTTCTGGGAAGGCTGAAGGCCTATACAATGGATGAGAAATTGTGGATGTTCTATTTTGAAGATAGCTTGACTGGAGCATCAAGGGAATGGTATTCCCATCTGACAAGAGCAACTATAAGATGCTGGAAGGACCTGGCAGAGGCCTTCATCAGACAGTATCAGTATAATCTAGATATGGCACCCAACAGGACCCTCCTAATGGGAATGTCACAGTCTTCGAGGGAGAGTTTCCGAGAGTATGCCCAAAGGTGGAGGCAACTGGCTGCTGCTGTTCAACCACCAATGTCTGAGAGAGAAATGGCAGACATGTTTATGAACACTCTCCAGGGAACGTATATTGACAGGTTGGCTGCTTTCTCTTCCACCAGCTTCGCAGATGTTGTCATCGCTGGGGAGAGAATTGAAAGCCTGTTAAAGATGGGAAAGATCTCAGACAATGGTGCAAGCTCGTCCAGTAGTACAAGAAAGCCTTTTGCAGGCCCGAGAAGAGCTGGCGAGACCAATGCCATTCACACCAACAGGGGCAGGCCCCAATATGTTCAAAGGTCAATAGCAGCAGTCACTATCCCTGCTCCAGCTCATCCTCAGCCAGTCTATCAACCTCCGCAACAAAACTTCCAGCAACAACCTCAGTATCAGCAGAATCAGTATCCTCCAAGGAACTTCAACAACAACTCCAACAACAACAATCAACAAAGGCCGTTCCAACAAAGGCCATCCCAAGCTAACCGAGTGATCGACCCGATCCCAATGCCGTATGCTGCCTTGCTGCCACAACTTCTGAAACTCAACCTAGTTGAGCTAAGAACGTTGGCACCTCCGGATCCCAACAGTTTACCAAGGAACTATGACTCTAATGCTAGGTGTGCTTTTCATTCAAACGCACCTGGTCACAGTACAGAAAAATGCAGAGCTCTGCATATGAAGGTACAAGACTTGGTAGATTCCAAGGCTCTGAATTTTGCACCTCCGCCCAATGTCAATAAAAACCCTATGCCAAACCATGGTGGTCCTCGAATTAATGCTATTGAAGAAGACCAACCATCTTATTTGATAACTAGTGTGGATCAGATCAGGACACCATTGGTGGAAATCAAAGCTCAACTCCGTGAGGGCAATATATTTCCGGGGTGTGAATTAGGGTGTCCCTACTGCAATATCTCGTGGAATGGGTGTGAAGATTTAAGGAATGGCATTGACAGCCTTATTCAGAGTGGCTTGCTACAGATCACTACATCATTCCCGACAAATCCGGCAACTTCATCAACAACGGTTTCAGATCCTCCTACAAATGCAGCAACTATTGTTCCCGACAATTCATCAGCACCATCAACAAGTACTTCACCTGTCCTTCCAAATGATCAGTTTTCAACAGTTCCTCCTGCTACAACTTCAGCTTCATTCCATTTCGAATCCCCATCAACAACAACATCAGTCCTTCCAACAGTACCTCCTACAACACCAGCAATCAATCATGAAGATGTCTCCACTGTCACCATATTCTACGATCCTGAGAATAATTCTGCCTACCATTCAGGAGGTGCTGCTCCCGCCAGAGCACCAGTTACAATCTTTTATGATCCACAAACAATAACAGTCCCTTCAGCAGCAGCAATCAGTCCAGTCACTGTCACGGTGCCTGGACCAGTACCATATGAAAGCAATAGGGCCATCCCTTGGCACTATGGCTCTGACGTGTACTGTGAAGGAAAAAGAATCACTCTTGAAACATCAGCACCTGCACCACAGGTAGATAATGTGGGGGAAGGCGGAGGCTTCACTCGAAGCGGACGTCTCTTTGCTCCACCAGTGCAAAGACCTGCAGCCGAAGCAGAAGCTGCTGCCAAGGCAAAAGGAAAAGGCCCGGTGCAGGAAAATCCAGCTGCCAAAGAAGCCCTGAAGACTCCATTCGATCAGGAAGTTGATGAGTTTATGCGAATCATCAAGAAGAGTGACTACAAAATTGTGGATCAACTTCACCAGACGCCATCCAAGATCTCCATCCTCTCACTGCTTATGTGCTCCGAAGCCCATCGGAATGCACTACTTAAAGTCCTGCACGCAGCTTACGTGCCTGAGGAGATTACTGTCAACCAATTGGAAACCGTGGTTGGAAATGTTACTGCTAGCAATGGGCTAGGGTTTACCAATTCTGACTTGACAGCGGATGGCCGCAATCACAACAAAGCCTTGCACATAACCCTGGAATGCAAAGGAGCTGTCCTTTCTCATGTGCTGGTGGACACAGGTTCTTCCCTGAATGTCTTACCAAAGAAGGCTCTGGTGAAGCTTGAATATGATGGATTGGCATTGAGACCCAGCAACCTGGTAGTAAGAGCCTTTGATGGTTCTAAGAGATCGGTTCTGGGAGAGATTGAGCTGCCTGTGACAATTGGCCCACAGACCTTTAAAACTATCTTTTATGTGATGGACATTCAGCCCGCCTACAGCTGTTTGTTGGGTAGACCCTGGATTCACGCCGCCGACGCAATAACGTCTACCCTTCACCAAAAGTTAAAATTTGAGTGGGAAGGTCAAGTTGTCACAATCTGTGGAGAGGAGGACATTTTTGTTAGCCATCTGGCTACTTATAAATACATTGAGATGGATGGGGAGATCCATGAAACAATGAGCCAAGGTTTTGAAGCCTTGAACGTCAATGAAGCATCTGCTGTGTCAGGGATCTCCATGTCATCTTACCAACAAGCCCGGAAGGTTGTTGAAGAAGGAACTGCCCTAGGCTGGGGCAAGGTATTAGCTGTGGAGGAGAAGAAGGACAAATTTGGGTTGGGTTACAAACCAACTCAACATCAAGCGAAGGCTGCTGCAGAGCCAGGTTTTGTCAGTGGGGGGATGCTCACCCCCGATGCTATCAACTGTCTGGAAGACGAGCTGGAAGAGGAGCGCAATCTGGAGAATTGGATTCGTCCAAAGATCCCGGGGAGCAGTGTCTCGAACTGGTCTTCCCAGGAAATTATAAGAGTTACTCATACAGAGTAATTATTATTTCCTGTATTTTTATATAGCATGCATCCAAGTCTTGCATCTTGCCCAAGATGACAAGGCTCATTTTGTAACCAGGGCCATCTGTACTTTTGTGCAAACAAGATTAAATTAATGAAATATCAGACATCTTTTTGCAAACGAGTCTTTTTCTTTTATGCTCACTGTTTTTCCGTTTTTCTTTTTGTACAAAAATAAATGGCGGTGTTTTCAAAATGATAACTTCATTTCACTTTTTCTAAAGCAAGATTAAAATCAATCACTAAAATGAACCAACTTAACCCTTGCAGAGAGTGCCTTCCAGACAGCACCGACAACAGCACGGCTATGACATCGTATGACTTTGACAATCCAATCAATCAAGCTGATGAAGGGGTTGAAGAAGAATATGAGCTTCCTGAAGAGCTAGCCAGGTTGTTGAGACAGGAGGAAAAGGTTATTGCTCCTCATCAGGAGGAGATTGAAGTGATTAATCTTGGTACTGACGAAGACGTGAAAGAAGTTAAAATCGGGGCCTGCCTGCAAGACTCGGTGAAGAGACAGCTGATAGACCTGCTTCAAGAGTATGTTGATGTGTTTGCTTGGTCGTATCAAGACATGCCAGGGTTGGATACTGACATTGTTGTGCACAAGCTGCCTTTGAGAGAAGAATGCCCTCCAGTCAAACAGAAGCTGCGCCGAACTCGCCCAGACATGGCTATGAAAATTAAGGAAGAGGTACAAAAGCAATGGGACGCCGGGTTCCTTGCTGTGACTAGCTATCCGCCGTGGGTTGCTAATATAGTACCTGTGCCTAAGAAGGACGGAAAAGTTAGAATGTGTGTTGATTACCGGGATCTGAACAGAGCCAGCCCAAAAGATGACTTCCCATTACCTCACATTGACGTATTGGTGGATAATACGGCTCAGTTCTCGGTATTCTCCTTCATGGACGGATTTTCAGGATATAATCAGATCAAGATGTCACCTGAAGACATGGAGAAGACAACATTCATCACACCTTGGGGCACGTTCTGCTACAAAGTGATGCCATTCGGGCTCAAGAACGCCGGTGCAACATATCAACGGGCTATGGTAACATTATTCCATGATATGATCCACAAAGAAATAGAATGTTACGTGGATGACATGATTGCCAAGTCCCTTACAGAGGAAGATCACCTGGTAAATCTGCTCAAGTTATTCAAGCGTCTGAGGAAATACCAATTGAAGCTGAACCCCAACAAATGCACATTCGGGGTGCGATCCGGTAAGCTGCTGGGCTTTATTATAAGCGAGAAAGGGATTGAGGTTGACCCTGATAAAGTCAAAGCTATTCAAGAAATGCCTGCACCGAAAACTGAGAAAGAAGTTCGAGGGTTCTTAGGTCGATTGAACTACATCTCACGGTTCATATCTCACCTCACAGCAACCTGTGAGCCCTTGTTCAAGCTATTAAGAAAGGAACGAACGGTCAGGTGGAACGAAGATTGCCAGAAGGCTTTTGACAAGATCAAGGAATATCTGCAAGAACCTCCAATCCTCATGCCGCCAGTTGAAGGAAGACCTCTGATTATGTACTTGACAGTATTAGAAGAGTCAATGGGGTGTGTGCTGGGCCAGCATGACGAGTCTGGTCGAAAAGAGTATGCAATATACTACCTAAGCAAAAAGTTTACCGACTGTGAACAGCGTTATTCACTGCTCGAGAAAACTTGATGTGCTTTAGCGTGGGCTGCTCGCCGACTGAGACAGTATATGTTGACCCACACCACCTTATTAATCTCAAAAATGGATCCAGTTAAGTACATTTTCGAGAAGCCAGCTCTTACCGGACGGGTTGCAAGATGGCAGATGATTCTCACAGAATACGACATACAGTACACATCTCAGAAAGCCATCAAGGGCAGTGTACTATCTGAATATCTCGCTGAGCAACCTATTGATGACTACCAGCCTATGAGGTTTGACTTCCCTGATGAAGACATCATGTTCATTAAAGCAAAAGATCACGAAGAGCCTGTTCACACTGAAGGGCCCGACCCGGAAGAAGAATGGACTATGATGTTTGATGGGGCTGTTAACATGAATGGCCGTGGTGTTGGTGCAGTACTCATTACACCCAAAGGAGTTCACATGCCTTTCTCGGCAAAACTCACTTTCAACTGCACTAACAACGAAGCTGAATACGAAGCTTGCATTATGGGTCTTGAGGAAGCCATTGACCTCAGGATCAAAACATTGACCGTATTCGGAGATTCAGCTTTGGTAGTCAATCAAACCAACGGGAAATGGTACACCCACCAAGATCATCTGATACCTTACAGGGATTATACAAGAAGGTTATTGACTTTCTTCACAACAGTCAAGCTTGAGTATATCCCTCGCGACGAGAATCAGTTTGCAGATGCTCTTGCTACCATTTCATCCATGATCAAAGTTCAAACGGCTAACTTTGTACCCCAGATTTCAGTGTCTAGACTTGATAGGCCAGCATATGTATTTGCAGCAGATGTTGTAAAAGATGATAAGCCTTGGTTCCATGACATTAAGTGCTTCTTGGAGGATCAGACATACCCACCTGGGGCATCTTCCAATGATAAGAAGACTTTGAGAAGGCTCGCTGGTAGTTTCTTTCTGAACACTGATGGGTCTTTATACAAGAGGAACTTTGACATGGTACTCCTCAGATGTGTTGACAAGACGGAAGCAGATTTGTTGATGCATGAAGTGCACGAAGGATTTTTTGGTACCCATGCAGGAGGACATGCCATGGCTAAGAAGTTGTTAAGATCAGGCTATCACTGGATCACAATGGATGCAGACTGTTGTGCTTACGCCAGAAAATGCCATAAATGCCAGATCTATGCAGATAAGGTGCATGTGCCTCCCAATCCTTTGAACATCATGTCTTCACCATGGCCCTTTGCCATGTGGGGCATTGATATGATTGGAAAGATTGAGCCAACTGCTTCAAATGGCCACAGATTCATCCTGGTCGCTATTGACTATTTCACCAAGTGGGTTGAAGCAGCCTCATATGCAAATGTTACAAGACAAGTGGTAGCCCGATTTCTGAAAAGAGATATCATCTGTCGGTATGGAGTGCCCGAGCGAATCATTACTGATAATGGTTCCAATTTAAACAACAAAATGATGGCAGAACTGTGCCGGGACTTCAAGATTCAACATCACAATTCTTCTCCTTACAGGCCAAAGATGAACGGCGCTGTTGAGGCAGCAAATAAGAATATTAAGAAGATTGTGCAGAAGATGGTAATCACCTACAAAGACTGGCACGAAATGCTACCGTTTGCCTTGCATGGGTACCGCACATCAATCAGAACATCCACTGGGGCAACACCGTATCAGCTTATATATGGTATGGAAGCAGTCCTACCTGTTGAAGTTGAACTACCCTCGTTACGGGTATTAATGGATGTTAAACTGAGTGAAGCAGAATGGGTTCGGTCCCGATACGAACAACTGAGTCTGATCGAAGAGAAAAGATTGGCTGCAATCTGCCATGGACAGTTATATCAGAAGAGAATGAAGAAGGCCTTCGATCAGAAAGTCAGGCACCGAGAGTACCAAGTGGGAGATCTTGTGCTGAAAAGAATCCTCCCTCCTCATACAGACCACAGGGGCAAATGGACTCCAAATTATGAAGGACCTTTTGTTGTAAAGAAAGTTTTCTCTGGTGGAGCACTGATGCTCAGCACCATGGATGGTGAAGATTTCCCATCCCCTGTGAATTCAGATGCAGTTAAAAAATACTTCGCATAAAATGACCCGCTGGACATAAAAACAGAATGTAAGTCCAGGCAAAAACAGGGCATCCCGGCGAGTCAAAAACAGAATAAAAGACTCGGGCAAAAGTAAGGGAAATAAATGAAAAAATGTACACCCGCTGAGTTGAAAAGCCGCATTGGACAGCTCAGGCAAAAATGGGTATCCCGATGGATTGAAAACCCGAAAGGGCGATCCATGCAAAATAAGGGAATAAGCGAACAACTGCATTCTGAGTTCGTCTGTATCACCTACAACTTGGTAAGCTTCCAAAAGATCAAGCTTCAACCAGAATCAACTCTCTCCAGAAAGCAAGACGAGAAGAACGTCATTGTCATACGAGTCATAGCAGGAGAGGAAGCTCCTCAAAGCATCGTCAACGTCGCCAGCATTTTGTTTCTCAATTTGTAACAATCTCTTCATTTCAGGAGATGTGTTTCCTTGACTGTATCTTGCCAATTCAGGGCACATGAATTAATAAAATCAGATTTTCGGTCATGTTTCGTTTTTACATTTATGTTTTGCAAAAGAGTTGTCTGATATCTCTAAAAATACAATTGCATAAGTACAGATGCCTTCTCTAAAAACAAAACACATGCTTACAGGGAATGTGATCATTCTCGAAAGTACTTAACTCCTATGACGGAATCCAGTAAGGGATACCTCGGGACCTTTTGTACGTTCCATTATCTTTGCAGGATTGCAGGTATCCAGAACGCAACCTGGGGCATGCAGGTTACGTCTCAGCAAGTAGGCGAATCATTATCAACTCGGTCTATCTTCCACATGGCACTAGAAGGTGCCCATTTCCCCAGCGGAGCTGCCAGATCAGCATACATTCAATCTCAGCATCCGAAATGCTCTATCCCCAGCTGAGTTGCTCCCCATTGCTTCCCCCAGCAAAGTTGCCAAATCAACTAACAGGTTTAACACTCAGGATGTTTTCTCGCCAGCCGAGTTGCCTCTCATTACTCTCCCCAGCTGAGTTATCAACAGCATTCCCCAGCTGTAGTGCCAACCATCCTTCCTCAACAGGATGCAGAAATCAGGGAATCATCTCCCCACAGAGTTCCAGCCTCTATCCAGAAGAGCAACGCATTAAGAGATCACAACAGAGTGAAGAAAGCTTCTACAAACCCCAGCTGGGTCCCGTACTATAAGGATACGTCAATCAGTGACCTATATCCCCAAGCAGATATATCATTAGATCTACCAATGATCTCATCCCCAGCTGGGATGTTCACTTCAAGCAGATCAACCAGAGATCTTCGCAGCAACGGGATCCAAATCCCGGATTGGTGCCTCTTTGCATAATCATAGCATTCGCATCATACTATCCCTCAGAGCGTAGCATTCCGTCTAATACGGAGCATTACGGCAAAAATCAAACGCATAGCATAATCATAAGTCATGTCGTGAATCAAACACTTGTGAATAATAAACCGTTCATCATCACCGTACAGAAACCCCCACCAGAGCCCCAGCGAAAGCAGCTGCCTCTCAAATCACAAACACCAGTATATACACCTTTTGGCACCCGTCCGTGTCATCACTTCCCCAGTAAAGTCGCCCGAACATCTTTACAAACAAATCACCCGTATTACAGATACGTCCTGACACCCGTCCGTGTCATATCCTAGCAGAAAGCCAAAGACATCCTCTTTGCACTCACATATACTTATATACAGCTCCTTGTGGCACCCGTCCGTGTCATATCCCCAGCGCAGTCGCTTACACCTTCATCAACCCATACACTTGTTAATATTATACTTTTCTCTCTTGACACTCGTCCGTGTCACTCTCCCCAGCAGTTAAAACACTCATCTATACAATACAATACTCACTACTCATGGTACGCTTATACAGATACCCGTCCGTATCTTGTATACACCACCACTCATATCCCCGCAGATTCGACAGTAGTCCTTGTTCTTTGTTAACCAGTTGGTACTCGTCCGTATCATCATCTCAGAACATTGCGTCTAATGTTTGTTTCTACATGATACACGTCCGTATCATAATCTTAAGGATGCTCGTCCGCATCTTTAATCCATACACTGTGTAAAACACTTGTGTCTTCTTGAATATAGACACTCGTCCGTGTCTACTTTTCCCCAGAAGAGTCCCCTCAGAATCAACACTCGTCCGTGTTCCTTGTTAACCAGTTGATACCCGTCCGTATCATCATCTCTGAACATGTGTCAGTTTGTTTCTACATGATACTCGTCCGTATCATAGTCTTAAGGATGCTCGTCCGCATCTTTAATCTATACACGATACCAAACACTTATACCCTTTTGTTTCTTGGATGTAAACGCTCGTCCGTGTTTACTATCTCCCCAGTAGATCGCCAACAAAACAAATTTCCTTTTTATCTAACACTCGTCCTGTGTTATGATAACCCTGAGAGCAGCCGTACCCTGCTAAGTGGTCGTCCTCCACTTCTTGATGGTCGTCCTCCATCATGCTCATCCGATGGCCGTCCCCATCGTTGATTTTAGCAGCCGTCCCCTGCTAGGTGGTCGTCCTCCACCTCTTGGTGATCGTCCTTCATCAACTTTATCCAATGGCCGTCCCCATTGTTGATTTTGGTTATCTGACATTCGTCCTATGTCATGACAAACCTCGAGAGCAGCCGTCCCCTGCTGAGTGGTCGTCCTCCACTTCTTGATGGTCGTCCTCCATCTTGCTCGTCCGATGGCCGTCCCCATCGTTGACCTTATCTATCCAATGGCCGTCCCCATCGTTGATATTTTCGGCAGCCGTACCCTGCCAGGTGGTCGTCCTCCACCTTTGATGGCCGTCCCCATCATATTTCTTTTATTCCCAACAGAGCAGCCGTCCCCTGCTAGGTGATCGTCCTTCGCCTTTGATGGCCGTACCCCATCATCTGTTTATTTCATTCATTCTTTAACCCGATGGCCGTCCCCGTCGTGGTCCCTTTTCCTTTTTAACCCGATGGCCGTCCCCGTCGTGGTCCCTTTTCCTTTTTAACCCGATGGCCGTCCCCGTCGTGGTCCCTTTTCCTTTTTAACCCGATGGCCGTCCCCGTCGTGGTCCCTTTTCCTTTTTAACCCGATGGCCGTCCCCGTCGTGGTCCCTTTTCCTTTTTAACCCGATGGCCGTCCCCGTCGTGGTCCCTTTTCCTTTTTAGCCCGATGGCCGTCCCCATCGTTGGTTACTTTACCTTTTTGAACTTGATGGCCGTCCCCGTCATGTTTCATTAATCCTCAGAGATTTTACAGCTTTACCTTGATGGCCGTCCCCATCATAATATCCTATTTTCCCCAGCTAGTCGGCCGTCCCCGTCTTAGCTTTACTTGTTTCTCCCCAGCCAGTCGGCCGTCCCCGTCTTGGTTTTACCGTTTATCCCCAGCATGTCGGCCGTCCCCGTCATCGCTTTATTTCACACATTTATCCCAGCATGTCGGCCGTCCCCGTCATTGCTCTTTACCCAGCAGTCGTCCTCTGCTCGATGGTCGTCCTCCGTCGCCCACACTTTACAATATACTTTATTTTGCCTTTGCAATCTATATCCCTTTTCTTCTTCATTCTGTGAGTGCAAATTTTGGACTGTCTTTGGTATTCAACCACAAGTTATCTTGTTCGCCTGTTAAGCCGTCGCTTACAACCTGCACAGCTAACTCATGTTTGAATAGGGGCAGCTGTAAACACCCCAAATTTGCCCTCACCCATTCACACCATGGCTTATGGTCATCTCATATGCATAAACACAATCATATCATCTCACATCTCATTTTTGATTCACTGCATAGCTTTCAAGGCATCTGCACCTAGGGTTTGTGATCTGAGCAATCCCAAAGCATCTTGAGCCATTCCAAAGGCAACCAATCAACTCAAAGTGGTCCATGTGTGTTCTTATATCATATTTCATCTCCTCAAAGTCAAAATTGCAGAGGAATCACAAGAACTAGGGTTTGAGTGGATGCAGAGCCAGGTTGAACTGCACAGTTGACTGAAAATTAGGGTTTTGGTTTCAGAGGCCATAACTCCAAATTTTTTGGTCATTCTTGTTTCCATTGGTCTCTATATGGTATAGGGAGTATACATATCAATTTTCATGAAGAAATTCCATGGGGAAGTCATCTGATCAAGGGTTGACTTTTCAGACAAGTCAGTGCAAAATCAGGGCATCTGAGGCCCCCAATGACCCAACCAATGGGTGATCTTCATCATTTTGAGTGTATATGATCTTTATTTGATCATGAAAGAAGGTTGAAGTTCATAGAAATCAAGAATTTAGGTTTTTTGCAAGTGTTGACTTTTTGGGCATAGTTGACTTTTCAAGAATGCCTCATTTTAGGTCATTTTTCAAGCTTTGATTTTTGATCCAAAAATGCTTCAAATGGAAAAACTTTGGTCATGAAAGTTGTAGATCTCATCTTTCCCTTTTCAAAAAGTACAAGAACATGATCAAACTCTTCTTGGATCAAAAGTTATGGCAATGCAAAGTTGGCTAAAATCATTAATTTTCAAGGCATGCCTCATTTGGAAATTTTGCAAAGTCATGAACCAATGCATCATGTGACCTCTAATTCATTTCAAACCATTACATAAACATTCTATGAGCCTAAAAAATCAGAATTGGACCAAGTTCCTTCATGTTTTGGTTCATGTAACAAGATTTTCTTTCATGGGAACCATAAAGCAACAAGTTGCAAAACCACTCATTTCACTTCCTACAAACTATGGCATTGGATGCTGACTTTGGCTAGCCTCTCACCTCACCCTTTGCTGCGCAGCCCATGCCATGTACTTGCCTAGATCATGAGCCATGCTTGCCTTACACAAAACTTGACTTTTTGCAAAAGCAAACTTACCAATCACTATAGGCCAGGTCACATCATCTGACCTATAGGATTAAAATACATTATCATTTTGCAAGCCATTTCATGTACAAGGCAAGGCTGAAGCTCTCTCATTCACCACATACACAAAAACTCACCATCTTGCAACTTGCTTCGAATTTCTCTATACAGCCACAAAACACTCAAACCTTTTCCTCCATTCAACTCACCATGTATCACTGAGTAGAAACCACCCAAAGCACAAGCCTAAAACATCCAGAACACCTCATTGCCATCTCTCACTCCATTCTGCAGATTCATTCGAATCTCCCTCCCTAGCCCACAAACAGCCAAACAAACACCATAGACCTTCTCCATTCACCCTCAGGATCATAAACAACCCCTCACCATGACCTGAAAGTGCCTATTTCACCATTGCCATTTCTGATCAAGCTTGAACAGAAGCTTTCGAAACTCATCAACCAGCCAACTTAAACTCCTTTTGAGTATTCAAACATCTTCTGGGGACCAAGTGGAGTAGTTTGCATTGAAGGAAGTGGCCAGAAAATCTTCAAACTGAAAGCTTCAAATCTCAGGTAGCTCGAAAATTATTTTTCCAGAAATCATTTTTCTTGTTACAAACTTGTTCATTGTGTTGTCCTGTTCATCCTGATGTTCTTAGTTTTTGAAATGGTGATGAAATAAGCATTTAATTTGTCTCTGAAACTGGTTTGCCCTAAAACTTGTTCTGTTCGATTCATGGTTTTGAGGAAGAAGAAATTTGTTTAGACTTAGGGTTTTGATTCAGGAGATCATGGGGTTCATTTCTATGTGCTTGGTTTTTATTTTTGATGCGTTTTGAGAGGTTTTGGAGATTTTCAGGTGGACTTCCCACCGGAGAAGACGACCGGAGGTCTTCTCCGGCCACCTGAAAATCATTAGGGTTTAATTAAGTCATTAATGAGGATTTGAATCTGGACCGTAGATGCAGTTGACTGGAGTTGACTCCCGCGCGTTTGTGTGGCTCGGATTACATCATTAAAGCCCTAATCTGTTTTATTAATTTAATAAATTATATTTAGGTTAATTAAGCCAGAAGAGATCCTGACCTTCCAATAGCGCGCGTGGTCAACTGTTGACCCCCCAAGTTTGAATCTCAGCCATGGATTGTGATTACTTCTCATTTTCATTAATTTTTATTTCATTTTTTTTCTCATTTGTTTTGTACAATTTATTTAAAATAGCAAAAATGTTTTAAAAATTATGAAACTTTTTGTCAAGAGTTTCACTAATTTTTAAAACCCAAAAATATTTTTATTTTATTTTTTATCATTAAAAAAGTATTTTTAAATATTTAAAAGATTATTTTTAATTGATTAATGAAAATTAATTTATTAAAAATACTTTTAGGTATTTAAAAATTACGAAAAAATTCATGAAGTGTTCTAAGACATTTAGAAACATTGCCCAACCTTCAAACCAAATTTCTTTTTTGGTATTGATGCATTTTAAGAATTTTTCATTGAATTAAATCATTTTTTATGCATTATTTTGATCATGGATTCAAAAATTCATTTCTGCCAATTGGTGAAGGTTGAGACATTGATTCTTCTTGCATTGTCTTTTGTTTTGCATGTAGTTCCTAGGATAAAAAGGCCATGAATTGTTCTTGCATTTTCAAATTGATTGGCATTTGTTTTGTTAAGAACCCTAAAAAACCCTAATAACTTGCAAAATTCATATCTTGAGTTTGGTTGAGAGTTGAGAGCTCCCCTTTGGGCAGTGGTTTATTATAGGTCTAGGGTTTCCTTGGGTACCATTTTCCATTTTTACTTTAGGGTTTTGCTTCTGTTTTTGGTTTGTGTTTGATGTTTGATCCATGAACCCTAATTTGGGCTTTCTTTTGCATCCCTCTTGCATTTCCTTGCATAACATGACTTGTCTTTGCATTTTGTGCATACTTATGATTCATTTGACATCTTAAGACATATAGGAAGCATCTTTGATCATTGCATCTCATATTTGCCATGTCATTTGTCTTGTATGATTCCTAACTTTTCATGCTTGTTCATGCTCCTTAGCTTGCATCATTTGCATTCATAATCTTGTATGAACATCCCCATCGTCTTGCCTCATGTTTGCAGCACCTCATAACATCATAATCATCATCAACATGCTTCTGGTCTTGCTTTGCATCATATCATTTCATCTCATCTTGCATTACATTGCATTTCTTTCTAACATTTCAGGTGGTAAGTAAACTTGAGAAGTGGATTTGCCTTCACTTCTCATAACTTTTCTTTTCATCTCTCTTGCATCCATTGCTGCATTCTTATATGTGTTTGAGTTTGAGCTTGCTCATTCTTCTTCATCCCACTTTCTTTCTTCAAGTGACTTGACTTCTTGAATGAAGCAAGTCACTTTGCTTCTCTTAATCCTGTTCATCTGCTTCCTGGTGGCTCCTCTGAAGATTTCTCTTGAAAACCTCACAAACCTTAGGACCAACCAAGCATGACAATGAATTAGGGTTTTGATTAGTCCCCCCATAGTTTTACCTTTGTGTCTCTCTTTGAGTCTCCTCTTCTCACCTCATAATCAGGGACTAAACCCTAAAGGCTTTAAGACTTTGTGATTAAGCTTATGCCTGCATCCTTCTCTTAGGATGGAGTGTATAACTTTAATCCTAAGTCTTGAACCCTTAAGGTGTTTAAATCTCTTAATCAATCCATCTAATAATCATCAAGACATCACTTGTAACTTGGGCCTTGCATTAGGGTTCTAATTCTTCCTTAATTGGTTAAGAAGGACTAACCCTAGTGTTAATGGACAAGTCCCCCTCAAGTTGTCTTACAAACAATAAAATTCACTTCATCATCATACCATTAAATAAAATCCACTTAATAAAGGCTTGTTTTGTCATGGGTTTAATCCCTAATCATGGATTAAGTTGAGGAGTCTTCCTCAGCTTAAACATTCTCATCTATTATCCTTCTTTTAGGATGGTGTAATGAGTCTGTTTAATCCTTGATTATGGCTTAACCTCATTACTCAACACTAAACAAAATCACAAAAAACATCTAAATAATCACAAGTGAGTTAATGATCTTAATCCTACATCAAAAGGTGATTAAGTGTGAGAATCTGACTTCACACTTAAGGTATTCTCATTACCCCTAATCAGAGGGAAGATGTGATGAGTTTACTAAATCCATTGGTTTAGGCTTAAGCTCATTTTCTTATGACAAAAATCCAAAAAGAAATAAAAGACTGAAAACTCAAAGACAAACAATAATCGTCTCCTCCGGGATTCTTTTCTCATCACCTTCACTCACAATCGAGAACTCGCTTCTTCCGTCTAATGCAAGACAGTAAGCACCTGAGCCAGACAGGTCACACACTTGAGCATAGGCAAGCAAGCAGTTCACAAGTCAATTCATCTTTCAGTCTCTTTGGGTCGAACTACGGTGTTCTGACTTCCTCATTGCACGAGAGGATACGTAGGCATAACTTAACAGTTATCGAACAAAAGTCTCTGTACATTCCCCCTCCTTCCAGCTTCATTCTTATAGCCTCATGATCTTGAGCATTTCATTCTCATTCTCACACTGACACTGTACATATCACACTTCACTTCTTTTACACTGACACCTGTACATTCTTTTCCAGCTGTTTTATACACAGATTGCACTGACACTACCCCTTTAAAACACAAATCTCTTAAGCGTGGATCCCGTCGAGTACGACGGACAATCTGGGTGCTAATACCTTCCCAGGTTGTAACCAACCCCCTTTCTCAGTCTCTCTGGTTCGCAACCGTCTTATCCATCTCTTTCTAGGCCTATGCAGCATTGCCTTTCCTCCGGGATAAAAATGCCTAGCTGGCGACTCTTTTCATCTCCAGTGAGTTCACGGCTGTGTGTTCTCACTGTTCTCTTCGCCGACCGTTCGCGTCTGTACCTTCATCTGATCCATTTTCATTTGTCGGGAGCGACACCTGTCTGGCTCAGGTGCTAACTGTCTTGCATTAGACGGAAGAAGCAAGTTCTCGATTGTGAGTGAGTGTGATGAGAAAAGAATCCCGAAGGAGACGATTATTGTTTGTTTTTGTGTTTTCAGTCTTTTATTGCTTTTTGGAGTTTGTCATAAGTTAATGAGCTTAAGCCTAAACCAATGGGTTAGTAAACTCATCACATCTTCCCTCTGATTAGGGGTAATGAGAGTACCTTAAGTGTGAAGTCAGATTCTCACACTTAATCACCTTTGGTGTAGGATTAAGATCATTAACCTACTTGTGATTATTTAGATGTTTTTGTGATTTTGTTTAGTGTTGAGTAATGAGGTTAAGCCATAATCATGGATTAAACAGACCCATTACACCATCCTAAAAGAAGGATGATAGATGAGAATGTTTAAGTTGAGAAAAACTCCTCAACTTAATCCATGATTAGGGATTAAACCCATGACAAAACAAACCTTTGATTAAGTGGATTTTAGATTAATGATGATGATGAAGTGTTTTTTTATGATTTGTAAGACAACTTGAGGAGGACTTGTCCATTAACACTAGGGTTAGTCCTTCTTAACCACTTAAGGAAGAATTAGAACCCTAATGCAAGGCCCAAGTTACAAGTGTGATGTCTTGATACTTGTTAAGTGAATTGATTAAGAGATTTAAACACATAAAGGGTTTAATACTTAGGATTAAAGTTATACACTCCATCCTAAGAGAAGGATGCAGGCATAACCCTAATCACAAAGTCTTAAAGCCTTTAGGGTTTAGTCCCTGATTATGAGATGAGAAGAGAGGACTCAAGGAGACACAAAGGTAAAAACTATGAGGGGAGACTAATCAAAACCCTAATCATTGTCATGCTTGGATGATCCTAAGGTTTGTGAGGTTTTCAAGAACAATCTTCAGAAGAACCACCAGGAAGCAGATGAACAGGATCAAGAGAAGCAAAGTGACTTGCTTCATTCAAGAAGTCAAGTCACTTGAAGAAAGAAAGTGGGAGGAAGAAGAATGAGCAAGCTCAAACTCAAACACATATAAGAATGCAGCAATGGATGCAAGAGAGATGAAAAGAAAAGTTATGAGAAGTGAAGGCAAATTCACTTCCCAAGTTTACTTACCACCTGAAATGTTAGAAAGAAATGCAATGCAATGCTAAATGAGATGAAATGGTATGATGCAAAGCAAAACCAGAAGCATGTTGATGATGAAAATGATGTTATGAGGTGCTGCAAACATGAGGCAAGGCATGGGGATGTTCATACAAGATTATGAATGCAAATGATGCAAGTTAAGGAGCATGAACAAACATGAAATGTTATGAAGCATACAAGACAAATGACATGGCAAGTATGTAATGCAATGATCAAACATGTTTCCTATATGTCTTAATATGTCAAATGAATCATAAGGATGCACAAAATGCAAAGACAAGTCATGTTATGCAAGAGAATGCAAGAAGGATGCAAGAGAAAGCCCAAATTAGGGTTCATGGATCAAACATCAAACACAAACCAAAAACAGAAGCAAACCTCATGATAAAAAATGGAAAATGGCACCCAAAGAAACCCTAGGCCTATGATGAACCACTTCCCAAAGGGGAGCTCTCAACTCTCAACCAAACTCAAGATATGAATTTTCTAAGTTATTAGGGTTTTTTAGGGTTCTTAACAAAGTAAATGCCAAACAATTTGAAAATGCAAGAACAATTCATGGCCTTTTTATCCTTGAAAATACATGCTAAACACAAAACAATGCAAGAAGAATCAATGTCTCAACCTTCTCCAATAGGCAGAAATGATTTTTTGAACTTATGATCAAAATAATGCACAAAATATGATTTAATTCAATGAAAAATTCTCAAAATGCATCAAGATCAAAAAAGAAATTTGGTTTGAAGGTTGGACAATGTTTCTAAATGTCTTAGAACATTTCATGAATTTTTTTGTAATTTTTAAATACCTAAAAGTATTTTTAATTAATTAATTCCCATTAATCAATTAAAAATAATCTTTTAAATATTTAAAAATACTTTTTTAATGATAAAAATAAAATAAAAAATGTTTTTGGGTCTTAAAAATTATTAAGACTTTAAAGAAAAAGTTTCATAATTTTTAAGAATTTTTTGCTATTTTTAAATAATTATGCAAGTTAAATGAAATAAAAATGAATAAAAATAAGAAAAAAGGGAAAGTAATTAGAAGGAGAGGCTGAGATTGCTTCTGGATTCAAAATGGTTGACTGGGCGCGTTTTTGAAGGGTCAGGATGCAATCTGACTTAATTAGGTTTTATAAATTAATTAAATGGATTTAATTAAGCTAATGATGATTAGGGCACAGTGGACCCATCTGGACCACTCACTCACGCGCGAAGTCAATGCCAGTCAGCTGATCCAACGCTCACGATTTAAACCTCACTTAATTACAAGATTAGGGCTAAGCACTTTCAGGTGACCGGAGGGAAGCTCCGGTCATCTTCTCCGGTGACCACCAAACCCTAGAATACGATTCAGGCAACCATTCTTCAAATTAAAGCCAGGGAAACACTCCTCTACTCAAACCTCACTCAAATCAACTCTCAAAATGAATTTCTCATGCTTAAACTAAGGGAATCGAAGCCATGAAGTTTCACGGGCAAAATTTCAGAGCCCTGGTAAATCCTCATTTCTCACCCATTTTTAATTCTAAGCCCATCCCCATGATCAGTAAAGCATGCACAATCAATTTTTCACATAAAAATCAAGCTCTGAAAAGTTGAAAACTCGAAGCTACCTGAAGTGGTGAACTGTGAATCTGAGCTCTTCTGACCCTGCTTTGATGCAAAATGCCTTCTCTGGACCCCTTGAAGCCAATGGAATGTTCACAACCTCTTGCTGGTGGCTATTTTGGAAGCTTGAGTTCTGATATGGCAGGTTTGGCAGTTATGATTAGTAGGGTTTCAGGCTGCATTCATGGTGGATTCTGGCTCTTTTTTATGTGTTTGATTTGTTGGTGAAGAGAAATGGGGTGTTTGATGGCTGGAAAATGAGATTCGAAGAGAGAAGAGTTTTGGACAGTTTTTTGATATGCTATGTTCTGGCCAGCTTCAATGCTCAAAGGCTTGCTATATCATCTCCAACTTGTGTGGATAGACTGTGAGGCAGGTCAGTAGGGTGGCTGGATACTGTGCCAAGAGTATGAGAGCCTTTTGCAAAAAAGTCAAGTTTGTGTCCTTGAGAGTATGGGTCATGGCAGCAACTGTGTGAGGTCATGTCTTGCTCCAGCTTGAGTTGAGGAGAGCCCTTGGATTGTTTGTAGCTGACTGCAACATATGGATGACAAGCTATGCTAGCTTTTGCAACTTGACAACTTGTGTTTTCTCATGAGTTTATGCTAAGCACATGTGAATCTTCTTGCTGAATTTTGTAGCATAACACTTCTTTTAGTCATGGCAATGTTTAAAAGTCAGCTAGAGACCACATAATTCCTTGGAAAATGACTATGCCAAAAATCCAACTTTGCACTTGTGATGGAAAATGTCTTATGGATTTCTTGAAAATCAAGGCAAACAATGAAGAATCCCTTGGGCCAATTCTGTTTTTTAGGGCATATGTGATCATGTGATGAAGTTTTGAAGTCACTTTGAAGTCACTAGAATGCTTGATACATGAATTTGCAAGTTTTCCATCTAGTGCATAACTTGAAATTTAGTGATTTTTGCCAATTTTAACAAACCATAACTTTTGATCCAAGATGAATTAGATCATGTTCTTGTACTTTTTGGAAAGGGAAAGATGAGATCTACAACTTTCATGACCAAAGTTTTTCCATTTGAAGCATTTTTGGATCCAAAATCATGGCTTGAAAAATGACCTAAAATGATGCATTCTTGAAAAGTCAACTATGCCCAAAAAGTCAACATTTGCAAAAACCCTAAATTCTTGATTTCTATGAACTTCAACCTTCTTCCATGATCAAATAAAGATCATATACACTCAAAATGATGAAGATTACCCGTTGGTTGGGTCATTGGGGGCCTCAGATGCCCTGATTTTGCACTGACTTGTCTGGAAAGTCAACTCTTGATCAGATGACTTC
The DNA here is from genome assembly GCA_963966055.1 of Lathyrus aphaca. Lineage (NCBI taxonomy): Eukaryota > Viridiplantae > Streptophyta > Magnoliopsida > Fabales > Fabaceae > Lathyrus > Lathyrus aphaca. Next base: position 215,042,054 of record OZ014521.1, read on the forward strand.
CCCATGGAATTTCTTCATGAAAATTGATATGCATACTCCCTATACCATATAGAGACCAATGGAAATAAGAATGACCAAAAAAATTGGAGTTATGGCCTCTGAAACCAAAACCCTAATTTTCAGTCAACTGTGCAGTCAAACCTGGCTCTGCATCCACTCAAACCCTAGTTCTTGTGATTCCTCTGCATTTTTGACTTTGAGAAGATGGAATATGATATAAGAACACACATGGACCCCTTTGAGTTGATTGGTGGCCTTTGGAATGTCTCAAGATGCTTTGGGATTGCTCAGATCACAAACCCTAGGTGCAGATGCCTCGAAAGCTATGCAGTGGATAAAAAATGAGATGTGAGATGATATGATTGTGTTTATGCATATGAGATGATCACAAGCCATGGTGTGAATGGGTGAGGGCAAATTTGGGGTGTTTACATTAAGGTTTCCAACTGAGCCTTTAGAGATTTGGCAGCTTTCTTGGAATTTAACTTGGGAGTATTGGAAGCAGCATTTCCGGTCTTCTTAAGCAAAAGCACAGGATTGATGTTAGGGAGAACACCACCAAGTAATCTTCCAAGCTCTTCATCACTCCTAACAGCTAACAACAATTGTCCTGGACCGTTTGTTTTCTTTTTGATGTCACATGCTTCAGCATCATAATATTCCATGACAGCAGCATAAGTTTTTGGGCATGAAAGACACCTCACATAAGATAAACAAAAAGGATTAGCATTCACAATTCAGCATTATCATTCAAACTCATGATGTTAAAGACAGTTACTTCTTACTTGAGGGATAAATCCGTTCACATATACTTGCCATACGTAACCAAAGCAGTTTATCATACTACTGTTTTTTCAATGTTAACATCGCATTATGTTAATTTCCCAAATGTCAGTTTTGATTTCCAAGAGCATGTTATGACATTAGTCCATCTAGCATATTCGAATGTCGTTTACATAATCATACCATTTTTTCCTAGCATCATACTGTTTTAAAGAAAAGACCTACAAAGGGGGGCAACTACGAACCTAGGATTGTGAGGGAAAAATGGCAAAAATCAAGGCAAGATTTGTTCACTTCACGTAACAACATTGGTAGGGCTGTCTCTATGGCGGAACAACGCGAGTCCCACTCCTTTGCACCTCTTGACGTTCAACTTGCATCCTAGCTACGTTACAACCTGTTACATACAAAAAGAGCAGAAATGAGTTCAAGCCTTATGACGAATGAAGAAAGGGATAGCAAAGGTAATATTGACGCGTTCGAGAACCAAAGGATAAAGTCAGCAGTGTGCGGTTTAGCAATATGCAGCAATGGTATTCAAAAATGCAGCTTGACATCTCTACATACGGTCCAACGTGCCTTTCGGTTGGCTTCGATTGAGCCCAAGTTCACTTGTGCACCAGGTCTTTGTAACCTTCATTCTGCAAGCATCTGAAACAGTTGACAAACGAATGGGGCCCTGAAACCAGAGGAAATATTCACAGGATCAGTTTGTTTTCACAACAAAAAAGCTTAGATAGTAAAAATTACTCATCTACAGTGGCGAATAGCCTTTGTTTTACCACAATAAGACTTCAAATACTGAGGTGATGTTTAACACAAACAAGGGAAATCCAATTCAGTCGAAATCTAACTATTGTGTTTCATTTCAAACAAGGAAAGGACAAGTCAGAATGGTAGGGAAACAGACCTGCTATGGCTAAAGTCAAAACGGCTGCAAGTACAGCCATTGTCAACCCTATCACTATCACTTTTGCCAAACACGAAAAGCTATTTGCTCCAAGTGGGACAAAACCTGCACCAGAAGGACAACAATTGAGAAAAGCAAACATCAGATCAAAGCTTTTGAAAGAAAAGCAATCAGATTGAAACTGAATCTATTGATATAGAGGAGGAGAAATCATGAAAACAACAACAATACCCTTCAACAGACCTCCCTCAACTTCACAGAAACACACAAACCTGATTCATTCTGCAAGTTCAAAATACAACAAAACACCACCATTATTTTCATTCATCTCCCCTGCATCCATCAGCAACTCCTTTGTTCTCACACCCAAACTAACATCACACCAACAACAACGAACAACAACATACCTGAGAATCACACAAAACCAACGATACAATCACAATCAGAAACAAAAAAGAAGAAGTTGAAACAAGAGCAAATTGAAACAGAGGGGTCTGAGTGCAACTCACCTCCAAACTCACCCTCGCCAAAACTGCTGCCTCTCACAAAATCAAACCGTATCACCATTTCCGCCAAGACCAGTAGCCACATAACAACCCTTCATCCCTCCCCTTCAACTGGACGCACCAACACTGAACCTTCATCCGAATACCACCCAAAAATAACCCTTGCGAATAACCACAAACACGCCCCTGCATTTTTTTTGTTAGAACACAGCACCACAACAAAACATCAACAACAAATTAAAACCGTTTCAACTTCATCCAACAGCCAAACCCACAAGGAAAATAGAAGAAGAAGAGTGATAACCTCAATTTGAGAGATCCGAAACTGAATCGGATTTGAGACTAAGACCCACAAACCCTGAGATCGCCGACCGAAGCTAAGACGAAGACAAGAGGAGGGTAGCGAACTGAAATCACCAAACGAACCGTGAATCTCGTAGGGAGAAGAAGAGCCGAAAGCGTTAGCAACAATCACCATTCGCGAGATTATCGTAAACTAGTTTCCGCCGCTGGTTTTCCCTTCGTTGTCACGGATTTTTGGATCGTGGCATTTGAAAAGGAAGAGGAGTCGACGGCGCGACTTCAGGCCATAGTGCCGACGGCGTTGTTTTTTCGGAGAAAGTTCCTTGCTGTTTCGGATTTGGAGTCTCTTTGGGTTTCACTCGTGTTCGAACAAATCGCCGACAGTGGAGGGTTTCACTCGCGTTCGAACAAATCGCGGACGAAGGAGTTGGGGTTGGAACGCATTTCTCCCCTGTTTTTTTCATCTGTGTTTTGCTTTTTGATGTTTGACAATTATTAATCTCTTTTGTCTTCAGCTTTTGTTTATGTGTGTTTGTAAAAAGGGAAATCAGGTTGTGTGGCTGATGGGCTCAGGGCCCACTGAAGTTTCTGCCCTCCCCTTTGCCTGCGCTCTCTCTCTCTCTCTCATGCTGTTGCCTTGCTGTTGGGCTAGCAGCTGGGCCCAGGCCAACGTGTTGCTAGGCTGCACCTCATTTCCAGCGCTGAAGCACCCCGTTTCCTTTGTTTTGTTTTTTTGTTTCCTCTTAATTAGTTTTCTATAATTTCTTGTTTATATTAATTATTAAATAACTTCTTTTATTAAATATTTGTTAAAGATTTTAATTTAAAGTTTTCTTTTTCTTAATTTTGACTAATTATTAAGTAGTATTTAAGAGTTTAGAATTTATTGGGATATAATTTGTATAGTATAGTTTTGTTAGGATAATAATTAATTTTTGTTTAATATTTGTTAGAAGTTTTAAGATTTTGGTTTTAGAATATAGCTTAGTTTTAATCTTAACTAGTTTTGTTTCATTTATTAATCATAATATAATCTAGATTTTTTATTTCGATTAAGTTGATTTTGATTAATCTTGTTTGCAGCTTTGTATCTAATTATTTGCAGGTTTCTTGCTTGATTTCGGTAATGAAGGATGAAGCGTGGAAATGACTCTGTGATTATTTGCTTTTTTATAATTTTGTTCGGGCAAGTAGGAACTTCGGACGTAGTTTGAACTTAGACTTCGTTGTCGCGCGCATTGAAGGCAACGGACCTTCTCCGTTCGGTAACGCTATGGCCCGATTTTAATTACTACATGTTGTTGCATCTGGAAGTCCTACTGGTGTAGGCTCTGTTTGTTCATTATTCATCTTATCTCCATTTCACATTCTCATCCCCTTATCTTATTCTTATTCCTCATCTTCTCTTGTTATTTCTCGATTTGAGGTGTGCTTAGGCCACCGTGGAGTTTCTTCTTTCTCTTCTTATTTCTTCTCCTCCTTTAGGACAGTAGACCACACTAACCTAGGACCATCCGAGCATGTGAATATTAGGATTAGACTTTTCCCACTTAGCTTTTACCTTTGTGTCTCTTCGAGTCATCTCTTCTCATCTCATAATCAGGGACTAAACCCTAAAGGCTTTAAGACTTTGTGATTAAGCTTATGCCTGCATCCTTCTCTTAGGATGGAGTGTATAACTTTAATCCTAAGTATTAAACCCTTAATGTGTTTAAATCTCTTAATCAATTCACCTAATAATCACTAAGACATTACACTTGTAACTTGGGCCTTGCATTAGGGTTCTAATTCTTCCTTAATTGGTTAAGAAGGACTAACCCTAGTGTTAATGGACAAGTCCCCCTCAAGTTGTCTTACAAACCATAAAAATCACTTCATCATCATACCATTAAATAAAATTCATTTAATCAAAGGCTTGTTTTGTCATGAGTTTAATCCCTAATCATGGATTAAGTTGAGGAGCTTTCCTCAGCTTAAACATTCTCATCTATTATCCTTCTATTAGGATGGTGTAATGAGTCTGTTTAATCCTTGATTGTGGCTTAACCTCATTACTTAACACTAAACAAAAACACCAAAAACATCTAAATAATCACAAGTAGGTTAATGATCTTAATCCTACATCAAAGGTGATTAAGTGTGAGAATCTGACTTCACACTTAAGGTAATTCTCATTACCCCTAATCAGAGGGAAGATGTGATGAGTTTACTAACCCATTGGTTTAGGCTTAAGCTCATTAATCTATGACAAACTTTCAAAAGCAATAAAAGACTGAAAACTCAAAAACAAACAATAATCGTCTCCTCCGGGATTCTTTTCTCATCACCTTCACTCACAAACGAGAGCTCGCTTCTTCCGTCTAATGCAAGACAGTTTGCACCTGAGCCAGACAGGTCTTACACTTGAGCATAGACAAGCAAGCAGTTCACAAGTCAATTCATCTTTCAGTCTCTTTGGGTCGAACTACGGTGTTCTGACTTCCTCATTGCACGAGAGGATACGTAGGCATAACTTAACAGTTATCGAACAAAAGTCTCTGTACATCCCCCCTCTTTTCAGCTTCATTCTTTAGCCTCATGATCTTGAGCATTTCACTCCTGTTCTTACCCTGACACATCATTATACACTTCACTTCCTTTACACTGACACCTGTACATATTGTTTTCCAGCCCTTTTGCACACAAATTGCACCGACACTACCCCTTTAAAACACAAATCTTTTAAGCGTGGATCCCGTCGAGTACGACGGACAATCTGGGTTCTAATACCTTCCCAGGTTGTAACCAACCCCCTTTCTCAGTCTCTCTGGTTCGCAAACCGTCTTATCCATCTTTTCTAGGTTTATGCAGCATTGCCTTTCCTCCGGGATAAAAATGCCTAGCTGGCGACTCTATTCATCTCCAGTGAGTTCACGGCTGTGTGTTCTCACTGTTCCCTTCGCCGACCGTTCGCGTCTGTACCTTCATCTGAACCAGTTTCATTTGTCGGGAGCGACAGCTTGGCGACTCTGCTGGGGATACTTATACTGCAACCAGGGCTTCTGGTTCTTTTCGTGGGTTCCTCCTAGCGCTTGTTTGATTTGTGTTTATTGGGGGTGTTATGTGCTATTTGTGTTTGTATATTTGCTTTATTTACTGCTTTCTGTACAGCTTTATTTATTGCTTCCTTTACAGTTTTTCATATATCATACTGTCATGCTGGCTGGATCTGGTTTTGTTTTGGTGGGAGGGGTTCTATTGAGAGTTAAGGTCCTATACCTGGGACCTGAGTGACACCTAGGCTAGAGTGGTTCATATTCTTTCCCATTCCATCTCGGTCTGGTGCGGGAATATGAAACACGGTTCAGATATAGGTTTCTTCTTGAGAACTCTGTGTTGCAGATTTCCTGCAATGCTAGGGCTATCTGGGAAGCCTGCTAAGTCTGGATGACCTTTAGTATTGACCTTCAGAAACTGAGGTGAACTAGAGGAGGAACTTTTATGGTTATTGTAAACACTGTACCTCCGGGTTGGAAGTGTTTACACTTCCCATAACTGATCCAAGTCTGAGGATCTTTGTTTTAGAACACCACCTGTGAGGGGGTCGGGCTGTTTACAGGTTTGCAGGAACCCTTTGACCTCAACATACCCTCATTACCAGTACAATTGTTTGATCCGGTCACTATGATCCTGAAGTTATTGACCTCTGGTTTTCAGTTACTATTTTGGGTTATTATTCAGAGATCTTGTGGTTACAGACACTTGATTCTTGACAGCATTCCAGATTCCAGGCAGTTTCCAGCTGTGATCCCATGTCTTTGCATCTTTTGCATCATCATATTGCATTTCGCATTTGCATCAACATTGCATTTCCTTCTTACAGAGAGCTCATCCTTCCTCTTTTGTCCATGACCAGCCAGCTGATTTTCCGGTACTCAGTTTGAACGAGTGGTAACAGTTAGAAGACGACAGAGTGTGTGAAGCTAGACTGAGCAGTGCCAAGAGTTAAAAAGGTCAGTTTGGAAGCCGTCAGTAGCCATGTCAGAAAACAACCTTCAGAATGTTGATTTTCCGCCTGGTTTCACTTCAATGACCAATCCGTTGTATGGTCTTTCTCCTGATGAAGATCTTCCACAAGTGAGCAATCTTGCTCAAGCTCAGCCTGCACAGGCCCCGATCATGAATCAGAATGTACCTGAACCATCTGTTGTCCGAGGTGGACCTTCATCTTCGACTGATACTACAGATTATCAGAGGTTTGCCTTCCCCATGCCGAACTTCCAAGGGGCAATCCCTCTTGTGAAAACCAAGGATCCTCAAGTTATTGATCCTGCTGAAAGATTTCGTGTGTTGGACGAGCGACTCAAAGCCTTAGCGGATCCTGATGCCTTCGGTTTTGATGCTCTAACTCTGTGTTTGGTGCCTGGTCTTGTCATTCCTCCAGATTTTAAGACTCCGAAGTTTGAAAAATACACTGGTGTCAGTTGCCCGAAGCGTCATTTGGTGATGTTCTGTAGAAAAATGACTTCTCATGCCCGCAATGATAAGCTGATGATTCACTGTTTTCAGGACAGTTTAAGTGGGGCATCTTTAAGTTGGTACTTGGATTTGGAAAGCAGTCATATCCGATCTTGGAATGATTTATCCAGAGCTTTGGTAAAGCAATACCAGTACAATATGGACGTGGCGCCCAATCGCACGCACTTGCAGAGCCTATCCCAGAGGAGTGGTGAATCTTTCAGAGAATATGCACAGCGGTGGAGAGAATTGGCAGCCCAAGTGCAACCACCACTTTCAGACAGAGAATTAATTGACATGTTCGTGGGCACCTTGCAGGGTCCATACTTGGAAAGAATGAGTAGCATTGGGATGACAAGCTTCTCTGATTTGATGATAGTTGGAGTACGCATTGAGAGCCTGCTCAAAAGTGGAAAGATCCGGGACTTTTCGAATATCCCAGCTAGTGAAGGTGAGTCTGTTGTTAGCTCCCAAGAGGAATAATGGTATGACATCAGTGCAGTCACGGCAAATATCAAATATTCTAGACCAACATCTTCTCAGAGATCATCTTTTCCCGAATCTGATTACTCTTACGGGCATTCGGCAATGCTCAGAGCACCATATCAGAAGTCCTGGACTCCTCCTCGTCCAAATCTGCAAGCTCATGGTCGAAGACCTCAGAATCAACTTCAGAGCCAGCCTAGGCCTCGTAACAATCTGGAAAGAAGGATTGCTCCTCTTCATCCAGTCCCCATGGCATACAGTGAACTCTTGCCGCATCTAATTCAGAGCTCTTTGGTGGTTCCTAAGCCTCTCAAGCCGTTGCCAGAGCCGTACCCTCCAGGGTACAATCCTCATGAGCAGTGCGGGTATCATGGTGGATCGATTGGGCATTCAACTGAAGATTGCAAAGCTTTTCAAGCCAAAGTACAACAATTGATTGACAAGGGCTACATATCCTTTCCAGAAGGAAGTTTGGTTGTGCACGTCAACCTCTCACTTAATTGAGTTCAAAAACTTCAGAGAAGCGTCTCCTGATTCAGTGGCTCGGACAAAATGTCATCAGAGTTGGTGATCATTGTATCCTTTTATCATTTGCATTGTAGCTTCTTTCCTGTTAGCAGCTACTTGTCTTTTAAGCATTGTTATTTTAAATGGTAATGTTAATGTAGTGATCTTGCACTTTTGAATCAATCATGTCGCATTCGCTCATTTTTCTTTACTTGCATTGAAAAAAGAAGAAAAAACAAAAAGATTGCATCCATTTACCTCCCATCTATGTCACTGTTGTTTAGCAGGTTTGAGGGAGGATGATGACAACTGAATACTCATAATTGTTCAAGGTATGCTTTCAGAGTAGAACCTGCTGACGATGTACAGGCATTGCTTCAATTCCCAAACACCGGAGATATAAGGGAGATAAACCCTCATCACCCCCTTTGAGCCTTGAAGCAGGAGTTTCTTTTCTGAACGAAAAACCCTCATATTCAACCCGGGGCAGGGTAGTTATCAATTAATTTGACCGAGCGTTCAAATATCCAAAGGAGTGTGCATCCGAGGATCCATTACCTTTATTCATTACACCTCAAGAGGTCAAGGGACGTGAAACCACAATGGTTATCCCTCCACAGCAAAGGAATGAGGCAGTCAACCCTTTCAGCAAGTCATGACAAGCCAGTGTCACACGATTTGTTCAACAAAAATAAAAAAAAAGAGAAATAAAGCCCGCTAAGTCAAAAAAAAATGTGTGAAAACATATGACTTAGGCAAAAGTTAGGGCATCCCGCTGGACTGCAAAAGTGAAAAATTCAAAAAAAGAGATTCAGTCCAGGCAAAAGTTAGGGAATAAAAAAAATCTGAAAAAAATATATTCCATAAGAACAAAGTCGTGTGACCAGACACAAAGTCAGACTGGGTGACTGTTACTCCAAGAAACCTCATTGGTGCGTAAACCATCAACGTCATTGGTTCCTCAATCATTACAAAACCCTTGTGAGAAGCGAGCGCTTAAGTCGAATTAGCTGAACATAGGACTGGAGAACATCAAGGAGAATGGGTGGGCACAGATAAACTTTGAGCCATAAATCTTTCCTTCTAAAACCATGAACCAGACCACGTTACAACCCTTGAAAGTCCTAATTGAATCGGGTTCAATTCTGAAAGCATATTACGACAAGGTTGCGTAAACTGACTCCTAACAATTTGCCAACTCAACACTACGTTTGGACTAATCGTCCATTCGTCACACACTGTCACAACATCAAAATAAATAAATTTTCAAAAAAAAACTTGCGTGTGTACTGCATTAAAATTACCATTTGTAAATGAATAGTTTTAATTGCAAGTCAGTTTGTGTCACCAGGGAAATTCCTACAAAGAGCAATCGCGAGGGAACTTGATCATTCAACAATGATGACCATAATCAAGAGCATCTTGTTAGCCTATGAATCAGGGACATGTTATCCAGTGGCTTTGTCGACTAAGGAATCTGTCAGGGTAAAGAGAGTTCCCAAGCATCAGTTGATCGAGGAACGTCATTCAAAGTCAGTTGATCAGAGCTGAATCTGCCAAGCAGGGGCAGGACACCCGGAGTTTCCGTTGACTAAGGGTCAATTCTTCCAATGCTCAGTCAGAATGAGTCAGGTCGCTTTCACGCTCATGCCGGGGCAGGACACTTCCAGAGATCACTAAGTGAACCTCTCTTCGAGAGAACATCCAAGTTTGCTATTCCAGAAATTGGATAATCAACAACAGTCTGTTCAGAGACTCGCCCAGCAGGGGCAAATTTTGGCTACACAGAGCAATTTGTATCAGTGATCTTCGAGTTCAAGACGAGTATCGGGAAATCGTGCTACCCACCGTCGCCTTTGTCACCCTTCTCAACCAGAAGCCTTGTCACATAAGATATTTCTTCCCATCCTTGGGAGTTTTTCTAGCTTTTCATAATCATTGCATAAATCATTTGCATACGTTATTCATGTCGCATCTCTAGAGCATACGCATCATAAGTGCATTGGGCATCCGACCCCACAAACATCAGATCTCACATCCAGGGCCTCGTAACCCCAACTTATCAACCTTTCAAAGTCCAGTTCTCGTCTGGCAAGCCTTTTCAAAGACCAGTTCCCGTCTGGCAAACTTTTCAGAGTCTAGTCCTCGTCCGGCAGACAAACCCAAAGTCCAGTTCTCGTCTGGCAAACCAACTTCAAATACCGGTTCTCGTCTGGTAGGCGAATCTTTTACCAGTTCTCGTCTGGTCACCTTTTCATTCAGCCCACTGAACGCCAGTTCTCGTCTGGTAGTCATTCTTTTTTCAGAGTCAATTCCCGTTTGATAATGAACCCCAATTAGTCAGTTCTCGTCTGACGACTTATTCTTTGCCCATCAGTTCTCGTCTGTTGGCCTACCTTTAATAAACCAGTTCTCGTCTGGTAATCCACCTTTAAAAGTCCAATTGCTTGGCAACCAAAATATATGTATCTATCAACCTGGCCCTAGCGCCCAACCATCCTTTATCATATCCTTGACATTGAGCATACGTCTGCATCTTGCATCATTTGCATTGCATCTTCATACCGCATGGTTTCTGTTTTAGCTCTGATGTGGGGCAAGAATCGTTTCAAGACGTAATCTGGGGCAGTTGTCTCAAGACTTGTTGAATTTCTGCGAGAGTTTGAAGACACTGGGGCAATTCTGGATGCCAAGTCTTCTGTAAAAACCTCTGAAGACGATCTTTTTATGGATGATGCAGTATGGTATAATTGAGGAGTTAAGGGAATGTTAGTTCACTCAGGATGATCAGTAATGCTTTTGTTGAGCTCATAAGTTTGAAGCACTGTGTTAATTCTCAGGGAATGTCTGGTATTTATTTTACCAGCAGGGCATTGGAAGTTTATTTCTTCCTCGAGCATAAAGATCTTCTTTCAGCCGATAAGATTCCCTCATGAGGATTTGGTTATTCGCATTCAGTCAAAGCCAATTTTCATCGGCACATCTTCCCAGCACAGTTGTTATGCTATACTTGGGGCATATTTTGATTCTCCAGCAAAGTCTCTCCTCAGCAGAGCACTGCCAAATCTTTTTCTCAACCATGCCAGAAGGTTGACACATCCCCAGCTGAGTTAGAGCAGACGATAACCCCAGCAGAACTTCAAGGCTAATTGAATCGTTCTCGTCCTCAAGCGGACTTATTTTTCCACAGCAAAGTTTTCCCAACAGGCAACTGAAGGCCTTGCTTCCCCACAAAGTTAGAATTATCAGAATTCCCTCCTCAACAGGATTGTGTGATCAAGCATCTTCCCTAGCCAGGTCTAAAGATGATCTTTCCCCATAAAGTCATCGGGATTCTCATTTCCAAGGGATTCCCTCAGCAGAGCAAGAAGAATTTCTCCCTAGTGGAGTCAGAGCAGGATGATCAGATCCTCAGCAGATGATCAAGGCAGTTAAACAGAGTATACCTCACGCAGAGTCGTCTTTCCTCTAGTGAAAACCTCTCCAACAAGCATCAGGTTGCCAACACTTCGTTCCCATCAGAGTTAAAAGCTTTCAACCCGTCAACAGTATACAGAATGCTCCCCAAATTCCCCAGCGGGGAGTTAAAGATAAAACAGTTGCCTCACACTCCCGAACATCAGTATATGCTCCTTGTGGCACCCGTCCGTGTCATATCCCCAGCAGAAAGCCAAAGACATCCCCTTTGCACTCACAGATATACATATATATATACATTTCCTTGACACCCGTCCGTGTCACCTTCCCCAGCACAGTTACACAAACACTTTGTATATCAGATACTCAGTTCATACTATACTTTTCTCTCTTGACACTCGTCCGTGTCACCCTCCCCAGCAGATAAACATTCATCTATACACCACTCTCACTACTCATGTTACACTTATACAGATACTCGTCCGTACCTTGTATACATCATTTATATCCCCATAGATTCGACAATAGTCCTTGTTCTTTGTTAACCAGTTGGTACTCGTCCGTACCATCATCTCAGAACATGTGTCTAGCGTTTGTTTCTACATGATACTCGTCCGTATCATAATCTTAAGGATGCTCGTCCGCATCTTTAATCCATACACTGCGTCAAACACTTTTGTCTTCATGAATATAGATACTCGCCTGTGTCTACTATTCCCCCAGAGGAGTCCCTTCAGATTCAACGCTCGTCCGTGTTCCCTGTTAACCGGTTGATACTCGTCCGTATCATCATCTCTGAACACGTGGCAGTTTGTTTCTACCCGATACTCGTCCGTATCGTAGTCTTAAGGATGCTCGTTCGCATTTTTAATCTATACACAACATCTAAACACTTATACTTTCTTTTCTTGGTTGTAAACACTCGTCCGTGTTTACTTTATCCCCAGTAGCTCGCCAACAAGGCAAATTTTCCTTTTTATCCGGCATTCGTCCTATGTCGCGATATTTTCGGCAGCCGTACCCTGCCAGGTGGTCGTCCTCCACCTTAGATGACCGTCCCTCATCTTAACCCAACAGAGAAGCCGTCCCCTGCTAGGTGATCGTCCTTCACCTTTGATGACCGTACCTCATCATCTGTTTATTTCATTTATTCTTTAACCCGATGGCCATCCCCGTCGTGGTCCCTTTTCCTTTCAGTTTAGCCCGATGGCCGTCCCCATCGCTGGTTACTTTACTTTATGAACTTGATGGCCGTCCCCGTCATGTTTCATTCGATCCCCAGAGAATCTTGCAGCTTTACTTGATGGCCGTCCCCATCATAATCCCTTATTTTTCCCAGCTAGTCGGCCGTCCCCGTCTTGGCATTACCTTTTATCCCCAGCATGTCAGCCGCCCCCGTCGTTGCTCTTTACCCAGCAGTCGTCCTCTGCTCGACGGTCGTCCTCCGTCGCCTACACTTTACAATATACTTTATTTGCTTTTACAATCTATATCCCTGTTCTTCTTCATTTCTGTGAGTGCAAATTTTGGACTGTCTTTGGTATTCAACCACAAGTTATCTTGTTTGCCTGTTAAGCCATTGCTTACATCCTGCACAGCTAACTCATGTTTGAATAGGGGCAGCTGTAAACACCCCAAAATTTACCCCTAATTTTTGCACATCTTTCATCTCGTCGTCAGCATACCCAGCCGTGGATTATGGAATTTTGGGTGAGAATCATGGACGCATTCGAGATCTCAAGTCACCTTTGGCTTGTTTGTCCGATGCATTGCCTCGACGAGAAGTTGTTGATATTCGGTTTGGACGTTTTACAAGGAACAAATTTTGTTTGTATTTGGAAAAGGAAGGGAAGATAAATCCTTTATTTTTGTTAGAAATGGACTTCACTTTCCTGGTATTTGTTGAGGAAATAGAGTTTGGCCTCAAATTCCGTTTGAAGTTCTAACTTCATTTTTTTCTAGATTTATCTCAAATTCAATTCCAAGTCTTATTTCGTATTTCAAATTCCAATTCATATTCTTATTTCCCAAACTCACTTCATAATCCCCATTTCCTTTTAGTTAGTTCTAGCTTATTTCCAAGTCCATATTTGAATTTCGTTCAATTCAATTCTATTTCCAATCCATTTCTTTATTCTTGTTCACCTTTCATTCCTATTGTATAAAAAAAAAAAACACACAAAGCTTCCAAATTGTTCTCAATCCCATTTCCCGTTTTCAATCCATCTTTCAATTCTCAAGTTTCTTTTTCAAGTACTAAGTTCATTTTTCAAATTTCAATTCCATTTATTCACTTTCAACACCCATTTCCAAATACATGTCTCTATACATTTTTTACAGAAAAGCACAATGTTTCCAATAAAGATTCATAACAAATAGGTTGACATCATAGAATGTTTTTGCTACGTTAACCTTAGATATCAATACAAAGAAAAAAACAAAGCCTAATACTTAAGGTTTCCAACTGAGCCTTTAGAGATTTGGCAGCTTTCTTGGAATTTAACTTGGGAGTATTGGAAGCAGCATTTCCGGTCTTCTTAAGCAAAAGCACAGGATTGATGTTAGGGAGAACACCACCAAGTAATCTTCCAAGCTCTTCATCACTCCTAACAGCTAACAACAATTGTCCTGGACCGTTTGTTTTCTTTTTGATGTCACATGCTTCAGCATCATAATATTCCATGACAGCAGCATAAGTTTTTGGGCATGAAAGACACCTCACATAAGATAAACAAAAAGGATTAGCATTCACAATTCAGCATTATCATTCAAACTCATGATGTTAAAGACAGTTACTTCTTACTTGAGGGATAAATCCGTTCACATATACTTGCCATACGTAACCAAAGCAGTTTATCATACTACTGTTTTTTCAATGTTAACATCGCATTATGTTAATTTCCCAAATGTCAGTTTTGATTTCCAAGAGCATGTTATGACATTAGTCCATCTAGCATATTCGAATGTCGTTTACATAATCATACCATTTTTTCCTAGCATCATACTGTTTTAAAGAAAAGACCTACAAAGGGGGGCAACTACGAACCTAGGATTGTGAGGGAAAAATGGCAAAAATCACGGCAAGATTTGTTCACTTCACGTAACAACATTGGTAGGGCTGTCTCTATGGCGGAACAACGCGAGTCCCACTCCTTTGCACCTCTTGACGTTCAACTTGCATCCTAGCTGCGTTACAACCTGTTACATACAAAAAGAGCAGAAATGAGTTCAAGCCTTATGACGAATGAAGAAAGGGATAGCAAAGGTAATATTGACGCGTTCGAGAACCAAAGGATAAAGTCAGCAGTGTGCGGTTTAGCAATATGCAGCAATGGTATTCAAAAATGCAGCTTGACATCTCTACATACGGTCCAACGTGCCTTTCGGTTGGCTTCGATTGAGCCCAAGTTCACTTGTGCACCAGGTCTTTGTAACCTTCATTCTGCAAGCATCTGAAACAGTTGACAAACGAATGGGGCCCTGAAACCAGAGGAAATATTCACAGGATCAGTTTGTTTTCACAACAAAAAAGCTTAGATAGTAAAAATTACTCATCTACAGTGGCGAATAGCCTTTGTTTTACCACAATAAGACTTCAAATACTGAGGTGATGTTTAACACAAACAAGGGAAATCCAATTCAGTCGAAATCTAACTATTGTGTTTCATTTCAAACAAGGAAAGGACAAGTCAGAATGGTAGGGAAACAGACCTGCTATGGCTAAAGTCAAAACGGCTGCAAGTACAGCCATTGTCAACCCTATCACTATCACTTTTGCCAAACACGAAAAGCTATTTGCTCCAAGTGGGACAAAACCTGCACCAGAAGGACAACAATTGAGAAAAGCAAACATCAGATCAAAGCTTTTGAAAGAAAAGCAATCAGATTGAAACTGAATCTATTGATATAGAGGAGGAGAAATCATGAAAACAACAACAATACCCTTCAACAGACCTCCCTCAACTTCACAGAAACACACAAACCTGATTCATTCTGCAAGTTCAAAATACAACAAAACACCACCATTATTTTCATTCATCTCCCCTGCATCCATCAGCAACTCCTTTGTTCTCACACCCAAACTAACATCACACCAACAACAACGAACAACAACATACCTGAGAATCACACAAAACCAACGATACAATCACAATCAGAAACAAAAAAGAAGAAGTTGAAACAAGAGCAAATTGAAACAGAGGGGTCTGAGTGCAACTCACCTCCAAACTCACCCTCGCCAAAACTGCTGCCTCTCACAAAATCAAACCGTATCACCATTTCCGCCAAGACCAGTAGCCACATAACAACCCTTCATCCCTCCCCTTCAACTGGACGCACCAACACTGAACCTTCATCCGAATACCACCCAAAAATAACCCTTGCGAATAACCACAAACACGCCCCTGCATTTTTTTTGTTAGAACACAGCACCACAACAAAACATCAACAACAAATTAAAACCGTTTCAACTTCATCCAACAGCCAAACCCACAAGGAAAATAGAAGAAGAAGAGTGATAACCTCAATTTGAGAGATCCGAAACTGAATCGGATTTGAGACTAAGACCCACAAACCCTGAGATCGCCGACCGAAGCTGAGACGAAGACAAGAGGAGGGAAGCGAACTGAAATCACCAAACGAACCGTGAATCTCGTAGGGAGAAGAAGAGCCGAAAGCGTTAGCAACAATCACCATTCGCGAGATTATCGTAAACTAGTTTCCGCCGCTGGTTTTCCCTTCGTTGTCACGGATTTTTGGATCGTGGCATTTGAAAAGGAAGAGGAGTCGACGGCGCGACTTCAGGCCATAGTGCCGACGGCGTTGTTTTTTCGGAGAAAGTTCCTTGCTGTTTCGGATTTGGAGTCTCTTTGGGTTTCACTCGTGTTCGAACAAATCGCCGACAGTGGAGGGTTTCACTCGCGTTCGAACAAATCGCGGACGAAGGAGTTGGGGTTGGAACGCATTTCTCCCCTGTTTTTTTCATCTGTGTTTTGCTTTTTGATGTTTGACAATTATTAATCTCTTTTGTCTTCAGCTTTTGTTTATGTGTGTTTGTAAAAAGGGAAATCAGGTTGTGTGGCTGATGGGTTCAGGGCCCACTGAAGTTTCTTCCCTCCCCTTTGCCTGCGCTCTCTCTCTCTCTCATGCTGTTGCCTTGCTGTTGGGCTAGCAGCTGGGCCCAGGCCAACGTGTTGCTAGGCTGCACCTCATTTCCAGCGCTGAAGCACCCCGTTTCCTTTGTTTTGTTTTTTTGTTTCCTCTTAATTAGTTTTCTATAATTTCTTGTTTATATTAATTATTAAATAACTTCTTTTATTAAATATTTGTTAAAGATTTTAATTTAAAGTTTTCTTTTTCTTAATTTTGACTAATTATTAAGTAGTATTTAAGAGTTTAGAATTTATTGGGATATAATTTGTATAGTATAGTTTTGTTAGGATAATAATTAATTTTTGTTTAATATTTGTTAGAAGTTTTAAGATTTTGGTTTTAGAATATAGCTTAGTTTTAATCTTAACTAGTTTTGTTTCATTTATTAATCATAATATAATCTAGATTTTTTATTTCGATTAAGTTGATTTTGATTAATCTTGTTTGCAGCTTTGTATCTAATTATTTGCAGGTTTCTTGCTTGATTTCGGTAATGAAGGATGAAGCGTGGAAATGACTCTGTGATTATTTGCTTTTTTATAATTTTGTTCGGGCAAGTAGGAACTTCGGACGTAGTTTGAACTTAGACTTCGTTGTCGCGCGCATTGAAGGCAACGGACCTTCTCCGTTCGGTAACGCTATGGCCCGATTTTAATTACTACATGTTGTTGCATCTGGAAGTCCTACTGGTGTAGGCTCTGTTTGTTCATTATTCATCTTATCTCCATTTCACATTCTCATCCCCTTATCTTATTCTTATTCCTCATCTTCTCTTGTTATTTCTCGATTTGAGGTGTGCTTAGGCCACCGTGGAGTTTCTTCTTTCTCTTCTTATTTCTTCTCCTCCTTTAGGACAGTAGACCACACTAACCTAGGACCATCCGAGCATGTGAATATTAGGATTAGACTTTTCCCACTTAGCTTTTACCTTTGTGTCTCTTCGAGTCATCTCTTCTCATCTCATAATCAGGGACTAAACCCTAAAGGCTTTAAGACTTTGTGATTAAGCTTATGCCTGCATCCTTCTCTTAGGATGGAGTGTATAACTTTAATCCTAAGTATTAAACCCTTAATGTGTTTAAATCTCTTAATCAATTCACCTAATAATCACTAAGACATTACACTTGTAACTTGGGCCTTGCATTAGGGTTCTAATTCTTCCTTAATTGGTTAAGAAGGACTAACCCTAGTGTTAATGGACAAGTCCCCCTCAAGTTGTCTTACAAACCATAAAAATCACTTCATCATCATACCATTAAATAAAATTCATTTAATCAAAGGCTTGTTTTGTCATGAGTTTAATCCCTAATCATGGATTAAGTTGAGGAGCTTTCCTCAGCTTAAACATTCTCATCTATTATCCTTCTATTAGGATGGTGTAATGAGTCTGTTTAATCCTTGATTGTGGCTTAACCTCATTACTTAACACTAAACAAAAACACCAAAAACATCTAAATAATCACAAGTAGGTTAATGATCTTAATCCTACATCAAAGGTGATTAAGTGTGAGAATCTGACTTCACACTTAAGGTAATTCTCATTACCCCTAATCAGAGGGAAGATGTGATGAGTTTACTAACCCATTGGTTTAGGCTTAAGCTCATTAATCTATGACAAACTTTCAAAAGCAATAAAAGACTGAAAACTCAAAAACAAACAATAATCGTCTCCTCCGGGATTCTTTTCTCATCACCTTCACTCACAAACGAGAGCTCGCTTCTTCCGTCTAATGCAAGACAGTTTGCACCTGAGCCAGACAGGTCTTACACTTGAGCATAGACAAGCAAGCAGTTCACAAGTCAATTCATCTTTCAGTCTCTTTGGGTCGAACTACGGTGTTCTGACTTCCTCATTGCACGAGAGGATACGTAGGCATAACTTAACAGTTATCGAACAAAAGTCTCTGTACATCCCCCCTCTTTTCAGCTTCATTCTTTAGCCTCATGATCTTGAGCATTTCACTCCTGTTCTTACCCTGACACATCATTATACACTTCACTTCCTTTACACTGACACCTGTACATATTGTTTTCCAGCCCTTTTGCACACAAATTGCACCGACACTACCCCTTTAAAACACAAATCTTTTAAGCGTGGATCCCGTCGAGTACGACGGACAATCTGGGTGCTAATACCTTCCCAGGTTGTAACCAACCCCCTTTCTCAGTCTCTCTGGTTCGCAAACCGTCTTATCCATCTTTTCTAGGTTTATGCAGCATTGCCTTTCCTCCGGGATAAAAATGCCTAGCTGGCGACTCTATTCATCTCCAGTGAGTTCACGGCTGTGTGTTCTCACTGTTCCCTTCGCCGACCGTTCGCGTCTGTACCTTCATCTGAACCAGTTTCATTTGTCGGGAGCGACAATACCGTATAGACTAAGTTTGTTACCCACCAGTCAATGCGAAAGACTCACAGTGCCGGAAGTTTAGTAGACCCTCTAGCTGAACCTGAACGTTAAGCTCGCGCACGTTTGTTTTTCCATAGGAATAGGAGAGCTATGGCCGAAGATCAAAACCGAAGACCTCTTAAGGACTTCGCTCAACCATCAAACGAGGAACCTAGTTCCAGTATAGTAAACCCCGCTATCCCAGCCAATAATTTTGAACTTAAACCATCCCTGCTGCAATTAGTGCAACAAAGACAATTCGCAGGTCTTACTACTGAAAACCCAAACCAATATTTAAAAAAATTTCTTTAGTTAGCAGACACCTTTAAAACCAATGGAGCTCCTCCTGAGGCGATACACTTAAGATTATTTCCCTTTTCCCTCAGAGATAAAGCTCTATCATGGTTAGATTCCCTTCCACCCAATTCTATAACAACTTGGGAAGACCTTAGAAAAGTATTCCTTGCTAGATATTTTCCCCCAAGTAAGACCGCTCTTCTTCGAAACCTAATAACCAGATTTACCCAACACCAAGGGGAGTCGTTGTTCGAAGCCTGGTAGAGATATAAAGAGCTATTAAAAGCATGCCCACATCATGGCTTAGAGAATTGGCTAATCATTCAAACCTTCTATAATGGACTTCATTATAACACTAAGATGACCATCGACGTTGCCGCTGGTGGCACACTGATGAACAAATCTTACCCTGAAGCTAGTGCCCTTATCAAAGATATGGCCCAAAACCATCAATCATGGGGAGTAGAACGAGCGACAGTGGAAAAGAAGGAAGCCCAAAGAGCAATACATGAGCTAAGCTCTATGGACATGATGCAAGCTAAAATGGACGTGTTGGCCCTTAGAGTTGAACATATGTGTACAACTCCGAATACTGTAGCTGCAATTTCGCCGAATTGTGAGATATGTGGGACGCAAGGACACCAATCCGCCGAATGCAATCTGTTAAATGAGACCAACTCTGAGCAAGTGAACTACACCCAAGGGAACCCATTTTCAAACACATACAATCCTGGATGGAGGAATCACCCAAACTTCTCCTACAAAAATAATAACCCTATTCAAAATACCGCACCTCCGAGACAACAAGGTTACCAAGCCCCAAGAACAAATCAACCTATGCAACCTGTACCACCAAGTCCGAGCCTTGAGAAAATTGTGGAAAATTTTATCACCGCTCAAACACAATAAAACAAAGAGTTCATGAACCAAAATGTCCATGTTAACGAACTAATTACCCAGTTAGGAACCAAGGTTGACCAAATTATTACTCATAATAAGATAATTGAAACCCAGATCTCTCAGGTAGCTTTAAACTAAGCCCCTCAGACTACACCTGGAGGACAGTTCCCTGGACAACCTCAACAAAATCCGAAAGGGCAAGCGAATGCCATTACTCTACGAAGTGGAACCGCTTATAAGGAACCTTCTAACCCTAGATTAAGTGAGCCCGAAACTTCTGAGAGAAATGAGGAGAAGGAATCGAAGGAATCTGAAAACCCGAAAAGTCAAGAAAAAGGAGAAGAACCTAAAAACAAAACCTATGTACCACCACCGCCATACATACCACCTATACCATACCCTCAAAGATTAAAGAAAACCCAAATAGATAATCATTATCAAAAATTCGTTAAGGTTATAGAAAAACTTCACGTAGAAATCCCCTTTACAGAAGCCATCACCCAAATACCTTCTTACGCTAAGTTTCTCAAAGATATACTTACAAATAAACGTAGACTTGAAGATCCGAAACCCGTGGAATGTAATTCTATTTCCGAAAATAGGTTAACAAAGAAAGATAAAGATCCCGAAAATTTTTCCATTCCTTGTGTTTTGGGGAATCATGTCATCGAAAAAGCTTTTCTAGACTTAGGAGCTAGTGTGAGCTTAATGCCTTTAGCAGTTTGTGAGAGATTAAATTTAGGAGAATTACAACCTACTAAGATGTCACTTCAATTAGGCGATAGATCCATTAAATACCCTATAGGCATACTTGAAGACGTCCCTGTTAGGATAGGTCAGCTGTTTATACCTACTGATTTTGTTGTCATGGACATTAAAGAAGATGACGACATACCAATCCTCCTAGGTAGACCGTTCTTATCGACTGCTGGAGCCATAATAGATGTTAAAAAAGGGAAACTAACCTTTGAGGTAGGTGACGAGAAGATAGAATTTATACTTTTGAAATTCCTTATGGCACCTGTAATAGGAGATGCTTGTTATGCCTTAGATATCATTGATGAATGCATTAGGGAATTAGAAGAAGAAACTTAATCTATAAAATTGCCATCAACCCTTATTTTGGAAGATGACAATTATAAAAAACCCTACATTGATGATAAACTTCACGAATGTTTATCTCTTACCCCAGATCCTATGCCTTGCCCTATGAAACCAACCGTAAAACTTAAGGAACTGCCTAAGAACCTGAGATACAAATTCCTTGATGAAGAAATGAACCGTCCAGTTATAGTCAGTGCTACCTTAAGCCAAGAGGAAACAAACCAATTATTAGATGTTTTACGAAGGTATCCCTCAGCCTTAGGATATAAGATCTCAGATCTAAAAGGAATAAGCCCATCCGTATGCATGCATCAGATTTTGCTTGAAGAAGATTCAAAACCCTCCAGAGAACACCAACAAATAATAAATGCTATGATGAGTAATGTAGTTAAGACTGAAGTTCTTAAGTTACTAGAGGCAGGTATAATATATCAGATCTCGGACAGTAATTGGGTGAGTCCTGTGCATGTAGTACCTCAAAAGGGAGGTATCACAGTCGTACAAAACGAGAAGGGCGAACCTGTAGCAAAAAGAACTAATGGAGGTTGGCGTATGTGCATAGAATATAGAAAATTAAATAAAGCAACTAGGAAGGACCATTTCCCATTACCATTCATAGACCAAATGTTGGAGCGCCTAGCCAAAAACTCTTACTTTTGTTACCTAGATGGATATTCAGGATTCTTCCAAATACCTATTCACCCCGAAGATCAAGAAAAAACTACCTTTACATGCCCAGTTGGAACTTTTGCCTATAGAAGAATGCCTTTTGGACTCTGTAATGCCCCTGCCACTTTCCAACGCTGCATGATGTCTATCTTTGCAGACTATTTAGATGGAATCATGGAAGTATTTATGGACGATTTCTCAGTTTGTGGATCTGATTTCAAAAATTTTCTTATCAACCTTGAGAAAATCCTGGAAAGATGTGTGGAGGTAATCCTTGTGCTAAATTGGGAAAAAAGTCATTTCATGGTCACCAAAGGGATTGTTTTAGGACATATAGTTTCTGAGAAAGGTATAGAGGTGGACAAAGCTAAAATAGAAGTCATAGAGAATCTAAGACCGCCGAAGACTATCAAGGAGATAAGAAGTTTTCTTGGACATGCCGGATTTTACCGACGTTTTATCAAGGACTTCTCCAAAATAACAAAGCCCTTAACTGGTCTTTTAATGAAAGATGCTGAATTTATCTTCAATGAAAAATGTACTGAAGCATTTAATCTTCTGAAGCAAGCTCTGATTTCAGCACCTATAATGAAACCCCCTGATTGGTTAGAACCGTTTGAGATAATGTGTAACGCTAGTGACTATGTCGTAGGAGCCGTTCTAGGTCAGAGAAAAGATAAAAAGTTACACGTAATTTATTATGCCAGTAGAACCCTAGACGATGCACAACTCAACTACGCAACAACCGAAAAAGAGCTCCTAGCTTTAGTTTTTGCCATAGACAAATTTAGATCTTATCTAGTAGGAGCCAAAATTATAATTTACACCGACCATGCGGCCATTCGTTACTTACTAAGTAAAAAGGATGCCAAACCTAGGTTACTTCGATGGATTCTATTACTGCAAGAGTTTGATTTAGATATCCGTGATAAGAAAGGCACAAATAATGTAGTGGCTGATCACCTTTTCTAGGCTAGAATACCTGAAACCTGACTCAGTACCTATAAATGACGATTTTGCCTATGATAGACTGATAGCCCAACTGGAAACCATTGAAGATGATAACCCAGACCCACATGAGTATTCTCATAAATCCTTAGCTATAAGTAATGCACCTTGGTATACAGACTTTGTTAATTACCTAGCCGCTGACATCATACCCCCTGATCTAAACTACCACCGGAAGAAGAAGTTCTACAGTGATGTGAGAAACTTCTATTGGGACGAACCATTTCTTTTCAAGAGAGGTAAAGATGGCATTTTCCGCCGTTGTGTTCCAGAAGAAGAGGTACATAATATAATTGAGCATTGTCACTCTGCACACTATGGTGGACATGCGAGCACATCTAAGACCTATGCCAAGATTCTTCAAGCTGGCCTATTCTGGCCTACTATGTGGCGTGATGTCCATGCTTTCATTGTCAAGTGTAACAGATGCCAACGTACAGGAAATATTTCAAGACATAATGAAATGCCTCTAAGAAATATCCAAGAAGTAGAACTCTTCGATGTATGGGGTATAGACTTTATGGGACCGTTTCCACCATCTTTCAGAAATCAGTACATCTTTGTAGCTGTTGACTACGTGTCTAAATGGATTGAAACTATCGCCGCATCCACGAACGACACCAGAGTAGTCATCAAATTATTCAAAAACTATATATTTCCCAGGTTTGGAACCCCCCGTTTAGTCATAAGTGATGGAGGATCACACTTCATATCGAGAATATTTGATAAACTTTTAAGCAAGTATGGAGTTAAGAATAAAGTAGCAACGCCATACCACCCACAGACCAATGGACAAGTGGAAGTATCTAATATGGAGATCAAACAAATTCTTGAGAAGACTGTCTCTATATCTAGAAAAGATTGGTCGCAGAAACTTCAAGAGGCATTATGGGCCTATAGAACCGCTTTCAAAACCCCTATAGGAACAACCCCTTATCAACTAGTCTATGGAAAATCATGTCACTTACCTTTTGAATTGGAGAATAAGGCCTATTGCGCCATCAAAACTTTGAATTTGGATTACTTAACTGCTGGTGAAAAACGTATCCTTGATATCCACAAATTAGAAGAGCTCAGACAATCCGCCTACGAAAATGCCATCATATACAAAGAAATAACAAAAGCTTGGCATGACAAAAGAATCATAAGAAAATACTTCAAAATAGGCGATCCTGTTCTCCTGTTCGATTCTAGGTTACGACTTTTTCCAGGGAAACTCCGTTCGAGATGGACTGGCCCTTTCGAAGTATCTAAGATTCTAAGATCTGGTGCTATTGAAATCAAGAACCAAACATGTAAACCGTTCATCGTCAATGGACAGAGGTTGAAGCCCTACGAAGAAGGTGACATCCCAACAACATACACATTCCATACTCTGAGTGATCCACCATATCCTTCAAATGATGTATAAAATCTGGTCGTCGAGCTAATGACGTTAAACAAGCGCTGCATGGGAGACAACCCATGGTTTTCTTATTTACGTACTTTTTATTTATTTTTACTTTATTTTAATTTGTTTATTTTATTATTATGTCAGGACTAACGATTTAATGTTTTATGTGGTTTCAGGACTTGTTTTCTAACCTTGTGCAGAATGCAGAACCCCGATGACATGCACGTGGCCTTTAGAGACGACGCACAGAGAGAGCGTTACTATGTCCACATGAGACGCCCTATGGCTCCTACCAAGTACCCTGACCATGATTGCATGGATGCCTTGGGGATAGAGCCAAGCGTCAGATTCTTATGCCATCAACTCTAGTGGGACCAGTTTGACGATAGGAACAACACTTACAGGAACTTGACTCTAGAGTTCCTCAACTCGTTTCATTATGATCCTTGGGCTGGACCCGATGGATATGTTGTTTTCAGGTTGTTTGGGATTGACTACTCCTTCTCTCACAAAGAGTTTGGTGATTTACTAGGTTTTCAGACTACTCCTGATGCTATTCCAGAGACACCGATGGGGTATTTTATGAGCAGAGAAGTGGAAAAGTTTTGGTCTAACATTTCTGGTGGAGGGAGCCAAGATCCTTCCACTCAGTTTTCTCAGGTAATCCACAACCCCGCGTTAAGGTACTTCCAGATGATTCTGGCACATTCTTTCCTCGGTTTTCCAGATACAGAGACTCTGCTAAGTGAAGAGGAGATTTTCCTACTGTTTTGTGCAACTCAGTCACGCCCAGTTGCTTGTGGCAACTTTCTGTTGAAGGGCCTTGCTGGTGTTGCCAGATCATTTGTAGGCATTATACATATCAGTGGGATTGTTACACAGATAGCTACTGCATTGGGTTTGTCTCGCAAATTATTGCACCTCAGGACCTTCTGCTGCTACACCACCCTGGATGTTGACTTTTATCTTGACAGAGGACTGATGAGGAAGGCCTCTTTTGAGCCCAACACGTTTAGATTACTGATCGACGGTGAAGTGATACATTACTTTACATTACCAGACCCGTTGATGACCAGTGTCCATGATCCTGCTAATTGGAGTTATGCTCTAGATGGTTATGGAGAGACTGTCGAAGAGCCGAAATCACCTCCCGCCGCTGAGTACACTCCTACACCTCTTTCTCCCCGAATCACTATTATGTCTAACAATATGTCTTTGCAGCCGCCTGATCTAGAAACTCAGATTTATGAGCTCCGCAAGGAGACTGCCCTGCTCAAGCAGGAAGTAGCGGACTTGGAATTACAGATTCAGGTATCTGATCTCACTCATGCCTTAGAGGCCGATGCTCTATATCAGGAGATTGAAGAGCTTCGGAGGGAGATAGCTGAGATTCGTGGATCAAACCAGGAAGAGAAGCCTACCACATGATTCGGTTTACACTGACGTTATTACCTTAGTATTTGATTTCTTTTTCATACTTTATTTTATTTCTCGCATCTCCAGACATATCTTACATTATTGCATCTATTACATTTTCTTTTTTTCATGTACTTTGAGTTTATCTTATTATTTCGTGCACTAATGTCATTTTTTCTCTTTTCTTTTGATTTTTTTATTTTATTTTATTTTTGTCGAGCAAAGAAAAAAAAAGTATAAAGACAAAATATATTCATTTTTGTCTTCATAAAAATATATGCAAGCCTCATGCTTTGGAAGAGAGAAGAAAACGCTATCCGGACCCCCCGAAGACCGAAGGTGCAAGAGGGCCCAAAAGAGGATTTGAAAATCCAAGGCCCAGCAGGATTTTGCCTTGTGGCGGGCGCCAGGGACCTTGTGGCGGGCGCCACACCGTCCTCCATCAAAAACGGGGCTGATTCCCCTTTTCCTCCATTTTTACACCTTCCAACTTCAAAAACCCATTCTTACAACTTCCAAAAACCCCATTGAACCCCATTAAAGCTCCCCCATTTCCAAAATACTCACCCTCTATAAAACCTATCCAAAATCCATTTTCATTTTCATCCACCACAAACCATAAAAATCAAACCTTTATCATTTCTCTCATAAACCATTTTTTTTACCACTTTTCACTTCTCAAGGAGCAACAACAATGGAGTTCAATGGATTTCTTCTTCGCGATGGATGACCGGGTGATAGGCAAAGGAAAATTATTCAAAGGCTTCAGAGTCGATAAATTCTCTCGACTAGGTACGTCGATGATAACTGTCTGTATGCTTTGGGTCTGTATCATAGTGTTTTTCATTTATTAGATTTTTTAGGCTTGCATAATATTTTTGTTAACCAGGAACCTACCTATGAGAGGCTGACAGTTGAGTTTTTAAGTTCATTGATATACACTGTCAGTCCTAACACTGCTAGCACAGTCGGTACTGTTAATTTTAGACTGTTTGGAATTGAATACGAATTCAGTACCGACGAACTAACAGGCTTGTTAGGAATCCCTCATAGGGAAGGTGCGATTTGTGAGGCACCTTTGGATGTAGAATGGTCGGCCGAGGTATTTTCCTTCTGGCAGAGGCTGTCAAGTACTTCAATAAATTCTTTTGAAGGAATACTTGCGTCGACCATCCATAACCCGGCCATAAGAGTTTTCAGATATCTTTTGGCATGTACTATTTTTGGCCGGGAGAGTCAAAATAAGGTAAACGCTAGAGAACTCCTATTTTTGCAAGGATGCCTCACTAGTACCCATATCAATCCGGTCCCGTTTATGCTTGTACACATGACTTTAACTACTAATAAAACAGGACCGATTGTTTTTGGAGGACTTGTTATGTCTATTGCTCGGGCTCTTGACCTGAACAATGAGATAGCTACACTTGAACCACTACCTCCTCACACAATTAATTTAAAATTTCTAAAAGACATGAAATTGTGCCGAACAAGGAGAGAAGGTGGTTATGAGTTGATGGTTCATGGGGTAGATATCCCATCTGTTGCTTTACCTTGCAGTAGACGTACTGATGTACGTAATGAAAGGAAATGGACCTATGATCTGAATGCTCCACCTGTTTTGGGTCCACTTCCTCCTAATATTCCTGATGGGGAGGCACATGACACTGATGAAGAGTATGATCGGAGAGAGTAGTCTCTCACAACTCACATGTCCCCCCATCATCCTTCACAGTCACACCGCACCATCTTCCTCTAACCCTGTTGCAGGTGCTGCTCCTGGATTCTATGTCACTGAGGAGATGTGGCGTGATATGACGGCTAGAGAGAAAAAGCAAGACAACCTTCTCTCTACTATTTCACAACAACTGACGGAAAACATGAGCTTCATGCAACAATCGCGATTGGTTTTGGATCGTGCTTACAACAACGTTTGTTGTACCTTGAACGATATCACATCAGAGCAGGCCCGTCAGCGAGAAGTCAACCGCCGGCACTACCAGCTTATGGAGGCCACTCAGGGTTCCATCTTAGGTAACCTTCGAGAGGTTCGGGGTGCCCAGGCTGCCTTATCAGCACGACTTGACCGGAGGGACTAGCAGCGCAGTAGATCCCGTCGTTCTAGACCATCACAGCAGGACGGCGAGGGCACCAATGCTCTTCTGCAGTAGTTTTCCAGGTTACTCTTCTTATCTTATTTCGAAACATTGGGGACAATGTTCGATTTAAGTGTGGGAGGGGATTTTATTGCTTTCTGTCATTTCCCTTTTTAGTTTTTTATTTGCTTTCCGTTATTTCCCTTTCCTAGTAAGTTATTTAGTTTAATTTTCTTAGATAAGGCATGAGTCTGACGAGTCACCAGTAAAGTGTATTTTTAGTACATCCTCATTTTTCCCATTTCCTTAGCCTTACCAAAAAAATTTTAAAAAAGAAGAAAATGTTGTTTCACATGTTTTTTGGGCTTTGAGACAGGTTTGGATTAGGATGTGGTAACTTAGGTCAACTTTCTGAAACATCAGCACCAGTGTAGCACCATAGACCTCTTGAATATAGGAGTCACTCCTAAACCCCACACCATGGCCTTTATTATCATTCAAAAAATTGTCCTAAGTAGTTTATTCTAGCAGTCAGCTCCGGCCTAAGCATGCTCTACGTAGGGGGCCGATGAACATAAGTGAATGCTCCAGTGCTAATAAAAAAGAAAAAGGTAAACTCTGGGATATGTGACCCTTACAAAGTCATTTAAACCGAAAAAAGAGAAGAAAATTTTTGTTTCCACAAAAAGAAACAAAATTGCAGTCACCTATTGTTAGTTGGTTCAGAGGTATCTGGCACTGAACTTGGTAGGGCGGATTACGATCTGATCCCCCGCAGCTACAATTAGGTCAAATAAAACAGGTTTACACATGCTTATGTGCCAGAAACCTTATGTTATGGATCAGAATCACTAACCGGTCACTCTACTATGAAGCATGTACGGATAACGAGCTTAATGTGATTGCGCCTGAATGAAAAGGACCCAAAAAGATGAGAAGATAGACCTAGGTATCGTGGGATGACATGGGGTGGTTAATATAAGATTGAAGTTTGTGTTTGTGTTATTATGGTACCCTTGGTTCACTAAGTTAGTACCTGTCACTGCATCCTGACTTGAACTTAGAAGCCCTTTAGCCCAAATCACGTATCGACACCATTTTTTCTTCTTGAGCTCTAATGTTTGCTTGAGGACAAGCAAAGGTCTAAGTGTGGGAGAATTTGATAACACTAAAATTCACCGTATTTCTGACTCCAATTTCGCATGCATTCTTAGCTTTTATTGTTATTTTGTTATGTTATTACTTTGTTTTTCTTTGTTTTCAGGATTTCTATGTAATCAGGGCCTAAATCGAGAAAAGGAGCGAAAAAGGAGTGGAAACGGACGAAAACCAAGAAATTCAGCTTTTTACACTTATGGCATCCACCATGGCGGGCGCCATGGGGTCTTCCATGACGTGGCCACGTCTCAAGACCACTCCACAATTTCCAAGACCCAGGATCCCCACTCTCTCATTCCCTATTAGTTTCATGGCGGGCGCCATAGGCCTGTGGCGGGCGCCACAAGGCAAAATGGCTTCCCTCCACTTTTTAGTGGAGGAGGGCATCTTGGTCATTTCCCATTTAAACTTTGCCTATAAATAGGACTTTAGAAATTCGTTTTCTTCATCCAAACTTAGAATCTCTTAGGCATATATCAATTTTAAAGCAGTTATCATTCCACATCGGGGTGTTACTGCAATCGAGTGATCGAGTCTGTAGTCGTCTGTGTGATCGAGTTTTGGAGCACTCTGGGAGGAAGTTAATCCTGCCGCCATTTTAATTCCACATCGTATTTTATTTTTCCGTATTGCTTTACTTTTATTTATTTTCCGCATTGCTTTACTTTATTTATTTCACGCACTCGCTTTACTTTTGTTTATTTCCCGCACTCGCTTTACTTTCGTTTATTTTCCGCACTTGCTTTAAATACCTTTATTTCCCGCACTCGCACTACTTTTATTTACTTTCCGCACTCGCACTACTTTTATTTACTTTCCGCACTCGCACTACTTTTATTTACTTTCCGCACTCACATTAAATTACTTTTATGAAAAATTATAAAAAGATCTTTTACTTTACTATGTCTAACTAAAACTATAAAGGTTAGAATGTAAGGATCGTAATTAAACCAGTAATCCGTACAATTGTTCGTGGAAATACTTAAGGGCTATTTTATCTTTCAATTTAAGTAATTGTTTTTAACTATTTCAAAAACAGCCAAAAGCGCTTTGTCTAGTTCATTAGGAGTTTTTAGATTAAAAAGAAAAGATATTTTAAAACGATTTTCGGACGCGTTATGAAGTTTAGAGTCTGGTTCATGAGAACCTCTTTTTGCTAAGAAATCCAGGTTAAAATACTTTTCAACTTAGTTAAGATACTATATTTCTTAAAAATAGGTTTACTACTCTGACGCAATACGCACCTTTTTATCCGTGACAATAGGAGGGGTTGATTAGAGAGTACAACTCGGTTCTGAATACGCGAAAGCGACAGTTCCTGTTAAATTAGTTCTTTTCAAAGGAGAAAACATTGCCCATAAGTAGTTCTATTACTAAGTACCGTATTATCAATTGATTATGTGAATTACATTCGAGCCTGTCTTTTATTAATTGTTTAAAATTATTATTTTATTTACCATTGTGCATTCCTTAAAACCCTTATATTCAGTTGCCTTAGATACACACCATAACAACAGGTACGATAGATTGACACTTGGTCTCTGTGAATTCGACAATCTTTTATATTACTCTGACGTGTTCGTACACTTGCGAAAAACACGCATCAGTGTGTAACAAAGTTAGGCATTTCTTGATATTCATCATCTTCAATGATGACAGCAGTGGAATGATCTTTGACATTGATAAACCCGGAACTTCAGAAGCTTTCTTGAATATCCTTTAGGTTCATTGACAATCAATCCTAGCATAAAACCGATACCGAATCCCTCTTTATTGTTAACAACATTAATAACTCGTACCCAACCATCATACCGACCAGTTTCAAGAACACACAAAGCATCCATGAGAGAAGACATAAGCATAACGTTCTTCTTAACAACATCATCAACAACAGAAAGAGCTTGGAATAGAGTTACAAGATCTTCATCAGCATCAATATAGGAAAAGGATGACAAATTGCTCACTAGCATCGCCTTCCCACTGCCAATAGTTACTAATTTCCTATTTTTCACACACTTCAGCTTCTGGTGGAGAGTAGAGGTCACAACCCCTGCCTCATGAATCCATTACCTAGAAGGTAATTTGGAATACAAAAGTTCCAATAAGAATAGGAAGATCAACCTCACCAATCACTATTTTCTTCGAGCCGTCAAAAACCTTCACCACAATCCCATTATACCCCATAGGAGCAACTTGGTACACAAGCCTTGACAAAGTCGACTTGGACATCACATTCAAGGATGACCCGGTATCAACCAACACATTAGACATAGCATCATCCTGACAATTCACTGAAATATGTAGAGTCAGATTATGGTTCCTTCCTTCTTCAGGCAAGTCATCATCATAGAAACTCAAATTGTTACACAATGTGATATTAGCCACAATACTATCAAACTGATTAACAGTCACATCATGGTCAACATAAGTTTGTTCAAGAATCTTCTACAAAGACTGCCTATGAGCCTCTGAACACATTAAGAGTGACAAAAATAATATCTTGGATGGAGTATGCAACAACTGCTCAACAATATTGTACTCACTCTTCTTTATCAATTTAAAAACCTCATCTTTACTATCTTTAGAATTACCGAACTAGCCTGACTTGACAACAACATCCCCAATTTGTTTACTCGCACTTGTATCTTCAATTCTCTTTGGAGGATCCGAAGCAAAGACTCAACCACTTCGAGTAACCATTGCCACATCAACAATGCTAACCACATACTTTGGATAAGGAATAGGAACTTCCTTACCATTTTCTAACATCGTAGCATTATATCAGTACAAAATAGATTTATCAGACTCATATGGCATTGGACTAAGTAAAATGATCACCAAGGGAGTAACAACAGACTTGCGGCTATCAAAATAGATAACCACCTCAGGAATATTGAATTGAGGCACAATGACATTCACTTCATTCTCATACTCATATCTTTTTTCAGTCACTTCAATCAACTTATCATCCATCATTTTATGAATATCCCTTTTAACGATCACACAACATCGAGGATTCACCAAACAAATACAACAAGCAACATAATTATGATCAATGTCGTGGTATTCACTTAAGAAAGCATTCATCTCAACCAGAGATCTTCGTATCCAGTGAACATCATAAATCTTGAACATAACAGGACAACCATCAACCATGTTTACATACACCTTACCATGGTTAGGCAACAAATTTGTCTTAACATTTGGATTAACATCATTAAAAGACAAAATGTTACTCCTTATCAATCTTCAATGAAAAACAATTCTCAATATCGTGCCCTGAGGCACCTTGATAAAAAAACACAGTGAGCTTTTGGCTTATACCACAATGGAATAACCTCTAGAACTATAGGTGGAGAACATGTTTGAACAAGATTCTTCTCAATCAGTGAGGGAAACAACTCTGCATACGGCATCAGAATGGGATCAAAGTTTGGCTTAGCACGACCCTGTTGATTACCATTCTGTTGCGCATAAGAGTGCTGATAACGAGGCTGATACTTCAGAGCCACTGGTATAGTTGGAGTCACATTAATCACAGGTGTTACTGAAGCTACATGTTCCTGATGTCGAACTTCTCGACCACGAGGTTTTCTATAACTTTCGCTAGACACAATATTAGTCTCACTTTCTTTTTTCTTACCAAAGCCAAACCTCTTAGAACTTGAACCAGAATTACCTTCTTTACTCAACTGTCCTTCACAGACACCTTCTTCTAACCGCATTCCCATATTCACTATTTCATTGAAATCATATGGCGTGATTAAAATCATCTTCTCATAATAGAAAGAACCTAAAGTCTTCAAAAAGATCTTCGTCATCTCTTTCTCTTCCAATGGAGGATTAATTTGTGTGTTCGCTTGTGTTTTTGGCGAACAACCTCTGGTTTACCAATTCCTTGGAAATGGGTTACTTGTAGGACCAACCACACAAGTCCTAGGATACATGTGCTAAATTTTAAGGATAAGTTCTTAATGTATGAGTCTTATTGGTTTTTTATGTGTTCTGTCAAACGACTTCTTAGCAAGATTGTTCTTGTTGATATTATAATGTGGAAACGTTTGTCTAATGAAACTAACAAAGAAACTTAAAGTTTACATTAAAGGTGTGTTAAAATACAAAGTGACTTGGAAGTAAATTGCTGGAAAATAGATCACTTGAAAGTAAATAAGAACATAAACTTAAACAAGTAATAATGGATTAAATCTAATCTTTATAACTGAAAATTGAATGGTGTTTACACATACATTTTCCAGATAATCCTCCCTTCTCTTACACACGAGTATTAGAGTAATCCTCACAAAAATATTGTACAGAATTTCACACAATTTACACAAAGCAAACTATCCTATTTATATACAAATAAAATAACCTTCGAATAACGGTCACTTCCTAATAATTCGCCACTTGGCAATTTGCATGTTAACAATCCCTAAGAGTCTTCCATGTATCTCCTACCAGACGAAACCGTTATTCGTGAAAACTACCCTTTAACTGACGAAACAGCGCATCCCTTTGTCATGTCGAATTCATTTGAAATTCAAATGGTTCTAACGTCTTCGTCATCGAATCCTTGTTTTCATATCTCTTGTCGAAAATACAAGAGGATTTCCTAGTAGTGATGTGTAGAACTCCCTGAAGGGCAACTCGTCCACGTTCTCGACATACAATTGTTTGTCCTATCATGAACCAAATCATCACAAACCTTCTCAAGATTCTGGACATGTTTGAAAGAAAGAGTAATCCTATCTTGTCGAAATTCTCCAAAGCCACATACATCACCCATTTAAAGTATAATAAGATGAGAAATGTTGAGAAACTGCCATGTCAGATAATGATGACATGTAAGGAACAAAGCTTGACAAATCCATCAGCTGCTAGGGCTTTCCCATGGTGTCGAAATTATATGCATACAAATTGCCCCCCAGCAAAGGTATTTCGACTGTCGTCTGGAGAAAGCATATTTGTTGTCGAAAACTTCATTTCGACTCCATGTCTTGCATTAAATGAACTGATCTTTGAGATCTTGCTTTTATCTTGCATTAAATGCATTGATTCCCAAAATCTCACTTTTTTGTCAAATCATAAAAAGTAATCATCAGATTTTTCAACCCTTCACATCCAGCCCACGTTCTTGGACATGATCCCCATAACTCTACAAACCTAGGTCTGCCATACTCTTTCCAACTTCCACTATCTCTCCCACGTCCACTAACGTGTCGACACGTGCCATAGCCATTTGAAAAACTCAAACGTTTTCTCCCCACCTTCTAATATAAATACCCCTTTTATTTCTTCTGAAAAACTTCCGCTTCCATAACTTACATCTCTCAACTTTCTTAC
Source organism: Lathyrus aphaca (assembly GCA_963966055.1). Lineage (NCBI taxonomy): Eukaryota > Viridiplantae > Streptophyta > Magnoliopsida > Fabales > Fabaceae > Lathyrus > Lathyrus aphaca. The sequence continues at coordinate 215,076,382 of OZ014521.1, forward strand.
TTCTCACATACTCAAAATCTTCTTCTTCTTGTTCCAACTTCTCCATCATCAACAATGGCAACTTTAAGCAAACAACAAGACAAGAAAACATCAGCTCTCCCCTGCGCACACAAGATTCTTGGGCCAAGGATTGTGGGCAACCAACAATACGTCCCAGAACCACCAAATGAGAGAGAAAAGGCCATCATTTACTATTCTCAGGTACTCATTCCTATTTCAATATCTGGTAAATGTCATGCCATGTTAGGCCCTCTTCCTAACCCTAACACTGACCAAACTTATCTTAAAGAGTTTTTTTCCCATGTATTACCGTACACAGCCCATAGGTGCATGCAAAACACCCAAACCTAGTGACAAATCAATAGAACCTGCTGAACAAAACCCTGAAATGACTGCCATAAATTTGACCTATCTGAATCAGCCTAGGATTTTTAGAAGTTGTCCCTGGTCGAAAGACCCTTCTGAATATGTAAACTGGGTAGACAAGGTCTAAAAAACCAAGGGTAAGATCTGGAAGAAAATTGGTATCTATGACTTGATCCAATTATCGAGAGAAGGCCCTAACTACTGTACCAACATGATACTTTCTTCCCTTTATTTTTGGGATAGCACCTACAATACCTTTCATTTTCCTTGTGGGATGATAACCCCTACCCTCTTCGACCTGGCTGCTATAGTAGGCCTTAGTCCATCAGGGGAAGTTTTCGATCCAACTGTATTGGACGACAATACTATAGGTTTTGAGACTAGCATTGCCTTATACTCCCACTTTATTTCTCGCTACCACGTCAAAGACTCTGCTGAGGTATCAGACGTAGAACACATAGCTTTCCTCATCCTTTGGCTGTCGAAATTTGTGTTCTGCATGAGGTCCCTTCAAGTTGTGAAGAAGTACATCCCCCTAGCAAATCAACTCCATGCTGGCAAGAACTTGCGTCTTAGTGAATTAATTATGGCCAACCTCTATGAGTCCCTCAGTGAGATTGTAGAATCTCTCAAGCAAGTTAAAGACAAGGGAAACCTGAGTTTGGCAGGCCCTTTTTGGCTTCTTCAACTATGGCTCAACGCCACTTTCGAATCTGGTCTTCCTGACAAAGGCCTGGTGGACGAAGAATATGTCAAGGATAGGCACGTCGAATGGGCAAGACTGGCGCAACTGACTCCTTCTGAAGAGGGATTAGGTCTTCGACGATCTTTTATGCACTACGTGAATATGTTCACTAAGAGCTATGACTTCAAGGAAAGCATGGCACATTTCGCCAAAAGGTCTGCCAGAACCAAGTGGTTCACCAGACAACTCCCTGGGGAACACCAAAAGGAAGAGGAAATTTTTCTATTCGTCTGGAAGTTGTTCCTTGCACCCAGGCTCTTGCCCTCTTACCCCACCATGCCCAATTCAAAGGTGGCCCTAATAGTTTATCATCCAAATCTAGTGGGTCGACAATTTGGGCTAATACAACTGAAGCAAAGGTCCCTCTATCCCAAAAAGGAATCCCTCATCTTCTACAACTCAACCTCTACTAAGTCGAAGAGTCTGGAGCTTTCAGAAAAGCTACATGACGCTGCTTTGGAGATACAGCCAGTGGTCTTTCGACCAGTCTTCCTCTGCACTCAGGAATTCGACGTTTGGTGGAAAGAATATTATCTCATCAAGTTTTATGACGCATCTGACTTCCAAACTCTTCTGACTAATGCCTTTGCTTTCGTGCAGGATCGAACCAAGAAAGGTACTCAACAACATATTAAAGAAGTTCAGAAATTTCAAAAATATTTTGAAACAATTTATAGGCCAGATGATCTTAGGCGAACCATAGGCGAAGCAGCTGTGACTCTGAAGCATAAATTTACATAAAAAATGGAGAAGTTGGTATTACCCTCATACATCCCCAAAGAGGCGCGTTATAACTTTGCGTATACTAGCTATCCACCAAAGTTTCCACCTCTACCAACTGCTAGTTTTGGTGTAGCTCTGAGCCCACCTTTTCCAGATTGGTTTGTATGTGGCTCCGACTTAAAATTGCTTCAAGAGTCACGAAAAAAGCTTGCTGAGCGTGTGGTTCCAACCAAATATCATCTGGATGATTACCCAGGGCACCTTCATATTGGAATAGAATACGTTCGCGTGGAATATACCATTCTTGAAGGTGCAACAAAGATTTCGACTTCACCTTTGTATTCAATATCTATGTTCTAACTTCTCTCTCTTTTCAGCTACTAAGATTACTGGTAAGAAGAGCATTGTCGAAGACAAACCCGTCAAGACCACTAAAAAATCCACCTCCACCAAAAAGGTTCTTTTCTATCCTTTTGCAAAGAGAATATCTCAGTTATGCAATTATTTTATTTATTGAACTTTTTATTTATTTTTAGATGAGTCGAAAGCCACCTACTCCCCAAAAGAGAAAAGTAGAGGAAATGAAGGCGCCTTCTGAGGATTCAGGTGACAAATCTCCAGACGTACAACCCTCGAAGAGGAAGAAGTCTTCAAAAATAAATACGGTCGCCTCCCAAAGATCATTGGTGACGTCGAGGAAGACTCCTCCTGCAAGCCCAGTAAAAAAGCTTGAACAAGATGCAGAGAGTGGAAATTCTAGCTTCCACACCATAATCCCTCAGGTAATTCACTTTCGACAAATTATTACTTTGACCTTTGTAAACTCTTCGTCTTTTTAACGTTTATTTTGTTTCAGGTTCAAATCCCTACTGAGGAGGATCCCATCAATCTGCAAGACTCCCCTTTTGGTGGAACCAAAAAGGCCCAAGAAGAAAATACACACAAAAGTGGTAGGATGGAACCCCAAATCGAGGCTGAGTTCGACATCAACATGGAGGAAGGTTCTGCAGAAAATTCTCCTGATCAGCCAAAGTCTAGTTCCAACAAAGAAAGCCCCCCTAAAGATGACAAAGGAAAAAAGGCTGATGTTGAGCCCAACGTCCAAGATGAGGAAGAGCAACAAAATCCCAAAAGATGTTGGCAAAGAAAACCCTAATGCCTAGAGCACAGAAGACAAAGGTCAGTCAAAAGGGGAGGCTGGGCCTAACACTCACATTACTCTTGATCCAACACCAAACAACCCTTCATCTTCTGGTTCGACTATCTTCTCACGTGAGGAGCTTGAAAACCTGAAGACGAGGAAGCCTTTGGAATACTTGAGGGCCATGCTCAGCAATCGCTATAACTTTCAAGATTCTTCCAGCAGTTCGGCTAAATCTGGGGCCACCTCTGAGTTTAAGACTCTCAGTTCCATCATGGCTGAACTTAAAGCAAAAGTCATTGGTGTCGATTTATTCCAACTTTTGGAGGAAGATCCTAGCCAACAATCTGAACTGAAAACGCTCCTTAAACAAGTCAATGTCTTAGAGGCCAGTGCTGATGAGACTCGTCTTGTCATGGACCTCACTCAGATAATTTATGTAGTAGTTGGAGATCTTGGACGTCGAAAGGAATTCATCCAGATGATCTCCAACAAGAGAGAGACCCAAGCTTCTGAGTGGGATGCTGTGGCAGCTTCGATTGAGAAGGTTTCAGAATTGTTGAAACCCTCTGAGGCGTATTCCCAAGAAGTAACTAAATGTGATAAAAACATCCAAAACTTCAAGGAACAAATAGCACATCTTGAAGCCAAAATTGCTTAAGAACATAAGCGTAAGGCGGATCTTCAACAACCTAAGAAGGACGAAGTCGAAGAGGAGATCAAAGTAGGGCTTCATCACGCAGACAGAGCTCAATAATTAGGCAAAGAGATCAAAGTAGGGCAAAAAGTCTGTGTGATTTTCGAATCTCAGTTCAGGAAAGAAAATTCATAGAGCTCTAGGAGTCTTTCCTTTAGAACCAAACTTTGTAATAGAAAAATAGGTTTATGTATTTTCTTTTCGTTTCGCAGCCCTAGAAGGCCCCGTTTGTAATGACTTCAGTGCTTATTTGGCAACATAATTAATACAATTATCCTACTTTTATTTTTACTTCTTGCAGAATTGGTTTGTATTTTTTCAAGTATTTGCCATTTATTTTTAATATTCTTTCGTCTTTGCCTATTTCTTCGATTTCATAAGTACCATTCGAAAAAAACACTTAAAATTTTAAAAGGCCCTTCCCACTTGGGGGACCATTTTCCCATTAATCTATCTTTTTGATCCATTGGAAGTATTACCTTCCAAACTAAATCACCCACACAGAGGACTTTCAATTTTACTTTTTTATTGTAAGACTTTTCAACTCTTTCTTTTTGTCTCCTTATCAAGTCTAACGCGCGTAGCCTTTCTTCGTCTAAGTCCACTAATTCGTCCATCATCATGCTCCAAACTAAATCACCCACACATATGTCTTTGAACACGTATGGACTGCAAATAGATTTCGACTGGAAGTACTGCATCATGTCCATATGTCAATTTAAATGGAGTAGAGTTAGTGGCTTCTTTGGGTGACTTTCGAAAAGCCCATAAAATCTGATATAAGGTTTTATGCCAATTTCTAGGATTTTTACCCACATGCTTTTTGATCAAATTTATTATTACTTTGTTTACTGCTTCGACTTGTCCATTTTCCTGTGCATAATAGGGTGTAGAGGTTAATAACTTAAACCCTATTTCTTTTTCAAAAGCTTGCATGATTCTACCAGTAAACACAGACCCTTGATCAGTGGTTATTGTTTCTGGTATTCCAAATCTATAAATTATATATTTTTGGATAAATTCTATGACTGCCTCTTGATCCACATTCACCAATGGTATGGCTTCATCCATTTAGTAAAGTAATCAACTCCTACTAAGATGTATTTTTGCCCTTTCAACGAAGTTGGTTGAATTTCTCCGATTAAATCCAAAGCCCAACCTCTAAATGGCCAAGGTTTTGTGATCGAATGCAATTCGCTTGCAGGGACATATGGTATACCTGCATGGACTTGGCATTCTTGGAAACCCTTTGCGAATTCGACACAATCTTTTAGCATGGTTGGCCAATATAAACCTTGTCTGAATAACAACCATTTCATCTTATGCCTTGCTTGGTGTGCCCCGCATGTACCACTATATATATTCGACAAAGCTATGTAGGATTCTTCTTTGCCTAAACATCTTAGCAAGACTCCTTTTGCAGTCTTTTTGAATAATTCGTTTCCAAAGAGTACATAGCTTAGAGCTCTGTATCTTACTTTTCTTTCCACCTTTTTGTTTGGGTCTTGGAGATATTCTTTGATGGGTTTTCTCCAATCTTCTTTCTCTGAATTATCTATGTTAAATATTTCAAAGTTTTCATCATCCCCATAACCAAGTTTTATTGTTTCCAAATCTGATGGGGGTGATTTGGTCAACACAACTCTTCCCCTCACTTCAATAGCAGTCTCTAGTTTTTCTTTCGACACTTTGTAACCTGATGCGATTTTAGCCAAGTCATTGGCCTCTTGATTTTCTATTCTAGGAATATGTTTAAAAACCACAGTGTCGAATTGTTTGAGGAGTCTATTGGCTATAACGAAGTACATAATCAGATTTTCTTTGACACATCTGTATTCTTTGGTCAATTGTCTTATTACTAGTTCTGAGTCGCCCATTATTTCGACTCTTGTTGCTCCCAATTCCAACAACACTTCAAGTCCAGCAATTAAAGCTTCATATTCAGCTTCATTGTTTGAACAAGGGTTTTCGACCCTATACTTGAATTTTGTTGGAATTTCGTCAGGAGAAATAATTAATATTCCAATACCTACACCATTTTTGTGACTGGAACCATCAAAATACAGTTTCCATGGTTGTAATTCGACATATTTTATTTCATTCTCATCTATGGAGTGGTCAGCTATAAAGTCAGCCACCACTTGTCCTTTTACAGCCTTCAAAGGCAGGTATTTCAAGGAATATTCAGCTAATGCTAGAGCCCACTTCCCAATTCGACTATGTAAAATGGGTTTAGACAACATATATTTTATTACGTCAAAATGAGATGATTCAAATACATCAACTGGTTTTATATAGTGCTTCAATTTAGTAAAAGAAAAATATACACATAAACATAATTTTCCTATTACACTATGTCGCTCCCCGGATTTTCATCCTGGTACAAACGCGAAAGTGGTGCGGAAGAGGTAGAGTCGCCAGCCAGGAATTTTTATCCCGAAGAAACGGGAATGGTAATGCTGCACAAACCAGAGGAAAGGAAAGGAAGGACACAGGTCCTGCGAACCAAAGAATCTGGGTTCGGGAGTCGGTTACGACCTTGGAAGGTATTAGCACCCCAGATCATCCGCTGTACCCGACGGGATCCAGGCTTGCAAAGAAACTGTTTCAAAGGGTGAAGAAATGAAAGCTGTTGCGAAGAAAAGGAACTGAACTGGATAAAAGAAAAGAAAAATGGAACTGAAAAAAGAAATGAGAAGGAAAAAATGTAGGGAAAATAAAGATTGTGCTCGAACGGGCCCTACCTCGCTACCTACGTACCTCATCTGGACAATGAGGATCAGAGTCGCCGTAGTTCCCCTAACTAGGGGTGGAAAAGATTACTTGTGTCTTAAGGCTTGAACTGCCTATGTCAATGCTCAGGTGTTGCAGGCTCGGACGGCGTTACCGTCTTGCAAAATGACAAGTAGTGACAAGTTCGCGGACGGAGCAAAGGAGATGAGAAAAGAATTCCCGAAGGAAAGACGCTTATTGTTTGTTTAGTGTTTTTTTATGAGTTTTCTATGAGTGTGGCACAAGGAAGTGAACTCAAGCTCTTCTCCATGGAATGTGTACTTGCTACTACATTCCAAGATGGAATAATAGAACAAGCACACTCAAGTAAGGAGAAGATCCCCAAAACTTGGTTCCAGAGATTAGGGCCTAAGCTCACTAACTCATTGAATTTATTAAGTGTTTTTGTAATTAAAATGAAGAAGTGTGTTTTATGATTTTCTTGACGAAGATGGTCTCATGATCAGACTTGTGCATCATGATAGACAAGCTTGTACTATCCCAAGATGGGAAGACTACAAGTGCTCCATGGAATAAGGCTATTGCACAGGAGACCATTTCAATCCTTATTAAGGTGTTTTTAGGGTTTTGAGATGAGAAGAGAAAAGAACCAAAGATCTTAAAGGTAAAATCTAAAGGGGAAGACTAATCCTAATGTTATCATGCATGGATGAACCTAGGTTAGTGAGGCTTCAACTATCCTAATGAAGAAATAAATAAGGAAAGAAGAAGGAGAAAGAAGAAGGAAAGAAGATAGAAAGGATGGCCCAAGCACATCAAACACTAATGAGAAAGCATAATGAAAGAAGAAGAGAAAAGAGTTGGAGATGTGGGAATCTCATCCACACCTCTCACTTACCAAAGCCCCTGAAATGGTTAAAAGCATAAACAAGTAGCAAGACAAAAATAAGTAAGACCAAATGAGATACCAATGGACAAAAGATCAAGCCAACACAACACAACCAGAATTGAAACTTCAATCTCAAAGACCAAGATCAAGCACACATCATAGGATGAAAAGTGGATCAAGCAACTCAACATAAAGCATTACAAATCACCATGACAAAAAAAAACACTTATGAGATAGCACAAAGCATACAAAGTAAAAAAAACATCACACACTTCAAGATCAGAACCCTAACATGCCAAGAATGTGCCTAAGCAACACAAGAGATCAAGAAGAGGAGCATACAAACTTAAACATTATCAAGATGAGAAACACATGAGCATAAGAGGTGAAGTGAACATGTTCATAAGTGAATAAACTTCAAAGGCAAGCAACTTCAAAATTTCTCAAAGTACAAACATCAATCAAAGACCAGGGAGATATCCTCATCCTAAAAGAGCTCTAAACAACCTAAGGGGGTTGGCACAAGTGCCCTCCTAGCCTAAAGACTAAGCATATGACCAAAAAGGATGCAAAAAGAGAGAAAAAAACAATAAAATTCATATTAAATCAAGAGTCCATCCAAAAATTCCACAAATTGGAATAAAGGATCTTCAAACATCTAATATTAAGATGCTAAAAGGATAGGATTAAAATCAGAAGCAAAGTGGGTTAAATGGATGCCTAAACATGGATTAGGGTTATGAGACTTCACACACAAGTCAAAGACCAAAAATAATCAAGAAAGCTTCTAAAATTCAGAAGAAAAATCACCAATAAACTACACCTCAACATGAATCCAGAGCAAAACGAATCAACTCAAAATTCCCAAGGATGATCAAGATATGAAATTCACAAGTCAGCATGTATTTAAAATGAATTAAAAACAATTAATAAAAGCAACAATTAATTCCAGCTTGGAAAATGAAAATAAATGAAAAATAAAAATATCAAAAATTAAAAAAAAAACTCATAATAACATTCATGATTTTTTTTGGAATTTTTATGAACCTCTAACTATTTTAATTAATTAAAAAGCTAACTGAAATAAAAATAAAGATAATAAAATAAATGAAATGGGCCAGGGGTGCATATAGCAGGATATTCAGTTCAATTATAATGGGCTTAGAAAGAGAGGGGGTGCGAATAATAGGAGATGCCCAATGACTCAGCGCAGGTTTATGAAAACTATGGTGGAAATTCAATAAAAGCTGGGAAAAAGCAAAGCCATCAGATTACATGTACGCATGAGATTAAGTCAACAAAAACCCTAGGTCTACCAAATGATACATCAATGTGTGTGCACATTATAGTTACAGTGAGGTATCACACATAATGTTCAATTCAAATTAAATTATAAAACAAAATCACGTGCCAGGGATGTGGTCTTTTTAATGCGCTGTCAAGACAAGGTCCGTCTAGATCAAACAATCGTATGGCCATGAGATCATCTTCTTCAATCACCTGCAGTCAACATTTCCAGAAATCCGGTGACAGAGCCCTAGCTCCGGTCATCGGGAAACTCATACGCAAGAACAAAAGTTCACAAAAATAAACCAAAAGCTCCAGATCCACTCAGTACAACATGGAGATCATGAATATGACATCAAAAATCACAATAGATCAACAAGCAATGCATATCGAACACAAACATTTTCACACATCAAACTGAAATTCAACATATCTCATTCAATAGTCATGAATTTTCAATTCCAAGCACATCAACATCATCAGTGTAATGAGTAGATCACAAATTACACAACTAAAACAATTTCTAGATCCACGAATTTGCAGCTAACCTGAAACTTGCAGAACTCAAATTAGATCCAGAAACTCCTTCTCCAGCTGCAGATCAACCTCTTCTACTCTCTCCTTGCAAAATAAATGCAAGAGAGAGCTTGGATTGCTCTAGATCTTGAATTTCAAACTGAACTGCACCACTCTTGCACTTGATGAAATCTGAGGATTCAGCTCTAATCAATGGTTGATTTATGATCCATGAAGTTAGGGGAGCAAGAATATGTGATTGTTTTGTGAAATGAGTGGGAGAATCAGAGGATTCGAAGCAAAATGCAACTTGGAGCAAAAACTTGAAGATGGTGAAATGGTGGTGCCTCCTGAGCAAATGAAACCCTAGATGCTTTATAAATGATGCCAATGATCCATGCTGAAGAAATGAGAGAGAATGCACGTGAGGAATAGGTGGGAGGATGATTTTGCAAAAAATACAAGAGTGGTTTGAAGTGGTGATTCACTCGTGCTATGCATTCTTCTCTTGCTCATGTTCAACTCTCATCCAGCCCTTGATTCATAGGTGAAACCATCCTGGCCCTTGGATATGAGAGTCATGCTTTGTGAATGATCATGATTTTTGAACTTTCTCTTAGGCCAAATGTGTTTCATGCTATGCCTTGTGATATTACAATCTTAATTTGCCCATAGATTGGCTTGAAAATGAATTAAGTGAGTTTTTTCAAATGGTGTAAACTTGGAAATATGGTGAAACCCTAAAAATGGATGAATTTCGTTTGGCCATAACTTTTGATTCATGAAGGCTATGAAAATGCACTTGTACTTTCTGAAAATGGGAGAACATTCCCTACAACTTTCATGTTTAATGGAAATTCATTTGAGATCATCTTCATCATGAAAGAAGGCTTTGAAAATTAGGGCAAAACTTGCCAAAAATGGAAACTTTCATTACAAGCCATATGCCAAAATGGAAAGTTCTTCAAAACCCCTTGATTCTTGATCTTTGAATTTGCCAAACCTCTTATAAGGTCTTAAGGACATCCCTTTACTTGAAAAATGGGATTTGACCCCTTGAATTCTCACAGTTGACTTTTAAATTGCACAGTTGACCAATTTCTTCTCATGTAAGCAACTGATGAAATAACTGCCTTCCACAAGGAATTTTCTCACCCAATTTCATCCATAGGAACCTCTTATCATATGAAGGAATTTTCCCACATGAAATGGCCAAAGTCACAAAGAATTCCTGCTTGAAAGTGAAACCCTAATTTGGGAACCATTGTGTAGGAGCTTGCCCTAGCTTAGATTCTCTGATGACCTCCCAACCTTCTGGGCTTTTGTAAAGGATCTTGAGCTTGTGAATGTCATGTAGACTCTTCATGGGACTTGGACAAGTCTACTTGGCCTCTTGCTATAGCTTGTAATGCCTTAAATACCACAATATTTGATCATATGCCCAATGCTAGAACATGAGAGTGTTATACTTTATTTTTCTATGAAAAGATGTCAAGGATATGACATGCTTATGATGATTATGATGTGATGATGATGCTTAAAAAAGAAGAGGGAAAATTTGGGGTGTTACACACTATATCTAGTTTCAACGTCGTTTAAGACTCTGCTGAGATAGTAAATGGCCCTTTCGACGCCATTTTCATCCTCTTGACACAACATACTTCCTAAGGTCTTGTCGGATGCTGATATGTACAACCTCATGCTTCTTTTCCCATTAGGAGGCATCAAGACTGGAGGACTGGCTAGGTATCCTTTTATCCTGTTGAAAGCATCTTGCTGCTCTTGCCCCCATGTGAAGTCTTCTTTTTTGAGTCGAAGCAGAGGAGAGAAAGTCTGCGTCTTTCCGCTGAGGTTTGAAATGAATCTTCTTAGAAAATTGATTTTTCCCAGCAGTGATTGCAATCCTTTCTTTGTTGATGGCACTTTCGCCTCCATTATTGCTTTAGCTTTGTTGGCGTTTATTTTGATTCCTTTTTTGTGGACCACAAAACCTAGGAAATCTCCATCCTGCACACCAAACGCACATTTAAGGGGATTCATTTTTAAACCAAATTTTCTCATCCTTTCAAAGGATTGTCGAAGATGGTCTAAATGATGTTTTTCTGAAACAGACTTTATTACAATGTCATCAATATATACTTTCATGAATATTTCAATGAAATCATGAAAAATAGAGTTCATGGCCCTTTGGTATGTAGCCCCAACATTTTTCAAACCAAATGGCATAACTACCCATTCGTAAGTCCCTATTGCTCCAAGACAACGAAAGGCTTTTTTGGCAACATCTTCTTCTGCAATGAAGATTTGATTGTAGCCAGAGTATCCATCTAGCATGCTCAGGTACTCGTGGCCTACTGCAGAGTCTACTAGCATTTCTGCCACTGGCATAGGATATTCATCCTTAGGGGTGGCTGAATTTAAGTCTCGAAAATCAATGCACACCCTTAATGTGCCATTTTTCTTTATTACAGGTATAATATTTGCAATCCATTCGACATACCTGGTTGGGCGAATGAATTTGCATTTGAGAAGTCTTTCGACCTCTTCCTTTGTTTTCGACAGGACTTCTGGTGCAAACCTCCTTGGGGTCTGCTTTACAGGCTTCTTTCCTTCTATGATAGGAAGCTTCAGTTCGACCAAGCTTCTATCGAGGCCAGACATTTCGTTATAGTTACATGTGAAGCAGTCTTTAAACTCTTTAATCAATTGGACTAATTCAACTTTGAACTGGGGGTCCGTGTTCACACTTATGTAGGTTGGTCCCAGTCATAGATTGATTTCCTCCAAAGGGTCCTGTGCCACCATTTTCAAGCTAGTTGATGTTGGGCCTTTTTCGAATCCCAAAGGTTCGTCATCATAAATGGCGTCAAGTTTTTAATCCTGCTATTTGTCTATTATGTTGTATTTATCTTCTCCATCAATTCCCTGGGGAGGGCATGGTGGGCCTAAATCTTCTTCATTGGCTTCGACAACCATATATTTTATTTCGGCTTCTAGAGCCGCTTTTAGTTTATTTTCGGCTATATAGGCCATCAGTTTATTCAATGCTGATGTTTCACTCATCATCATCGTCGAACTCGCTACCCCAGCCAGCTGGCTCTATGTTAGAGGTTCCCCATACATGACTTGGTTCACCAATGACTTATTTGTCCCATTGAAACCCATGTGTTAGATGTAGGTACATGGAGCAATATGCATTGTCTGATGCCTTCAGAACAAACTCAGTTGGATTGCAAGGGGCTATGTGAGCCAAGTTTTTGTCGAAGCTTTGACTGTTTACATTGTTCACTTCAGTCATGAAGTAGCTTTGGTCTACTTCGATGTTTTCGACAATGCCATCAGGGCGCCAGATGACTATGTGTTGATGCATGGACGAAGGTACAACTCCCACTCCATGGATCTACTCTCTTCCCAACAACAAATTGTAGTTAGCCCTGGAAGCTATGACTATAAACATTGTTGGCCTGGTGATAGTGCCAACTGTCAAATCCACATGAATAACGCCCATAGTTGAGCCCACTTTCCCTTCATAGTTCGATAGAACCATGTTGTGTGGTTTCGCATCAGAGTAATCTTTTCCAATCTTTTTTAGCATGTAATGGGGCATTAGGTTCACCGCAGCTCCCCCATCCACTAGTATTTTATTGACGCCTGTATTTTCGACCTTTCCTTTTATGAATAAAGGTTTTAAATGCCCTCTAATTGATTCTTCTGGCTTCTCAAAGAAGGCATTCTGTTCTTCGACGCAGCCATTGTTCATGATGTAATAAGAAACAGGCCTTGGTCCCACATTACTATCTATCATATTTTCTTCTTCGTCTTCGATTTCCATTACTCTGTCATAGTCTCTAGGAAGGACTGAAACCACATTTCATATTACTTCGAACGACCCTTCTTCGTCAGACTCAAAATTGTCAGTTGCTTTGTCACCTTATGATATTATGTTGGTGGGATTTGACAAATTCAACATGCTGCTGGTGTTGTTCATTTTGAGATTTTTGTCTTTTCCTGCCTGAGTGTTTCTGCTGGACTCTGCCTTATCTTCGCTAACATTTTTCTTCTTAATGTTGAGTTCTTATGCTGCGTCTTTCTCAACCCTTTTTGGCCTCTGGAACCTCCTCCATTGAGACTTCGACATGGGGATTTTTCCTTTATAGTTCTCTGAGGGGTATGACCTTGACTTCTATTTCCCAATTTCTTTCTTTACTTCGACTGAAGAACCTCTTTGGACCTCAAAATTTTTCCATCTTCTTGTTCCTTGGGCATCTCTAATGGGTTGCACCCATTTATCATCAGGTACCTTGCCAGATGGTTTATAAGTGTTGTAGTATATGCCCCCAGTGTTCTGAAAGTGGTACTGTCCTTTTCTTGGATCACACCTACATGTTTCGACTGTTGGCCTTGGCTCCCAATTTCCATTTGTTTTAGTCTTCTTTATAGCCTCCAAGTTTGCTGCTGCTTTTCTGTCGAAGACGGCGCTGCATCTTGGACATAACATTACTTTAGACGCCTTCGGATAAATTCTGCCAAGTTCTCATCCTCTTTTGGGTAGGCTGTCCTTTGGTATTCCTCTTGTCGACGTTCCTTTTTAGTCTTCTCATTATTCTTTTGAGATGCTTCTACCATATTGATATCTATCTTCTTTCCTCCAGCAATGTTCAACTTATCCATCTTTTCAATGAAAACTTCTTCGACAGTTTCCACCCTGACTTCTGTAGTGCTCCCGTTTGCAGTTTCGACAACATTGGTGAGGTCTTTGGTATCCTTTTCTTCTGTTTGGTTAGGAGCAACATCTTCAGCAGTTTTGCCTTTGTTGTTGAGGCCCTCAGGAGCCTTCTTCTTAATGCTGAGGGAAACGTCAGATTTTTCCTTATTGTTCTCAGAAATGTCTCCCCAACCTGTTGGCTGGATTTTGTTGATGTCAACCTGGGCACTAGAAGGAGCGGTGTATTTCACCAGATAGTCAAACTTTCCGCTAGGCTCTCCCAAAGTGTCCCATATTATTCCTTCTTCGGCCAAGTTGTCGTTTCTTTTGTCGAAGCCTTCAGTAGCTTCTCTCTTCATACCCTCAGAGATTTCAGTAACCCTGGTTTTGTCATGATGGTCGAAACCTTGAGTGGCCTCAACTTTATTCTGGTTGTTGAAATCTTCAGTAATCTCAACATTGGTGGCATTGCTGAGACCCTTAGTATTCCCAAACTGTTTTAGAGCGTCGAAACCCTCAGTGGTCTTGACATTATTCTTTGTGTCAAGGTCGTTAGTAACCTTGATCAATACATGCATAGTTAATTCGTCTTCAGATACTTCTTCCACGTTAGGGTGGATTGGGAGATCTTCATTAATCCCCACCATGTTAACGTAGGTGTCGAAACCCTTAGTGGCTTCAATCATCTCGAAGCTATCATTAGACATCTTCTCCATTTCGACCATGTTCATGTCGAATGGTTCAACATAATTGGCTTCCAGGATCTGCATAGAATTGGTGTCAATCCTCATTTGTTGTTTTTGTTTGTCTCCAAACCTCAACCTTCCATCCTGGATTGCATTTTGCAGTAGATCCCTGAAAAGAAAACATTGAGAAGTTTTATGGCCCAAGAAATTATGGTACTTACAAAAACCTCTCTTTTTCTGTTGGTCAATAGGGGGTTCTTTAACACCTGGTAGTTTTATTAATTGACCATCCTTTACCAACAAACCAAAGATTTTGTCACACTTGGTGACGTCGAACGTATATGTTCTTTTAGGGAATTTACTATTCTTCTCCGGTTCGACAGGATTTTTTCCATTCGACGGAGTTAACATTTTGCAAGAATATGGTGGACCTTGCTTTAATTCTGCCAGGTCAATTTCCTGATCGTCAAAAATGACTGTTTCGTCTTCGTCGCAGTCATCTTCTTGGCACATACCTACATAAGCCACCCTTTCTTTTTTACCTTTGTTAGCCCTAAACTTCTCAGCTTTTAGCCTTTCGATCTGCCTTACCCTATCTTCTAATTATGCCATATCTTTTCAGTATTGAGTATCTAGTTTCTTCCTTATGGAATAGTCTAGACCTCCTGCAGCCATTTCGACCAGTTCTTGTTCCTGCACTTGCGTAAATCATCTTGATTTTAGCGATTTGAATCTATTAAGGTAGTCGTCTATAGGCTCTGAGAATTTTCTTTTAACGCTTGCCAACTCTTTTAGGCTTATCTTAGTTTGTCCCATGTAGAATTTTTCATGGAACAATCTTTCCAATTGAGTCCATGTATGTATGGAACCTGCTGGTAGGGATGTAAACCATGTAAATGTGTTCCTTGTTAAAGAGCTTGGGAAGTATTTCATCTTTAGATTTTCATTACGTTCTATTTCTCCTGCTTCGATCAAGTAACGCACTATATGTTCTATGGTGGATTCACTAGTATCCCCTGAAAATTTTGTGAATTTGGGGATTTTCCACCTTGGGGGTAGTTCTTGTTGTAGAACATATTCAGAGAGTGGGGTAGCGTAACTGGGCCTATGGAATCCCATGTTTGCTCCATTTTGCGCCATTATTCTCTCGACCGTGACTTCCAAATTGTTTTCGACAGGTGGATTATTGTAATGCATTCTTTATTGTAAAATGTCATCAGCGTCTTGACCTCTCCGTACTAACAACCTCCTAGGCTCCTGTTGGATAGGGACTTCGACACGAGGGTGTTCGACAATCTCTTCTTGGATCCTTAGATTTACCCGAGGGTTGTTTAAAGGTCTTTGATTTATTGTTGGTTCTTCTTCGACATTGATTACTGGATTGTGGACCACAAGTTCTCTCTGTCGAATTTAGGGAACTCCAAAGAATTCAGCAATATGCACCATTTGTGCTGCCAATATTTGGTTTGTTTGAGTAGTGCTTTTTATTAAATGGTTAAACACTTCCCCCATTTGTTGAGTCAACCTATGGACCATTTCATGATTGCTTTTGTCCATTTGTTAACGTATTGCCTGCACAGAATTAGTCGTAATTGCTGGCATGTGGAATCCTGGTGGGGGTTGGTTTGGTCTACTAACATTCCCACCATAACCTGAACCTTGTAATGGTAAGCAATGTGGGCCACGACATCAGAATACAAGGGCGTTGCATTATTCAAACTCGCCATCACTGAAGTTGGCATTTCATAAGGTTGTTCTCTTCCAAACATAGGTGTGGAAAACAAATTTTGATAGGGCCTAAAGTTATTTCCTCCAGGGGAGGGGTACTCATAGGTATCGAATGCCCTATGTTGGAGGAACTGGGTCCACTTTGAGAAAATGACACCCCTGGTATCGATCGAGATGATGAGGGATTTCCTCCTTCTGAAACGTGGAGTGTTTCCATATTCCTTCCCGTCGAAGGAATAACATTGGAAACTGGAATTTTGTCAGTATTTACTGGTGGTGGGATAGCCATTTTCCTTACTCTAGTTCGCCTAGGTCTCTCTATGTCAGTCACGACTAATTTACCACTTCGTAAAATCATACAACATAATAAAACTCTTTTGGATCGAGAATCCTTTTTAGTATTTTAGCACTGTCCCACTGGGTATTCCAATTTGTTCACTTGTGTTTTTGGCGAACAACCTCTGGTTTACCAATTCCTTGGTAATGGGTTACTTGCAGGACCAACCACACAAGTCCTAGGACACATGTGCTAAATTTTAAGGATAGGTTCTTAATGTATGATTCTTATTGGTTTTTTATGTGTTCTGTCGAACGACTTCTTAGCAAGATTGTTCTTGTTGATATTATAATGTGGAAATGTTTGTCTAATGAAACTAACAAAGAAACTTAAAGTTTGCATTAAATGTGTGTTAAAATACAAAGTGACTTGGAAGTAAATTGCTGGAAAATAGATTACTTGAAAGTAAATAATAACATAAACTTAAACAAGGAATAATGGATAAAATCTAATCTTTATAACTGAAAATTGAATGGTGTTTACACATACATTTTCCAGATAATCCTCCTTTCTCTTATACGCGAGTATTAGAGTAATCCTCACATAAATATTATACAGAATTTCACACACTTTACACAAATCAAACTATCCTATTTATATACAAATAAAATAGCTGTCGAATAACTGTCACTTCCTAAGAATTTGCCACTGGGCAATTTGCATGTTAACAATCCCTAAGATTCTTCCACGTATCTCCTACCAGACGAAACTGTTATTCATTTAAACTGCCCTTGAACTGACGAAATGGTGCATCCCTTTGTCATGTCGAATTCATTTGAAATTCAAATGGTTCCAACGTCTTCGTCGTCGAATCCTCGTCTTCATATCTCTTGTCGAAAATACAAGAGGATTTCCTAGTAGTGATGTGATGAACTTCCTGAAGGGCAACTCGTCCACGTTCTCGACTTACAATTGTTTGTACTATCATGAACAAAATCATCACAAACCTTCTCAAGATTCTGGACATGTTTGGAAAAAAGAGTAATCCTATCTTGTCGAAATTCTCCAAAGCCACATACATCACCCATTTAAAGTATAATAAGATGAGAAATGCTGAGAAACTGCCATGTCAGATAATGATGATGTGTAAGGAACAAAGCTTGACAAATCCATCAGCTGCTAGGGCTTTCCCATGGTGTCAAAATTATATGCATACACTGTGCTGCAAGCTCGCGCCATCTCTACGCATATTCTTTGAACGTTTCTTTGCCTTTCTGAGATATAGCACGAAGTTGATCTTTTTCCGGTGCCATATCAACATTGTAACACCCAAAAGTTTCCCTCTCATTTTCCCTCTCATCTTCATATCTTATAGCATAGCATATTGCATACATTCTTGCATAGAAAAATGAAGCACAACCTCCATGGTTACTGGCATAGGGCATATGATCAGTTATCTGGTAATTCGATCCGCAAAATCAATAAGAGCCAAGTGATTCTGCAAGGGGCTTAATGCCATCCACAAAGCCCTAGAAGGGATTAAAATCAAAATCAAGTCAAAATGGACGACACTGGCGTATTTCTGGAGTTTCCCATGCAAAAAAAAGGAAATTCAAGTTTTTGGTCCGTTAACCGGTTAACCTATAGCGTTAACTAGTTAACACATGTGAAATTTGAATAAAAAGCTTCAAAAATTAGTTGGATTCCCATTTTCCCTCCACTTTTTCCCTTAATTTTTCTCACCTTTTTCACATTTTCCTTACACTTCACTTACATTTCTTTTTTTTCCCTTGGAATTTTCCACCACCTTCGAGACTCTTCTAGCATATTCCAAGGAATATTATATTCCAAGGAATATTCTATAACCCTAACTAACTCCAAATAACTCCTAACCTTAGCTTAGGATCCAAGCCTAAGTCCAAACCTAACCCTCATCCAAACCTAACCTCTATATAAACTTCAAATCACTTCCAAAAAGGGGTTAAGTCCTCATATTTACAAATTTCACTTCATCTCTCTCATTTTCTCTCAACTTTTTCTCTCAACTTTTCTTACATTACCAAATCCATCAAAGTTTCATCATCATCATGATCCATCAAGTTTCACATTGAAACTCGACCGATCGGAAGCTTAGCCTCCATCTTCTTCACCAATTCAGTGGTTTATCGAAGATCCGACACAGTTACGGTGTTTATTTCACTAATCGGAAGCAATTTGGAGCATCGTCATTTATTTTGCATTCTTGCAAATTGAAGATCGAAGCTCACGGTTTTCTCTTCATTTTGCACACTGATAGACTCGCAACACTCACCAAAGAAAGCTTCCTCTTTGTAGGTTGGTGAATCTGATATCGATGCTTCGCTTTTAACTTATTCTCTTTATCTCGCCATTTGTCATTCTTCTATTGCTTACCGTTTGATTGCATTTTGATCATTTTTACAGTTTGCTTGCAATTTGTTGGTTTGGATCGCTCATAGTTAGAATTGTAGCTTATTCTAGGTCCTAATAGGTGTTAGAAGACCTTAGTTAAGTGGAAAATTTGTGTTAGTATATTCATAGATTCTATAGGAGCTTTTAGAAGTAGGTTCATGACCAAAAGTGCTTATTTTGTAACTTTTTACAACATTTTGTTCAGTGTTAACCGGTTAACACGTGCTTTTCAAACCTGGTTGCTGGAATTTCAGGTCCGTTAACCTCATGCGTTAACCGGTTAACACTGTTTAATCTTGTGATTTTTTTTGTTTCTTGGCATGCTTTCATTCCTTTGTCCATTTAATTTTCATAGTTGATTAGATCATGATTTTAGGGAATTTTTAGGATCAATATAGGTGCGTGATTCCATCGTTTCGAGTCATTTCGACAAGCGTTTTGTTACTTTTGCATATTTTTTGCTTATTTGTTCATTAATGCATAAAGTGCTTTGTACATGTTATTTCTAGGTTCAAATGCATCAAGTTGTATGTAAATAAATGTTTCACATTCTGTTTTCCATCATCTTTGTGGTACATGTATGCTTCTAAATTGTTTGAGTGTTTTAATGTCATGCCATGATTCACTTGAAAACACATGATCACATGTATGCATGTTCTTGCATTTTAGTTGCATCTTTGATTACAATTATTTGATATCAATTCTGATTTTTGCATCAAGTTGCATGTTCATTTTGTTGATTCTTGTTGATGCATATTCATAATCCATGTTCATATACTTGTGTGCCAAAAACTTATAAATGCATAATTGTTGTTTTGTTGCCTTTTTGTGCATTCTTTCATAAGCATTCATTAGAAATAATCATGTTCATTTAATCATGCATTTTGATTCCATTTGATCATGCTTTGTTATATTTGTGCATTAAAATCATCATTTTTGTGCATATTGAAAAATAATCCAAATCTGTCTTGCATCTCATAGCTGCATTTAGAAACAATAGCTGTAAAATGTATGTTGATTGTTGCATTTTCACACTTTTTACACTTGTTTTACATGTTGTGTGTTGGCTGTAGAAAACTGTGTGCATTGTGCATTGCATTTCATTGTTGTTTGTGCATTTAGGAGCTGTAATAGGCTGTTGGATTTTTTCTTTGCATTATTCTTTGGTCCTTTAAACTTAGGATTGAGTCTAGTTTAGGTCCTAGATCCCTTAGGAATTGTCTGGTAATTTTTTACCTCATTTCTTATTCATGTTTATCCTACTAACCTTTGTTTTGTAGTGTGGTAAAGGTAAGTTCCCACAACTTAACCCTTTTAATGCCTTCATGCTTTCAAGGTGTATTTGTTTTAGCATTTTTGTGTTTAACTTCATGCTAATCCCCTTAGGATCGACTTAACTACATTAGGATGTAAGTTGTATTCTACTACCCTTTTCTTTTCCTTTCCGCATTAGGATTAGAAAATCGCACTAACCTAGGTTCATCCATGCATGACAACACTAGGATCTTAGTCTCCCTTTAGAATTTTTGCCTTTGGTTCGCTTTGCTTTCTTTCTCATATCAAAGAAAAGTAAAAAGACACCTAATAAAGGTTAGTCTTCTCGTACGACACGAGACTTTTCCGTGGGTTACTTATGCACGTCCTGTTTCGGGGCAAGGTGTAAGTCATCTACCACGATGAACAAGTCTTAGCATGAGAAGGTTCACAAATAATAAACAGAAAAACACTTCTCTAAAAGACAAAACAACAAAGAAGAATCATCTTTTCCATCAACATTCTTATTTCTCACCCTTTGAAACAGACAAACAAACGTGGATCCCGTCGGGTACGACAAATGATTTGGGGTGCTAATACCTTCCCAGGTCGTAACCGATTCCTGAACCCAGATCTTTGGTTCGCAGGACCTTGTTCTCCTTAGGTTTGTGCATCATTACCTTTCCCGTTCCTTCGGGATAAAAATGTCTGGCTAGCGACTCTACCTTTTCCGTGCCACTTTTGCGTTTGTACTAGGATGAAAATCTCAGGAGCGACAAACATTATACTTATATTGTCTTGCAAAAGCCTCTCCCAAATCATTGAAATACTTGATTTGGCTGCTGTCCAAACCCATATACCAGCTCAAAGTTGCACTAGTCAAACTATCCAGGAAGTAATGAATCAGAAGTTGATCATTGTCTGTCTGAGCAGACATCTTCCTTGCATACATAGTCAAGTGACTCAGAGGACAAGATTTGCCCTTGTACTTTTCAAACTCAGAAAATTTGAACTTGTGAGGAACCTTAACATTAGGAACCAAACAGAGATTATAAGCATCCTTACTAAATAACTCCTTACGTATCAAAGCCTTAACGTCTTTCTACATTTCATCAAAATGGCCTTGAAAATCATCAAGCCTTTCATTCACACTAGTGCTTTCATTGGGCTCATCATGGTAAATCACTTCATCAATATGCAGAGCAGTATGGATCACATGCGGTGCTACAGTCGTCACAGGCTAAAGAGGAGCAAACACAGGAATCTCAGGAGAGGAGGATGATAACCCTCAGAAATGAAATTAACCGGCATACCCCACGGTGTACTAGAAGGCATACGGTTACGAGGAGAAATGACAGTTTCCACTAGAATCGATGCAGTGACAATCTTAGAGATAAATTTTTGCTGAAGAATTAGGAGGAGGGGGTAGTTGATTATGAGCAGCCACCAGACTTTTCATCATAGCAGTTATCCTTTCCAAGCTATCTTTTAGAGTTGTGACTTATTCGCGGAGCTCGCGATTCTCTTGTTGTAGAGCTTCCAACATCATCCTTTAATTATCCCGGGTACCGTAACGATGAGTCAGCTTGCCAAGGGAACACTGGATGAAGACCAAGAAACACATAAGAACCCTGTAAAACTCTAAGGAAGCAATACCAATGCAAGCATGATGCATGATATGCAAATGCTAATGCAAAGATTTCAAAGGACTATAAGGTTAATTGTAATATTTAAAAAGAATAACACATTTCTAAAATAATGAAAAACTCATTCTCATTAATATCAAAAGAGAATTACAACTTTGAAGTACAAGTTTCAACAATCCTAATATATGAGAGAAAAGAAAACTAAGCCTATGGGATCATATCTGATGAAATCCCAAAACCAGGCGGGTACTTCAAATGAATTCTTCTAATCACTTTCTTCTATCAGATCTCCATGTCTTCCTTATCCTTCACAAGCTAATCAACAATAGCTTTCCAAGCACCGAAAGTAGGAGGAATAGCAGATGAAGTACTAGAGGAAAATAAATCATCTTGCACTATCGGCCTCTTCGTGACACGTCGCTCAAATAGCTTAATGAGATCATCTTTCTCTTTCAATTGCTCTTGCATAGTTGACTTCTCAAGTAACCATGCTTCTCTCTCTCTCTCTCTTGCTTCATCTTGTCTAACTCTTCTTGAAGCATAACCTTATCATCAATAGGAGGAAGAAAAGATGATAAAGGAAAAATAGGAAACAAAGGTTTCTCAGGTGTATAAGGCATCCTAAGTTTGCAAGCTCTAGATTAAACCCACTGAATATAACACTCAGAATGAGCAAGGTGTTGTCTTCCCAATTGACCCTTCTCTTTCTTATGAACAAAATACCAAGAATGATTGATCCTTTTCTTCATCTCTAAATAGTCCGCACCATTAAGAAAGAAGAACTTGATAATGAAAGATTTCTTGGTACCTCCTTCAAGCAATACTCAAACCGTCGTCTAGTAAGAATATGGTTGTAACTAATTCCATCACGTATACCAAGAAGAGGTACGTTGGAAAACTCTCCACAACCATCAATAAGCACTCTAATATCATAATATGAGAAATACCAATTCATATCCATGTGAGTAAGAGACATAAGACTTTGAGACCATCTTCGCTTTTCTGTATTCTGAGTGAAGACGTCTGACTTTGGTTGGTGCGAAATAAACCACCCATACAGAAGAGGCGCACAACAAATAATCTCTCCATCACCTTTGGAAGTCCTATGGTGAATAGAATGATACATATCTCCAAGAAAAGTAGGCACCGAATTTCACTTAAAGAAAATATGAATAGCATTCTCATTAACAACACCATCTAGGTTGGAAAACAACACAATACCATAAATGAGAAAAGCGAGAATGTCCTCGAATACATCTCTATCACCCAAAGGAAAATAAGTATAAGCTTTCTCTATTAATAAATTAGCATTGATTCCACAAACACCCCCTTTACGAACAAACCTTCCCTTAAGATCGGATTCCTTAAGACAAAGGGCCTTGGCAATAACTTTGGTTGTAAGCTCTTTTTCTAAACCATTGAAAAGAAACTCCTTATCCAAAATCGGAAAACCCATCCAATAGGAATACTCCTCTAAGGTCGGTAAAAGCGGATAATCCGGAAAGGTGAAAAAATGATGCAACAGATCATAAAACTGAACCAAGGTATGAATAATTCCCTTCGGTACACCCGTCTTCAAAATGAACAAAAGTTTACCATAACATTTCCGGAAATCATCAGTATCAACCACCAAAGTTCCAAGCTTTCTTAACTCTCCTAAATTAGGACTCTTGAAATTGTACTTCCGAGTATTCCTCCTTTCAACATTCAAAACCAAAGACATATGAAATATTTGCAAAAGTGCCTATAAATCCCTTGAAATCTTGAGAACAATGCACATGAATGCATGAGTGAATGTTGTCACTCCATGGATTTCCATCCTGGTACAAACGCGAAAGTGGCACGGAGAAGGTAGAGTCGCCAGCCAGGCATTTTTATCCCGAAGGAACGAGAATGGTAATGATGCACAAACCAGAAAAGAAAGGAAGGAAAAAGGTCTTGCGAACCAAAGAAACTGGGTTCAGAAGTCGGTTACGACCTGGGAAGGTATAAGCACCCCAGATCGTCCGCCGTACCCGACGGGATCCACACTTGCAAGAATTTGTTTCAAAGGGTGTAGAAATGAATGATGTTGCGAAAAAAAATACTGAAATTGGATAAGAAAAGAAAAGAAAGGGGGAAAATGTAGGGAAAATAAAAGAGTGCTCGAACGGGCCCTACCCCGCTACCTACGTACCTCATCTGGACATGAGGATCAGAGACGCCGTAGTTCCCCTAACTAGGGAGGAAAAGTTTTTATGTTGTTTAAAGCTTGAACTACTTATGTCTATGCTCAGGTGTTGCAGTCTCGTCTGGCATGAGGGTGTTACCGTCTTGCAAAAAGACAATTAGGAGCAAGTTCTTACGTTATGAGTGAAGGTGATAAGAAAAGAAGTCCCGAAGGAGAGACGATTATTGTTGGTTCAAGTCTTTTAAAGAAGTTTTTTTGTTGTTTTTGTTTGTGGTATTTATTAAGTGTTTTTCAGGTTTTGTGTGAAGATGAGAAAGAGAGAGCACCAAAAGAATATAAAAGGTAAAAATCTAAGGGGGGACTAACAAATCCTAAATATTATCATGCACAGGAGTCCTAGGTTAATGTTTCTTGAAGTCTATCCTAATGAAAAAGAAGGAAAGAAGAAAGAAAAGAAGAAGAGGAGAAGAAAAAGTTAGAAGACAACTTACGTCTCTAAAGAAGCTAAGTTGTTTCTAAAAAGGAAGTGACGAAGTTAGACGAGCAAAACACAAGGCTAAGGCAAACACAATTTGTAAGAATAAAGAGATGAAGGAAGAAATTGTATGTGGGATGCCCTCCCACACACATGACTTACCCAAACCCCCTACAAAACAAATATTAGTGAACTACATAAGCATAAAGTGAAAATAAGAATATTCAAACAATACACAAACCAAAGAGAAAAGGCCGCAAACCATATCACAGTCACAAATTCAGAACCTAAAACCTAGAGGTGACCTATAACATCTATCAATCAAACCTAATAGGATGGCATAAATTCCTTCCTCAAACTATGTTATAAAGATTGAAGAAAGAAGCACCAAAAGTTACTTAAGAAGCAAGGTATCAAATACAAAGAAATGGTTGTAACACCCCAAATTTGCCCTCTTCTTTTTAGCATCATCATCATATCATAATAATCATAAGCATGTCATATCCTTAGCATTTTGCATATAAAAATGAAGCATAGCACTTGTTGTCGCTCCCTGGAAAAGACATTAAATCCCACGGTGCAGACGCGAACGGTCGGCGAAAAAGAAGGGTTGAAGTTGAATAGAGTCGCCGGCTAGGCATTTTTATCCCGAAGGAAAGGTAATGCTGCATAAACCTGGAAGGGTATGGATAAGACAGTTGCGAACCAAAGAAACTAAGAAAGGGGGTTGGTTACGACCTGGGAAGGTATTAGCACCCAGATCGTCCGACGTACTCGACGGGATCCATGCTTACTTGATTGTGTTTAAAGGGGTAGGTGTATGTGCTATCTGTGTGAAATATCTAGGGAAAGAAAGTATAGGTGTCAGTGCAAAAAGTGTGAATTTCTCAGGAACTGAGGCTTAAAAAAGAAAGCTGAAAGAGGGGGAGGAAGTCAGAACACCGTAGTTCGACTCAAAGAGACTGAAAATAAATTGACTGTGAACTGCTTGCTTGTCTATGCTCAAGTGTATGACTCGTCTGGCTCGAGTGTTGTTTGTCTTGCATTAGACGGAAGAAGCAAGTTCTTGTTTGGGAATGAGTGTTATGAGAAAAGAATCTCGGAAGAGACGATTATTGTTTGTTTTTGGTGTTTTCAGTTTTTTATTTTTTTTTGGTGTTTTGCATAGGATTATGAGCCTAAGCCTAAATCAAAGGTTGTAAACTCATTATATCTTCCCTGATTAGGCATAATGAGCCTACTTAAGTGTGAGATAAGTATCTCAACTTAATTACCATGATGATATAGGATTAAGATCATTAACCTACTTGTGATTATTAAGATGTTTTTGGTTTTTGTTTAGTGTTAAGTAATGAGTTTAATCTCTAATCACAAATTAATGAAGTCATTACACCATCC
Source organism: Lathyrus aphaca (assembly GCA_963966055.1). Classification (NCBI taxonomy): domain Eukaryota; kingdom Viridiplantae; phylum Streptophyta; class Magnoliopsida; order Fabales; family Fabaceae; genus Lathyrus; species Lathyrus aphaca. The sequence goes on from OZ014521.1 coordinate 215,102,248, forward strand.
TAAGAGAAGGATGATAGATGAGAACACTTAAGTTGAGGAAGATACCTCAACTTAATCCATGGTTAGGGATTAAATTCATTATATAACAAACCTTTATTAAATGGATTTTAATTAAAGGATGAGATTAAGAAGGTGGATTTTAAGTTTGTAAGAAAACTTGAGGGGGACTTCTCCATTAAACACTAGGGTTAGTCCCTCTTAACCATAAGGAAGAGATAGAACCCTAATGTAAGGCCCAAGTTACAAGATAAAGTCTTAGTGATTATTAATGTGTTTTGATTAAGAGGTGAAAACAAATTAAAGGTTTAACACTAAGGATTAAAGTTATACACTCCATCCTAAGATAAGGATGCAAGCATATCCCTAATTCAAAGTCCTAAAGCTTTAAGAATTTAGCCTCTGATTATTGAGATGAGAAGAGAGACTCAAAGGTAAAACTCTAAGGGGAGAATATATACAACCCTAAAGATTATCATGCTTGGATATCCTATGGTTTTGTTAGGCTTAAAGAGAAGATCTTCATAAGGCCACCAAGGAAGAAGAAGCAGATGAAAGGAGAAGAGAAAGGAAAATAGGTTACTTACATCCTGGAGAAGTTAAGTAACCTAAAAGAAAGAGATAAGAGCAAGGGAGCACAAGTGAAACAAGTTCACTTTAAATACAAATAAGATATTCAAATTAAAAGATGAGAAGAGGTGGGATGTGAAGGCAAATCCACATCCCAAACAACTTACCATAAGCCCCTGAAATGTTAGTACAAGATGCATACGACATAAAGCACAAAGAAATGAGATGAATAAGGATGAAAAGTCCAAAACCAGAAGTGATTATACAATGAAAATGTGTTATGAGATGATGCAAAGTCACACAAGATTCATATGAATGATCATACAAGAATGAGATGCAATGGAAGCATGTTTAGAAGCATGAAAACACATGGATGTTCATGAAATGTAATGGATACAAAGCATACCAAAATGATATAACAATGATCAAGCAATGTTTCAAACATGTCCTAAGATGTCTAAGATTACATACAAATACTTGAAATGTCATGGCAAGTTCATAAGTTCATGATATGCAAAGAAGAATGCAAATGAAGATGCAAAATTAGGGTTTTAAGGCAATGTGAGATGCATATGACTAAAACAGAAGCATACATCATGATAAAAAATTGAAATTGAACTCAAACAAACCCTAATCATACAAAAGATCACTACCCAAAGGATAAGGTCATAAGCTAATCCTAATGAAAGTTATGAAATTTCTAAGTTAACTAGGGTTTTTGGGTGCTTCTAAACGGAAAATGCAAATCAAATTGAAAATGAAATATAGAAATATGAGATAAGTAACCTAGAAACTATATGCAATATGTGAAACAATGCAAAATGAATCAAGTTCAAACTCATCATGGTTAGGCAGAAATGAATTTTTCAAGTTAGGGTTAAAAAATGTGGAATTTATGAACCCTAATTCAAAGAAAATTGTGAAAATGTGATCAAACCTAAAAAGAAATTTGTATGGTGAGTTTGATAATGTTTCTAAATGTTTAAGAATGTTTCATGATTTTTTTGGTGATTTTTAGAAACCTAAATGCATATTTAATTAATTAAAATCAATTAATTAATTAAATAAAACATTTAAATATTTTAAAAATAGTTTTTTAATGCAAAAATTAAAATAAAAAATATTTTTAGGTAAAGAAAAATATTTGAAACAACAATGCAGAAAATGAGATTTTTTTAATTGTTTTTGCTATTTTTAAAAATTATATGAACGAAATGCAATAAAAATGAAATTAGAAATGAATTAAATGGAAAGTATGATGATCCAGTGGCCAAGATTCAAACATGGGGGAGATGGGTTGACTGCATGTGTGAATGGAGGGATGAGATTCATTCTGAGATTTTAACTTGATTAATCATAATTAATACTAATTAATTAAAAGATTATGGTTAATGATGCATCTGGGTCGTCCAACACGCGCGGGAAGCAAAGATCTAAGGGCCTACATTCAAAATTGGCGAACCCTAATTAACAAACCCTAAACACTTTCAGGTGACCGGATCAAGCTCCGGTCATCTTCTTCGGCCAACTCCTCAACCTATCTCTCTCAAAACACCACCCCAGACCCTCTAAAGCTCCAGAATCAATCCTCTAACATCCATAAGCATGAATCCAGCAACAAACAATGTTTATATTTAATCAAATTCATGAATCGAAGCAAAACGGAAAATTATGCAAAACTTTCAAAAACAAAATACATCCTACACACTCAACCATTTTCAATGATTCAAAGCTCAAAATGATTAGCACATCACATAGAATCAATTTGTAACTTAAAACGCAAGTTCCGGAAAATAAGTTCTTGGTGATACCTGAGATGAAGATTTCTCAACCTGAGCTTTCTGGACCTTTCCTTGATGCAAAACCACTCCACTTTATCCCTTGAGGCTTCTGGAGAGCTTAGAACAAGCTTGTAATGGCTGGTTTGAGTGTTTGGTTCTGATAACTCATAAATCGTATTTCTGTTTAGGGAGCTTTTAGGCCATGGCAATGGGTGCTTTCTGTTCTATGATGGATGTTGAGATGACTGGTGAAGTTTGTTTTGGTGTTTGAGGCTTGTGTGATCAGATTCGAAGAGATGAAGTTTTTGGGGATTTTTGGCAATCATGAGTTGTGGGATGATTCAGGCCAATGTGTGTTATGAAATGAAGTCCTTAGAGCTTGCATAAAGAGTGTTGATTGGTCCAGAGAGTTGTTGTAGCTCAGCTTGATTGGTAATGGGTGTTTTGCAAAAAGTCAAGATTTTGTACTATGAGGTATGGGCACGGGTCATAGCTGGCTTGGGGTCTTGTCCTGCCTCAGCTTGCATCAAGGATGGCCCTTGGATGGTTTGTGATGATCTGCAACCTTTGATTCAAGTGATAGCATATGTTTTGCAACTTTCCCTCTTTGGAGTTTCTTGAAGTTCAAGGCATAGAAACTTCTGATTTTTTGTGCAATCTTGATCAAAATGTGTTACATTATGTTGGTATGATGTTTAGAAGTTGATTAGAGGTCATGAAATCGCTTCGCAAGTGAAATTGCAAAAATCCCTCTTTGGTGCACACTTGAAAATTATAGGATTTTTGCCAACTTTGAAAGGCCATATCTTGAGTTCTAGGATGAATCAAGACGTGTTCTTGTACTTTTTGAAAATGGGAAGACATAATCTACAACTTTCATGTCCAAGGATTTTTCATTTGAAGCATTATTGGTCATGAAAGAATAGGTTGAATATCTTTCCCAAAATGGAAAGTTTCCATTACAAGTCATTTCCAAAAATAGCAAGTTTGCATTTGGCTCAAAATTCTTCAACTTTGTGAACTTCCAACCACTCCAATGATCAAATAAAGATCATAGAGACTCAAAATGATGATGATGACCGTTTGGTACCCTTGATGGAGGCCTCAGATGCCCTGATTTTGACTTTACTTGCTCAAGAAGTTACCCAATGATCAGATGAGTTTCACAGTGATTTTATTCATTAAACTTGGTACAAATGATCCTTATAACATATTAAGACCGTTAGAAACAAGAATGTCCAAAAAATTTGGGATTAAGGCCTCTAAAACCAAAACCCTAATTTTAGGTCATCTGTGCAGGAAATCTCCAGTCTGCCTCTATGCCTTTGCCATGCTTTGTGATCCCTTGACTTTTATGAACTTTGGGGAGATTTTATGATCATGGAACACACATGGACCCTCTTGGAAAGCTTAAAGACCATTGGGATGGCTCAAATCATTTCTTGGATTTCTCAGATCACAAACCCTAGATGCAGATGAAATGAACTATGCAGTGGGATATAATATGCTTATGCAAAAAATGAAAGATCACAAGCCATGGTGTGAGAAAAAGCTAGGGCAAATTTGGGGTGTTTACAGCTGCCCCTATTCAAACATGAGTTAGTTGTGCAGGATGTAAGCGTCTGGCTTAACAGACAAACAAGATAACTTGTTGTTGAATACCAAAGATAGTCCAAATTTTGCACTCACTAGGGAGGAGAAGAAAAGGGATATAAATTGTAACAGATAGTATAATATGTTAATCAAGTATAAGCGATGAAGGATGACCATCGAGCAGAGGATGACTGTTGGGGGTAAGAACGGTAAGTAAAGCAATGACGGGGACATCAATCATCCCGGGGAATAAAGAAACCACGACGGGGACGACCATCGGGTAAAGTGATGAAGGACGGTCATCAAAAAGAGAAAAGACCAAGACGGGGACGACCATCAGGTAAAGAAATAAGACTCTCTGGGGATTTGAAGAAGTGAGAAAAGCACTGATGGGGATGGTCATCGGGCTGTAAAGTAAATAAACCGCGACGGGGACGACCATCGGGTAATAGAATAAATGAAACAATGATGAGGGACGATCATCAAAAGGTGAAGGATGATCACCTAGCAGGGGACGACCTGCTCTTTATCACGACATAGGAAGAATGCCGGATAGAAAAGATCAACGATGGGGACGCCCATCAGATAGGCATGATGAAGAACGATCATCAAGAGGTGAAGGACGATCACCTAGCAGGGTACAACTTCTCTTTGGGGATTACCTCGACATAGGAAGAATGTCGGATAACAAAAATCAACGATGGGACGGCCATCGGATAAATGATGAGGGACGGTCATCAAAAGGTGAAGGTCGATCACCTAGCAGGGGACTGCTGCCAAAAAGATCACATCATAAGACAAATGCCGATATAAAGTTCCAACAATGGGGATTCCACTAGGGAAAGGATGAGGGACGGTCATCCGAAGGTGAAGGACGATCACCTGGCAGGGGAAGGCTGCCGAAAGTATCGCGACATAGGATGAATGTCGGATAGAAAAAGTTGTTTTTGTTTCTGTGGGGATGTAAACACGGACGAGTGCTTACGCTTTAAAATAAAAGGTATAAGTGTTTATCAGTGCGTATAGACCAAAGACGCGGACGAGTATCCTTAGAACCATGATACAGACGAGTATCAGTAGAGAAAAACACTGACACATGTTTAAGGATGATGATATGGATGTGTATCAATTGGTTAAGCAAGGAACACAGACGAGTGTTGAACTGCCGAGGAGGTGATATAAACAAGATACGGACGAGTATCAAAGACTTCTCTATAAGTATGTACAAGTATTGATCTGCTGAGGAAATATGTGCAAGATACGGACGAGTGATTTGACTTGCTGGGGACGTATGACACGGACTAGTATTGAAAAGAGCATGCATAAATATGAACAGGCATCTGTATTTGAGAGTGCAAAAGGGGTGTTTTGGCTTTTTCTGCAGGGGATAAGTTTTATATATTGCTGGTGAAGTGGTTTTGATATTTGCAGGTGACTGGCTCGAACCTAGCTTATGATTATGCAAATGTTTGATTTTTGCCGTAATGCTCCGTATTAGATGGAATGCTACGCTTTGTTTTGGGAAAAATGATGCGAATGCTATGATTATGCAAATGAGAAAACCGATCCGAGATCCGAATCCTGCGGGGAGAGAGATCTATGGTCTATCTATCTGTCTAGAGGGAGGATTCCGCTGGGGAAGAGGAAGTTTCAGCAACTCCGCTGGGGCAGTATTTCAGGCATTGCTCTACTGGGGAGAGAATGGCAACTCTGACGGGGAATAAAAAGTTCCTGACTACTTTGCTGGGGAAAAGCCATCAAGCATTGCTCGGGAGATCCTGCTTGGGGAAGAGATAACTTCTGGGAAGTAATCTATTGCCTCTCCTCGTCCAAGTGATACGTTGGGGATTGATGAATTCCTCAAGGGATCCTCTGGGGGGATAAAAACTTTGCGAGGAAATACTTCTTGTCAAGGAGTCTTGCTGATGATGTGATTGTTGGCTTGGCTGGGGAATAATACTTGATATGTCCCATGCTGTGAAAGATTGTCTGCCTTGAGCACCTGTAACCTGTTAAGACAAAGGAAATGCACAAGTGTCTCGAGGTATCCTCAATCGGATTCAATTATGGGAGTTAGATTTGTCTGAGAGCAACATATTTCCTGCAAGCATTTATTAAAATGGCTCATATGTTTTATGCAGGTATTGTATTATGAACTTTGGAGATTTTGCAAACGAAAAAAAAAAAGTATAAAAACAAAGTGTGACTGAATATTCTGATTTTATTGATTTGTGTGCCCTGAATAGGCAAGTACAGTCAAAGAAGCGAATCCCCTGAAAGGAGGAGATTTCTGTAAAAATAAAAAGTATTGGCAATGTTGAAGATGACGCTCCAGTGAGCTTCCTTTGCTATGACCTTGACGTTCATTTTATCTTGCTTTCTGAAGAAGGTTGGTTCTGACCGACGCTTTATCCTTTCGAAGCTTGCCATGTTGTGAGTGATATAGACAAATTTAGAATGTAGTTGTTCGCTTTTTCCCAGATTTTGCGTGGATCGCCCTTTCAGGTTTTCAATCCACCGGGATACCCATTTTTGCCTGAGTTGTCCGATGTGGCTTTTCAACTCAGCGGGTGTACATTATTTTTCAGTTTTTCCCTTATTTTTGCCCGAGTCTTTTATTCTGTTTTTGACTCGTTGGGATACCCTATTTTTTCCTGGACTTACATTTTGTTTTTATGTCCAGCGGGTCATTTTATGCGAAGTATTTTTTAACTGCATCTGAATTCACAAGAGATAAGAAATCCTCGCCATCCATAGTAGTGAGCATCAGTGCCCCACTAGAGAAAACTTTCTTTACTATGAATGGGCCTTCGTAGTTTGGCGTCCATTTTCCCCTGTGGTCTGTATGAGGAGGAAGAAGTCTTTTTAGAACAAGTCCTCCCACTTGGTATTCCCGAGGCCTGACTTTTTGATCGAAGGCTTTCTTCATTTGCTTTTGATATAACTGCCCATGACAGATAACTGCTAATCTTTTCTCTTCAGTCAGGCTCAGTTGATTATATCGGGATCGGACCCATTCTGCTTCATTCAGTTTCACATCCATAATTACCTGTAAGAAGGGTAGTTCAACTTCAACAGGTAGGACTGCTTCCATATCATACACAAGCTGATAAGGTGTTGCCCCGGTAGATGTTCTGATAGAGGTTCGGTACCCATGCAAGGCAAATGGTAGCATTTCGTGCCAGTCTTTGTAGATGACTACCATCTCTTGCACAATCTTCTTGATATTCTTGTTAGTTGCCTCAACAACGCCATTAATCTTTGGCCTGTAAGGAGAAGAGTTGTGATGTTGAATTTTGAAGTCCCGACAAAGCTCTGTCATCATCTTGTGGTTCAAATTGGAACCATTATCAGTAATGATTCACTCGGGAACCCCATATGGACAAATGATATCTCTTTTCAGAAATCGATCTACCACTTGTCTGGTGACATTTGCATACGAAGCTGCTTCAACCCATTTGGTGAAGTAATCAATGGCTACCAGGATGAATTTGTAACCATTTGAAGTAGTTGGTTCAATCTTTCCAATCATATCAATGCCCCACATGGCGAAGGGCCAAGGTGAATACATGACATTCAAATGATTCGGAGGCACATGCACTTTATCTGCGTAGATCTGGCATTTGTGGAATTTTCTGGCGTAAGCACAACAGTCTGTATCCATTGTGATCCAATAGTAACATGATCTTAATAACTTCTTTGCCATTGCATGTCCTCCGACATGGGTACCGAAAGAACCTTCATGTACTTCGTGCATTAGTAGGTTTGCTTCCTTCTTGTCAACATATCTGAGCAGGACCATGTCGAAGTTTCGCTTGTACAAAGAACCATCAGTATTAAGGAAGAAACTGCCGGCTAGCCTTCTTAATGTCTTCTTATCATTTGACGATGCCCCAGGTGGGTATGTCTGAGTTTCCAAGAAGCATTTGATGTCATGGTACCAAGGCTTGTTATCAGTGACAGTGTCCACAAAGAAAACATATGTCGGTCGGTCCAATCTGGATACCAAAATCCGAGGTACATAATTAGCAGCTTGTACTTTGATCATGGATGAAATGGTATCCAAAACGTCTGCAAACTGATTCTCATCTCGAGGGATGTACTTAAGCTTAACTGTTGTGAAGAAGGTCAACAATCTCCTCGTATAGTCGTGGTTGGGAATCAAATGCTCCTTATGAGTGTACCACTTGTCGTTGGTCTGGTTGATTACCAAAGCCGAATCTTCGAATACATTCAAGGTTTTGATCCTGAGGTCAATGGCTTCCTCAAGACCCATGATACAAGCTTCGTATTTTGCTTCGTTGTTAGTGCAGGAAAATGTGAGTTTTGCTTAGAAAGGCAAATGGACTCCTTTAGGTGTAATAAGCATTGCACCAACTCCACGACCGTTGCAATTAACTGCCCCGTCAAACATCATAGTCCATGCTTCTTCTGGGCCAGGCCCTTCAGTGTGAATAGGCTCTTCACAATCTTTTATTTTAAGAACATGATGTCTTCATCTGGGAAGTCAAATCTCATAGGCTGGTAATCATCAATGGGTTGCTCAGCCAGGTAGTCAGACAATACACTGCCCTTGATGGCTTTCTGAGAGGTGTACTGAATGTTATATTCTGTTAGAATCATTTGCCATCTTTCAACCCTTCCGGTAAGTGTTGGCTTCTCAAATATGTACTTGACTGGATCCATCTTTGAGATCAATAAGGTAGTATGAGTCAACATATACTGTCTTAGTAGACGAGCAGCCCACGCTAAAGCACAACAAGTTTTCTCAAGCAATGAATAACATTGTTCACAGTCGGTAAATTTTTTGCTTAGGTAGTATATTGCATACTGTTTTTGACCAGACTCGTCATGCTGGCCCAACACAGACCCCATCGAGTCTTCTAATACTGTCAGATACATGATTAGAGGTCTTCCTTCAACTGGAGGCATGAGAATTGGAGGTTCTTGCAGATATTCTTTGATCTTATCAAAAGCTCTCTGACAGTCATCGTTCCACCTGACTGTTTTCTCTTTTCTTAACAGCTTGAACAAGTGTTCGCAGGTTGCAGTGAGATGAGATATGAACCTTTAGATGTAGTTCAATCTACCTAAGAACCCTAGAACTTCTTTTTCAGTTTTAGGTGCGGGCATTTCCTGAATGGCTTTCACTATGTCGGGATCAACCTCGATTCCCTTTTCACTTACAATAAAACCCAACAACTTACTAGAATGTACCCCGAATATGCACTTGTTGGGGTTCAACTTCAACTGATACTTCCTCAAACAATTAAACAATTTCAGCAGATTCACCAGATGATCTTCTTCTCTAAGGGACTTGGCAATCATATCATCCACATAGCACTCGATTTCTTTATGGATCATATCGTGGAATAATGTTACCATAGCCCGTTGATATGTTACATCGGCATTCTTTAGACCAAACGGAATTACCTTGTAGCAGAATGTGCCCCAGGGTGTGATGAAAGTTGTCTTCTCCATGTCTTCAGGTGACATCTTAATCTGATGGTATCCAGAAAATCCATCAATGAAGAAAAATACCGAGAACTGAGTCATGTTATCCACCAATACATCAATGTGGGGTAGTGGGAAATCATCCTTTGGGCTAGCTCTATTCAGATCCTGGTAATCCACACACATACGGACCATGCCATCCTTCTTAGGCACGAGTACAATGTTAGCAACCCACACCGGGTAACTAGTTACAGCGAGAAAACCGGCTTCCCACTGCTTTTGTACTTCTTCTTTAATTTTCATGGCCATTTCTGGGCGAGTACGACGTAATTTTTGTTTAATTGGCGTAAAATCTTCTTTCAATGGCAACCTATGCATTACAATATCCATATCCAGACCTGGCATATCTTGATAAGACCAAGCGAACACATCGACATATTCCCGAAGTATACTGATGAGTTGTTCTTTCACTGGAGCTTACAGACTGACCCCGATCTTCACCTCTTTTACATATTCCTCGGTACCATGATCGACAGTTTCAACCTCCTCCTGATGAGGAGCAATCACTTTTTCATCTTGTCTTAAAAACTGGCCAACTCCTCAGGCAAATCATAGTCTTGATCAACCCCTTCATCTGCTTGATTAATCGGATTGTCGAAGTCATACGAGGTCATAGCAGTGTCGTTGTCGGTGCAATCTGGAGGATTATCTCTGCAAGGGTTGATATTTGTTTATTTTAGTGATTGATTTTATCTTGTTTAGGAAAAAGTGAATGAAGTTACTTATTTGAGAAAAACATTGCCATTTATTGTTTTGTGCGAAAATAACAAAAATGAAAGACAGTGAGCGAAAAAAAGATCGTTTGCAAAAGATGTCCATTGGTTCATTAATCATTCATTTGCACAAAATACAAATATGGCCCTATTACAAAATGAGTCCTGACACCTTGGGCAAGATGCATGACTTGATGCATGCTTAAACAAGAAATAATAATTACTCTGCAGCAATAATCCTTATAATTTCCTGGGAAGACCAGTTGAGGACTTGCTGGCCTGGGACTCTTGGACGAATCCAGCTTTCTAGGTTGAAGTCGCTTTTAGCCTCGTCTTCCACATTGTTGATTGCATCTGGGGTCAGCATTCCCCCACTGATAAACTTGGGAGCTTCAGCAGCCTCCTCTTGGACCTGTCGGGATGGTCTGTAACCCAACCCGAACTTCTCTTCCTTGTTCTGAACTTGCAGCAGCTTGCCCCAGTCCTGGGCATTCCCTTCTTCAACAACCTTCCGAGCTTGCTTGTATGAAGAGATTGAAGTTCCAGATACTTCAACTGTTGCTTCATTGACATTGAGGGCCTCAAACCCTTGGCTCATTGTTTCATGGATCTCCCCGTCCATCTCAATGTACTTGTAAGTAGCTAGATGACGGACAAAGATATCCTCCTCCCCACAGATTGTGATAACTTGGCCCTCCCACTCGTACTTTAACTTCTGGTGAAGGGTCTATGTTACAGCGCCAGCGGCATGAATCCATGGTCGACCCAACAAACAGTTGTAGGCAGGCTGAATGTATATTACGTAGAAGATAGTTTTAAAGATCTGTGGGCCAATCACCACAGGCAGCTCAATTTCCCCAAGAACCGATCTTTTAGAACCGTCAAAGGCTCTCACAACCAGGTTACTTGGACGCAGTGCAAGACCATCATATTCCATCTTGACCAAGCCTTTCTTCGGAAGAACATTGAGTGAGGACCCAATGTCAACCAAGACGTGAGAAAGAACAACACCTTTACACTCCAAGGTGATAGGCAAAGCCTTATTATGGTTACGGCCCTCTGTAGTTAGATCAGCATCGGTGAACCCTAGTCCATGACTAGTATTGACATTAGAAACCACCATTTCAAGCTGATTGACTGTAATCTCTTCTGGCACGTAAGTTGCGTACAGGACTTTGAGAAGTGCATTCCTGTGAGCTTCGAAACACATTAGCAATGATAGAATAGAGATTTTGGAGGGTGTCTGATGGAGCTGGTCGACAACCTTATAGTCACTCTTCTTAATTATACTCGTCAACATCCTGGTCAAAGGATGTCTTCTGAGTTTCCTTGGCAATAGGTTCTTCAAGCACCACACTCTTGCCCTTAGCCTTGGCAGCAACTTCTACTTCAGCATTAGTTCTTGGGAATTATGGGGCAAAGAGATGTCCGCTTCGAGTGAAGCCTCTGCCTCCCCCTACATTATCAATATGTGGTGTAAGAGTGTCAAAAGTGACTTTCTTTCCATCGCAATATAAATCTGAGCCGTAGTGCCAAGGTACGGCACTGTTGCTGTCATATGGAACTTGGCCAGGCACCATAATGGTAACCGGACTGATTGATGCGGAAGAAGGAGTTGAGACCGTCTAGGGTTCATAATAAATTGTATCAGGAGGTCTGACCAGATATGGTGTAGGTGATGAAGGTTGCTGATGTTGATGGAGATGTTGATGTGAGTTGTTGAAAGAATTTGGGACGTGGATTGTTGTCGGATCATAGTAAATGGTAACTGTGGAAATATCTTCATTTATGGTTGATGTTGTTGTAGAAGGATGCGTTGAACTGATGTCCATTGAAGTTGAAGAAGGTATGGTTGTTGATGTTGTAGAAGAATCTGTTTGAATGATTATTGTTGAATTTGTAGGAGTGATATCTGTTACATCTGATGGAATGACATGTGCTGGAGTATTAGGAGGAATGGTTGTTGATGTTGTAGGAGCTAGAACTGTTAAAGTGATCTGTAAAATGCCTTCTTTGATAAGATTGTTGATACCGGTCTTCAAATTTGCACAACCGTTGGTAGAAGTCTTGCAAGCTACGCAATGGGCCTCACAACCCAGAAACACTTGGCACTTCAAAAGTTGGACTTTAACCTCAGCCAGAGGTGTTTGAATACTAGAAACACTGTCAATTAGGCTTAATGGTTGACCCTCCTCAATGGAATTTATCCTAGGCCCACCATGGCTAGGCATAGGATTCTTGGTAACACTTGGAGGAGGTGCAAAGTTGACTGCCTTAGAATCAATCAAATCTTGAACCTTCATGTGTAAGGCCCTGCATTTCTCTGTTGTATGGCCAGGTGCATTGGAGTGGAAGGCACACCTGGCGTTGATATCATAGTTTCTTGGAAGATTTTGGGGATCTGGTGGAGCCAGAGTCCTCAATTCAATCAGATTGAGCTTCAATAACTGTGGAAGTAGAGCAACATAGGGCATCAGAATGGGACCGATAACCCTGTTGATTTGTGAAGGCCTTTGTTTGAAAGGACGCTGTTGCTGATTATTATTGTTGTTATATGACCTCTGTTGCGGGGGGAACTGTTGTTGCTGTGGGAAGTGATGTTGTTGAGGATATTGTTATTGAGGTGCTGGAGCTGGAATGGTGACAGAAACCACTGATCTTGGCATGTATTGAGGCCAACCTCTCCCCATGTGTACTAAGTTGGTCTCACCTGTCCTTCGAGGTCCTGCGAAAGGTTTTCTTGCATTGCTGGAGCTAGCACCGTTGTCAGAGATTTTGCCCATCTTCAACAAACTCTCAATTCTTTCACCAGCTATAACTACATCAGCAAAGCTAGTGGAAGAGAAAGAAACAAGTTTGTCGATGTATGTTCCTTGCAATGTGTTCATAAACATGTCGGCCATTTCTCTCTCAGACATCGGAGGCTGGACAGAAGTAGCAAGCTGTCTCCATATTTGGGCATATTCCCGAAAACTTTCTCTTTAAGATTGAGACATACCCATCAGGAGGGTCCTGTTGGGAGCCATGTCCAAGTTATATTGATACCGGCGTATGAAAGCTTCGGCCAAATCCTTCCAGTTTCTGACTGTTGCTCTGGACAGGTGAGAATACCATTCACGGGATGCCCTGGTCAGACTGTCTTCGAAGTAGAACATCCATAACTTTTCGTCCATGGTATAAACTTTCAGTCCTCCCAGAAAGGATTGCAGGTGAGTACGTGGACAAGAGGTACCGTTATATTTCTCAAAGCAAGGAGGCTTGAATTTGTGAGGAATCCTGACTCCCTCAACTAAACCCATGTCCATTACATCGAATCCCAAAGAGTTTTGGGACTCCAAAGATCTCAGCTTCTCCGTTATTTCGGCCAGACGACGATCATAGGCTCCATCCCCAGCACCAATTACTGTAAATTGTTCTTCTTGAGGGTCTTCTTGCAAGGCACGACCTCCAGTGTTTCCTTGGGTATCTCTGATAACATTGACTTCAGGATTGAGATGAGGCCCGAACTCTGGCGGATTTGTTCGTGGCTGCCCGTGATCATTATTACTAGTACCTCTTGTACCTAGATGATTCTCTTCTGGAGTTTGCCGCTCGACTAACTCTCTTAATCTTTCTTGGCTTTGAGCCAACCCAGCCATTACTGCCATGAACTGGTTCATCTGAGCCCTCATCTCAGTTCTCTCATTAGCCATTTGAGTTCTCACATCAGTTAAATCTTGTTGAACTTGGTCCATTTGTAAGCTCGGAAGGTTGTTTCTGGTTGGATACCGGTGAAATCTGTTGATGGGGAAAACCCTCCTACGAGCAATGTTTCCTGAAACACACAGCAAAGTGAGAAAACAACAACAAAAACTCCTTCAAAACAAAGAATGAGGTTAGTATGCAATGCAGTATGTCTATTTGTCTTCCAAGGGTATCCAGTTTGGATTTTTGGTTTTAACCTTCCAGACCACTAGGAATGAATATGTTGAAGAGAAATGAAGCCCAAGATAAAATCCAAGTAATACATAAACCATACATTATAAATGCAGAAGATACATAGTTTATGATTACAACAAGTTCCCATGGTGGGTCAAAATACAATTAAGTCGAGATATACAACAAAATCACCATGAGAAATAAAGTACAAAGAAATCAAACATCCAGCCCAAAGTCATCCTCCTTGACTTCCTTTAGGAGAGCATCAGTCACTGGTCCAACTGGGTGCTCTGTGATAGTCCTAATAAGAAGGTTCCTGGTGGCAATGGCACTTGTCAACTTCTGGTACTTGTCTTGGTCCTTTGATCTCTTCAACCCTGCCTGGAGTTTCAGCTCGGAGATTTCCTTCTGTGCTGCTAATAGGGCTTTCTGACTCTTCTTCTCATTAGCTTCCAGCTGCTCTATCCTAGCCTATGTCTTCTGATTTTCTTGCAAACGAGCCTCAGTGATCCTGATCCAACTAGCCTAACTCTCCTCTAGGTAATGCTCAACTCTGGCTTTCTGAATCTTAGCTTCTTTGCAAGCTTTCTTCAATACCAAATCCCCTGCTCGTGCCTTTCTGATGAAGTCCTTTGTCTTTTCTATCTTGGTCATATGCTCAATCCGGAGCTTCTCTAACCTCTCAATATCCAGACGACCGTCATTCCTTTCCCAAAGGGTCTTCTTCAGAGCTTCAGAAAGCTGGGTATTCTTCTCTTTCAGCTTATCAAATTCCTCCAGACTCACTGTAGCTATGGGCTCTACTAATGATGGCCCTGGCACATCTTCCAGGGTGAATGGCATGCGGGTATTTTGTCCTCTGATGTGAGACCAATCAATGTACTGAGCTGAAGCTATGTTGTTACACTTGCCAAGAATAGCAGTCCCTTTTGTCTGTATGTTATCCCAAGCCCAGGCTACTTGTCGGATGATGACATGATTATTCTAAACATCACAGTAAAGGGTCTCTGCTAAGTCCTGCTCTCTCAGTGGATATACCAATGCATATCCCAACTGTCTCTTGAAGAACAAAGGATTGTAGTTGATGCAACCCTTCACTCCAATGAGAGGTACATTAGGATACTGTCCACAACTTGTAATTATGTCCCTGCCCTTGGTGCTCTGAGTATACCACCTGATGTCTTCTGAAGTAAGGGCAATCAATCTCTTAGCCCAGTTCATTGACTGATGAGGATTCAGGAAAGCTTCTGTCTTTGGCATGTGTCTCAATAACCAACAGTAGAAAAGAGGTGCACAACATCTGACTAGTCTTCCCTTCTACTTCACATTTCTTTGATACACTGAGTAGTAGAAATCTCCTAACAAGGTAGGAATTGGATTCTTCAGCAGGAAGATGTGGATAACATTCTTGCTTACAAACTTAGGCTCGTCTACAAACAAGATGATTCCATATATACTAAGAGCCAGGAGAGCACAAACAGTTTCCCACTTCCCTGCTGCAGCATGACTGGTGGCCTGAGCAATCAAGAAGTCCAAATGGAGGCCTGGGATTCCAGCCTTGGTGGTCATATGTTGATCAATGATGGTGGTTTCCAAATGTAAAGCCTTAGCTATGTCTTCATTTTTAGGAGCAGTCATCTCAGGGTTGAAAGGGATTCCTCTTTTGATGGGGACACCCAACAACATGGAAAACGCTTCCAACAAAGGACATATCTGAAAGTCTGGGAAGGTGAAACATCTGAGAGGAGGGTCATAATATTGAAGGAAAGTGTGAATCATGCTCCTCTATGATGCATCCAAGTCTATGATCATGTCCATAATACCACCATAATGTTCCCTGAATAAAGGGACATGATCAGGAGTGATAAGTTCCTGAATCTGTCTGATGCCTGCTAGAGAGGGCTCAAAGAAATGGTAAGTGATGTTGCTTTTCCTGGATGAATCCACACTGATAATGGGTAATGATGAAGATAACTGAAGGAAATAACTGATGAAGACAACTGGAGGAGATATCAGCTAAAGAAGATCTCTGATGAAGATAACTGATGAAGATGGCTGAGCAGAAGAACAGTCAAAACCAAACCAAAGAAGATGTGGATACCCTGTAAAACAAATAGACAAATGTTAAATGATGCAAAATGATGTATGCGGAATGATATGCAAGGGTTTGTGATCAGGTGCTGGATTTGTCATTTGCTTTTATAGGGTCCATGAGTGTTCAGAAATCCAAATGAAGGCTAGAGAACCAGTAACCAGGTGGGGGACTCAAATAAAGAGTCACAAGTCCAGGGTTTCATAAGATCAGTCCAAAGTAGTGTAACCTTAAACAAAATCTAGTAATAGGGTATGTTGAGGCCAAGGGTTCCTGCAAACCTGTAAACAACCCCACCCACTCACAGGTATTATTCTAGAACAAGGATCCTCAGACTGGGATTTATTATGAGAAGTGTAAACACTTCTAACCCAGAGGTACAATGTTTACATTAATCATAAAGGACCCTCCTCTAATTCACCTTAGATGCTGAAGGTCATCTAAAAGGTCATCCAGACTTAGCAGGCTTCCCAGATAGCCCTAGCACTACATGAAATCCGTAGCATAGAGTTCTCAAGAAGAAACCCATGTCAGAACCGTGTTTCATATTCCTGCACCAGACCGAAATGGAATGGGAAAGAATGTGAAGCCACTATAATCCTATGTGTCACTCAGGCTCTCGGTGTGGAACCTTTCTCACTGAGATACCCCTCCCACCAAGGTAAATCAACAAATCCAGCACATGATATGATGATAATAACATGAAATGCATAAAACAGTAAATGAAAGCGATAAATAAATGTAGTAAATAAAGTTGTACAGAAAGCAATAAATAAAGAAAAAATGAAAGCACACACAACACATAACACCCCCATAAACACAAATCAAACAAACGCTAGGAGAAACCCAAAAAAAGAACCAGAAGCCCTGGTTGCATAAGATCCCCAGCAGAGTCGCCAAGTTGTCGCTCCCCAGAAAAGACATTAAGTACCACGGTGCAGGCGCTAACGGTCGGCGAAAGAGAAGAGTTGAAGTTGAATAGAGTCGCTAGCTAGGCATTTTTATCTCGAAGGAAAGGTAATGCTGCATAAACCTGGAAGGGTGTGGATAAGACGGTTGCGAACCAAAAAAAATGAAAAAGGGGGTTAGTTACGACCTGGGAAGGTATTAGCACCCAGACCTTCCGTCGTACTCGATGGGATCCATGCTTACTTGATTGTGTTTAAAGGGGTAGGTGTATGTGTTATCTGTGTGCAAAAGCTAGGGAAAGAAAGTACAGGTGTCAGTGCAAAAGGTGTGAATTGCTCAGGAACTGAGGCTTAAAAAGGAAAGATGAAAGAGGGGGAGGACACAGAGAGTTTTGTTCGATAATTGTTAAGTTATGCCTACGTATCCTCTCGTGCAATGAGGAAGTCAGAACACCGTAGTTTGACTCAAAGAGACTGAAAATAAATTGACTATGAACTGCTTTCTTGTCTATGCTCAAGTGTATGACTCGTTTGGCTCGAGTGTTGACTGTCTTGCATTAGACGGAAGAAGCAAGTTCTTGTTTGTGAATGAGTGTGATGAGAAAAGAATCCCGAAGGAGACGATTATTGTTTGTTTTTGGTGTTTTTAGTTTTTTTATTGTTTTTGGTGTTTTGCATAGGATTATGAGCTTAAGCCTAAATCAAAGGTTGTAAACTCATTATATCTTCCCTGATTAGGGATAATGAGCCTACTTAAGTGTGAGATAAGTATCTCAACTTAATTACCATGATGATATAGGATTAAGACCATTAACCTACTTGTGATTATTAAGATGTTTTTGGTTTTTGTTTAGTGTTAAGTAATGAGTTTAATCTCTAATCACAGATTAGTGAACTCATTACACCATCCTAAGAGAAGGATGATAGATGAAAACACTTAAGCTGAGGAAGATACCTCAACTAAATCAATGGTTAGGGATTAAATTAATTATATAACAAACCTTTATTAAATGGATTTTAATTAAAGGATGAGATTAAGAAGGTGGATTTTAAGTTTGTAAGACAACTTGAGGGGGACTTGTCCATTAAACACTAGACTTAGTCCCTCTTAACCATAAGGAAGAGATAGAACCCTAATGTAAGGCCCAAGTTACAAGATAAAGTCTTAGTGATTATTAATGTGTTTTGATTAAGAGGTGTAAACAAATTAAAGGTTTAACACTAAGTATTAAAGTTATAGACTTCATCCTAAGATAAGGATGCATGCATAACCCTAATTCAAAGTCCTAAAGCTTTAAGAGTTTAGCCTCTGATTATTGAGATGAGAAGAGAGACTCAATGAGACTCAAAGGTAAAAAGCTAAAGGGAGACTATATACGACCCTAAAGATTATCATGCTTGGATATCCTATGGTTTGTGAGGCTTAAAGAGAAGATCTTCAGAAGGCCACCAAGGAAGAAGAAGCAGATGAAAAGAGAAGAGAAAGGAGAATAGGTTACTTACTTCCTGGAGAAGTTAAGTAACCTAAAAGAAAGAGATAAAAGTAAGGGATCACAAGTGGAACAAGTTCACTTCAAAGAAAAATAAGATAGACAAATGAAAAGATGATAAGAGGTGGGATGTGAAGGCAAATCCACATCCCAAACAACTTACCATAAGCCCCTAAAATGTTAGTACAAGATGCATAAGACATAAAGCACAAAGAAATAAGATGAATAAGGATGCAAAGTCCAAAACCAGAAGTGATTATACAATGCAAACGTGTTATAAGATGATGCAAAGTCATACAATATGCATATGAATGATCATACAAGGATGAGATGCAATGGAAGCATGTTTAGAAGCATGAAAACACATGGATGTTCAGGAAATGTAATGGATGCAAAGCATACCAAAATGATATAACAATGATCAAGCAATGTTTCAAACATGTCCTAAGATGTCTAAGATGACATACAAATGCTTGAAATGTCATGGCAAGTTCATAAGCTCATGATATGCAAAGAAGAATGCAAATGAAGATGCAAAATTAGGGTTTTAAGGCAACATGCGATGCATATGACCAAATCAGAAGCATACATCATGATAAAAAATTGAATTTGAACTCAAACAAACCCTAATCATACACAAGATCACTACCCAAAGGAGAAGGTCAGAAGCTAATCCTAGTGAAAATTATGAAATTTCTAAGTTAACTAGGGTTTTGGGTGCTTCTAAAGGGAAAATGCAAATCAAATTGAAAATGCAAGATAGAAATATGAGATAAATAACCTAGAAACTATATGCAATATGTGAAACAATGCAAAAAGAATCAAGTTCAAACTCATCATGGTTAGGCAGAAATGAATTTTTCAAGTTAGGGTTAAAAAATGTGGAATTTATGAACCCTAATTCAAAGAAAATTGTGAAAATGTGATCAAACCTAAAAAGAAATGTGTATGGTGAGTTTGAAAATGTTTCTAAATGTTTAAGAATGCTTCATGATTTTTTTGGTGATTTTTAGAAACCTAAATGCATATTTAATTAATTAAAATCAATTAATTAATTAAATAAAACATTTAAATATTTTAAAAATACTTTTTAATGCAAAAATAAAAATAAAAATTTTTTTTAGGTAAAGAAATATATTTGTAACAACAATGCAGAAAATGAGATTTTTTTAATTGTTTTTGCTATTTTTAAAAATTATATGAAAGAAATGCAATAAAAATGAAATTAAAAATGAATTAATTGGAAAGTATGATGATCCAGTGGCCAAGATTCAAACATGGGGGAGATGGGTTGACTGCGCGCGTGAATGGAGGGATGAGATTCATTCTGAGATTTTAACTTAATTAATCCTAATTAAAACTAATTAATTAAAAGATTAGGGTTAATGATGCATCTGGGCTGTCCAACACGCGCGGGAAGCAAATATCTAAGGGCCTACATTCAAAACTGGCTAACCCTAATTAACAAACCCTAAACACTTTCAGGTGACCGGAGCAAGCTTCGGTCATATTCTCCGGCCAACTCCTCAACCTATCTCTCTCAAAACGCCACCCCAAACCCTTTAAAGCTCCAGAATCAATCCTCTAATATCCATCAGCATGAATCCAGCAACAAACAACGTTTATATTTCATCAAATTCATGAATCGAAGCAAAACGAAAAATTATGCAAAACTTTCAGAAACCAAATACATCCTACACACTCAACCATTTTCAATTATTCAATGCTCAAAATGATCAGCACATCACATATAATCAATTTGTAACTTAAAACGCAAGTTCTGGAAAAAAAGTTCTTGGTGATACCTGAGATGAAGCTTTCTCAACCTGAGCTTTCTGGACCTTTCCTTGATGCAAAACCACTCCACTTGATCCCTTGAGGCTTCTAGAGAGCTTAGAACAAGCTTGTAATGGCTGGTTTGAGTGGTTTGGTTCTGATAACTCAGAAATCGCATTTCTGTTTGGGGAGCGTTTAGGCCATGGCAATGGGTGCTTTGTGTTCTATGATGGATTTTGAGATGACTGGTGAAGTTTATTTTGATGTTTGAGGCTTGTGTGATCAGATTCAAAGAGATGTAGGTTTTGGGGATATTTTGCAATCTTGAGTTTTGGGATGATTCAGGCCAATGTGTGTTATGAAATGAAGTCCTTAGGTCTTGCATAAAGAGTGCTGATTGGTCCAGAGAGTTATTGTGGCTCAACTTGATTGGTATGGCGTGTTTTGCAAAAAGTCAAGATTGTGTACTATGAAGTATGGGCACGGGTCAGAGCTGGCTTGGGGGCTTGTCCTGCCTCAGCTTGCATCAAGGATGGCCCTTGGATGGTTTGTGATAATCTGCAGCCTTTGATTCAAGTGATAGCATATGTTTTGCAACTTTGCCTCTTTGGTGTTTCTTGAAGTGCAAGGCATAGAAACTTGTGATTTTTGTGTAATCTTGATCAAAATGTGTTACATTATGTTGGTATGATGTTTAGAAGTTGATTAGAGGTCATGAAATGGCTTGGCAAGTGAAATTTTAAAAATCCCTCTTTGGTGCACACTTGAAAATTATAGGATTTTTGCCAACTTTGAAAGGTCATATCTTGAGTTCTAGGATGAATTAAGACATGTTCTTGTACTTTTTAAAAATGGGTAGACATAATCTACAACTTTCATGTCCAAGGATTTTTCATTTGAAGCATTTTTGGTCATGAAAAGAATAGGTTGAATATCTTTCCTAAAATGGAAAGTTTCCATTACAAGTCATTTCCAAAAATAGCAAGTTTGCATTTGGCTCAAAATTCTTCAACTTTGTGAACTTCCAACCACTCCAATGATCAAATAAAGATCATAGAGACTCAAAATGATGATGATGACCCTATGGTACCCTTGATGGAGGCCTCAGATGTCCTGATTTTGACTTTACTTGCTCAAGAAGTTACCCAATGATCAGATGAGTTTCACATTGATTTTCTTCATCAAACTTGGTACACGTGATCCTTATAACATATTAAGACCATTATAAACAAGAATGTCCAAAAAAATTGGGATTAAGGCCTCTGAAACCAAAACCCTAATTTTAGGTCATCTGTGTAGGAAATCTTCAGTCTGCCTCTATGCCTTTGCCATGCTATGTGATCCCTTGACTTTTATGAACTTTGGGGAGCTTTTATGATAATGGAACACACATGGACCCTCTTGTCAAGATTGAATACCATTTGGATGGCTCAATCATTTCTTGGATTGCTCAGATCACAAACCCTAGATGCAGATAAAATGAACTATGCAGTGGGATATGATATGCTTATGCAAAAAATGAAAGATCACAAGCCATGGTTTGAGAAAAAGTGAGGGCAAATTTGGGATGTTTACACTCAAATGTTCCAGCATAAGGCATATGATCAATCATCTGAGAACTGGTGATCTTACAAGGCAAAGTCAAGAGCATGGTGACATGGCAGGAAGCTCATAGGACATTTTGTACAAGCATAGTATCATGGGCAAAGCCCTAAAAATATTGAGGATCAAAATCAGATTGGAATGGTTGGCGCCGAGTTACTCTTGAAGTTTCCCACCAAAAGGAGGGAGAATTCAAATTTTGCTTGCATTAACCGGTTAACGCTTTGGTTAACCGGTTAATGGCTGCGAATTTTGAATTCCAGCAGCAAGTTCATCATGTGTTTTGGCTCCAATTTTTCATATTTCTGATATTTATTCATTTTGAATTAATTAGGAATTATGGATGATTTGCCAAGCCTAATTCCATGGCTAGATCCTAATCACTTTCTAAGCTAATTCCAATCCACTTTCTTTGGACTCCAAACCAAAATTTTGGGCCCGAAACCTAGGGGGTATTTATTCCATTTCCCTCCAAACCAAGAGCTAGCTCCCTCATAATTCACTTCTCATTTTCTGAATTTTCACCACTCTCTCACCATTCTCTCATTTTCTCTCCCAATTTTTCCAAATCACTCAAAGTTCCTCTTTGAAGATCACAAAACTTTGCATTAAAGTTTGTAGATCTTGGGACTAGACCTCCATCCATAGCTTCTTTGCATCAATTTGCTGGTTTCACTACTTGTTTCAGATCTGATTTGGTGATTAGAAGTGCGTTTGAAGTCAAATTCTTTATCAAGATCCTTTGCTTGCATTTAGTTTGCATGATGTGTGAAGATTAGCAACGGATCTTCGAAGGTTTCCGTGAGATTCCTCATTTCCAGCTCAAACAACATCTACCAAATCATACCTCAGCTTTGTAGGTTGGTTAAGTTCAGATCTAACTCTGTTTTTAGCTTATTTGCATGCTTGTGCTTAGATCCACCATGTGCTTGTGTATTTGCTTGTCTTGCTTGAATTGTTTGGTTGATTTGTGATCAGATCTATGTGTTAATGTTCATGATTTTAATGAAGTTTGATTAATGTGAATTGATCTTACTATTTCATGCATAATTGATTGCTGGATTGTTGAGGAATTATTTGAGATAAGCTGTTTGGAGCTGATTTTTCTGCAGGTTTTAGTGTTGTTCGCATAGTGTTAACCAGTTAACGATTTGGTTAACCGGTTAATGCTTTTGTTTCCTGTGTTGTTTTCTGCAAGTTTGAACTGGTTAATTGGTTAACGCTTTGGTTAACCGGTTAACACTGAAGCAGAATGCCATGTTTGAGTTGTTTTGAGCTTGTTTGATTCCCTTACTTGCCTTAATCATCGTGGATCATTGTATTATCATTTTGTATGCTAGTTAGGGTGATTTGCTTGTTGGTTGACATATGCCTTCATGTTTTCGACGCGTAAATTCATGTATTTGCAAAGCTTGGCATGTTGTTGATTTTGTCTTTTTGAAATTTTGAGCATGTTTATTCCATGAATTGTGTTGATGTATATGTGCTGGAATTTTGCTAACATTTGTAGGTCCATTGGTAAGTGAAGTGTGGATGTTTATCCACATTTCAACTCTTCATCTCTTCTTCTTACTTTGCTTTCTACGTTGTGGTTTTTGATGAGCCTTATGCCATCATGTGATTCAACTCTTCTCTTTCCCCCTTAGAAGCAACTTATCTCCTTTAGAGGAGTAAGTTGTTCTCTACCTTTCTTCTCCTATCTTTTTCTTCTCCTTTAATCTTCTTTTCCCTTTGGATAGTTTCAAACCACACTAACCTTAGGACCACTTTTTGCATGATAACTTTAGGTTTAGTCTTTCCCTATTAGACTTTTACCTTTTCTCCTTTGTGGTTCTCTCTCTCTCTCTCTCTCTCTCTCTCTCTCTCTCTCTCTCTCTCTCTCTCTCTCTCTCTCTCTTCTCATCTCAAAACAAAAACCTAAAAGCCATTAATAAAGAAATAAGTGATTTCTTGTGTATAGCCTTATTCCATGTGGCATATGTATTCATTCCATCTTGGAATAGTGCATTTGTCTAGCATGATGCATAAGTCGGATCATGAGGTCATCTTCATCAAGGAAAATCCTAAAAAATACTTCTTCATTTTAATCACTAAGATACCTAATAAATTCAACAAGTTAGTGAGCTCAGGCCCTTGCCCTTGGAAACAAGTCTTGGATAAATTCTCCTTACATGGTGTGCTTGTTCTATTATTCCATCTTGGAATGTATTAGCATGTACACATTCCATGGAAAAGAGTTTGAGTTTACTTCCTTGTGTCACACTCATAAAAAAACTCATAAAAAACACAAACAAACAATAAGCGTCTTTCCTTCGGGACTTCTTTTCTCATCTCCTTTGCTTTGTACGCAAACTTGCTCCTACTTGTCATTTTGCAAGACGGTAACGCACTCGTCGTCCGAGCCTGCAACACCAGAGCATTGACATAGGTAGTTCAAGCCTTAATTCACAAGCAATATTTTCCACCCCTAGTTAGGGGAACTACGACGACTCTGATCCTCATGTCCAAATGAGGTATGTAGGCAGCGAGGTAGGGCCCGTTCGAGCACACTCTTTTATTTTACCTACATTTCCCTCTCTCTTTTTTATCCAGTTTCAGTCCTTTCTCTTTGCAGCAACTTTCATTTCTTCACCCTTTGAAACAGTTTCTTTGCAAGCGTGGATCCCGTCGGGTACGACGGACGATCTGGGGTGTTAATACCTTCCCAGGTCGTAACCGACTCCCGAACTCAGTTTCTTTGGTTCATAGGACCCGTGTCCTTCCTTTTCTTTTCTTCTGGTTTGTGCAGCATTACCATTCCCGTTCCTTCGGGATAAAAATGCCTGGCTGGCGACTCTACCCTTTTCTGCACCACTTTCGCGTTTGTACCAAGATGGAAATCCAGGGAGCGACAGTTGGGGACTCTGTTGGGGACTGCCTAACCAGAGAATCTCTGGTTCCCTTGAGAGTCTCTCCTAGCACTTAAGTTTTTCTGTTTCTTTGGGTGTTAATTGTTTGTTGTTGCTTGTGTATTTTACTGTTGTTCATTTACAATTTTATTTATAGCTTTATTTATAGTTTTCAGTATTTATTTTCATGCATCATATTATTACTGGACTGTCTGGTTGTGCTGGTTTCCTTTTTTTGTGGGATTGGGAACTGTTACTGAGAGATGAGCTCGTAACCGGGGCTCGAGTGCACCCTAGGACTTAGTGTGGACAGTCACTTTGACTTCATGGCATCTTTCTATGTTGGTAGTAGTGAGTTCCACACCTAGACTTGTGACCGTCTTGGAAGTGTTTTGATGCATGAATCTTTCTTGGATCATTACACGACCTTGATAGTTATGTGCATCTGGGGATCGATCATTGAGGACCTTTGTGGAAACATCCCTCTCCATTGGTGACAGTGGCATATCACATTCTGTGGCAAACCCATTTGCACGTGAGGGCCCACTGGGAACTCGCATAGGATGGCCTAGTTCTCTTATAGGAACTCAGTCAAAGCATCTGACCGTATGAAGATAGTATTGTACCCTTCGGGATGAATGTACTATTGTTTCTCAATTCCAGCGCTTGAAGCTGGGAACTTATAAGGGATGCTTGTTTTCACGGACTCACGCTGAGACCTCCCTGAGTAGTACATAATGCCAAACCGATTCCCTGATCTGGTCATGAGCCATTTCTCGAAAATGGTGAACGTATTATTGCTATTCGGCTTTGAGATTCCGTGATGTTTGACCTGGAGCACACTTGTGAGATTGGGAGGGGTTTACAGGTTTGCAGGAACCCTTGACCTCATTATACCTCATTGCCAGTACAGTTCTATGATTTGATATGGCTACATGGATTTTGGAGTTCTTAAGTCATTTGATATCTGATTTGGGGCTTATTTGAGACTAAATTCTTATTCATGGGGCTTTATTCAGAGGATCTTGGTTCTTGGTCACTTGGGTCCAGTGTTCCGTATCCATACAGTCCCAGTTATTGATCATATGCATGTATTGCATTTGCATCGCATCATACTTGCATAAACTGTTTGTGTTTCCATTTCAGGTTATCATTTATTCTTTGTACCCAAATCTGGTATTCATTGTTTCTCGAGATGACACAAGTCCAAGAGATACCCAGAAAAAGGAATGCTCATTACACTTTCCCGCAACCAGAAATTGAGGGTATTCAGAAACTGGTGGGCTTGATGAGTGACAAGGTTTCAGATGATTTCAAAATCCGGTAAGGGAAGATCTTGGGTTACATGAACAAACCTACAGTTGATCAGAGAGATAGTCTTCATTATTTGTTGCAGATTTATGACCCTCAATTGAGAATTTTTGTGTTTGCTGCCTATGTCTTGGCTCCTATTATGGAAGAGATTTCTGACATTCTGAAGATTCCCATCAGGAATGGTGTTCCCTATTATGCTGCAGAGAAGTGTCCCCCGTACAAGGACATTGCAGGTGTTGTCATTTGAGTATGCTCAAAGTGAAGATGGAGTTGGAGGCTAGTAAGGGGAAGGGATTTACTTTGGATTTTCATATCACAGAATCCCACGTGTTTGCTTTAGGAGGGAGGTGGTTAGAATTCAGTGCACTGTTAGCATTAATGGTATATGTGATAAGTCTTTTCCCATGAGAGAAGGGATGGGTAAGCTTGGAGGCTATCACACTTTTCATTAAAGGAAACCCAGTACCTACGTTGTTGGGAAACTTTTACTTTGGTGTACATCACAGAAATGAGAAAAGGAAAGGGTATGTAAATTGTTGTGCTCCATTGTTTGCTGAGTGGTTTGCCAAGAAGCTTCCAAAGTCAGGACCGTTCAAAGATCTTAAGCAAGATTGGAAGTGGGATAGAAGATTGATGGGGTTAACATCTGATGATATAGCTTAGGGATGTAGCAGAAACTTAGTGGGGAAGGAGTTTATTACAAGATGTGGTGAATTTCCTTATGTGCCTTTGTTAGGTAGGAAATGTGTGATAAGTCATAACCCTGTGCTGTCTAGAAAACAATTTGGCTATCCACTAAAGGATCCTTCATCAGATAAAGAAATAGTTAAGACTCTGTATTTTCCAGCCGAAGATAATGGGCAGTTGGTTATCCGAGTATCTCAAGCTTGGGAAACAAAGGTTAGGGAGGGTAAGAAAGAATTTGGAAAGGTGGACCCTAAGACTTATCCCTCTTTTGCTGCTTGGATACAAGGTAGGGTTGATACCTTCTTTCTTCCATTTTCATTAGAGGCTCCATTATATCCAAAGGAAGTACCGGTAAAAATTATTGTTTCTCTTGAAGATTACAAGAAGTTGGAAGCTCAGTTGCACGAGGTTTGGGTAGAGAATTCTGAAATGGCTAGCTTGTATCACCGTGCCAATTATGCTAAGCAAGAAGCAGAAGAAAAACTACAGAGGATGCGGGCTACCTTAAAAGCTAAAGAAAAGGTGTTTGCTGGGAGATAAGCTCATTTTCAGAGATTGGGTTTAACAGAGTCAAAAAGAGAAGTGGAGCGTAAGAAGACTTTGAAGGCTCTCAAGGAAGCTCGTCAGTCCATTACCTGGTTACAGGGCCAAAGAGAATAGGAGCAGAAGAAGTACAAAGAAAAGGAAGAGTTCTTTGAGGTGCAGATGGCATTCAAGAATGAAGAAGTAGAACAAGTTCACAAGATACTAAGGGAAAAGACTCAGCAATTGGTACAGAGCCAGCTAGCATTGGAGGAAGCAATGAAGGAGATTGTAGATCTTAAGATGAGAGCAGGCATCAAGAAGAATCGGACAGGGGTGGTGACTGCAGAAGAGGAGCTTGAATCTTCCTTTAGCCTAGAGTTTTAATTTATTATTGTTTGTATCCAGACTACCTACAGGATTGTTGTAGGAGTCTTGCTTTATCTTTTTGTTTTTTGTAACCCTTTGGGAATTATGTGTATGTCTATGACTCTGGTTGTTGGTAGTTTGTTCATTTTATGCAATGATACTTTCCAGTTACCGTTTCTGAACGAGCAAAGTTGTTTGTCCGAAGCCATCAGGGTCTGAATATTCCTCAAAAGAGTTTGAAAAGCTAGAGGACATCTGGAGTATTTTCTGTCAAAAAATACCATAACTGGGGCATATTAATGCCTGAACATGGAAACATGAATAATTACATTGCATGCATATAACGTGTTTGTTGTTTTGCAGGTAATTCGTCAGTTTTCTAACAGTTATGCCATTTCAGGCACTATATCTCCTAAGAAGGTTCAGAGACAGTCAACTGTACACAGATACCCTACAAAGGTGAACAGAGAGATAGCAATGGATCAAATGCAAGCAGATCTGGATGACTTAAGGACAAGAATGGATAACTTCATGACCCTCATGGCTGGGATGGGTCAAACTCAAGAGCGTTTGCGTGAAATGGTGGAGAATAATCAAGCCAGGAACAATGGGACAACAGATGGAGGTAATCGCAATGGGGCTGGCGCCCGTCACGTTGAAATCCATGTAGTTCAACCAGGGGTCACTACTATCAATGATCGAGTGAATAACATGCAGATGGATGGGCAGGATGAACAGTTCACTTTCTTAGATGAGGCGGAAGGCCAGGGAATTGACATGAATAGGAGGTTTGAAGATATGGCCGAGCAAATTCGCGCCATTCAATCTCAAAGTTCTCTAGGGTTTGACATCATTGATCTGGGCTTAGTGCCAGGGGTGAGAATTTCCTACAAGTTCAAGGTCCCTGCTTTTGAGAATTACAACGGCACGGCCTGCCCGAAAACTCACCTTCAGTCTTTTGTGGGGAGGATTGCTGCATATACAGATGATGAAAAGCTGTGGATGTATTACTTCCAGGATAGTCTTGTAGAAGCTTCCTTGGAATGGTACATGAAGTTAAGTAGGGTCAATATTCGAAGCTGGAAGGATTTAGCTTAGGCATTTGTGAACCAGTATCAGTATAATTTGGATATGGCTCCAAATCATACCCAGTTGCAGACAATGTCTCAGAGTGCCAAAGAAGGGTTCAAAGAGTACGCCCAGAGGTGGCGTCAACTTGATGCTCGAGTACAACCTCCCTTGTTAGAGAACGAAATGGCAGATATGTTTATGGGAACCCTGTAGGGTGTGTTTATTGAGAGACTGGCGTCTTGTTCAACAACAAAGTTTAATGACATTGTGATAGCTGGAGAAAGGGTTAAAACTTTGTTGAAAATGGGGAAGATCCAAGGCAGTGGTGCAGGTAGCTCAAACGGTGTGAGAAAAGCTTTCAGTGGACCTCCAAGAAGAAGGGAGGGAGAAACTAATGTTGTGTACGACCGAGGTCGGGGCCGTGGATACAGAGGATCTTACGGGCAGGTGGCAACTGTCACCATTCCAGCAAGTCCTATGCAACAACCACAACAACAACAACAACATCAACAGCCACAGCGCAATAACTATCAGCAAAGACCCTACCAACAGAGACAAGCTCGTCCAGCTACCAGAGTGCTAGAGGAAATCCCGATGACATACACAACTCTACTCCAGAGATTGTTAGATTTGAATTTGGTTCAGTTGAGGACATTGGAACCACCACCACCTGGAGAACTTCCAGTGGGGTATGATGCTAATGCAAGATGCACATTTCATTCAGGAGCTCCCGGACACTCAATAGAGAAGTGCATGGCATTACAGCACAAGGTCCAAGACTTGATTGACTCGAAAGCAATTAACTTTGCACCGCCCCCAAATGTTACATCAAACCCCATTCCAAATCATGGAGGGGCCCGGATAAATGTTGTTGATGGTGGTGAGAGGTTAAACTTGATTTTGAACGTGGATGAAGTGAAGACTTCATTGTTAGTAGTGAAAGACAGATTGCTAAAAGGGCAGGTATTCCCAGGTTGCGATTTTGACTGTGAGGGTTGCATGAATTCAGTTAATGGTTGTGAGGATTTGAAAGCTGGGCTGCAGTGTTTGATTGACGAAGGGTCCCTATAGTTTGACAGGGCTGACACTAGAAGTGATTGTGTGTCTACAGTGACAATTTATTTTGATCCTGCGGAGGTTCCTTCCTGGATAGAGTCGGTGACTATCTATGCCCCAGAAGTGAGTCCAGTAACCATTACTGTTCCGGGACCAGTTCCCTATGTTGATGACAAGGCCGTCCCTTGGCACTATGGCTCAGAAGTGTACGTGGAAGGTCAGAAGGTGGAAAGTAAAGTGGTAATAATCAACCCGACTGTTGTGAATATCAGAGGAGTTGGTGGGTTCACTCGGAGTGGGCGTCTCTTTGCTCCTCAAGTTCTTAGAGGTGATCCCAAAGCTGAAGTTCCTGCAAAGGCTAAGGGTAAACAGATAGCAACCAAGGAGGTGACAACTCCTGCCGCTAGTCAAGGCACTTTTGAAAAAGAAGTTGAAGAATTCATGAGAATAATTAAGAAAAGTGACTACAAGATGGTTGAACAACTGAATCAGACCCCGTCCAAGATATCCATTATGTCGTTGTTAATGTGTTCCCAAGCTCGCCGGGAGGCTTTGCTAAAAGTTTTGAAAATGGCTTATGTACCACAAGAGATAATTGTTAACCAGTTAGAGGCTATGGTAGCCAGTGTGAACGCCAGCCATGGGATGGGATTCACAGATAGAGATCTCACTTCTGAGGGACATAATCACAACAAGGCCTTACACATCACCATGGAGTGTAAGGGTGTTGTTCTATCACATGTCTTAGTAGATACAGGCTCTTCTCTCAACGTGCTCCCTAAGAAGGCCTTAATGAAGCTGGATGTTGATGGTATCGTTTTGAGACCCAGTGATTTGATTGTGAAAGCCTTTGATGGGTCACGAAGATCTGTGTTCGGGGAGGTAGAGCTACCGGTAAAGATTGGGTCTCAGGTATTCAAGAGTATATTCTATGTTATGGATATCCAACCCGCTTATAATTGTCTGCTGGGACGTCCCTGGATTCATGCTCCTGACGCAGTAACTACCATGTTGCATCAAAAGTTAAAGTATATGGTAGACGGCCAAGTTGTTACTGTATGCGGGGAAGAAGATATTTTCGTAAGTCATCTGTCGACTTTCAAGTATGTGGAAATGGAAGGGGAGATCCATGAGTCACTTTGCCAAGCTTTTGAGACAGTTAACGTTAGTACTTTGTCTCCAGTTGCTGCAGTTCAGAGCAATGAAAAGGAAGTGACTCCTATATACTCCTACAAGCAAGC
Source organism: Lathyrus aphaca (assembly GCA_963966055.1). Classification (NCBI taxonomy): domain Eukaryota; kingdom Viridiplantae; phylum Streptophyta; class Magnoliopsida; order Fabales; family Fabaceae; genus Lathyrus; species Lathyrus aphaca. Next base: position 215,133,350 of record OZ014521.1, read on the forward strand.
TAAGGAAGTAGTCCAATCCGGAAATGCCCAGGGTTGGGGCAAGCTGTTGGAAGTAGAAAAGAAGGATGACAAGTTTGGTCTCGGATATCAACCTGGTCAGTCCAGCTGGTCTCAAGGCAATAAGCCCATGGTGTTCACAAGCATTAGAATGCTCGACTACAACATCATTTGTGCAACAGATGCAGAGGGGGATAGTGACTGTGACTTGGATAACTGGATTCACTCATGCGTACCTGGGAAGGAGCTCCAGAATTGGTCTGTTGAAGATTTCGTTCAAGTTACTTGACAGTCAAAGTAATTTTCTTGTTTCCATTTTTTATCATACTGCATGTCAAATTTTGCACTCTGCCCAAGGTGCATGGATCCATCTGTAGGGACACCATGTTTTAATGCATTTACTTTTTCCATGAAATAAAGGACATTTTTTCAAGCAAATTGTTATCTCTTTCTTTCATTTTAAAATTTTTCACAAAAATAAATAAAATGGCAATGTTTTCTTCTTTCGGTGTTTTGTGTGTTTGCGTCTCCTTTAAAAGAACATATTCTGAAATAAGCACATCATTTGTGTAGTGTTGATCATTCCTATGATAACGTTCCTGCTATGACTATGCATGACTTCGACAATCCTATCTACCAAGCTGATGAAGGGGTTGAGGAAGATTGTGAACTACCAGAAGAATTGGTTAGGTTGTTGAAACAAGAGGAAAAGGTCATTCAGCCTCATCAGGAAGAAATAGAGATCATCAACATCAGGTATGAGGATGTAAAGAAAGAGATAAAAATTGGGGCTAGTCTGCAGGCCGAGGTAAAGAAGGAGTTGATTGGTATGCTACGTGAATATGTGGATATCTTCTCCTGGTCGTATCAAGATAGCCAGGGTTGGATACCCGACATCGTTGTACACAAGCTACCACTAAAGGAAGACTGTCCTCCGGTAAAACAAAAGCTGAGAAGAACTAGCCCTGATATGGCTATGAAAATCAAGGAGGAAGTTCAAAAGCAGTGGGATGTCAGGTTCCTTGCTGTAACTAGTTACCCACCTTGGGTAGCTAACATTGTGCCTGTACCAAAGAAAGATGGCAAGGTCCGAATGTGCGTCGATTATCGGGATCTAAACAGAGCAAGTCCAAAGCATGACTTTCCATTACCTCACATCGATATGCTGGTAGAAAACACCGCTCAGTTCTCGGTATTTTCTTTCATGGATGGTTTATCCGGGTACAATCAGATTAAGATGGCGCCAGAAGACATGGAGAAAACGACGTTCATTACCTTGTGGGGTACATTCTGTTATAAGGTTATGCCCTTTGGGTTGAAGAATTCTGGGGCAACGTATCAACGGGCTCTGGTAACTTTGTTCCACGATATGATACACAAGGAAATTGAGTGATATGTGGACGATATGATTGCCAAGTCCCGGGACAAAGAAGAGCATCTGGTCAATCTCAAAAAGCTGTTTGATAGATTGATAAAGTACAGACTGAGGTTGAATCCAAACAAGTGCACTTTCGGATTGCGTTCCGGTAAATTGCTGGGTTTTATTGTTAGCCAGAGGGGGATTGAGGTAGATCCTGCAAAAGCAAAAGCAATACAAGACATGCCTGCACCGAAAACAGAAAAAGAAGTGCGTGGGTTTTTAGGGAGATTGAACAACATTTCACGGTTTATATCTCATCTAACTGCCACATGCGAGCCAATCTTCAAATTGTTAAGAAAAGAACAAACGGTCAGGTGGAATAAGGACTATCAAAGGGCATTTGAAAAGATAAAAGAATATTTGCAGGAGCCTCCGATTCTAATTCCTCCAGTTCCAGGACGGCCATTTATCATGTACTTGACTGTGTTAGAAGGGTCGATGGGGTATGTGCTAGGCCAACATGACAAGTCTGGTTGAAACGATTATGCTATTTACTACCTTAGCAAAAATTTTACCGACTGTGACAGTACATGTTGACTCACACTACATTGCTAATCTAAAAAATGGACCCTGTCAAGTATATTTTCGAGAAACCAGCGTTAACCGGAAGGGTTGCAAGGTGGAAAATGATATTAACAGAGTATGACATACAATATACGTCCCAGAAAGCCATCAAAGGAAGTGTATTGTCAGATTATCTTGCACAACAACCACTTGAAGACGACTATCAGCCGATGAAGTTTGATTTCCCTGATGAGGACATCGTGTACCTCAAGGCCAGAGATTGCGAAGAATCACTTCCGGAGGAGGGGCCTGACCCTGAATCCAAATGGAAGTTGATGTTTGATGGGGCAGTCAATATCAACGAATGCGAAGTTGGTGCTGTTCTTATCACTCCCGAAGGTGTTCACTTTCCTTTCGCTGCTAGAATTACTTTTGGCTGCACCAAGAATGAAGCGGAATACGAGGCGTGCATAATGGGAATAGAGGAGTCCATTAATCTTCGGATTAAGACCCTCGATATATTCAGAGATTCAACCCTCATTATCAACCAGATTACCGGCAAGTGGTATACATATCAAGAACACTTAATTCCTTATAGGGATTATTCCAAAAGGCTATTGATGTTCTTCACAACGGTTAAGCTTCAATATATACCATGAGATGAGAATCAATTTGCCGATACATTGGCTACTCTTTCTTCGTCCATCAAAGTCTTGTGTTGGAACTATGTGCCCAGGATTGACATTTCCAGGCTTGACACACCAGCTTATGCTTTCTCTGTAGACGCAGTGTCTGATGAGAAACCTTGGTACTTTGATATTAAGCTTTTCCTGGAAAAACAAGAATACCCAGCTGGGGCATCATCCAACGACAAGAAAACCTTAAGACGACTTGCTGCTAGTTTCTTCTTGAATGCAGACGGGGTTCTGTATAAGAGGAACTTTGACATGGTCTTGCTCAGATGCGTGGATAGACACGAAGCAGACCTATTGATGCAGGAAGTCCACGAGGGATCCTTCGGTACTCATGCAGGAGGACATGCTATGAATAAGAAGTTATTAGATCAGGGTACTATTGGCTAACAATGGATGCAGACTGTTGTTCGTACGCCCGTAAATTCCACAAATGCCAGATTTATGCAGACAAGGTGCATGTTCCACCTAGCCCGCTCAACGTCATGTCATCTCCTTGGCCCTTTTCTATATGGGGCATTGACATGATCGGGAAGATAGAGCCTACTTCTTCGAATGGTCATCGTTTCATCTTGGTTGCGATTGATTATTTCACCAAATGGGTTGAAGCAGCATTGTATGCCAATGTCACTCGCCAAGTGGTAGCCAGGTTTCTAAAGAGAGGCATCATTTGTAGATACGGAGTGCCCGAGCGAATCATTACTGATAATGGTTCCAACTTAAACAACAAGATGATGGAAGAACTGTGTCGGGACTTCAAGATTCAACATCATAATTCATCTCCTTACCGGCCAAAGATGAATGGCGCGGTAGAGGCAGCTAACAAGAATATTAAGAAGATTGTGCAGAAGATGGTTGTCACTTACAAAGATTGGCACAAAATGTTACCATTTGTGCTGCATGGGTACCGAACGTCAGTCAGGACGTCAACCGGGGCAACTCCTTTCTCCCTAGTATATGGCATGGAGGCAGTCTTGCCCATTGAAGTGGAAATTCCTTCATTAGGTATGATGATGGACGTGAAGCTTGATGAGGCTGAGTGGGTACGTGGTCGATATAATAAGTTGTGTCTAATTTAGGAAAAGAGATTAGCGGCTATCTGTAATGGTCAGCTTTATCAGAGGAGAATGAAGCGAGCATTGGACCAACGAGTACGTACTCAAGAGTATCAAGTAGGCGAGCTTGTACTCAAGAGGATCATTCCTCCAGGTTCAGATCATAGGGGCAAGTGGACCCCAAACTACGAAGGCCCATTCATAGTAAATAAAGTTTTCTCAGGTGGGGCGCTGATGCTCACTACTATGGATGGAGAAGATTTCTAATCCCCTGTTAACTCGGACGCAGTTAAAAAATACTTCGCATAAAAAGACCCGCTGGACACAAAAACAGAATTAAAGTCTAGGAAAGAAAAGGGCATCCCGGCGAGCTAAAAACAGAATAAAAAGCTCGGGAAAAAATTAGGGAAAATAAAGAAAAAAAATGTACAACCGCTGAGTTGAAAAGCCACATCGGACAGCTCAGGCAAAAAAGGGTATCCCGGTGGATTGAAAACCCGAAAGGGCGATCCACGCAAAATAAGGGAATAAGCAAACAACTGCGATCCAGGTAATATGAACCAAATCGTCATTTTCATGCAGTCTAACAATATCAGAAGGGTAGGAATCAATCCCCTCATCTTCTTCAGAAAGCAAAGGCAAGAACATAAAGTCTTGAAGACATACTGGTTATAGCAGGAAAGAAACCCATTGGAATGCCGTGTACATTGCCATTAGGATAGTTTCTTTTTCTCAATTTTATGGTAGCTACCTCTTTCTAGGTAGTTGCTTCCTGATGTAAAACTTGGCCTATTTAGAGGCCACTCAATGAATGAATATTCAGTCAAAAGAAGTATTGTGTTTTGTTTACTTTGTTTGCAAAAATGTCCTGAATTTTTGGCAAAAAAGAACGTTGCATATGAAACATGTTTTTTTTATTAAAAAATGACATTGCAGGGAAACATTTAAAACTATCTTTGAGTGTCGGGTGACAATGGATTAACAGATCATACCATGTAAATCCCCGGGGCACATGTGTGTATATTGTTATTGCAAGTTTTGCAGGATGGTATCATATCTTCCCCAAGCAGAGAATGCTCCCCAGCTGAGTTAGAGCAGGTGGAATCCCCAGCAGAACTCCCAACCTAATCGAAGAGGTTTCATCCCTAGGTGGATTATCTTTCCAACAAGTGAAGTATTCCCAGCAGGCAGCTGTACGCCTGATTTCCCCACAGAGTCAGAAATTTCAGAATTCTCCCCCTCAGCTAGAGTCTTGACCAAGCACCTTCTACAACCAAGTCTGAAGACGGGTATCCCCCGCAGAGTTCATGATTGGGACTTATTACCATCGTAGAAATATTCCCTAGAGAAGTCGCCAATTTATTCTTGGCCATTGTGATGATACCAACAGTTATTCATCTCCCCAGCCGAAGTTAAGCATCATCAAAGCCTCTTGACCTAGTTCTCCCCTGCAGAGTCGTGATTATTGTTTCCAATCAGGGCACTTCGATGTTGCTCATATGCATTCCCTGGCGCTCGTCTATGTTTGATATCTTCTTTTTGCTCGTCAAAATGGTTATCAGTCCTGGCGTAACAGGTTTATCCGAAGGAGGTTCGTCTGTCTCAGACACCACTTATCTATGCAAGATTTGTGAGGAGGGTTCGTCAAATCCTAAGGTTGCACCTGGCGTAACAGGTTTGCTCAAAGAAGACTCGTTTGTCTTAGACCATATATCCACGGAGGATATATGAAGAGGGTTCGTCTATCCTAATTATGCATGTTTATCCCAAAGACTTAAGTGCATCACCGGTCCTGGCGTAATAGGTTTATTCAAAAGAGGTTCGTCTGTCTCATGTCATATATTTTTGGTAAAATGTATGAAGAGGGCTCGTATGTCCATTTCCTAGCGTAACAGGGTTATTCAAAGAGGGCTCATATGTCCATTACCTGGCGTAACAGGTTTAGTTGAGGAGGGCTCGTATGTCTATTTCATGGCGTAACAGCCTTGTCTGAAGAGGGCTCGTATGTCCGTTTCCTGGCGTACCAGGTTTGGATGAAGAGATGCTCGTCTGTGTAGGTTTTTCTTATTCGAAGTAGCAGTTCAATTCGGAAGGAGCTCGTCTGCTTTGTCTTCACTTCAGTTACCCAAAGCGTCATTTGGTTGGGTTTATTTCCCATTCTTGCATTCTCCAACAGAGTGCAAATTTCAGGTTCTTTGGTATTCAACCACAGTTTATCTCGAACGGCCGATAGCCGTGCTACCGTCCTTTTCAGATTAATAGTTGCTTGAATAGGGGCAGCTGTAACACCCCAAATTTGCCCTCTTCTTTTTAGCATCATCATCATAAGCATGTCATATCCATAACATTTTTCATAGAAACATGAAGCATAGCACTCGCATGTTCAAGCATAAGGCATATGATCAATCATCTGAGAACTGGTGATCTTACAAGGCAAAGTCAAGAGCATGGTGACCTGGCAGGAAGCTCAGAGGACCTTTTGTGAAAGCCTAGTATCATGGTCAAAGCCCTAAAAAGATTGAGGATCAAAATCCAATTGGAATGGTTGGAACCGAGTTACTCTTGAAGTTTCCCACCAAAAGGAGGGAGAATTCAAATTTTGCTTGCGTTAACCGGTTAACGCTTTGGTTAACCGGTTAATGGCTGCGAATTTTGAATTCTAGCAGCAAGTTCAACGTGTGTTTTGGCTCCAATTTTTCATATTTCTGATTTTTATTCATTTTGAATTAATTAGGAATTATGGATGATTTGCCAAGCCTAATTCCAAGGCTAGATCCAAATCACTTTCTAAGCTAATTCCAATCCACTTTCTTTGGACTCCAAACCAAAATTTTGGGCCCCAAACCTAGGGGTTATTTATTCCATTTCCCTCCAAACCAAGAGCTAACTCCCTCATAATTCACTTCTCATTTTCTGAATTTTCACTACTCTCTCACCATTCTCTCATTTTCTCTCCTAATTTTTCCAAATCACTCAAAGTTCCTCTTTGAAGATCACAAAACTTTGCATTAAAGTTTGTAGATCTTTGGACTAAACCTCCATCCATAGCTTCTTTGCATCAATTTGTTGGTTTCACTACTTTGTTCAGATCTGATTTGGTGATTAGAAGTGCTTTTGGAGCCAAATTCTTCATCAAGATCCTTTGCATGCATTTATTTTGCATGATGTGTGAATATTAGCACCGGATCTTCGAAGTTTTCCGCGAGATTCCTCATTTCCACCTCAAACAACATTTACCAAAGCATACCTCAGCTTTGTAGGTTGGTTGAGTTCATATCTAACTCTGTTTTTAGCTTATTTGCATGCTTGTGCTTAGATCCACCATGTGCTTGTGTATTTGCTTGTCTTGCTTGAATTGTTTGGTTGATTTGTGATCGGATCTATGTGTTAATGTTCATGAGCTTAATGATGTTTGATTAATGTGAATTGATCTTACTATTTCATGCATAATTGATTGATGGATTGTTGAGGAATTATATGAGATAAGCTGTTTGGAACTGATTTTTCTGCAGGTTTTAGTGTTGTTCGCACAGTGTTAACTGGTTAACGCTTTGGTTAACCGGTTAACACTTCTCTTTTCTGTTTTGTTTTCTGCAGGTTTGAACTGGTTAACCGGTTAACGCTTTGATTAAACGGTTAACACTGAAGCAGAATGCCATGTTTAAGCTGTTTTGAGCTTGTTTAATCCCTTACTTGCCTTAATCATCATGGATCATTGTATGATCATTTTGTATGATACTTATGGTGATTTTCTTGTTGGTTTATGTATGCCTTCATGTTCTCGACGCGTAAATTCATGTATTTGCAAAGCTTGGCATGTTGTTGATTTTGTCTTTTTGAAATTTTGAGCATGTTTATTCCATGAATTTTGTTGATGTATATATGTTGGAATTTTACTAATATTTGTAGGTGTATTGGTAAGTGAATTGTGGATGTTTATCCACATTTCAACTCTTCATCTCTTCTTCTTACTTTGCTTTCTACCTTGTGGTTTTTGATGAGCCTTATGCCATCATGTGATTCAACTCTTCTATTTCCCCCTTAGAAGCAACTTATCTCCTTTAGAGGAGTAAGTTGTTCTCTAGCCTTCTTCTCCTCTCTTTTTCTTCTCCTTTGATCTTCTTTTCTCTTAGGATAGTTTCAAACCACACTAAACTTAGGAACACTTTTTGCATGATAACTTTAGGTTTAGTCTTTCCCCATTAGACTTTTACCTTTGGTCCTTTGTGGTTCTCTCTCTCTCTTATCATCTTAAAACAAAAACCTAAAAAACATTAATACAAAAAGAAGTGACTTCTTGTGTATAGCCTTATTCCATGGGGCATATGTATTCATTCCATCTTGGAATAGCACATTTGTCTAGCATGATGCACAAGTCGAATCATGAGGTCATCTTCATCAAGGAAAATCCTAAAAAATACTTCTTCATTTTAATCACTAAGATACCTAATAAATTCAACAAGTTAGTGAGCTTAGGCCCTTGCCCTTGGAAACAAGTCTTGGATAAATTATCCTTACTTGGTGTGCTTATTTTATTATTCCGTCTTAGAATGTTGTAGCAAGTACACATTCCATGGAAAAGAGTTTGAGTTCACTTCCTTGTGCCACACTCATAAAAAACTCATAAAAAACTCATAAAAAACACAAACAAACAATAAGCGTCTTTCCTTTGGGATTTCTTTTCTCATTTCCTTTGATCCGTACGCGAACTTGCTCCTACTTGTCATTTTGCAAGACGGTAACGCACTCGTCGTTCGAGCCTGTAACACCTGAGCATTGACGTAGGCAGTTCAAGCCTTAATTCACAAGCAATCTTTTCCACCCCTAGTAAGGGAAACTACGGCGACTCTGATCCTCATGTCCAGATGAGGTACATAGGCAGCGGGGTAGGGCCCGTTCGAGCACACTCTTTTATTTTCCCTACATTTCCCTCTTTCTTTTCTATCCAGTTTCAGTCCTTTCTCTTTGCAGCAGCTTTCATTTCTTCACCCTTTGAAACAGTTTCTTTGCAAGCGTGGATCCCGTTGGGTACGAAGGATGATCTGGGGTGCTAATACCTTCCCAGGTGTTAACCGACTCCCGAACTCAGTTTCTTTGGTTCACAAGACCCGTGTCCTTCCTTTTCTTTTCTTCTGGTTTGTGCAGCATTACCATTCCCGTTCCTTCGGGATAAAAATGCCTGGCTGGCGACTCTACCCTTTTCTGCGCCACTTTCGCGTTTGTACCAGGATGGAAATGCAGGGAGCGACAATGGTCATGAGAAATGTCTCTAAACAATTCACAATTAAACCCCCTCTAACAGTCACACAAAGTCGCTTAAGAACAACTAAAGAACTCGCACAAACAAGGCTTCTAAAACTATGGATAAAATGAATATAAAAATATGACAAAAATATTTTTATATTCTTTTCTGAGTCCCTAAAATGATGCAAAAATAATGGTGTGAAAATGTTACTTGGGACGGAAAAAATAATTCATGCAAGGTAAGGTGTCAAGGTAGAAGTTAATTGCAAAAGAAATTAAATGAAAATTCGAAATAAAAACAAAAACTCAATGAAATCAGAAAATATAAACATGAAAATTTTCTAAAATGAGTTAAGATACTAAAATAAGTTTTTTGGAATTTTCTAATATGTTTTTGTATTTTTTATGAATTAAAATGTAACTAGGTATGAAAAAGAAATAAAAACAAGGAAATGAGGAGAGGGGGTGGAACATTAGTAATTAGTTAGTTAAAAAAGAGATTGGGCTAAAGAGGGGGTGCAAATAACGATGGTTGTTGAGGCCCAAAACCCAAAAAGACCGAGGGAGTATGGTGTAGCTTCGGTCCACTAGGTTGACTCAATCTGGAGCGTTGATCAAGAGACTTCTCAAGGTAATAATATCAGACGGTTCTTGAGCGAGGGAGTAGGATGGTTACATTGTATATGCGCACGTGGAAACAAAACGGAGGGGTCCTACCAAACGGTGACAAGTGTCACCGTCTGTAAGGACAAAAAACAAAAAGTACCTCCATTAAACCTCACATATCTCCTCGTTTACCTCAATCTCTTTAATTCTCTCTATGAAACTTCTTCACATATCTCTCTCAATCAATTGAAAATAACTCAAACACACACAAAAAAACTCAGAAATGCATTATGCCTCACGCTGCAACCTTCTTTCTTCTTCGCCTACCTCGCCCTCTGCCGCTCACCTCCGTTTACCCTTGTCGGACCGCCTCCAAACGCCTAAACGTCTACACAAACCCTAACTTATTTGTCTCCCTCTTTCTAAAATCGAACACGAAATCACCAAATAAATAACACGAAGACGGTGTCGCACCAACAGAAAGAAAACTAGATCGACAAACAATCAACAATCAGAACGACGTACAAACACAATAATAGAAGAACTCGAATTTGTGCACATGCGTATCTGACGGTTGCAACAAAGGGATCAATGATAAGTGTTCCTTATTTCTGTTGCGATTTAATGAAGTCGACGATGAATTCGAATCGAGAGTTGATAAAGATCGGAGAAGTTTGCGATGAGGTTTGTTTTTGAGGGTGAAGAAAAACGAGTACCGTTTTTGGTGATGGAGGAGAATGAAGACTAATATGGTTATGGTCGTGATAAAGGGGACGAATTCAGTTTCGTTATTATTAACGATGAAGAAGAGCGAACTCTATGATTGTTATTGGTGATGAAGATGAGCGAATTTCTGTTTTTTGTTATTGGTGATGAATGAGAGTCAATTTTTGTTATGCAAAAGAGTGTTATTTAATTCAATTTATTTTTGTTGATGAAGACTTTGTCTTATGCTCTACCAGGGATGCTAGGGATCACCCTCTGCTGGAGATAAGAGTCGCAAGGCATCTTTTGTTGGGGAGAAGACCTGCTTGGGGAATGCCATCTAGTGACATCTTTCTGGTCTAGTTGACTGCTTGAAGACAATTCAAGAGGATTTTACTGAAAACATGACATCCAAAATGTCCTTGTGTCTTCAAACTCTTGGAGAGATTCGTCGGATCTCGAGATAACTGCCCCATATTGTATAGACTATAAAAGAATTTGTCTCATGAGGACTCCTGGAAAACTTCATAACACTATGAGATATTATGTCCCGGTATTTTGAACCATGAATAGGTTTATCAATTATCAAGAGGGAAGGTCGTGTCCTACTCCTGAAGAAACTTCATTCTCGCTTTTGAGCTCAGTATGAGACTGTCATCTCTAAGCAAAAGGATATGCACACATACCTCGGGCAGAGATGAACCAAGTAAGGCTGAGCCAGGGTGATATGATTGACTGATTTTTGTTTTTATGACGGACTTACTGGATATCAACTCGAAGGTTGAAGGAGTGAAAACTATGATGTCGACAAAAGGGTCGTAAGAAACAACAATATCAACTCAAGGGCCGAGGCAACAAAGTGACAATATCGACTCAAGGGTCAGAGAATAAAGCGACAACATCGACTCAAAGGTCGAGGATATAAGGCAACAACATCGACTCGAGGGTCGAGGAAACGACAATATTGACTCGAGGGTCAGAGAAAACGATAATATCATCGACTCGAGAGTCGAGGAAAAAAGATGAGAATATCGACTCAAGGGTCGAAGAATAACCATGATATCGACTTGAGGGTCGAGGAAACAACATGATAACATTGACTCAAGGGTCGAGAAAAAAAAGGCAATGACATCGACTCAAGGGTCAAGAAAACAAAGACAATGTTATCGACTCAAGGGTCGAGAAAAAAAAGGCAATGATATCGACCGAAGGGTCGAAAAAACAAAGGCAATGATATCGATTCAAAGGCCGAGTCACTGTAAACAATGATATCAACTCAATGGTCGAGAAACAAGGGTGATGGTATCGAATCGAGGGCTGAGAACAAAAGTGATGATATCGACTCAAGGGCTGAAAAAACACTAATATCGACTCAAAGGCCGATGAAAACCGAAGCGAGGATTTCCACCCTCAACCTGAAGTGAGAGGCTGGACAAATATAGATGCCAATGGCCCTGGTTGAAGAGATGCCAACAAAAATTGGAATTTAACCATGAAGATGCCAATAACTATTGGACTTAAGCTGTGTAGGATGATAAGATGAAGAAACCACGATGACTGAGGAGAAATTCTCTGATCAGGGAAACACCCTTCCCTCGCCCTATTGGGATCAATCACCAGACGTTCATTCTGAGAACTGCCCTGCATATTGTAAGATTGTCTCAAGAGGATTTTACAGAAAACCTGGCACCCGAAACGCTTCAGTGTTTTCAAACTCTTGCAAATCATCAAGTAACTACATCAGACTGTAGATTCGTGATTGAATTTTCCCCAAGATCTCGCATCATCATGAGGTGTTCCGCCCCAGTATTCTGAACCTTGGATAGGTGCCTCTGATTAACCGTCTTCCGGAGTAACTTTTAGTGTTGTGTGGGTGGTTTGCCACAGTACAAACCTTGAAGTGATAACCTTGGATTAACTTTGCTTTAGAGAAACGTCCAGACTAACTGCTCTTTGAGAGATCTGAATCTCGAAGTGATTTCCCCAGTATGGCTGAAATCTGAAGAGATTGCTCGACGTTATTTCCCCGGATTGGCTTCATCTTTGCACAATTGGTTGGAAAAACCTCTACTCAAAAGAGCTTCTTGGAAAAGTGTACCTTGACATGATTGATTGTCCTTCAGAAGTTTCAGACTTCTCAACTTGGCAAGATTAAGGTTTTGGACTGGAGTTTTGTATGCGAACTTATTTAATGCCAAACAAATGCATGCATGCATAAATGTTTTTATTATGAGAATGAAAATTCTAATGCAACACACATGTTAATCTTGACATTTTTATTGAAAAGATGTCGCAAACTTTTGTGAGCGAATCACTAGTTAAGATACAACATTGATTTTTTGAATAAAAGCATGCACATGCAATACCAACAAAGATCTTTTAGCACAACTCATAGGAGTCAGGAACACTATCTTATGGTTGTATGCTCTCGAGTTAACCCTGTTTCAGTTAGGACTTTTGAGGTTTGTATAGTGGCCTGGTTCACGGTTATAGAAACAATAGATATAGGCTCGAAGTTTATTTGTGACGACCCCTCTTCGTGATATCCTTCCACTCTTATGTCCAACTAGTTTTCACAAGCATTCACCTTTCCTAAGGGTTTCGTGTTGGTTGAGGAACCATTGCTACTAACAGTTTAAGCACCACTGCGGTTGTTGGAGTAACAGTCACCCTTATTGTCTTTTGTGTCTGTGTCACATGACTTGTTTTTATTTAAGGATCTTTCTTGTATAATCCTTTTTATCTTTTCACTTTTTCATTCTTTTTCTTATCCCTAACCTTTTCCTGGACTGAGTTCTTTTGAATCTTTTGCAATTGGAGTCCAGAGGGATGCCCTAACTTTTTCCTAAGTCGCTTGTTTTCAAGTTTCGACTTAGCGGGCCTTTTTTATTTTTTTTATTCTTTTTTTTAACAAATCATGTGACACTACTTGTCTTGATTTCTTTGATAAGGGTTGTGACTATCTCACTTTTCAGTTGACGAGGGATAACCGTTGTGGTTTCCGGTCTTTGGACTTCTTGATTTGGTACCATGACAAGTAATGGATCCTCAGATACACTCCTTTGTGAAAGTATGAACGCTCGGTCCAACTAGCTGACACCTACCCTGCCCCTAGGTTAAATGTAAGGTTTTTTTATCCGAAAAGAAACTCCTACTTCAAGGCTCAAAGGGGTTAGCAAGGGTCTATCTCCCTTATATCTCCAGTGTTTGGGATTTGAAACAATGCATGTACATCGTCAACAGGGTCTTATTCAAGAGCACACAATCAGATTTTGCGTTTTTGTTTCGTCATCCTCCATCATGGAGTTTAAGCATAACAATTGGTATTTCAATGTACATGCACAAAATTAGGAGTAAATACGAATGAAATACTTCAAGAAAAACAGGTGCATTTCATTATGATTAACATTAAAAAAAACAAGTTTCATGCATGCATACAAATGTTTAGACAAACATAAAAACTACAAATAAGAATGCAGTAAAAAAGCTGAACAATGCCATCATTGAGGAGACTTGACTCCGTCTGCACTTATCAGTCTTGGATGCTTTCAGTAATAAGTAGCTTTCCCATAAACTTTCAATCTTCAATCAAATGGCCACATGCCCAGAACCATACTTCATTCTCAATTATTCTGACCTTAAAACTCTGACACGAGACGTCTGAAAGAGAAAAGTAAATCTGAGAAACGAAGTTGACACAAAAAGCTTGCTCGCAAAGACCTGACGATCTTCTGTCTACGTATCTCCATTGAACCAAGACCAATGAAGAATCAAAGTGACGTAGTTCCCCTCAATAGGGATGAAAATGTAGTACATAAATTAACCATCCTCATAGCTGCTCATCAAAATCAATATGAGAATCACCTTCACACCTATCCTCAATAATTTCCTCCATGACATGAGCTAGTGAACCCACATGACCAAGCGAAGAATTGTTGATTCAAATGACCTGAGGCATCACTAAGATCAACCCATACTTAATTAAATCCAGAACCTTATCCCTGAGTGGTTTTCATTCTTCAGCTGAATGTCCTGGTGCACTGCCATGGAAACCACGTCGAACATTGGGATCAAAACATGGTGGGTATGGAAAAGGCACCGGACCCGATTTCTTTGGCTCTATGAATCCAATATCGATCAGGCGTGGAAGTATCTGACTATATGGAACTGACAATGGGTCGAAGTACCTTTTGGGCCTCTTAGTGTAGTAACAACGCCTTTGCGGAGTATGCTTCTGTTGGCATAGTTGCTGTTGATACTGAGGAGGTTCACCATTAACAAGAGGATAACCTTGATATGGAAGAACTGACATCTGACATGGAGGTTCATAAGGTTGTTGACTTTGAGCAGTTGAAATGCATGGGTATTGTTGATAAGTCAATGGAGTTTGAAGATCTTCCCAGACTGCATCAATTACATCCTTTTCTTGTGAACTTCCAAAAGATTCATTCTCGTCAGTTGGGACCTCTGAAATACCTTGGATCTTTCCCATTTTGATAAAAACTATCAATGCATTCTCCAACTATCATCAAATCAGAGAAACTCGACGTTCCACTACCACTCAACCTCTCAAAGTACGATCCTTGCAAGGTTTCTATGAAAAGATCAACCAATTCTCTATCTAATAATGTGGGTTGAACACGAGCAGCTACCTCTCTCCACCTCTGGGCATACCCTCTAAAAGATTCACCATCTTCTTGGGATAAACCTTGCAAATCCATACGGCTAGGAGCCCTGTCAATATTGTAGTCATGATGTTTCAGAAAAGCCTTGGCTAGGTCTAACCATGACTGGATACGATTACTCTCTAATTGCATGTACGAACTCAATGATGCCTCACTCAGACTGTATTGAAAGCAGTGAATCATCAAATTGTCATTATGCTCATATGATGTCATCCTTCTGCAAAACCTTACCAGATGTTGCCTTGGACAACTCTCCCCTTTGTACTTTTCAAACTTTGGTACTTTGAACTCTTGAGGTATTACAAGTCTGTGTACCAAACACATGTTCGCAACATTTAGATCAACAACATTATGACTTTGAAGGGCTTTAATCTCTTCCTCCAACACACGAAGTCTTTCTGCAACTTGAGGATCTTTGACTCTCATCACAGAGGTTACCTCATAGGAACCTGGAATAGTGAAAGCAAAACTGTGATAGTCTACAACATCAACAGAAGAAGAATGTCCACTCCAAGTGACCTGACGCTCTCGAACATCTAGGTTCTCAACAGGGATTTGCGTAGGCTGAGCTTGAGCGAAATTGTAGCCATATTGCCTTGCAAATGTTGTCATAGCCTCTACAATTTGGTCCCACTGATCTCTCGTCAACCCAACACTTGTAAACTGACTTTGCTCCCTAGGGTCCATAATCTCCCCAAAGTTGCTTCAAGTCTGATACAAGAGTTAGGATCTCAACTGTGGATTGTGAACAAAGAACGGATGAGCCCTGCTTGTAGAATTGAAATGCAATGCAAATTCTATGAGATGTCATGTTCGGTTACTTTCGGGGAATCTATCTGATTTGATACACATTTTGATATAGAAAAAATACAACATAATTCAAATATGAGATCCTCGAAAATAACTGAACATGTATGCTGAAATGATATGATGGCACGTAAGCAACTGACATGTGATCAGTGATAGGTATCTATTAGGATGCGGGATACTGAGCCAAGAACCAAGAATCTGAAACCATAGGTCCTCTGAATAATAACTTGGATAATAACTCTGAACCAAAGATCAAGAACTCCAGAACCATAATAACCGAATCAGAACATAAGATCACACTGATAACAAAGGGTATGATGAGGCCAAGGGTTCCAGCAAACCTGTAAACCCCTCCCAATCTCACAGGTGTGCTCCAGTCAAACATCACGGACTCTCAAATACGAATAGCAATAATACGTTCACCATTTCCGAGAAATGGCTCATGACCAAATCAGGGAATCAGTAAAGCATTATGTACTACTCAGGGAGGTCTTAGCGTGAGTCCGGAAAAAATAAGCATCCAGCCCTTGGAATAAAGTACTATCGTCATACGACTAGATGCTTTGACTGAGTTCCTATAAGAGAACCAGGCCATCCTATGCGAGTTCCCCGTAGGACCTCAGATGCGAATGGGTTTGCCACGAAATATGGTCTGCCATTGTCACTAATTGAGAGGGATTTTTCCATAAAGGTCCTCAATGATCGGTCTCTAGCTGCATATAACTATCGAGGTCGTCTAATGAAGTAGATAAGACCCCTATATCAAGACACTTCCAAGACGACCACAAATCTGGGTGTGAATGCACTACTACCCGCATGACAAGATATCATGAAGCCAAAGTGATTGTCCATGCTAAGTCCTAGGGTACACTCGAACCTTTGTATTGGGTTCATCTCACAGTAATAGTATCCCAATCCCACCAAACAAAAAATCCAGTCCAAACAGTCCAGTAATAATATGATGCATGGAAATAAAATACTGAGAGTGATAAACAAAGTTGTAAATAAAACTGTAAATAAAATAGTAAAATAAACACACAACAACAAACAATCAAGCACCCAATGAAACAGAAACAAACAAGCGCTAGGAGTGACTCTCAAGGGGAAACCAGATATTATGGGCTCCGGTCCCCAGTAGAGTCGCCAGCTGTCGCTCCCTGGATTTCCATCCTGGTACAAATGCGAAAGTGGCACGGAGAAGGTAGAGTCGCCAGCCAGGCATTTTTATCCCGAAGGAACGGGAATGGTAATGTTGCACAAACTAGAAAAGAAAGGAAGGACAAAGATCTTGCGAATCATAGAAACTGGGTTCGGGAGAAGGTTACGACCTGGGAAGGTATTAGCACCCCATATCATCCATCGTACCCGACGGGATCCACGTTTGCAAGAAACTATTTCAAAGGGTGTAGTAATGAAAGCTGTTGCAAAAGAAATACTGAAATTGGATAAGAAAATGAAAAGAAAGGGGGAAAGCATTGGGAAAATAAAAGAGTGCTCGAACGAACCCTACCCCGCTGCCTACGTACCTTCTCTGAACATTAGGATCAGAGATGTCATAGTTCCCCTAACTAGGGAGGAAAACTTTTTGTGTTATTTAAAGCTTGAACTGCTTATGTCTATGCTCAGGTGTTTCACGCTCGTCTGACACGAGTGCATTACCGTTTTGCAAAGAGACAAGTAGGAGCAAGTTCTTACATTATGAGTGAAGGTGATGAAAAAAAAAGTCCCGAAGGAGAGACGATTATTGTCGGTTCAAGTCTTTTAAATAATTGTTGTTTTTTTGTTTTTTTGTGGTATTTATTAAGTGTTTTTTAGGTTTTGTATGTAGATGAGAAAGAGAGAGTACCAAAAGGATATCAAAGGTAAGAATCTAAGGGAGGGCTAACAAATCCTAAATGTTATCAAGCATAGGAGTCCTAGGTTAGTGTTTCTTGAAGTCTATCCTAATGAAAAAGAAGGAAAGAAGAAAGAAAATAATAAGAGGAGAAGAAGAAGTTAGAAGACAACTTACTTCTCTAAAGAAGCTAAGTTGTTTCTAAAAGGGAAGTGGCGAAGTTAGGCGAGCAAAACACAAGGCTAAGGCAAACACAATTTGAAAGCATAAAGAGATGAAAGAAGAAATTGTATGTAGGATGCCCTCCCACACACATTACTTACCAAAACCCCTACAAAAACAAAGGTTAATGAACCACATAAGCATAAAGTGAAAATAAGAATATTCAAACAATACACCAACCAAAGAGAAAAGGTCACAAACCATATCACAATCACAAAGTCAGAACCTAAACCCTAGAGGTGACCTATAACATCTACCAAGAAAACCTAATAGGATGGCATAAATGCCTTCCTCAAACTATGTTAGAAGGATGGAAGAAAGAAGCACCAAAAGTTACTTAAGAAGCAAGGCATCAAATACAAAGAAATGGTCACGAGAAAACTATGAAATTAAGTCTCCAAAGTCACCAACCAGAAGCAAACATTGTGTCAAAATATATCTCAACAATTCACAATTAAACTCCCTCAAACGGTCACACAAAGTTGCTTAAGAACAACTAAAGAACTCGCACAAACAAGGCTTCTAAAACTATGGATAACATGAGTTTAAAAATATGACAAAAATATTTTTATGTTCTTTTCTGATCCCTTAAAATGATGCAAAAAGAATGGTGTGAAAATGTTACTTGAGATGGAAAAAAATAAATCATGCAAGGTAAGGTGTCAAGGTAGAATTTAATTGCAAAAGAAATTAAATGAAAATTTGAAATAAAAACAAAAACTCAATGAAATTAGAAAAATAAAAACATGGAAATTTTCTAAAATGAGTTAAGATACTAAAATTATTTTTGTGGAATTTTCTAATGTGTTTTTGTATTTTTTATGAATTAAAATGTAAATAGGTATGAAAAAGAAATAAAAACAAGGAAATGAGGAGGGGTGCAACATTGCTAATTATTTAGTTAAAAAAAGAGATTGGGCTAAAGAGGGGGTGTGAACAACGATGGTTGCTGAGCCCAAAACGCAGAAAGACTGAGGCAGTATGGTGTAGCTTCGATCCACTAGGTTGACTCAATCTGGACCATTGATCAAGAGACTTCTCAAGGTAATCACACCAGGCAGTTCTGGAGCGAGGGAGTAGGATGGTTGTAAACACCCCAAATTTTCCCTCACTCATATCACACCATGGCTTGTGATATTTCATAATTGCATAAGTATAAGCATACCACATCACATTGCATATTTGCTTCATCTACATAGTTCATGTTCATCTGCACCTAGGGTTTGTGGTCTGAGCAATCCAAAGATTCCATCTGAGCCATCCCAAAGGCCTCAAAGCTTTCCAAGAGGGTCCATGTGTGTTCTATCATCATATTTTATCCCTAAAAGTTCATGGAAGTCAAGAGATCACAAGAACTGGCAAGGCATGGAAGCAGAGCTAGGGTTTTCATTGCACAGATGACCAAAATTAGGGTTTTAGTTTCAGAGGCCTTAACACCAAATTTTTGGGCCATTCTTGTTTCTAATGTTCTTAAGATGTTATAAGGATCATGTGTACCAAGTTTGATGAAGAAATTCATTGTGGAAGTCATATGTTCACTGGATAACTTCTTGAGCAAGTTAAGTCAAAATCAGGGCATTTGAGGCCCCCAACAATGGAACCAAAGGGGTATTTTCATCAAAATGAAGTTCTATGATCTTTATTTTATCTTATAAGAGGATGGAAGTTCACAACATTGACAAATTTTGAGCCATTTGCAAACTTTCCAACAATGGAAATGACTTGTAAGGGAAACTTTCCATTTTAGGAATGTTTTTCAACCTCCTCTTTCTCAACCAAAAATGATTCAAATGAAAAATTCTTGGTCATGAAAGTTGTAGATTAGGTCTTTCCCTTTTCGAAAAGTACAAGGACATGTCTTGATTCATCCTAGAACTCAAGATAAGGCCTTTCAAAGTTGACAAAAATCCTAAAATTTCAAGTTTCATGTCAAAGAGGGATTTTGCAAATTGGCATGTTAAGGAATTCTAATGACTTAAAATGTGTACAAACACTTCATAACATGCCTATGTGACTTCTAAACATCAGAATTGGCCCAAGAATTTGGCATTTCCATGACTTGATTCACAAGAAACTTCAAAGAGGGAATTTTGCAAAACCTATGAGAACTCTTCATCCAAGCCATCCAACTGCAATCTTTTGATCCAAAGGCCTTCCACAAAGCCAGCTGAGGCCAGACATGCCATGGAACCACTCCTACCATGACCCATGCCCATAGTACACATAACCTTGACTTTTTGCAATTTGGCCCATACCAATCAAACTATGCCACACCAACTCTCTGAACCAATAGCCATGACTTATGTGAACCTCATGGACCTCATTCCATAACACATTGAAGCCTGAATCTTCCCCATACTCAGATTGCAAAAAAATCACCTCATACCTCCACCTCTTCGAAATTCATAGCATAATCACTCAAACTCAAAACTTTCTTCACCATTCAACTCAGCATCACCTAAGGAACAAATCCCAACCATTAAAATGACATGAAACACATCACACAACAAATACGATTTTTCACCTCTCACAACTGAACTTCAGAAAGAGGCCAAATAAACTTGTTCCAAGCTTCACATCATCCTCAGGGGGTTCATTGAAGTTGGTTTGCACAAGGGAAGAGGCCAGAAAGCCCAGAATCAGGAAGCTCAATCTCAGGTAACCTCAAGAACTTTTTTTCCAGAATCTTGTTTTCTTGTTAAAATATTGTTCTATATGTTGCGCTGATCATGGGGACGTGTTTAGTTTTGAAAATGAGCAAGAAATAAGCATGTATTGACTCTCTGAAATTTTGCCTGTAAAACATGATTGCTTCGATTCTTGTTGTTGTTGTGAAATAAATGAAATTTGTTGTTGGATTCTTGTTTGTTGTTGTCCATTGATCATTTATGGAGAGTTTAATGCATTTTGGTGGCGTTTTGAGTGAGATGGCTTGAAGGTGTGGCCGGAAAAGATGACTGGTCACCTAAGATTAATTAGGGCTAATCTCCCCAGTTTGAATGTGGGTCGTAGGATTAAGATTAGGGTTAGTGTGTGTACGGCTAGGATTAAGTCATTAAACCTTAAATGTAATTAATTAATTTAAATCAGATTAATTAGCCAGATTGAATCCTGACCCTCCATAAACGCGCGCAATCAACCCCTCCCTTTTGAGTTTGAATCTCAGCCTTAGGATGCGTTTACTTTCTCATTTTATTCATTTTATTTTATTTTCTTTCTATTTTGTTTGCATAATTAATTAAAAATATCAAAAAGCTTTCAAAATATATTTCCTTTTGCATTTTTGTTTCAAATATTTTTAATGATTTTTATTTTATTTTTTGCATATAAAAAGTATTTTAAAAATATTTAAATGTTATTTTTTATTATTGAAAGTCTTTTAATTAATTAAAAATACATTTAGGTTTCTAAAAATAACCAAAAAAATCATGAATCATCCCTTTGCATTTAGAAACATTTTCAAACTCTTCACACAAATTTCTTTTTAGGTTTGATCATAAATTGAGAATTTTCTTTGAATTAAGGGTCATTTAAATCCAAGTTTTTGAACCCTAACTTGAAAAAATCTTTTCTGCCTAACCAAGAAGAGTTTGAAGATGATTATTTTTGCATTGTTTTGTGCATAGCATGTAGTTTATAGGTCATTTATCTCATGAATTTATCTTTCATTTTTTAATTGATTTGCATTTTCCTTTGAGAATCATCCAAAAAAACCCTAGAAACTTAGGAAATTCATAACTTTTGAGTGGTAAGGCTTCTGACCTTCTCCTTTGGGGTATGACTTAGTATGAGATTAGGGTTTGTTTGAGCTTGGTTTCAAATTTTTATCATGTCATTTGCTTCTGTTTTGTTCATGTGCATCTCATACTTCTATAAAACCCTAATTTTAGGTGTTCATTTGCATTCATCTTGCATGTGCATCCACAGATGAACTTGCCATGACATTCCTTGCATTAATATGTCATATTAGACATATTAGGACATGTTAGAACCATTCTTGATCATTTCTTCATTCATTTGCCATGATTTGCATTCATTTCATTTCATTAACTTTCATGAACTTTCAAACTTCAAATCATGCTTGCATGACATCTCATCTTTGTATGATCATGCATATGCACTTTGTATGTCTTTGCATCATCTCACATGACATTAACATTGCATAAACACTTCTGACTTTGGTCATTTCATCTCATTGCATCTCATTTCATTTCATTTCCTTATGCTTTATACCTTATGCATTCATGCTAACCTTTTCAGGTGGTAAGTTACTTTGAGAAGTGGATTTGCCTTCACTTCTCACACCTTCTTATCTCTTTCATATGTATATTGCTGGTTTTTGAAGTTAACTTGTTCACTTGAGTTCCACCTCTTTCACTTTCTTTCTTTAAGTAACTTATCTTCTTCAGTGAAGTAAGTAACTTATTCTTCTTTCTCATCCTCCTTTCATCTGCTTCTTCTTTGGTGGCTTCCTTGAAGATCTTTCTTAAGCCTTACAAACCATAGGAACATCCAAGCATGATAATAATTAGGGTTGTGTATAGTTCCCCTTAGGCTTTTACCTTTGAGTGTCCTTGAGTCTCTCTTCTCATCTTCATAATCAGAGAATAAACTCTTAAAGTTTTAGGACTTTAGAATAAGGGTTATGCCTGTATCCTTCTCATAGGATGGAGTGTATAACTTTAATCTTAAGTGTTAAACCTTTAATTTGTTTAAACCTCTTAATCAAATCACCTTAATAATCACCAAGACTTCATCTTGTAACTTGGGCCTTACATTAGGGTTCTAATTCTTCCTTTATGGTTAAGAAGGACTAACCCTAGTGTTTAATGGAAAAGTCCCCCTCAAGTTGTCTTACAAACCATAAAATCCATTTCTTAATCTCATCCCTTAATTAAAATCCATTTAATAAAGGCTTGTTATATAATGAATTTAATTTCTAACCATGGATAAAGTTGAGGTATCTTCCTCAGCTTAAGTGTTCTCATCTATTATCCTTCTATTAGGATGGTGTAATGAGTTCACTAATATGTGATTAGAGATTAAACTCATTACTTAACACTAAACAAAAACCCAAAAACATCTAATTAATCACAAGTAGGTTAATGAGTTTGCAAGCCCTTGATGTAGGCTCAAGCTCATTAACTTATGCAAAACACCAAAAACAATAACAAAATTGAAAACACAAAAACAAACAATAATCGTCTCCTTCGGGATTCTTTTCTCATCATACTCATTCACAAACGAGAACTTGCTTCTTTCGTCTAATGCAAGACAGTTAGCACTCGAGTCAAACGAGTCTTACACTTGAGCATAGACAAGTAAGCAATTCACAGTCAATTTATCTTCAGTCTCTTTGAGTCAAACTACGGTGTTCTAACTTCCTCATTGCACGAGAGGATACGTAGGCATAACTTAACTGTTATCGAACAAAAGTCTCTTTGTCTCCCCCCTCTTTCAGCATTCTTTTTAAGCCTCAGTCCTGAGCAATTCACACCTTTTTGCACTGATACTTGTATATTTCTTTTCTAGCTTTTGCACACAGATAGAACATACACCTACCCCTTTAAACACAATATTTTAAGCGTGGATCCCGTCGAGTACGACGGACAATCTGGGTGCTAATACCTTCCCAGGTTGTAACCAACCCCCTTTCTCAGTTTCTCTGGTTCGCAACCGTCTTATCCATCTTTTTCTAGGTTTATACAGCATTACCATTCCTTTGGGATACAAATTCCTAGCCGGCGACTGTATTCATCTTCACCTTCATTTTCTGCTTTCGCCGATCTTTCGCGCTTGTATCGGGATGCAAATCTTTGGGAGCGACAGCTTGGCGACTCTGGTGGGGATCTTATCTGGCAACCAGGGCTTCTGGTTCTTTTCGTGGGTTCCTCCTAGCGCTTGTTTGATTTGTGTTTATGGGGGGTGTTATGTGCTACTTGTGCTTATTTATTTATTGCTTTATTTATTGCTTTCTGTACAGCTTTATTTATTGCTTTCATTTACAGTTTTATGCATTTCATACTGTTATTATCATATCATTGGTGCTGGATTTGTGTTTACCTTGGTGGGAGGGATTTTTCGGTGATTAAGGTTCCATATCGGGGACCTGAGTGACACATAGGCTAGAGTGGCTTCATATTCTTTCCTATTCCATTTCGGTCTGGTGCGGGAATATGAAACACGGTTCAGACATGGGTTTCTTCTTGAGAACTCTGTGATACGGATTTCCTGTAGTACTAGGGCTATCTGGGAAGCCTGCTAAGTCTGGATGACCTTTTATGACCTTCAGCATCTGAGGTAAATTAGAGGAGGATCTTTTATGGTTATTGTAAACATTGTACCTTCGGGTTAGAAGTGTTTACACTTCTCATAACTGATCCAAGTCTGAGGATCCTTGTTCTAGAACAATACATGTGAGGGGGTTAGGATGTTTACAGGTTTGCAGGAACCTTTGGCCTCATCATACCTTTGTTACTAATGTTGTTTTAAGGTTGTATCATTTTGGACAGTTCTTGTGAAACCCTGGACTTGTGACTCTTTATTTGAGTCCCCCACCTGGTTACTAGTTTTCTAAGCCTCCATCCGGACTTATGAACACACTTGGACCCCATCATTGCAGATAACAGATCCAGCACTTGATCACAAACCGTTTTCATATCATTCTGCATCATTTAACATTTGTCTATTTGTTTTTACAGGGTATCCACATTGTATCTTTGGTTTGGTTTTGATCTATTCTACTGCTCAGATTCCTCCAGTTATCTTCATCAGAGTTTCTTCTCCAGCACCTTCATTAGTTTGTCTTCATCAGAGACCCTTCTCCAGTTATCTTCATCAGAGATTCTTTACAGCCTTCTTCATCAGTTGTCTTCATCAGAGACTCATCTTCAGCACCTTTTTCAGTGGCTTTCATCAGCAGTTACCCTCAGTCTTCTTCATCAACATCCATTATCAGCATGGACACCTCCAGAAAGAGTAACACCACCTATCATTTCTTTGAGCCCACTCTGACAGGCCTCAGACAGATCCAGTCTCTCATCACTCCTGATCTTGTCCCTTTATTCAGGGAACATTATGGAGGCATTATGTACATGATCATGGACCTGGATGCATCCCAAAGGAGCATGATCCTCCTCTCAGATGCTTCACTTTCCTAGATTTTCAGCTAGGACCATTGATGGAAGAGTTCTCTATGTTGTTAGGTGTCCCTATCAGGAGATGGATTCCTTTCAACCCTGAGATGGTTGCTCCCAAGAATGAAGATATAGCAAAAGCCTTGCACTTGGAGCCTATCCTTATTGATCAGAGCATGACCACCAAGGCTGTAATCTCAGGCCTTCACTTGGATTTCTTAATCTCTCAGGCCACCCTGCATGCTGCAGCAGGGAAGTAGGAAACTGTTTGTGTACTTCTAGCCCTTAGCGTATATGGAGTTATCTTGCTTGCAGACGAGCTAAAATTTGTAAGCAAGAATGCTATTCACCTGTTCTTACTAAGGAACCCAATTCCTACCCTTCTTGGAGACTTCTACTATTCAGTGCATCAAAGGAATGAGAAGAAAAGGGGAAGACTCGTCAGATGTTGTGCACCCCTCTTCTACTGTTGGTTGCTAAGACACTTGCCAAAGTCAGACACTTTCCTGAATCCTCATCAACCAAGGAACTGAGCTAAGAGATTGATTGCCCTTACATCAGAAGACATCAGATGGTGCACCCAGAGCACCAAGGGCAAAGATATCATTACTAGCTGTGGGCAGTATCCCAATGTACCTTTTATTGGAGTGAAAGGTTGAATCAACTACAACCCTTTGCTTTTCAAGAGACAATTAGGGTATGCTTTGGTACATCCCCCAAGAGGGCAAGATTTGGCAGAAACCCTCTATTGTGACATCCAGCACAACCTTGCCATTGTCAGACAAGCTGCTTGGGCTTGGGACAACATTCAGACTAAGGGGACAACTATTCTTGGCAAGTGCAACAATATAGCCTCAACTCAGTATCTTGATTGGTCTCGTACCAGGGGACAAATCACCCGTATGCCATTCACTTTAGAGGATGCACCTGGACCATCAGCAGTGCAGCCTGCAGCTACTGTCAGTTTGGAGGAGTTTGAGAAATTAAAGGAAAGGAATACTCAATTCTCTGAAGCCTTAAAGAAGACCCTCTGGGAGAGGAATGACAGTCGTCTAGATAATGAAAGGTTGGAGAAGCTCCGGATTGAGCACTTGACCAAGATTGAGAAGACGAATGACTACATCAGAAAGGCTCAAGCAGGAGAGTTAGTGTTGAAGAATGCTTGCAAGGAAGCTAAAACTCAGAAGGCCGGAGCTGAGCATTACTTAGAGGAAAGTCAGGCTAGGTGGATCAGGATCACCGAGGCTCGTGCATAGGAAGATCAAAGAACCCAAGCTAGGTTAGAAAAGCTGGAGGCTAGTGAGAATAAGAATCGGGCAGCTTTGTTAGCAACACAGAAGGAGATCTCTGAGTTGAAACTCCGGGCGGGGTTAAAGAGGTCAAAGCATCAGGATAAGCATAAGAAGTTGAACAGTGCCGTTGCCACCAAGAACCTTCTCATCAGGACTATCACAGAGCACCCAGTTGGTCCAGTGACTGAGGCTCTCCTGAAGGAAGTCAGAGAGGATGAATTTGGACTGGATGTTTGATTTCCTTGTACTTGTACTTCCTTTTGTTTGTACTTTTGATTTTATTGTTGTATTTTGACCCACCATGGGGACTTTATTGTAATCAAACTATGTATCTTCACATTTTTGTAATATATGGTTTGTATTATTCTAAGGGCTTAATTTCTCTACAACATCATCATTCCCCGAGGTCTGGAAAGGTCAAAGCCAAAGAACCAAACCGGATACCCTTGGAAGACAAATAGGCATCCTGCATTGCATGCTAACATCATTTCTTTGTTTTGTAGGTTTTTGTTTTTGTTGTTTCTCACTCTGTTGTGATTTCAGGAAACATTGCTCATAGAAGAGTGTTCCCCGTCAATAGAGTGCACTGGTATCCGACAAGAAACAACCTTCTGGGATTACAAATGGATCAGGTTCAACAAGACTTGACTGATGTGAGGACCCAAATGGCCAATGAGAGCACAGAGATGAGGGCCCAAATGAATCAATTTATGGCAGTGATGACTGGTTTAGCTAAGAGCCAGGAAAGACTGAGAGAGTTAGTCGAGCGGCAAACTCCTGAGGAAAACCATCCAGGTACAGGGGGTACCAGTAATAACGATCACGTACAGCCTCGTACAGATCCACTAGAGTTTGGGCCTCATCTGAACCCAGACATCAATGCTATAAGAAACACCCAAGGTAACACTGGAGGAAGGGTTTTGCAGGAAGACCCCCAAGAAGAATAGTTTACCGTGGTTGGGGCTGGAGACGAAGTTTACGATCGTTGGTTGGATGAAATTGCATAGAAGCTAAGGTCTCTTGAATCCCAAAACTCTCTGGGTTTTGATGTCATGGACATGGGATTGGTGGAGGGGGTTAGAATTCCGCATAAGTTCA
This sequence comes from Lathyrus aphaca, assembly GCA_963966055.1. Taxonomy (NCBI): domain Eukaryota; kingdom Viridiplantae; phylum Streptophyta; class Magnoliopsida; order Fabales; family Fabaceae; genus Lathyrus; species Lathyrus aphaca. The sequence continues at coordinate 215,160,650 of OZ014521.1, forward strand.
AACCTCCTTGTTTTGAGAGATACAATGGCACATCCTGCCCGCGTACCCATCTTCAGTCTTTCCTGGGGAGATTGAAAGCCTACACCATGGATGAGAAACTGTGGATGTTTTACTTCGAGGATAGCTTGACAGGGGAATCCCGGGAATGGTACTCCCATTTGACCAGAGCCACAGTGAGAAATTGGAAAGACTTGGCTGAAGCTTTCATCCGTCAATATCATTATAATCTGGACATGGCTCCAAACATAACACTTCTGATGGGAATGTCACAATCTTCCCGTGAAAGCTTTAGAGAGTATGCCCAAAGGTGGAGACAACTAGCTGCTGCCGTCCAACCCCCGATGTCAGAAAGGGAGATGGCAGACATGTTCATGAATACTCTCCAAGGTACCTATATTGATATATTGGCTGCATTTTCTTCTACCAGCTTTATAGACGTGGTGATAGATGGGGAAAGAATTGAGAGCTTACTGAAGATGGGAAAGATCTCCGACAATGGTGCCAGTTCAAGCAGTGCAAGGAAGCCATTTGTTGGGCCCTGTAGATATGGTGAAACAAACTTTGTGCACATGGGAAGAGGGAGACCCCAATATATGTCCAGATCAGTTGCTGTCATCACTATCCCTGCTCCACCTCCTCAATACACTCAACAACCACAACACTTTTCTCAATAGCCACAGTTTCCTCAACAAAGATCCTACAACAACAATAACAACAACCAACAACAACGCCCTTTTCAGCAGCGGCCATCTCAGATCAACAGGATGATTGACCCTATACCAATGTTGTATGCCACATTGCTGCCATAACTCCTAAAGCTCAATCTTGTTGAGTTGAGGACATTGGCTCCACCTGATCCTCAGAACCTTCCGAGAAATTACGACGTCAATGCTAGGTGTGATTTTCATTCTAATGCACCTGGTCACTCCACAGAAAAATGTAGTGCTCTGCATATGAAGGTCCAGGATCTGGTAGATTCAAAGGCCCTGAACTTTGCACCACCTCCCAATGTCATGAAAAATCCTATGCCAAGCCACAATGGGCCAAGGATTAATGCTATAGAGGAAGGCTCACCCATGAGTTTGATTGAAGATATTGCAAGTATCCAGACACCTCTGGCAGAGGTTAAAGCTCAACTTTTGAAATGCCAGGTGTTTCCAGGTTGTGAGGCCTGTTGTGAATCTTGCAAGCTTTCCAGAAATGGGTGTGCAAGCTTGAGGAATGGCATCAATGGTTTGATTAAAGAAGGAATTCTGTAAATAACCACAACAACTTCTACAACACTAGCAGCTCCTTTTACAAAGACAAATGACCCTTCTATAACTGCAACAACAATTGTTCCCACCAACTCGTCTACAACTTCAGCAACCATTTCTTTCATCACTTCAAAAAACAACAGTTCCATTTCATCCACTTCTACAACTTCAACAACCACCAACAACAACGTCTCCACATTTACTATTTATTATGAACCTACAATGGTCCCAGACTCCAACAATTATCAACAACAATCTCAGCAACAGTTTCAGCAACAACCAAGCTTCAGTTCATCACCACCAACATCCACCAGAAGTCCTGTCACCATCTTCTATGATCCACATACAATAACAGTTCCAACCTCTGCAATGGAGAAAGACAATGATCCACATACAATAACAGTTCCATTCCATATGACAAAGACAATGTTGTACCATGGCACTATGGTGCAGACCTTTACTGCAATGGAGAAAAAGTTCTTCTTGATTCTTCAGTTCCTACCTCACAAGTGGATAATGTCGGGGGAGGCGGAGGCTTCACTCGAAGCGGACGTCTCTTCGCGTCACAAGCTCCAAGAACCAGTATTGAGGAAGAGGCGGCTGCCAAAGCCAAAGGGAAAAGTGTGGCACCAGAAGAACCTACGCCAAAAGAGACTCATAAATCATCCTTTGATCAGGATGTGGATGAATTTATGAGGATAATTAAAAGGAGTGACTACAAAGTAGTGGATCAGCTCTACCAGACTCCTTCTAAGATCTCCATATTTATCCCTGCTGTTGTGTTTCGAAGCTTATCGGGATGCACTACTCAAAGTCTTGCACACTGCCTACGTGCCGGAGGAGATCACAGTGAATCAGCTTGAGACAGTGGTGTCTAATGTTAATACTAGCCATGGGCTAGGTTTCACCAATGCTGATTTGACAACAGAAGGACGTCACCACAACAAGGCTTTGCACATCACCCTGGAGTGCAAAGGATTTGTACTCTCTCATGTTCTTGTGGACACTGGGTCTTCACTCAATGTCTTGTCGAAGAAGGCTCTTGTCAAAATCGAATATGATGGAATAGCTCTCCGACCAAGAAATCTGGTGGTCAGGGCTTTTGATGGCTCCAAGAGATCTGTTCTTGGAGAGGTGGAGCTTCTAGTGATAATCGGTCTGCAGGTCTTTCAGACTACTTTCTATGTGATGGACATACAGCCGACCGACAATTGTCTGTTGGGTCGACCATGGATTCACGCCGTTGGTGCAGTTACGTCGACCCTTCACCAGAAATTGAAATATGAGTGGGAAGGACAGATTATCACCATCTGTGGTGAAGAGGACATCTTTGTTAGCCATCTGGCTACATACAAATACATTGAGATGGATGGTGAGATCCATGAAACTATAAGCCAAGGGTTTGAGGCCTTGAACGTCAATGAGGCAACAACTGAAGTATTTGCTGCATCCCAGGAGGATAGGATGGGTACTTCAATTGTCTCCTATCAGCAAGCCCGGAAGGTTGTTGAAGATGGTAATGCCCAAGGCTGGGGCAAGCTGCTGCCAGTGGAGAAGAAGGAGGACAAATTCGGTTTGGGTTACAAACCATTCCAACAAGATCAAGAAGAGGCTGCTAAAGAGCCCAAGTTCATTAGTGGGGGGATGCTCACCCCAGATGCTGTTAAAAACCTGGAAGACGAGGCGGAAAGCGACCTCAACCTGGAGAGTTGGGTTCGTCCAAGGATCCCGAGTCACCAAGTCCTTAACTGGTCTTCCCAAGAAATTATAAGGGTTACTCCTGCAGAGTAATTATTATTTCCTACCTTTTTAAGCATGCATCAAGTCCTACATCTTGCCCAAGGTGTCAGGACTCATTTTGTAATAGAGCCATATTGTAATTTTGTGCAAATGGATTATCAATGAATATCGGACATCGTTTGCAAACAAGTCTCTTTTTCGCTCACTGTCTTTTCATTTTTCACTTTTGTACAAAACAATAAAATGGCAATCTTTTCAAAATAAACAACTTCATTTTCACTTTTTTCTAAACAAGATTAAAATTGATCACTAAAACGAACAAATCTCAACCCTTGCAGAGATTATCCTCCAGATTGCACCGACAACAACACTGCTATGACCTTGTATGACTTCGACAATCCAATTAATCAGCTGATGAAGGGGTTGAAGAAGACTATGAGTTACTTGAAGAGTTAGCCAAGTTGTTGAGGAAAGAAGAGAAAGTGATCACTCCTCATCAGGAGGAGGTTGAAATAGTTAATCTTTGTACCAAAGAGGATTTGAAAGAAGTGAAGATTGGGGCCAGTCTGCAGGCTTCAGTAAAAGAACAACTCATTGACATGCTTCGAGAATACATCGACGTCTTTGCTTGGTCCTATCAAGACATGCCAGGTCTAGACACGGATATTGTTATGCACAAGCTGCCATTGAAAGAAGAGTGCCCTCCAGTAAATCAAAAGTTGCATCGTACTCGTCCGGATATGGCCATGAAGATTAAGGAAGAGGTACAAAAACAGTGGGACACCGGTTTCCTTGCTGTAACTGGTTACCCACCGTGGGTCGCTAACATTGTACCAGTGCCTAAGAAGGATGGAAAAGTACGGATGTGTGTGGATTACCAGGACCTGAACAGAGCTAGCCCGAAGGATGATTTCCCATTACCTCACATTGATGTATTTGTCGACAACACAACTCAGTTCTCGGTGTTTTCCTTCATGGATGGTTTTCCTAGGTATAATCAGATCAAGATGTCACCCGAAGACATGGAGAAAACAACATTCATCACACCTTGGGGCACATTTTGTTACAAGGTAATGCCTTTTGTATTGAAGAATGTCGGTGCGACTTATCAACGGGCTATGGTAACGTTATTCCACGATATGATCCATAAAGAAATTGAATGCTACGTGGATGACATGATTGCCAAGTCCCTTACTGAAGAAGACCATCTGGTAAATCTGCTGAAGTTGTTCAAGCGTCTGAGAAAGTATCAGCTGAAGCTAAACCCCAACAAATGCACATTCGGGGTACGTTCCGGTAAGTTGTTGGGATTTATCATAAGTGAAAAGGAATTGAGGTTGATCCCGACAAAGTCAAAGCCATTCAGAAGATGCCTGCACCTAGGACTGAAAAGGAAGTTCGGGGGTTCTTAGGTAGATTGAACTACATATCAAGGTTCATATCTCATCTTACTGCAACCTGTGAGCCCCTGTTCAAATTGTTAAGAAAAGAACAGACAATCAAGTGGAACGACGATTGTCAGAAAGATTTTGACAAGATCAAGTAGTACCTACAAGAACCTCCAATTCTCATGCCTCCAGTTGAAGGAAGACCTCTGATAATGTACCTGATAGTATTAGAAGGATCAATGGGGTGTGTGTTGGGCCAGCATGATGAGTCTGGTCGAAAAGAGTATGCAATATACTACCTAAGCAAAAAGTTTACCGACTGTGAACAACGTTATTCACTGCTCGAGAAAACTTGTTGTGCTTTAGCGTGGGCTGCTCGCCGACTAAGACAGTATATGCTGACTCACACTACCTTATTGATCTCAAAAATGGACCCCGTCAAGTACATATTTGAGAAACCAGCACTTACTGAACGGGTTGTAAGATGGCAAATGATTATGACAGAGTATGACATTCATTACACATCCCAAAAGGCCATCAAAGGCAGTATATTGTCTGACTACCTAGCTGAGCAACCCGTTGATGATTACCAGCCCATGAGGTTTGACTTCCCTGATGAAGACATCATGTTTCTAAAAGAAAAAGATCATGAAGAGCCTGTTCACACTGAAGGGCCTGACCTAGAAGAAGAGTGGACAATGATGTTCGATGGGGTTGTCAATATGAATGGAAGTGGAGTTGGTGCAGTGCTCATTACGCCTAAAGGAGTTCATATGCCTCTCTCGGAAAAACTCACTTTTTCCTACACTAACAAAAAAGCTGAATACGAAGCTTGTATCATGGGTCTTGAGGAAGCCATTGACCTCAGGATCAAGACATTAAATGTATTCGGAGATTCAGCTTTGGTAAACAATCAGACCAATGGCAAATGGTACACTCACCAAGAGCATCTAATTCCATACCGTGATTACACTAGGAGATTGTTGACAACAGTCAAACTTGAGTATATCCCTCGAGACAAAAATCAGTTCGTAGATGCTCTAGCTACCATTTCGTCCATGATCAAAGTTCAAACTGCAAATTATGTGCCTCGGATTTCGGTATCCAGACTAGACCGACCAGCATACGTATTCTCTGTGGACATTGCAAAAGATGACAAGCCTTGGTTACATGACATCAAGAGCTTCTTAGAGGATCAGACATACCTACCTAGGGCATCATCCAATAATAAGAAGACACTAAGAAGGCTGGCCGATAGTTTCTTCCTTAATGCTGATGGTTCATTATACAAACGAAACTTTGACATGGTGCTTCTCAGATGTGTTGATAAGAAAGAAGCAGACTTGCTGATGCACGAGGTGCATGAAGGATCTTTCGGTACCCATGCTGGAGGACAAGCAATGGCTAAGAAATTATTAAGATCAGGTTACTACTGGATCACAATGGATGCAGACTGTTGTGCCTATGCCGGGAAATGCCACAAATGCCAGATCTACGCAGATAAAGTGCATGTCCCTCCAAATCCTTTGAACGTGATGTCTTCACCTTGGCCCTTTGCCATGTGGGACATTGACATGATTGGAAAGATCGAACCGATTGCTTCAAATGGCCACAGATTCATCTTGGTAGCCATTGATTACTTCACCAAAAGGGTTGAAGCAACTTCATATGCAAACGTCACCAGACAAGTGGTAGCCAGATTCCTAAAAAGAGACATCATCTGTCGATATGGAGTACCCAAGCGAATCATTACTGATAATGGTTCCAATTTGAATAACAAAATGATGGCAGAACTGTGTCGGGACTTCAAAATTCAACATCACAACTCTTTTCCTTACAGGCCAAAGATGAATGGCATTGTTGAGGCAGCTAACAAAAACATTAAGAAGATTGTGCAAAAGATGGTGGTTACATAAAAAGACTGGCATGAAATGCTACCATTTGCTTTGCATGGGTACCGAACCTCAATCAGAACGTCCACTGGGGCAACACCTTATCAGCTTGTGTATGGTATGGAGGAAGTCCTACCTGTTGAAGTTGAGCTACCCTCCTTACGGGCACTGATGGATGTAAAGCTGAATGAAGCAGAATGGGTCCGATCTCGGTACAATCAACTGAATTTGATCGAAGAAAAGAGATTAGTTGCAATCTGTGATGGGCAGTTATATCAGAAAAGGATGAAGAAAGCCTTAGATCAGAAAGTTAGGCTTCAGGAATACCAAGTGGGAGATCTTGTGCTGAAAAGACTTCTTCCTCCTTATACAGACCACAGGGGCAAATGGACTCCAAATTACGATGGTCCATTCATAGTAAAGAAGGTTTTCTCTGGTGGAGCACTGATGCTCACTACTATGGATGGTGAAGATTTCTTATCCCCTGTGAATTCAGATGCAGTTAAAAAATACTTCGCATAAAATGACCCGCTGGACATAAAAACAGAATGTAAGTCCAGACAAAAATAGGGCAACCCGGCGAGTCAAAAACAGAATAAAAGACTCGGGCAAAAATAAGGGAAAATTAAAAAAAAAAATTATGTAAACACCCCAAAATTTCCCTCACTAATATCACATCATGGCTTGTGATCTTCCATATTTGCATTAGTTTAAGCATACCATCTCATATTGCATATTTGTTTCATCTGCACAGTTCAAATTCATCTGCATCTAGGGTTTGTGATCTGAGCAATCCAAGGATCCATCTGAGCCACTCCAAAGGTCTCCAATAATTCCAAGAGGGTCCATGTGTGTTCTATCATTATATTATATCCCTCAAAGATCAAGGAAGTCAATAAATCACAAGAACTGGCAAGGCATGGAAGCAGAGCTAGGGTTTCACTACACAAATGACCTGAAATTAGGGTTTTGGTTTCAGAGGCCATAACTCCAAATTGTTTGGTCATTCCTGTTTCTAATAGTCTCAATATGTTATAAGGATCATGTGTACCAAGTTTTATGAAGAAATTCATTATGGAAGTCATATGTTCACTGGGTAACTTTTTGAGCAAGTCAGAGCAAAATCAGGGCATCTGAGGCCCCCAACAATGGAACCAAAGTGGATTTCTCATCAAATTGAAGTTATATGATCTTTATTTGATCATTGAAGTGCTTGGAAGTTCACAAAATTGAAGAAAATTGAGCTAAACCAAAAGTTGCCAAAAATGGAAATGACTTGTAATGGAAACTTTCCATTTTTGGGAAGTTTTTCAACCTCCTCTTTCTCAACCAAAAATGCTTCAAATGAAAAAATTTTGGTCATGAAAGTTGTAGATTGGATCATTCCCTTTTCAAAAAGTACAAGAACAAGTCCTAATTCATTATGGAACTCAAGTTATGGCTTGGCAAAGTTGGCAAAAATCACATAATTTTCCCTTTCACACCAAAAAGGATTTTGTGCAAATTCACATACCAAGCCATTTTGTGACCTCTAATACACTTCTAGGAATCATGAAAACATAGTGTATTGCCTAAGAATCAGAATTGGCCCAAGGACCACAAGTTTCTATGCCTTGCACATCAAGAAATCATAAAGGGGGCCAAAATGAACAAAACTTGCAAAAACTCATACAACCATGCTTCCACTTGTGCCAGCTGAAAAATATGACTTCCATGGATATCCTTGAACCAAGATGACTCGAGACATGCCTTGAAACAGCCACTGAACCAGCCCATACCTCAAGTACAAGTTATGTTGAGATTTTGGCAACTTGCCCATACCAATCACCATAGGCCACAACAACTATTCTGACCTACCAAAGCTTGTTATGTGGATCAAAAGCAACTCATAACACACAACACACAAGGCTGAAACCTCAGAATCACCAAGTTTCTCAAAATCACCCCAAAAGCAAAAGCTTTCGAAACACTCTGCTCACACACTCAAACTCAAAACATCCTTCACCAATCAACTCAACATCACAAGAGGATCATTTCCCACCCTTCATTGTAGCCTAAAAACACCCAAAACTGAAACACGATTCTGGTGCAACAAGAGTGCAAGCTCTCAAACCAGCCATCATAAACTCCTTCCAAGCATCAAAGCATCACCAGGAGGATCATTGGAGTCATTTTGCTCAAGAGAGGAGGTCCAAAAGCTCCAAACTGAGAAAGCTCAAGTTCAGGTAACCTCAAGAACTTTTTTTCCAGAACCTTCATTTTAAGTTCTTAATTGATTCTATGTGTTCTCCTGATGATCATGATGTATTTACATTTGAAAATGATTGAGAAACAAGCATGTATGAAGCTTCTGAAATTTTTGATGTGTTTTCCGTTTTGCTTCGATTCATGTTCTTGATGATAAATAAATGAATTTTGTTGTTTGATTCTTGTTTGGAGTGATGTGAGGATCATTTCTGGAAAGTTTGAGAGCTTAGGGTTGCGTATTAGGTGAGATAGCATGTTTGGCTAGCCGGAGAAGATGACCGGAGCTAGCTCCGGTCAGCTGAGAGTGATTAGAACCCTAATTAGGGTTTAGTAGCTCAGTTTGAATGTCAGCCCTAGGATTTAGTTTCGCGCGCGTGTTTGCGGTCCAGATCATTTCACTTAGGTTTAAATATTAATTAATTAGGTTAATTATATAATTAATCCAGATTTAATCCTGTCCATATATCTGCGCGCGCAGTCAACATAGGTTCAAACCTGGTCCATTGGATCAGTTGACTTCCCCTCTTTTCAATATTTTATTTCATTTAATTGCATTTTCTTTGCCAATTTATTTAAAATACTTAGAAAATTCCAAAAATATTTTTCTTCAGCATTTTGATTTCAAATATTTTTCTTCACCCAAAAACATTTTTATTTTTATTTCTTGCATTTTAAAATCATTTTAAAAATATTTAAATGTTTATTTTAATTAATTAAAGGAAATTAATTAATTAAAATACCATTTAGGTTTCTAAAAATCCCAAAAAAAAAATCACATTGCATCTTAGGACATTTAGAAACATTTTCAAACCATTCATACAAATTTCTTTTTGGTTTTGATCCAACTTTGACATTTTTTTTGAATTTAGGGTTCATAAAAATCCCTTTTTTGAACCCTAACTTCAAAAATTCTTTTCTGCCTAACCATGAATGGTTTGACATTGGTTCTTTTTGCATTGTTCTTCATATAACATGTAGTATATATCATATTTTTTGTCATAAATTTATCTTGCATTTTGTATTTGATTTTCATTTTTCCTCTTAAGGTGCCCAAAAACCCTAGTTTACTTAGAAAATTCACAACTTTCTTTAGGTTAAAAGTTAGACCTTCTCCTTTGGGGTGTGATATCATATGGAGTTAGGGTTCCTTTGAGTTCATTTGCAATTTTTTAGCATGTGATTTTCTTCTGTTTTGACCTTATGCATCTCATGTTGCCTTAAAACCCTAATTTGACATGTTCATTTGCATTCATCTTGCATATGCATCCATACATGAATTTGCCATGACATTTCTTGCATTCATATGGCATTTAAGACATCTTGGGACATATTAGAATCATGCTTGATCATTTCTTCATTCATTTTCCATGATATGCATTCATTTCATTTCATAAGCATCCATGTGTTTTCATGCTTCCTACATGCTTCATTTGCATTCTTTCTATTTGTATGAACATTCATAACACTTGACATGCCTTTGCATCATCTCATAGCACCATTTGCATCATGTGTTTTCTTCTGGTTTTGGTTTTTGCCTTTGTATTTGTTTCATTTTCATTTCATTTCCTTCCTTATGTTAACCTTTTCAGGTGGTAAGTAACTTGAGAAGTGAATTTGCCTTCACTTCTCATTTCTCTTCTCATTCTTCTTATGCATCCTTGATGAATTTTGCTTTTTTTAGAGTGAGCTTGCTCATTCATGTTCATCATTCACTTTCTTTCTCCAAGTTACTTATCTTCTTCAGTGAAGTAAGTAACTTGTTTCTTCTGCTTCTCCTCCTTTCATTTGCCTCTTGCATTGGTGGCTATCTTTGAAGATCTTTCTCAAGCCTTATAAACCATAGGAACACCCAAGCATGACAATAATTAGGGTTGTGATTAGTCCCCCTTTAGCTTTTACCTTTGTGGCTTCTTTGTGTCTCTCTTCTCACCTCATCATTAGAGACTAAACCTTTAAGGCTTTAAGACTTTGTGATTAGGGTTATGCCTGCATCCTTCTCTTAGGATGGAGTGTATAACTTTAATCCTAAGTGTTAAACCCTTAATTTGTTTAAAACTCTTAATTAATCCATCTTAATAATCACTAAGACAATAGCTTGTAACTTGGGCCTTGCATTAGGGTTCTAATTCTTCCTTTATTGGTTAAGAAGGACTAACCCTAGTGTTAATGGACAAGTCCCCCTCCAGTTGTCTTACAAACCATAAAATCCATTTCTTAATCTCATCCTTAATTAAAATCCACTTTAATAAAGGTTTGTTTTGTCATGAGGTTAATCCCTAATCATGGATTAAGTTGAGGCATCTTCCTCAGCTTAAGTGTGCTCATCTATTATCCTTCTATTAGGATGGTGTAATGGGTTCATTAATCCTTGATTATGGCTTAAACTCATTACTCAACACTAAACAAAAACTCAAAAAAATATAAATAATCACAAGTAGGTTAATGATCTTAATCCTACATCATCATGGTAATTAAGTTTGAGGTGCTGATCTCATACTTAAGGTATTCTTATTATCCCTAATCAAAGGGAGGATATGATGAGTTTACTAACCCTTGGTTTAGGCTTAAGCTCATTAACTTATGACAAACACAAAAAGCAATAAAAGATTGAAAACACAAAAACAAACAATAACCGTCTCCTTCGGGATTCTTTTCTCATCACATTCATTCATAAACGAGAACTCGCTTCTTCCGTCTAATGCAAGACAGTTAGCACTCGAGCCAGACGAGTCATACACTTGAGCATAGACAAGCAAGCAGTTCACAAGTCAATTTATGTTTCAGTCTCTTTGAATCGAACTACGGTGTTCTGACTTCCTCATTGCACGAGAGGATACATAGGCATAACTTAACTGTTATCGAACAAAAGTCTCTAAGTCTTCCCCCCCCCCCTCTTCCAGCATTCTTTTAAGCCTCATTCCTGAGAATTTGACTTCACTTTCTTGCACCGACACTTGTACATTCTTTTCCAGCTTTTGCACACAGATAACACAGACACTACCCCTTTAAGCACAAACTTTCAAGCGTGGATCCCGTCGAGTACGATGGACAATCTGGGTGCTAATACCTTCCCAGGTTGTAACCAACCCCCTTTCTCATTTTCTATAGTTCGCAACCGTCTTATCCATCCTTTTCTAGGTTTATGCAACATTACCTTTCCTTCGGGATAAAAATGCCTAGTTGGCGACTCTTTTCACCTTCATTTCATCTTCTCCTCTCGCCGACCGTTTGCGTCTGTACCCTATCTGACCAGGTGTCTTTTAGTGGGAGCAACAATGTACACCCGCTTAGTTGAAAATCTGCATTGGACAGCTCAGGCAAAAATGGGTATCTCGGTGGATTGAAAACCCGAATGGGCGATCCACGCAAAATCAAGGGAATAAGCGAACAACTTCATTCTGAATTCGTTTGTATCACAACGGCAAGCTTCGAAAGGATAAAGCATCAGTCAGAATTAAATTTCTTCAGAAAGCAAGATGAGAAGAACGTCAAGGTCATACAGGTCATAGCAAAGGAAGCTCACTGGAGCGTCGTCAACATTGCCAGCACTTTTACTTTTCTCAATTTATAGCAATCTCCTCATTTCAGGGGACTTGTTTCTTTGACTGTATTTGCCAATTCACGACACCCAGATTAATAAAATCAGAGTTTTCAGTCACACCTCATTTTGTACATTTTTGTTTCATTTGCGAAAGGTCCAATATTCATGATACAACACTTGCGTAAAACAAATGAGACATTTTAATAAACGCTTGCAGGAAATATATTTACTTTCAGGAATATCTAACTCCTATGACGGAATCCGGTAAGGGATACCTCAGAATACTTGTGCTTTTCTTTTGTCTTAACAGATTGCAGGTATTCAATACGCAACATGGGGCATATCAAGCATCGCATCCCCAGCATGCTACTCCTTGAAAGTTACCTCCTCCCCAAGCAGGATCTCCCGAGCAATATCTGAAATGCTTTTCCCCAGCAGAGTTGCCAAAGCCTCCCCATCTCCAGCACAAGCCTATTCAACAGGAGCTTCCCAGCCGAGAGTCCCACCAGAGTTCCAGATCTCTCATCCTCAGCAAGGATAAAGGAACTATCTCCCCGCAGAGTTTCTATCTTCTCTCTAGAAGAGCAATGCCTGAAACTCTTACACAACAAAGTGACGAAAGTTCCTTTTCCCCAGCTAAGTTCTCCTTGCAGAAAGATCTATCAATGATTTATTTCCCCAAGAAGAGCTATATCTCCTAACAGATCTGCCATTGATCTTTCCCAAGCTGGGATATCTCTCCAAGCAAGATCAGCCAGAGATCTCCAGCAGGATCCGAACCCCGGATCGGTTTCTCTTTTGCATAATCATAGCATTTGCATCATATTCACAAAATAAGCGTAGCATTCTGTTGCACCCCAAAATTTACCCTCCCCTAGTCGAGGAATTGTGTACCAAGGTGTCCCAAGAGGTTCACAAGGTTCATAAGGTATCCCAAAAGGTTCACAAGGTTCAAAAGATTCACAATTGGTCAGAAAATGTGACAATTCATTCAGACAAAGCATCTCCCTAAGCAATGCACCCTAAACCAGGGTTTTGAATTTCATCAGGCTAAATGGACTTCCAAGGCTTCAAGTTAGCTTCATAACATCACACATGTCTTCAAGAATCCTTATGTCAAGTTTCAAGGCTTTCCCAAAAGGTTTGCTCAGTCAGATGATCAGATATGCAAAAATCAGTCAAAGTGGTTAAAAAGTCAAACTGAGGTCAACTGTGGTCAAACCAAAGTCAAACTTCATGATTTTTTGCTAACATCAATTTTATGAAGTAAAATTCATCATTTGATCAAGGGTTGATCATGATTCATCAAGGAGATTTCAGATCATTAAGAATCAGGAGTTTCTAAATTAGGGTTTTCACAGGAAAAGTCAACTGAACTTTGACTAGCCATAACTTTCACATGCTTCATCAAATTTTTTCCATCTAAAGCTCATTTTGAAGGAAATTTAATTATCTACAACTTTGTGTCTCACAAGCCAAGCCCAAAAATGCTTCATTTGGAAGGTATGAGCTAAGACATTATAGGTCCTTTTAAAAGTCAACAAAACGTCAACATCTTCCAAAGGGCATAACTTGATATTGGTAAAGTATATAGACATGAAACCAAAGAGGTTTGTTAAAGGACTCTTTATGCTTTCCAAAATGTCCAAGAAAACCTTCATAGCCTTAAAATTGAGGGATTTGTGCCTTTGCAAAGTTGGGAATTTTTGGGAGGTTTGTGAAGCAAATGAAGACTTAAAACCAAATTTTGCCAAATGGGCTTGCCAAATTCCAATCCAATCTCAAGGATAAGGTCATGCACGACCCATTGACTATTTTTCCATATTTTTATGTTTTATATTTTATTATTTTGGATTTTATTTAATAAAATTCAATTTAAATGAAAATAAAATATAAAAGGCCAATCCAAAAATCTGATTTTTGTTCTAGAAATTCTTAAAGGACAATTAAAGATGATTGAAAGCATATAAAATTAGATCAACCAAAAATAGTAAGAAGATATCAAATTTTTTCAATATTTTGAAGCATATCTTTCTTCAATCTCAAGTTATCCAAAAGTCCAAAGTGGGATTTGATTTTTTGACCTAATTAGGTCCTATTATATATGTACAACATAAAGCAATGATGGGGACACGAAAATTGGAGGCCAAGAACACCAAAGCAACTTCAAAAAATCTCAAGAAAAGTCACATTCATATTCTTTGTTAAAGGCCATCTCAAAGCGTTTTGAAGGTTGAAACATGTTCATTGAACATCCTTGAGCCAATCCTGATCATTCATTGCATTCAGAACTCCATGAATCACATGAACCGAATCAATATTTTCTTGAATTTTCAAATTTTCGATTCCATCAATTCATGAGTTATAAACTGTTTTTGGCCATTGAAATTTGTTTATTAACGTGTTTGGATTGTTTTTATGTGCTTGGATTGAAGTTTCAGTGCAGATTAAAGAAGATGCCATAGCTAGGGTTCATCCCTTTGGTTTGGGGTTTTTCGATTTAAGCCATATAAACCCTTTTTAAAGACATATTTGAAACCTATGAATCATGGTTGTTTGAATGGTACCATTATTGATAAACAATTTTGCGTGTTATGATGTTTCTTTGAAATATAGGAAAACCTACGAAATTTTGTTTGTAGGAAATTTCGCAAGAAATATTGAAGGAAAATTCGTAGGAAATTTGAGGAAGAAGATGAAGTCTGCGCGCGAAATTCTTATTTCAAATTTTAGTTTTAATATTTAATCAATTGTGTGTGTATTATATCACAAACGCGCAGGTGGCCCAGTGGCTTTTGGTGTACGCCTGTGGACTTCAGGACCTGGGTTCGATCCCCAAGTTCTTTCTTTTTTATTCATCAATTTCCTTGTTTTTTCAGGTTTATGGTATAAGGGCTTGGGTTCATTCCATATCAACTAAGCTTGCGCAGCCCAGTGGAACCCCATTTTTTTTAAAACTTGTTTTTTTTTTTAATTGTTTAATTATATATTATCTAATTAATTAATTTGTTTTATATTAAAATTAAAAACTCAATTAAAATATTAATCAAATTTATATTTTTATAAATATCATAATATATTTTTATAAATAGTTTTGTATATAATTTTATTATTCATAATTTGTAAATAATTTATGTAAATTTTAATTAATTATTTAAACCTACAACCTAAACCCTAATTTTTCTTAAATAAAAATGTAAATCCTAGTTTCTAAAAAACCCTAATTTTATTAACCCTAATTTTTATTAACTTTAATATTTAAATTAATTTTTTTTATAAATTATAATTAAATAAGTAATCATTTTTTTATGTAAATAATTAGTATTTATTTATTATTATCATAATTGTTCTATTTTCTTCTAAAACAATTTTCTAAATGTTTATTTAACTTAAAAAATAATATTCTCTCTTAAATTTTTATTTCTTTATATTTTTAGTAACCCTTTTTTATTCTTATTTATTATTACTACTAATCTTTAAATTATTGCTTATTTATTTTCTATTTATCATTATTATTATTTTTCCCGATTATATTGTAATTGTCCCAAAGCTTTGTAATAGCTTAGTTTATATTTTTGCTTTATTTTCTTTATGAATATGTTTACTGCGTGGTTAGTAATTATAGGGCGCGAATAACATGTTTGTAATTAAAATTGACTCAGAATAATTAATTTAAAAAGATAAATATTTGAATATGAATACGCACACACGTAAGTCGATCTTTGATCGCCATCTTGCACTTTCTAGGGTTACCTCTCATGTTGCCTATCTCAAAAGGTCAAGTAAGGTGTCTTAAGCAAAGTCCCTTCATAAATATCATCAAGTCCCGTCAAGTTTATAAGATCAAGTCCCTTCGAGGTTGCCTACGATAAATGATCTTGTCCCTTCGAATAAAAGATGATAAGTCCCTTCGTATTGCTAAAGACACCTTACAGTTGCCTAAATTCAGATGTCCCTACATACATCCCTTCTTACATCCAAGGTAATGACTACCTATTCCATAATAATAGGGATAATATTACCATTGAAAGAACATACGAGAACATGAAAGACTTAATCTAGGGTAGGTACCTCTTAGTTGCTTGCTCACATTTCAAAATACATTTTACACTCCACATTTCAAACAAATTTTCAAAACAAGTCTTTGTATACATCCATACGAGGATCATTACAAAGTACTTAGAAAGTTTCTAATCACACGCTACACCTTTCTCAAAACAATTTAAAGTGAGCTAAGTAACTAAGAGCCCATGGATAACCATGGATATAAAGGGTGTTAACACCTTCCCTTTGTATAACCTACCCCCCGAACTCAAAATCTTTTTAAGGTCTTTCCTGTTCTTTTATGTCCTTTCCTTTTGGATAAAATAAAAGTTGGTGGCGACTCTTGCTATCCGCAACATTTATAGAAAGTCAGTTCTCCTACCGTGTTACAGAACTCACGACTCTGCTGGGGACTTAATAAAAGAGGGGTACCCTTAGGAATTAGATCACTTAAATTGTTTGCCTTGTTTGCTTTATATTACTTGTTGGGCTTTATGTGTGAAAGATCCTAACCCGGATCTAGTGTACCTTAGGTAAATGGAAATAGACCAATGAAATTGTACGGCGTATACCGATATGGTTGATCTGGTGGCCATAGTTAGTGTGACTTCTTGGTTGGTGCTTATGTTCCTTAAGCAATTTGAGGATAATATGAGGCTGCCATATGTTGTCAATAAACTAACTAACTTTTAGAACCCTAGTCATCCCATCTTGGCCTTTAGAAAAGTAGTGAGATAACCGACTTTGGTGAAGACTAAAGTTGGTTGATACTCGATGCTACACTCATTGAGATCCTAAACTTGGAGGGTTTTGGTTGGCAAGTAAGTTGCCTACTGAACAACCACCCTTGTGAAGGATCAATGATATTGAGATCCCTTAGAACCTGGTTACTTTATAGGACAGGATGAACCATCTAAACTTCAAGGGAGGGTACTTACCTTTAAAACCTCATGCAAGCTTTCAAACCTAGGGCTATTGTGTGACTTGTTTGTGTGTGCCACATGTTTGTGATTGAGCATAACATCATAGCATCATCATGCATTATAAGCATAGCATTTTCACTAGCCATTTCAAGGACCAAAGGATTTATCTTTGTTCTTTATTGCAGGTCATGGCTTCTGCTCGTAGGAATAATATCCGGATCAACTTTGTAGGAATACCTCCTAAGCTTAAGGAATTGGTCTCTCAAGTTTCTGAAAACTCCTAGTTCATCAAGAGGCATGGTCACCTACTGGATCTAGTCACTTCAGGATTCAATGAAGACATGATGAGTGTCCTATTTCAGTTCTTTGATCCTAAACACCATTACTTCACATTCCCCGACTATCAGCTGGTTCCTACAATGGAAGTGTTCTCCAAACTTCTGGGTATACCTATCCTTGATCAGAGACCCTTCACAGGCTTAGAGAAGGAGCCTAAACCTGAAGTCATTGCTGCAACCCTACATTTGAAGAAATCAGACATTGTCCTAGAAACAAGGAGTGGAGTTAAGGGTATTCTTGCTAAGGTATTGATGGAGAAAGCTCAAGTGTTCCTGAAGGCTATGAGTTATGATGCTTTTGAGGAGATCTTGGCCTTATTAATATATGGCCTAGTGTTGTTCCCTAATCCGGACCAGTTCATAGACGTACACGCCATCAACATATTTCTGACTCATAATCCAGTGCCTACATTACTTGGAGATATCTTACACTCTCTTCATACCCGTACTACGAAGGCACGAGGAACTCTGATGTGTTGTATACCTCTATTGTCTAGGTGGTTTATTTCTCACCTTCCTCGATCAGTAATAAAGAATGAACAAGGGTTAAGATGGTCTAAGAGGATTATGTCACTTTCTCATTCAGATATTCATTGGTGCTCTCGATCTATGGAGAATGTTACTATCATTGACCTTTGTGGAGAGTTCCCTAATGTGCCACTCCTTGGCATAAGAGGGGGCATTACCTACAATCCTTCTTTAGCTCTACGTCAGTTTGGTTACGCTCGGAGTAATGGTCCTCATGACATGCTTATTCAGGGTATTGTGTTCGACTACGACAACGATCTACAAGGTTACCATCAAAGGTTTATACGAGCATGGGGTAAAGTGAACAAGGTCAACAACAAGACTCAGGAACCAAAGTACACTATTCCTATGGAACCTTATCTCAGATGGGTGTGATCTCGTGCTCAGACTCTTATGATGCCATATCCTGCTATCCTGCCAGTTACCATGGAGCCTGTTGCTGAAGGAGATACTTCTTATATCATTCTTCATCCAGACATGCCCACTGACATGGAGGAGTTACAAAAGTCCTGGATCTAGTTGAAGGAGCAAAGGGATACTTTTGAGACTCATTTCAAAGCTAGTCAAGAAATAATTCTGGAGCTGACAAAACAACTTCACGAGGAGCGGAATCTCAACTCATACCTCAACACAAAGAGGAAACGTCCATGGGAGACTTAAAAACCCATCTTTGTACTCATTTCATTTTTGTTGTAAGCCCAAAGGGCAAACAAGTTTATTGATTACTAATAAAAGTTTACTTTCTGGTTGTTTAAACAAATTTAAATCCTGCGGTCCTTGAAAACATTGCATACGTATTTACACACCATATCATTGCATCACAGGTTTCTTATGAACAGGTATCTTATCTTCTCGCTGTTTATTTCAGCAGAAATGGCTCTTGAACAGACTGTCAAAGATCTCCAGGCTCAGAATGCACAATTCCAAGAGTTGATTATGAATTTGTCCAAGGGGCAAGATGAGCTGAAGACACTGCTGGCTAAGAAGAAGAAGAAGACTAGAAGATCAGGAGGTCTTATCAATCTGGGAAGAAGGTTCAGGGGTCCTATCAAGATTAAGGAGCAGATTGAGGATTCTGAGTCTGAAAATTCTGAGAAAGAGGGAGGTAGTCTCCATGATACTGTGGGAGATTCTGATTCCGAGGCAAATTACTATCATGATCCTACTAGTGAGGAGAAGTACAAAATATTGGTGGATAGAATGAATGCCATGGAATTGCAAAAATCTTCTGGGTTTGATTTTGAAGATTTGAGTTTAGTTTCTGGAGTGGTTATACCTATTGGTTTCAAGGTTCTTGTTTTTGTAGTGTATGATGGTGTCTCATGTCCTAAACTGCATTTGAGATCCTATGTCTGCAGGATTCAACCACATACTGCTGATAAGAAACTGTGGATGCACTTCTTCCAAGAGAGTTTATCTGGAGCTCAATTGGAATGGTACTATCAACTGGAGAGTGTTAATATTCGTGACTGGAATGATCTTGCTAAGGCCTTCTATAGGCAAAACCAATACAATGCTGATTTAGCACCTACTCGCATGCAAATCCAAAGCATGTCCATGGGTGCTAAAGAGAGTTTCAAGGAGTATGCCCAGAAGTGGAGAGACCTGGCTGGCAGAGTTCAACCTCCTCTGACTGACAGGGAGTTGGTGGATATGTTTATGAGTACGTTGAGTGGTCCTTTCTATAGTCACCTCATTGGAAGTTCGTCATCTGGTTTCACCGAGCTGATAATGACTGGAGAACATGTGGAAAGTGGTATAAGAAGTGGTAAGATACAAATGGGTGCCTCTTCATCAAACACTGCAAAGAAGCCCCCTAGTGGAAAGAAGGAGTCTAATGATGTGTATAGTCAACATAGTCATAACAGAAGTCATCAATCTGTGGGAGCAGTTCACATCTCTAATCCTACTCCTGCAGCACCAGAGCTACCACAAAACAATCAACAAAAGCCTAGAAGACAGTTCACCAAGGTCAACATGTCACTGGCCCAAGCCTTGCAACACATGTTGAAAGGGGAACTCATCACTTTGAAGGACCCTCCTCGGAATCCTAATACCTCCTCTCCTCGGTATAATCCTAATGCAAGATGCGCCTATCATTCTAATAGTCCGGTACATGACACCAACAACTGTTGGGTGTTGAAAAACAAGATTCAAGACATGATTGAAGCTGGAGAAATTGAATTTGACCCTCCTTGGACCCTAAATGTGATTACTGCTCCTATGCCCAACCATGAGAAGACTGTTAATGTTGTTGATGAAGTTTCATATGTTTCCTCAGTAGCAAATGTGACTACTCCCTTATCCATTATCAAGAAGAAGTTGGTGCATGCTGGTTTCTTTCCAGGTTGTAATGAAGATTATTTTTATTGTGCCTACAAACCTGATAGTTGCTGGAAGTTGAAAGATGGTATTCAACGCCTCATGGACAATTACACTATATTGTTTGAGAGGACACCTTCTGTGGAAAGTATGGTTGAACATCTAACTCGTAGTACGAAGCTTGAAGATGTGGCTATGGTTGATAAAGTGCCAGTGAAGATTACCTCCAAAGGCCCTGTCAGGATCACTCCTAAAGGTCCTGTCAGGATTACTGCTGAAGGCCTTGTGAAGACTGTTGCTGAGGTCAGGGTGGCTCCCATGATCGTTACCACTCCTGGTCTTGTTCCTTATACTTCTGATAAAGTTATACCCTGGAATTATGGTTCTGATGTTTACATCCATGGTGTCAAGCAAGAACCTCTGACTGATGCACCTGTTACTGATGATAATCTTGATGTTGATAATATTGCTGGATCTAGTAAGATCACTAGAAGTGGAAGAATTTTCTCTCCTCAGGCTACCTCCAAAAGTGCAGTTACTCCAACTACTACCTCCACTTCTGAGCCAAGTACTGATACTCGGGGCAAAGGTCCTGTGGTTGAACCTACGCAAGCTGAGGCACCGACTGCTGAAAATCTTTCTAAATAGATGGAAGAAGTACTGAAGATCATTCGCAAGAGTGATTATGATATTGTTGACCAATTGGGGCATACTCCCTCCAAAATCTCCATGTTATCCTTGTTGTTGTGTTATGAGGCTCATGTTAAAGCATTAATCAAGTTCTTGAAGACTGCTTATGTGCCAAATGAGATTTCTGTAGACCAATTTGAGAATTGTGTGGCACATCTGACTTATGATAATGGATTGGGCTTTTCTGATGTTGATCTGACTCCTGCCAAGAGAAACCATAACAGGGCTCTGCATATCTCCATTGAATGTAGAGGCACTACCTTGTCTCATGTGCTGGTGGACAATGGTTCTTCATTAAATATGCTCCCCAAAGAGGTTCTGGACAAGCTCAATCCTGAAGATGTTATGTTAAGACCAAGTAATGTGGTGGTAAGGGCCTTTGATGGCTCAAGGAGAGTGGTACATGGAGAAGTAGACCTCCCGATCAAAGTAGGCTCTCAAGTTTTCAATTCTACTTTCTATATAATGGATATTCGCCCTGCGTACTCCTGTTTGCTTGGGCGCCCCTGGATCCATGGGGCAGGTGCTGTGACCTCCACTTTACTTCAGAAGTTGAAATATCCGGTAAAAGGAAAGATCGTCACTGTTTATGGTGAAGAAGAATACATGATTATCCATGTGAATACTTTCAAATATGTTGAGTTGGAGGGAGAATTTGATGAGACTCCTTGCCAGACATTTGAGATAGTTCCTTGGGTCGTTCCTACTACTGAAGCTCCCCATGTTGTTAAAAGAGTTCCTGTGGTTACCAGAGTACCTCCTACAATGGCCTCCCTTAAAGATGCTAGAGTTGTGGTTGAAGAAGGTGGTTCTACTATTTGGGGTCAGCTCCCTGATATCCCTTACAAGTCTGACAAGTTTGGTTTGGGTTTCACTGCAGAATCCCAGAAGGTTGTTCGTCGTGCTCGTGCTGTTCGTATCACCAATCAAGGGGTCATAAGAGATCAAGTCAATGTTGTGGGTGACTGTCATGAAGACTACAACCTGGACGATTGGATTTTTCCTACCTTGGGTGATGGGCTCAACAACTGGAAAACCGAAGACGTTATTCCTATCTCTTTAGTTAGGAGTAAATACTATTACTGTGTTTTTATTTTAAGTTTGTAATTTTGAACAATTAAACTTTTAAAACCTTGTGTCTTGCCCGGGGCACAATGGTATGCTTGTTTCGGGATGTCATTTCATTTGCATACTTCATTCAATAAAAAATCAATGGACGTTTTGTTTTCGTAAATATTGTGCTCCTTGTCTTTCTTTTATTTTTATTTTTGTTTATCAGCTATGTGTTCTTACACACACCCACATCACTAAAATGCAGATCCTCATCCACTCTGGATCCTGTTGATAACAATTATACTATTGCCAATTATAATTTCGAGAATCCGATCTATCAAGATGAAGATGGAAAGAAGGAAGATTGTGAAGTACCTGTAGAGCTTGCTAGGTTATTACAACAAGAAGAGAAAGCTATACAACCACATGAAGAGCCAATCGAAGTTGTGAATCTGGGAATCGAAGAAAATAGGAAAGAGGTCAAGATAGGGGCTGGACTAGAAGATGATGTTAAGATCATATTGATTCAGATGTTACGCGACTATGTGGAGATCTTTGCTTGGTCCTATGAAGATATGCCAGGGTTGGATACATACATTGTGGTTCACCGTTTACCGGTAAAAGAAGATTGTCGTCCGAAGAAGCAGAAGGTTCGCCGCATGCGTCCCGAAATGTCAGAAAAGATTAAAACAGAAGTGATGAAACAGTTTGATGCAGGGTTCTTAGCTGTGACTTCTTATCCTCAATGGGTTGCAAACGTGGTACCGGTACCTAAGAAGGATGGTAAGGTATGCATGTGTGTGGACTACAGAGATTTGAATAAGGCCAGCCCTAAAGATGACTTTCCACTTCCTCATATTGATGTTCTGGTAGACAACACTGCTCAGCATAAGGTATTCTCTTTCATGGATGGTTTCTCTGGTTACAATCAGATCAAGATGGCACCTGAAGATATGGAGAAGACTACATTTGTTACACAATGGGGCACTTTCTGTTATAAGGTGATGCCATTTGGTTTGAATAATGTCGGGGCAACTTATCAGCGTGCTATGGTGGCTTTGTTTCACGATATGATTCATCATGAGATAGAAGTATATGTGGATGATAAGATAGCCAGATCCCAGAATGAAGAGCAACACCTTGATCATCTACATAAACTGTTTAAAAGGTTGAAGAAATACAAGCTCAGATTAAACCCAAACAAGTGTATTTTTGGAGTTAGGTCTGGTAAACTCTTGGGTTTCATTGTCAGTGGAAAAGGTATTGAAGTAGACCCCGCAAAAGTGAAAGCTATACAAGAGATATCAGCTCCCCGTACTGAAAAGGAAGTTAGAGGTTTCTTGGGATGACTGAATTACATTGCAAGATTTTTATTTCCCAGTTAACTGCTACCTGTGAGCCAATCTTCAAGTTGTTGAAGAAAGATCAGGTAATGGAATGGAATGACGAGTGCCAGACAACCTTTGATGAAATCAAGAGATATCTCCTAGAACCTCCAATTTTGATGCCACCAGTTGATGGAAGACCCTTGATTATGTACCTAACAGTATTAGAAAACTCAATGGGGTGTGTGTTGGGGCAACATGACGAGTCTGGTCGAAAAGAGCAGGCGATATACTACCTTAGCAAAAAGTTTACCAACTGTGAAATAAGATACTCACTGCTCGAGAAAAATTGCTGCGCTTTGGCATGGGCTGCTCGCCGACTAAGACAATATATGTTGACTCATACTACCTTTTTGATTTCGAAGATGGATCCAATCAAGTACATATTTGAGAAACCTGCTCTCTCCGGACGAATAGCAAGATGGCAAATGATTTTAACAGAATATGACATACAATACACTACTCAGAAGGCCATAAAAGGAAGTGTTGTGGCTGACCATTTGGCTCATCGGGCAGTGGATGATTATCAGTCAATGAATTTTGAGTTCCCTGATGAAGACATTATGATTATTACCAAAGAACCTGGACAATATGACGGACCTGAACAAGGATCCCGATGGACTATGGTTTCTGATGGAGCTTCTAATGCGCTTGGAAATGGTGTTGGTGTTGTGATCATTTCCCCGGAAGGTTGTCATACCCCAATTACTGCAAGACTTTGTTTCTATAGTACCAATAATATGGCTGAATACGAGGCATGTATCATGGGTATCAAAGCTGCCATTGAGATGAAGATTCAGTTCCTGGACGTATACGGAGATTCAGCCCTGGTAGTTAGTCAGATTAAAGGAGATTGGGATACCAAGCATTAAAATCTCATCCCCTACAGAGAGCATGTGTTGTCTTTGATCCCGTATTTTGAAGAGATTACATTTGAACATATTTCACGAGGAGAGAATCAATTGGCAGATGCACTAGACACCATGTCATCTATGTTTTAGATTAGCTGGGATGATGAAGCTCCCAAGATCACTATTGATAGATTTGAAAAGCCTGCATACTGTAATGAGATTGACACTGAAGAAGCAGAGGGGAAGCCTTGGTTCTATGAAGTGAAAAGATATCTTGAAGCTCAAGAGTTCCCTGAGGGGGCATCTATCAAATATAAGAAGTTTCTGAGGAGGTTTTCTGCTAAGTTCTTCTTGAGTAATGGAATTTTGTACAAACGCAATCATGATTCAATTTTGCTTCGTTGTGTGGATAAGAAGGAATCAACAGAGATTATGGAAGACATGCATGATGGGATTTTTGGCACTCATTCTAGTGGTCACACCATGGCAAAGAAGATATTGAGAGCAGGTTACTATTGGTCTACTATGGAAGCTGACTGCTATCAACATTCCAGAACATGTCAGAAGTGTCAAATCTATGCTGATAAAGTGCACATACCTCCAGCTCCATTGAATGTGTTGACTGTTCCTTGGCCTTTTGCTATGTGGGGCATAGATATGATTGGTGAGATCAAGCTTACTGCTTCTAATGGGCATCGTTTCATCTTGGTTGCTATTGATTACTTTACAAAGTGGGTGGAGGCAACTTCATTCGCATCTGTTACTAAGAATGTGGTGGCTCGATTCATTAAAAATAATCTCATATGCAGGTATGGCATTCCTGAGAAGATTATCATAGACAATGGCTCTAATCTAAGCAACACCATGATTATTGATCTCTACACGCAGTTCAAGATTAAGCATCACAATTCTTCTCCGTATCGTCCGAAAATGAATGGGGAAGTAGAAGCTGCCAATAAGAACATCAAGAAGATTCTACAGAAGATGACTATCACGTATAAGGATTGGCATGAAATGTTACCATTTGCTCTTCATGGTTATCGTACTACAATACGTACCTCAACAGGGGCAATCCCATTCTCCTTAGTCTATGGTATGGAAGCAGTTCTGCCCATTGAAGTTCAAATCCCCTCCTTAAGAATCATGAAGGATGAAGGCTTGGATGAAGATGAATGGATTTAGACTCGACTTGACCAAATAAATTTGATTGATGAGAAAAGGCTAGCAGCTGTGTGTCACGGTCAGATGTACCAGAAACGGATGACCAAGGCTTTTAATAAGAAGGTTAAACAAAAGGTATATCAGACTGGTGATTTGGTAATCAAGCGTATCATATTACCACAGGGTGATCCTAGGGGCAAATGGACTCCTACATATGAAGGACCATTTGTAGTCAAGAAGGTATTCTCAGGAGGTGCCATGATGCTTACTACTATGGACGGTGAAGATTTTCCACAGCCTGTAAACGCAGACATAGTTATACTACGCATAAAAAGAGACCCGCTAGGTTGACTGGCCTAGGCAAAAATAAGGGCATTCCGGCGAACCAAAAGGGTTCGGGCAAAAATTAGGGATATATATGTAAAAAGTGTACACCCTGTGGATTGAAAACCTGAAAAGGCGGCTTGGGCAAAAAAGGGTATCCCGGTGGATTGAAAACCTGAAAGGGCAATCCAGGCAAAAGTTAGGGATTAAAGCGTATGGCTATGTCTCGTTCAGATCACCCATGTAACTCCAACAAGTTGTGTTACTTAACTCAAGTTCGAACAGATAAAGATCAATCCAATCATTTTCGTCTCAACAGCAGAAGATGAGATACTTGAAGATAATGGCAATAGTAGAATTGAAACTCAATAGGATTATTTCTCACATAGCTGTCTTTCTTTGTTTTTGTAAAACTTTTACGACAAATTCCTCTTACTAGGATTTCTGTCTCCTTGTACAAGTCACTTTCTAAAAAATAAATAAAATCTTGTCTTTTAATCCAGATTTACTTTTACCCTGTTTACCTAAGCGAAAACGTCCATTGATTGTGTTTGAATGTATGTATGCTTTTGAATATGATTGATGTTTACCAGAAATGCATAAAATGCAGTAATAGTATTTACTAAGGACGAACGAGGGAAGGAGTTCAACGAAGCTTCACCGGTTCATCCCCACAAGACAACTACAAATCCCCGGCAGAGCAAATCTATCTTTATAGATACTTCGAGTTACATCTCCCCTTGAATTTATGTCCATCTTTTTTATCCTCAGTCAGGATACTCAGGAACTTATCCCTTCAATAGAAGTACGAGGAACGAAGACGGGAGGTTATAAATACTATACTATCAAACAAAACGGGAACGAGGTCCTCATATTCTTCAGCAACGAATCGGGGTGTATTTTCCCTAGCCAACAGTTGTTATGTAGAGATACCCAGACACTTCAGGATGCATGATTCATACATACATCACTTACATCATATCACAGCATACACAATACATATTATATTTACTTAGATACATCATGCCATACATGCATACATATTGCATGAACTAACCTATTCTTTGCAGGATAGTTATATGCAGATAAAACACTATCAACAATTCACAACAGTTCAGAGACGATTTATACGAAGATCTAGTGCTGATACTTAATTCAGGGATAATCGCTACGAAGATTCATTTCTGATGATCGATACTCAAGTTATCCTTGGAGGGGTAAATGGTCTATACGAAGATCTATTACCTAATCCAGGATATTTCCAGAAGAGATAATCATTACGAAGATTCATTTCTACTGGTCTATTCAACAACTCAAAACAGTTCAGAGACGATCTATACGAAGATCTAGTGCTGATACTTAATTCAGGGATAATCGCTATGAAGATTCATTTTTGATGATCGATACTCAAGTTATCCTTGGAGGGGTAAATGGTCTATACTAAGATCTATTACCTAATCCAGGATATTTCCAGAAGAGATAATCGTTACGAAGATTCATTTCTACTGGTCTATTCAACAACTCAAAACAGTTCATAGACGATCTATACGAAGGTCTAGTAATGATACTTAATTCAGAAAAAGATCGCCACGAAGATTTGATTCTGATACTTAAATTAAAGTATGTTCTTAGATATGGTTCAGAGACGATCTATACGGAGATCTAAGCCCTGACACTTAATAAAGGATATTCTTTTTCCCCAGAGATAATGCAGAGAAGATCTATACGAAGATCTAATGCTAGCATTCAACTCAAACCATGTTGCATAAACGATTTAGAGATGGCCTATATGAAGACCTAGTACTGATATCCAGTATCAACATAAAGATATTATTACCTCCTAATATTCTGGATGGCATCTATAAGCCCATCTCTGGGTTTTTCCAAGTGGCATCTTCAAGCCCACTCAAGCATATACAACTAATCATCAGTGTCATTTTACGCACCGGCGAGTGCAAATTTTTGGGCTTTTGTGTTCAATCCCCTTCAACCTTCCAGGTCACGAATGGCACATATACCAATCTAACCCCTCAGGTTTCAGAAAATTTAACAGGGGCAGCAGTTGCACCCCAAAATTTGCCCTCCCCTAGTCGAGTCATTGTGTACCAAGGTGTCCCAAGAGGTTCACAAGGTTCGCAAGATTCACAAGATTCACAATTGGTCAAAAAATGTGACAATTCATTCAGACAAAGCATCCTCCTAAGCAATGCACCCTAAACCAGGGTTTTGAATTTCATCAGGCTAAATGGACTTCCAAGGCTTCAAGTGAGCTTCATAACATCACACATGTCTTCAAGAATCCCTATGTCAAGTTTCAAGGCTTTCCCAAAAGGTTTGCTCTGTCAGATGATCAGATATGCAAAAATCAGTCAAAGTGGTTAAAAAGTCAAACTGAGGTCAACTGTGGTCAAACCAAAGTCAAACTTCATGATTTTTTGCCAACATCAATTTTATGAAGTAAAATTCATCATTTGATCAAGGGTTGATCATGATTCATCAAGGAGATTTCAGATCATCAAGAATCAGGAGTTTCTAAATTAGGGTTTTCACAAGAAAAGTCAACTGAACTTTGACCAGCCATAACTTTCACATGCTTCATCAAAATTTTTCCATCCAAAAATCATTTTGAAGGAAATTTAATTCTCTACAACTTTGTGTCTCACAAGCCAAGCCCAAAAATGCTTCATTTGGAAGGTATGAGCTAAGATATTATAGGTCCTTTTAAAAGTCAACAAAAAGTCAACATCTTCCAAAGGGCATAACTTGATATTGGTAAAGGATATGGACAAGAAACCAAAGAGGTTTGTTAAAGGACTCTTTAAGCTTTCCAAATGTCCAAGAACACCTTCATAGCCTTAAAATTGAGGGATTTGTGCCTTTGCAAAGTTCATAAATTTTTGGGAGGTTTGTGAAGCAAATGAAGACTTAAAACCAAATTTTGCCAAATGGGCTTGCCAAATTCCAATCCAATCTCAAGGATAAGGTCATGCACGACCCATTGACTATTTTTCCATATTTTTATGTTTTATATTTTATTATTTTGGATTTTATTTAATAAAATTCAATTTAAATGAAAATAAAATATAAAAGGCCAATCCAAAAATCTGATTTTTGTTCTAGAAATTCTTAAAGGACTATTAAAGATGATTGAAAGAATATAAAATCATATCAACCAAAAATAGTAAGAAGATATCAAATTTTTCAATATTTTGAAGCATATCTTTCTTCAATCTCAAGTTATCCAAAAGTCCAAAGTGGGATTTGATTTTTTGACCTAATTAGGTCCTATTATATATGTACAACATAAAGCAATGCAGGGGACACGAAAATTGGAGGCCAAGAACACCAAAGCAACTTCAAAAAATCTCAAGAAAAGTCACATTCAGATTCATTGTTAAAGGCCATCTCAAAGTGTTTTGAAGGTTGAAACATGTTCATTGAACATCCTTGAGCCAATCCTGATCATTCATTGCATTCAGAACTCCATGAATCACATGAACCGAATCAATATTTTCTTGAATTTTCAAATTTTCGATTCCATCAATTCATGAGATATAAACTGTTTTTGGCCATTGAAATTTGTTTATTAACGTGTTTGGATTGTTTTTATGTGCTTGGATTGAAGTTTCAGTGCAGATTAAAGAAGATGTCATAGTTAGGGTTCATCCCTTTGGTTTGGGGTTTTTCGATTTAAGCCATAGAAACCCTTTTTAAAGACATATTTGAAACCTATGAATCATGGGTGTTTGAATGGTACCATTATTGATAAACAATTTTGCGTGTTATGATGTTTCTTTGAAATATAGGAAAACCTATGAAATTCTGTTTGCAGGAAATTTCGCAGGAAATATTGAAGGAAAATTCGCAGGAAATTTGAGGAAGAAGATGAAGTCTGCGCGCGAAATTCTGATTTCAAATTTTAGTTTTAAGATTTAATCAATTGTGTGTGTATTATATCACAAACGCGCAGGTGGCCCAGTGGCTTTTGGTGTACGACTGTGGACTTCAGGACCTGGGTTCGATCCCCAGGTTCTTTCTTTTTTATTCATTAATTTCCTTGTTTTTCAGGTTTATTGTATAAGGGCTTGGGTTCATTCCATATCAACTAATTTAAAACTTGTTTTGTTTTTTAATTGTTTAATTATATATTATCTAATTAATTAATTTGTTTTATATTAAAATTAAAAACTCAATTAAAATATTAATCAAATTTATATTTTTATAAATATCATAATATATTTTTATAAATAGTTTTGTATATAATTTTATTATTCATAATTTGTAAATAATTTATGTAAATTTTAATTAATTATTTAAACCTACAACATAAACCCTAATTTTTCTTAAATAAAAATGTAAATCCTAGTTTCTAAAAAACCCTAATTTTATTAACCCTAATTTTTATTAACTTTAATATTTAAATTAAATATTGTTATAAATTATAATTAAATAAGTAATCATTTTTTTATGTAAATAATTAGTATTTGTTTTATTATTATCATAATTGTTTTATTTTCTTCTAAAAAAAGTTCTAAATGTTTATTTAACTTAAAAAATAATATTCTCTCTTAAATTTTTATTTTCTTTATATTTTTACTAACCCTTTTTTATTCTTATTTATTATTACTACTAATCTTTAAATTATTGCTTATTTATTTTCTATTTATCATTATTATTATTTTTCCAGATTATATTGTAATTGTCCCAAAGCTTTGTAATAACTTAGTTTGTATTTTTGCTTTATTTTCTTTATGAATATGTTTACTGCGTGGTTAGTAATTATAGGGCGTGAATAACATGTTTGTAATTAAAATTGACTTAGAATAATTAATTTAAAAAGATAAATATTTGAATATGAACACGCACACACGTAAGTCGATCTTTGATCACCATCTTGCACTTTCTAGGGTTACCTCTCATGTTGCTTATCTCAAAAGGTCAAGTAAGGTGTCCTAAGCAAAGTCCCTTCATAAATATCATCAAGTCCTGTCAAGTTTATAAGATAAAGTCCCTTCGAGGTTGCCTACGATAAATGATCTTGTCCCTTCGAATAAAAGATGATAAGTCCCTTCGTATTGCTAAAGACACCTTACAGTTGCCTAAATTCAGGTGTCCCTACATATATCCCTTCTTACATCCAAGGTAATGACTACCTATTCCTTAATAATAGGGATAGTCTTACCATTGAAAGAACATACGAGAACATGAAAGACTTAATCTAGGGTAGGTACCTCTTAGTTGCTTGCTCACATTTCAAAATACATTTTACACTCCACATTTCAAACAAATTTTCAAAACAAGTCTTTGTATACATCCATACGAGGATCATTACAAAGTACTTAGAAAGTTTCTAATCACACACTACACCTTTCTCAAAACAATTTAAAGTGAGCTAAGTAACTAAGAGCCCATGGATAACCATGGATATAAAGGGTGCTAACACCTTCCCTTTGTATAACCTACCCCCCGAACTCAAAATATTTTTAAGGTTTTTCATGTTCATTTATGTCCTTTCCTTTTGGATAAAATAAAAGTCGGTGGCGACTCTTGCTATCCGCAACATTTATAGAAAGTCAGTTCTCCCACCGTGTTACAGAACTGGCGACTCTGCTGGGGACTTAATAAAAGAGGGGTACCCTTAGGAATTAGATCACTTAAATTGTTTGCCTTGTTTGCTTTATATTACTTGTTGGGCTTTATGTGTGAAAGATCCTAACCCGGATCTAGTGTACCTTAGGTAAAGAGCAGCCGTACCCTGCTAGGTGATAAAGAGCAGTCGTACCCTGCTAAGTGATTGTCCTTCACCTCTTGATGATCGTCCTTCATCATTTTATCCGATGGTCTTCCCCAACGTTGATCTTGTTATCCGACATTCGTCCTATGTCGTGATAAACCCCGAGAGTAGCCGTACCCTGCTAGGTGATCTTCCTTCACCTCTTGATGATCGTCCTTCATCATGCTTATCTCATGGCCGTCCCCATCATTGACCTTTTATATCCGACATTCGTCCTATGTCGCCATAAAGAGCAGCCGTCCCCTGCTAGGTGATCGTCCTTCACCTTTGATGACTGTCCCTCATCAATATTTCATTATTTTGTAAACCGACTGTCGTCCCCGTCGTTGTTTACTTTACTTCCCCAGCTTGTCGGTCGTCCCCGTCATTGCTTTACTTACCGCTTTATCCCCAGCAGTCGTCCTCTGCTCGATGGTCGTCCTCCTTCGCCCGCATTTTATAATCATACTATACCATCTTTTACAATTTATATCCCTTTTCTTCTTCTATCCGACGAGTGCAAATTTTGGACTATCTTTGATATTCAACCACAAGTTATCTTGTTTGTCTGATAAGCCAGGCGCTTACATCCTGCACAGCTAACTCATGTTTGAATATGGGCAGCTGTAAACACCCCAAATTTGCCCTCACTAATATCACACCATGGTTTGTGATCTTTCATATTTGCATAAGTATAAGCATACCACATCACATTGCATATTTGCTTCATCTGCATAGTTCAAGTTCATCTACACCTAGGGTTTGTGGTCTGAGCAATCCAAAGATTCCATCTGAGCCATCCCAAAGGCATCAACGCTTTCCAAGAGGGTCCATGTGTGTTCTATCATCATATTTTATCCCTCAAATTTCATGTAAGTTAAGAGATCACAAGAACTGACAAGGCATGGAAGCAGAGCTAAGGTTTTCACTACACAGATGACCAAAATTAGGGTTTTGGTTTCAGAGGCCTTAAAACCAAATTTTTGGGCCATTATTATTTATAATGTTCTTAAGATATTATAAGGATCATGTGTACCAAGTTTGATGAATAAATTCATTGTGGAAGTCATATGTTCATTGGATAACTTCTTAAGCAAGTTAAGTCAAAATCAGGGCATCTGAGGCCCCCAACAATGGAACCAAAGGGAAATTTTCATCAAAATGAAGTTCTATGATCTTTATTTGATCTTATAAGAGGTTGTAAGTTCACAATATTGAAGAATTTTGAGTCATTTGCAAACTTGCCAAAAATGGAAATGACTTGTAATGGAAACTTTCCATTTTGGGAAAGTTTTTCAACCTCCACTTTCTCAACCAAAAATGCTTCAAATGAAAAATTCTTGGTCATGAAAGTTGTAGATTAGGTCTTTCCCTTTTCAAAAAGTACAAGAACATGTCTTGATTCATCCTAGAACTCAAGATATGGCCTTTCAAAGTTGGCAAAAATCCTAAAATTTCAAGTTTCATGTCAAAGAGGGATTTTGCAAATTGGCATATTAAGGCATTCTAATGACTTCAAATGTGTAAAAACACTTCATAACATGCCTATGTGACTTATAAACATCAGAATTGGCCCAAGAATTTGGAATTTCCATGACTTGATTCACAAGAAACTTCAAAGAGGGAATTTTGCAAAACCTATGAAAACTCTTCATCCAAGCCATCCAGCTGCAATCTTTTGAACCAAAGGCCTTCCACAAAGCCAGCTGAGGCCAGACATGCCTTGGAACCACTTCTGCCATGACCCATGCTCATAGTACACATAACCTTGACTTTTTGCAATTTGGCCCATACCAATCAAACTCTTCCACACCAACTCTCTGAACCAATCAGCATGACTTATGTGAACCCCATGGACCTCATTCCATAACACATTGAAGCCTGAATCTTCCCCATACTCAGATTGCAAAAAAATCACCTCATACCTTCACCTCTTCGAAATTCATAGCATAATCACTCAAACTCAAAACTTTCTTCACCATTCAAGTCAGCATCACCTAAGGAACAAATTCCAACCATTAAAATGACCTGAAACACATCACACAACAAATACGATTTTTCACCTCTCACAACTGAACTTCAGAAAGAGGCCAAATAAACTTGTTCCAAGCTTCACATCATCCTCAGGGGGTTCATTGAAGTTGGTTTGCACAAGGGAAGAGGCCAGAAAGCCCAGAATCAGGAAGCTCAATCTCAGGTAACCTCAAGAACTTTTTTCCAGAATCTTGTTTTCTTGTTAAAATATTGTTCTATATGTTGCGCTGATCATGGGGACGTGTTTAGTTTTGAAAAGGAGCAAGAAATAAGCATGTATTGACTCTCTGAAATTTTGCCCGTCAAACTTGATTGCTTCGATTCTTGTTGTTGTTGTGAAATAAATGAAATTTGTTGCTGGATTCTTGTTTGTTGTTGTCCATTGATCATTTCTGGAGAGTTTGATGCGTTTTGGTGGCGTTTTGAGTGAGATAGCTTGAAGGTGTGGACGAAGAAGATGACCGAAGCTTAGCTCCGGTCACCTGAGATTAATTAGGGCTAATCTCCCTAGTTTGAATGTGGGTCGTAGGATTAAGATTAGGGTTAGTGTGTGTACGGCTAGGATTAAGTCATTAAACCCTAAATGTAATTAATTAATTTAAATCAGATTAATTAGCCAGATTGAATCCTGACCCTCCATAAACGCGCACAGTCAACCCCTCCCTTTTGAGTTTGAATCTCAGCCTTAGGATGCGTTTACTTTCTCATTTTATTCATTCTATTTGATTTTCTTTCTATTTTTTTTTGCATAATTAATTAAAAATTTCAAAAAGCTTTCAAAAAATATTTCCTTTTGCATTTTTGTTTCAAATATTTTTCTTAATCAGAAAATGATTTTTATTTTATTTTTTGCATATAAAAAGTATTTTTTAAATATTTAAATGTTATTTTTAATTAATTAAAGTCTTTTAATTAATTAAAAATACATTTAGGTTTCTAAAAATCATCAAACAAATCATGAATCATCCCTTTGCATTTAGAAACATTTTCAAAGTATTCACACAAATTTCTTTTTAGGTTTGATCATAACTTGAGAATTTTCTTTGAATTAAGGGTCATTTAAATCCTATTTTTTGAACCCTAACTTGAAAAAATCTTTTCTGCCTAACCAAGAAGATTTTGAAGATGATTCTTTTTTCATTGTTTTGTGAATAGCATGTAGTTTATAGGACATTTATCTCATTAATTTATCTTGCATTTTTGAATTTATTTGCATTTTCCTTTGAGAATCATCCAAAAAAACCCTAGAAATTTAGGAAATTCATAACTTTTGAGTGGTAAGGCTTCTGACCTTCTCCTTTGGGGTATGAATTAGTATGGGATTAGGGTTTGTTTAAGCTTAGTTTCAAATTTTTATCATGTCATTTGCTTCTGTTTTGTTCATGTGCATCTCATACTTCCATAAAACCCTAATTTTAGGTGTTCATTTGCATTCATCTTGCATGTGCATCCACACATGAACTTGCCATGACATTCCTTGCATTCATATGTCATCTTAGACATCTTAGAACATGTTAGAACCATTCTTGATAATT
This sequence comes from Lathyrus aphaca, assembly GCA_963966055.1. Classification (NCBI taxonomy): domain Eukaryota; kingdom Viridiplantae; phylum Streptophyta; class Magnoliopsida; order Fabales; family Fabaceae; genus Lathyrus; species Lathyrus aphaca. The sequence goes on from OZ014521.1 coordinate 215,195,675, forward strand.
TCTTCATTCATTTGCCATGATTTGCATTCATTTCATTTCATTAACTTTCATGAACTTTCAAACTTCAAAGCATGCTTACATGACATCTCATCTTTGTATGATCATGCATATGCACTTTGTATATCTTTGCATCATCTCACATGACATTAACATTACATAAACACTTCTGACTTTGGTCATTTCATCTCATTGCATCTCATTTCATTTCATTTCCTTATGCTTTATACCTTATGCATTCATGCTAACCTTTTCAGGTGGTAAGTTACTTTGAGAAGTGGATTTGCCTTCACTTCGCACACCTTCTTATCTCTTTCATATGCATCTTGCTGGTTTTTGAAGTGAACTTGTTCACTTGTGTTCCACCTCTTTCACTTTCTTTCTTTAAGTTACTTATCTTCTTCAGTGAAGTATGTAACTTATTCTTCTTTCTCATCCTCCTTTCATCTGCTTCTTCCATTGGTGGCTTCCTTGAAGATCTTTCTTAACCCTTAAAAACCATAGGAATATCCAAGCATGATAATAATTAGGGTTGTGTATAGTTCCCCTTAGGCTTTTACCTTTGAGTCTCCTTGAGTCTCTCTTCTCATCTTCATAATCAGAGACTAAACTCTTAAAGTTTAGCACTTTAGAATTAGGGTTATGCCTATATCCTTCTCTTAGGATGGAGTGTATAACTTTAATCTTAAGTGTTAAACCTTTAATTTGTTTAAACCTCTTAATCAAATCACCTTAATAATCACCAAGACTTCATCTTGTAACTTGGGCCTTACATTAGGGTTCTAATTCTTCCTTTATAGTTAAGAAGGACTAACCCTAGTGTTTAATGGACAAGTCCCCCTCAAGTTGTCTAACAAACCATAAAATCCATTTCTTAATCTCATCCCTTAATTAAAATCCATTTAATAAAGGCTTGTTATATAATGAATTTAATCCCTAACCATGGATTAAGTTGAGGTATCTTCCTCAGCTTAAGTGTTCTCATCTATTATCCTTCTATTAGGATGGTGTAATGAGTTCACTAATATGTGATTAGAGATTAAACTCATTACTTAACACTAAACAAAAACCCAAAAACATCTAATTAATCACAAGTAGGTTAATGATCTTAATCCTACATCATCAAGGCAATTAAGTTGAGATGCTTATCTCATACTTAAGTATTCTCATTATCCCTAATCAGGGAGGATATAATGAGTTTGCAAGCCCTTGATGTAGGCTCAAGCTCATTAACTTATGCAAAACACAAAAAACAATAACAAAATTGAAAACACATAAACAAACTATAATCGTCTCCTTCGGGATTCTTTTCTCATCATACTCATTCACAAACGAGAACTTGCTTCTTCCGTCTAATGCAAGACAATTAGCACTCGATCCAGACGAGTCATACACTTGAGCATAGACAAGTAAGAAATTCACAGTCAATTTATCTTGAGTCTCTTTAAGTCGAACTACGGTGTTCTGATTTCCTCATTGCACGAGAGGATACGTAGGCATAACTTAACTGTTATCGAACAAAAGTCTCTTTGTCTTCCCCCTCTTTCAGCATTCTTTTTAAGCCTCAGTCCTGAGCAATTCAAACCTTTTTGCCCAGACACTTGTATATTTCTTTTCCAGCTTTTGCACACAAATAGCACATAAACCTACCCATTTAAACACAATCTTTTAATCGTGGATCCCGTCGAGTACGACGGACAATCTGGGTGCTTATACCTTCCCAGGTTGTAACCAACCCCCTTTCTCAGTTTCTCTAGTTTGCAACCGTCTTATCCATCTCTTTCTAGGTTTATGCATAATTACCTTTCCTTCCGGATAAAAATGCCTAGCTGGCGACTCTATTCATCTTCACCTTCATTTTCTCCTTTCGCCGATCGTTCGCGCTTGTACCGGGATGCAAATCTTTGGGAGCGACAATGGTTACAATGTATATGCGTGCGTGGAAATAAAATGGAGGGGTCCTACCGGACGATGACAAGTGTCACCACCGGTATGGACAAAAAACAAAAAAAATCTCCATTAATCCTATCCTATCTCCTCATTTACCTCAATAATTTTAATTCTCTCTATGAATATTCTTCACATATCTCTCTCATTCAATTGAAAAAAACTCAAACACACACAAAAAAAAAATCAGAAACACTTTCTCCCTCACGCTACAACCATCTTTCTTTTTCTTCGCCTACCTCGCCCTTCGCCGCTCACCGCTGTTCACCCTCGCCGGACCGCGTCTAAACGCTTAAAGGTCTACACTAACCCTAACTTATTCGTCTCCCTATTTCTAAAACCGATCGTAAAATAACCAAATAAACAACACGAAGATGGGATCGCACCAACGGAAAGAAAACCAGATTGACAAACAATCAATTAATCAGAACGACATACAAACACAATAATAGAAGAACTCGAATTTGTGCACCTGCGGATCTGACGGTTGCAAAGAAGGGATCAATGATGAGTGTTCCTTATTTCTGTTTCAATTTGAACATATATTCCTGATTGCTTGTAGATTTCAAAATTAATGAAGATAGGACCGACTCTTGAGCGATGAAGATGATGATCGATAACTTGATGAAGTCGACGATGAATTCGAATCCAGAGTTGATGAAGATCATAGCAGTTTGCGATGAGGTTTGTTCTTGAGGATGAAGAAAAATGAGTTCTGTTTTTGGTGATGGAGGAGAACGAAGACTAATTCGGTTATGGTCATGATAAAGAGGACGAATTCAGTTTCGTTATTATTCACGATGAAGAAGAGAGAACTCTGTGATTGTTATTCGTGATGAAAATGAGTGAATTTTTGTTTTTTGTTATGCAGAAGAGTGTTATTGAATTCAATTTTTTTTATGCAGAAGAGTGTTATTGAATTCAATTTTTTTTGTTGATGAAGAGGGAATCCCCTTTTCTATCAACGAGTCTCTCGTGATCCTTTTTCTGTTATTTTCATTTTTTTGAGTTTTTTATTAACTGAATGTTTGTATGATTCACTACGTTTTGTTCTTCTTACATTGCGTTTTGATAACATGGTGAATGCATGTTACTGATTAGCTTGGTGTTTTGCTTGCTGGATGACGTGGTGTTGGTTCTGATAAACTGAGATATTGTGATGGAAGAATTTGATGGAAAAGTCACGCGACTTAGTTGATGGTGTGATAATGTTTGTCTGTGGCTTTGTAATGGTAGTCACGTGATGTAGGTATATGTATGGAATCATCAAGTGGCCTTGAAAAACCTTATTATTTTTATTATTATTTTTTTCTAATGGTTGATGGATGAGAATAAAAAAATAATGTAAAACAAGTAAATGGGCCTAAGTGAGAATAACATGATTTTTGGAAATGGATGTGGATTAAAAGGTGATTGAAAATAATAATGGATATCAACAAGATTTTAGGTATGAATCGGTTTATAATAAAATGGATTTGGGAAATTAGAACCTAATAAAAAATGATTTATGAAATGAGAATGGATTAATAGCGGATATGAAGTCTTGATTTTAGCCCAAAATAAAGTCTTGATTTTTCTCACAAGCCACTGATAAAGTGAACACGACCACTCCTGAACCATTGAATAACCCACAACTTAAGCCACAACCATTTGAATCGTCTTAAAATTGTCTTGATTATTCGAATTCATGCTGAGGAAAATAAATCCACAAATGAACCACTGGTGAACTGATAAACACTCAATCAAGCCAATATGAATCAAACTTTCAATATGAACCACTGCCTGATAAACTGAAGAATTTAGCACAACAACTTGACTTTGAAAATGCACTGCCTGAGAAATAACGTCTGGCACAAATAACTTGCAGTTGAAGTAACCCCTTGATAATTTGACAAAGATTAGGTCAAACATACATCTGAATCAAATCGCGAACTGAACAACCAAGCTTGAATTAAAACACTGCCAACTTATGATATGCTATGGATGTTATGCTTCATTTATCCATGCGAAGATGCAATGCAAAGTATGTGAGATGATATGCTAGATGCTATGAAAATGATAGGGAAATTTTGGGGTGCTACACATGTATGCAACAAACACAAACAAGATCACATAAAGCACACAAGTCTTAGTTCCGAGTCACGAGCATGAAGTCAAGCGATAAGAACATCAACCCAGAAAGGTATGTACTAAGGTGTTTTCTTCATTGTACCTGCAGAAAACCAAAAGGGTTCTAACAGAGGTTCCCAGAGTTAGCAGCCATCCTTTGGATATCATCGGTACACTAGACTACTCCCTAACCGATAATTTCCTCAAGAGGACCTCGTCCGAGTGTAGTATCACGCGACAACCACCCTAGGTTTACACCTGGATAGCTTCCGCACTACATTACTAAAATGTCCTGCATCTGTTAAGGTTTCTATGGTCCTCAGCATAATCAGCTCCAGGTCGGAAAAGTAATGCCATGATACGATTACTCGCCATGACACCAGTAATTCGAGAGAGCCTAATTGAGTGTTGATTATCGAATTGATAGACTACTCCGCAGCGTATCTATTCAAATATCTCCGTCCTATCATAAGTTCACTCAAATTCGGGTATATGATCTATCTCACTCATAGAGGATCACCAAAATAGAACAAGCAATAAGAAACAAATCAAACCAAAGCAATACATAAATCAAAGTAGGTTGAATCCACTTAGATTGTACTCCCCAGTAGAGTCGCCACTTTTCTGTTGCGGGGAAATCATGAGTGTAAGCTATCAATTAACTTAACTCAAAGTAAACAGAGTCGCCACCGAGCTTTTATTTTATTCCAAGAAAGGAAAAGGAAAAAAGAGCGAATAAATCCTAATGAATCTAAAAGCAAAAAGCTAAAGAAACAAGCAGAGAAAGGGTAAATGGATAGGTTACAAAATGGGAAGGTTTTAAGCACCCAAAATGTCTGTGATACTCCACGGGAGTCCTTTGAAAAATTTATTGCTTTTGGTTTGAAAATGGTTTAGTTAAATGAGAATGGGGGATGAGAAAAGAATTAATTTTTAATGTTTTTGTGCTTGAAGAGGTTTACCACCTCATGCCTACGTACCCACAATGTGCAATGTAAGATAAAAATCCCGTAGTTTGTGGTACAAATAGTGAAAATTAGTTGGTTTTGATTGATTTTATTAAGTGAAGACAATTTTTCATATTCAAGTAGATAGTCTCACAAATCTACCAGGAGAACGAGGGCATGGACTCATACTTCATTATGGGGAGAGCCCTAACTTGGATAAAATTGACGAGTATGCCATTAAACCCCCATGAATGACAAGAGACTCAATTACATCAAACTACAACCATGGAGATTGAGAGACTTACACCCAACTAGAGAAGAATGACTCATAGTCTAAACTTGCAAGGAAAACAAAAAAAAGGTGCAAAAAGGCACAAAACAACTTGAGTGAGTTTAATGATTTTTATTTTTGAATTAAAGTCAAAATGATTAAGTTCATTGACATTTATTTAAGAAAAAGAAGAAGTAAAAATCCACATGACAAAAAAGTCAAGGTTTTATTTATTAAAGAGGTGAAGGTTTTTTATAAGGTTTTTAAAACAAGAATCCTTTGAAAAAGAAGGAAGTTTTGAAAATTGAAGAAGGGGAGGAGATGAAGAGAATATCCTAAAAAGAAAATAAAAGAGATAAAGGTGGAAAGATCTAACCGAATTGATGACTTCCAAGCATAATCACAAGAGTTACATCCTTAAAAGCATAAGCTAGCAAATGGCCAAATAAAGGCTAAATTACCAACTCCATGATGATCAAAGAAAAGGGAAAGTGTCATAGAATCTAAGAACAAAACTCCAATTTCAATGCAAAGGATAGTAACCATAGTCCAAGATCAAGATCACAAGTTTTTTAGATGTTTATCCTTTATTAATATTTTTGTGTCCAAGTGGACAAAGGAAAAAACATAAGGATATATAAACATAACATAAACATGATAAAAGATGATAAAGAATAATAAAAATAAAGGAGATAAGGGAGCAAGAGATAAAAATAAAGAGGATAAGGTGTGAGAGGAAATTAAAATGTTAGTATAGTAATAGTAGTAATAATATGTACAAAATAATGGTATGGTGAACTTAATCATCCACAACCAAGAGAGTAACAAGGCATTTAATGCCAAACCGAAAAGGTAACCAATTCCACTTAGTATCTTACGGATCAAGAAACTACGCATTTAATGCCAAACCGAAAAGGTAACCAATTCCGCTTAATCATCCACAACCAAAAGAGTAACAAGGAATTCGATGAAACTTGGAAGAAGATTGGGATACCCAAAGCAACTACGCATCAAGCTTCAAAAGTCGTGGATCTAACGCAAATGTCTAACCCTTTGGGATTACGCGACCAACACGAGGTCCGGTCCACGAAAGTGCAAGTATCCAATTGGATTTTTATTCCGAAGTAGGGACACATTTAGGTCTATGTTAAGTAATTGCCGAGTAATTTACGGAGTAGTTACCCTACAAATGAGGTCGACCAAAACCAAATAAGGTTAACGATATTAGTGCTAATACATGCGAGATAAACGATATGTAAATCACCATCTGAATGCAATGTCGCACAAAAATAAAGATGAATACAAAATTGAGTTACACTTATGGTATTCTTTCATCTTTAAGTTCAATCACTCATTTTGATGGATTCAAGTATGAAAATGTATCATTAATCAAAAGTACCTAAAGTGAATTAAATAATTCACTTAGAGCTATATTTGAACTAATGAACATTAACCACTCTAATCTACACTCAAAGTCCATTTAAATTAAAGAGAGATCAATCCCAAAAATGTCTCCCAAGGTAAAAATAAGAAGAGAGGGGAAGAGGGAGAAAAAGGAGGAAAAACAGCCCCAAAAACAAGCCAACAATACATTTTTTCTAGTGCAATTGATTGCAGTAATAGTGCAATCAATTGCACTGAGCAAAAACTCAGCAAAATCTGAAAAAACAGGGCAGTGCAATCGATTGCAATAACAGTGCAATTGATTGCATACTGTACAATTTTCAAAAATCATCTTTCAAATGGAAAAATACATGTTCAATCAATCCTTCAAACACCTTATTGTAGATACAGAGATAGCCTAAGAGGAGGGGGGGTCAATTAGGTTATATGAAATTTTCTTGGTTATTTTATCGGTGGATGGATTTTTCTCTTTTAAGTGTTTAAGAAAAGAAACAGTAATGCGGAAAGTAAAAAGACACAAGCAATTATCCTGGTTCCCTTTACAATCCGAAGGTACATCCAGTCCCCTTACACCTAGTAAGAGATTTTCACTATAGTTTCAGATCGTACAACCTATCACACCAAAACCGGTGAGGCCTACTATCTAACAACTATACATCAACAGTGTGCAAGAACAATCCTCTTGCAAGCATTAACCCTTACGTCCAACAATCCTGGATCGCAAGTCGATACAAGAAATAATCTTTGAATTAGATGAAATGTAGAAATGTTAAAATCTTGTAATATCAAGCAATGTTGATCTTCTCCTTTTATATTTCTCACTCACAAACAATGGATATTAGTGTTCACTAAAGTGTATGGAAAATGAATTTAGTGCACCTTAGAAAGTTTGAGATTTTTGAGTAAGAGAAAGTTTCATAAAATTGTGTAGGAGGATGTTTAAAAATTATGCACAAAATATTTTAAATATGATACAAGATACCTCTTGGAAAAGGTACAATATGTGAAAGGATATCTCAATTCAGTTTGAAAAAAAATATAAGACAAAATTCAAAATTTGAATAAATCAATTTCTGGATTTTGGAAAGTGGTAACCGGTTACTACCCCATGGGTAAACCGGTTACTTCATGTAACGCAGAAATTATTTTTCAGAAAAAAGTTGAAGTAACTGGTTACTACCTACACGATAACCGATTACTTGATCAGAAATCAGAAAAATTCTTTTAAGATTAAGATCAGTAACAAGGCATTCACAATGATTAATTTTAGACAATAACAAGTGTGAGTGCATCCTAAGTTGAACACTTAATAAACATTATTGGTTCATGAGAAATAAGATATACCTTCCAATGCGAAACTTTGTCTTAATGAACTCTTTTTGAATGGAGCTTTGAACGATCATTTTTGGTTGCTTTCAAAACTTGATAAATTTGTTGTTATCATAAAAATATGATTTGAGAGGCTTGCTTCTACAATCTCCCCCTTTTTGATGATGACAACCAAAAGTGAAAATTAATGAAGTTTGCTTCTTGGTTTCTCCAAAAACTCCCCCTTTGAAGGTGCTCCCCCTCAAAATGATACTAGGAGGTTTGTAAATGAAATTCTGCATAATGAGAAACAAGAATGCATACTAAAGACTTCTCCCCCTTTGTCATCCACAAAAAGGATGGGAAAAGTACTTTAATAATAAGTTAGCACATGAAAGCTTTAAAGGAATATGATTCATAAAATAGACAATCATATAGAAACATATGAAAAGAATAAAAGAAAACATATAGCCTCCATAAATCATTCTGCGTTTAAAAATAATTCAGAAAATGGTAGTGGTAACCGGTTACTACGTACTTGGTAACCGGTTACTTGCTTCAAATTTTCAAAAAATTAAAAAAAAAAACAGCAACAATGTAGCACTTAAAGGATAATGATTTTTGACAAAAACTTTTCATAAAGTGTTAGCACATGATATTTTGCAACTTTTGATCAAAAAATATTTTGAAACCGATTATTTTCGGGTATTCGAAAGAGAGAAAAATCAAAAACGGCGAAAATGGAGTGCTAGCATTTTGTAACATAAAAGTGAAAATAATCATATTTTAAGCTATTATAACACATAACAATTAATTTTAGGTTAAGTTTAGATGTCACCTTCATCGAGAATGCTAAGTTCTCGCCGGATCTTGAAGAAAGGTTCTTTCACACTACAACAAACAAGATCTTAGACAGCGCTTTTTTTAGCCTTAGACAGCGCTTTAAAGCGCTGTCTAAACCTCCGCTGCTAAAGGTTTAGACAGCGCTTTTTAAAATGTGAAAAGCGCTGTCTAATCCCCCACCCTTAGACAGCGCTTTGGCCAAAAGCGCTTTAAAAGACCCTCTTAATTTAAATTTTTTAGGTACACCTTAGACAGCGCTTTTCAAAAGCGCTGTCTAAGCCCCCTACCTTAGACAGCGCTTTGGCCAAAAGCGCTGTCTAAGCCCCTCCTATTTTAATTTTTTTAGGTATACCTTAGACAGCGCTTTGGCCAAAAGCGCTGTCTAAGTCCCCACCTTAGACAGCGCTTTTGCCTAAAGCGCTTTCTAATCCCCCCCTTAGACAGCGCTTTTGCCAAAAGCGCTGTCTAAAGTAAACGAAATTTTTTGTAGGATTTGTTTGTAACCACATTTTTTCCAGGTTTATAAACCAGAATTGGTACCTGTTTTCAACCAGATTTTTGCAGTCAATTATCACATTTTATATATGCCATTTTGGCCTTTTTTTACCAAAATTTGGCTAACCAATTCAAACCAAATTTGCCATAAATGTATCAAAATATATACAAATTTATGTTTACATTTATAAGTCATTACATATACTACTACAAATGTACACATTAATTACACACTTTGAGCTCTATCATGTATTGACACCACTCCTCTTTGATTTCGTCCACTTGATCCTTTGTATAAGATGCACACTTGAATTCATCAAAGTACTACATAATAATATAACATATTTTGAATTAATTCCAACTATTTAATTATATGAGATATGTGTAAATATAAAAATAACTCATAAGTTAGAAATACATACATCGGTGGGAATCTCTAATCGGCCCAACATGAGAGTATCTCGCATAAACCTCAACATGAAATACCCGCAATCTATTTCATTACGTTGAAGAGGACACTACATATGAAAAAAAAATATGAATTATAAATCCTAAGTTTTATCAAGTGTAGTCATCACTAATATAATAAAAAACGCGGTAATTAAAAATATACCGCCACTTTAATCCATGAAATGGAGTTGGCGCCCCTCCTTGAGGTCTGGATAACTCGTTGGGCACGAAAAGCTTGTAGGACACTAATAAAATAAAAATGAAGCAATTAGAACAATTCACATAAACTAAGAAAAATTTTGAACATTCTCACTTACGTGTCAATTAGGTCCTTCATAACCGGGTATGTTGTCCAATCATTTCCTAACGAGTCAAGATAATACACAATTTCTCGGATAGGATTGATTGCGAGCAACAACCAATGTCCACTGTAATGATTAGGCAAATGTTAGATGGTAACTTGGAAAATAATTATAATAGATGAATTTAGAATGAAATGCTAACCCGGTATTAAACGGTAAAAAAAACAACTTCTCCGCATTTTTATTCTCCACGAGGATCCGAAGAACGTACTCCGTCACGGTATCCGGTCTACTTATCATTAAAGTATAGTTGACGGTCGCGGGTGCTAAGAATCCGAATGACACGTCCAAACCATTGGGGCGCATCAATTTGTCATACAAAAACCTAATATAAAAACATCATTAACATAAAGTAAACATCATTAAAATAAGTTGTTTAATTAATAAAACAAAGTATGCCGAATTTACCTAACATATGTATTGACAACGTTGACGCCGATTTCTTCACGACCAAAAACTTGCATGAAGTCCTCATTACCAATCATTTGTTCGTAATCAAAGCCGAAAATCCCTACCTCCATAGGTATAGTCCGAACACCTCCGGTCGGTATATCGGTCATCTCTAGAAATGTCCTGAGGCACGACCTATACTTGGTGGTAGGTTTTTTCCTAGCTACGGACTTCTTAGCACCAGAACTTTGTACCCGTGCGGAGGCGTTGCTAACCTCCTTTTTTTGTTGTGCGGAGGCATTGCTAGCCTCATTTTCTTGAACCTACATGTCATATAAATAGTTAGATCAAATTAAGAATGTAACAACTTCCATGAATATATGTCATATAATTGTATATTACCTCTTTTCTTGAAACCGTGGACTCGGTATGCCGTGGAATCGCAGTTTCTTTTGATTTGGATTGTGTGGGAGTCTATTTAACATAGGAAAATATGTAAGTAAAATTTTAAGCATAAATTTTAAACTTTGAATATACCAAGGAAAGTTAACATAAGTTTTAATCATACCTCATATCCTACGCATATGAGGTTTGTCGGCCATGCAACAAACGAACCTACTGCTTCGTGCACCGTTGTCGAAAATCTGAGCTCTGGGGAGTCCAATCGATTGAACGTTAGACAAATATTCAGTACAAAACTCAACAGCTTCTTCAACAATGTATCGTTCAACAATACAACCCTCTGGTCGACTTCGGGATTTCACGTACCCTTTTAATATTTTCATATACCGTTCAGCAGGGTACATCCATCTCATATAAGCTGGTCCACACAACTGTGTCTCTTTCACAAGATGAACAACTAAATGAACCATTATGTCAAAAAAAGACGGAGGAAAATACATCTCAAGCTCACACAAGGTAATTACAATCTCTTTTTGTAGTGTTGGTAAGATCTCGGGATCGATCACCTTACTACAAATTGACCTAAAGAAAAAACACAATTTAGTTATGGAACTTCTTACTTTTTCTGGCAAAATAGAACGTATACCGATCGGTAGAAAATGTTCCATTATAACGTGACAATCATGTGTCTTCAAATTCTTCAACTTGAGGTCTTTCATAGAAACAAGTCTTCTGATATCAGATGAGTATCCTTCTGGAACCTTAACTTCACTCAGAGACTTACACAAAATTTTTTTCTCCTTTCTAGATAAAGTAAAAGCAGCAGGTGGTAGATATGTTCGTCTTCCTTTCTTCACGGGTGCTAATTCAGTTCTCATTCCCATTTTTAACATGTCCTCCCTTGCTTTAAGGCTATCCTTAGACTTGCCTTTTATATTGAGTAATGTACCGATAACACTTTCAAATACGTTTTTTTCAATATGCATAACATCGAGAAAATGTCTCACGTACAAAGACTTCCAATATGGCAATTCAAAAAATATCGACCTTTTCTTCCACCCACCTTTCACAATCTTATGTGCAAAAGGCTTGCCAAACTCAGTACGCACATCTTTCACCTTTTCAAAAACTTGTTCACCTGACAATGCGGGTGGAGCTCTACGATGTTCGGTGTCTCCATTGAATGCTTTTCTCCACCCACGGTAGTGATGTTTAGAATGTAAGAATCTACGATGACCGAGAAACACATTCTTCTGGCAAAGTTCCAATCGGATCGTATCGGTTCCGTCTTCACAAACAGGACACGCACGTTGACCTTTAATGCTATACCCAGATAGATTCCCGTATGCTGGAAAATCATTAATTGTGCCAAACAACATCGCCCTCAAATTGAAACTTTCTTTCCTATATCCATCATAAACCTCCACACCGTTCTCCCACAAAATCTTTAAATCTTCGATCAGAGGTGTCAAGTATACGTCTATGTCATTACCTGGTTGTTTAGGCCCAGAGATTAACATAGATAACATCATGTACTTACGCTTCATACATAGCCACGGAGGTAGGTTATAAATCATAAGAATCACAGGCCATGTGGTATGTGAAATACTTTGAAGACCATGTGGGTTCATTCCATCAGTAGATAATGCCAATCGAAGGTTTCTTGCTTCTGATCCAAACTCAGGATAATCATTATCAATCTTCGACCACTGTGGTGAATCAGCCGGATGCCGATACTTTCCATCGGTAATTCTTTCATCTGCATGCCAAGTAAGATGTCTTGCATCGGTTTCACTACGAAACATGCGCCTAAATCTCGGAATTATCGGAAAATACCATAAGACTTTTGCGGGAGATAATCTTTTCTTATATCGAGACAAACCGCATTTGGGGCACTCAGTTAACGTTGCATATTCGTTACGAAACAAAATGCAATCGTTAGGACAAGCATGTATCTTATCATAGCTCATGCCAATAGAGCACAACATTTTTTTTGCCTCATAGGTTCGATTAGGAAGAACATTATCATCCGGTAGCATTTCTCTCATAAGGGCCAACAACTCTGTGAAACTTTTATCCGACCATCCATTGCCCGCCTTTAAGTTGTACAACTTTAATACCGCAGAAAGTCTTGAGAATTTAGTGCAACCTTTGTACAACGGTTTCTCTGCATCGCTTACCATCCTCTCAAACATTTCAGGACAATCATGAAGATCTTCTTCCAGTGCTTCTACAATCTCTTCAACTCGATCACAATCATATGTTTCCGTGTCTTTGTCGTATGAAGCATAGGTCGTATTTCTTTTTCCACTCGATTCAACATTCCCGTTAATTTTCTCACCATGAAATATCCAACACTGATAACTTTGATCAATTCCATGCCTCAGCAAATGCGATTTCAATCCATGTGCGTCAACCTTACCAATATAACAACAACGCAAGCAAGGACAATGCATTCGTCTGGGGTTTTCAGCGTGTTGAACAGCATACTTAACGAATTCCGCAACCCCACTCTCGTACTCTTTGGTCATTCGATCGGCACAGATCCATGTTTTATCCATGGTTTTCCTACTTATTAAAGTAAACAATCAATCCAGACGAAAATACATAACTAAGGTAGTATCTTTGAATATCCTAACAATTTTAAAGTTCAATTCATTTTAAACTTCAAAAACGTATACATAACCAATGTTAATATAAACTTCAATAACGTATTCGATACGCCAATATACCAACTTTAATTACCTCATCACTTTCATTTTTTATATTATAAGAATCAAACTTTTTCTATTACAATATACCTATAACTATACCTATAACACGTTAATTTTTCTATAACTAACTTTAATTTTCTATTAGAATATACCTATAACTATACCTATAACTATACTTATAAACATTTTCTATGAATCAAAACAAAGGATAATACACTAAACTCACTTTTTATGAATCAAAACAACAATGTACCTTCTACACTCAATGTACCTTATGAATCAAAGCAACTTAAACAAAGGATTATACACTAAACTCACTTTTTATGAATCAAAACAACAATGTACCTTCTACACTCAATGTACCTTATGAATCAAAGCAACTAAAACAAAGGATAATACACTAAACTCAGTTTTTATGAATCAAAACAACAATGTACCTTCTAAACTCAATTTTTATTAATCAAAACAACTTAAACAACAATAATAAACTAAACTCAGATTTTATGAATCAAAACAACTAAAAAAAGGGATAAACTAAACTCAGTTTTTTTCAATCAAAACAACAATGTACCTCCTAAAATCAATTTTTAAGAATCAAAACAACATAAACAAGAATATTACACTAATTGAAACGAAGTTACTGTGTTCAAGAATCGAAAAATCAAGAAATGACCAAACATACCGCAAGAATGGAGAATGAAGAACGAAGAATCAAGAATCGAACTCAAGAAATGAACAAACGAAGTCAATGATTCTTAAAACACGTTCACTGATTCTTCAAACTGTGTTTCGCTTCAACTGTGTTTCGCTGCTGTTAGGGTTTCTTTCGCAGGAGGGAAAACAAAAGAACAGAGAACGCAAATAGAAGTCTGAATTTTAATTTTAATAAGACCTTAGACAGCGCTTTTGGGAAAAGCGCTTTCTAAGGTATGCCTTAGACAGCGCTTTTCAAAAGCGCTTTCTAAACCCCCCCTTAGACAGCGCTTATGGTTTTATTTTTTTTTTTAAATTTAAAAGCTTTAGACAGCGCTTTATCAAAAGCGCTGACTAAGGTGAATATTTAAAAGCGCTTTCTATAAGCGCTGTCTAAGGGGGGGTCTTAGACAGCGCTTTCTAAAAGCGCTGTCTAAGACCCCCCCTTAGACAGCGCTTTCATTATTTTTTTGGAACATTTTCCGTGTTTTTTTTAAATTTTAAACTTGGACAGCGCTTTCTCTTAAAAGCGCTGTCTAAGATGCGCTGTTAAAAAGCAGTTTTGGCGTAGTGTCACCAAAGGTTTAGTGAATATGTCGACAAGTTGGTTGTGTGTATCCATGAAAGTAACATATACATCTCCGTTGAGCACGTGATCTCGAAGAAAAGGATGTCGGATGTCTATGTGCTTTGTCCTTGAATGCATGACTGAGTTCTTTGTGATGTTGATGGCACTTGTGTTGTCGCATCAAAGAGGAATGCAACCAAGGTCTACACCGAAATCAAGGAGTTGTTGCTTAAGCCACAAGATCTGTGCACAACAACTGCCTGCTGCGATGTACTCTGCTTCGGCCGTGCTAAGTGCAACACATGCTTTCTTCTTACAAGCCCACGACACTAGTGCATTTCCGAGAATGTGACAAGTACCACTTGTGCTTTTTCTATCGGTCTTACATCCTGCATAATCAGCGTCAGAATAACCAATTAAAGAACATGTACTACCTTTTGGATACCATAGTCCGACATTCGTTGTTCCTTTGAGATACTTCATAATCCTCTTCACGGCGGTGAGATGCGATTCCTTCGAGTTTGCTTGAAAGCATGCACACAAACAAACACTAAACATAATGTGAGGATGGCTTACCGTCAAATATAATAATGAACCGATCATACCTCAATACTTCTTGATATCAATTGAAGTGTCAGATTCATCTTGATCAATTTACGTTCCAGATCCCATCGGAGTGGACATCACCTTGCAACTATCCATATCGAATATTTTCAATATTTCCTTGCAATACTTGGATTGGTTGATGAAGATGCAATCATTTGTTTTCTTGATTTGAAGTCCAAGGAAATAGTTCATTTTCCCATCATGAACATCTCGAATTCTCCTTGCATCATAAGTGAAAATTCTTCGCAAATATCTTCGTTTGTTGAACCGAAGATGATGTCGTCGACATAGACTTGAACCAATAGGGTGTTACCCTTTAACTTCTTTATGAACAACGTCTTGTCAACCTTTCCTTTTGTAAAACCCTTCTCACATAGGAAGTTGATGAGGCGGTCATACCACACTCTTGGTGCTTGCTTTAAACCATAAAGAGCCTTCTTCAACTTGTAGACATGAGAGGGATTCTTGAAGTCTTAAAATCCCGGAGGTTGTTTGACATAGACTTTTTCATTGATGTAGCCATTCAGGAAAGCGCTTTTGACATCCATCTGGTACCACTGAATATTCATGGAACAAACGTAAGCAAGTAATAATCTAATTGCTAATAACCTTGCTACCGGAGCGAACGTTTCATCAAAGTCGATTCCTTCTTCTTGGTTGTAGCCTTGTGCGACCAATCTTGCTTTGTTACGAACTATGATTCCATTCTTGTCAAGTTTGTTCTTGAACACCCATCTCGTTCCTATGATGTGCTTGTTGTTCGGTCTTGGTACAAGACTCCAAACTTGATTCCTTTCGAATTGGTTGAGTTCTTCTTGCATTGCTACTAACCATTGATCGTCGCCTAAGGCTTCATCGATTTTGGTTGGTTCAATTTGAGACACAAAAGCCATGTTGAGACAAGCATCCTTGAGATTTAGTCTAGTTGCAACGCCTTGGCTAATATCACCAATAACTTTATCTATCGGGTGATCTCTATGAGTTCTCCATTCTTTAGGAAAATTTTGATGTTCTTCAATGATTGGTGAGTCATCTTCTTGTGGAATTACTTGATTCTTTGATATCTCCTTTTGTTGTTGTGGCGTATGTAATATATCATCATCATCATCCACAATAATATTATCCTCTTTCGAGGGGTTAGTCTCATCAAACGAAACATGAATAGATTCTTCAATAGTAAGTGTTCATTTATTAAAAATTCTAAAAGCTCTACTAGAGAGGAAATAACCAAGTAATATACCTTCGTCGGACTTCTCATCAAACTTACCGAGATTGTCCTTGTCGTTGTTGAGAACGAAACATTTGCATCTGAAAATGTGAAAGAATGATATAGTCGGTTTCCTACCCTTGAACAACTCATAGGGAGTCTTCTTGAGGATTGGTCGAATGTTGACACGGTTGCTTACGAAACAAGTTATGCTAACCACATCCGCCCAAAAGTACTTAGGAAGATTTGAGTCGCTAAGCATTGTTCTTGCAAGCTCCACCAATGGCCTATTCTTCCTTTCCACGACACCGTTTTGTTGAGGAGTCCTTGGTGCGGAAAAGTTGTGAGAAATTCCATGCTCTTTGCAAAATTCTTCAAAGGATGATTTTTGGAATTCTCCACCATGATCACTTCTAATGGAGGCTATAGTGAGTGAATTCTCGTTTTGTATTTGCTTCACATACTTTTTGAATTCTTTGAAAGCATCACTTTTCTGCACAAAAAACAATGTCCACGTATATCGATAGAAATAATCAATAATAACTAAAGCATAAAGATTACCTCCAAAGCTTTTCGTTCTTGATGGACCAAAGAGATCCATATGCAACAATTAAAGTGGTCTTGATGTGGACACCACTTTCTTGGACTTGAAATTTGTCTTGGTTTGCTTTCCCTTTTGACACGCGTCACAAAGCTTATCCTTGATGAACTTTATCTTTGGAAGACCAACAACTAGGTCATGCTTTATCAACTTGTTTAAGTGCTCCATGTGAATGTGAGAAAACCTTTTATGCCATAGCCACGCCTCGTTGTTGTTTTCCAATAGGCATTTTACCTTCAAGTAAGAGTCATCAAAGGAAATCATAAAAATATTATTTATTCTTTTACCTTTTAGCAAAATGTTGTGGGTGACTTCATGTTCTATCAAACATTCATCCTTTGTGAAGTTGATTCGGAACCCTTTGTCACACAATTGACTTATGCTAAGTAGGTTGTGTTTAAGGCCTTCAACATAAAGAATGTCTTCGATGATTGTAAATGGAGATGCACCAACAGTTCCTACTCCAAGGATCTTTCCTTTATTATCATCACCGTAAGTAACGTATCCTTTGGCCTTTAATGATAGATTTGAAAATTTGTTGATGTCGCCCGTCATATGCTTTGAAAAACCGCTATCAAGATACCATTGATTAGAAGTTGTCTTCAAGCATACCTACAAAACAAAATCAAGTATTGTTAGGTACCCAAATTGCTTTGGGTCCTTGATAGTTAGTACCCTTTTCAACCCATACATAATGCCCTTTAGCAACGCCAATATTGCGCACATAGCAAGCATTAGGTGTGTGTCATTTGATTCCACAATAAAAACAAGTAGGTTGAAAGTGACTTTTATATCTAGGAATATAACTCTTTTTCTTAACAATTCTTTTCTTTTTATGACTTTGATGCACACTTTTAAAATTGGTTGCCTTTTCCTTAACAACTTGTTCACTTGATTTCACAAAAATGGTCTCATTTGTGCTTGGTTTGGAAAACTTAGAATATCCTAAACCACTTTTATCTTTAGGATATCTTTGATGTCTAAGAATTTCCTCCAAGCCAATTTGACCTTTTTCATATCTTTCTAAAACTCTTTTAAGTTGAACAATTTGAAAGGATAAGGATTCACAGTTTTTGCATACAAGACTTTGTTTTTCATCCATCAATTTTTGTTTTTCACTTTCAATATATTTTTCAAAAGCGATATTTTGTTCTTCTAAAGATGAAATTCGTTTCTTTTGTGATGAAATGCTTTTATAAAAAGTATTGCATTATATTAGAAGTTCATCTATAACTTCTTGTGCATCATTCTCATAAATTGAAAAATTGCTACTAACCTCATCGATTTCTTCATCGGAGTGATGTGAAGCCATAAGAGCCATATTCGCACATTCATCGCTTTCCGATTCTGTTGAGGAACTTATCTCATTATCGTCCCAAGCAATCCGACTTTATGTGACCTTGCTTTCCACATTCATAACAAGTGATGTCTTGCATTGATGTGGATGTTTCCTTTTTCCTGAAATGTTTATTCTTGTTAGGATAAGAGGAATTTTTATTTTTATTAAAAAACTTACCAAGCTTCTTAATAAGAAGCATAAAGTTCTCATCTTCGGACGTCTCATCATCTTTGTCATTTTTTGAATCAACCTTCAAGGCAATTCCCTTGGATTTCTTTTCTTGGCTTTCATGCTTCTCGAGCCTTCCAAGTTCTAATTCGTGTTCTTGAGGTTTACCAAATAAGGACGCGGATGTCATCGTTGAGAGACTCTTCTTTTCCTAAATAGAGGTCACTTTCGGTTGTTATTCCCTTGTTAAAGATCTTAGGACCTTCAGGTTGAGATCATCATTGGTGAAGGTTTTCCCGAGAGCAATCAAATGGTTTGTTAGATGGAAAAATATTTTCTTGAAGGCAACAATAGATTCACCGGGCTGCATACAGAACATCTCATATTCTTGACTCAATGTGTTTATCCTCGATCTCGTTACTTCAGTAGTTCCTTCATGCATTTCTACCAAGTTGTCCCAAATCTCTTTTGCCGATTTACATTGTGATACACGGAAGAACTCGTCCATACTGAGGGTGCTTTGGAGTATGTTGATTTCCTTTTTCTCATTTAGAATCTTTTTCTTATCGTCTTCATCCTATGTGCTTTTCAACTTCGCGGTTCCAACACCATTGATCACGTTTACAGGATTGTGTGGACTTTCTTCGATTGCTTCCCATATGCCTTCTCCTTGGGCTTCAAGATGTGCTTTCATTCTAATTTTCCAAAAATCAAAATATTCGTCGGAGAAGAGTGGGGGCTTACTGATACTTCCACCGTCTTTGAAAACTGGATTTGTACTTGCGGGAGCCATTCTGGATCTTCTAGGAATAAGTTATCTATAACTTGCTCTGATGCCAATTGTATTTACAAAGATAGCCTAAGAGGGGTGTGAATTAGGTTATATGAAATTTTCTTGGTTATTTTATCGGTGGATGGATTTTTCTCTTTTAAGTGTTTAAGAAAAGAAAGCGGTAATGCGGAAAGTAAAAAGACACAAGAAATTATCCTGGTTCCCTTCACAATCCGAAGTTACATCCAGTCCCCTTACACCTCATAAGAGATTTTTACTATAGTTTCAGATCATACAACCTATCACACCAAAACTGGTGATGCCTCTATTTAAAGAGTTTAGGTATGGGAATTTGGTGGAATGAAATTAGGCTTGGAATTAAAATTGGAGGGAAATTCATAAGAGAGTGGTGATTAGTGAGTGTATATGGTGGGAAATGATCAAAGTGATGTAGAGGAATAAAAGTGAAGTGGTCTAGAATATTCTCAAATGATAAAATTGGTGCTAGATACTTCAAAATTTGAAAAATGCTGATTTTGGCCAAATTCTCCCTCGTACAATCGGTTTACACAAAGGTGCAATCGATTGCATAGTGCAAAATCTTACAAAATTACCATGTGGACTGGATTATATTGGCTATGAGCTTGATTCATTTGCGCGTCGAAGAAGGCATGGAAATAAACACATGAACCTTAGAATTCCTTGAATAATTCAATAAAAACTTGGGAAATCCTTGATCAAATAAATTTGAATTGTTTGTGGACCAATTTTGACTTTTATCTGTGAAGTTCATTCGAGTGGTGGGATTGCTATTTTTGGTATTTTGACATGCTCTTCCCCTGAAAATGTTAAACATAAACAAATAAAAACACATAAAAGCAATGGTGATCACCTGTGAGGTATAAACCTGCAACCAAAAAGGACCGAGGAACCAGTGCGTGATCTTGTTTATTTGAAAAATGCATATGAAATGCGAAAAAAATTAGGGCAAAAAATAGGGTATTACAGATAGCATTTGTAAGCCAACAGTCACCTGTTTAAACTCAGTATGCAAGTAGGGTTAATTGGAGATATCTATTTCCCTTCCTTAATCAACTTAATAGGATAAAAAATGAATCGAACTACAACATCAGTCAGTTGTGCTTTGAAACCACAAAAGTCGAGCTACAGTGTTCCTCGCCCTCATGGTGGTGCATCTTCTTCTCTTGCTAGGTTCTTTTTACTCTTCCTATCTTCTCAGATTTAGGTGTGGTTAGCTTTTGGATTTGGTTTAAATTCCTAATCTTAGGATTAAGGACCTTTTGAAAAGCTATTCTTACACTAACTCTGATTTCTTTCTTCTATTTTATTCACTTTGCTCTGGTGTTTTCAATGGATTCAACTTTTTTCCCTGAAACGGTCATTGCTATTGCAACTGAAAGAAGAGTCAGTACTTCCTCTGGAAAACCTGCTAAGTCCTTTATTGAGGCTTTTGGTAATGTGTGTAACATTCCAACGAGTCAATTATCGTTTCCTTGTGTTAAGGGAGATCGAATATCAGTTCAACAGTATCGACAATACCAATTCAAAGTATGTTCTCGGTCTACTACATGGATACGTACCAAAACAATTTCAGAAAAACAAAATAAAACAAGATAACAATAGTTTCCCTTTCCCGTTTTACGTATCAGATCGTCCTATGACTCGAACAATCAACACAATCCAAAGTACTCTCAAGTACCTGGGTTATCTGTACTTCCCAAGAAGTACAAACGCAACAACAATAACAAAGGGGTGAGAAAACAATTCAATATTTTAACGGTGCATATAACATCTTAAAGGGTAATCTCACACAATTCATCAACATGTATCATATATCATTCATTCAATCAAATGCAAAGTGATTCCATGACACAATGCAAATGCGATACCGACTCAACATTGGTTCATCAATTCGAACCCCAGATGCATCTCTTACACTCCTTCCGAGACGCGATTATCCCACCAACCATACATGCATATGCAAGACTTGATTATACATACGAAAGAGAATACATGCATGAACAAAATCATACACATCACGATCCTCCTGATCCTCATAAGTTACCAAACATCCCATCGTATGGGTTACATAAAATTAGACAAGAGACAATGCCCACTATCAACACGATCCATCTGATCCATTAACAAAAATCATACAAATCAACAAAAGCATACATGACTTGACACTACTTATTGGTTGTCATATCCTATGAACTATTCATTAATATTATCCTCAACACCTCAGACTAATGGGATGAGCATAGAACCAAAAATCAGGACGAAACCATCATGGGATATGAGAAAAATTTCCAAAATAGAGGCCTGACACGACCCCCCCTGTCCCTTGACACGACTTGTGTCACACGGCCTGGACACTCCCCTCCAAAAACAGAAATCATGCCATGACAGAAGGCTGACACAGCCCCCCATGTCACACAACACAACCTGTTTCAGGCCACCTGTGCCCAAAATCCAAAATCAACAAAATAATTCTTCAAGACAGAGGCCTGACATGGCCCGTGTCAGAGGCCTTGCGCCCAAAAATCATATTTTTCCTAAAACTCAATTTCTTTTCCCAATCTCTTACTAGTTCGAATTCTATCACTTATGTTGAACTTTTATCACCCAAAACAGCCCTAATGTTGTTCTTACGTTGATTTTAAGACCTCTAACACCACATTATCTTTCCAAACTAACATGACTAATAAATTTAGAGAATTATAGGTTTTACTTCATTATCTCAATTTGCATCATCAACAACAATATTCATATGACAAATTTCATACCAATCATATCATACAATTCAAACAACAAATACTCCAAACACAAACAAGCAACAATTTAACTTCATACACATACCATAATTTCATCATAATACACTAAAATCACACAATCCCTAAGAGAGTAAGGAACTCTCAACTACCCTCTCATATTAGATCACCTATATAGAATCCCTTTCTCCCCCTTACCTCGAATTCGATGGATTCCTTGCAAATCTTGATCTTGGGGGCTCTAGGGTTCTTTCACTTCTCTCTCCTTTCCTCTTTCTCCAGAGCCAATTCCTTCTTCTCCAGAAAAAACGATGTGAGCAAAATGGATCGTTGTTCTCTTCTCAAAAAACAATACAATTTACTACCTTGCCCCTTAGACCTCCAATTTTTATTATTTTATTTATTTAATAACAATATTCAAATAATACCATATTATTATCATATTATTATTTAAATAAAACAATTCCTTAAAATTTCGAAAATACCACCCATATTCATTATGATTATTTTATTAAATAAATTATGAAATCGGGGTGTTACACATGACATCATAGCATTTCAGAACACATGTTCAGTTATTTCCGAGGATCTCATATTTGAATCATGTTATTGGATTTCTTTTGTATCAAAGGTTGAATCGAAGCAAATAGATTCCTTGGAAATAACCAAACATGGCATTTGCATACATCTTTGCATGCATGACAGGTGTTCAGAGACAAATTCTTATCCTGACTTGGTTTCTCTTAAGAATGGCCAATTTGAATCGATATCATCAAGGTATGGATTTGGAACAACTCCAGGAGGATGTAACCGAAATAAAGACCCAACTGGGGCAATTTAGGGCAGATGTGCAAGCTTTATTTCAGAGTCAGAAACTGCTGAAAGAGGAAGTCAACCAGATGAAGACTCAGATGAGCCTAGTTATGGAAATCCTGAATGCAGTGTCAATGAAACAAAGCTATTTTCATCCTTAGTAAGGGGAACTACGTCGCTCTAATTCTTCATTGGTCATGGGTCAATGGATATTCGTAGGCAGAAGATCATCAGGTCTTTGCGAGGAACCTTATGTGTCAACTTTATCTCTCAACTTTAATATTTTCTTCGGACGTCTCATGTCAGTGTTCAACTCTAGAGTCTTAAGTTCAAAATAATTGGATAAGAAATATGACTACCACTCAAGGGCATGTAGGCATACAATTGAGAATTGCAATGTGTTCAATCACAAGGTGCAAAATCGTATCGACTCAAAGGTCATCATACCAGATGGAATTCCCATACATTGGATTATCCTCATCAGATTGAACACCCAGCTTGCAAATACATCTTCAGAAGCAGTAAGTCCAGACAGAGTCAGGTCTCTTCAATGATGGCAATGTTCAACTTCTTTATTGCATTCTTATTTGTAGCTTTTATTGTTTGCCTAAACATTTGTTTGCATGCATGAAACTTGTTTGTTTTTGAATGATAATCATAGTAAAATGTGCATGTTTTTCTTGAAGTAATTCATTCGCATTCACTCATAATTTTGTGTATGTGCATTGCAATACCAACCGTCTTTCTTAAACTCTTGAGGGAGGATGATGAAGTGAAAGCGCAAAAATCTCTGATTGTATGCTTTTGAAAAAGACCCTGTTGAGGATGTACAAGCATTGTTTAAAATCCTAAACACCAGAGATATAAGGGAGATAGATCCTCGCCAACACATTTGAGCCTTGAAGTATTAGTTTCTTTTCGCATGAAAAACCCTTGTATTTAACCCAGAGGCAGGATACGTGTCACCTAGTTAGACCAAGCGTTCATACTTTGGTAAAGGAGTGTATCTGAGGATTCATTGCATATCATTGTACCAATATAGAGGCCCAAAGACCAGAAACCACAATGGTTATCCCAATCAAGAGGTCCAAAGACTAGAAGCCGCAATGGTTATCCTTCATTGACCAAAGAATGAGGCAGTTACTATCCTCGCAAAGCCAGCAAGACAAACAGTGTCACACGATTTGTTCAAAAAAAGAATGAAAAAAAGAATTTAAAAAACCCGCTGGGTCGAACTTGAAAACAAGCGACTTAGGCAAAATTTAGGGCATCCCGCTGGACTCCAATTTCAAAAGATTCAAAAGAATCAGTGTAGTAAAAAGTTAGGGATAAGCAAAAGAATGAAAATGCCAAATGCGAAAAGAATTACACAGAAAGATCCTTAAGCAAAAAAAAAACAAAGACGTGTGACACAGACACAAAAGACAAAAGGGGTGAGTCTTACTCTAACAACCTGATTAGTGCCTAAACCGTTAGCGTCATTGGTTCTTCAACCATCACTAACCCTTTTGAGAGGAGAGCTCTCATTTCGAATTAACTGAACATAGGAATGGATACCATCACGAAGAGGGGTGGGTATAAACAACATTTGAGCCATAAATCCTTGTTTCTATAACCGTGAACCAGACCACGATACAACCCTCAAAAGTACTAACTAAAATAAGGTTAATTCAAGAGCACACTGCCATGAGACATTGTTCCTGGATCCATTACATGTTCATGCTTCCTTTTATGTAAAATATCAATATTGTATATTAACCAGTGATTCCCTCACAAAGGTTTGCGAAATATTTTCAGGAAAACTTCAAGATTAATATGTGTGTTGAATTAGAATTTTCATTCTCAGAATAAACATTTTCTACTTGCATACATTTGTTTGGTATCAAAGAAGTTCACATATGGAACCTCAGCACAAAAGTTTAATCTTGTCAAGTTGAGAGGCTTGAAAGTCCCGAAAGACAAGCGTATGAAGGTGTACATTTCCAAGAAACTCCATAGAGTAGGAACTTTCCCAACCCGTTGTGTTAAGAGGTGGTTAATCTAGGGCAGTCACGTCAAACCATGTCTTTAAGGTGTAGCCAATCTGGGCCAGACATGTAGAGTAATCTCTTTAAAGTCCAGTCAATCTGAGGCAATCACTTCGAGATTCAAATATCTCCAAGAGAAATTAGTGTGGGTATTCCCTCAAAGATCAGTCAATCAAGGGTAAAACTACTCAAAGACTCGTTCTGGGGCAGACCTCCCCAATAGCACGAGAAGTCGCTTTTTCCTAAATATGGACAATCAGAGGCACCTATCAAATGTTCAGAATACTGGGGAAAAATATCTTACAATGATGTGAGGTTTTTCATGAATCCTCTCGAAGTGAATTCTTTCATAGACCATGCATTGCCCTAGTCTGAAGCGAGTTTAAAATTGCAAGGAACCATTCTTCAATCATGGTCCGTACGTAGACAATTAGCCCAGGGGCTTGAAAGAAAAGAATAATTTTTGGCATAGAGTATGTTGGAAACCTCTTCCCCAATCAGAGGGTGTACATATGTTAATTATTATCGGATGCTTCTCAGAGCAAGGTCTTAAAGGGTGTCATTCCCCAAGCAAATTTTATCCACATCATGAAATTCCTTACAACTCTTGTCTTAACACTGTGACGTCATCACAAGGGGAGTTCACTTGTTCGTCTACAAGTCGTATCATTCTTAACACTCGTCTGTGTTACCTTTTTTGCTTCAATCACTCGTCTATGTTTGACAGTTTTTTTATACTCGTTTGTATCATTCTTAACACTCATTTGTGTTAAACTTTTTGATCATTCACTTGTCTGTGTTTGATTTGTTAACCTTTGATAATCGTTTGTATCATTCTTAACACTCGTTCATGTTAGCCTTTTTCCTCATCCACTCGTCTGTTTTTGAGTTTGAAACCCATTTTGATATTCGTTTGTATCATCATCTGATACTCGTCTATATCAGTGGTCAGTACTCATCAATGTCATCACCTAGAGCACTCTTATGTGTCTCTTTGATCGCCGTCCGATACTCGTCCATATCATTGACTAGGGCACTCGTCTATGTTTCCATGATGAATACCTAATACTCGTCTGTATTGAAGAGGTTTAAAATCCTGACGGTGGGTTTAAACGTCAAAACATTGCAGTTTAGAACAGTAGAACATATGCATTCTTACCATATATCCGGCGCACAATGTATATGAAGAGGGTTTGTCTATCCTATTAACATTTATCCGACGCACAGGGTGTATGAAAAGGGTTCGTCTATCCTAATCACTGCATGTTTATCCCACAGACTTAAGTGTTCCAAGCCCACCGTCGTTGTGGCAAGTCAGTAGTCTCATGGCGTCGTATAAAAGACAAGTTCTAAAGTTCACCATCATGATGGCAAGCCAGTACTCGCCTGGCGTCATACAAAAGATAGATTCTAATATCCCACTAGCATTGTGGCAGGCCAATAGTCGCCTGGCTTCGTACAAAAGAAATTTTTTAGGCCCACCAGTGTTGTGGCAGGCCAATAGACATCAGGCTTTGTTCAAAAGACATTTTCCAGGCCCACCAGCATTGTGGCAGGCCAATAGTCATTTGACTTTGTACAAAAGACATTTTAAAGGCCCACCAGCATTGTGTCAGGTCAGTAATCGTCTAGCTTCACTGAAAAGACATTATTAAGGCCCACCAGCGTTGTGGTAGGTAAATTGTCATCTGGCTTCACATAAAAGACAATATTTTCAAGGCCCACAGCTTTGTGGCAAACTAGTAGTCGTCTAGCTTCATATAAAAGACAGGATTTCCTAGGCCCATCGTCTCTGTGGCAAGCGAATAGTCGTCTGGCGTCGTTCAAAAGATAGTTCTCCGTTGTTAGCATTTGTTAATTTTCTCCATATCATAGTTCTCAAGCAGGGTTTCTTTGGTTGGGTTTATATCCCTTTTCTTTTTCTCCATCAAAGTGCAAATTTTTTGGTTTGTTTTGGTATTCAACCATTGTTTATCTCGAACGTCATATAGTCGGTGCTCTCATCCTTTTCAGATTAATAGATGATTGAATAGATGCAGTTGTAACACCCCAAAATTTTCCCTCTCTTTCATATCATTTAACATTTCCTTTGCATACATATCATTGCATCTTTGCATAGGAAGATGAAGCATAACATTCATTGTTGAAGCATAAAGCATGGAAGTGATTTCACTTCAGATGGGGTTGTTCAGTTATGATTCGATTACGATGGAAGTTTGACCTAATCTTGGTCAAACTATCAAGAAATTACTTTAGGTTCAATTCATCTGCTTCAGTGGTTATTTCCCAGGTAATGTGTATTCAAAATTCAAGTTGTTGTGTGCTAGAAGTCATCAGGTTATCAAGAAATTTCATGTGAGAAGTTTGGTACAAATTGTCTTGATTGAGTGATCATCGCTTCATCAGTGGTTCATCTGTAGATTTATTTTCTCAGAGAATGATTCAGACGAATTTTAAGTGATTCAAGGTTCATTTGTTTAGAGACTTAGAGTATGATTTATTCAGATGGTTATTATTTCAGTCTTGGAATTATCAGTGGTAGTGACACTTCATGCTTTTATCAGAGGCGTGTGGTAAATAGTGAGAATTAGTTCATACCCATATCCACAATAACCATCTTCATAAACATTTTGAATTCGATGATTCATATCAATTCAAAATCAATTTCTACATTTTTTATCCATTTCTTTTTATTTCCAAATTATCCATCCATATTTTAATTTCTAAGTTTTTTAATCCATTTTTCATTAAATCCATATTATATTTCATTATCCAATTTCCATACATTATAACCCCACAAATATCATTTCCATTTTTAAAAAAAAAATCCATTTTTAGCCCATTATTATTATTTTCTTTTCTTTACAACAAAATTGAACAAAATAATAATAATGGGCCCATATCACTACTAAGCCCATTTTATCTTTCTACCAAACACTTGCTCTTTTCTAAGTCACATACTAAATCACTCCCAACCGTTTTTATTACACGCCCATGAAGCAAGGAATTTGCTGCTACATGAAGAAGCCATCACGCCGTCCTAAGGCACACAAACATCACACAAAACAAGTTGTCATGCTGCAATTCACATAACCTTCATCAACATTAACAACAAACTGAGATTAGTCACACACATAGAAGAATAAGAATGAGTTTGTAACGAACTCCAACAATTCAAGAACACAAAATAATACGAACCGCACAAGGAACGAGAGGAATAGGAGCACACTGAATACAATCAGATCAAATACGTACCTATAGATTCACCTTCGACATCATCATCTTCTTTTCATAGGTTTTAACTGAAACTAATCTTGATTAGTCTTTTGAGATAGAGAGAATCGAATTTGAATGAGAGTTAGGATTTTGAGTGTTGCGATCCCACCGTTTGGTTAGGAATTTGGAAAATCTAACTTCGAATTTGAAAAGAGGACAAGATTTTAGTTAGGGTTCATGTTGACCTTTTATGGATTTGTGGTGGTTAGGCGCCGGGGAAAACGACGAGGGCACCGCCTTCTCCGACTAATTAGGTTTGATAGAAGAGAGAGAGAGAGAGAGAGAGAGAGAGAGAGAGTTGTGTGAGAGAAAGGGATTAGCGTGAGAGATATAAATGTTGTTGAGCCTTTATTATTTTGATTTTTTCCTTCTTGTGATATAAGATAGTGAAAAGATTATGTGTTGTTCAATCCACATCGGCAGTGACACTTGTCACCGTTTGGTAGGGCATTTTCTTGGCTAATCATGTGTGTGCATCCCTTTGTCATTACCATGCACTCCTTTTTTATGACTGTTGGATGAGATTACCAGGAGGAGACTAGGATCTAACGTACCAAATTTGAGTCAACAGAGGTTGACTGAGCCCTTGCCATGCTCCTTCAGGCTCCAACACCCTTGGGCCTCACATTATTTCTATCAGTACCCCCATTCTTTTAAGGCCCATCATTTTGAACTGATTGTTTTACTCACTATACCCCTATCTCATTTTCTTCATTTGTATTTCTTTTTGCATGCTAGTTTTAGTTTTTATTTCTAAAAGATATCAAAATGCCTATAAAAATTCCAAAACAATTATTTTAGCATCCTAATCCATTTTAGAGATTTTGTGCATTTTTAGTTTCTGATTTTATTGAGTTTTGGATTTTATTTTGATTTTCTTTCATATTTCTTTTTCAATGGACTTTTGTTTTGATAGTCAAACTTTATCAATTTCTTTCTCCAAGCTCCTAAAATGTTTTCCACCCATTCTTTATTCATTCATTATCTAGCATCTTAAACATCATAAAATTTTTTTTACATATTTTTCAAATTGTTTTTATTTGCATTTTGGTCCCTTTCTTCTGCACCTTTGCTATTTGATCCTTATGCAACTTCAAACCATTGTTTGAAATAGTTCCCTTTTGAAATTTTGTGTGAGCTTTTTTTGAGAGATTATCCTCTGACTTAGGTCCTCTTAGATATAATTTTACAATTTTTTAATGTCATTTGACGTGTGTTTGGTTGCTTGTTCATGAGTCATTCTCATCACTTCCTTAACCCTAATTGCTTGAAGGCATTTATACCACCATTTGAGGTCTCTTGTGTGAGTTTGGTTTTTGGTTTTATACTCTTAGAAATCATATTTTATCATTGTTTAATACACTTGGTGTATGTTTCCTTTGTGTTTGGTTTGATGCATCTTATGTGAGGTTTTGACCTATTTCTTTCCATGTATTCATCCTTTGCCTCTCATGCTTGCTTGTGTTCCTCAAACATGATCATATCATCATCTCATCTGCATTCTCATACATGACATGCTACTTACTCATTCATAAACATTCATGTGTATCCCATTTTTCATCTTTTACACTTCATTTCAAGCATAAATCATCATTCCATGATGTAACTTCTTCTTACATGTTTGCATAGTCGTATGAACTTGATTGCCATAAATATTTTCCAGGATCATTTGAGCATATTTAACGTGCCATATTATACATATGCTTCTGACTTTGACCATTTCATATCATCTTTGCATCTTATGCTTTCATCTTTACTTCATTTGTTCTCATAACATGATCATATGTTTACACTTCTCTCCTCATCTCTCATTATGCCAAGAACTAAATCATGAATATTGGTGTGATCATTTAATATGTCTTTAGGAATTCAAATGTGGTTTTTGAGTTCTGACTTTGTGCTTCATCATTTGTCTTTAACCATGTTTGTGCACCTTTGTCTTCTTACTTCTGCTTTTGCATCTTCCTTGAACTTATCCATCTCCTTTGTGCTTATTTGCATTTGTTTGACTTGGATTGAATTACTTGAGCTTCTTTAAGATTTGTTATGTGTGTAGTTCTTACTTGTAAGGTGTTGGTACCTTTGTTTCTATTTCATGCTTCTCTTATTAACCTTGCAAGGGCTCTGGTAAGTCGTGGGCATGTGGGTGAGATTCCACATTACAATCTCTCTTTTATCTTTTATTATTCATACTTGTGTTTGGTTAAGAATTCCATATGCTTTCGTTTTTTATAATTGCTTGTCACCCCCTTTAGAAGCAACTTAACTTCCATCTTGGAAGTAAGTTGTATTCTAATCCTTTCTCCTCTTTCTTCTTTTTCTTTTCTTCTTCTTTTCTTCCTTCTTCATTAGGATAGAGATTCTCAAACCTCACTAACCTAGGATATCCAAGAATGATAACTTCATTACATTTAGTTTCCCTCAGACATTTTTTCCTTTGAGGTCCTTTTGGTGCTTTCTCTCTTCTCATATCAAAAACAACTCAAAACATCTTAATAAAGGTTAAGCTTTTTCATATTCCAAGGGACTTTGCCATGCGATACTTGCACATATTCCATATGGTGATGAGGTGTTGGGTATCTATCATGATGAATAAGTCTTAGCATGAGGATGCTTTACAAACATAAACTAAAAAACACTTCTTAATCAAAATAATAACAAAATAATACTTAATAAGTAAAATAGGTTAGTGTGTTTAAGCATTAGTCTTTGAAACTTTGTTAGGAGGTCTTCTCTTTACATAGATGTGCTTCTTATCCATTCCATTTAGGGGTAATGTAAGAAGTACATAATCCTTTGAATGAGACTTGGATACACTCTCCTATGCAAACTCACAAATAAAAAGCTTCTAAAAAGCATTCAAACCAATAATAAATGTCTTTTCTTCGGGAATTATTTTCTCATCTCATTCACTCTTAATGAAATAACTTGCTTCTAGTTGTCTCTTTGCAAGACGGTAAACACACTCGTGCCAGACGAGCCTGCAACACCTGAGCATATACATATGCAGTTCAAGCCATAAAAAGTACAAATAATTTTCCTCCCTAGTTAGGGGAACTACGCCGACTCTGATTCTCATTTCCCGGTGAGATACTTAGGCAGTGGGATAGGACCCATTAGAGCACTCTCTTTTTTCCCCTATATTATTTCCCATGCCTTTTCTTACTCTTATCCATTTCCAGTATCAGTTTCAGTTCAACAGAAGTTTACCTTCACCCTTTGAAACAATACTAGCAAGCGTGGATCAGTATGAAGGACGATTTAGGGAGCTAATACCTTCCCATTTCGTAATCGACTCCCTAACCCTTTCTCTTTGGTTCGAGTTTGTGCAACATTACCATTCCTTTAGGACAAAAATGCATAGCTGGCGACTCTTCCTTTTCCGCGCCACTTTCGCGTTTATACCAGGATGAAAATCCCAGGAGCTACACATTGCAATTCCAACTACCATGCTTAAACTCTTGAGGGAGGATGATGAAGTGAAAATGAAAAAATATATGATTATTTGCTTTTGAATAAAACCCTGATGACGATGTACAAGCATTGTTTCAAATCCCAATAGATGGAGACATAAGGGAGATAGACCCTTGCTAACCCCTTTGAGCCATGAAGTATGAGTTTCTTTTTGCATGGAAAAACCCTTACATTTAAACCAGGGGCAGGGTAGCTTCCAGCTAGTTGGACCGAGCATTCATACTTTCATAAAGGAGTGTATCTGAGGATCCATTACATTTTATTGTACCAAATCAAGAGGTCCAAAGAAAAGAAACCACAATGGTTATCCCAATCAAGAGGTCCAAAGACTAGAAGCTGCAATGGTTATCCTTCATCAACCAAAGAACGAGGTAGTAGAACCCTCGCAAAGCCAGCAAGACAAAAAGTGTTGCACGATTTGTTCAGAGAGAGAGAGAGAGAGAGAGAGAGAGAGAAGATGTAGAAGAAGAAGAAAAAGAAGAAAAATAATGAAAAAAAAGAAATAAAAAAGCCTGCTAAGTCGAACTTGAAAATAAGCGACTTAGGCAAAAATTAGGGCATCCCGTTGGACTTCAATTGCAAAAGATTCAAGATAATCGGTCTAGGAAAAAGTTAGGGATAAATAGCAAAAGAATGTAAAAGTGAAAAGTGAAAAGGATTACACAAGAAACATCCTTAAGCAAATAAAAACAAAGGTGCGTGACACAGACATAAAATACAAAAGGGGTGATTGTTACTCCAACAACCTTATTGGTGTTTAAACCGTTAGCGACATTGGTTCCTCAATCACCACAAACCCTTTTGAGAGGATATCACTCGATTTAAATTAGATGAACATAGGACTGGAAAACATCACGAAGAGTGGGTGGGTACAAATAGATTTTAAGCCATAACTCTTTTTTTATAAAACCGTGAACCAGACCACGATACAACCCTTGAAAGTCCTAATTGAAACAAGGTTATTTCGAGTACATACTACCACAAGACAGCGTTTCTGACTCCTATAAATTGTGCTAAGATCTTTGTTAGTGTTGCATGTGCATGTTTTCTTTCAAAAAATCAATGTCGTATCTTAACCATTTATTCACTCACAAAGGTTTGCGACGTCTTTTCAATAAAAACTTTAAGATTAACATGTGTGTTGCATTAGAATTTTCAATCTCAGAATAAACATTTTCTGCTTGTATACATATGTTTGACATTAAAGAAGTTCACCTGGAATCTCAGTTCATAAGCTTAATCTCGCCAAGTTGAGAAATTTAAAAGTCCCGAAGGACAAGCATACAAATGTAAACTTCATTGAGTAGGGACTTCCCCTAATTAGTTGTATTAAATGCAGTCAACTGGGGCAATCACCTTGAGAAATCCCCTCACATTTCACCCAAACTGGGGCAATCATTTCAAGATTAAATTTCTCAAACAGCCATTAGTCAGGGGCAATTACTCAAAGGCTCGTACTAGGGCAGGTTACCTCAAGAGCCTGAGAAGTCACTCTCTCATGGAAATAGTCAATCAGGAGTACTAATCCAGGGTTCAGATACTAATGCAAGATATCTCATAGTGATAATAGGTTTTTCATGAATCCTCATGAGTCAAAGACACTGGGGAATTTTAGACGTCAAGTCTTCTGTAAAATCCTCTTAGGATGAGTTTCTTGTGAATGATATAGTCAGGAGTTTTAAAGAAAGAATTGATTGTCAGCACAAGGCATTATGGGGATCTGTTTCTCCAACCATAGTGGGTACAAGATTATTGATCAATCTCAAGTGCTTTTTAGAGTAAGGTGTTAAGGGGGTGGCATTCCACAGGAAGAAAGTATTCCTACATAGATGTATTTTCTATTTCTTATCCCTAGCAAGAGACGCCTTACAACTCTCGTCCTGACAACGTCACTTCATCTCTAGTGGGGTCTGGGGTTACTTGTTCATCTGCAAGTTACATTATCTCCAGATGGGGCTTGGTTATGAAATTATCATCTAGTCTTGCGACACTCATTTGTGTTGGCCCTTTGTTCATTCACCCATTTGTGTTTGATTAGTACCCTTTCATACACGTCTATATCGTTGTGCATTCACTCGTTTGTGCTTGAAATCATCTTTGATACTCGTAATTGTCATTCTTCAATAATCGTCTATGATTATCTTGTTGTTCAGATACTCTTTTGTGTTTGACTTTGTCTTTTGGTACTCGTCTATATCATCTTTAATACTCATCTATGTTGTCCATTGTTTCAGACCCTCTTCCGCGTGTGATTATTACTTGTTGATACTCGTCTGTATCATTGTTCATTCACTCGTTTGTGATTGAGTTCATAATTTTTTATACTCATCTGTATCACTTTATAACACTCCTTTGATACTCATTTATATCATTTTTCAATCACCCGTTTGTGTTTGATTCCTCTACCTCTGTTGATACTCAGTTGTATCATTTTTCAATCACTCGTTTGTGTTTGATTCCTCTACCTCTGTTGATACTCGTCTATATCATCGTTCATTCACTTGTTTGTGTTTGATATTACCCTTTGATTCTCGTCTATGTAATTTTTCACACTCGTTTATGCTATCCTGATGTTTTAGACACTCGTTTGTGTTTGGGTTTACTCTGTTGATACTCGTCTGTATCATTGTTCATTCACTCGTCTGTGTTTGATATTATCTTTGATACTCGTTTGTATCATTCTTCAACACTTGTATGTGTTAACCTTTTGTTTCGGAAACTCGTTTGGGTTTGATATTACTTTTTATATTCGTTTGTATTATTTTTTTCAATCACTCGTTTGTGTTTGATTCTCTTCACCTTTGTGATGCTCGTTTGTGTCATTTTTTCAATTGCTCGTTTGTGGTTGATTCCATTACCTTTTGATTATTGTTTGTATCATTGTTTGATACTCGTTTGTATTAGTGGTTGATACTCGTTTGTATTGTTGCCTAGAGCACTTGTTGGTGTCTTTTTGATCGTCATCTGATATTCATTTATATCATGGACTAAGGCACTCATTTGTGTTTCCTTGATGGTCATCCAATACTCGTTTGTATTGAAGAGGTTTGAAGTCCTGACAGTGGGATTAAGCTTCAAAACAGTGTAATTCAAAATAGTAGAACATATGCATTCTTACCATTTATCTACGTACAACATGTGAAGAGGGTTCATTTATCCTAGTACCGTATATCCGTGTAGGACATGTGAAGAGGGTTCGTTTATCCTGATCAGTGCATGTTTATCCCAAAGACTTAAGTGCACCAAGTCCACCGTCGTTGTGGCAAGCCAGTAGTTATCTGGCATCGTATAAAAGACAGGGTTCCAAGTCCACCGTTAATATGGCCAGCCAGTAGTCGCCAGGTGTCGTTCAAAAGACAGTTCTCCATTGTTATTCTTTGGTAACTGTTCTCCACACCAGAGTTGTCTAAGCAGAGTTTTCGTTGGTTGGAATTATATCCTTTTTCTTCTTCTCCATCAGAGTGCAAGGGAACTCTTGAAGGTTTCTTGGTTCTAACTTGTTATCACGGTCTTCTATGTGATACCTAGTACTCATGGATGAAATTTGGGGCATTGATTCTTCAAGGAGGATTCTCAGACAGGCAGTTACTTGTGATCTAAGCAAAAGTCAACTTTGAAAGAAGAAAAGTCAACTGTGACTTTTTTAGGTTTGAATCATGATTTTCAAGGTCCCATATCCTCATATGGTCCTAAAATGTCAAGATTCCCATCATTCATCAAGAATCAAGGTTCATGGCAAAAGTTCCTAAAAATGGAAATGACTTGTAATTTAAATTTTCCATTTTTGGAAGCTTTTTAAGTCACATTCAACTTGACTTTTCGTCATAAAAATGCTTCAAATGAAATTTTTCCAAACATGAAAGTTGAATATCATTCTCTCCCCTTTCCAAAAAGTACTATATTACTTTCATATCATGTGTGAATCTGAAGTTATGATCAAAAGACCACAAGGTGTGTTTTAGGGTTTTTCATGTGAGCCAAAGTTTCTACTTTTGCAAAAAGGCTTCAAAAGTGACTTGCATAGATTTCATTTGACAAAATCAGTTCATAAACTTCAAGTGAACTTTATTTAATGTGGAATTGGCTTTGGAATCATGTCATTACATGAAGAATTTCTCACTTTCATCATAAAATGCAAAATTGCAAATTGATTCAAAACTTTGAAAACCAAGCTACTACAAGTCACCAAATCAGTTCAGTTCTGATCAAGAGGCAAAATGAAGGAAATGCATATGCACAAAGAGCTCCATGCATGTGTGAATCTTGATTTACACCATAACATGAAAATTTGCATTTTCATTCAATTCCTCTTAACCATACTTCCATTGGACAATTAACTATGGTCAGGCCCAAAATCCATCACATATAACCTCCATTTTCCTCTGGTTAAGAAAGTTTTCCCTCTCATTTTCTTAGATTAAATAAATTGCATAAGACTTTCATTTCTTCAAAACTCTCTCTCTCTCTCTCTCTCTCTCTCTCCCTAGGGTTTCATTGAAAACTCTTTGCGCATTCTTGATCCTGAAGATCCATAGAACATAAATCCATCATTAGTTTAAGCTCATATCAAGGAATTCATAAGATTCGAATTTGGTTGCATATTCTTCAAATCTCAAGATCTAGACCAGATTCAAGCTCTAATTGCATTTATTTTGCAATTAGAGGATTCAAGGACTTGATCTGCAGCTTCCAAATGGATTTCTAGGAGTAATTTCACTTTTGAAAAATCTCATGTTAGTGCAATTTTCAACCTCTTAGATCTTGATTCTTTGATGTGCATTAGGTTCTATAAGTATTGTTGATCATGATGATATGTTTAGAATTGAAAATGGACGTATATCATGTGTGTAATATGGATATGAATTTTTAGATCTAAAAATGTTTGGCTTCGATTTGACTAATGTGTGCATTGTATGTTGATTTAAGTGTGATATGTGAACTCGGGAAGGGATTTAGATTCGATATGTGTGTTTGTTATGGATTTCTAGAATTTTTTGTTGAAGGTTCACCGGAAGTGACGACCGGAGCTAGGGCTTCGGTGTCTGAGAGATTGGAAGGTGGCCGGAGGTCCAAGGAGAAGACACAATCCTGTGTGTTGTTATGTTTGATTTGAAGGTGGAGAGCATGCCAGCGCATTAAAATTAGTGTGGCCTGACACGTGATTTTAATATTTCATATTAATGTGTGTGTGTGTGTGTGATCATGTTAATTAGTGTGTGTGCAATCATGAGCGTTGATCTTGTATACTAGTTGTTTTATTTGACCAAATACCATGCGTGTGATTCATCTGGTGGACCTGATTAGGACAAGTATGTTGATTGCTGACTATTGTGTGTGTTGACCTGCGCCTTGTGATTGTACCTAAACCTTGGTTGCTTTTACCACCCCCTTTCTGAGCCCATATCCTATCGTGAACGTGATATTTGCTTCCCCCATACCCCTGGCTTATTTCTTTCATTTTTCATTTTATTTTACATAGTTTTTGCATTTTATTTTCTAAAATCATTTAAAATCATCCAAAAGTCCTACAAAGAATCATAAATAATTTTCAAACATTAAAATAATTTTTTGCATTTTTTATTTCTGACTTTATGCATTTTCCAAATTATTTACACATTTTCTTTTATTTCTTTTTCAAGTGGTTTCTATTTTGAAACCCTAACTTCAAAAATTTGTTTCACATAGCACATCAAACATTTTTAATCCACTCTTTTTGAATTCATTCATTAACATACTAAAGTTCATAAAAATATTTTTGTTTCATTTCTAAAACTCTTTTTATTTGCATTTTAGTCCTTGTGTCTTGCATGTTGATCCATGGTTTCTACTTGACCTTTGCCTATTTGTTTGAGGAAGTTAAACTTTGAATTTTTCCTTGACCTTTTAACATGTGATTTATCTCTGGATTAGGTCATTTGAGTTCTGTTTTTACAATTTTTGAATGTCATGTGATGTATGTTTGATTGCTTGTGTTTGAAGGAACTTTGCATGATCTTTACTTGACATCCGTTAACCCTAATTGCTTGAAGGAATTTATGCCACCATTTGAGATCTTTTATAGGATGTTTCTTGATTTTTTTTAGACTCTTAGAAGCCTTGTTTGATCATTATTTAGTCCATTATGTTTGATTTGATCCTTTGTTTTGTGTGATGCATCTTATGTGAACTTTTGACCTAATTTTTCCCATGTCTTCATCTTATGCTTCTCATGCTTACTTGTGTGCCTCTAACATGTCCATATCATCATGCCACTTGCATTGAATCCTTGATATTGTACTGACTTCATACCCAATCATCCATACTTTTATGACATTTTTCATCTTTTGCATTCCATTTCATGTATAAAGCATTTTTTGCCTAATGTGACAATCTTTTGCATCTTTGCTAAGTTGTTTGAACTTGTTTGATATGTGCTTTTGATATGATCATTTTTGCATCTTTAACATGTCATCTTGTGCATTTTCTACTTATTTTGATCATCATATGTCATCCATGCCTCTTTGACTTTCAACATCACCTTACTTGTGTCTTCTTACTTAAATATGTGTTAGTCTTTCTCTCCTCATCTCTCATTCTACCATGAAATAATTCATACACTTTGGTATATTCATTTAGGATAACATTATGCATTCTAATATGATGTTTAAATTCTGACTTTGAAGTTTCGCATGTGTTTTCATCCATGTTTGTGCTCCTTTTCACTTGTTTGATCTATAGTGAGTTCTTTGAGATTTTAAAGTTTTGTTATGTGTGAGTTATGACTTGTAAGGTCTTGGTACCTTTGGATCCATTTCTTTTGTTCCCTTTGTTTGATTGGTTCCTATTTCTTTTCTTATGAAAGTTTATGCTTCATTTGCTAACCATTTCAGGGGCTTAGGTAAGTCTTAGGAGTGTGGATGTGATTCAACATTACAACTTGTCCTTTATATTTTACATTTCATACTTAAGTTTGTGCAAGCATTTAATATACTTTGTCTTTGTATGATTTATTTCTTCCCCCCTTTAGAAGCAACTTGACTTCCATCTAAGTTGGCTTCTAATCCTTTTCTCTTCTTCTCTTCTTCTTCATTATGATAGAAATATTGAGCTTAAATAACTTAGGACATCCAAGCATGACAACTTACTTAGTTTTGTTTAGTCTCCCTTTAGACTTTCACCTTTTGAGTCTCCTTTGAGTCTTCTCTCTCCCTGGCAAACAAAAAGCTAAAAAAACATCTTAATAAGGGTTGAAATGACTTCTTGTGTAAAGACTTATTCCACGGGGAATTTACATCTATCCCATCTTTGGGTAATGAGAACTTATCTAGCATGATGCCCAAGTCTAAACTTGAAGCCATTCTCACAAAGAAAAACCTAAAAAACACATATTCACTTCAAAATACAAAAACACTTAATAAGTACAATGGGTTAGTGTACTTGAGCCCTAATCTTTGGAACCAAGTCTTGAGAATCTTTTCCTTGATTGGGTGTGCTTCTTCTTCTTTCCATCTTGGCGTGATGTAAGAAATACATACTCCATTGAAAGGGACTTGAATATAATTTCCTGTGTTAAACTCACAAATAAAAACTTCAACAAATAATAAGCGTCTTTCCTTAGGGAATTATCTTCTGATCTTATTCATTCTAAACTAAAGAACTTGCTTAGACTTGTCTTTTGCAAGACTGTAAATGCACTTATTCTAGAAGAGCTTGCAACACCTGAGCATATACATAAGTAGTTCAATCCCAAAAATTCAAGCAAGTTATGTCCGTCTTATTGAATCAAACTACAGTGTTCTGACTTTCTCATTGCATAAAGGGAATACGTAGGCACAAGGGATGACGCTTGACGACACAATCCTTCAGTATATTTCTTCGTTCTTCATGCTATTTCATCTCCTTATCCTTTCATTTCATTCTTCCTTAATTCTTTTCAGTCCTTTCCAATAGCAGTTGCAGCAGTAGCAGATACCCATTTTCGTGCAACTTTCACGTTTGTAGTAGGATGAAAATCCCGGGAGCAACACTAAGCATTGAACGTCTGATCATCGCCATCTAGTTTCTATCAAATTCCTAATCACAACTAGGTTCTACTATTGATAGGGGTAAGTCTTCTTCACTCTACTTAACTCATTTTAATTAAGTAGTTTCAAGATTATAATTGGATTAGCATGCATACTCATATTACATATCACAATACATAATCATAAATCATTCAAATATCATAAATGAATTATTCCACACTGTAATACCTCAAAATTTTCCCTCTCATATCCTCAACATTCTGCATATCATTTAGCATACATAAGTTCACAAATAATCAAAAACATTGCATCATGCGTAGCATAGCTTAGGCATAGGCATGTGGTCAATGGATGGAGCAACTGAAGGCTATACAAGGGCAATCAAAGGGTCACAAAGCTTCTCAACTTCATGCTAAGGGTCCACAACAACCCACAAGTTTTTATGTGAAGCCACAAGTCATGAAAAGTTTTGGTTTGATCAAAGAAGGCAAGCAGTGCAACCTCTCCTGAGGAAATGGTCCAAATTAGGGTTTCAATTGTGAAGGGCTTCTCCATGAATTTTTGAGAAAAAGTGGATTCCATTATGTTATATATGACAAAAAGTGTATAAGGCTCAAATTTCATCCACAAATTCATTTTGGAAGAGGTTCAATTGGTCAGATGATTGAAAATAAGGAATTTGGGGAAAAGCCAACCATGCTGAAGAAAAAGTCAACTCCTGACTTTTTGAGATCAAAATCATGAAATTAGGGTTACAAGGATCCTATGTTTCAAATTTGATCAAGAAATGATGGAGGAATCAAGAGAAATCAAGAAAACAAAAACTTACCATTTTTGGAAAATTAGGGTTTCCAAAAATGGCAAGTTTTGGCCATCTTTGCAACTACTTTGGATGAGGCCTTCTCCCAAAATATGAGGGCTATGAAAATTCTACTTTGAGCACATTAAAGAGGGCGTTTTAAGCTTCAAATACATAGGTGGAACTCTTCCATAGCATAAAAAATGAGAGAGATATGGTCTTGCAAAGTTGAAGAAAAGTAGGGCAAAATGCAACGCCTGGGCGAGGCAGCCTGAAGGCCAGCGCGCGTGCCCTGCAAGGCATTTGATCAAATAGGTAGAGGACCAAATG
This sequence comes from Lathyrus aphaca, assembly GCA_963966055.1. Classification (NCBI taxonomy): domain Eukaryota; kingdom Viridiplantae; phylum Streptophyta; class Magnoliopsida; order Fabales; family Fabaceae; genus Lathyrus; species Lathyrus aphaca. Next base: position 215,236,782 of record OZ014521.1, read on the forward strand.
TGAAGCCATTTTTCTTGGTCAAGAAGACTTCAAATCAAATTTTCTTGAACTACAAAGTTGTTACCCTACTTGATTACTGCAACTTTCATGTTCAAGGTTTTTTTTTTATATGATCAATGGATTAAAAGTTATGGAGAAGCAAAGTGTAGGGGTTCAAACTGAAAAAATGCAAGCCATCTGGCCAGGCCAAGGGCAAGCCATGCAGGCCTACTTTGCAGCTTCATGACTTGATGTTCATTGGCATGTTTGAGATGTTTAGAGGTCATGTCTCATCTTGTGTTGAACTACAAACTTGTTATACACATCATTTCCTTCAAATTAAGCACAAACATCATGTGGGCTGGTAGCTTGAGCTTGAAGAAATCACCCATGAGAGTCCAATACTTCAAACTGTGTTTCTTGTGAGCTAAGGCATTGCAGCATGAGGTGATTCAGTTCAATTGGGCTTGCAGGCATAATTCCATCTTGTTTTGATCTTATGGCTCATGCTTAGAGGTCCCAATTATCTTATACATGTTCATACATGTTAGCTGCCATGCACATTAGTGGAAATTCAAATACATGAGAAGCATTGCAAAGAAGCCTCATGCCTTGTACACATGATGCAATGATCAGCTTCATCATACATCACTAACCCTCATCATAATGGACATGTCCTCCATCACACCTGGTCAGATTCGAGCAACTTCATCCAGCTGCATTGTCATTGCATTTCACACCTTCCTTTTGTTCATTCACCCTCAAGTTAGAACTAACCATAGTTCTAACTTTTAACTAGGGTCAGCAACTGTCAACTACACCTATATAAGATATTCTCTAACTGAATTGAAGGATGTTTTTTCATTCTCTTGATATTCACTCAAAAAACCTCCATTATTCTCTCTGCATTTTCTCCACAATTTCATCGCATTTTGGATTGATCCAGCTTCTCCTTCATCAGCTTCCTTCTCCTTCTCCCATTGTTCATTCTCATTGATAATATTGAAGCAAAGTCCATGGAAAAATGCAACTGAAACTCTCAAATTGCACCAATCTTGTTCTCTGCAAATTGGTCTGAATTTCACTGATCTTAATCTTTATCAACATAACACCAATCATAATCAACTTCATCTTCATCAAAGGCATGAACTCCATGGATGAATTGGTTTGAGATAGTAAGAATTGGCTGCTGCATCATCACTTCATTACATCATCATTCTCCAAGAATTCACATGAATTGAGTGTTTATTTCACTCAATTAGGAATCAATATCAAGTAGCTAAAAGATTGCAGTCAAAACCTCTGGATTTCTTCAACATTTGGCATCTCTGCATTTCTAGGTTTTCTCTGAAATTCCATTTGCACGATTTCCTTCTATTTTAGTTGATTTGTATGGTTTAAGGCTTGATAAGAGTTATGAACATTCTGGCTAGTTGATAGGCACCTCAGGTGCATAGATCCAATTTTTAGGTTGGTTTTTGTTTGGTTTGATTCACAATGATCTTGTGTGGGAAATGAATTCTAGGATTAGATTCTTGATGTAGGCAATTAGATGAACACAATGATGGTCTTAGATTCCATTTTGGATAGGTTTTGAGTTTTCCCTAGGTGCAGGTCACCGGAGAAGATGACCAGAGGCCGTCTCCGATGACTGTAACAGTGCCCTAATGTTTCTCTTCAGATTATAACACAGCCACTAGATTCATAGGATCCAAGGGCCATCAAGGTGCCATCACATTAAAAATTTCGTGCAGCTCACGTGCCATAAAGTCTTCACAAAGTCTTTGTTGACCTTTGACTTCATATTGGAACCTCCCATGCGCATAAACCAGGCCCAGTGTAGTTACTTTTGTTGTTGTTTACACCCCCAAGGCCCAATGCAACTCAACCCATTTCATTCTCTTTTTATTTCTTTTTCTCATTTAATTCATTTTTCGTTTTGGTGTATTAAAAATAGTAAAAAGCCTCAAAAAATTCCCAATTAGTTCATGGACATTCCTCACATTTTTCTTTAATTTTACATAATTTTAGATTTTATTTTTGTTCATTTTTTAGATCAGAATTAATTTCTCATTTGAATTAATTCCATTTTTCTCATATTTTGACCAATCACCTTGTACAATTTCTTCCTCTAAAACCAAAAAAAATAAATGGCCCATTCTTTTTGCCTTCATTTACGAGCTCATCAAACTCCCCTAAAATATTTTTCTCTAAATTTTTAGGTCTTTGTTTAGGTCTTTTCAGTCCATGGTTCCCATATTGATCATATAAACCCTAATTGTGTTCCAATGAGACTTATACCACTCAAAAATAGGAATTTTTGTGAGATTTTTTGTATGTATGCTAGTCTCTGGATTTTATATTGAGTTGTCAACTTTCATAATTTTTTTAAGGTTATTTTGTATTTTTTCAAGTTGTTTGGTTCACAAGTCATGTCTTTGATCCTTTTGTTCACTTCCTTTGGTCCCATTAGCATAAGGCACTCATGCCATTGGTCTAAGGTCTTGTTTCTGGTTCTTGTGAGTCATATTATATGTCTTCTAACATTGAAAGCCATCCTTGGGTCCTCACCTTTTATTTTTAGGGTTTACTCGAGTCCTAAGTCATACATGCCCCATTTTAACCTAATTCTTCCTTCATCCCTCATCTTAACCACTCAAAACTTCATGAATGCATCAAATAAGTTTGTCCAAGTCTTGTTTTGTGTCTTATAAACATGTTTAGGTCATTCCATTAGGTTCACTTCTCATGTATAAAGTTTTGCACATTTTTATGTCTCATTTGCCATTAAGAATGTTCAAAAAAACCTAATTTGAGATACCTAACCCTAACATACTTCATGCCACTTCATTTACCATTGTTTGTGAGATTAATTTCCTTCTTGAATTCATGTTAAGCCCCAGGTTTTTGTATGGGGAAGTCAAGTCCCTTTGGTTATTTTTGAATATTTTTCTAAGTCCTTTTGTTGTACCTTTATAACCATGCTTCCATATGCTTCATCTTCTCTTTCAATCTCATACCTGATTATCCTCAATTTGGATTCCTTTTTCTCATTTAATCCTTTAATTTCCTTCACTTCCCTATAGTGTTAAGTTATGACTTTTTCATTTACCTTTGAGTTTAAGGGATTTTAGCAATAGTAATCACTTAGGTTATCTTTCTAATCCCATCCTTAGGGTTTAGTGGTGCCTTAGGGCATATTTTGACTTTAATTCACTTAATTCCTTTAGAAACCTTTGAATTGGTTTAGCTACTGACTTTTTAGGTATGTTACCTTATAATATGCTTTAGACTTAGGTATTGACCATAGTGTCACACCCCAAATTTTACCCCTAATCGCTCATATCATAATCATATTTTTATCGCATTTAGCAGGGATTTTTCCCGATTTATTTTCTGTTGTTTTCTTCTCATTTTCTAGCTTCCATTTTTAATTTAATTTATTTATGACTTTTTTAATTCATTTTCGTATTTTTAATTTTAATTTCTATTTTCGTTCTATTTGTAAATTCCTATTTTTAAAATTTTATTTCAATTTCTATTTCTAATTTTTTAGTTCAATTTTCAAAATTTTCTAAACTTATTTGTTATTTCTTTTCATTATCAAGTCCTCATTCCTAAATTAATTTTTATTTCATTTTTAAATTTTATTTTCTAAATTTATTTTCTATTCTTCAACTTTTAATTTTATTCCATTTTCAAGTTGTTATTTCTAAATCTAATGTCAATTTCAATTCATTTTTATTTTCTAAATTCCAAACTTATTTCTCAAATTCTAAAGTTAGTTTTTTAATTTCAATTATTTAAGTTTCTAAGTTATTTCAATTTTAAGTTTAATTCCTTTTTTTATTCACTTCTAATTCAAATTTTAATTTTTAACCATTTATTCCATTTTAATTCATATCCACATTTTTATTTTCTAAATTCCAATTTCTTTTTTTATTATTATTTTTTTTAGTTACAAGTTTATTTATTTAAGTTTATAAGTTATTTTTAATTTTAAGTTTAATATCTTTTTAATTCACTTCTAATTTAAGTTTATGTTTAGATTTTAATTTAAAGTTCTCATTTTCAAATATTAAGTGTTCAATTTCAAATTAACCCCAAATGTAAATAATCAACTTTTTATTCCATGATATTATTTTGTTTATATTACAATTGCATAGAAAAAATGTACAAAAAAATTCTGCACTAGAATACAAATGCAACAGCTCCAAATCTGCCCCTAATCAGCATGCAGCCACCAACAACCTGCTCCACTTCTCCACCCACAGCAGCAATTCAGGCCTTGTCCCTTTTATTGAAACCCTTCACCTACAAGCAACCAAAAAAAAATTCAGCATAAGAACCATATCAGAACAGCCCCAAAACCACACTGTGATATTCAAAAAAAAATCAGTTCAACACAGCTACAACATACAAAAATCCAGCACAAAAATTACACACAAAACACTCCCAAAACAGTCCCACTATTATAGCCTCAAAAACAACTCACAGAACAACAAAAAAGCCACTGTTACATACTGTTTAAGCCCTAAAATCACAACTGTTGCAGCAACAAAAAAAATCAAAAAAACACTTCATCAATCAATCTCAGCAGTAGCAACAAGGAGCAATAGCAGGAATAAGAGAAGAAACAAACTCACCCTTGTGGATCTTCACCCCGATAACGTTCGGGTGGTAATATCTTTCTCTTTTCCTCTCTTTCACCTTTTCCTTATTTTAGCATTTTGTCCATAATTAATCTTTCTTAGCTTTATTCCAAACCTGCATACAAAGCCATAAAAAAAAAACTTCAAAAAAAATTATAACTTAAAAATTCACAGCCAAAAATAATAAACCACCACTTTATCAACTTACTTTCATTTCTTACTTCAAACCTCACAGCAAGAACACCAAAACAGAACCACTTCAAATCTACCCCTAAGCCAAACCATTTCCTCCAAACCTGCAGTAAACCAACATCACAAAATCCAGAAAATCCAAATCAAATCCATCATTATTGAACAAGTTGAAAACAGAACTGGAAAGAGACAAGGGACCGAGTTTAGAGAAAGGAAATCACCGCACAAACCCGTAAAATCAAAGCCTCTGAACCAGAACCCAGCAAAGACACGCATCACCTTTTCTTGGCCTTCCATCACTATCACCGTTCACCTTTAAATAAACCTTCAATACACAGACCTTTAACAACAAAACTTCACTTCTTCTGCAAACCCAAAGCACCAGTTCCCTGTCACCAACAGCCACACAAATCGAGTAAAGAACCAAACAAATGAACAAAAATTCTGAGACGAGGAACCTGAACTCGTGACCTTCAACAAACTTACCGTAAACTTCCACAACCCTTCATCTTCAAAAGCCACCACAAATCCAACTTGAACAATTTTTACCACTCACCACCAAAGCTTCCGCCAGTCAACTCTCTTCACCATCACCTTCGCAAACACTGTCTTCACCTTTTGACCCTCCACTCATAAGCCCAGCAAACACCGCCACCGAAAACAACACTTTAATAGCCACTCTGCATCCAACAACCCTCACCGTGTATCAAACTGAAGAGAAAAACTCATAACATCACCTATGATACCCTTCAACTGAACCCTTGCACAAAACCAAACACCCAAACGGAAAACAGGATCAGAATGAACACCGCGCCTCACCGTGAGCCAATACGAACCTGAGACAAAACCAGAGCACAAATCATCACCCTTCAACTTTTTTTTCTTTTTCAGAATTCGCAATCACCAATTACCAAAATCGGAACAAAACGTCAAACCAAATCTGAGCCAAACACGAAACCGTCGCATCTGAACCGAAACCGAAACCCTTACCTCTGTTACATCCGCCACGATTGAGAGCGAGAGAGAACTGACTAAGAGCGAGAGAGAACTGATTGAGAGAGACGAGTTTGACGGCGTGAGATTGAACTGTGAGTAGAAGCCGTGAATAAGCAAAACCGATTTCAAAAACTCACCCAAATCTTCCAACACGAACCATAGCCGAAACAGATTCGCCGAAGCCACCACCAACAATCACCATACTCGCCGGAAAACCCCTTCATCCGCCGTTCAGAAGCCATCACTGAAACAGAAGCAAACCGTCCCCATCCTCCGACCCGAAACCGCGAGACCCTTCTTCACCCGTCCAAACCATGTCACTGTGAATCCACCGGGCGCCGTCGCGAGCGAGTGAGAGGCGAGAGACAGAGAATCCGAGCGAGTGAGGGACGGTGAGACGGCGAGAGATTCGTTCTGAGGCTGGAGGGTTTGAAAGTGGGTTTGGACGAACAGAGAGTAGAGTGAGAACTGTGTGAGAAACTGAGATCGCATGAGAGAATCATGGAGAGGCGGAGATGAGTTGAGAGAGATCCCGCCGATGCTGGTCTAAGAGTGGGTTTTGTTTTTTTTGCTTTTTCTTTAAGAAGAACACGTTTGCAAATAGGGGAAGGAGATTGAGTTCATATTTTTCTGACTTTTATTTCTTTATTTCTTTTTTTTTTTATATTTTTTTTATTTTATTAAATGTTTGATATGGGCTCATTTAAAGCCCAATGAACGTGAACATGTTGCTGATGCTAACCATACTCAAACCTGATGGCACCTCCCTTCTCAATTGTTTTTTAAAAAAATTGTTTCTTTTAAATTTTATTTTTCCTTATTTTTGTTTACATAGATTTTCTTGTCTTTTTTAATTTAATTTCTAATTGGTAGTAGGTTTAGGTTTTTGACTAAATGAGTTATTAATCTACATGTCTTAATTTTCTTGTAATTTTATTTTTCTCTTTTTGGGGCCAATGATATTGTTAAGGGTTTATCGATGTTCGATATTTGTAATCGACGTCATCTAAACCCATATGAGGCCATGCATTATTTATTTCTAATCCTAGTTTATATATATATATATATGTATACTTTATTTTACTTATTTGTTTAAGAAAATCTCTAAAAAAAAAAGTTTTATATATTTTCATTTTTATTTGTTTAAGAAAAAAGAACTTTAAAAGAAAAGTTTAGTTGTGATCTCTTATATTTATCTGGGCCTATGATAAGAATAGACGGTTTTATTAATATTTGACTTTGTCAATTCTATCTAAACCAATTTGAGGCCATTTTTATTTTTCTATTTATTCTATTCTATTTAATTTATTCTATTTTCAATTTATTTTAAAAAAAAAGAGGGTTATAAAAAAGAAATATATATTAGAGAACTATTTAATAAATCTATCCATTTATTTTTCTCTTTTTAGGGCCGATGATATGACAAAGGTCACGATAAATCGTTTCCGATTAATCGTGACCCATATGAGGCCATTGCATTTTATTTCTATTTCATATATTTATTTATTTTCTTTCCATTTAATTCATTATTTTTTATTATTTTAATTTATTTAATCCGTTTCATTCTATTTTCATAATTTAATTCACTTTATTTATTAATTATTCATTTCTCGCGTCTTTACACCATATTAATTTAATTTTCAAAATAATAAATTCCTTGGTCCAACGCCAAGTGAAATTCATTACACTTCACTCACACACGTAAGTCGGTCGTTTACGATCGCCGTCTGCACATTCCTTACACTGCACAGCTTTTTTAATTTAAACAATTTGTCGCATTGCGCTTGTTTTCCACCCCAGCATTCTCGATCCACATATCGAGCCATAGCCAGTTACTAAGCCTTTGTCTCTACATTTCCTGTTTATTTTATCCAACTTATTTTTTTGCAAGTAGCAACCTTTGCCTAGTCTTAGGAGCTTGCACCCTCATTTATTTTTGTTTATGCTATTTCAATCCAAAAGGGAAAGACTCCTGCAGTTGACTCAATGTCATAGGAAGTTTAGCAATCCCTAGTTCCATTTTGACCTTAGCAATTAGGTCCTTCTTTTTCTTTGACCTTAGCAATTAGGTCCCTCATCCTTAGGTCCTTAGCCATTAGGTCCTTAGCTTTTTATTTTATAACTTTTTGTGACTTTCTTAAAGTCACGTGAGTGTTTGCCATAACACTTACCTTCCCCCGCGAACCTTGAGCGTAACCAAGTGTTCGTTAATCCTTAGGAGAACTACGAGTGCTCTGATTCTATACCCGATACGTAGGCATCGATGCGATGTTGTGCGAGCACCATTAGAAATAAAACCTTAGGTTCCCATTATTTTAACAAGCAATAAACAACAATAATACAAATATTAACAAGAGGTTCCCGTAGGATACTGCGGATGCTTAGGATGCTAACACCTTCCCTAGGTATAATCAACCCCCGAACCTAGTTTCTCCTCATTTAGGGTTTTTACGATCTTTTTCCCTTTTCCCTTTGGATTAAATTAAAGTCGGTGGTGAACATTAAATGTTTTGCGATTCAAGCTCACTCAATAGCTTGGTATCCGATTCTCACCGCGACAGAAATGGCGACTTCACTGGGGAAACTATTTTTGAGGGTTAAGCCCACCTTGTTTATTTGTATATTTGTTGTTGTATTGCTTGTTATTATTTTGGATTTTTTTGTTGGGTGTTCCATGTGTGGTGAGATAAGTCCTAACCCGGACTTGAGTGCAAATAAGATAGGACGGTGGTATATTCAAGAAGGCTTGTAGGGAGTTGAGTCCCGACCAAGTTGACTTGAGACACCACCACTCAGCGGAGGCCTCCTCGGATGTAGTTTTGTTGATCGAGTTCAGTCGTGAAAACATTACTATATTCGACCTGAGAGCCATTAATGCTGAGGACCTTAGAACATTTACCCCCACTTGGCCTTTTTAGGGATGTAGTGCGATGACTATGAGGGTGCAAATCCGAAATAGTTGATACGCGATGCTGCACTCGGATGAGACTCTCTTGAGAATATTACTGATTACCAAGTCGAGTTGGGAAGTCGGTAATATCCGAAAGATGGGACAGTGATTCTGGGAACTTTTAGAACCCGTTGTACAGGTACAAATAAACTCATAGTACATACCTTTTGGGAGGGTTGAGCCTTTGACCTCATGCAAGCTTTGAACCTAAGCCTTGTTTATGTTTGTTGCATTCACGCATCATGAAGCATCATTTTTACCATTTATTCAAGGAACTCAGAAACTCTATCTTTGCAAATATCATAGGTATCATCATGGACTTTGGAAGAAGAAAGACTGTCAAGTACACATTCAAAACTCCCAAACTCGAAGACCTAAGGAAATTAAGAGATTTGGTTCTGGATCAAGAAGCCTTCATGGAGAAGCATAGGAGACTTTTAGCTTTGCTTAAGACTGATTGGGATGGAAGGTTGCTCTCTGTGATGCTCCAGTTTTATGATCCTCTCTACCATTGTTTTACGTTCCCTGATTACCAATTGGCGCCTACTTTGGAAGAGTATTCAGTTCTGGTGGGATCACGTGTTAAGGATGAGTTTCCATTCCCTATTCTAGAGAAGGACCCTGAAGAAGCGGAGATTGCAAAGGCGACATATTTGAGTGTTCCTGAGGTCAAGGCAAATATGATTTATAAAGGGAAGATTTTTGGATTCCCTACAAAGTTTCTGATAGAAAAGGCCAAGAATTTTGTTGATGTGAAGGATATGAAAGCTTTTGAGGCGACTTTTATTCTGCTGATATATGGAGTGTTACTTTTCCCAAACTTTGAAGACTTTGTCGACCTGAACGCCATCAAGATCTTTCTTAAGAAGAACCCGGTCCCTACTTTGCTCGGAGACACTTATCATTCCATCCATCTGAGGAATCACCATAAGGGAGGGATGATTACTTGTTGTGTATCATTGTTGTACGAGTGGTTTATTTCGCACTTGCCTAAGTCATCTTCATTTTGGAATCTTAAGGATGGTTTGTGGTGGTCACAAAGGATCATGTCTCTTACCCACTCTGACATTAGCTGGTACAATCGTGCTTATGATGGAATATTGATTATTGATAGCTGTGGTGATTTTGCTAATGTGCCTCTTCTTGGCACTAAGGGAGGAATCAGCTATAATCCGGTTTTGGCTCGCCGTCAACTCGGGTATCCGTTGAAGGACAAACCTAAGAGTGTGGAAGTGGAAGGAATTTTCTTTAAGGATGACGAAGAACCAGAGCTCAAGAAACAAATTATGCAAGCTTGGAAGTGCATCCATAGGAAAGGGAGGAGTAGCTTGGGAAAGCCGAATTGTGTTTCTATGGAACCCTATCTCCAATGGATACGAGATAGGGCAATCAGTCTGAAGATGCCTTACCCTCGCCAGGACCCTATGACCTTCAAGAAACCCATTCTAATCTTTATGGATGATGCAGAGAAGCTGAAGATTGATTTGGAGAAAGAGGTTCGAGAGAAGAATGCATGGAAGAATCGACATCAGATCATCAGCAGTGAGAATGAGGAACTTAGAAGACAACTGAAGATGAAGGAAGAAGAAGAGCTCTCCAGCAAGAAAAGGAAAGCACAAGAGGATTTATTTTCCTCCAGCACTCAAGAGGACACTTCTTGGAAGTCGATCGTGGATCAGCTTATGCTTGAAAGGGCTCAGATGAAGGCACAAATCGAGAAGCTCAACTTGAGGCTTTTGGGAGAATCTCCTTAGGACTTTGTTTTTGTCTTTATTAAGCTTTGTTTGGGATTTTTGAAAGTGTACTCAAGACTTTGTATCACTTTTTGAATTTAATGAAATCATATCCTTTTGATTATTATGTGTTTCCTTGGTATTTGCAAATTTGTTTCTTAAGTTCCTTGAATAAAATTTCATTTTCGCATTGCACTCATACATTTGGCATTGCATTTGCATTTTTTTCATGAAACTCATTCCCGTCATCTGCTCTCAATTCAGCTTTCACACTGAGGCTCTCACGCAAGTACTACACTCGAGCTCAAGCCAGAAAGAGGATGGCTGAAAGAGACGTAGAGATGGACAGAGTTAACGAAGAGCTTTCTGATATTCGTGGAGATATGGGTCAGATGATGGAAATGTTGCAAGTCATTCGAGCGAAGATGGATACCCAACAGACTGTGGTGTCTGAAATTGTTACTGCAACGACTGAAATTGTCACTGCAACAACCCAGCCTACGTCATCAGTCACTACCCCTGTGACCTGGTCTCCTTTTGGGTTTCCTCCTGGTTTTTTCCCTCCTTCTCGAGGGTTTGCTACTCAAAGTTTTATTCCTCCTTCCCAAGGACTTACTGTTCAGGGTTTCTTCCCTCTTTCACAAGGGTTTGCTACTCAAAGTTTTATTCCTTCTTCCCAAGGACTTGCTGCTCAGGGTTTCTTCCCTCCTTCTCAAGGTTTTGCTACTCAGAGTTTTATACCTCCTTCTCAAGGTTTTGCTACTCAGAGTTTTATACCTCCTTCCCAAGGATTTGCTGCTCAGGGTTTCTTCCCTCCGTCCCAAGGCTTAGCTTCTCAAAGTTTCGCACCTCCCTCTCAGGGTATGGCATTTCCTTTTCAAGGTTTTGTGCCTCCTCCTCAGGGATTTGCTGCTCAACAAATTGTTCCTGTGACTAATGAAGAGAATCATGCAGTTGCTAATTTTACACAAGACATTGTGCACACCCGTGCTCAACCGTACTTCAATGACCATCAAGGGTATGAAGCGCCAGATATGTCTGAAAACGGAGATGAGAAACATGTGAAGATGCAGGAGAATTTTGATACCCTTGAAAAAAGGTTGAGAGCGATTGAAGGTGACCAGATCTTTGGTGCTGCTGCCAGAGAAATGTGTCTGGTGTCTGGGTTGGTGATACCTCCAAAGTTCAAGATACCCACGTTTGATATGTATGAGGGTGCAACTTGTCCTAAGAACCATCTCCTGATGTACTATCGAAGAATGGCTGCTCAGGTGGACAATGATAAGTTAATGATCCACTTCTTTCAAGACAGTCTGAAGGGAATCTCTTCTAAATGGTATCTGACGCTTGACCAGTCGAAGATACGCAGTTTCCAAGACTTGGCAGATGCTTTCATCCAGCAATACAAGTACAACATGGACCTTGCTCCCGATAGGAGGCAATTGCTAAGCATGTCCCAGAAAGAGTCTGAATCCTTCAAAGAGTATGCTCAGAGGTGGAGAGGGACCGCTTCTCAAGTAGAGCCCCCATTGACTGAAAAAGAATTAGCTGACTGGTTTGTTGACACTGTGCGACCAGAATTCTATGAGAGAATGGTGGGAAGCATAACTGCTAGTTTCTCTGATTTAGTGGCTGTGGGAATCAAGGTAGAACTCGGTTTGAAAAGTGGAAAGATGAGTGGTGCATCTGGCAGTTCCAGCACTGGCAGTGGAAGTAATATTGGCAAGAAGTTTACCAATAATTTCCACAAGAATAAAGAGGGTGAGACGAATGCCATAATGACAGGTCAAAGAAGAAATCCGCTTTGGCAGAGACCTTCACCGATGGCTCAACAGCAGTATGCTCGTCAACAGCAGTTCGCTCATCAACAACAGTATGCCCAACATCCTTATGTAGCGGCGGTTCAACCAGCATTTAATCCACAAGTCCCCATGTATCGGCCAGCTCAAGCAGTACCGATGTACCAACAAGCGGCTCCAATGATTCAACCTTATCAACCAATGATCAACAATCCGGGCTATCAACAAGCACCCAATGCTTCAGCTTACCAGCAGAGGACTCCAGCTCCTCATCCAAATCCCAATTTTCAGAACAGAAGACCAGGTGGAAGGCCTCCTAATCCTCGAATCCCTATAACTTATACTGAATTATATCCTTCACTGCTGAAGAAGGGTTTGGTTACTCCAAGGCCTTTGGGTCCTCCACCAAATCCGCTTCCACCAAATTACAACCCAAATGCTCACTGTTTATTCCATGAAGGTGCCCCGGGGCACGATTTGGAGGGTTGTTATGCTTTGAAGTACATAGTGAAAGATTTGATGGAGAAGAACATTCTGTCATTTGGGAATACTGGTCCGAATGTCAAAGATAATCCTTTACCCAAGCATGGGTCTATAAATTCTATTGTTGATGAGTCCGAAGAAGGTTTGATTTTCAATGCCACCGAAATCAAGACCCCGCTCAGAGACTTCCATGCGAAGTTAGTAGAGGCGGGTATACTAAAGAGTTGTCATCAAAATTGTGAAGGTTGTGTTGATAGTCCAAAGGGATGTGAATCGGTCTTAAAAGATGTTCAAGATTTGATTGATGAAGGTGTCTTGCAAGTGAGCAGTCATATGAAGAAGAATGAAGTAGCAGTGATTGAACCGATTTTCAACTTGCCGGAATCTAATTCTACCTGGGTGCCAGTGTTCAACCTGCCTGAATCTTCAGGAGTTCAACCTGTCCTCAATACTCCAGAATCTGTGGTGCCAATTTTCAATATACCTGAGCCAAGGTTAGAGCAAAGGAGTAACTCTTTCCGTCATGGAGACACTAAAGCAGTTCCTTGGAAGTATGATACAGGGAAAGTTCATCAGAAGATTGATAAAGCTAATCAGAAGGAAGGTTCAAAAGTTGCAAGTACTGATATAGCGGGTGCAGGTCGTTTGACTCGCAGTGGTCGTGTATATACCCAGCAAGCCAATACGGCTCCGCCTAAAGAAGTCATACCAGCTGTTGTCAACAAAGATAAAGAGGTAGTCTTGGGAGAAGAAGATGCAGAGTTCCTCAGAATCATAAAGAAGAGTGATTATAAGGTTATTGATCAGCTGTATCAAACGCCTTCCAAAATATCTATCCTATCACTTCTTATGCATTCTCCGGCTCATCGAAGTGCGCTTCAGAAGTTGCTAGCTCAAGCACATGTTACGCATGATATAACAGTGAACCAGTTTGATGGTGTCATTGCCAATATCACTGCGTGTAACAACCTCAGTTTCAGTATGGAGGATCTTCCAAAGGAGGGCTTGGACCACAACCGTGCGCTCCACATATCAGTGAAATGTCAAGAGGATACTTTAGCAAGAGTTCTTGTGGATACAGGATCTTCATTGAACGTTCTGCCGAAAAGAACACTGGCTAAATTATCTTATCAAGGGGCAGAGATGAGGCCCAGTGCACTGATTGTAAAAGCCTTTGATGGGTCAAGAAGGACTGTCATTGGAGAAGTAGACCTACCAATCCTGATCGGGCCACAGGTCTTCAAAATCACTTTCCAGGTTATGGACATCAATCCTAACTACAGTTGCTTGCTGGGAAGACCTTGGATCCATGCGGCTGGGGCAGTCACTTCTACCCTGCATCAAAAGATGAAGTTTGTGGTTGATAACAAGCTGGTAACCGTGTCTGGGGAAGAAGATCTCATGGTTAGCAACCTTTCTTCCTTTAGTTATATTGAGGCTGATGAAGATGCTTTGGAAACTTCTTTCCAAGCTCTTGAGATAGCCAATGCTGTCATTTTGGAAGTAGAGGAACCAAAGGGGAAGGGAATCCCATCTTTTGCATCGCTGAAGAGTACCATTTCCACCATTGAAGAAAGAAGCCATGAAGGTTGGGGTGATGTCATCGAGGTCAAACAGAAGCTAGATCGTTGCGGGTTGGGTTACAAACCAACTCATGTGAAGGAATGAGCGTCAACCTCCGTTAAAGGACGTCTGAAGACCATTCAAGAGGTGTTTTCCAGTGCTGGTTATCAGGTCAATGCAATTGATGGAGTTTCTGAAGATGAAGATGTGAATCATCTGGTGTATCAGTGTGAAGAAGCCTTGGACAATTGGGAGGCAGTCGAGATCCCAGAGTTTTTTCCATTGTCAAAGTAATTTGTTGTTTTTTCAATGTTTTCAAAGTTCCCTAGCTCTGCCCAAGGCTATGGGAGTATTTTGTAGGGCCCCTTTCTCATTTTTAAAGTTATTATCAATGAAGGCATTTTGTTGAACTCTTATTTTGATCATTTACTGTTTCTATCTTTTCACTTTTAAAAAGAAAATGGCAATCTTTCAAAACCAATAAAAAGCTTTTTCTCTTGCATTTCTCTATTTTCCACTTTTAATAAAAGCAAATCATTATCATATGCAGAATAAACGAAAACCCTGTTGAATCCAATGACTCCACATTCTCTCCTAACTTTGATTCGCCCATCTACCAAGCGGAAGATGAAAGTGAGGAAGATTGTGATATTCCCGAAGAACTGGCAAGATTAGTTGAGAATGAGCACACAGATCTTCATCCACATAAGGAGCAGGTAGAGACCATCAATCTTGGCACTGATGAAGACCAGAAGGAAGTCAAGATTGGTACAACACTTGGGGCAGACATCAGGGAAAGATTGGTCAAGCTTCTCAAAGAATATGTAGATGTGTTTGCATGGTCATATCAGGATATGCCCGGCTTAGACACAGACATAGTGGTCCACAAGCTACCTCTTCGACCAGATTGTCCTCCTGTAAAGCAAAAGCTTCGAAGAACAAGACCAGACATGGCTCTGAAGATTCGAGAAGAGGTCAAAAGACAGTTTGATGCTGGATTCCTCGCAGTTGCAAAGTACCCTGAGTGGGTAGCTAATATTGTGCCAGTCCCTAAAAAGGATGGCAAAGTCAGAATGTGTGTGGACTATAGGGATTTGAACAAAGCCAGTCCGAAAGACGATTTCCCTCTCCCGCATATTGATACTTTGGTCGACAACACTGCTAAATTTGCTGTTTTCTCCTTCATGGATGGGTTTTCAGGATACAACCAGATCAAGATGGACCCTGACGATATGGAAAAGACTACATTCATCACACCATGGGGCACTTATTGTTACAAGGTTATGCCATTTGGTCTCAGAAATGCAGGAGCCACTTATCAGAGGGCAATGGTCACCCTTTTCCATGATATGATGCATAAAGAGATAGAAGTCTATGTGGATGATATGATTGCCAAATCACAGAGTGAGGAGGATCATTTGAATCATCTCTTGAAGTTATTTGAGCGTCTCAGAAAGTTCCAACTGCGACTGAATCCAACTAAGTGTACTTTTGGTGTCCGATCAGGAAAGTTACTTGGTTTTATTGTTAGTCAGCAAGGAATTGAAGTAGATCCAGATAAGGTCAGAGCAATTCAAGAGATGCCAGCTCCCAAGACAGAAAAGCAAGTCAGAGGGTTCCTCGGAAGATTGAACTACATCTCCAGATTCATCTCCAACATGACTGCTACTTGTGAGCCTTTATTCAAGTTACTCCGGAAGAATCAAGCAATTGAGTGGAGTCCTGATTGTCAATTGGCTTTTGAAAAGATTAAGGTTTATCTACAAGAACCTCCTATCTTGGTCCCACCTACTCCAGGGAAACCTCTTTTCATGTATCTGACTGTGCTCGAGGGATCTATGGGTTGCGTATTAGGCCAACAAGACGAAACTGGTCGTAAGGAGCACGCCATTTATTACTTAAGCAAGAAGTTCACAGACTGTGAGAGCAGATACTCACTTTTAGAGAAAACTTGTTGTGCCTTGGCATGGGCGGCCAGACGCCTCAGGCAGTACATGATTTGTCACACTACTTTGTTGATCTTGAAAATGGATCCAATAAAGTACATCTTTGAGAAGCCTGCTTTGACTGGAAGACTCTCCCGTTGGCACATGTTGTTATCCGAATACGACATCCAATATGTAACCCAGAAGTCTATCAAAGGCAGTGTTCTATCTGAATACCTTGCTGATCATCCTGTCGAAGATTATGAACCTTTGAAATTCGATTTCCCGGACGAAGATATTATGTTGATAAAGGACTGCAAAGTTCCAGATCCAGATGAAGGTCCCGAGCCAGGTTCTCGTTGGAAGATGATGTTTGATGGTTCCTCTAACTACATGGGGCATGGTGTAGGAGTGGTCTTGATGAACCCTGATGGTGGTTATACTCCTTTCACAGCCAGATTATGTTTCGAATGTACAAACAACATCGCAGAGTATGAAGCATGTGTTTTGGGTATCGAAGCTGCAATTGATACTAGAATCAAGATTCTGGATGTATATGGAGACTCAGCTTTGGTAATATACCAAGTCAAAGGTGAATGGGAGACCCGTGACGAGAAGTTGATCCCATACCGTGCCCACATTGTGGAATTGATCAAATACTTTGATGAGGTTACTTTCCATCATGTTCCAAGGGCAGAAAATCAAATTGCAGATGCTTTGGCTATGTTGGCATCTATGTTTCAAGTCAGATTTCTTAATGAAGCTCCACTCATTACAATCGAGCGAAGAACTGCACCAGCCTACTGTCTACTGGTCGAAGAGGAAACTGATGTGAAACCGTGGTTCTATGACATCAAGAACTACTTGCAAAATCAGGAGTACCCAGCGGATGCAACAAACTTAGACAAGAAGACTTTAAGAAGATTGGCATCCAAGTTCTTCCTCAGCAACAATGTGCTTTACAAGAGAAATCATGATATGGTTCTGCTCAGATGTATGGACAAGCGCGAAGCAGACTTATTGATCAGGGAAATCCATGAGGGATCATTTGGAACACATGCCAATGGACATGCCATGTCCAGGAAGATTTTGAGAGCTGGATACTTCTGGTTGACCATGGAGTCAGATTGTTTCAAGTATGCCAGGAGGTGTCATAAATGCCAGATTTATGCCGACAAGGTGCACGTACCTCCAACACTTTTGAATGTTCTGTCATCGCCTTGGCCTTTCTCAATGTGGGGCATTGACATGATAGGGGCAATTGAGCCTAAAGCTTCCAATGGCCATCGGTTTATCTTGGTTGCAATCGACTACTTCACCAAATGGGTAGAAGCAGCTTCCTACGCCAATGTGACAAAGCAAGTGGTTGCCCGTTTCATCAAGAACCAAATTATCTGCCGTTATGGAATCCCAAGCCGGATCATCACAGATAATGGGACCAATTTGAACAACAAAACGATGAAAGAGCTGTGTGAGACATTCAAGATTGAACATCATAACTCTTCTCCGTATCGTCCGAAGATGAATGGAGCTGTTGAAGCTGCAAACAAGAACATCAAAAAGATTCTGCAGAAAATGGTAAAAACTTACAAAGATTGGCACGAGATGTTACCGTATGCTTTACACGGATACAGAACATCAGTTCGCACTTCAACAGGGGCAACCCCTTTCTCTCTGGTGTATGGGATGGATGCAGTTCTCCCAATTGAAGTAGAGATACCCTCTTTGAGAATCTTGATGGAAACCAAACTGGAGGAAGCTGAGTGGGTCCAAAGCAGGTTTGACCAACTGAACCTCATTGATGAGAAGAGAATGACCGCCATGTGCCATGGCCAGATGTACCAGAAGCGCATCAAGAGAGCATTTGACAAGAAAGTCCGCATTCGAGAATTCAAAGAAGGAGATCTTGTACTCAAGAAAATCTTGCCAGTCCACAAAGACATGCGTGGAAAATGGAGTCCTAACTATGAAGGCCCATATGTTGTGAAGATGGCATTCTCCGGAGGTTCCTTAATCCTTACAACTATGGATGGTGAACAGCTGAAGCACCCGGTGAATTCTGATGCAGTCAAAAAATATTATGCCTAAATAAAACCCGATAGGTCGAAAACCAGAAATGGCGACCTATGCAAAAAATGGGTATCCCGTTGGATCAAAACCTATGAAGGAGATCCAGGCAAAAGTTAGGGATAAAAATAAAAAAATAAGAGCTCGCTAAGTTGAAAACCCGAAAGGGCGGCTTAGGCAAAAAAGAGCGTCCCGGTGGATTGAAAACCCGAAAGGGCGGTCCAGGCAAAAGTTAGGGACAAAGGCATTTGACTGTGTCAGATGGTGTTTACCATTACTGAAGAATCATACTGGAAGATCGATCCAATTGCTCTTGTCAGAAGCAAGGTGTCGGACAAGTCTTAGTTATTAGGGATTGTAGTGGTCGTTGGATTCAATGTAGACCCTTCCCCATTGCCATTTTCAAATTGTAATTTCCCATGGAGTTTTTGCCATTGGCAAGCTACCATTCTTGAATAAAATACAAACTTTGCCTATGAATTTTGTTATTCAATCTCTTATCTTCGTTTGTTATGCAAAATGCCATCACTTGATTACAATTTAACTCTGAAAATGATAAGTTTTTTAAGGAAAATGTTTTTTGAAAACACACTGAAAAACTTTTAAGTTTCTTTGACTTTAGAAAATTAAAAAAAAAGAACCTTCTGTTTCCCCAAGAAGTCCTGGTTTGCAACAACACTTTTATACTATTATTGCAGAAATCTCCATAGAAGTTCAAAACTGATGACACTCTTGGATGGATCTTTGAGCCAGCATGATTTCCAAGTTTGAAGACATCCCCCCAGTGTTTTTTCATATGGCTCGCCTGAGTATTGGTGTTGAGAGCCTACTCCCTGTTTGAGTCTTGTCAAAACTCTTTGTCTCCTTTGAGTCAACATTTGCATATCATGATCATTCGCATCATGCTCAATCATGCGCATTTGACATTAGCATTTGTCTTTCCCCAGTTGGCGCCTGTCTAACTCCAAGTCCAGATATCATTAGTGTTCAATTTGAGAATTCATTGCTGTTGGTACCCGAAGTGGTTTACCATTTGTTATTATCCCCAGTAATTGCTGGTGTTCCCCGTGGAATTTTAATTGTGGTTGGTATTTGTCTATATGACCACCAATATCTCCTTGAAGTCTAATTGTCATTGGCACAAATCTTTTAAGCAGGTTGTGAAACCTTTTGCTTAAATCCAAGTCCATTTGATTTTGGCACATACTTGTACCTTTCTCCTGATGGTTCCTGAAGGAATTTCCAGAGGTTGGGTGTTTTATCTTATTTGAAAACTCCAACGTATTTTGTTGTTACTTCTTTGCGTTAGCCGGTCGCCTAGAGCCATTGATCTATCTTTGAGTGATTTGCACTCTATCCTCAATGCTAGCTGGTCGCATAAAGCCACTACTAAGTCACTGTGATTTCCTTCGTTATCCTCGGTGTTGGAAGTTACATTTGAACCTACTAATTTACCATTTTGAATACTTTGACTACTTTGTCTTTTTCATTCTTAGTGTCAACCGGTTTTTTCTAACCTGTTGCGCATTCACTTTGAATGTTGTGTCGTTTCTATTCTTAGTGTCAGTTGACCGACAATGGCCGCTGCGCATTCACTTCGAATATTTTGTTGGTGTTATTCTTAGTGTCAGTTGACCGACAATGGCCGCTGCGCATTCACTTCGAATATCTTGTTGGTGTTATTCTTAGTGTCAGTTGGTCGCATCGAGCCGCTGCGCATTCACTTTGAATATTACGTTTATCGTTTCCAGTGACAGTTGGTCGCATAGAGCCGCTGCACTTTCCCTTTGAATGTTTATTTTGTTGTATTCTTAGTGTCAGTTGGTCGCATCGAGCCGCTGCGCATTCACTTTGAATATTGTGTCGTTTCTATTTTCCATTGCTAGCAGGTCGCATAGAGCCGCTGCACATTTATTTTGAATGTTCATTTTGTTGTATTTTAGTGTCAGTTGGTCGCATCGAGCCGCTGCGCATTCACTTTGAATATTGTGTTCATTTGTTCCCAATAACAGTTGGTCGCATTGAGCCACTGCACATTCTCTTTGAATTTTGTGTCATTTCTATTCTTAGTATCCGTTGGTCGCATCGAGCCACTGTGTATTCATTTTTGAATATTTTTGTCATTTTTATTCTTAGTGTCAGTTGGTCGCCTTGAGCCGCTGCGCATTCACTTCGAATATTATGATTTTCATTTCCAGTGACAATTGGTCGCATCGAGCCGCTGCACATTCTATTTGAATGTTTATTTTTGTTGTTTATTTCCAGTGACAGTTGGTCGCATAGAGCCGCTGCACTTTCCCTTTGAATGTTTATTTTGTTATATTCTTAGTGTCAGTTGGTCGCATCGTGCCGCTGCGCATCCACTTTGAATATGTTGTTGTTTTCTTTTATTTCTCAAAGTCAATTTGGTCGCATAGAGCCATTGGTCAACCACTTCGATTTTATTTCCTTGTCTTATTTGTATTCTTGGTGTCAGTTGGTCGCATTGAGCCACTGTGCAGTCACTTTGAATTTTATTTTGTTTTGTCTATGTTTGTCGATCCAACGATTTGGATTCCCCTTTTGTTCCCGTCTTTTGTTATTCTTAGTGTCAACAGTTACACTTGAACCTGTTGTTTTATCACTTTGAATATTTCCCGTTTTCGTTTCTTTATCCCCAGTGTCTGTCGTCCCCAGTGTTTGTCATCCCCAGTGAGTCTTGGCTTGTGGTCGTCGACATTCTCATTCTCATCATTCATACCATAATCATCATTTCATTGCATTTTGGTTGCAAGAGTTAGTTAGATTTGTAGTCCGGCATAACATTGCACTTAGGGGCAAAATTTCCGGTTATTTCTGTATTTAAATACCTTTCACCATGATCGCCTGAGTGACTATCGTCATTCACGCCATCTGGTAAAGTTATTTAAATAGGGGCAACTGTCACACCCCAAATTTTACCCCTAATCGCTCATATCATAATCATATTTTTATCGCATTTAGCAGGGATTTTTCCCGATTTATTTTCTGTTGTTTTCTTCTCATTTTCTAGCTTCCATTTTTAATTTAATTTATTTATGACTTTTTTAATTCATTTTCGTATTTTTAATTTTAATTTCTATTTTCGTTCTATTTGTAAATTCCTATTTTTAAAATTTTATTTCAATTTCTATTTCTAATTTTTTAGTTCAATTTTCAAAATTTTCTAAACTTATTTGTTATTTCTTTTCATTATCAAGTCCTCATTCCTAAATTAATTTTTATTTCATTTTTAAATTTTATTTTCTAAATTTATTTTCTATTCTTCAACTTTTAATTTTATTCCATTTTCAAGTTGTTATTTCTAAATCTAATGTCAATTTCAATTCATTTTTATTTTCTAAATTCCAAACTTATTTCTCAAATTCTAAAGTTAGTTTTTTAATTTCAATTATTTAAGTTTCTAAGTTATTTCAATTTTAAGTTTAATTCCTTTTTTTATTCACTTCTAATTCAAATTTTAATTTTTAACCATTTATTCCATTTTAATTCATATCCACATTTTTATTTTCTAAATTCCAATTTCTTTTTTTATTATTTTTTTTTTAGTTACAAGTTTATTTATTTAAGTTTATAAGTTATTTTTAATTTTAAGTTTAATATCTTTTTAATTCATTTCTAATTTAAGTTTATGTTTAGATTTTAATTTAAAGTTCTCATTTTCAAATATTAAGTGTTCAATTTCAAATTAACCCCAAATGTAAATAATCAACTTTTTATTCCATGATATTATTTTGTTTATATTACAATTGCATAGAAAAAATGTACAAAAAAATTCTGCACTAGAATACAAATGCAACAACTCCAAATCTGCCCCAAATCAGCATGCAGCCACCAACAACCTGCTCCACTTCTCCACCCACAGCAGCAATTCAGGCCTTGTCCCTTTTATTGAAACCCTTCACCTACAAGCAACCAAAAAAAAATTCAGCATAAGAACCATATCAGAACAGCCCCAAAACCACACTGTGATATTCAAAAAAAAATCAGTTCAACACAGCTACAACATACAAAAATCCAGCACAAAAATTACACACAAAACACTCCCAAAACAGTCCCACTATTATAGCCTCAAAAACAACTCACAGAACAACAAAAAAGCCACTGTTACATACTGTTTAAGCCCTAAAATCACAACTGTTGCAGCAACAAAAAAAATCAAAAAAAACACTTCATCAATCAATCTCAGCAGTAGCAACAAGGAGCAATAGCAGGAATAAGAGAAGAAACAAACTCACCCTTGTGGATCTTCACCCCGATAACGTTCGGGTGGTAATATCTTTCTCTTTTCCTCTCTTTCACCTTTTCCTTATTTTAGCATTTTGTCCATAATTAATCTTTCTTAGCTTTATTCCAAACCTGCATACAAAGCCATAAAAAAAAACTTCAAAAAAAATTATAACTTAAAAATTCACAGCCAAAAATAATAAACCACCACTTTATCAACTTACTTTCATTTCTTACTTCAAACCTCACAGCAAGAACACCAAAACAGAACCACTTCAAATCTACCCCTAAGCCAAACCATTTCCTCCAAACCTGCAGTAAACCAACATCACAAAATCCAGAAAATCCAAATCAAATCCATCATTATTGAACAAGTTGAAAACAGAACTGGAAAGAGACAAGGGACCGAGTTTAGAGAAAGGAAATCACCGCACAAACCCGCAAAATCAAAGCCTCTGAACCAGAACCCAGCAAAGACACGCATCACCTTTTCTTGGCCTTCCATCACTATCACCGTTCACCTTTAAATAAACCTTCAATACACAGACCTTTAACAACAAAACTTCACTTCTTCTGCAAACCCAAAGCACCAGTTCCCTGTCACCAACAGCCACACAAATCGAGTAAAGAACCAAACAAATGAACAAAAATTCTGAGACGAGGAACCTGAACTCGTGACCTTCAACAAACTTACCGTAAACTTCCACAACCCTTCATCTTCAAAAGCCACCACAAATCCAACTTGAACAATTTTTACCACTCACCACCAAAGCTTCCGCCAGTCAACTCTCTTCACCATCACCTTCGCAAACACTGTCTTCACCTTTTGACCCTCCACTCATAAGCCCAGCAAACACCGCCACCGAAAACAACACTTTAATAGCCACTCTGCATCCAACAACCCTCACCGTGTATCAAACTGAAGAGAAAAACTCATAACATCACCTATGATACCCTTCAACTGAACCCTTGCACAAAACCAAACA
Organism: Lathyrus aphaca; assembly: GCA_963966055.1. Classification (NCBI taxonomy): domain Eukaryota; kingdom Viridiplantae; phylum Streptophyta; class Magnoliopsida; order Fabales; family Fabaceae; genus Lathyrus; species Lathyrus aphaca. The sequence goes on from OZ014521.1 coordinate 215,260,352, forward strand.
CCCAAACGGAAAACAGGATCAGAATGAACACCGCGCCTCACCGTGAGCCAATACGAACCTGAGACAAAACCAGAGCACAAATCATCACCCTTCAACTTTTTTTTCTTTTTCAGAATTCGCAATCACCAATTACCAAAATCGGAACAAAACGTCAAACCAAATCTGAGCCAAACACGAAACCGTCGCATCTGAACCGAAACCGAAACCCTTACCTCTGTTACATCCGCCACGATTGAGAGCGAGAGAGAACTGACTAAGAGCGAGAGAGAACTGATTGAGAGAGACGAGTTTGACGGCGTGAGATTGAACTGTGAGTAGAAGCCGTGAATAAGCAAAACCGATTTCAAAAACTCACCCAAATCTTCCAACACGAACCATAGCCGAAACAGATTCGCCGAAGCCACCACCAACAATCACCATACTCGCCGGAAAACCCCTTCATCCGCCGTTCAGAAGCCATCACTGAAACAGAAGCAAACCGTCCCCATCCTCCGACCCGAAACCGCGAGACCCTTCTTCACCCGTCCAAACCATGTCACTGTGAATCCATCGGGCGCCGTCGCGAGCGATTGAGAGGCGAGAGACAGAGAATCCGAGCGAGTGAGGGACGGTGAGACGGCGAGAGATTCGTTCTGAGGCTGGAGGGTTTGAAAGTGGGTTTGGACGAACAGAGAGTAGAGTGAGAACTGTGTGAGAAACTGAGATCGCATGAGAGAATCATGGAGAGGCGGAGATGAGTTGAGAGAGATCCCGCCGATGCTGGTCTAAGAGTGGGTTTTGTTTTTTTTGCTTTTTCTTTAAGAAGAACACGTTTGCAAATAGGGGAAGGAGATTGAGTTCATATTTTTCTGACTTTTATTTCTTTATTTCTTTTTTTTTTATATTTTTTTTTATTTTATTAAATGTTTGATATGGGCTCATTTAAAGCCCAATGAACGTGAACATGTTGCTGATGCTAACCATACTCAAACCTGATGGCACCTCCCTTCTCAATTGTTTTTTTAAAAAATTGTTTCTTTTAAATTTTATTTTTCCTTATTTTTGTTTACATAGATTTTCTTGTCTTTTTTAATTTAATTTCTAATTGGTAGTAGGTTTAGGTTTTTGACTAAATGAGTTATTAATCTACATGTCTTAATTTTCTTGTAATTTTATTTTTCTCTTTTTGGGGCCAATGATATTGTTAAGGGTTTATCGATGTTCGATATTTGTAATCGACGTCATCTAAACCCATATGAGGCCATGCATTATTTATTTCTAATCCTAGTTTATATATATATATATATATGTATACTTTATTTTACTTATTTGTTTAAGAAAATCTCTAAAAAAAAAAGTTTTATATATTTTCATTTTTATTTGTTTAAGAAAAAAGAACTTTAAAAGAAAAGTTTAGTTGTGATCTCTTATATTTATCTGGGCCTATGATAAGAATAGACGGTTTTATTAATATTTGACTTTGTCAATTCTATCTAAACCAATTTGAGGCCATTTTTATTTTTCTATTTATTCTATTCTATTTAATTTATTCTATTTTCAATTTATTTTAAAAAAAAAAGAGGGTTATAAAAAAGAAATATATATTAGAGAACTATTTAATAAATCTATCCATTTATTTTTCTCTTTTTGGGGCCGATGATATGACAAAGGTCACGATAAATCGTTTCCGATTAATCGTGACCCATATGAGGCCATTGCATTTTATTTCTATTTCATATATTTATTTATTTTCTTTCCATTTAATTCATTATTTTTTATTATTTTAATTTATTTAATCCGTTTCATTCTATTTTCATAATTTAATTCACTTTATTTATTAATTATTCATTTCTCGCGTCTTTACACCATATTAATTTAATTTTCAAAATAATAAATTCCTTGGTCCAACGCCAAGTGAAATTCATTACACTTCACTCACACACGTAAGTCGGTCGTTTACGATCGCCGTCTGCACATTCCTTACACTGCACAGCTTTTTTAATTTAAACAATTTGTCGCATTGCGCTTGTTTTCCACCCCAGCATTCTCGATCCACATATCGAGCCATAGCCAGTTACTAAGCCTTTGTCTCTACATTTCCTGTTTATTTTATCCAACTTATTTTTTTGCAAGTAGCAACCTTTGCCTAGTCTTAGGAGCTTGCACCCTCATTTATTTTTGTTTATGCTATTTCAATCCAAAAGGGAAAGACTCCTGCAGTTGACTCAATGTCATAGGAAGTTTAGCAATCCCTAGTTCCATTTTGACCTTAGCAATTAGGTCCTTCTTTTTCTTTGACCTTAGCAATTAGGTCCCTCATCCTTAGGTCCTTAGCCATTAGGTCCTTAGCTTTTTATTTTATAACTTTTTGTGACTTTCTTAAAGTCACGTGAGTGTTTGCCATAACACTTACCTTCCCCCGCGAACCTTGAGCGTAACCAAGTGTTCGTTAATCCTTAGGAGAACTACGAGTGCTCTGATTCTATACCCGATACGTAGGCATCGATGCGATGTTGTGCGAGCACCATTAGAAATAAAACCTTAGGTTCCCATTATTTTAACAAGCAATAAGCAACAATAATACAAATATTAACAAGAGGTTCCCGTAGGATACTGCGGATGCTTAGGATGCTAACACCTTCCCTAGGTATAATCAACCCCCGAACCTAGTTTCTCCTCATTTAGGGTTTTTACGATCTTTTTCCCTTTTCCCTTTGGATTAAATTAAAGTCGGTGGTGAACATTAAATGTTTTGCGATTCAAGCTCACTCAATAGCTTGGTATCCGATTCTCACCGCGACACATAGGAGTTCATTAACATCTTTCCTAGGTTAGTGTGAGTTCTTGTGTGAAGTTTGCCATTTGTTTATGCTTTCAATATGAATTGTCATGCTAACTCTTGTTTTGTAGGTGGGAAGATGAGGTAATCACTTCATTATTTATCTCTTATGAATTTATTAGCCTTGCCTTGGCACTTTGTTCCTTTTTCATAGGTTCCCTCTTTCTCTCTTTGGATTCAACTTAACTTCCTTAGGAAGTAAGTTGAATTCTAACTTGTTATTTCTTCTCATTAGGTTAGAAAACCTCATTAACCATAGGATCACACTTGTACATAATAAGATGACTTAGGGTTGTGTCTTAGTCCCCCATTAGCTTTGACCTTCTCCTTTTGAGTCTTCTCTCCTCATCTTCAAACAAATCCAAAAAGACTTAACAAATGCATGAAAGGATCCCTTGTGTATAGCCTTATTCCATGAGGCACTTGCACTCATTCCATCTTGGAGTGGTGTAAGCTTGACTAGCATGATGCACAAGTCTTATCAAGGGGTTGTTTCACAAAGAAAAATCTAAAAGACATTTCTTCACAAAAGCTACAAAAACATGTAATAAGTTCAACAAGCTAGTGAACTTAGACCCTAATCCTTGGAAACAAGTCTTGGATAAATTCTCGTTGCTTGGTGTGCTTGTTCTATCATTCCATCTTGGAATGTAGTAACAAGTATACATTCCATGGAAAAGGATTTGAACTCACTTCCTTGGGCCAAATTCATGCAAAACTTTTAAAAAGCAAACAACAAACAATAAGCGAATATCATGCAGGAACTTCTCTTCTCATCTCATTCATTCACAACGCGAACTTGCGACGACTCGTCTCGCATGCAAGACGGTAAACGCGCTTGTACCAGACGAGCCTGCAACACCTGAGCATAGACATAAGCAGTTCAAGCCATAAAAAACAAAAACAAATAGTTCCCGCCTTAGTTAGGCAAACTACGTCGACTCTGATCCTCATTTTCCCGATGAGGTACGTAGGCAGCGGGGTAGGGCCCGTTCGAGCACATTATTTATTTTCCCTATGTTTTCCCCATTCTTTCTTTTTGTTCTTTTCCAGTTCCCTTTTCTTATTCCGGTTCCATTCCAGTTAGCAGTTCTTATTCATCAGCATCTTATTTCACACCCTTTGAAACAAACAAGCAAACATGGATCCCGTCGGGTAAGGCGGACGATCTGCGGTGCTAATACCTTCCCAGGTCGTAACCGACTCTCGAACCCAGATCTTTGGTTCGCAAGGCCTCATCCATTTCCTTCTTGCTCAGGTTTGTGCAACATTACCTTTCCCATTCCTTCGGGATAAAAATGTCTGGCTGGCGACTCTACCTTTTCCGTGCCACTTTCACGTTTGTACCAGGATGGAAATCCATGGAGCGACAGCTGGCGACTCTGTTGGGGATCGAACCCAGAATCTCGGGTTTCCCTTGTAGAGTCAATCCTAGCACCTGTTTGTTTTTGCTTTCTTTGGGTGTTTATATGTGTGTTGTTGTGCTTATTTACTGTTATTGTTTACAGTTTACTTTACAGCTTTATTTACTTCTTTCAGTATTTATTTTCCATGCATCATATACTGGACTGTGCTGGTTTCATTTTTTCTATGGGATGGGTTTAGTTACTGTGAGATAAACCAAATACCCGGCTTGAGTTCACCTAGGATTTAGAGTGGTTCCACTTTGGCTTCATGGCATCTTGCTATGTTGGTATTAGTGAGTTCCACGCCTTGACTTGCGACCTTCTCGGAAATGTATTGACGCCGGAATCTTTCTGGGGCAATATACTACCTTGATAGTTATGTGTAGTCAAGGAAATGATCATTGAGAACCTTTGTGGAAACATCCCTCTCCAGTGATGATAGTGGCATACCACATTTATTGGAAAACCCACTCGCATCCGAGGGCCCACTGGGAACTCGCATAGGATGGCCTGGTTCTCTCGTAGGAATCCAGTTAAAGCAAACTGTTCATATGACAATAGTATTGTACCCTTCGGGATAAATGTACTATTGTTTCTCAATTAAGTGCTTAAAGCTGAGGACTTATGAGGGATTCTTGTTTCCTTGGACTCGACTGAGACCTCCCTGAGTGGTACATAATGCCAAATCGATTCCCTGATTTGGTCATGAGCCATTTTTCGGAAATGGTGAACGTATTATTGCTATTCGACTTTGAGAGTCCGTGATGTTTGACCCGAGTAGAACACCCGTGAGATTGGGAGAGGTTTACAAGTTTGCAGGAGCCCAAAACTTCAACATACCCATGTATGCTAGTACACTTCAGTGATATGATCTTGTTCTGTTAATTATGGAGTCTGAAATCATGAACTCCTGATCGGAAAGATACTTGTGATGATGTTGTGGCCTTGCACAGACACTTGATTACCTGATTCACTACACAGACACATCACTGATCACATTCCTTGCCTTGCATAACATCATAACATTATTAATCATTTTGTGTTCTTTTTACTCTCAAGGTTCATTACCTCCTATTCGGGTCATATTTGCTGCTTCAACATGGAGATTCCAAGGAAGAGAAATGTCCATTATACTTTTCCATATCCAGAGACAAGTGGTATTTAGAAGTTAATTGGCTTGATGGGTGACAAAGTGCTTGATGATTTCAGAAAAGAGTTTCGAAAGATCCTAGACTATGTGAATAAGCCAACCACTGATCAGAGGGATATCTTGCATTCTCTACTGCAGTTCTATGATCCACAGCTGAGGGTTTTTGTTTTCCCTGACTACATCTTGGCTCCCACATTAGAAGAGATATCCATTATCCTTAGAATCCCCATCAAAAATGATGCTCTTTACTATGGCTTAGAGAAGATTCCTTCATCCAAAGATATAGCTGAGTCTTTTCTTCTAGACTTGTCCAAGGTTAGCAGAGAATTGGATGCCTCCAAGGGAAAAGGATTTTTCTTAGATTTTCTTATCAAGGAAGCTCAGGACCTGGCCTCTGAAAACAAATGGGCTAAGTTTAGCACATTGCTTGCTTTGATAGTGTATGGGACTAGTTTGTTTCCAGGAGATAATGGTTTAATCAACATGGAAGCTATCACTATTTTTGCCAGAAGAAATCCAGTACCCACTTTGCTAGGTGACTTTTATTATGGCGTTCACCATAGGAATGAAAAGAGGAAGGGACATGTAAATTATTGCGCTCCCCTATTTGTTGATTGGTTTGTAAGGCAACTCCCTAAATCAGGGCCTTTTCAGGATTTGAAACAATCTTGGAACTGGTCCAAAAGATTAATGGGCTTAACCTCAGCTGACATTTCATGGGGATGCAACAGAGACCTTGTGGGCAAATAAATACTAGTCAGTTGTGGTAGTTTCCCAAGTGTTCCTTTGATAGGAAGGAAAGGTGGGATCAGTTACAATCTTATTTTGTCCAAGAAGTAGTTTGGTTATCCATTAAGAGATGTGCCTTTGATTTAGGAGGAAAATGAATCTTTATACTTTCCACCAGAAGGAAATCTCAAGAAAAGCATACTAGTATCCCAAGCTTGGGAGGTTATAGCGATGAAAGGGAAGAAAGACTTTGGGAGAGTGGATCCCAACAGTTATGACCCTTTTTCCAGCTGGTTGGAGGATTGTGTGAAAACCGTGTTACTCCCATTTTCTAGAGAAACACCTATCTACCCTAAGGAGGTAGCACCCACAACTTCAGTGCCTCTTCAAGATTATCAAAAGTTGGAAGCCTTGGTTCAACAGCCCAGGTTGGAGAATCAAGAAGCTTACAATTCATGCCAGAAACTGAAGATGCAAAATCAAAAGTTGGAGGAAAGAGCTCACAAAGCTGAAGAGATGTTTAGGCTCAAGCAACAAGATTTTCAAGAGAGAGAGCTTTACTTCAAGAAAAGGGGATTAGCAGAAACTCACAAGGCGGCCCAGCATCGGAAGGAGAGGAAGGATTTGAATGAAGCCAATGAAGCTGTCACCTTATGGCAAGAGAAGTGGGAAGACAATTTGAGGAAGCAGAAGGAGCTGGAGATCAAGCACAAGCTAGAAGTAAAGAGTCTTCAAGATTCTTTGGATGGACAGAGGGAACTCCTTCAGAAGGCTTATCACCAAGAGAAGAGTCGTCTCCAAAGTTTAGCAGAAATCCAACAAGCAGTAAAGGAAGCTCAGAAAGAAATAAAAGATTTGAAATTGAAAGTTGATGTTAAGAGGGCCAAGAATGACTCCATTACAAGCCAAGAAAGTGAAAAGGTGTTATTACAACAAATCGAGGAATTGCATGCCTCCTTTGACCTTAGGGATATCCTAATTCAGAAGCTTGTATAAGAGCCTACGCATCCGAATATAGCTCATATGTTTCAAAATGTCAAGCGCCTCAGTTGGAGATTATAGGATGTAGATCTTTCCAAGCTTTAGTTGTATATGCATATGACTTGGATTACCCATAGACTTGTTGTGGGAATCCCCTCTTTCTTGATGTACTTTTTCTTTCTTGACATATTGAATTTGTACCTTGTAAGGGTCTTTGTTATTCCAATTGTCTTCCAATTTACCTGAAGTCTCTGGTTATGTCTGTTGCACAGACACAAAATAAATGCCACCACTTCAAGTTTGAATGTCACACAGGATTTTCTTGCAAGGGATCTTTTTCTCAGCGCCAGAATAGGAAAGTAGTGGAAGCCTTGGGAATAAAAGGAACACATTGCATTGCATACACATCATTTTCATTTTTCTTTGTTTTGCAGGTCTTCTACAGGTTGCTTAACTTATTTGTGTTACAGGCAAAGATTGCAAGGGCCGCCAAGACCTGTCATCCTCGACAGAATATCCCGCATCGTTACGCAACTCGCAACAACCAGAGAACATTCATGGATGTTATGCAAACTGAGCTTAATGAATTTCGCACCAGAATAGGAGAGTTCATGGTCATGATGCAAGGGATGGCTCAGGGGCAACAAAAGTTAAGAAATGCAATTCAGGGGCTCAACCCTCCTCGGATTAATATCCCTGTGACTACTCCTGACGCCCAAGTAACTCCTCCTAACACCAACAATGGCCCAGGTGGACCTCAAGTTCCAAAACAGGGCGCATCAACTTTCATTCCAGTACAAGACAGGAAGGAGGATCAGTTCCCTTCTTTCAACAATGACATGGGGTTCGGCGGAGAAGGAAATCTTCAAGACTTTTTGATGCTTGCTGAGAAAGTCAAAGCCCTCGAGTGTAGAGACACTTTGGGGATAGATGTGTCTGACATGGGTCTAGTCCCTGGGGTGGTTATTCCTCACAAATTCAGGCCACCTACTTTTGAAAAATATAACGGTAGTTCATGCCCCAAAAGTCACTTGCAGACATTCTACCGGAAGATTGCTGCCCATACTAGGGACGAAAAGCTCTGGATGTACTACTTCCAGGTTAGTCTCTCCGGAGGATCCTTGGAATGGTATATGAAGCTAGAGAGAAGCTCTGTGAGAAGCTGGAAGGAATTGGGTGAAGCCTTCCTCAAGAAGTATCAATATAATATCGACATGGCGCCCAGTCACACTCAACTTCAAAGTCTGACTCAGAAGAACTCCGAGAGCTTCAAAGATTATGCGCAAAGGTGGGGCGAAGTGGCCGCTAGAGTGCAACCACCTTTGCTGGAGAGAGAGATGGTAGACCTGTTCTTGGATACCCTCCCTGGGCATTTCATGGAAAGGCTAGCTGGATGTTCCTCAAGTGGATTCTCAGATATCATCTTGATGGGCGAAAGGGTAGAAAGCTGGATCAAGCAAGGGAAGATTCAAAATGGGGGCACTTCGAGTTCTGGTGTCAAGAAGCCCTTCGTGAAGAGGAGAGAAGGAGAGACTAGAGAAGTGTACGCGCAGAGGGGGAGGAAACAATAGAGGGTTTTATCAGCAAGTGGCCCCCGTCACTATATCAGCTCAACCTGTTCAACACCAAGTCCAACCACCGCAGCCGCCACGCCAACAACGGTATCAACAAAGAGCTCCTCGTCCATATTACCCCCAGAAGACTAGAGAAAGACATTTCGAAACTCCGTCGATGTCTTATCCATAACTTTTGAAGAATCTCCTACAGCTCCAGATTGTTTAACTCCGAACTCTACAACCCCCGAAGCCGGGCCAAATCCCTGAGGGTTATGATACAAACGCCATATGTGAATTTCATTCCGGAGCTCCCAGGCATACCACAGAAAACTGCAAAGCTCTGAAGCATGTTGTTCAGGACCTATTGGATTCTAAAGCAATTAATTTCGCTCCTACGCCTAATGTAATACAGAACCCCATGCCTCCTCACGGAGGTACGGTTGGGGCAATTGATGAAGGGGAGAATCTAAACTTAGTGCGTGATGTCAACGGCCTGCAGAATCCATTGAGTGTTGTTAAAGTTTGCTTGTCACAGAGGGGTGTTTTTCCTGGGTGTGAAGTTGATTGTCTAGGGTGTGCTAAAGCCCCAGATGGTTGTGAGCAGTTGAAGGGGGGGGATCCAAAGCATGATTAATGAAGGGGTTCTACAGTTTGACAAAATTGTAAAAGAAAGCGAAGTCTCTACAGTAACCATCTTCTACGATCCATCTCAAGTTCCTCCACGGGCCAGAGTGGCACCGATAACCATTACCACTGCAAGACCAGTATTGTATCAGAGTGATAAAGCCATTCCCTGGAATTATGGTGGCGAAGTATATTGTAACGGTCAGAAGCAAGAGTTGGCCACGTCTAGCACGACCCCGACTCAAGTAGAAAACGTTGGAGTAGGGGGCTTTACTAGAAGTGGAAGGTTATTTGCACCGGAAATACTAAGAAATAGTATGATACCACCCAGAGATACCGCAGAAGCCCAGGCTAAGGCAAGAGGGAAGCAGCCAGTGGTTGTCAATGAGCCCACACTAGTGACTGATCTCGACATTACATTTGATAAAGAAGCTGAAGAATTTCTGAGAATTATCAAAAAGAGCGATTACAAGATTGTGGACCATCTGCAGCAGACTCCGTCGAAGATTTCCATCTTATCTTTGCTAATGTGTTCTGACTCCCACAGGAAAGCTCTCTTGAATATCCTGAACAAGGCTTATGTTCCTCAGGACATTTCAGTAAATCAGTTAGAAACGGTGGTCTCTAGTGTCAATGTCAGTCACGGGTTGGGCTTTACAGACATGGATCTAACATCTGAAGGGCTTGCTCATAATCGGGCACTTCATATCTCTTTAGAATGTAAGGGTTCGGTACTTTCTCACGTGTTGGTAGATACTGGATCATCATTGAATGTTCTGCCCAAGAAAGCATTGATAAAGTTGGATTATGATGGAGTGATTCTAAAGCCTAGCGACTTGGTAGTTAGAGCATTTGATGGGTCGAGGAGATCGATGTTCGGGGAGGTGGATTTACCAATTAAAGTAGGTCCACAAATCTTCAATATCACATTCTACGTAATGGATATACTGCCTGCATACAACTGTTTACTGGAAAGACCTTGGATACATTCAGCGGGAGCAGTATCATCCACACTTCATCAAAAGCTAAAGTTCGTATGGGAAGGCCAAATTGTAACTGTCAGTGGGGAGGAAGACATTTTTATTAGTCATCTGGCTTCATTCAAGTATGTGGAGATGGATGGCGAAATAGTTGAAACTTCATGTCAAGCTTTTGAGCCCTTGAAAACTGAACAAGCATCTTCATTGACAGCTCCTTCTGAAGAATCAAAGAAGGGGAATTCCATAGCCTCTTATAAGCAAGCTCTTGAAGTGGTAGAATATGGGATACGAGAAGGCTGGGGCAGTCCAGTAGAAGTTCCAAAAAAGAATGATATGTTTGGGATTGGTTACCATCCTGGGCAATCATCATCTGGACCGAGTGCTAGAGGTCGTCAAGGCCCGATTACTTTCACGAGTACGGGAGTGGTGGATTATGGAAGCATCAGTGTCGTGTAAGACGATACAGTTGATAGTGACTATGACTTAGATGAGTGGATCAGGCCTGCTGTTCTAGGGACTCAACTTAGCAACTGGTCGTCTGAAAGGCTTATCTCAGTCACTTCCTTCGAAGAGTAATAATCTTTGTTTTTGTCTTTCCTGTACTCAAGCACTATGTCTTGCCCGGGGCATAATAGCGTTTTGTAAGGGTTCTTTGTTCCTAACGCAATTCATAATTATAAATAAAGCTGACGTTTCACATTCATCCATGTTGTTCTTTGCCTTTCATTTTTGTTTTTGTTTTTCAAAAAAAAGAAAGAAAAGTTTTAAAATGGCAGTGTTTCTCATTTTCTTAAGTTTTTTCTAAAGCCTTGCATGAATCACCATTCATGCAGGTGCTCGTTACCGGATCTTATCAATGACGACCCTGTTATGGCTAAGTATGACTTTGACAATCCAATTTATCAAGCCGATGAGGAAGGTGAAGAAGATTGCGAACTACCTGAAGAATTGGCCAGACTGCTTAAACAGGAGGAGAAAATGATTCAGCCGCATGAAGAGGTCGTCGAAGTGATAAACCTGGGTACCGAAGAAGACAAGAAAGAAGTGAAGATCGGGGCTGTATTAGAAGAATCTATCAAGACTCGTCTAATTGCCATGTTTCGAGAGTATGTTGATGTCTTTGCATGATCTTACCAGGATATGCTTGGTTTAGACACTGACATTGTGGTACACAAGTTGCCTCTGAAAGAAGACTGCCCACCAGTGAAGCAAAAGTTGAGATGCACACGCCTTGATATGGCAACCAAGATAAAAGAGGAAGTACAAAAGGAATTTGATGCTGGTTTCTTGGCCGTGACTAGTTACCCTCCGTGGGTTGCCAATATTGTGTCGGTCCCTAAGAAAGACGGTAAGGTCAGGATGTGTGTAGACTACAGGGATTTGAACAGGGCCAACCCTAAAGATGATTTTCCTCTGCCTCACATAGATGTGCTTGTTGATAATATTGCTCAGTTTTCTGTGTTCTCTTTCATGGACGGGTTCTCAGGTTATAACCAGATTAAGATGTCTCCCGATGATATGGAAAAGACTACCTTTATCACGCCTTGGGGTACTTTCTATTACAAGGTTATGCCGTTTGGTCTGAAGAATGTTGGGCCACTTACCAACGATCAATGGTGACGCTATTTCACGTCATAATTCATCATGAAATTGAGGTTTATGTTGATGATCTGATAGCAAAATCCCAAACAGAAGAAGAGTATTTGTTCAATCTAGCAAAGTTGTTTGACAAACTCCAAAAGTTCAGATTAAAGTTGAATCCGAACAAATGCACCTTCGGGGTCTGGTCCGGCAAGCTACTTGGTTTTATTGTTAGTGAGCGGGGAATTGAGGTTGATCTAGCCAAAGTAAAAGCCATCCAAGAGATGCCTGAACCAAAAACTGAAAAGCAAGTGCATGGTTTCTTAGGGAGACTAAATTACATTGCACGGTTTATCTCTCACCTAACGGCCACGTGTAAACCCATCTTTAAGCTTCTGAGGAAAAATCAGGCAATTAAATGGAATGAAGAAAATCAGTAAGCCTTTGACCGAATCAAAGAATACCTGCTAGAACCTCCAATTCTCATGCCTCCAATACTAGGGAGACCTTTGATCATGTATCTTACTGTGCTCGAAGGATCAATGGGATGTGTGCTGGGTCAGTATGACGAGTCTGGTCAAAAAGAGCACGCCATTTATTACCTTAGCAAAAGGTTTACCGATTGTGAGACACGCTACTCACTACTCGAGAAAACTTGCTGCGCTTTGGCATGGGTTGCTCGCCGACTAAGACAGTACATGTTGACTCACACCACTCTCTTAATTTCTAAGATGGTTCCCGTGAAATACATTTTCGAGAAGCCGACACTGACAGGAAGGGTAGCCCGATGGAAGATGATACTAACAGAGTATGATATCCATTACACTTCGCAAAAAGCAATTAAAGGAAGTGTATTGTAAAAATACTTGGCTCAGCAGCCAATCGACGATTATCAACCCATAAAATTCGAGTTCCCGAATGAGGACATCATGTTCCTCAAGTTGAAAGACTGTGAAGAACCACTTCTGGAGGAGGGGCCAGACCCTGAATCCAAATGGAAGTTGATGTTTGACGGAGTTGTGAACATGAACGGAAGCGGAGTAGGTGTTGTTATCATCTCACCAGAAGGAGTCCATACACCTTTAGCTGCTCGGTTAACTTTCGAATGCACTAACAATGAGGCAGAGTATGAAGCTTGCATCATGGGGGTTGAAGAGGCAATCAACTTGCGAGTCAAAAACCTCTAGATCTTCAGAGATTCTGCCCTGGTGGTGATCCAAGTCAATGGAAAATGGTTAGTTCATCAACCTCACTTGGTTCCTTACCGGGATTATGTCAAGAGGTTGTTAACTTTCTTCACCAAGGTCAAGTTGAATTATATTCCTCGAGATGAAAACCAGTTCGCTGATGCTCTAGCAACTTTGTCGTCTATGATTAAAGTTTGTCAAGAGAATTTTGTGCCTCGAATCATGGTCTCCCGTCTTGAAAGACCTGCTTATGTCTTTGCAATTGACAATGGCGAAGATAACAAACCTTGGTATCATGATATCAAGCAATTCTTGAAGGCTCGAGAATACCCGGCTGGGGCATCCAGTAAAGACAAGAAAACCCTCAGAAGACTAGCAGGTGGTTTCTTCTTGAATCAAGATGGTGTGCTATACAAGCGAAACATCGACATGGTTCTGCCCAGATGCGTGGATAGACATGAAGCAGACCTATTGATGCAAGAGGTTCATGAATGCTCCTTTGGTACCCATGCTGGAGGACATGCTATGGCCAAGAAGTTGTTGAGATCGGGATATTATTGGATCACCATGGAATCCGATTGCTGTAAATACTCCCGTAAATGTCACAAGTGTCAGATTTATGCTGATAAGGTCCATGTGCCTCCGAATCCTTTGAGTGTCATGTCTTCACCATGGCTGTTTGACATGTGGGGCATTGATATGGTTGGCAAGATCGAGCCGACAGCTTCCAACGGTCACCGATTCATCCTGGTTGCTATAGACTACTTCACGAAGTGGGTCGAAGCGGCATCTTATGCCAATGTTACTAAACAAGTGGTAGCTCGGTTTATTAAAAGAAACATCATTTGTCGGTACAGAAATCCCGAAAGAATCATTACTGATAATGGTTCTAATCTCAACAACAAGATGATGGCTGACTTGTGTTGGGATTTCAAAATAGAACATCACAACTCTTCACCATATCGCCCGAAGATGAATGGCGTCGTCGAGGCAGCCAACAAGAACATAGAGAAGATCGTGTAGAAGATGGTTGTAACATACAAAGACTGGCACGAGATGCTACCATTCGCTTTACATGGGTACATAACATCAATGCGTACCTCAACAAGAGCAACCACATTCTCACTGGTATATGGTATGGAGGAAGTCCTACCAATTAAAGTGGAAATCCCCTCGTTGAGGTTAATGATGGACATTAAGCTAGATGAAGCTGAATGGATCCGATCCAGATATAATCCATTGAGCCTCATTGAAGAAAAACGTCTAGCAGTTGTATGCCATGGACAGTTGTATCAACGGGGGATGAAGCAGGCTTTTGACAAGAAGGTACGAACACAAAGGTACACACCAGGAGACCTGGTGCTGAAAAGGATTCTTCCTCCTCTTAAAGATCACAGGGGAAAATGGACACCTAATTATGAAGGACCGTTTGTGGTTAAAAAGGTTTTCTCAGGTGGAGCCTTGATGTTGACAACCATGGATGGAGAAGACTTCCAGTCCCCTGTCAACATAGACGAAGTAAGAAAATACTTCGTGTAAAAAAGGACCCGCTGGATAAAAACAGAATGAAGATCCAGGCAAAAACAAATGGGCATCCCGGCGAGTCAAAAACAGAATAAAAGGCTCGGGCAAAAATTAGGGAAATTTTGAAAAAAAAAATGTACACCCGCTGAGTTCAAAAGCCACATCGGACAGCTCAGGCAAAAAAGGGTATCCTGGTGGATTGAAATCCCGAAAGTGCGGTCCATGCAAAAGAGAGACTAACACGAACGACTGCGATCTGCGAAATTCGTAAGCTATTTGCAATTGAGGTTATTCTAAGGGGTGAAGACCAGTTCAATTACCTTTCTCAAGGGGTAGAGCAAGCGGATCGTCTTGAAGATATACGATTCATAACCGGGTTGAAACTTGATGAGATCCATTTCTTACATTGCCAATAGGATAATTTGTTTTCCCTTTTGGCTATTTCCTCTTTCTAGGGAATTGCTTCCTTTGTAATGCATATTCATGGCCATTTTTCCAAATCAATAAAAATCGATTTCAGTCAACTTGTGACTATTCGCTTCTAGTTTTTATTTTTCATCTAGCATTGATTGATTGCGAAAACGTCCAGCAAATTGTGATTGATATTGTGTTGTGAACATTTGAATGCTTTCTAACTCACGCAGGAGGACAAAAACATTTAATACAACTCTGAAAGGGCGTCAAGATGCCCAGATAATGATTCATGCTATGAGCCTGGGGCATACAGGTCTAAACTAACTCTCCGTGCTGTAGGCACTATCGATGCCGTTTATGCAGGTACAGGTACAGGTGTTGCTAACAGAGCTAAAGCAGATTTCCAGGAGGAACATTTCATTATACTTGAACAAGAACAGGTGTTTTCCAGGGTGTCTCCAGTAATCCCCAGTGGAAGTGAAGTTGAATTTATTCTCCAACATTAATGGCAAGAGATGTTTTCCCTCCCCAAGCAGAAGTCTTCCTTCAACACATGGGAAATTCCCAGGGTACAAGAAGGGTCCGTCTCCAGCAGGGTCTTGGCTCTCCAATCTCAAAGTCCAATTTATTTTTGGAAGTGGCGGCTTCTCAGAGCCGGTGTATCATTAACAGCTTTCCCCGTAGAGTTGTTTCCTCCTCATCAGGATGGATCAGATCAGTGCAATCATCATTAGTTCGTCCCCAGTCAAGCCATCTGGGATACTTGCAGTCTCCTTTCCGGGAGATCATTTGCATTTGCATACACATAATCATCATTGCATTTGCATCCTCCAAAGCGTAGCATTTCCATCCTCATGGAGCATTACACCATAAATCCAAGCATATGCATGCCAGCATGGGCCAGTTTTGAGGTATATTACGTATTACTTGGAGCCTCTTCTCAACCTGAAGTATTCCTCGCAGAGGATACCAATATCATTCGCCAGGCATCCATGCCTTTTCAAGTAAATATTTGTCACTTATGCCGCGTCTTGTTTGGTACAACAGTCGCGTCGCAGGTTCTCGTTTTTTAAAACGGTCCTGTCTGCCTGGGCTCTCGTTTATGCACAACGATATCATTCCATCTTGTCCTATTTTTTGTGTTTCTGGTTATCCACTGAGGCCGGTATGCCATTGCGTCTCCATTCGAGGATGGTTTCGTGTTAGATCTGAGGATCTTTTTTAGAGTTATCATTCGAGGATGACATTCTTTTCTTCAAGTCCTTCTGAGGTTGGTCTTGTTGTAGTGGCTATCATTCGAGGATGATAGACCATTTTGAGCTTATTGATTGAGGTCAGTTTGTCTCTTTTGCAGAGTCTGTCTGAGGTCATTCTTTGTGTTTCTGGTTATCGACTGAGGCCGGTATGCCATTGTGTCTCCATTCGAGGATGGTTTTGTGTTAGATCTGAGGATCTTTTGAGAGTTGTCATTCGAGGATGGCATTCTTTTCTTCAAGTCCTTCTGAGGTTGGTCTTTTTGTTGTGGCTATCATTCGAGGATGATAGACCATTTTGAGCTTATTGATTGAGGTCAGTTTGTCTCTTTTGCAAAGTCCGTCTGAGGTCATTCTTTGTGTTTCTGGTTATCGACTGAGGCCGGTATGCCATTGCATCTCCATTCGAGGATGGTTTCGTGTTAGATCCGAGGATCTTTTGAGAATTGTCATTCGAGGATGGAATTCTTTTCTTCAAGTCCTTCTGAGGTTGGTCTTGTTATTGTGGCTATCATTCGAGGATGATAGACCATTTTGAGCTTATTGATTGAGGTCAGTTTGTCTTTTTTGCAAAGTCTGTCTGAGGTCATTCTTTGTGTTTCTGGTTATCGATTGAGGCCGGTATGCCATTGCGTCTCCATTCGAGGATGGTTTCATGTTAGATCTGAGGATCTTTTTTAGAGTTGTCATTCGAGGATGGCATTCTTTTCTTCAAGTCCTTCTGAGGTTGGTCTTATTGTTGTGGCTATCATTCGAGGATGATAGACCATTTTGAGCTTATTGATTGAGGTCAGTTTGTCTCTTTTGCAAAGTCTATCAGAGGTCATTCTTTGTGTTTCTGGTTCTCGACAGAGGCCGGTATGCCATTGCGTCTCCATTCGAGGATGGTTTCGTGTTAGATCCGAGGATCTTTTAAGAGTTGTCATTCGAGGATGGCATTTCTTTCTTCAAGTCCTTCTGAGGTTGGTATCGTTGTTGTGGCTATTATTCGAGGATGATAGACCATTTTGAGCTTATTGATTGAGGTCAAATTGTCTCTTTTGCAAAGTCTGTCTAAGGTCATTCTTTGTGTTTCTGGTTATCGACTGAGGCTGGTATGCCATTGCGTCTCCATTCGAGGATGGTTTCGTGTTAGATCCGAGGATCTTTTGAGAATTGTCGTTTGAGGATGGCATTCTTCCCAGCATATTTTATTACCCTGAGTTCAAATTTCCAGGTTTATTCGAGTATTCAATTACTCCATATCTTGAATGTCTAAGGACTTTCGCAATTAGTCATTCAAGCCCTCAGATAATTGAATAGGGGAAGTTGTAATACCTCAAAATTTTCCCTCTCATATCCTCAACATTCTTCATATCATTTATCATACATAAGTTCACAAATAATCAAAAACATTGCATCATGTGTTGCATAGCTTAGGCATAGGCATGTGGTCAATGGATGGAGCAACTGAAGGCTATACAAGGGCAATCAAAGGGTCAGAAAGCTTCTCAACATCATGCTAAGGGTTCACAACATCCCACAAGTTCTTATGTGAAGCCACAAGTCATGAAAAGTTTTGGTTTGATCAAAGAAGGCAAGCAGTGCAACCTCTCCTGAGGAAATGATCCAAATTAGGGTTTCAATTGTGAAGGGCTTCTCCATGAATTTTTTGAGCAAAAGTGGATTCCATTGTGTTCTATATGACAACAAGTTTATAAGGTTCAAATTTCATCCACAAATTCATTTTGGAAGAGGTTCAATTGGTCAGATGATTGAAAATAAGGAATTTGGGGAAAAGCCAACCATGCTGAAGAAAAAGTCAACTCCTGACTTTTTGAGATCAAAATCATGAAATTAGGGTTACAAGGATCCTATGTTTCAAATTTGATCAAGAAATGATGGAGGAATCAAGAGAAATTAAGAAAACCAAAACTTACCATTTTTGGAAAATTAGGGTTTCCAAAAATAGCAAGTTTTGGCCATCTTTGCAGCTACTTTGAATGAGGCCTTCTCCCAAAATATGAGGGCTATGAAATTTATACTTGGATCCAATTAAAGAGGGCATTTTAAGCTTCAAATCCATAGGTGGAACTCTTCCATAGCATAAAAAATGAGAGAGAGATAGTCTTGTAAAGTTGAAGAAAAGTAGGGCAAAATGCAAGGCATGGGCAAAGCAGCCTGCAGGCCAGCGCGCGTGCCCTATAAGGCATTTGACCAAACAGGTAGAGGACCAAATGTGAAGCCATTTTTCTTGGTCAAGAAGACTTTAAATCAAATTTTCTTGAACTACAAA
This sequence comes from Lathyrus aphaca, assembly GCA_963966055.1. Classification (NCBI taxonomy): domain Eukaryota; kingdom Viridiplantae; phylum Streptophyta; class Magnoliopsida; order Fabales; family Fabaceae; genus Lathyrus; species Lathyrus aphaca. The sequence goes on from OZ014521.1 coordinate 215,278,830, forward strand.
GTTGTTCCCCTACATGATTACTGCCACTTTCATGTTCAAGGTTTTTTATATGATTAATGGATTAAAAGTTATGGAGAAGCAAAGTGTAGGGGTTGAAACTGAAAAATGAAAGGCATCTAGCCAGGCCAAGGGCAGGCCATGTAGGCCCACTTTGCAGCTTCATGACATGATGTTCATTGGCATGTTTGAGATGTTTAGAGGTCATGTCTCATCTTGTGTTGAACTCCAAACTTGTTATACACATCATCTCCTTCAAATTAAGCACAAACATCATGTGGACTGGTAGCTTGAGCTTGAAGAAATCACCCATGAGAGTCCAATACTTCAAAATGTGTTTCTTGTGAGCTAAGGCATTGCAGCATGAGGTGATTCAGTTGAATTGGGCTTGCAAGCATAATTACATCTTGTTTTGATCTTATGGCTCATGCTTAGAGGTCCCAATTATCTTATACATGTTCATACATATTAGATTTCATGCACATTAGTGGAAATTCAAATACATGAGAAGCATTGCAATGAAGCCTCATGCCTTGTACACATGCTGCAATGATCAGTTTCATCATACATCACTAACCCTCATCATAATGGACATGTCCTCCATCACACCTGATCAGATTCGAGCAACTTCATCCAGCTGCATTGTCATTGCATTTCACACCTTCCTTTTGTTCATTCACCCTCAAGTTAGAACTAACCATAGTTATAACTGTTAACTAGGGTCAGCAATTGTCAACTAAACCTATATAAGATCTTCTCTAACTGAATTGAAGGAAGTTTTTTCATTCTCTCGAAATTCACTCAAAATACCTCCATTATTCTCTCTGCATTTTCTCCATAATTTCATCGCATTTTGGATTGATCCAGCTTCTCCTTCATCAGCTTCCTTCTCCTTCTCCCATTGTTCATTCCCATTGATAAGATTGAAGCAAATTCCATGGAAAAATGCAACTGAAACTCTCAAATTGCACCAATCATGTTCTCTGCAAATTGGTCTGAATTTCACTGATCTTAATCTTCATCAACATAACACCAATCATAATCAATTTCATCTTCATCAAAGGCATGAACTCCTTGGCTGAATTGGTTTGAGATAGTAAGAATTGGTTGCTGCATCATCACTGTATTACATCATTATTCTTCAAGAATTCACATGAATTGAGTGTTTATTTCACTCAATTAGGCATCAATATTAAGTAGCTAAAAGATTGCAGTCAAAACCTCTGGATTTCTTCAACATTTGGCATCTCTGCATTTCCAGGTTTTCTCTGAAATTCCATTTGCACGATTTCCTTCTGTTTTAGTTGATTTTTATGGTTTAAGGCTTGATAAGAGTTATGAACATTCTGGCTAGTTGATAGGCACCTCAGATGCATAGATCCAATTTTTAGGTTGGTTTTTGTTTGGTTTGATTCACAATGATCTTGTGTGGAAAATGAATTCTAGGATTAGATTCTTGATGTAGGCAATTAGATGAACATAGTGATGATCTTAGATTCCATTTTGGATAGGTTTTGAGTTTGCCCTAGGTGCAGGTCACCGGAGAAGATGACCGGAGGTCGTCTCCGGTGACCGTAACAGTGCCCTAAAAAGCTTCATACCTATCGTACGGTCTTAGGTGGTTGAAGGTCTTTTATGACTTCTATTTTAGCTTTATCAACTTCAATTCCTTTGTCAGATATTACATGTCCTAATACGATTCCTTGTCTGACCATAAAATGGCATTTTTCCCAGTTAAGCACGAGATTTACCTTCACACATCTCTCTAGTGCCATTTCTAGGTTCGATAAACATCCTTCAAAGCTTTACCCACACACAGAGAAATCATCCATGAACACTTCCATGATGTTGTCTATGAAATCCGCAAAGATTGACATCATACATTGTTGAAAGGTTGCAGGGGTGTTACATAATCCGAAGGGCATTTGTCTATAAGCGAACGTTCCATAAGGGCACGTGAATGTAGTTTTCTCTTGGTCATCAGGGTGAATAGGGATTTGGAAAAATCCGGAGTAACCATCTAGATAGCATAAGTATGAATGTTTGGCTAATCGCTCTAGCATCTGATCTATGAAGGGTAGAGGAAAGTGATCCTTTTGAGTAGCTTTGTTAAATTTACGATAATCAATGCACACTCTACTTCCGGTCACTACTCTTTGTGTTATCGATTCTCCTTTTACGTTTTTCACAATAGTGATGCCTCTTTTCTTTGGTACGACATGTACTGGGCTGACCCATTTGTCGCTCCCAGGATTTTCATCCTAGTACAAATGCGAAAGTGGCGCGGAAGAGGTAGAGTCGCCAGCCAAGCATTTTTATCCCGAAGGAATGGGAAAGGTAATGCTGCACAAACCTAAGGAAGAAGGAAAATACGAGGCCTTGCGAACCAAAGATCTGGGTTCGGGAGTCGGTTACGAACTGGGAAGGTGTTAGCACCCCAATCCGTCCACCGTACCCGACGAGATCCATGATTGTAAGTCTGTTTCAAAGGGTGAGAAATAAGATGTTGTTTGAACGTAAGAATTGTTGACTAGAAATGGAATAAGAATTGGAAAATAAAGAATGTGCTTGAATGGACCCTACCCCACTGCCTACGTACCTCATCGGGAAAATGAGGATCAGAGTCGCCGTAGTTCGTCTAACTAAGGCGGAGATTTGCTTATGTTTTTTAGGATGACGTTGCCATAGCTCTAGCTCAGGTTTTTACCGGCTCTGACTCGAGGGTGTTTACCATATCGCTGTTTGAATTGTCGATACAAGTCGTATTCGTCCGCAAAGAATGGGAGATGAGAAGAGAAGACGTGTTGTCTTGTTGGTTTATTGTTTTTTAGAAGAAGTGTTTCGACTTTATATTTATCGCGGGTACAACACTAAAGACTATGATACAAGAACGAATACTTTCCAAGATCGCCCCCATATAGCTTAAGGCTCGTGGCATATTGTACCTACTTTCCTTTTAAATGTTTTTGATTTTTCTTTAAAGGTAAGAAGTGAGACTCAAATTGTAAAAGAAAAATTCTAAGGGAAACTAGACTTTACCCTAAGTTAATTGAGTTTAATGGTGACTTATGGTTAGTGAAGCTTAAAAGATATAAGCTACCTAAGCGGATAATAGACTAGAAATGCGAGTACAAAAATAAATAGTGAATCATATGGTCCTCCTACGTCATGGTGGGTAAAAACGTGTGTAAATCGTAAATGGGATGAAACGATGGATCGGGTGGGTTGGTTGCGTGGTGCTGAGACACACGACTTATGGTGTGCGACATACAAGGCTTGCTTTTGGGTGTATTGGAGTGGAGCAATGATAATCGAGGGATCCTAATGTCACATGAAAATTTATTTATTATTTATTTGAAATTCTTTGATTTTGGGTCGAATAACTCCTTTTCTTTATTTTTAAAAATTGGTCATCTAAACGCTTCATTTTATCTTTTTCTATCCTAATTATAGGTATCACATATAATGTTTTAACTATTACATCACAAAGTATAAACCATAAAGAATATCAAAGCAAAATGAAAACGAAAATAATCCAAATCTGTAAGCGAATCCTCGTGTAATACCTTGCACCACAAAGAGAGTGTTAGTAAATGAAATGAAGATGAGGATGCAAAAATATGGACAAGTGAATAAAAGATGTAAAGTTGCAAGAATTACTAAAATGCACATAAAGCACATAAAACAAATATAAAGGCTAATCGCTTCATGGAAACGCACTTAAAGGTTTCTAAGCCTAAGTCCTAAAACGAAAGGATCTTGCATGATATCAACATTCTGAAATCAGTAGCTAAACTACACTAAGGCCTTCTAATATTCTAAGATCAAGCCTAATTAATCTATGTCCTAATGCACCATAAAATCCTAAGCTAAACTAGATGGATTTACAATGAAAAAGTTGAATAAAATCAAGGCACTAAAAATAGCAAAGGTCCTGGAAAAAATATGAAATTAATTCCCAAGGGTCTCTAACCTGAATCTAATATTGTGTTAAAAAATCTCCTAAAAATTTATAACCTAACTATGTCAAATGGTCACTTAAATCTACCTAAGATCTAATCACAATTTTTCACAAACAACACTACCAAAATAATGGATAAAATGGCCTAAACAATATAGCAAAAAATATTTCAGGTTCTATTATTAGTCCTCTATTCATAGCAAAAAGAATGGGACGAAAATCAAGTAGGAAGTGGGAGAAATAAAATGTACAAAACGAAGTATAGATGAAAGAATTCCATAGAAAAAAAAATTAAATGGAAAATAAAAATAAAATTGAAAAATGGCAAAGTTCAGAAAGTAAAATTATGGAAAAATTCTAAAATGAGTTAAAGTGCTAGTTGAATTTTTGGGGAATTTTATTATGAACTTTAGTATATTTTATGGATTTAAATTGAAAATGTATGAAACAGAAAAATCTCAGACTCCATACGTTTTTCCACCTCACACACGAACACATTCTTGCTTATTCCTCCCCAAAAGAACCCTAATTCCGCCGCCGACGGTTCTCCGCCACCGATGGCCTCTCCCAAACCTTAATCAATGAACACATACCTCTTCTATTTTCTTCTACCCGTCTCAAATCTTTTAACAACATGACCTAATTCTCTCATAGCTCCTCAGATCGAAACGTTCAGAAACAAAATAGGGAAACGAAACGAAAATGGATTAAGGTTCTCATACCTTCAATCGATACACGGCGGTTGATGTTCGACGATCCGTCGCGAGATCGTGGTGATGAAGCCGATGATGACTGTTGCTCCCGAAGGTTTGCATCCCGGTACAAGCGCGAACGGTCGGCGAGAGGAGAAAATGAAAGTGAAATGAATAGAGTCGCCAGCTAAGCATTTTTATCCCAAAGGAAAGGTAATGCTGCATAAACCTAAAAAGATATGGATAAGACGGTCGCGAACCAGAGAAACTGAGAAAGGGGGTTGGTTACAACCTGGGAAGGTATTAGCACCCAGATTGTCCGTCGTACTCGACGGGATCCACGCTTACAAGATTATGTTTAAAGGGGTAGTGTATGTGCTATTTGTGTGCAAAAGCTGAAAAGAATATACAAGTGTTAGTGCAAAAGGGGTATGAATTGCTCAGGAATGAGGCTTAAAAGAGGATGCTAAAAGAGAGGGAAGACACAAAGACTTTTGTTCGATAACTGTTAAGTTATGCCTACGTATCCTCTCGTGCAATGAGGAAGTCAGAACACCGTATTTTGACTCAAAGAGTCTGGATGATAAATTGACAATGAACTGCTTGCTTGCCTATGCTCAAGTGTATGACTCGTCTGGCTCAAGTGCTAACTGTCTTGCAGTAGACGGAAGAAGCAAGTTCTCGCTCATGAATGAGTGTGATGAGAAAAGAATCCCGAAGGATAAGATTATTGTTTGTTTTTGTGTTTTCAATTTTGTTATTGTTTTTGGTGTTTTGCATAAGTTAATAAGCTTAAGCCTAAATCAAGGGTTTGTAAACTCATTATATCCTCCCTGATTAAGGATAATGAGAATACTTAAGTATGAGATAAGCATCTCAACTTAATTGCCATGATGATGTAGGATTAAGATCATTAACTTACTTGTGATTAATTAGATGTTTTTGGGTTTTTGTTTAGTGTTAAGTAATGAGTTTAATCTCTAATCACAGATTAGTGGGCTCATTACACCATCCCAATAGAAGGATAATAGATGAGAACAATTAAGATGAGGAAGATACCTCAACTTAATCCATGGTTAGGGGTTAAATTCATTATATAACAAAGCTTTTATCAAGTGGATTTTAATTAAGGATGAGATTAAGAAATGAGTTTTATGGTTTGTAGAATCAGAATGCGCCTAAGAGGGGGGGTGAATTAGGTGTTATCAAAATTTTCTCGATTCTTTTTCTTAGATAGATGGATTTTGCTTTTACGGTTAAAGAACAAAAAATGTAAAGCAGAAAAGTAAAGAACACACGGAGGTTTATCCTGGTTCCCTTCACAATCCGAAGGTACATCCAGTCCCCTTTCCAAACCGAAAGAGATTTCCACTAGTTTTCTTTAGAACAGTACAACCTATCACACCTTCAATGGTGAGGCCTACTTTCTAACAAAACTATACAAACAAGTGTGCAAGAACAATCCGCTTGCCACACTTACCCTTATGTCCAAACAATCCTTGGAACACAAGTCACACAATAGAAAGACACCTTTTATAATATTGTTTGAGTGAGAGTACAATGAAATGATATCAATAAAATTGATCTTCTCCTATAATCAAGAATTCACTATAAATATTCAACACAAGTGTTCAAGACAAAATATGAAAAATTATGAACTTATGAACACTTTTGAAAGATGAAGATAACTTGAATAAAGTGAATTTGATTGTATGAAAATATTTGAAATTTTTCTTAGGAGGTTGTTTTTGAATTTGAAAATGTTAGAATTTATAATAGATGAAACACCTATTCAAAAAGGTATGAAAATTTGAAAACAAATTCTTTTGAAAAGGTATAAAATCTTATGAAAGAAAATCATGAAGAGGTGTAACTTTAACAAAATATTTGAATTTAAAAAGAAACAATTTTTCAAACTTTCTTCAGTGTTAACCGGTTAACCAAATAGGTTAATCGGTTAACGCCTATGAACGTTACCACAAAATTTGAAAATTGATGCCGTTAACCGGTTAACCCATATGGTTAACCGGTTAACACTGTTAAAATTCAGAAAAATATTTCTGTTAAAAGTGTTAAACCAGTTCCAATTTCATTTTCAAAAGCTTTGCACATGCAATAAAATTATGAAGATTATGTTGAACACTTGTATATCATATTTAAGAGTTAATTATTGATATACCTAATCCTTGAGACAAGTCTTGAAAGTGTAGCACAAAATCTTGAATCGATCGGAAACATTCCATTGATGATGCATAGCCATGGTCTTGATCGTTTGTTGTCATCTCGACTTTTTGCAATCTGGAATGAGCTTGAATAATGTTGATGTCATCAAAATAAAGAACTTGAAGTATGCTTCTACATTCTCCCCCTTTTTGATGATGACAACCGAGCGAAATATGCGTACAAGCTTTTATCGATCAATCATGTTCTAGACTTGCTTCTCCCCTTATGTTCAGCAGCTCCCCTATCTAAAACAGAGGCAAAAGTTCTGCACAGTGAGATATTAGAAACCAAAGCTCTTCTCCCCCTTTGTCATTAGCAAAAAGGAAGAGAGGATCAAGCAAAGATATGAAGAATACAGCATAAAATTCAGCATGACGCAATGTAGTATGAAAGCATATATGAACACATACACATAGCAAAACATAATTGGATTGAAAACGGCTTCACCATTTTCATCATCTTCACTATTTTCATCATCTTCACTACCGGTTTGCTCAATGATCCGAGAAATAAGCCTAGCATACGGAAGTCTTGTCTTCAAAGAGAGTTGTTGCTTCAAGTGATACATCATAGTAAGCATCCAATTAATCTTCACCCTTTTCTTGATAGCAAATAGAACTTGCATCTCCAAGTCATTGATTTGAGAGAGGTTTGAATTCTTGGGCAGCAGCATATAGCAAATGATATAGTGTAACAACCGATCATCAACGGTCAAATTCTTCGCATAGCATAAAGTTCTTGTAGTGCGTTGTCCCGATGTCACAACATCCTTTGGAAAACAACAGATTGAGTAATAATACTCCATTTTGTTGTAGCCGGGCCAAATGTCATCAATGTGATTCACACCTTTACGGAGAAACACATCGGAAAATGGAATGTTCAAGGATGCAGCCAAAGCCCCTAAATCTTCCTTAATTTCACAATTCCGAACAAGAGTATGCAACTTATGTTTACCATGCCTATCCATGTTGAGAGAAAAATTGTGCATAAAGGATTGGACCAAATCCGGGTAAATTTTCCCATTGTCAGCAACAAAATCAAGCATCCCTTGAAATTCTAGCAATGAAGGAAATTTAAATGTTGGAGGTTTGAAGGATTTCAGAAGAACATATTTACCCTTAAGCAGTGGTCTGACTCTTACTTTGAAATCCAGCTTCCTCTTCTTGGTAGACTCCATTGTTTCTACAGCTGGAGCTTCTTCTGACACAGAAGCCGGTTCCTTTCCTTTCCTTTGGGGTGCCATGAACAATGATGGAGTTAGGGTTTATGGAGGAGATGATATTTGGTGAGTTTGAGGTAGTTTGAAGAGTGTTATAAAGATGTAGAGATAGTGGGTTTTAAATGAGGGTTTAATTTGTTGAAGGTTGGAAGTTGGAAGAGGATGATAAATAGTATTTTTGGTAGTCAAAGAGTTTAAAAGTTTAAAACATGTGGAAGAGAATGAACCAAACATGCAAAAAGTGTACTAGAATAATATAATAAAAACATAGTAAAAAAACATAAAACAAAAACAAATAAAACAGACAGAGGCTGAAACCTGCGCTGGAAATCCAAGTTTTGGATGTGTTAACCGGTTAACGTAATAGGTTAACCGGTTAACGGTTAAAAAATTTGAATTCTTTGAAAAATCCAGCAGCATGTTTTAGCCTAAAAATAATAACTTTTTCACAAATTTTTTTCCATAAAGTGTTAGCACTCATCAAAACGCAACTTTTGATCAAAAAAGTTTTTGAAACCGATTATTTTCGGGTATACGAAAGTGAGAAAAATGAAAAAACGGCGAAATGGGAGTGCTAGCCTTTTATGACTAAAAAGTGAACAAACATACATACAAACCAATAAAGACATACAATAAGCAATTTTAAAGTAAAGGTTAGATGTCACCTTCATTGAGAATACCAAGTTCTCGTCGAATCTTGTAAGATTGCTCTTTAGCCAATGGTTTTGTGAATATGTCGGCAAGTTGATTGTGTGTATCCACGAATGTAACATCGACATCTCCATTTAGAACATGATCTCGAAGGAAGTGGTGCCGGATATCAATGTGTTTTGTTCTTGAATGCATGACCGGGTTCTTCGTGATATTGATGGCACTTGTGTTGTCACACCGGAGAGGGATACAACCGAGATCTATACCAAAATCGAGAAGTTGTTGTTTGAGCCACAAGATTTGAGCACAACAACTTCCTGCTGCAATGTACTCCGCTTCGGCCGTGCTAAGTGCAACGCATGCTTGCTTCTTGCAAGCCCACGACACCAGTGCATTCCTGAGAATGTGACAAGTACCACTTGTACTCTTTCTATCGGTCTTACATCCTGCATAATCAGCGTCAGAATAACCAATTAAAGAACAAGTACTACCTTTAGGATACCATAGTCCGACGTGCGTTGTTCCTTTGAGATACTTCATGATCCTCTTCACGGCAGTGAGATGCGATTCCTTCGGATTAGCTTGAAACGGGCACACAAACAAACACTAAACATAATGTCAAGACGGCTCGCCGTCAAATATAAGAGTGAACCGATCATACCTCGATACTTTGTAATATCTATTGAAGTGCCGGAAAGATCTTGATCAACATACGTTTCGGATCCCATTGGAGTAGACATCTCTTTGCAATTGTCCATATCAAATCTTTTCAATAATTCCTTGCAATACCTGGATTGGTTGATGAAGATGCCATCCTTTGTTTGCTTGATTTGTAAACCAAGGAAGTAGTTCATCTTTCCCATCATGGACATCTCGAATTCGCCTTGCATCATAAGAGAGAATTCTTCGCAAAGATCTTTGTTTGTTGAACCGAATATGATGTCATCGACATAGACTTGAACAAGTAAGGTGTTACCTTTAAGATTCTTGATGAACAAAGTCTTGTCAACCTTTCCATTAGTAAAACCTTTCTCACATAGGAAGTTGCTAAGGCGATCATACCAAGCCCTTGGTGCTTGCTTTAAGCCATAAAGAGCCTTCTTCAACTTGTAGACATGAGATGGATTCTTGAGGTCTTCAAAACCGGGAGGTTGTTTGACGTAGACTTCTTCATTGATGTAACTGTTTAGGAAAGCACTTTTGACATCCATCTGGTACAACTGAAAATTCATAGAACAAGCGTAAGCAAGTAATAATCTAATTGCTTCTAACCTTGATACCGGAGCGAATGTTTCATCAAAGTCGATTCCTTCTTCTTGGTTGTAGCCTTGTGCGACCAATCTTGCTTTGTTACGAACTATGATTCCATTCTCGTCAAGTTTGTTCTTGAACACCCATCTTGTGCCTATGATATGCTTGTTGTCCGGTCTTAGTACAAGAGTCCAAACTTGGTTTCTTTCGAATTGGTTGAGTTCTTCTTGCATAACTATTATCCATTGATCGTCGCCTAAGGCTTCATCGATTTTTGTTGGTTCAATTTGAGACACGAACGCCATGTTGAGGCAAGCGTCCTTGAGATTGAGTCGAGTTGCAACGCCTTGGCTAATATCACCAATCACTTTATCTATCGGGTGATCTCTATGAGTTCTCCATTCTTTTGGAAGATCTTGATGTTCTTCAATGGTTGGTGACTTATCTTCTTGTGATATTGCTTGTTCTTTTGATATCTCCCTTTGTTGTTGTGATAGATCTACATAATCATCATCATCCACAATAATATTATCCTCTTTCGAGGGGTTAGTCTCATCAAACGAAACATGTATGGATTCTTCAATGATAAGAGTACGTTTATTGAAAATTCTAAAAGCTTTACTTGATAGAGAATATCCAAGAAAAATACCTTTATCGGATTTCTCATCAAACTTACCAAGGTTGTCCTTACCGTTGTTGAGAACGAAGCATTTGCATCTGAATATGTGGAAGAAGGATATGTTAGGTTTCCTTCCTTTGAACAACTCATATGGGGTCTTCTTGAGAATAGGTCGAATATTGACACGGTTACTTACAAAACAAGCCGTGCTAACCGCATCCGCCTAAAAATATTTAGGAAGATTCGAGTCGCTAAGCATTGTCCTTGCAAGTTCCACTAGTGCCCTATTCTTCCTTTCTACGACACCGTTTTTTTGAGGAGTCCTTGGTGCGGAGAAGTTGTGAGAGATTCCATGCTCTTCACAAAAATCTTCAAATGATGAGTTTTGAAACTCGACGCCATGGTCGCTTCTTATGGAAACAATTGAGAGTGACTTCTCATTTTGAATTTGCTTGGCATACTTCTTGAATGCTTTAAAAGCATCTCTTTTCTGCACTAAAAACAAAGTCCAAGTATATCTAGAGAAATCATCAACAATAACTAGTGCAAAAACGTTACCTCTGAAGCTTTTTGTTCTTGATGGACCGAAAAGATCCATATGTAACAATTGGAGTGGTCTTGTAGTAGATATCACTTTCTTGGTCTTGAAGGATGTTTTGGTTTGCTTCCCTTTTTGACATGCGTCACAAAGCTTATCCTTGATAAACTTCATCTTTGGAAGACCAACAACTAGATCATGCTTTAATAATTTATTCAAGTGCTCCATGTGAATGTGAGCAATCCTCTTATGCCAAAGCCATGCATCGTTGTTGTTTGCCATTAAGCACTTCACCTTCAAGAGAGATTCATCAAAAGAAATCATAAAAATGTTATTAAATCGTTTACCTTTTAGCAAGAGTTCATGAGTGACTTCGTGTTCTATCAAACATTCCTCCTTTGTGAAGTTGATTCGGAACCCTTTGTCACACAATTGACTTATGCTAAGAAGGTTGTGTTTAAGGCCTTCCACATAAAGGACGTCTTCGATGATTGTATGAGGAGATGCACCAATGGTTCCAACTCCAAGAATTCTTCCTTTATTATCATCACCGTAAGTAACGTATCCTTTGGCCTTAAGTGTTAGACTTGAAAATTTGTTGATGTCACCCGTCATATGCTTTGAACAACCGCTATCGAGATACCATTGCGTAGAAGTTGTTTTCAAGCATACCTGCAAAACAAAGTCAAGTTTTGTTAGGTACCCAAATTGCTTTGGGTCCTTGAAAGTTAGTACCCTTTTCAACCCACACATAATGCCCTTTGGCAACACCAATGTTGTGCACATAGCAAGCATTAGGTGTATGGCCTTTTATTCCACAATAAAAACAAATAGGTTGAAATTGACTTTTGAATTTAGGAACATATTTTTGTTTCTTAAGACTCCTTTTCTTTTTATGAATTTGATGCATAGGTTTAGGATTGTTAGTCTTTTCCTTAACAATTTGTTCACTAGCTTTTACGAAAACGGTTTCACTTGTGCTTGGTTTGGAAAACTTAGAATATCCTAGGCCACTTTTATCATTTGGATATCTTTGGTGCCTAAGAATTTCCTCCAAGCCAATTTGACCTTTTTCATATCTTTCTAAAACTCTTTTGAGTTGAACAATTTGAAAGGACAATGACTCACAATTTTTACATGTAAGGCTTTGTTTTTCATCCTTTATCTTTTATTTTTCATCTTCAATGTATATTTCAAAAGATTTATTTTGTTCTTCTAAGGATAATATTTTCTTCTTTTGAGATGAAATATTTTTGTACAAAGTCTTACATTCCTTAAGAAGTTCATCTATGACTTCTTGTGCATCATTTTCATAAATAGAAAAGTTACTACTAACCTCGTCATCTTCTTCATCGGAGTGATGTGACACCATTAACGCCATATTTGCACATTCGTCGCTTTCCGATTCCGATGAGGAACTAACTTCATTGTCATCCCACGCGACATAAGCCTTTTTATTCTTGAAGTCCTTCTTGCCTTTGAATCCTCCTTTCTTCGCAAGTCTTGGACAATCCGGTTTTATGTGACCTTGCTTTCCACATTCATAGAATGTAACTTCTTGATTCAATGTGGATGCATCCTTCTTCCTGAAATGTTTATTCTTTTTAGGAAAAGAAGAATTATTATTTTTGTTAAAAAACTTACCAAGCTTCTTAACAAGAAGCATGAAGTTCTCATCTTCGGAGATCTCGTCATCTTTGTCATCCTTCGTGTCAATCTTCAAAGCAATTCCTTTGGACTTTTTCTCTTGATTTTCATGCTTCTCGAGCCTTCCAAGTTCCAATTCGTGCTCTTGAAGTTTGTCGAATAAAGATGCGGATGTCATTGTTGAGAGACTCTTCTTCTCCGAAATTGCGGTCACCTTCGGTTGCCATTCCCTTGTCAAAGACCTTAGAACTTTCAAGTTAAGATCTTCGTTGGTGAAGGTCTTTCTGAGTGCAATCAAGTGGTTGGTTAGATGAACAAATCTTTTTTGTAAAGCCACAATATATTCTCCGGGCTGCATGCGGAACATTTCGTATTCTTGACTTAACGTGTTAAGCCCTGATCTTTTAACTTTTGTTGTTCCTTCATGTGTTTCTACCAAAGTATCCCAAATCTCCTTCGCCGATTTGCATTGTGATACACGAAAAAATTATTCCATACTAAGAGCACTTTGAAGTATGTTGATTGCTTTCTTCTAATTTAGGATCTTTCTTTTATCATCTTCATCATACATATTCTTCAACTTCGCCGTTCCAACACCGTTGATTACATTGACAGGATTATGCGGACCTTCTTCGATTGCTTCCCATATGCCTTCTCCTTGGGCTTCAAGATGAGCCCTCATTCTGATTTTCCAAAAATCGAAGTATTCTCCGGAGAAGAGCGGAGGCTTGTTGCTACTTCCACCATCTTTGAAAACGGGATTCAAGTTTGCGGAAGCCATAGGATCTTGTAGGAACAGGTTACCTAAACCTGCTCTGATGCCAATTGTAGAATCAGAATGCACCTAAGAGGGGGGTTGAATTAGGTGTTATCAAAATTTTCTCGATTCTTTTTCTTAGATAGATGGATTTTGCTTTTACGGTTAAAGAACAAAAAATGTAAAGCAGAAAAGTAAAGAACACACGGAGGTTTATCCTGGTTCCCTTCACAATCCGAAGGTACATCCAGTCCCCTTTCCAAACCGAAAGAGATTTCCACTAGTTTTCTTTAGAACAGTACAACTATCACACCTTCAATGGTGAGGCCTACTTTCTAACAAAACTATACAAACAAGTGTGCAAGAACAATCCTCTTGCCACACTTACCCTTATGTCCAAACAATCCTTGGAACACAAGTCACACAATAGAAAGACACTTTCTATAATATTGTTTGAGTGAGAGTACAATGAAATGATATCAATAAAATTGATCTTCTCCTATAATCAAGAATTCACTATAAATATTCAACACAAGTGTTCAAGACAAAATATGAAAAATTATGAACTTATGAACACTTTTGAAAGATGAAGATAACTTGAATAAAGTGAATTTGATTGTATGAAAATATTTGAAATTTTTCTTAGGAGGTTGTTTTTGAATTTGAAAATGTTAGAATTTATAATAGATGAAACACCTATTCAAAAAGGTATGAAAATTTGAAAACAAATTCTTTTGAAAAGGTATAAAATCTTATGAAAGAAAATCATGAAGAGGTGTAACTTTAACAAAATATTTGAATTTAAAAAGAAACAATTTTTCAAACTTTCTTCAGTGTTAACCGGTTAACCAAATAGGTTAATCGGTTAACGCCTATGAACGTTACCACAGAATTTGAAAATTGCTGCCGTTAACCGGTTAACCCATATGGTTAACCGGTTAACACTGTTAAAATTCAGAAAAATATTTCTGTTAAAAGTGTTAAACCAGTTCCAATTTCATTTTCAAAAGCTTTGCACATGCAATAAAATTATGAAGATTATGTTGAACACTTGTATATCATATTTAAGAGTTAATTATTGATATACCTAATCCTTGAGACAAGTCTTGAAAGTGTAGCACAGAATCTTGAATCGATCGGAAACATTCCATTGATGATGCATAGCCATGGTCTTGTTCGTTTGTTTTCATCTCGACTTTTTGCAATCTGGAATGAGCTTGAATAATGTTGATGTCATCAAAATAAAGAACTTGAAGTATGCTTCTACATGGTTTGTAAGACAACTTGAGGGGGACTTGTCCATTAAACACTAGGGTTAGTCCTTTTTAACCATAAAGGAAGCATTAGAACCATAATGCAAGGCCCAAGTTACAAGATAAAGTCTTAGTGATTATTAAGATGATTTGATTAAGAGGTTTAAACAAATTAAAGGCTTAACACTTAGGATTAAAGTTATACACTTCATCCTAAGAGAAGGATGCAGGCATAACCCCAATTCAAAGTCCTAAAACTTTAAGAGTTTAGTCTCTGATTAAGAGATGAGAAGATAGACTCAAAGAATAATCAAAGGTAAAAGACTAAAGGGGGAATATGTACAACCCTAAAGTTATCATGCTTCGTTATCCTATGGTTTGTGAGGCTCGAGAGAAGTCTTCAAGGAAGCCACCAATTGAAGAAGCAGATGAAAAGAGAAAGAGAAGAAAGGAAGGTTACTTACTTCATTTAAGAAGATAAGTAATCCCATGAGAAAGAAAAGAGGGGAAAGGGCACAAGTGAATGGAGTTAAATTCAAACACAAGTTTAATGTACAAGAATAAGAGAGAAAGAGAAGTTAGATGTGGATGCACATCCACACCTTAAACAATTTACCATAAGCCCCTGAAATATTAGTTGAACATGTAAAGAAAGAAATGAAATGCAAATGCATCAAACAAAGGTGCTATGATCAAAGTCATAAATGCATATGCAAGGAAAATGAGTCATGAGATGCTGCAAAGTCACACATGATGCATATGTATGCTTATATGAGAGATGGGGTGCAAAGGGAGCAAGTTAGAAGCATGGAAACACATGGATGTTCATGAAAGTTATGAATGCAAAGCATACCAAATGAATGAATAAATGATCAATAAATGTTCTAACATGTCCTAGGATGTCTAAGATGACATACAAATGCTTGAGATGTCATGGCAAGTTCATGCATTGATGTTTATACAAAGATGAATGCATATGAACATGAGAAACTAGTGTTTTAAGAATGTATGAGATGCATATGACTAAAACAGATGCAATGTACAATATAAAAAATTGAAAATTCACTCAAAGGGACCCTAAACCTATACTAGGTTACCATCCAAAAGGGGAGATCAGAAGCTAAACCTAGGAGGAGTTATGAATTTCCTAAGTTTTCTTGGGTTTTTTGGGTGATCTTCAATGTAAAATGCCAAAAAATTGAAAATGCAAGATAAAAATGAAACAAAAATGTTTTTGGATGCTAGAAGACATGCATAGAACAATGCAAAAAGAACTATTCACAAACTCAACTTGATTCTAGGGTTATGAATTTTTGAAGTTAGGGTTAGAAAAATGAACTTTTTTAAGAACCCTAATTCAATGAAAAATGTCAAAGCATGATCAAAACCAAAAAGAAATTTATATGGTGAGTTTGTAAATGTTTCTAAATGTCTAAGGATGCTCTCTGATTTTTTTGGTGATTTTTAAATACTTAAATGTATTTTTAATTAATTAAAATGAATTAATTAATTAAATAAAACATTTAAATGATTTAAAAATATTTTTTATATGCAAAAAATAAAAATAAAAATATTTTTGGTTTATGAAAATTAATAAAAGTCATGATAAAAAATTTCAGATTTTTTTAATGATTTGTGCTATTTTTAATTAATATATGAAATATAATACAAAGAAAATGAAATAAAAATAAAATAAAGGGGAAGTATGTCAATCTGAGGGTCCAGATTCAAACTGGGGAAAAAGGGGTTGACCAGCGCGTGAATGGGTTGCTGAGATTTGTCCTGACTAAAATATATTTAATTAAATTAATTAATCAGGTTTAGGGTTAATGAAGAGATCTGGACCATTGAAAACATGCGCGCAAGGCAAATCCTAGGGCTGACATTCAAACTTCACTAATTACACTGATTAAACCCTAACAAGTTTCAGATGACCGGAACAGTGCTCCGGTCATCTTCTCTGGCGAGCAAAAACAATATCTCTCTCCCTAAGCCTCTAAAACTCAATCTCTCTGCCCTTAATCAAACCCCAAACATCATACAACAAGAATCACAGACAAAACACATTTATTTCACGTATTAAAGCTGAATCGAAGCAAATTAGTTTTAGGTCAAAACGTTTCAGAGACTTCATACATACTCAATATTCAACCATTTTGAAAAATAAATACATCAGGATCATCAACACATCAGAAGGATTCATTTAAGAACTTAAAAATGCATTTCTGGAAGAAAAAAAAGTTCTTGATGGCTACCTGAGTTGAAGTTCTTGAAACTGAAACTTTTTGGGCCCTTCTTTGGTGCTTTTCCACTCCAATGAACCCCTTGATGCTTCTGGCAAGCTTGAAACAAGTTTATGTTAGCTGTTTTGAAGGTTTCAGTTCAGAGCAAGTTGAAATCGTGTTTTTGTTTGAGATGGTTTCAGGCTAATGTGAGGGGTGGGAAATGATCATGGGGTTATGTGGAAATGATTGGTGAAGGAATTTTTTATTTTTGTTGAGTGAGTTGAGAGATTCGAAGAGATGAAGTTTGAGAGGGATTTTGTGAATTCTGAGCTTTGGTGTGTTTCAGGCATGTGTGTTGTGTTCTTTGTGATCCATAAGGTTTGTATATGAAACTGTGATTGGTCAGAGGAGTTGGTGTGGCATAGTGTAATTGGTATGGGGTGATTTGCAAAAAAGTCAAGAATGTGTACTTGAGGTATGGGCATGGTGCAGGCCTGAGTTTTTGGGGTGTCTGGCCTCAGCATGAATCAAGGAAGGCCATAGGATTGAAAGATTGCAGCTGGAACACTTGCAGCTAGGGTTTCTATGTGTTTTGGCAAATTTTCCCTCTTTGGTGTTTCTAGTGATTCAAGCTATGAAACCTTCCAATTCTTGGGCCAATTCTGATTCTTTGAAGTTGTTTGATCATGTTATGTCACATTTGGGCACATTAGAGGTCATTAGAAGCCTTGGCAAGTGGTTTTGCAAAAATCCCTCTTTGGTGCATTCTTTAAAATTATAGGATTTTAGCCAACTTTGAAAGATCATAACTTGAGTTCTATAATGAATCAAGACATATTCTTGTACTTTTTGAAAAGGGAAATACCTAATCTACAACTTTCATGACCAAGAATTTTTCATTTGAAGTATTTTTGATCAAGAAAGAGTAGGTTGAAAAACTTTCCCAAAATGGAAAGTTTCCATTACAAGTCATTTTCCATTTTTGGCAAATTTGCAAATGGCTCAAAAATTTTCAATCTTGTGAACTTCCAACCTCTTCTAAGATCAAATAAAGATTATAGAACTTCAATTTGATGAAAATACCCCTTTGGTTCCATTGTTGGGGGCCTCGGATGCCCTGATTTTGACTTAACTTGCTCAAGAAGTTACTCAGTTAACAGATAACTTCCACAATGAATTTCTCCATCAAACTTGGTACACATGATCCTTATAACATCTTAAGAACATTAGAAACAAGAATGGCCCAAAAATTTGGAGTTGAGGCCTCTGAAACAAAAACCCTAATTTTGGTCATCTGTGCAGTGAAAACCCTAGCTCTGCTTCCATGCCTTGCCAGTTCTTGTGATTTCTTGACTTCCATGAACTTTTAGGGACATAATATGATGATAGAACACGCATGGACCCTCTTGGAATACCTTGAGGCCTTTGGGATGGCTCAGATGGATCCTTGGATTGCTCAGATCACAAACCCTAGATGCAGATGAACTTGAACTATGCAGATGAAACAAATATGCAATGTGAGATAGTATGCCTATGAAAATGAAAAAATGAAAGATCACAAGCCATGGTGTGATATGAGTGAGGGAAAATTTGGGGTGTTTACAGCTGCCCCTATTCAAACATGAGTTAGCTGTGCAGGATGTAAGCGCCTGGCTTAACAGACAAACAAGATAACTTGTGGTTGAATACCAAAGACAGTCCAAAATTTGCACTCGCTGGATAGAAGAAGAAAAGGGATATAAATTGTAAAAGGTAGTATAGCATGATTATCAAATGCGGGCGATGGAGGACAACCATCGAGCAGAGGACAACTGTTGGGGATAAAATGGTAAGTAAAGCAATGACAGGGACGACCGACAAGCAGGGGAAATAAAGAGACCATGATGGGGACGACCATCAGGTAAGGAAACAAGATTCTCTGGGAATTAAAGTAAAGGAAATGATGGGGACGACCATCAGGTTTTCAAAGTAGCGTAAGCAACGATGGGGACGGCCATCGGTTTAAAGAATAAATGAAATAATGATGAGGGTCGGTCATCAAAAGGTGAAGGACGGTCACCTAGCAGGGGACGGCTGCTCTTTATCACTACATAGGATGAATGTCGGATAGAAAAGGGTTCCACTAATGAAGACTCCGCTGGGGAAAGGATGAGGGACGATCATCCAAAGGTGAAGAACGATCACCTGGCAGGGGACGACTGCTGAAAGTATCGCGACATAGGACGAATGTCGGATAGAAGAAAATGGTTTTGCTGGTGACTTACTAGGGAGTGGTAAACACGGACGAGTGCTTACGCTCAAGAATAAAAGGTATAAGTGTTTGATGCCATGTATAGATTAAAGATGCGGACGAGCATCCTTAAGACCATGATACGGACGAGTATCGGTAGAAACAAACGCTGACGCGTGTTCAGAGATGATAATACAGACGAGTGTTGAATCTGCTGAGGAGTGATATATAAAAGGGATACGGACGAGTATTGAAGACTTCTGTATAGGTATGAGTGAATATTGGTTTATCGGTGAAGCATGAGCAGGACACGGACGAGTGTTCACCTTGCTGGAGAATGTATGACACAGACAAATGTCAAAAGAGACTATATATAAGTTATGAACAAACATTTGTATATGAGAGTGTGAAAAGTGTTCTGGCGACCTGTGGGGATAGGATGACACAGACGGGTGCCTAAAAGAGTGTGTTTCGAACAAGCGTCTGGTGTGCAACAAGTGTTTTGGCAATCATGTTGGGGAAGGATGACACGGACGAGTGTCAAAAGAGTATGTATAGGTATCTTTATTTGGGAGTGCAAAAGGAGATGCTTTGGCTTATATCTGCAGGGGAATAATATGACACGGACGAGTGTCGAGAAAGGTATATATGAACAGGCATTTGTGTTGGAGAGTGCAAAGGGGACGCTTTGGCTTTTATTTGCAGGGGATGCGAGTTTTTATGTATATTGCTGATGAAATATTGATGGTATTTGCGGGTGATTGGTTCGAACCTGACTTGTGATCATGCAAATGTTTGATTTTTGCCACAATGCTCCGTATTAGACGGAATGGTACGCTTATTTGGTGAATATGATGCAAATGGTATGATTATGCAAAAAAAACCGCTTCGGGATTCGGATCCTGCTGGAGAAAAGATCTCTGGCTGATCTGCTTGGAGGGATATCCCAGCTAGGAAGAGATCATTGGTAGATCTATTAGTAGATATAGCTCTGCTTGGGGAAATAGATCGTTGATAGACCTTTCCATAAGGAGAACTCAGTTGGGTAGAAAGAGGCTTTCGTCACTTTGTTGAATAAGAGTTTTAGGCATTGCTCTTCTGGGGAGAGGCTGGAAACTCTGTGGGGGGATTGGCTGGGGATTCTCCTGTTGAGTAGACATGTGCTGGGGATGAGGAGGCTTTGACAACTCCGCTGGGGAAAAGCATTCCAGATATTGCTTGGGGAAGAGGTATGTTGGGGAAGTGTACTTGGCATGCCCCCTGCTGCGTATTGAATACATGCAATCTGTTGAGACAAGAGAAACGCAAAAGTATCCTGAGGTATCCCTTACCGGATTCCGTCATAGGACTTAGATATACCTGAAAGTAAATATATTTCCCTCAAGCATTTATTAAAAATGGCTCATTTGTTTTATGCAAGTATTATATCATGAATATTGGACATTTTGCAGACGAAATAAAAATGTACAAAACAGAGGTGTGACTGAAAATTCTGATTTTATTAATCTGGGTGCCCTGAATTGGCAAATACAATCAAAGAAACAAATCCCCTGGAATGAGGAGATTGTTACAAATTGAAAAAAGTAAAAATGTTGGCAATGTTGACGACGCTCCGGTGAGCTTCCTTTAGTATGACCTGTATGACCTTGACGTTCTTCTCATCTTGCTTTCTGAAGAAGGTTGATTCTGATTGATGCTTTATCCTTTTGAAGCTTACCGTGTTATCAGTGATACAGACAAATTCAGAATGCAGTTGTTCGCTTATTCCCTAATTTTGCGTGGATCGCCCTTTCGGGTTTTCAATCCACCGGGATACCCATTTTTGCCTGAGCTGTCCAATATGGCTTTTCAACTCAGCGTGTGTACATTTTTTTCAATTTTCCCTTATTTTTGCCCGAGTCTTTTATTCTGTTTATGACTCGCCGGGATGCCCTATATTTTCCTGGACTCACATTCTGTTTTTATGTCCAGCGGGTCATTTTATACGAAGTATTTTTTAACTGCATCTGAATTCACAGGGGATAAGAAATCTTCACCATCCATAGTAGTGAGCATCAGTGCTCCACCAGAGAAGACCTTCTTTACTATGAATGGACCATCTTAATTTGGAGTCCACTTGCCCATGTGGTCTGAATGAGGAGGAAGGATTCTTTTCAGCACAAGATCTCCTACTTGTTATTCCCGAAGCCTGACTTTCTGATCAAAGGCTTTCTTCATCCTTTTCTGATATAACCGCCCGTGACAGATTGCAGCTAATCTCTTTTCTTCGATCAGATTCAATTGATTGTATCGAGACCGGACCCATTTTGCTTCGTCCAGCTTAACATCCATCATTACCCGTAAGGAGGGTAGCTCAACTTCAACAGGTAGGACTGCCTCCATACCATACACAAGCTGATACGGTGTTGCCCCAGTAGACGTTCTGATTGAGGTTCGGTACCCATGCAAGGAAAATGGTAGCATCTCATGCCAATCTTTGTAAGTAACCACCATCTTTTGCACAATCTTCTTGATGTTTTTGTTAGCTGCCTCAACAGCGTCATTCATCTTTGGCCTGTAAGGAGAAGAGTTGTGATGTTGGATTTAGAAGTCCCGGCACAGTTCTGCCATCATTTTGTTGTTCAAATTGGAACCATTATCAGTAATGATTCGCTCGGGAACTCCATATCTACAGATGATGTCTCTTTTCAGAAATCTGGCTACCACTTGTCTGGTGACGTTTGCATACGAAGCTGCTTCAACCCATTTGGTGAAGTAATCAATGGCTACCAGGATGAATCTATGGCCATTTGAAGCAGTCGGCTCGATATTTCCAATCATGTCAATGCCCCACATGGAAAAGGGCCAAGGTGAAGACATCACGTTCAAAGGATTTGGAGGCACATGCACTTTGTGTGCGCAGATCTGGCATTTGTGGCACTTTCTGGCATAGGCACAACAGTCTGCATCCATTGTGATCCAGTAGTAACCTGATCTTAACAACTTCTTAGCTATTGCATGTCCTCCATCATGGGTACCGAAAGATCCTTCATGCACCTCGTGCATCAGCAAGTCTGCTTCTTTCTTATCAACACATCTGAGAAGAACCATGTCAAAGTTTCGCTTGTATAATGAACCATTAGTATTAAGGAAGAAACTACCGGCCAGCCTTCTTACTATCCACAGAGAATACATATGTTGGTCGGTCTAATCGGGATACCGAAATCCGAGGCACATAATTTTCAGTTTGAACCTTGATCATGGAGGAAATGGTAGCTAAAGCATCTGCGAACTGATTTTCGTCTCGAGGGATGTACTCAAGTTTGACTGTTGTGAAGAAAGTTAATAATCTCCTCGTATAGTCATGGTATGGAATCAGATTCTCTTGGTGAGTGTACCATTTGTTGTTGGTCTGATTGATTACCAAAGCTGAATCTCCGAATACATTCAAAGTCTTGATCCTGAGGTCAATGGCTTCCTCAAGACCCATGATACAGGCTTCGTACTCACCTTTGTTGTTAGTGCAGGCAAAGGTGAGTTTTGTTGAGAAAGGCATATGAACTCATTTAGGTGTTATGAGCATTGCACGAACTCCACGTCCATTCATATTGACAACCCCAGCAAACATCATTGTCCACTCTTCTTCTGGGTCAGGCCCTTCAGTGTGAATGGGCTCTTCATGATCTTTTTCTTTTAAGAACATGATGTCTTCATCAGGGAAGTCAAATCTCATTGGCTAATAATCATCAATGGGTTGCTCAGCCAGATAGTCAGACAATACACTGCCTTTGATGGCCTTTTGAGATGTGTACTGAATGTCATATTCTGTCAGAATCATTTACCATCTTGCAACCCTTCCGGTAAGTGCTGGCTACTCAAATATGTACTTGACGGGGTCCATCTTTGAGATCAACAAGGTAGTGTGGGTCAATATATACTGCCTTAGTCGGCGAGCAGCCCACGCTAAAGCACAACAAGTTTTCTCGAGCAGTGAATAATGTTATTCACAGTCGGTAAACTTTTTGCTTAGGTAGTATATTGCATACTCTTTTCGACCAGACTCGTCATGCTGGCCCAACACACACCCCATCGATCCTTCTAATATTGTCAGGTACATTATTAGAAGTCTTCCTTCAACTGGAGGTATAAGAATTGGAGGTTCTTCCAGGTACTCCTTGATCTTGTCAAAAGCCTTCTGACAATCTTCGTTCCACCTGACCGTTTGTTCCTTTCTTAGCAATTTGAACAGGGGTTCACAGGTTGCAGTGAGGTGAGATATGAATCTTGAAATGTAGTTCAATCTACCTAGGAACCCCCGAACTTCTTTTTCAGTCTTAGGTGCAGGCATCTCTTGAATGGCTTTAACTTTGTCAGGATCAACTTCAATTACCTTTTCACTTACGATAAATCCCAGCAGCTTACCAGACCGTACCCCGAATGTGCATTTGTTGGGGTTTAGCTTCAGCTGATACTTTCTCAGATGCTTGAACAACTTCAGCAGATTTACCAGATGATCTTCTTCAGTGAGGGACTTGGCAATCATGTCATCCACGTAGCATTCAATTTCTTATTGGATCATGTCGTGGAATAACTTTACCATAGCTCGTTGATAGGTTGCACCGGAATTCTTCAGTCCAAAAGGCATTACCTTGTAACAAAATGTGCCCCAAGGTGTGATGAAGGTTGTTTTCTCCATGTCCTCGGGTGACATTCTGATCTGATTATACCAGAAAATACATCCATGAAGGAAAATACCGAGAACTGAGTTGTGTTGTCGACCAATACATCAATATGAGGTAATGGGAAATCATCCTTCGGGCTTGCTCTGTTAAGATCTCGGTAATCCACACACATCCGTACTTTGCCATCCTTCTTCGGCACTGGTACAATATTAGCAACCCACGGCGGGTAACTAGTTACAGCAAGGAAAATGGCATCCCACTGTTTTTGTACTTCTTCCTTAATCTTCATGGCCATATCCGGATGAGTACGGCGTAGCTTCTGTTTCACTGGGGGGCAATCTTCTTTCAAAGGCAGCTTGTGCATAACAATATCCGTATCTAGACCTGGCATGTCTTGATAGGACCAAACAAAGACGTCGACATATTCTCGGTGCATATCAATGAGCTTTTCCTTTACTGAAGCTTGCAGGCTTGCCCCAATCTTCACTTCTTTCAAATCCTCTTCGGCACCAAGATTAATTGTTTCAACCTCCTCCTGATGAGGAGTGATCACTTTCTCTTCTTGCCTCAACAACCTGGCTAATTCTTCAGGTAACTCATAGTCTTCTTCAACCCCTTCATCAGCTTGATTAATTGGATTGTCGAAGTCATACAAGGTCATAGCAGTGCTGTTGTCGGTGCAATCTGGAGGATAATCTCTGCAAGGGTTGAGATTGGTTCGTTTTAGTGATCAATTTTAATCTTGTTTAGAAAAGTGTAAAAATGAAGTTATTTATTTTGAAAACATTGCCATTTTATTGTTTTTGTACAAAAGTGAAAAATGGAAAAGACAGTGAGCGAAAAAAAAGGAGACTTGTTTGCAAAAGATGTCCGATATTCATTTGATAATTCATTTGCACAAAATTACAATATGGACCTATTACAAAATGAGTCCTGACACCTTGGGCAAGATGCAGGACTTGATGCATGCTGAAACAAGCAGGAAATAATAATTACTCTGCAGGAGTAACCCTTATAATTTCTTGGGAACACCAGTTAAGGACTTGGTGACCCGGGATCCTTGGACGAATCCAGCTCTCCAAGTTGAGGTCGCTTTCCGCCTCGTCTTCCAGGTTGTTGACAGTATCTGGGATGAGCATCTCCCCACTGACGAACTTGGGATTTTTAGCGGCCTCTAATTGATCTTGTCGGAATGGTTTGTAACCCAAACCGAATATGTCCTCCTTCTTCTCTACTGGCTGCAGCTTGCCCCAGCCTTGGCCATTTCCATCTTCAACAACCTTCCGAGCTTGCTGATAGGAGACAATTTAAGTACCCATCCTATCCTCCTGGGATGCATCAAATACTTCAATCGTCGCCTCATTGACATTAAGGGACTCGAACCCTTGGCTCATAGTTTCATGGATTTCACCATCCATCTCAATGTATTTGTACATAGCCAGGATGGCTAACAAATATGTCCTCCTCACCACAGATGGTGATAATCTGCCCTTCCCACTCATATTTCAATTTCTGGTGAAGGGTCGACGTTACTGCGCCAACGGCGTGAATCCATGGTCGACCCAACAAACAGATGTAGGTCGGCTGAATGTCCATCACATAGAAAGTAGTCTTAAAGACCTGCAGACCGATTATCACAGGCAACTCCACCTCTCCAAGAACAGACCTCTTGGAGCCATCAAAATCCCTGACCACAAGATTGCTTGGTCGGAGAGCTATTCCATCATATTCGAGCTTGACAAGAGCTTTCTTCGGCAAGACATTGAGTGAGGACCCAGTGTCCATAAGAACATGAGAGAGTAAAGCCCCTTTGCACTCCAGTGTTATGTGCAAAGCTTTGTTGTGGTGATGTCCTTCTGTTGTTAAATCAGCATCGGTGAAACCTAGCCCATGGCTAGTATTAACATTAGACACCACTATCTCAAGCTGATTCACTGTGATCTCCTCGGGCACGTAGGTAGCGTGCAAGACTTTGAGCAGTGCATCCCGATGAGCTTCGGAACACAACAGCAGGGATAAGATGGAGATCTTAGAAGGAGTCTGGTGGAGCTGATCCACAACCTTGTAGTCACTTCTTTTAATTATCCTCATAAATTCATCCATATCCTGGTCAAAGGATGATTTATGAATCTCTTTTGATGTAGATTCTTCAGGTATCACACTTTTTCCTTTGGCTTTGGCAGCAACTTCTGCCTCAGTACTAGTTCTTGGAGCTTGTGACGCGAAGAGGCGTCCGCTTCGGGTGAAGCATCCGCCTCCCCCGACATTATCCACTTGGGGAGTATGAATTAAAGAATCAAGAAGGACTTTTTCTCCGTTGCAGTAAAGGTCAGCACCATAATGCCATGGTATAGCATTGTCTTTATCATATGGAATAGGCCTCGGCACCGTGATGGTGATTGGGCTTATTGCAGCAGAGGTTGGGACTGTAACTGTCTGTGGATCATAGAAGATAGTGACAGGACTTCTTGTGGATGTTGGTGGTGATGAATTGAAGCTTGGTTGTTGCTGAAAATGTTGCTGAGATTGCTGTTGAAAGTTGCTGGAGTTTGGGACCGTTGCAGGGTCATAATAGATAGTAATTGTGGAGACGTCGTTGCTGGTGGTTGCTGAAGTTGTATAAGGAGATGAAACGGAATTGTTGTTTGTTGAAGTGAAGGAAGAAGTGGTTGCTGAAGTTGTAGATGAGTCAGTAGAAACAATTGTTGTTGCAGTTGTAGAAGAGTCACTTGTTGTTGACAAAAGAGTTGTTGGTGTTGTTGAAGTTGTTTTGGTTATTTGCAGAATGCCTTATTTAATCAAGCCATTGATGCCATTCCTCAAGCTTGCGCACGTTCTCGGAAATCTTGCAAGATTCACAACAGGCCTCACAACCTGGAAACACTTGGCATTTTAAAAGCCGAGCTTTAACCTCTGCCAGAGGTGTCTGAATACTTGCAATATCTTCTATTAAACTCATGGGTGAGCCTTCCTCTATAACATTAATCCTTGGCCCACTGTGGCTTGGCATAGGATTTTTCATGACATTGGGAGGTGGTGCAAAGGTCAGGGCCTTTGAATCTACCAGATCCTGGACCTTCATATGCAGAGCCCTGCATTTTTCTGTGGAGTGACCTGGTGCATTAGAATGAAAAGCACACCTAGCGTTGACATTGTAATTTCTCGGAAGGTTTTGAGGATCTGGTGGAGCCAATGTCCTCAACTCAACAAGATTGAGCTTTAGGATTTGTGGCAGCAATGTGGCATATGGCATTGGAATAGGGTCAATCACCCTGTTGATCTGAGATGGCCGCTGTTGGAAAGGGCGTTGTTGTTGATTGTTGTTATTGTTGTCGTAGGATCTCTGTTGAGGAAACTGTGGCTGTTAAGGAAAGTGTTGTGGTTATTGAGTTTATTGAGGAGGTGGAGTAGGAATAGTGACGGCAACAACTGTTCTGGGCAGATATTGGGGTTTTCCTCTTCCCATATGTACAGAATTGGTTTCACCAGATCTACGGGGCCCAGAAAATGGCTTCCTTGCACTGCTTGAACTGGCACCGTTGTCAGAAATCTTTCCCATCTTCAATAGGCTCTCAATTCTTTCCCCAGCTATCACCACGTCTGTAAAGCTGGTAGAAGAAAATGCAGCCAATCTGTCAATATAGGTACCCTGGAGAGTATTCATGAACATGTCTGCCATCTCCCTTTCTGACATCGGGGGTTGAACGGTAGCAGCTAGTTGCCTCCACCTTTGGGCATACTCTCTAAAGCTTTCACGGGAAGACTGTGACATTCCCATCAGGAGGGTTCTGTTTGGAGCCATGTCCAGATTATACTGATATTGACGGATGAAAGCTTCAGCCAAGTCTTTCCAATTTCTTACTGTGGCTCTGGTCATATGGGAGTACCATTCCCGGGATGCCCCTGTCAAGCTATCCTCGAAATAAAACATTCACAGCTTCTCATCCATGGTGTAGGCTTTCAATCTCCCCAGGAAAGAATGGAGATGGGTACGTGGGCAGGATGTGCCATTGTATCTTTCAAAATAAGGGGGTTTGAACTTGTGAGGAATTCTTACCCCTTCCACCAATCTCATGTCCATGACATCAAAACCTAGAGAGTTTTGGGATTCAAGAGACCTTAGCTTTTCTGCAATTTCATCCTACCGACGATCGTAAACTTCGTCTCCAGCCTCAACCACAGTAAAGTGCTCTTCTTGAGGGTCCTCCTGCAAGGCCCTTCCTCCAGTAGTGTTACCTTGGGTGTTTCTTATAGCGTTGATGTCTGGGTTCAGGTGGGGTCCAAACTCTGGTGGATCAGTACGAGGATGTACGTGATCGTTGTTACTGGTACCTCCTGTACCTGGATGGTGTTCTTCAGGAGTTTATCGCTCAACCAACTCCCTCAGTCTTTCCTGGCTCTGAGCCAAACCAATCATCACTGTCATGAATTGATTCATTTGGGCCCTCATCTCTGTCCTTTCATTGGCCATCTGGGCTCTCACTTCAGTCAAGTCTTGTTGAACCTGATCCATTTATAATCCCGGAAGGTTGTTTCTTGTCGGATACCGGTTCACTCTATTGACAGGGAACACTCTTCTTCGAGCAATGTTTCCTGAAACCACAACAAAGTGAGAAACAACAACAAAACAAAAACCTACAAAACAAAGAAATGATGTTAGTATGCAATGCAGGATGCCTATTTGTCTTCTGAGGATATCTGGTTTGGTTCTTTGGTTTTTACCTTTCCAGACCTCGAGGAAGTGATGATGTTGCAGAGAGATAAAGCCCATGAAGTAAAACAAACCATATATTACAAAGAATACGAAAATACATAGTTTGATTACAACAAAATACAACAAAAAAATCAAGAGTACAAACAAAAGGAAATACAAGTACAAGGAAATCAAACATCCAATCCAAAGTCATCCTCCCTGACTTCCTTCAGGAGAGCCTCAGTCACTGAACCCACTGGGTGCTCTGTGATAGTCTTGATAAGGAGGTTCTTAGTGGCAATGGCACTAGTCAACTTCTTGTGCTTATCCTGATCCTTTGACTTCTTCAACCCTGCTCAGAGCTTCAACTCAGAGATCTCCTTTTGTGCTGCTAACAAAGCAGCTTGATTCTTCTTCTCACTAGCCTCCAGTTGCTCTATATTAGCTTGAGTTCTTTGATCTTCCTGTGCACGAGCCTCAGTGATCCTGATCCACCTAGCCTGGCTCTCCTCTAAGTAATGCTCTGCCCTAGCCTTCTGAGTCTCAGCTTCCTTGCAAGCATTCTTCAGTACTAACTTTCTTGCTCCAGCCTTTCTGATGTAGTCATCCGTCTTCTCAATCTTGGTCAAGTGCTCAATCCGGAGCCTCTCTAACCTTTCATTATCTAGACGGCTGTCATTCCTCTCCCAGAAGGTCTTCTTCAAAGCTTCAGAGAGCTGAGCATTCCTTTACTTCAGTTTCTCAAACTCCTCTAAGCTGACAGTGGCTGCAGGCTGCACCGCTAATGGTCCAGGTACATCCTCTAAGGTGAATGGTATTCGGGTGATCTGTGCCCTGGTACGAGACCAAACAAGATATTATGCTGAATCTATATTGTTACATTTTCCAAGGATGGTTGTCCCCTTAGTCTGAATATTGTCCCAAGCCCAGGCAGCTTGTCTGACAATAGCTAAGTTGTGCTGGATGTCACAATAGAGGGTCTCTGTCAAGTCTTGCCCTCTTGGGGGGTGTACTAAAGCATACCCTAATTACCTCTCGAAAAGCAAAGGGTTGTAGTTGATGCAACCTTTTACTCCAATCAAAGGCACATTGGGATATTGCCCACAGCTAGTAATGATGTCTTTTCCCTTGGTGCTCTGAGTGCACCATCTGATGTCTCCTGATGTAAGGGCAATCAATCTCTTAGCCCAGTTCCTTGGTTGATGAGGGTTCAGGAAAGTGTCTGACTTCGGCATGTGTCTTAGAAACCAACAGTAGAAGAGGGGTGCACAGCATCTGACCAATCATCCTCTTTGCTTCTCATTCCTTTGGTGCATTGAGTAATAAAAGTCTCCAAGCAAGGTAGGAACTGGGTTCCTTAATAAGAACAGGTGAATAGAATTCTTGCTTACAAACTTTGGCTCGTCTGCAAACAAGATAACTCCATATATGCTGAGGGCTAGAAGTGCATAAACAGCATCCCACTTCCCTGCTGCAGCATGCAGGGTGGCCTAAGAGATCAAGAAATCCAAGTGAAGGCCTGGAACCCCAGCCTTGGTGGTCATGCTCTGGTCAATGAGGGTGGGCTCCAAGTGCAAGGCCTTAGCTATATCTTCATTCTTGGGAGCAACCATCTCAAGGTTGAAGGGAATCCCCCTCCTGATAGGGACACCTAACAACATGGAAAATTCTTCTGGCAAAGGTCCAAACTGAAAATCAGGGAATGCAAAACATCTGAGAGGAGGATCATAAAATTGCAAGCAAGTGTGAATCATGCTCCTCTGGGATACATCCAGGTCCATGATCATGTCCAATATGCCTCCATAATGTTCCCTAAATAATGGGACATGATCAGGAGTGATGAGAGACTGGATTTGTTTGATGCCTGTCAGAGTGGGCTCAAAGAAGTGATAGGTGATGTTGCTTTTCCTGGAAGTGTCCATGCTGACAATGGATGCTGGTGAAGGAAACTGAGAGAAATCCCTGATGAAGGTAGCTGCTGAAGACTGATGAAGATAACTGGAGAAGGTGCTGAAGTAGGGTCTCTGATGAAGACAACTGGAAAAAAGTCTCTGATGAAGATAAATTGATGAAGGTGCTGGAGAAGAAACTCTGATGGAGATAACTAGAGGAATCTGAGCAGTAGAACAGGTCAACACCAAACCAAAGATACAATGTGGATACCCTGTAAAACAAATAGACAAATGTTAAATGATGCAAAATGATGGATGCAGAATGATATGCAAAGGGTTTGTGATCAAGTGCTGGATCTGTTATCTACCTTGATAGGGTGCATGTGTGTTCATAAGTCCGGATAGAGGCTTAGAAAACCAGTAACCAGGTGGGGGACTCAAATAAAGAGTCACAAGTCCAGGGTTTCACGAGAACTGTCCAAAATGATACAACCTTAAAACAACATTAGTAACAAGGGTATGATGAGGCCAAGGGTTCCTGCAAACCTGTAAACATCCCAACCCCTTCACATGTATTGTTCTAGAACAAGGATCCTCAAAATTGGATCAGTTATGAGAAGTGTAATCACTTCTAACCCGGAGGTACAGTGTTTACAATAACCATAAAAGATCCTCCTCTAATTCACCTCAGATACTGAAGGTCATAAAAGGTCATCCAGACTTAGCAGGCTTCCCAGATAGCCCTAGTACTACAGGAAATCCGTAGCACAGAGTTCTCAAGAAGAAACCCATGTCTGAACCGTGTTTCATATTCCCGCACCAGACCGAAATGGAATGGGAAAGAATATGAAGCCACTCTAACTTATGTGTCACTCAGGTCCCCGGTATGGAACCTTAATCACTCAAAAATCCCTCCCACCAAGGTAAACACAGATCTAGCACCAATGATGTGATAATAACAGTATGAAATGCATAAAACTGTAAATGAAAGCAATAAATAAAGTTGTATAGAAAGTAATAAATAAAGCAATAAAAAATAAGCATAAGTATTACATAACACTCCCATAAACACAAATCAAACAAGCGCTAGAAGGAACCCACAAAAAAGAACCAGAAGCCCTGGTTACAATATAAGGGTCCCCAGCAAAGTCGCCAAGCTGTCGCTCCCGAAGATTTGCATCCCGGTACAAGCGCGAACGGTCGGCGAGAGGAGGAAATGAAATTGAAATGAATAGAGGCGCCAACTAGGCATTTTTATCCCAATGGAAAGGTAATGCTGCATAAACCTAAAAAGGTATGGATAAGACGGTCGCGAACCAGAGAAACCGAGAAAGGGGGTTGGTTACAACCTGGGAAGGTATTAGCACCCAGATTGTCCGTTGTACTCGACGGGATCCACGCTTATAAGATTATGTTTAAAGGGGTAGTGTATGTGTTATCTGTGTACAAAAGCTAAAATGAATATACAAGTGTTAGTGCAAAAGGGGTGTGAATTTCTCAAGAATGAGGCTTAAAAGAGGATGCTGAAAGAGAGGGAAGAGACATGGACTTTTGTTCGATAACTGTAAATTATGCCTACGTATCCTCTCGTGCAATGAGAAAGTCAGAACACCGTAGTTCGACTCAAAGAGACTGGATGATAAATTGAAAATGAACTGCTTGCTTGCCTATGCTCAAGTGTATGACTCGTCTGGCTCGAGTGCTAACTGTCTTGCAGTAGACGGAAGAAGCAAGTTCTCGCTCATGAATGAGTGTGATGAGAAAAGAATCCCGAATGAGACGATTATTGTTTGTTTTTGTGTTTTCAATTTTGTTATTGTTTTTGGTGTTTTGCATAAGTTAATGAGCTTAAGCCTAAATCAAGGGCTTGTAAACTCATTATATCCTCCCTGATTAGGGATAATGAGAATACTTAAGTATGAGATAAGCATCTCAACTTAATTGCCATGATGATGTAGGATTAAGATCATTAACCTACTTGTGATTAATTAGATGTTTTTGGGTTTTTGTTTAGTGTTTAGTAATGAGTTTAATCTCTAATCACAGATTAGTGGGCTCATTACACCATCCTAATAGAAGGATAATAGATGAGAACACTTAAGTTGAGGAAGATACCTCAACTTAATCCATGGTTAGGGGTTAAATTCATTATATAACAAAGCTTTTATTAAGTGGATTTTAATTAAGGATGAGATTAAGAAATGAGTTTTATGGTTTGTAAGACAACTTGAGGGGGACTTGTCCATTAAACACTAGGGTTAGTCCTTCTTAACCATAAAGGAAGAATTAGAACCCTAATGCAAGGCCCAAGTTGCAAGATAAAGTATTAGTGATTATTAAGATGATTTGATTAAGAGGTTTAAAAAAATTAAAGGTTTAACACTTAGTATTAGAGTTATACACTCCATCCTAAGAGAAGGATGCAGGCATAACCCCAATTCAAAGTCCTAAAACTTTAAGAGTTTAGTCTCTGATTAAGAGATGAGAAGAGAGACTCAAAGAAGACTCAAAGGTAAAAGACTAAAGGGGGACTATGTACAACCCTAAAGTTATCATGCTTGGTTATCCTATGGTTTGTGAGGCTCAAGAGAAGTCTTCAAGGAAGCCACCAATGGAAGAAGCAGATGAAAAGAGAAAGAGAAGAAAGGAAGGTTACTTACTTCATTTAAGAAGATAAGTAATTCCAAGAGAAACAAAAGAGGGGAAAGGGCACAAGTGAATGGATTTCACTTAAAACACAAGTTTAATGTACAAGAATAAGCGAGAAAGAGAAGTTAGATGTGGATGCACATCCACACCTTAAACAACTTACCATAAGCCCCTGAAATATTAGTTGAACATGTAAAGAAAGAAATGAAATGAAAATGCATCAAACAAAGGTGCTATGATCAAAGTTAGAAATTCATATGCAAGGAAAATGAGTCATATGATGCTACAAAGTCACACATGATGCATATGTATACTTATATGAGAGATGGGGTGCAAAGGGAGCAAGTTAGAAGCATGGAAACACATGGATGTTCATGAAATGTTATGAATGCAAAGTATACCAAATGAATGAATAAATGATCAAGAAATGTACTAACATGTCCTAGGATGCCTAAGATGACATACAAATGCTTGAGATGTCATGGAAAGTTCATGCATTGATGTTTATACAAAGATGAATGCATATGAACATGAGAAACTAGGGTTTTATGAATGTATGAGATGCATATGACTAAAACAGATTCAATGTACAAGATACAAAATTGAAAAAGCACTCAAAGGTACCCTAAAGCTATACTAGGTTACCATCCAAAGGGGGAGATCAGAAGCTAAACCTAGGAGGAGTTATGAATTTCCAAAGTTTCTAGGGATTTTTGGGTGATCTTCAATGTAAAATGCCAAACAATTTGAAAATGCAAGATAAAAATGAAACAAAAATGTTTTTGGATGCTAGAATACATGCATAGAACAATGCAAAAAGAACCATTCACAAACTCAACTTGGTTCTAGGGTTATGAATTTTTGAAGTTAGGGTTAGAAAAATGAACTTTTTGAAGAACCCTAATTCAATGAAAAATGTCAAAGCATGATCAAAACCCAAAAGAAATTTATAAGGTGAGTTTGTAAATGTTTCTAAATGTCTAAGGATGCTCACTGATTTTTTTGGTGATTTTTAAATACTTAAAGGTATTTTTAATTAATTAAAATTAATTAAGTAATTAAATAAAAAATTTAAATGATTTAAAAATATTTTTTATATGCAAAATATAAAAATAAAAATATTTTTGGTTTCTGAAAAATTAATAAAAGTCATGATAAAAAATTTCAGATTTTTTTAATTATTTTTGCTATTTTTAATAAATATATGAAATATAATACAAAGAAAATGAAATAAAAATAAAATAAAGGGGAAGTATGTCAATCTGAGGGTCCAGATTCAAACTGGGGAAAAAGGGGTTGACCAGCGCGTGAATGGGTGGTTAAGATTTGTCCTGACTAAAATATATTTAATTAAATTAATTAATCAGGTTTAGGGTTAATGAAGAGATCTAGACCATTGAAAACAAGCACGCATGGCAAATCCTAGGACTGACATTCAAACTTCACTAATTACACTGATTAAACCCTAACAACTTTCAGATGACCGGAATAGTGCTCCGGTCATCGTCCCCGGCGAGCAAAAACACTATCTCTCTCCCTAAGCCTCTAAAGCTCAATCTCTCTGCCCATAATCAAACCCCAAACATCATACAACAAGAATCACCCAACAAAACACATTTATTTCATGTATTAAAGCTGAATCGAAGCAAATTAGTTTTAGGTCAAAAAGTTTCAGAGACTTCATACATACTCAATATTCAACCATTTTGAAAAATAAATACATCGAGATCATCAGCACATCACAAGGATTCATTTAAGAACTTAAAAATGCATTTCTGGAAAAAAAAGTTCTTGATGGCTACCTGAGTTGAAGTTCTTGAAACTGGAACTTTCTGGGCCCTTCTTTGGTGCTTTTCCACTCCAATGAACCCATTGATGCTTCTGGCAAGCTTGAAACAAGTTTATGTTGGTTGTTTTGAAGGTTTCAGTTCAGAGCAAGCTGAAATCGTGTTTTTGTTTGAGATGGTTTCAGGATAATGTGAGGGGTGGGAAATGATCCTGGGGGTTATGTGGAGATGATTGGTGAAGGAATTTTTTATTTTTGTTGAGTGAGTTGAGAGATTCGAAGAGATGAAGTTTGAGAGGGATTTTATGAAATCTGAGCTTTGGTGTGTTTAAGGCTTGTGTGTTGTGTTCTTTGTGATCCATAAGGTTTGTATATGCAACTGTGATTGGTCAGAGGAGTTGGTGTGGCATAGTGTGATTGGTATGAGGTGATTTGCAAAAAAGTCAAGAATGTGTACTTGAGGTATGGGCATGGTGCAGGCCTGAGTTTTTGGGGTGTCTGGCCTCAGCATGAATCAAGGAAGGCCATAGGATTGAAAGATTGCAGCTGGAACACTTGCAGCTAGGGTTTCTATGTGTTTTTGCAAATTTTCCCTCTTTGGTGTTTCTTGTGATTCAAGCCATGAAACTTTCCAATTCTTGGGCCAATTCTGATGCTTTGAAGTTTTTTGATCATGTTATGTCACATTTGGGCACATTAGAGGTCATTAGAAGCCTTGGCAAGTGGTTTTGCAAAAATCCCTCTTTGGTGCATTCTTGAAAATTATAGGATTTTTGCCAACTTTGAAAGATCATAACTTGAGTTCTATAATGAATCAAGACATGTTCTTGTACTTTTTGAAAATGGAAAAACCTAATCTACAATTTTCATGACCAAGAATTTTTCATTTGAAGGAATTTTGATTAAGAAAGAGGAGGTTGAAAAACTTTCCCAAAATGAAAAGTTTCCATTACAAGTCATTTTCCATTTTTGGCAACTTTGCAAATGGCTCAAAATTCTTCAATATTTTGAACTTCCAACCTCTTATAAGATCAAATAAAGATCATAGAACTTCAATTTGATGAAAATACCCCTTTGGTTCCATTGTTGGGGGCCTCAGATGCCCTGATTTTGACTTAACTTGCTCAAGAAGTTACCCAGTGAACATATGACTTCCACAATGAATTTCTCCATAAAAATTGGTACACATGATCGTTATAATATCTTAAGAACATTAGAAACAAGAATGGCCCAAAAATTTGGAGTTGAGGCCTCTGAAACCAAAACCCTAATTTTGGTCATCTGTGTAGTGAAAACCCTAGCTCTGCTTCCATGCCTTGCCAGTTCTTGTGATTTCTTGACTTCCATGAACTTTGAGAGACATAATATTATGATAGAACACACATGGACCCTCTTGGAATACCGTGAGGCCTTTGGGATGGCTCAGATGGATCCTTGGATTGCTCAGATCACAAACCCTAGATGCAGATGAACTTGAACTATGCAGATGAAACAAATATCCATTCTGAGATAGTATGCCTATGCAAATGCAAAAATGAAAGATCGCAAGCCATGGTGTGATATGAGTGAGGTCAAATTTGGGGTGTTTACAATGACAAACGTACGTACTACGATCTTCTTCTTGTTGCGTTTCGGCTTTGTTTGTGATTCGCTTGCTAATCCTTGTCGTATTATGTGACGTTTACAGGTTGTTTGTTGGTGCTGTGAGGATGACGGAAACGTTGATGGTGAGGCTGTGAAAAAGACGATGATCGGAGTAGGAGCTTCGTTAGAAGGATGCCTTGATGAAGGTGATGATCGAAAGAAAAGCTGTGCGAAAAAAGGAGTTGATGATGATTGAATGTGAAGTCCCTCGGATAGATGCGATGAAGGTAACGATTGTGTTATGATATTTTTTGCATCTTTTTCTAAATCACACTTTGCTCTCTGCTTATTGCTTGTTGAATCCGCACGTTGTTATTCAGAGCCATGATTGGTGATGATGGTGATCTGCGATGTGATTGAGGATGAATATTAAAGAAGAAGAGTGTTGAAGGATGCAGAATGAATGAAGAAATAGAAGAGATATGGATATTAATGGAGAATGAAATGAGAGAGATTCATAGAACATGAGGGAGATTAGAGAAGATTGGAGATTTGTGAATGAAGAATGAATGAAGGAGATTCAAGAAGCCCCCTGAAAATTGCAGCAACCCAGTTCTTAAAAAGGAAGATAAAGGGGGCAGTTCAGAGATTTCTCAGGTAATTTTGGTTATGAATTAGTTATGATTCTATTAGAGCTAGTTAGTGATTTCGGTTTTTCTGTTATGGATCCTTTCACCATGTGATTTTTTCTTATGGCTTTTCCTGCTATGATTTGTTGAATTCGTTCTAAATTTAATCCACTGCATATTTTCTTTGTTTTTTCTATGTGCCGACAGGATCACGAAATCAAGCTATACGGGAATTGTCCCTGCATATTATCTTTTAGCTCTATATGACGTCAATTGGATGCTGATCATGTCTTCTACCAAGTCTTGGAATCGAAAGACGGGTGGAGAGTCCTCAACTAATAATTAAACCAATCGACTCGAAAAAGGTATAACTTCACATCACGTTTCGTTGCTTGTTCAGTTATCCAATTGTCTGCAAATGTGAGCCTTTTATTTACCACTTGTAAACTAAATTCCCTTTCATTTTCTCGGTGCAACATCACCTTCACTATATAAGGTAACTTGGAGAGAAGAGTCGGATTAGCTCATTTTCGGTCGTGATGCTTTTGTGGAGACCAATGTCAACTCAGTTAACCCTTGCATTCGGCCTAACAAACTAATTTAGTTTCTTCTTCTAAGAACTGAATCATTTGTGTTATTCATTTCCGAGTTCAAGGAGCTTTTTGTAACTGAAAATATTTTGTAATTTCTTGTTATTGAAATGATAGATAATGACTTCTTCCCTTCTTTTGAGTGTAAAATTCTAAATTTTGTTTGTTAAATTATTCTGATATGAAGAAACCTTGCAAGTTCAATAATGAAGAGTGTTTTTATTTTCTATCATCTCCTTGAAGTGTTCAAAATGACATATCCCCCTGTTAAAAATCATTCTCATCAAATTGACTGTTTGTTTCGAACAACTCGCTTATGCTTATTCATGTTTTTTTCCTGAATTTCGTTCCCTCCATACTGTTATATATTTTTGCACTTTGCCTTGTATGTGACCTTTATCAACATGACTAACACTTTAAGCTAGATCCAAATACCGCCTTGTTATTGTAAAGAAGTAAAAAACAGAAAATAACATGTTCCTCATAGCGGATGTCGTCCGAAGAAAACCAATGTATAAGACCTTTAATGAAACTAATTTGCTCGATAATTCACGACCATGATTCACAAAACATGTAGTATCTTTCAAGAGTATCAATGCCAACAAATTAAAAGGATGTCTAAGGATGTGTTATTTGGTTTAAAAATGGTGAGTGATGAGAATGGTTTAAAGGCTTAGTAATTGATCATTTTGGTGATAAATGATGTGTGGATCTAGAGAACTTTATTTGGTCTTGAATTTAAATGTTTGGAAGTAGAGATTAATTTTTTTTATTCATTTAAAAAAGACATGGGCATGAATATTGGACCAAAGGAAGGTTAAAGATAAACACACAAGTACGGGCTTGAAAAACAGATATAAGAATGGGTGTAAGTTTGAAAAGGTAACTTCGATTAAAGGATGATTAAATTCAAAATGAAATAAACGGTCCCGACGAACTCGTATGTCAAATCTCAAATACTCCTCTTGACCATATCTTGACACGTTCAATTCATATCAAATTGTGTTCTCCGCCGAATTTTTAATCTTATCCCAAAGCCCTCTCCATTGAAATTCAGGCCACTTGATCCCCTTTGAGAAATTTCGAAGAACCAAACCTAATGCTTTGATAAGAACATACCCATGATGTTGCGAACTCGGCTTTTTCCTAATCTCAAAGGCAATAGCCAGA
Source organism: Lathyrus aphaca (assembly GCA_963966055.1). Lineage (NCBI taxonomy): Eukaryota > Viridiplantae > Streptophyta > Magnoliopsida > Fabales > Fabaceae > Lathyrus > Lathyrus aphaca. The sequence continues at coordinate 215,317,747 of OZ014521.1, forward strand.
TGAATCATATATGACTAGGAAAATCATGATCACAAGGAAACTCTTTGATCCCATTCCTTAGGAATTCCATGAAATGCATGATTATGACTGTCTTAACCTAGAAAAAAATGCAGTTGAATGTGAACCACCAGCCGTTCAGATGGTAATAAATAAGAGGGCAAATTTTGGGGTGTTACACCATTGACTGTCAGAGATCGGATATATGATTCCTGCTTCTAATAGCTTCTTAACTTCATCTCTGACTACAATGCTAAGGATATGGTTAATTCTTCTTTGAGGTTATCTAGAGGTTTTGTAATCATCTTCCAACATAATACGATGCATGAAGATTGAAGGACATATTACTTTTAGATCGGAAATGTTATAACCTAATGCAGTCAGATACTTCCTTAGGACGTCTAATAATCTCTTAGTTTCGAGTTGTCCTAGGTCGGCATTAACTATTATTGGTCGCTTAAGTTCAGTATCTAGGAATTTGTATCTTAGGTTTTTAGGTAAGTGCTAAACTTTAGCTTTGACTGTCATCTTTATATGGTTCACGCCAGTTGTCGTCTTCGAAGATCGGTGGGATTTGTATTTTCATAATTTCAGAATATGTGGTTTGTTCTGCTTCCATCTCTCTTACGCACTCGTCTATTACTTCAATCAGATAACAAGTGTCATCCATGGCTGGTGCTTGTAAGAATTGAGTGAGGATGAATTCCACTTTTTCTTCTCCAACTTTGAAGGTTAGTCTGCCATTCTTTACGTCAATTATGGCTCCAATTGTGGCTAGGAAGGGTCTTCCTAATATGATAGGAATAATTGAATCCTCAGAAATGTCCATGATTATAAAATCGGTCGGGATATAGAATTGACATATTCTTATTGGAACATTTTCCAGTATACCTACGGGGTATCTAACTGATCGGTCAGCTAATTGAACGGACATTTTAGTGGGTCTAAGTTTTCCTATTTCCAGCTTCTTGCAAATAGATAGCGGCATGACACTGATACTTGCTCCCAAGTTGCATAGAGCTTTGTCTATGACGAACTTTCGAATATTACAAGGTATGGAGAAACTACCTGGGTCTTTCAGCTTATGAGGCATATTATTTTGGATAATAGCGCTACACACAGCAATAAGTTTAACTGTTTCGTTATCCTCGATCTTTTTCTTATTAGATAAAATTTCCTTGAGAAATTTAGCATACGATGGTATTTGAATGATGGCTTCTGTAAATGGAATTGTGATATTCAACTGTTCCAGAAGTTTAACAAATTTCTTGAATTAGCTCATCGTTTTGGAATTAGTTAGCCTTTGAGGATACAAAATGGGTGGTTTATAAGGTGGTGGACGCCATAAGGTTTCTCTTTCTCCACAACCTCTTGGTTATTTTCTTCCTTTTCTTCTGATTCATTCTCCTTTTCAGTTGGCTTATCTTGCTTTTGGTACATAGTTAGATTCTCAAGCCTTATATCATTCGGTTCGTTAAGTTCTTTTCCGCTTCTCAATATCACATCATTTGCTTGTCCTTTTGGATTAGGTTATGGTTGTCCAGGAAATACACCAGCAGGGGCGGCAGTAGGTGCTTGTTGTTCAGCTACTTGTGAAATTTGAGTTTCAAGCATCTTGTTATGTGTAGCTAACGCATCTACCTTGCTCACCATTTGTTTAATATGCTCACTAGTGTGTATGTTTTGGTTCAGGAAATCATTGTTTGTTTGAGTTTGGGCAGCTATAAAGTTTTCCATCATTAATTCAAGATTTGATTTCCTAGGGACAACAGGAGCGGTCTTTTGATATCCTGGAGGTGTAGCTGGTGCTTGACCAGGTGCATACAAAGCATTGTTGCTCTTATAAGAAAATCTTGAATGATTCTTCCAACCTGGGTTATATGTATTTGAGTAAGGATTTCCTTGAGCATAATTCACTCGGTCCGTGGCGATTCCAGCTAATAGCTGACAATCGGGGGAAGCATGTCCTTGAACTCCACATAACTCACAATTAGGTGTTACTGCAGCCACGGTGGTTGTTGGTCTTATGGCTAGGCTATCTATCTCTTGAGCGAGAGCATCAAATTTAGCATTAACTTGCTCCATACTACTAACTTTTTACATACCTCCTTTTGTTGGTTTCTCTGTTGCGGTTCTTTCTCTTCCCCACTGATAATGGTTTTGAGCCATACTCTCGATAAGTTCACGAGCTTCATTATACTCTTTGTTCATCAAAGCACTGCCTGTAGCAGTGTCTATCGTCATTCTTGTGTTATACAAGAGACCATTGTAGAAGGTATGGATTACAATCCATTCTACTAATTCATGATGAGGACAAAGTCTCAGCATATCTTTGTATCGTTCCCAAGCTTCGAAAAGAGATTCATTTTCCTTTTGCTTAAATCCGTTGATTTGAGCTCTTAGCAAAGCTGTTTTACTAGGTGGAAAATATCTTGCTAAGAAGACTTTCTTCAGTTTATCCCATGTGGTGACTAAATTCAATGGTAGAGATTGGAGCCAAGCTCTTGCTCTGTCTCGTAATGAAAAAGGAAAAAGACGTAGTCTGATTGCTTCTTGGGTAACTCCATTCGCTTTAACTATATCTGCATATTGCACAAATATCGACAGGTGCAAGTTCGGATCTTCGGTAAGATTACCGGAAAATTGGTTTTTGTTGCACAACTGATATTAGTGATGGTTTCAATTCGAAATCGTTTCGATTGATAGCAGGTGCGACAATGCTGTTATGAGGTTCAGCTTGTGAGGGAACAGCGTAATACGAGAAAGGATGAGTTTCTTCTCCTTCGACCATCTCAGCTTCTTTAGATGTTCCTACTTGGTTTTCAACTGATTCGGGTGGAAAGGCTAAAAGATCAGGAATATTGTACCTTTGTTGGTACTCTACTATACGGGGTCTTAAATATAAAAAGTGTTCTAATTCAGAGATCGGAGGTTGCAAGTTTTCGCCTTATGAGCGAGTATTTGGCATACAATCTGTGAATTAGAAAAAATAAAATGTGTTACCTTAGTCTATTCTGCACACTTTAAGAGCGCACTAGTGACTAAATACAAGGTCCCCGACAACGGCGCCAAAAACTTGATGTGCGATCGACCTAACGTCTAACGGTATCTTAACTGCAAGTGCACAGCCTATCGCGTAGTAATAAAAAGAAGTCGAACCCACAAGGACTTTGTAGTCACTATAGTGCTAAAAGGTTTGCTAAGTTTAGCTAAGGCGAAAGTTGTCATGAATTCGTTTCTAAAGGTAAACTAAATGGGAAAATTAATTGGCTTAAGATTATATTAATAAGGCGATCGGTATGTAATTTTAGTAGACATATGCGGATTAAATCGAAACTAAGCGTATTGAAATATTTCACTTTAATGTTTCTGTAGAAGTTACCAGTTTAAAAACCCTCAACTCACACTCTCGTGGTCTTGTCTTAGATTTCACTCCTAAAGCCCTATGCCTGCTCTCGCTAGCCCATAAGTGTTTAGAAATAATCTTTGAAAACTTAATAAATTCTAATTCATTTTAAAGCACTCTCGTTGTGTTTAAAACAAATGCCTAACTTTAGCTATTCGGTTAAAACCTCACACTCTTGTGGTCTCGATCCTAACCTTTCTACTCTTTTTACTCTCGTAACAAAAAGTTTGATTTTAATAATAAAAATCTCGGCCAGAATTAAGGTTAGTTAGATCTTTAGCTTGGAAATGATTTAACTCGTTCGGTTACTTTTATCACATACCGACACAACTAAATTTGCTAGACATAATAATTAAAACGGAAAAACAATAATAATTAAAATAATAATAAAGAACAAACATAATGAAATAACAATAATTATTAAACAAAAACAATTATAATTAAATATTTTGAAACCTGATACAAATAAATTATTCCTCGTAGCTCCCTCTTCCACAGATGTCGGTAAGATTGAAGCTTCTCGGAATTGAAACACAAAGTCTGAGGCTTGAAACAATAAACCTAAACTATTGTAATAGATTCCTAATGTTGGAAACTATTACTTACATGGAATTGGAATTTGGAAAGAAATAAAACAATGAAAGCAATGAAGAATAAAAACACGATAAAAATTTGGCAGAACTTCGGTAAAAAAAGTGCAGCAAAACGCCCCCTTTCTCCCTCTATTGATGTCGTTATTTATAGGCTTGGAAAATACACAGAGTTTGGAGAAATAACAGGTCCTTTTGCTTCCCACTCCTTGAGGGAAAGTAGGAGGACTTGGTTGCTTCCTTCAATAAATGTTGAGAAAAGTCAGGAAAGTGGACCAAAAAATCTACTTCTGTTTCACAACAGTTTTGTATCTTATAAACATGTTGAGCGTAATGGGCTTGTGACGAGCGTCTTGGGCTGATTTAGGCGCATTACGATCATAATGTGATTGTGACGGTCGTCACACGCGAAATGATATGTGATGATCGTAATGCTTGTGTGACGACCGTCACTACTACAAATTATGCAGAATCTTGTTATGTGCTTGTTTCTTTGATCTGTCTTATGTTTGTTTGCTTCATATCTTTATTTTGCGCCTTTTGTGACTTGAGAAACATTATACTTGAAAGGTGAGAAAAGTTGGGAAAATTCGGGAAAAGTCGGGAGTTAAATATATCAAAATGCGATGAAAACGAACTAAAAATGTAATAAATATATGATACGATTTCTCGTTATCAAAAACATTGTCGGCACTTGCTTATTGGTTTCTAGTCGCTGTCTGCAGGTGTTGGTTTGGAATTAAGTGGGGGAGAGACTGTCTCCCGAACGTGTTGTTGAGATGTAGAAGCTGGTTCAAGTTGATGTTGGCTGCAAGAGTGCAAGGTTATTGAAACGACATGGTTGTGGACCAGCAAGAGTATGGACTCGTGAATTCGTATCGGTCGAGTGTGAGAAGTGCGTAGAATATGGATGAGGAATTGAATGAGATTAAGAGATTTTTCTGAAGGGAATGATGAGTTGATAGGTAAAGCTGGTAGATTGTATGTCGCAAGTATAGTTGGATTAAAGTCGAGTAATTTTCGTAGTTGGAGGAAAAAAGAAAGGACGTTGGTGAATTTTTGAAGTAAGGGAGAAAGATGGAACTTATGTTCATCAATATCAAATTCTGATTTTTAGCGTTTTTAGAGCAGCTGTCAGTAGAAGAGACATAACTTCTTACTCGAGATTTAGATTGAAGCGGTTCTAGACGTTTTGGAAAGCTTACGAAATTCCCTACAGTTTTCATATAAGATTTGACTTCATGAGGTTGGTGAAGAGGGAGATAAGTGCGTTTTAGTATTTGGGTCTGATGCTAATTTTTGGAAAATTCTGCTTACGGGAATTCTTGACCAGTCTCATTACAAGGATGATAACTTTTTGCACGTATATCGGATTTAAGCGATTTTTGAAGTTATGGAATTTACACAAAATTATCTTCATTTTGGAATATGATTTTGTCTTTGGAAGGTCTGTATTGGAAGAGAAATATGTGGTTAAAGATGAGCGGCTATTGCTGAAAATTTGGAGAGATAAAGACAAGTGTGAAATATTATTAGGAATAAAATATTGGTATTTTTAAGAATATAACTGTGTTGGAGAATGCATTGAGATGAAATTTACGTTGAATAAGAATGATTAAAGTGACGATGTTATGTGATGGTGGAGTTGAGAGAAAAGACGAATGCTCGAGTAACGGTGTTGAAAATTTTAACTTGGATGAAAGTTTTAATTGGAACGAACAGAATTGGATTGTACTCGATGTTGTAGCGATTCCGGTGTTAGAAAAATATTTAAGGTTATTATTTTCTATGAGCGTGTATAAGAGATTGTGGAATGGATTTTGTATGTTTTGGTATAATTGTCGAAGTTGGAACTAAGGAAACTAAGAAGGCGTTGGTAAGCCTTAGAGATTTGGCAGAGCATTATGCTTACAGACTTTAGACACGAGTTGAGGTACGCTATTGTGTTGGGTAATGATGATTTATGCCACAATTATGATTTTCGGATGTCTATCGAAAAATTGAGGAACTGATCACCCTTAAACTATTGTTGATAGTAGATGGAATCATAATTGATAGATAGATGTATCATGCAGACTGGAATAGTATGCATGCTGGATTGGTTGAAGTTGAGCCAAACGCTTGAGTATTGTTTATTTTTTCTATGTAAATTCGTATATAAGAATGTTAGTCGGATTTAAGGATGATAATATGAAGTTGCATTTGGATTGAATAGTAATATGGAAACTCATATTTGAACTCTAGATAATTGGAGTGTTGCTTTGGTGATGAATTAAGTGGCGTGAGACTTGATGTTTTCTTGAGATGATTAGAGAGGAAAGTAGATGGGAATGTAAGACAGATATTTGACTAGGTTGTCGGATAAAGTTGAGCTGCAAGTGTTAGAAGGAGTGAATTGTAAGTAGGTTTATTAAAGTGTGAGTTTTGGTTGGAACAAGAAGAGTTGTTGAATTGTGTTGTTTCAGATAAGAATTTATGAAGGGTTGTGTCAGTATGAGTAGGAATCGAGGATTCGGTATGTTGAATTAGCTAGAAGCGAAGGATATGAGTTATCTTGTGGAAATTTGTTGGACCCATGTACCTTATGTTGTTGTAGTGATGTTATGTGTTTAAGATGATTTTTGAGGGACATGTTATTAAAAGATGGTAAAGTTGTAGTTGTGTTGAGGATAATTGGAAATTCGTGGGAGTACATGTATATCTTAACCAAGATTTGGAAGTAGTCGTCGTTGTAATTATGTTGAATGTCAGAGGTGTTGTCCTACAGATCTAAGTTGAAGTATTCTATAACTACAAGAGTGTAGGATACATGTGGGACGGAAATTTCAAAGAGTTAAATCGAAGTCTTTTACTACATCGATTTTGGTGATTGGGAGTTGGAAGTTGAACTCAGTGGAGTTACTACCTTACAGGTAATCAGAGTGTGCAGCGAACGCGTGACATAGTACAGTTTCTCATATGTGAGTAACAATGATGTTGAGGTTGGTTGTATTAATGTAGTGTTGGAGTTGTTTATTCCTATGTTATGGTGTTCAAATACTTCAATCATTGAATTCTTGAGTTGGGTACTATCTTGTGTTGTGATGCTAGTTGTCAAGTTTATCAATTGTGTAGTATTCGTATTGTTGTTGTTGTTGATATTATGAGTTGTGGTTTGTATTATATGTGGAGTTTTCTTTCTGAGTCGAGAGTTGATTAGTCGGATGGAATATGTAGTTGAAATAGTTGAATCAGATAAATTTTTTAGGAAGAAAATTCTTTAAGTGGGGGAGAGTTGTAACACCCCAAATTCGATTATGAGTAATTGTTGCTTATTTGAGGATATATGATGATTTTGACAATAGGTGGTTATGTGACCCGATGCATCGTGGTGAAATTATTTTAATAATATAATAATAAGAATAATAATGTAGTATTATTCGAATTATTATTTTTTTATTAAAATAATAGAAGTGGGGGGTATGGAGGTTATGTTGGTCATTTGCGAGTATAAGGAGTATTTTTATATAATATAAATAATTACTGTATTATTATACTATTATTATTATTAATATATTGAAGAAAGGGAAAAGTGGTCTTTATCAAAATAGAGTAAGGATAAGTTTGGAAAATCATTAACTGGGATATTTTTGTCTAAGAATAGAAGACCGATCACTTTTCTAATTTTCATCGTGAAAATTGTGAAGAACGCTAAAGAGGATAAGAAGGGGAGAGAAGCTTAAGGTCTTGAAGTTGCTAGGAACCTTGGAGAAGAGTGTCAGTTTACGGAATTCTCTAAGGTATGGGGAGTTTTCATGGTTTATTATAATTTTATAGGGTTTGGTTTGTGAATAGATTATGTTTTGTGTACTTTGGGGTAATTGTTATGTTTGATGACATAGATTGAGTTAGAAGGGTATAAACTAAAGAATTAGGATGGTTAGAATGATTTGGAATGATGTACTTGATGTCTAATTTGATGCATTGTTGTTGTATGTGTTTAATTATTGATTGGTAAGAAGTTTTGGGTTGCATTGAGATGAATTCGTGTGAAAATTTGGGGTATTTTAGTGTAGAAATCGTAAACACAGCAGAAAACTGCTTATGTCCATGTGTTAACCGGTTAAACATAGGTGTTAACTAATTAACCAGTTTAAAGTATGCGTTTTGGGCAGAAAAAAATGAGGCGTTAACCAGTTAACGCTATAGGTTAACCGGTTAACATTGTAACAGTGACACTTTTTATTTTTGAAAAATTCCTAACTTTTGATCTGTAACTCTGATTAAGGCCCCGTTTGAAGCATCGGAAAGCTAACGAGGTGAACTTTAATTTGATGAAATAAAATGAGTGAAGTGAGACATTTTTCAGTGCTGAATATTTAGAAAAAGTTAAATTGGTTTTATGATTATAAACATGATTTTATTGTAAATTGATGATTTGTTGTTGTTAATAAAAGAAGTTGTTTTGTTGTATTGTTGGAATTGTTTTTATGCTTATAAACATGATTTATATTGTAAATTGATGATTTGTTGTTGTTGATAAAAGAAGTTGTTTTGTTGTATTGTTGAAAATTGGTTTTATGCTTATAAACATGATGTTATTGTGAATTGACGATTTGTTGTTGTTGATGAGAGAAGTTGTTTTGTTATCTCGTTGATCAAAGGAGTTGTTTTGTTGTATTATCGATAAAGAAGTATTGTCGATGTGTTGTTGTGATGAAAGACATGATTATTTGATGATTATTTTCTGAACATGAAATGAATGATGCATTTGTTGATATTTGGTGATTATGAGGAGTATCGTATCGTTGCATTTCATAACATATATTTGTTGGGGCTTCGGTACCACATGCATTCTTTGCATTTCATTATAGTTGACATTGCATATCAATGATGAAATGGTGATGATGTTGTGAAGGTTTTGTTGATGATGTTATGATGTTTTTGTACTTGTTCTATTTATTTTCCATGTCCTTATATTACTATAATGAAATGTTATTTCTCACCCTGCCTGCTTGGAAATGTTGTCTCTTTTATGGGTAACTTGCAAATATCCGAGATGAGTTTGCGGTGCGTGAAGTCTTAGATGGAAGTTGTATAGCTTAATTCTAGAGTGTATGGTGTCTTACTTTGATAGATGTAACATCGGGGGGAATAGAACGCTTATATATTTGGATTGTCGCTTTGTTACTATGATTTTTATGAGTTGTTAAATGTTGAATTGAGAATGATTATAATTGTTGACTTTGACCAATAGGTCTTGATGTTTTAATGAGATAAGAGGAAAACATTTTGAATATATGATTCTGCTGCGATAGTTTTGATTTATAGAGAAAATAATATTTTTAATATAATATTTTGGATTGATGTTTTATGAAGAAATGTGACACCTTCTATGAGTTACTCTGATTTTTTTAAGTGTACCTACCGCGTACATTATGTTGGGTTAGAAGGATGTTACAATAGACATCCTCACTTTAAGATATATGTTCGTAGAGCAATTTGACCATCTAAGTCAGGCATTAGAGTCCATCCGCAACCATCGTGGCTAATTTCCAATTTCAACACTCATCAGATTTTTCTTGCCTTTTTATTTGAATTCAGCATTTTAATTTTAGTTCAATTTGATTTCTAGTTATTTTTACTTTTTCAGCTTGTTTCAATTTATGACTATTGAAATTTCCTAAGTTTTAATATAAAAAATTGGTTCTACTTTTATTGGTTTGTGTCGGAGTTATAATTGATCAGTAGTGTGTTACAAGTATTCTGCTTAAAAATTGAATGTTTATCACTTTCAGTTACTTTATGTATTAGTGCTTAAAATTTCAAATTATATTCTTATGTTACAAATAATCCACTGATATTTAATTAAGTACTACTGATAATGCATTGCTGTTAAATTCTAAGCTTTTGTTATAAAATTGCTACCTACTACATAATTATGATGCTTGAGAATATTGATTATTGATTGAGTGCCAAAGGAATCAGAGGAAAGCCCATTAGGAGGTTTCAAATTTTCACGGGTGACGACCATAACGCACTTGAGACGACCTTCTCAAGTCCCTGACGAGGGTCTTAATTCCCAAACGACCGTCACGAAGCCCAGAACCCTGTAACGGTCATATGTAATGGTCATACGACCATTGCAACCCCCACTACCCCATTTTCCTCCAACGTTATGATTCTCTCTACCCCTATAAATAGGAATTTTCATTTCCATTTTCTCACAACTACTCAACCACCTCATTCTGTAGCATTTTTTAGAAAATTTCTAGCACCCACTCTTGCTTTTGTTTCTATAAAGTAGCAGTAACAGTTTGCAGTTTCGTACCACAGCCACTTTGTTTACAAAAATCAGTTTCTTATTTTTTTTTTCTCTTCATCTTTTTATTTTCCAGCCCTTCCAAATTCATGGCAAGCCAAACTCCAGTCAACATCCCTCTACGTGAAGGTGCAACCGGAAGGCTCCAGCATGCACGATTCATTGAGTACTGTGAGACGAAGGTCGAGGTAACTCGTTACAATGACGAGGAGTGCCTAACACAACCTGGACTCCTTGACAATGTTAACTGGTTGCTTGCTAATACCGGTCTCACTATGCTCTGCAAAAGCAACAGTCTAACGTACACCACTCTGACTCTGTTGTTTTTGAGCTCTTACACGTACAACACTCCAACCGACGCAACAAAATACTTGGTCGGTAACACTATGTTTCGCCTATTCGAAACAGAGTATACCGTTACTCAGGAATAATTTAGTGAGTGGTTCAGGTTCCAACAAGGAGACTGTGTACACCTCTACCTTCCTAGAGATGCAAACTGGTAGGCAAAAGCTTTTCAACTTTGGGAGGAATTGTCAGGAGAACAACTTTTGGCGTGGGATGAGTTGTACGCTTCTCACATTCATAACCTCGTCGTTCGCTACTTTCATAGGGTTTTGAGCAACATCGTTTTTGGAAGATACAACAATCACAAGTTGAACCAGAGGGAGCTTTTCTTGATCCAATGCGCTTTGTTCTCCATCCTTGTGAACCCAATTACATTCATACAGTCCAATATCCAGAGTACATGTACAAGAGGGAAGGCTCCCTTCTGTTTTGGCGGGATGATCACCGACATCATGCTGAAGCTCGGTCTAGGTGATCGTCTTGGTCAATTGCGAGCCACTCCCGCCTTGTACCTTGATTTAGATTACTGTAAGAACACCCACCTCATCAAGAAAATGAGGGACAATAAATACAACTTGGTCGTACACAACTGGGTTATTCGAAGCATCATCCTACCATGTCATACCCGCATAGATGTTAGGATCATAGCCAATTGGCACTATGATCTTGATGCCCCTTCACCAGGTGCTGCTGCACCGAAAGAACAACCAGATGCAAGAATAGATAAGATGTAGCAGGCCATGGACGAAGAAGAAGATGCTTATATGCCGGTCGTTGAGTTCTCCAGCACCAGCACACACTAGGCGTCGCCGTAGGAATCAACAACCCGCGTCTATGGACGACATCATAGCGGTGATCATTCAGAATAATGAGAAACATCAGAGGAACTACACAGAGATGATGGAGTGGATGGGATGGATCGAGCTTAAGCAGACAACACAAGGACATAGAATCATTGCTGCTACAAAAGAGTTAGGAGCTGCGACACAAGAAATCTGGGCGTTGCATGAATATATCCATCATGTGGGTATACCCGATCATATTATGATACACGGGTAGAGAGTCATAAGAGGCGGAGCCAGAGGAAGAGGACAAAGGCCGCTGTAGTAGTAGTCTAGTTTAGTCTTCTTTTTATTGTTTTTGTTGTTTTTTTTTGTTTAGTAGTTTCCCTATATCTCGCAACATTAAGGACAATGTTCGAGATAGTGTGGGAGAAGGGTATTAGATTTCCCTTTCATTGTATGAAACATTATTAAATTAATCGAAGTATTTAGTTATTTAAAATCACCCCTAGGTTTTTTTATCCATAACAAAACAAAAACAATTATTCCTGTTAGAATGCTTTCATTTAACATATCCTACAAGTATATAGGTTGATAGGCTTTGTTAGAAAACTGAGAAAAGTCTAAACAAAATTGATACAGTCTTGACACCTTAGACCCTTAGATATGGGATATTGGTTTGGATACCTGTTATACCGAAATATGAAGCTTTAGTTCTAAGTTAGCCCCCGAGTAGTTTATACTAGCAGTCAGCATCGCCTGAAACACAAGCTACGTAGAGAACCAATGCAAATAAGTGTTTTATCGCAAAAATGCCAAAAAGAAGAAAAAGAATAATCTTAAGATTATGCAAGCCGTTGGTAAAACAACCAAGCTACACATATTCTAAAGAATGAAAGAATATGAGAAAAAAGGCAAAGCGAAAGTCTGATGTTAGTTAGTTCAGAGGAATCTGGTTCTGAACTCGGTAGGGTGAATTACTATTCGATCCCCCACAACTTGCACTCAGTATGTTAAAGGATTATCGCACTTGTGTACCAGACCCCGTATTAGAAAAAGATTAAATTCACTAACAGGTTAGTCCACTATGCGCGTGTAAAGGTAAAAGGCTTAATGTGATTGCTTCAGAATGAAACCGGGTGAACAGAAACAAGAGCATTAGGTTGAGCTATGATAGCATGATTCAAATTGGTTTGTATATGGGATTTATGAACATTGTAACATTTTAGTGTCACTAGTGTATCTTTAGTGTTTTAGTTACTATTAGTTCTTTTAGCATAAAGCCACACAACCATGTATGAATAGGTGATGTGTTTCGTGTTTGTATACAAAGGATGTTTTTCAAAACTTATTTGATTGTTTACTTGAGGACAAGCAAAGATTCAAGTCTGGGGGAGTTTGATAACTCAAATTTGTATCGATTATTTAGTATAGTTTCTGATCATTTAAGTTATTATTTTAATTATTTTGAAGGATATTACGCGAGTTTTATGTTTGTTTTGCAGATATTCACTTACACTTGACTTTTGGAAGCAAATAATGAAAATGGGACTTGTAGGACAATAAATGAGAAGAAAACAGAAGAATAAATGAAGTTTATGTGATTTTATCTGTGAGACAACCGTCACATATGGGTGACGACCGTCAGACGTCGAAGATGACCGTCCCAAGCCCAAGTTGATCGTCACAGGCTATTTTCCAGAAACCTAATACGCATCAGTGCAGTCAAAAGCAGATAGTCGTTTCGTGCTTTCTTCTCATTCAACTGAGAAATTTCCTCTACCCTACTCAACTTCAGTCCAACCTCAAAAGTCAAGGCCAAAGCAAAATCCACTCCATCAATTTCTCAACAAAACCCAAGTCGTGGAAGCTATAAATAGTAGTATCCACCAATTACAAGAGGAGCTTCGTTTCTTCAACAAATTGTCGTCAAGTTGTTGGTTGAAGTTCAGATTTTATTTTAGGCATTACTTTTACTTTTCTATTACCAAACCAAAGTGATAGTCTCCATCTTTAGGAAGCTATCATTATTTAATTCTTTCTAGCCACAACATATTTGTTTTAGTTTTAGTTTCTTCAAGTTTGGTTGATCAAGAACATTGCAACCAGGTTTCTAAATTTAATGATTTACTGTTTAGTTATTATGCCATTTATTTTTATGCAATTCTTCTTCTTCTACCTTTCTTCGTTTTTATTTAATATATCTGATTAACCGTTAATCGGTATGTGTTTGTCTAACCGGGACGAATTCAATAGAACTAGGTTAATAACTTAAATTCAGTTACTTTTTGGTTTCTATTTCTTAATATAAATAACTTTTGTTACGAGAGTAAGAAAGTATAAAAGATTAGGATTAAGACCGCAGGAGTGTGAGATCGTAGGATAGCTGAAATCGGGCATTGTTTTAAATACAGTGGAAGCACTTTAAAACCAATTAGATCCTCTAGGTTTCCAAAAAGTATTTCTAACTTGAATTGACACGGCGAGAGAGCTCAATTGAACTTAGGAGTATAGTAATAGGCAAGACCACGAGAGTGTGAGTTAACAACTTTTAAACCGACAATTTCTACGGAAAGATAACTTAACAAACCTTAACATGCCGACCCTTTATTGAATTTGCGAAGGTGAACCAATTACGTACCGATATTATTATTATTAATTTAACTTAATTAATTTCTTGCCTTTTAAAACTAAAATATCACTCGCCTTAGCTAAACATAGTAACACCTGATAGCGCTAGGTTGATTATCGAGTCTCTGTGGGATCGATATCTTTTATTACTACGCAATTAGGCTGTATACTTGCAGTTATAATCTTTAGATTCGGAAAGTCGCGATAATTATTCAAGCATGACAACTCTTAGGATTGTTAGTCTCCCATTAGATTTTTAGCTTTGGTTCTCTTTTGGTGCTTCTCTTCCCATCTCAAAACAAAAATCTAAAAAACAACTTAATAAAGTTTGAAGTGACTTTGTGTGTATGGACTTATGCCATTGGGAATTTGCATCTATCTTATCTTGGGGTAATGTAAACTTGTCTAGCATGATGTACAAGTCTAATCATGAAGTCATTTTCTCAAAGAAACCCCTAAAAAACACTTCTTCATCTCAAAAGGAAAAACACTTAATAAATGCCAATAGGGTAGTGTACTTGAGCCCTAATCTTTGTAACCAAGTCTTGGGGATTTTCTACTTACTTGGAGCTCTGAGGAATAGGCTTGAATACACTTTCCTGTGAAAACCTCAGAGAAAAAGCTTCTAAAAAACCCTAAACAAATAATAGTCGTCTTTCCTTCAGGATTTCTTTTCTCATCTCACTCACTCTAAACGAAAGGACTCACTTCGACTTGTCTCTTTGTATGACGTTAAATGCACTCGTTCCAGACGAGCCTGCAATATATGAGCATATACATAAGCAGTTCAAGCTATAAAAAACACAAACAAGCAATTTCTTCCCTATTTAGGGGAACTACGTCGACTCTGATTCTCATTTCCCGATGAGATACGTAGGCAGTGGTGTAAGACCCATTCGAGCATTCTTTTATTTTCCCTACATTTTCCCCCTTTCTTTTCTTCTATCTAGTTCTAGTAGAAGTTTCAGTTCAGCAACAGTTTTATTTCTCACTCTTTGAAACATTTCTAGCAAGTGTGGATCCCATCGGGTACGGCAGATGATCTGGGGTGCTAATAGCTTTCCAGTTCATAACTAACTCCCGAACCCAGTCTCTTTGGTTTGCAAGACCTTGTTATTTCCTTCTTTCCGGTTTGTGCAACATTACCATTCCTTCGGGATAAAAATGCATGGATGACGACTCTACCTTTTCCACACCACTTTCACGTTTGTACCAGGATGGAAATCTAGGGAGTGACAGTTTGATGCGACCGTTGGATATTCCTAAGTGGAAATGGGATAGTATCTCAATGGATTTAGTGACGGGGTTACCTAATACTCCGAGACGGCATGATGTTATTTGGGTGATTGTTGACAGGTTGACAAAGTAAGCGCATTTTATTCTGATTCGTATTACTTATTATTTGTAGAGATTGGCATAGTTGTATGTCAGTGTGATTATGAAGTTTCATGGAATTCCTTTGAGTATTGTGTCGGATAGAGATCTGCAATTTACTTCAAGATTTTGGGATCGTTTGCAAGAGGAATTGGGTTTGAAGTTGATATTGAGTTCAGCTTATCATCCTTAGACCGATGGGCAGACAGAGATGACGATACAATCTTTAGAAGATTTGTTGAGAGGTTATGTGCTTGAACAAGGAGGTGCTTGGGATGTCACTTGTCGTTGATCAAGTTCACTTATAATAGTAGTTATCATTCTAATATTGGGATGGCGTCGTTTGAAGCATTATATGGTCGAAGATGTTGTACAACCTTTGTGTTAGCATGAGTCAGGTGAGAGTGTTGTATGTAACGCCTGTTTATTTAATTAAATAATTTAATTAAATATAATTGTAGTATGTTGTGGTAATTCGCATTGATTTGAGTATCTTTGTCGATTGCGTTGCTTTGTGTGGAATTGTGTCGATTTGTCTTGATGGTCGAATTTATAGAAATATTATGTTGATGGTTATAAGTTGGTTTAAGTCAAATTTAATTAATTAAGTCGATATAAGTTGTGGAAAATGTTACGAAATATTCTTCCGTTTATTGTTTGATACGTTGATTGGATTGTTTGAGCCATTTGGTTGATAATCGGAAGTTAATCGATTAAGTCGGGAGAAAATAATTAGTCGTGAATTATTAAATTGATTTTTGGCATTGTGGTGAATTAAGTCGTTAAGTAGGATTACTAGTCGGAAAGTCGAGGAAATAATATTAGAAGTGATATTATTGATTAGCCGAATTAGGCGAAAAACGTAGTTGCTCGGAATTTAACAAAATTTTTCGGGGTAAGTCGGGTAATTTAATAGTTGATTTTTGTTAGGTTGTTTTGTCGAAAATATGTTGTAAAGTTGAGTTACAGGTACAGTTGAGTTGGTAAATGATTCCGGTTTATGGAAAATCTCTAAGTTGTTATGTTGAAGGCCTTATAAGCCAAAGTTGATTTTAAGTTTCCTATGTCGTATAAATTGATTGTGTTTCTTGTTTATGTTATTTAAGTTGCTCAAGATGTTTAAGTTATGTTGTGTTGTCTAAGTTGTTATGTTGTTCAAGTTGGAGGCTTAATAGCCAACGTTGATTTAAGTTGTTCAAGTTGTATAAGCTGATTGTGATGTTTGATGTTGTATGTTGTTATGTTGCTCATGTTGTTATGTTGTTTGCGTTGTAAAGTCGTGTGTGCGATATAGAACATTTGCATATTGTGTCGGAGTGTTTCTCACACCACGTTGGCCTTGATTGGCAATTAAGTTGAAAGTTGAAGGCATATGCCTTGATGCCTCGATAAATTTGCAAAATTATGAAGTTGAAGGCTTATGCCTTGCAAATACCTCGATAACCTGGTATACTTTCAGTTGGGAGTTTTACTCCAATGGTACCACGTGCATATGCATAGTTGATTCGCATTTATGTTGTATTATTTATGTTTGTTATGTTGTTTATGTCGTTTAGGTTGATAAGTTGTTTATGTTGTTCAAGTTGATAAGTTGTCATGTTGTTTTCAAGTTGATTAAGTGACTTGTGTTGATTAGGCTGATTAAGTAGTTCGTGTTGAAAATATGATTATGTGGTTTATGTAGAAAATGTTGATGGATATAGTAAGTAGTAAAGTAGGTTGATAAAAGGTGGAATATTGTTAAGTCGTTGTTTTTGTTATTGATGTTGTGAAGTGGTGAATTGTTTATGATCCTTATCTAAGTATTGTTTATCTTATATCGTTTATAATTATCGATATCTCACCCCTTCTGTTTGAATGTTACCCCTATGTTGGTAACGTGCAGGTAGCTTGCAGGAAGATGGTTATCTTCATTAGTTCGAGTCGGTGTCGATGCTCTGATATGTAACACTCGGGGAATGGACACTTAGTTGTTTTGTGTTGTTTTCAAGTTTTTTTAGTATAAATATGTTGTTACTAGGTTGTTTTAAGTTGAATAACATGTTACACCATGTTTAGTTGAATAATTTGAAAATTTGTTGCCTAGTTGTAAAAGTTGAATTTGGTTTCATAAATGAAATAAAGTTGATGTTTTTAGTTTCTTACGAACCGAAAGTGTTATGTATCAATTTTAATGAAATTAAATGAAGTATTTTTTATAAGTTGAAAATTTTAGCATCCTATATGTGTACTTGTTGGTTGAAATTTTATTACTCTGATTTTCTATATAGTTGCCGGGTAGAAATGGGGTGTTACATTGTACTTGGACCTGATATTGTACAACAGACTACTTAGATGGTGAAGTTAATTCGAGATAAGATGAGAATTTCACAGAGTACACAGAAGAGTTACCATGATAAGTGAAGGAAAGATCTTGAGTTTCAAGAAGGGGATCATTTTTTAGGGTTACTCCGGTGACCGGTGTTGGACGAGCTTTGAAGTCGAGGAAGCATACTCCTAGGTTTATTGGTCCGTACCAGATTTCTGTAAGAGTTGGACATGTTTCTTAAAGAGTGGTGTTGCCACCGAGATTGTCCAATTTGCATGATGTATTCCATGTTTTGCAGCTTCGGAAGTATGTTCTGGATCCATTACATGTGATACTGATGAATAAAGTTGAGGTAAAAGATAATCTTATGGTTGAAGCACTACCAGAACAAATTGATGATCGTGAGGTAAAGCAGTTGAGAGGCAAGGAGATTGTTCTTATGAAGGTGGTTTGGGGAGGAGCTGTCGGTGGAAGCATGACTTGGGAGTTAGAGAGCTAGATGCGAGAGTCGTATCTAAATCTTTTCGCATGAGGCAAGTTTTCGAGGACAAAAACATTCTAAGTGGGGGAGAGTTGTAACACCCCGATTTTTATTTAATTATTTAAATTTGATTTGTTGTATTTTGGTATGTGGAAGAAAGAAAATATTATTTAATATGATATGTATTTATATGAAAAATATTATATTGAATAATTAAATATTGTGGAAAATAATAGAAAAAGGCATAATGGACATTGGTGAAGGATAGTGAGAGTAAATGAGGAAGACCATAGATTGGGTCTAAGGGATAGTTTGGAATAGGGAAAAAGGGAAGTTAGTCGTGTTTTTGTGAACGAAGAAAGACCGTGAAAAGAGATAAGGAAGAAGGAGAAAGGTCAAGGGTTTGAAGAAGAATCTGCAGAGAAGGAAGAATTTCTCATCAAAACTAAGGTAAGGGTGGGATTCTTTCATCTCTTCAGGGTTTAATAAGAGGAATTGGGCATAGTGTTGTTGATTAGAGAATTTGGGATTTGGGTAATTTTGGATTACTTGTTCGTAGTTGTTGATGTTGTATGATAAGTGTACAAATTAGGCATTGTATTGTGAAAATTCTCCATCTTTCTGGTGATTAGACCGGTTTTTGGGTGAAACATATCGTGCAGGATGTTGGCTGATCGCAAAGGAAGAACTACAGAAATCGCAGAGCTTGCTTAGCGAGCGAGTGAGAATTTTGGAGAGTGAAATACAGAGAGTTGCTCGCTCAGCGAGCGAGCCCCTCGCTTAGCAAGATCTGGAGTGAAAAATGTCATATTTTAATTCTGAAAAATTCCTTAAAATTATTTAATCAATCCATTAATGGATGGGGATTGAAGTAGTGTTGTTAGAAGTGGGTATAGAGTAGTTATGAGCTTAATTAGAGGGTAATTGGCATAACTTCAAATCAACATGAGTTAATACGTTTTATTAGTTATTATTGTTTCTTTGTGTAGTAGTTGTTGTTGTTATTACATGACATTGTTGTTAATATAAGTTGATGTAACATGTTGGAATATGTTATGTTGTTGTATGTATCTCATTGATGTTGATATATGTTGTTATATGAGAAGATGTATGATGTTGATGATGTTCATTGTTGTGGTAAGTTGTTGTATGTTAGTCGTTGATGTCGATTTGCATAATGTAGTTGTTATAATCGTGCATAAGTGTCATTGAGGATGCATGACATGTGCATGGTTGAGAATGGTATATCAAGGTAGAATATATCCATTCGAATCCCAGTGGGAATTGGTGTGATTTTGATGCAATCATGAAATAGGGATCGTATGTGACCGTGAAATAAGGGTCGAGGGTGTGATCATGAAATAGGGATCATACTGGACCATGAAAGAGGAATCGAGAGTTCTGATGGGAACTGGATTTTGAAATAGAGATCGATTTATGGTACTGCTTGCATAGATTCAGTATAGTCTCATTGCATAAGTTGTTGTATATGTGTATGATGTTGATATGTGTTGTAGTGTGTTTGTTTAATTGTTGTTGTTGAGAAGTGGTGATCTAATAATCGATGCTTGCTTTATTCTTATTATTTTCCTCTTTTGTAATGTAAGTATCTCACCCCTTCTGTTTGAATGTTACCCTTATGTTGGTAATGTGCAGGTGAGCAGGATAAGTAGAGTGGTGGTCGGTGAAGTCGGTGTACTTCACATTTTTATGAGTCGGATCTGATACATGCATTGGGTGTCGAGATGACGTTTGTTTTTGTTTATTTATTATTTTGGAAACCATTTTGTAATTGCATACTACTTTATGTTTTTTTTTAAGTTTCCGCTGAAAGTTGAACTATTTTTGTAAGACTTATCATTTAAGTCGTGTAGTTTTAGTTGAATGTGACACTCAAATATCTAATTACTCTGATTTTAAATTATAAATCAGTGGAGTATTTTGGGTGTTACATATAGAGGTTGTATGTTCATTTTGTTAAGTTGAAAGTTTTTATGTGAAACCTGTGAATGTATGATGTATGTTTAGTTGTGTATGTGTTGTTGAACTAAAACTGTTAGTATGAGAACGAATATGCATGAAATGTTGTTGTTGTTGCATATTGTCGTTGTTGTTGCATGTTGTCGTTGTTGGTGAGGTGATTGTGTTCAATCGCGGTGTAGGGAGTGATCATAAAATAAGGGTCACACTGGACCATGAAATAGGGGTCGAGGGTGTAATCCTGAAAGAGGGGTTACACTTGATCAAGGAAAATGGATTCAGAGTTTCAATGGGAAATGGATCATGAAATTGAGTCTATGGCTGAGTCTCATTTGTATTCATTGTTGTTGATATGAATGATGTGGATGTATATGTTGTTGATGTGTTAGTTATAGATGTGTAGTTGGGTTGTGATTCTTGTTGTGATAAGTATGTTGTTATTGTACTTATGTGATATATGCCTTATATTTATATCATTTTCCTATTTTAATTTATTTAATAATCTCACCCCTTCTTTTTGAATGTTACCCCTATGTTGGTAATGTGCAGATACTCAAGAGTAGTTGTGGTAGTGGCGTCCGCTCTGATACGTAACATGGGAGTCGGGAACGTCGTTTTGTTACTTTAGTTTATTTATTATGTTTGGAACATGTTGGTGTTGTTTTAGAAGTTTTAAAAACTATTTTCTATTTTAATGACGACATTACAGTTTAGTTTTTCCGCGGCTTAAGTTAAATAATTTTCCATTTCATGTTATGTATCAAATTTTTAAGAGCATGTTTTGATTGGTTGAAAGTAGCACCTTGAATTGAGAATGATTTTTACTCTAATTTGTTGTATTTTATTTATTAAAAATGATGGGGAAAATTGGTGGTGTTACACGATGTGGCGAATTTATTTTGGTTTTGAAGAGAAAATTCCTCTCGAATTGGATGCGACTGTAGGAAGAATGGTCGATGACAACTTGAAGATGTGCAAGTGTCCACCGGGTTATTGAAATATAGTATTTAATTTTCTGTCAAAATCATTTATGTGATGTCGATTTTATTTCATGAATATCGATTTTATGGTTGCAATGTTCATTTGTTAGAATATTGTCTCTGGTTTTCTACTATAGGTATGAATACGAATATCTTTCGTATATACATCTACATAATTAATCAAAAACAATAGATAAAAGGTATGTCCAGAGATATATCTCTAAAATCTGGGAGAGTATTTTCATAATCGCGTATGATGCCTAAGAAACCCAAGGGGTGGGATAAGAATTTTGTTGAAAGTGTAATTCATTATGTCATATTTGATTTAGATTAGATTTAGATTTGGTTTTAGATCAAGATTTAATTTAGTTTCAAAATAGATATTTTGGGCTTTTGGCTTGGGGTGCAAGCAAACCTAATTCTATAAATATGGAGTATCCCTCTTGTAATGAAATAACATCACAACATATTGTAATTCACAGTTTTGCAGGTTATAAAGTGAATCAATAGAAGAAATTCCACAGTGTGTGGGTAACAAAACTTTCTCTCCAAATTCTCTTAGAACCCTAATTTCTTTTCTTTTTCTATTTTCTTCTTTTCTTTGTTATTGTTCTGTAAGAACCCTTCTTGTTCATAAAGAAAGGGTCGAAATTCTCATAGGTTTTGAGTTAATTCCAACATTTGGTATCTAGAGCTCCGGTTTGAACGATCTGTGGGAAGCAAAACTGATGGCGATGAAAATCTAAATGGGCACTTTCCAACAAACCTTCCAATTCTCAAGATTTATGGTGCAAGCAGATTAAAGTTGTTTTCTGTTATCAAGATTTATGGGATCTTCTGAAGGAATGAGTAACAACGATTGCAGAGAACGCAACGGATCAAGAAAAGGCTGCGCACAAAGAATTGAAGAAGAAAGATTATAAAGCTCTCTTTATAACCCATTGTCGCTCCCCGGATTTCCATCCTAGTACAAACGCGAAAGTGGAACGGAAAAGAGTAGAGTCGCCAGCCAGACATTTTTATCCCGGAGAAAGGGAATGGTAATGCTGCACAAACCAGAAGAAAAGAAAAGGAAGGACACAGGTCCTACGAACCAAAGAGACTAAGTTCGGGAGTCGATTAAGACCTAGGAAGGTATTAGCACCCAGATCGTCCGCCGTACCCGACGGGATTCACGCTTGCAAAAGAAACTATTTCAAAGGGTGAGGGTATGAAAGTTGCAGCAAAGAAATGAAAACGGAAAGAAACTGGAACTGGAAAAGAAATGAATAAGAGAACAAAGAGAAAAAATGTAGGGAAAATAAAGATTGTGCTCGAACTGGCCCTACCCCGCTGCCTACGTACCTCATTAGGATAATGAGTATCAGAGACGCCGTAGTTCCCCTAACTAGGGGTACTAAAAGGAAATTGCTTGTGAATTAAAGCTTGAACTGCCTATGCCATTGCTCAGGTGTTGCAGACTCGGACGACGAGTGCGTAACCATCTTGCAAAGTGACAAGTAGGAGCAAGTTCACGTACAGAGTGAATGAGATGAGAAAAGAATTCCCGAAGGAAAGACGCTTATTGTTTGTTTGGTGTTTTTTAGAAGCTTTTATGAGTGAAAGTTTACATAGGTAAGTGTACCCAAGTCTTACTCAATGGGATGTGTACATCTCACATCATCCCGAAATGGAATGCACAAGAGGCACACCTATCTATGGAGGAAATCTCCAAAGCTAGTCCCATAAGTGAAGGCTTAATCACACTGGCCTATTACCATTATTAAGTACTTTTGTGGTTTTTGGTTAAGAAGTGTTTTTTAGCTTTTCTTTATGAAGTACTCATGCTAAGACCTATCCACCACGAGTGATAACTCACACCTCGCCCCGAAATGGAACGCGTGCAAGTATCTCATAGCAAAGTCTCATGTCACATGAAAGTACTCAACCTTTATTAAGTGAATTAGAATTGAGTTTGAAGATGAGAAAAGACAGCACTAAAGGATCACAAAGGAAAAATTCTAAAGGGGGACTAAGGAAATCCTAAGTGTTAACATGCATGGATGTCCTAAGGGTTAGTGAGGTTTCTATCCTAATGAAGAAGAAGGAAGAAGAGAAGAAGAAGATAAAAGAAGAGATTAGAAAGGCCTAAGCCCAACAACAAAAGAGTTAGTCATAATAAAGAAATAAGAAGAAGAGATGAGATTTGGAGATGTGGAACTCAATTCCCACGCCTCACACTTACCATAGCCCCTGCAAGGTTAGTATCATGCATAAAAGTGAAACAAGATGAGCAAGATAACATGCTAACATCACACAATCAGAAGTGAAATGGTATGAACATATGCACAATGCAAATGCAACTCAAAGGAGTGAGACATGAAGCTTATAAGACAAAAATGATGCAACATGAACACATATGAAAACAAATGCACACTTAAGGAAAATACAAAGCAAATGCAAAAGATATGGTCTCAATGCTCAATATCATAACCAAAACAAGATGAAGAATGGCCTAAGAATCCAACAAGATGAAGAGAAGAAAGGTACAAGACCAAACAATACCAAAATGGAAGTAAAAGAAACAATGAGATGAAGTGAAAGCACTTAAGGAAGTAAATGAATTAAAGAAGAAGCAAACACAAAAATTCTTAAGACTCAAACCCTGTGCTAGGACCAGGAAGGTACCCATACCCCAAAAGAACCCAAAATGAGAAGAAGAAGTTGGCACAAGTGCCCTTCTAAGCTTAAATGAGAGCTAAAGGTTCAAAGGAAGCAAAATGGGAAAAGGTTCAAAGTAAAATTAACAACAAATCAACCAAGCATTTAAAAAATTCACAATTGAAACCAAATGACCTTCAAACATGTTATAACAACTAGCCAAAAGGATTTGAAAGAATTCAGAAGCAAACAAGGTCAAGAGGAGGCAAGAACACAAGCTAGGGTTACAAACTTACATCACAAGTCACAAGATCAAGACTCAATAAATAAGTTTCTAAGACTCCAGAGAAAAATCACATGAAAAGTACAATGTCTTAAGAATCCCGAGCAAAAATAATGGGATCAAAACTCAAAATATTTAAGAGTATGGAAAATGGACAAGGCAGTGTGGTCAAAATGGACTTAAAAAGAAGTTAAGTGAAAGGATGATTAAATTCAGACACGTGGAAATGGAAAAATTATAAAATAAAAATATGATAAAATAAAAAAGACATTAAATGAGACTCATGATTTTTTTGGGATTTTTATATGAAGGGAACTATTTTAAATAAATTGAAACTAAACTGAATTAAAAGAAAAATGAAATGGAAAAAAGAAATATAAAATAAATGGAGAGAGGTGTGATTAGTAAGATTATATGTGGAAAGTGTTTGGGCTGAGTGTGAAGGAGGTGCGAATAGCGTCTGAAGGCCCAAGATGCCTGCGCTGGTTCAGGGTCTTATAGTGGTATTTTTGTGAAATTAAATGGAAAAGGCTGGAAAAAACAGGGAGTGTTGGATTGATCAAACGCATGGGCTTGGGGTTTCATTAATTGCGTTGGCAGTATGGTATGTTGTGATTGGCTGGTGCATGGTAGTAACGGTGGGCTGTGTCACACGAATGAATTAAATGAAATAATAAAACAAAGTGAGACAGAAGGGATATTAGGGCTAGGTGGCGCAATGTTGAACGATGGATGAGTAGATCCAATGGACATGGCTTCGTCTTCTCCAAACAAACCCTAGCATGATCAGAGCACAAATTTCGGTGACCGGAGCTAGGCTCTGGCACCGGAAACATCAAACCATGAGCAAATCACCATTAAAATGAACAAAAAGGTGCAGATTGACTAATTGAACACCACTGATTTCAAAAATGACCTCAAAAACACCTAAATCTCAAAGAATCAAGGGGATTGAGCAAAACAAAGTGACACCATCAAACTTGAAACTCACATAATTTATGCTATGATGCATCATTTTCGAAACCAAACATTGCAGAATCATCAGTGAAGATTAAGGATCACAAAATGCATCACTAATTTCATTTCCAGATCACAAAATTTAGAGCCATACCTGAGGTGAAGGTCTTGGTATAATGAGATATAAAACCAAAGAATGGATGCAAATCACTCCACTTACTCCCTAGATGCAAAATAAATGCATCTAAGGTCTTGAAACAAGCTGGATCTGAGATTTCAAAGCAAGTTGCTTCTCAATGGCACCTTTCTATTTCTGTGTCTTAAGCTCAAATGAATGGTAGAATCTTGATCTATATCACTCACTGATCAAGAATGTGGAAGACGTTTGTGAAGAATGTGAGAGAATGAAGAGATTTGTGTGAAAATGCAAATTTGCATGAAGTTTGAGAGTGAGAGAATGAGAGAGATCTGAGGCTTGCTAAACCCTAATTGCTCTTTGTGTGACCTCACAAGGCAATGCTGAAAGAATGAAATGAAATGCACG
This sequence comes from Lathyrus aphaca, assembly GCA_963966055.1. Lineage (NCBI taxonomy): Eukaryota > Viridiplantae > Streptophyta > Magnoliopsida > Fabales > Fabaceae > Lathyrus > Lathyrus aphaca. Next base: position 215,343,346 of record OZ014521.1, read on the forward strand.
AATGAATCATGAGAAAAGTGTGAATTTGCCAATTTTTCACTTTGTGAAATAAGCATGCTATTCTCATGCTCTCTTGGTCCTCTCAGCACATGTTCCATTCATTTCCTACCCTTGATTGAAATGTAACAAATCCTGGCCCTTAGATCAAGCCATCACACTTGTTTCATGACTTTTGCCAAATTTGCATGTTTGGAGTGATTTTCTTGTTTGGCACGAAAATGAACATTTCTTTGGAGAAAATTGGTCATAATACAATGCATTTTAAGTCTGAAACACAATTGAACCAATACCAAGTCACACAATTCAGTTTTGGAGCATTTTGCATTTGGTGCCATACTTGAAAAGTGAATTTTTGCCCTAGAATCAAGGAATTTTCGAAGAGGCTATAGGGAGATCTAGGAATCCTATGAAAATTTACTTGTACTTTTTGAAAATGGGAGCCCTTAATCTTCAACTTTCATGTTTGAATTTATTCCATTTGAAGAATTTTTGATCATGTTAAGGCCATTTGAAAATTAGGGCAAAAGTTGCCAAATTTGGAAAACTTCAAAAACCAACTTTGTACCATTTTTGCAAAACCCTTCAAATCTCCATGATTATTGAACTTTAGGCATTCCAAACCTCTTATAACATTGTAAGGACCCCTCTTGGCCAAAATATTTGGGTTAGACCCCTTGAAATTGCACAGTTGACTTTTTAAGGGCACATTTGACTTTTTACTTCATCTGTAAGCAATTAAGGCATTGTCTGACTTCCACATGGAATTTTCTCATGAAAATTGACTCCTAGGATCCTCTTAACATATAGAAGACTTTGCCCAAATGAAATGGCCAATGTTGTGAGATCTTGGTGCTTGAATCACAAACCCTAATTTGGGTGCCTTGTATAGGAGCTTTGCCTTGTCCTGAGATCTCTGGTGATCATGCAATCTTCTGAGCTTTTTCCAATGGACTTGAACTTGTAAATGGAGTGTAGACTCACCATAAGACTTGTACAAACTCATTGGGATCCTTGTCATGGCTTGAAATGCTTCAAGGACCTCCACAGATGACCATATGCTAGATGCTAGGACATGAGGGATGTTATGCCTCATCTTTCTATGCTAGGATGCTGAAAAAATGATATGCTCCTGATGAATATGATGTGACATGATGCATAAAATGAAGAGGGCAAATTTGGGGTGTTACAGCTGCCCTTATTCAATCATCAGTTAACCTGAAAAAGACGATAGTACGGACTATCGACCATTCAAGATAAACTGTGATTGAATACCAAGAAGACCAGAAATTTGCACTCTGACGAAGAATGCAACACTGGGAAATAAACCCAACCATATGAAGCTCTGGGGATATGAAGAAGAGGAAAAGCAGACGAGCTTCTTCCAAGCTGAAACTGATATCTGGAATAAGAACATGTTGACGGACGAGTCTTCAAACAATCCTGTTACGCCGGGAGCTGGACATACGAGTCCTCAAACACTTCAAGAACATAATCTGAGACAGACGAGCCTCCAAACAATTCTGTGACGCCAGGAGCTGGACATACGAGTCCTCAAACATTGCAAGAACATAATTTGAGACAGACGAGTCTCCTTCGGATTTAACTGTTACGCCAGGACTGGTACTGCACTAAAGTCTGTGGGATAGACATGCAATCAAGGTAGACGAACCTTCTTCATATATTATCCGCGGATATATGGTATAAGACAGACGAGTCTTCTTTGAGCAAACCTGTTACGCTAGGTGCAGCAACAATAATTGGTGCCTGAGACAGACGAGCCTCCTTCGGATTTACCTGTTACGCCAGGACCGGTAACCATTTTGACATTAATTTCCACTGTCAGGATTTGAAACCTCTTCAATAAAGACGAGTATTGGATGATCATCAACATAGCACAGACGAGTGCCAAAAGTCAATGATACAGACGAGTATCAGACGATGATCTGAGAAACACAGACGAGCGCTTCAGGCAATGATACAGACGAGTATCAATCACTGGTATAGACGAATACCAGAAATTCAAACACAAATGAGCATTTGAAGTAACAATAGAGGAATATCAGGATAATTAGCAAATCCTCACATACACGAATATAGCTAACACAGACGAGTGTTGGGGATGATACAGACGAGTATCCACAAATATCACGCATACCAAACACAAACGAGTGTTGGAAAGTTGCAGACGAGCAACAGTTGAAATTACATATCAAGGCACGGACAAGTGCAGCAAAGGATCCAATACCAAACACAGACGAGTGTTGAAAGTTGCAGACAAATAACAACACATGAGATATCACAACACAGATGAGTGTTGAGAACAAACACAGACGAGTGTTGGAAAATTGCAGACGAGCAATATCAAGGTAATCATAGGCCACTACTGGGGGAAAGTAAATGAGAAACTACCAAAGGGATAACATAGACGGGTGTTGAGTATAATACATCACTGCTGGGGAGATACTCTTCTTAGGGATAACACAGACGAGTGTTGGGAAGTTGCAGACGAGCAACAAACAAGGCCTAAGCACAGACGAGTATTGGAGATTGCAGACGAGCAACAAACAAATGCCTGACCGGCCACAAGAGTTACAACTCTGCAGGGGAAGACAAAATGAGAGGTCTGGATACCTGACTGACTGAGGTGATGAATACCTGACTGTATCATCAAATTAACCAAAAGTATGGCAACTTCGCTGGGGAATATTTCACTGACGGAGGTGAAAATCAAATATGAACTCTGTGGGGACAGGATCCTCTTCAGCCTTCGTTGGAAAGATGCGTCAACAATACTCTAACTAGGGAGAGCATCTGCTGATTTAAAGCTCTGGCTGGGAAAGACTCTTGCTGAGGATAAAATTCTGATAATTCTACCTCTGGTAATGTCAGGCTTTCAGATACCTACTGGGCATACTCCACTGGGGAAGAATGGACTGCTACTTCACTGGGAAAGAAGAAACTGCTTGGGCTGCTGCCAAGGTGAAGCTGGAGAAAATATCTACTGGAGATATCAGGCTTTCAGATACCTGATGGGGGAAGGAATCTCTGCTTGGGGAGATACTCTACTGGGGAAGAGTAAATTTGCTTGGGAGAATGTGACGCCATCCTGCAACCTGAAACAACAAAAAACACAAGTGTGCCCCGGGGATTTGCATGGTATGATCTGTTCATCCATCGTCACCCGACACTCAAAGAGGGTTACAGTTTCCCTACATGTCAGTTTTCTTTTTCAAATTATCACCATGTTTTAATGCAATGCTATTTTTGCTAAAAATTCAGGACATTTTTGCAAACAAAAATAAATACACACAGCTTTTTGACTGAATATTCTTTTTATTGAATGGCCTCTGAATAGGCAAAGTTTTTACAACAGGAAGCAACCACCTGGAAAGAGGTAGCCACCATAAAATTGAGATAAGAAACTATCCTAATGGCAATGGACGCGGCATTCCAAGGAGTTTCATTTCTGCTATGACCTGCATGTCTTCGATACTATCCATTCTGCTTTGGCTTTCTGAGAAGATGAGGGGACTGTTTCCTATCCTTCTGATATTGTCAAGTTGTGTGAAACGATGATGTGGTTCAGATAACTCGAATCGCAGTTGTTCGCTTATTCCCTTGTTTTGCGTGGATCGCCCTTTCGGGTTTTCAATCCATCGGGATACCCTTTTTTTCCTGAGTTGTCTAATGTGGCTTTTCAACTCAGCGGGTGTACATTTTTTTATTTATTTCCCTAACTTTTACCCGAGCTTTTTATTCTGTTTTTAGCTCGCCGGGATGCCCTTTTTTTTGCCTGGATTTTACATTCTGTTTTTATGTCCAGCGGGTCTCTTTATGCGAAGTATTTTTTAACTGCGTCCGAGTTAACAGGGGATTGGAAGTCATCTCCATCCATAGTGGTGAGCATCAGTGATCCTCCTGAGAAGACTTTCTTCACTATGAATGGTCCTTCGTAGTTTGGGGTCCACTTGCCCCTGTGATCTGAACCTAGGGGAACGATCCTCTTCAACACAAGCTCTCCCACTTGATACTCTCGAGTACGTACTCGTTGGTCGAATGCACGCTTCATTCTCCTCTGATAAAGCTGACCATCACAGATAGCTGCTAATCTCTTTTCCTCAATTAGACATAGCTGATTGTAACGAGCACGCACCCATTCAGCCTCATCAAGCTTCACATCCATCATCACACGCAATAAAGGAATTTCTACTTCAACAGGCAGGACTGCTTCCATGCCATACACCAGAGAGAAGGGAGTTGCCCCTGTTGAAGTCCTGACTGACGTTCGATACCCATGTAAAGCAAATGGTAACATCTCATGCCAATCTTTGTAGGTGACAACCATTTTCTGCACAATCTTCATGATATTCTTGTTTGCTGCCTCTACCGCACCATTCATCTTTGGTCGGTAAGGAGAAGAATTGTGATGTTGTATCTTGAAGTCCCGACATAAGTCTGCCATCATCTTGTTGTTAAGATTAGAACCATTATCAGTAATGATCCTTTCGGGAACTTCGTATCTGTATATGATATCCCTTTTCAGAAATCTTGCCACCACTTGACGAGTGACGTTGGCATAAGATGCTGCTTCTACCCATTTGGTGAAGTAATCAATCGTGACCAAGATGAAGCGATGACCATTTGAAGCAGTAGGCTCTATCTTCCCGATCATGTCAATGCCCGACATAGAAAAGGGCCAAGGAGATGACATGACGTTGAGCGGGCTAGGAGGAACATGCACCTTGTCTACATATATTTGGCACTTGTGGCACTTACGAGCGAATGAACAACAGTCTGCATCCATTGTCATCTAGTAATACCCTGATCTCAATAATTTCTTAGCCATAGCATGCCCTCCTGCATGGGTTCCGAAAGATCCTTCGTGGACTTCCTGCATTAACAGGCTTGCTTCGTGTCTATCCACGCATCTGAGCAAGACCATATCAAAGTTTCTCTTGTACAAAACCCCGTCTGTGTTCAAGAAGAAGCTAGCAGCAAGTCGCCTCAAGGTCTTCTTGTCATTGGAAGATGCCCCAGCTGGGTACTCTTGCTTTTCCAAGAATAACTTGATATCAGAGTACCAAGGTTTCTCGTCAGACACGGCGTCTACAGAGAAGGCATGAGCTAGAGCGCCAAGCCTGGATATGTCAATTCTGGGCACATAGTTCCAACACAAGACTTTAATTGACGAAGAAAGAGTAGCCAATGCGTCGGCAAACTGATTTTCATCACGCGGTATGTACTGAAGTTTACCTGTCGTGAAGAACGTCAATAGTTTTCTAGCATAATCCCTATGAGGAATTAGATGCTCTTGATGCGTATACCACTTGCCGGTAACTTGGTTAATGACGAGGGCTGAATCTCCGAATATATCGAGGTTCTTAATCCGAAGATTAATTGCCTCCTCTATTCCCATTATACATGCCTCGTATTCCGCTTCATTGTTGGTGCAGCCAAAAGCAATTCTGGCAGCGAAGGGTAAGTGAACACCTTCAGGAGTGATAAGTATGACACCAACTCCACGTCCATTGATATTGACGGCCCCATCAAACATCAACTTCCATTTGGATTCAGGGTCAGGCCCCTCCTCCGGAAGTGGTTCCTCATAATCGTTTGCTTTGAGGTACATGATGTCCTCATCGGGGAAATCAAACTTCATTGGCTGATAATCATCCTCAAGAGGTTGCTGTGCAAGGTAATCTAACAATACACTTCCCTTGATGGCTTTCTGAGAAGTATACTGGATGTCGTATTCAGTTAAAATCATCTTCCACCTAGCAACCCTTCCGGTTAACGCTGGTTTCTCAAAGATGTACTTGACAGGATCCATTTTGGAAATGAGCAATGTGGTATGAGTCAACATGTACTGCCTCAGTCGGCGAGCAGCCCATACCAAAGCGCAGCAAGTTTTCTCGAGCAGTGAGTATCGGGATTCACAGTCGGTAAACTTTTTGCTAAGGTAATAAATAGCGTACTCTTTTCGACCAGACTCGTCATGTTGGCCTATAACACACCCCATTGACCCTTCTAGCACGGTCAAGTACATGATTAATGGTCTTCCCTCCACTGGAGGCATCAGAATTGGAGGCTCCTGCAAATATTCTTTTATTTTGTCGAAAGCTCTTTGGCAGTCATTGTTCCACCTGACCGTCTGCTCTTTTCTTAGCAACTTGAATATTGGTTCGCACGTGGCAGTTAGATGAGATATGAACCGAGAAATGTAGTTCAACCTCCCTAAAAACCCGCACACTTCTTTTTCTGTCTTCGGTGCAGGCATATCTTGAATAGCTTTTACTTTGGCAGGATCTACCTCAATTTCTCTTTGACTAACAATGAAACCCAGTAGTTTCCCAGACCGCACTCCGAAAGTGCACTTGTTTGGATTCAACCTCAGCTTGTACTTGATCAGTCTATCAAATAACTTCTTCAGGTTGTCCAGATGCTCTTCTTCGTCTCGGGACTTAGCAATCATATCATCCACATAACACTCAATCTCCTTGTGTATCATGTCATGGAACAATGTGACCATCGCCTGCTGATAAGTTGTCCCGGCATTCTTCAAACCAAAGGGTATGAACTTATAGCAGAATGTACCCCACGGGGTAATGAACGTTGTCTTCTCCATGTCTTCCGGCGCCATCTTAATCTGGTTATATCCGGAGAAGCCATCCATGAAGGAAAATACCGAGAATTGAGAAGTATTGTCTACCAACACATCAATGTGTGGCAAAGGAAAGTCATCTTTTGGGCTTGCTCTGTTCAAATCCCGGTAGTCAACGCACATCCGGACCTTTCCGTCCTTCTTTGGTACAGGTACAATGTTAGCTACCCAAGGTGGATAACTAGTCACAGCAAGGAAATTGGCATCCCATTGCTTCTGAACCTCCTCTTTAATCTTCATCGCCATGTCAGGACGAGTTCTTCTCAATTTCTGTTTCACAGGAGGACAATCTTCTCTCAGAGGTAGCTTATGCACAACGATGTCAGTATCCAACCCTAGCATATCTTGATATGACCAAGCAAAGATATCCACATACTCTCTCAGCATACTGATCAGCTCTTTCTTGACGTCGGCCTGCAGACTGGCCCCAATTTTGATCTCTTTCTTTGCATCTTCACTGCCAATGTTGATGATCTCAATCTCTTCTTGATGAGGCTGAATAACCCGTTCCTCTTGTTTCAACAATCTGATCAATTCTTCAGGGAGGTCACAGTCTTCCTCAACCCCTTCATCAGCTTGGTAGACAGGATTGTCAAAGTCATGCATAGTCATAGCAGGAACGTTATCAATGGAATCCGGATGATCAACACTACACAGATGATGTGCTTATTCAAAATCTACTTATTTTGAAAAAGAGACGCTAACACAAAGACAAAAAGGAAAACACATTGCCATTTTTAAAAGCAAAGAAAGAGAACGCAATTTGTCTGAAAATGTCCTTTTATTTCATAGAAAAATAAGATGCAATACAAAGCATGGTGGCCCAATACAATGGATCCTAGCTTCTTGGGCAGAATGTTGGATTTGACAATGCAATATGCTAATAAAAGGAAACAAAATAATTACTCTGAGAGCCAAGTGACTTGAACAATGTCTTCAGCAGACCAATTTGTTAGCTCCTCCCCGGGCACGCACTGATGTATCCAGTTGTCCCAGTCACCGTCATCGTCCCCATCTTGGCTTGCTGTACAGATCTGGTTGCTGTCGAGCAACCCAGCACTTGTAAATGTGATAGCCTTACCACTTGGAGTAGATCCACCAGGCTGATACCCTAAGCCAAACTTATCATCTTTCTTTTCTAGCTCCAGTAGCTTGCCCCAGCCTTGGGCACTGCCTGATTGAACAACCTCATTTGCCTCTCTGTAGGAATGGATGGATGTACCCTCTTTCTCACTGCTCTTCTCCACAGGAGTCAAGATGCTGACGTTGACTGCTTCGAAGGCTTGGCATAAAGTTTCATGGATCTCTCCATCCATCTCCACATACTTGAACATCGACAAGTGGCTTACGAAGATGTCCTCCTCTCCACAGACTGTGATGACCTGACCGTTAACCACATACTTGAGCTTCTGATGCAGTGTTGAAGTGATAGCTCCAGCAGCATGTATCCATGGGCGACCCAACAAGCAGTTGTACACAGGCTGGATATCCATGATATAGAAAACACTTTTGAAGACTTGAGAACCTATCTTGACGGGCAACTCAACCTCTCCAAAAACTAATCTTCTTGAACCATCAAAGGCTTTAACAATCAGATCACTTGATCTCAGGACAATCCCATCAACATTAAGCTTCATCAATGCCTTCTTCGGAAGCACATTCAGGGAAGAGCCTGTGTCTACAAGAACATGAGATAACACAACACCCTTGCACTCCATAGTGATATGTAGTGCTTTGTTGTGGTTTCTGCCCTCTGACGTGAGGTCTATGTCTGTAAAGCCTAGGCCATGGCTTGCATTAACACTGCCTACAACAACTTCAAGTTGGTTGACAGTGATTTCCTGAGGAACATAGGCCATTTGCAGAACTTTCAATAAGGCCTCTCTGTGTGCGGAAGAACACATCAGCAGTGATAAGATGGATATCTTGGAAGGTGTCTGATTTAGTTGATCGACCACCTTATAGTCACTCTTTTTGATAATACGCATGAATTCCTCGACCTCTTTTTCAAATGTACCCTGCCCAGCCACAGGAGTAGTTGATTCATCAGATACAGCTTGCTTTCCTTTGGCCTTGGATGAATCCTCAGCCTCAGGATCCCCTCTCAGCACAAGGGGAGCGAATAAACGACCACTTCTGGTGAAACCCCCAACTCCTCCGACATTCTCTACAGTCGGGTCCACAACAACAGACTTGCTCTCAATCTTCTGTCCAGCTACATATACATCTGAGCCATAATGCCAGGGAATGGCTTTATCGTCTATGTATGGAACAGGCCCAGGTATGGTGATAGTCACGGGACTAATCTCAGGAGCATAGATTGTAACAGGCTCTCTTCTGACAGGCATGTCAGCTTCATCATAGAAAATAGTAATGGTTGACACATCATCAGCTTCATCATTACCAACTTTGTTGAACTGTAAGGATCCATCATCAATCAAACCCTGCAAACCCATCTTCAGTTTCTCACAGCCATTCTCAGCATTCAGACAGTCTTCACAATCAGCACTACAACCAGGAAACACTTGACCATTCAGCAGTCTCTCTTTCACTACCCTCAAAGGAGTCTCCACTTCTTCAATACTCAGCACAAGACTCAACTTTTCACCACCCTCAACAGCATTGATCCTTGCCCCTCCATGATTTGGAATAGGGTTCGAATTAACATTCGGCGGTGGTGCAAAGTTGATGGCTTTAGAATCTATAAGATCTTGAACATTGTGATGGAGTGCCCTGCACTTCTCAGTCGAGTGCCCGGGTGCTCCAGAGTGGAAAGCGCATCGTGCATTGACATCATAACCCACTGGAAGCTCTCCAGGAGGTGGTGGTTTCAAAGTTCTCAATTGAATCAAATTCAAATCCAGCAGTCTTGGAAGCAAAGCAGCATAAGTCATAGGGATGGCCTCAATCACCCTATTAGTCGGGCGAGTTTTCCTTGGCTGATACAGTCTCTGCTGATAGTTGGTATGGGGTTGTTGTTGATGTTGTTGTTGTTGATGTTGAGGTTGTTGCATCGGTTGCACAGGAGCAGAAGGAATTGTGACAGCTGCCACATGCTCATACGGTCTTCTATAACCCCAGCCCCGGCCTCGGCCAAATACAACATTTGTCTCACCCTATCTTCTCCTTATAGGTCCACTGAAAGCTTTCCTCACTCCATTCGAGTTGCTAGCACTTGTATCTTGGATCTTCCCCATCTTCAACAAGGTCCCAACCCTCTCTCCAGCAATAACAATATCATTGAATTTAGTAGCAGAACTGGACGCCAATCTTTCAAGAAACACACCCTGCAAAGTCCCCATAAACATGTCAGCCATTTCGTTCTCAAGCAGCGGTGGTTGCACTCTGGCAGCGAGCTGGCACCACCTTTGAGCATATTCTTTGAAACCTTCCTTAGCAGTCTGAGCCATGTGCTGCAATTGCGTGCGTTTGGAGCCATGTCCAAATTATATTGATATTGTCTCACAAAAGCTTCTGCTAGGTCTTTCCAACCCTTGATATTAACTCTGCTAAACTTCATGTACCATTCCAGCGAAGCTCCAACCAAGTTGTCTTGAAAATAATACATCCAGAGTTTTTCATCATCGGTATGTGCAGCAATCCTTCCTACGAAGGACTGAAGATGGGTCTTCGGGCATGCAGTGCCATTGTATTTCTCAAAGGTTGGAATTTTGAACTTGTATGGGATCCTGACCCCAGGAACCAAGCCCAAGTCTGTTATGTCAAATCCCAAAGAGCCCTGGGATTGAATGGCTCTGATTTGTTCTGCCATTTCTTCAAACCTCTTGTTCATCTCAGCTCCTCGACCTTCAGCTTCGTCAAGCAGAGTGAACTGTTCGTCCTGGTTATCCATTTGAATATTATTCAACCCATCATTGATTATAGTCACCCCTGGCTGTGTTACAGGAGCTTTAACCTGACGTGCGCCCGCACCGGTACGATTATCAGTAGCAGCAGTGTTGTTCCTGGGTTGACTATTTTCTATCATCTCCCGCATACGCTCTTGTTTCTGAGCCATGCCTGCCATCAATGTCATAAAGTTGTCCATACTTAGCCTCAGGTCTGCCAAGTCAGCTTGCATCTGGTCTATGATCCTCTCTTTGTTGATCTTTGTTGGATATCTGTGTGCTACTGGTTGTTCCCGAACTTTCCGGGGAGCTATAGTGCCTGAAACACAAAACATGTTAGCAACTGAGACACTACCTGCAAAACAAACAAACAAACAGGTTATATGTATGCAATGCAGTTGTTTATGTTTCCAACCCCAGGTCATTCATGCCCCGGTTCCGGTATTTAGCAAAGAAAACCAAATGGATACTGATCCTCGACTTTCAGAAACCTTCGTGAAAAACCACATTCAAACCGTAACAGTAGGCACACCAAGAAATGGTGAAAAAGTCATAACATAAATCATCCTATTAGGCAAATAAAACAGAATTCCCCGTAGGGTACAAGTTCTTAAAAAGAAAAACAAACAACCAGGACTCCTACAACATGTTTGTAGGTAATCCAGATACAAGGAAAACAAACTAAGAAGCAAAACCACTGCCTGAGGACCCTGAACCTCCCTCACTAAGCCCCACATCAGACCTAACCTTCTTGACTCCAGCCATCAACTTGAGGTTTTCAATCTCTTTAAGTGCTGCTTCGAGGGCTTGCTGACTATCTGCTAACTGTTGAGTCTTCTCCCTTCAAACCTGGTGGGCTTGTTCCACTTCTTCCTTCTTGAAAGTCATTTGCACTTCGAAAAACTCTTCTTTTTCTTTGTATCTCTTCAACTCCTGCTCTCTTTGTCCATGCAACCAGACAATAGAATGACGAGCTTCCTTGAGAGTCTTCGAATTCTTCTTTCGTTCAGCTTCTCTTTTTGCTTCCATCATACCCAACCTGTGAAAGTGAGCTTCCCTTCCAGCAAAGTCTTTCTCTTTAGCCTCCAAGGTGGTCTGCATCTTCAGCAGTTTCTCTTCAGCTTCATTCTTGGCCTTGTTGGCAAGATGATACAGACTAACTACTTCAGTGTTCTCCACTCTGACTGCATGCAGCTGGGCTTCCAACTTCTTGAACTCCTCTAAAGACATAGTATCAATGGACTCAGCAACTGGAGGAACTGGTGGTGAGAATGGCAGCAAAACCCTTCTAGCTCTGTCTTTCAACCAAGCTTCATACTCTGGGAATGTCTGATTGTTGCACTTTCCAAAGCTAGCTATCCCTTCTCCCTTGATGCACTTCCAAGCTCCAACAACCTTCCTCACTAAGGGCATATTGTCCTTCACTGGGAAGTAGAAAATAGGGGTCAGCTTCAATTCTTCTGGCACCTCTCTCAAAGCATATCCCAATTGTCTTCTTAACAAGATTGGATTGTAATTGATCCCTCCAGTTACTCCCAATAAAGGTACACTAAGATAACTCCCACAGCTAGTGATTAAACGTGCACCCTACAGCCTTTGAGTAATCCACCTGACATCCTTGGCAAGCAACTTTTCCAGCTTCTGAGCCCATACCAAGGTGTGGTCACTAAACACTCCAGTACTAGGCAGATGCCTCATGAACCACATATGAAATAAAGGAGCGCAGCAATGAACTAAACCTCTCCTCTTCTTCTCAGTCTTATAGTGCACTGAGTAATACAAATCTCCGAGCAGGGTAGGCACAGGATTCTTCAGCAAAAAGAGATGTATGGCATTCATATCTATGAACTTCTCCATATCAGCAAACAAGATAATGCCATAGATAGAAAGAGCCAAGATAGCACAGACAGCATCCCATTCTTCCTCAACAGCCAACTCTTCCACCTTCTTTACCAAAGTCTCCAAATAAAACCCAGGTACACCTCCCTTAATGATGGCCAAAGAATTCACAACAGAAGTGCTCAAATAAAGAGCCTTAGCAATAGCCTCAGGTGCAGGTCTACTCATCTCAGCATTGAACGGAATCTGGTCTCGAACAGGCACTCCCAAGTTCAAAGCATACTCCTCCGAAAAAGGACCTAGCTGAAAATCAAGAAAAGTGAAGCAACGGAGCTGAGGATCATAATACTGAAGCAGGGTATGAATGGCACTTCTCTCAGAAAGATCTAACTCTACCACCACATCCATAATACTCCCATAAGCCTTCCTGAATCTCTCCACATGGTTGGGTGTAATCAGCTTCACCATCTTCTTCAACAGGCCAACTTTGGTGTCAAAGAACTTGAAGTGAATATTCTGCTTGCGAGGATCTTCCATCTCTGAAGAGAATACCGGAACCGGAAGCAAAGATATGAACCTGTGAATGAAAACAAAACATGATTAACAATGAAATGATGCAACGCAGATGCAAATGCAAAGGCATATGATCATCTCGGACTGTCTGGAATCTGGATACCAAGGCCACATGATCACAAACCCCAAATCCTCTGGATATCAGCACATAAACACTCAAATAAGCTCAGATACTCCCAATCAAGGACCAGATAAACTCAAAAACTCCAGAACCAAAGTAACTGTATCAAAACATGAAATTGTACTGGTAACAAGGGTATGATGAGGTCAAGGGTTCCTGCAAACCTGTAAACCCCTCCCATTCTCACAGGTGTGCTCCGGGTCAAACATCACGGACTCTCAAAGCCGAATAACAATAATACTTTCACCATTTCCGAGAAATGGCTCATGACCAAATCAGGGAATCGGTTAGGCATTATGTACTACTCAGGGGGGCCTTAACTGAGTCCGGGAAAAACAAGCATCCCCTATAAGTTCTCAGCTTCAAGCGCTGAAATCGAGAAACAATAGTACATTCAGCCCGTAGGATACAATACTATTGTTATACGAACAGATGCTCTGACTGAGTTCCTATAAGAGAACTAGGCCATCCTATGCGAGTCCCCAGTGGACCCTCGGGTGCGAATGGGTTTGCCACAAAATGTGGTCTGCCACTGCCACCACTGGAGAGGGTTGTTTCCACAAAGGTTCTCAATGATCGGTCCCCAGATGCACTTAACTATCAAGGTCCTATCCCGAAGTGGAGGAAATCCCCACACAAGATATTTCCAAGACGGTCGCAATCTGGGCGTGAAACACACTGCCACTCATCATGTCACATGTGAGTACAATATGTCCACTCTAATCCTATAGTGCACTCAAGCCGGGTACTTGGCTTATCTCTCAGAAACAGTATCACCCGAGCCCACCAAACAAAAAACCAGTCCAGACAGTCCAGTATGATATATATGATGCGGAAAATAAATATTGAAAACTGCTGTAAACAAAACTGTAAATAAAAACAGTAAAATACAACACACAATAGCAAATATACATCATCCAATGAAACATAAACAAACAAGCGCTAGGAGAGACTCACAGGGGAACCAGAGATTCTTGGTGTGCAGTCCCCAGCAGAGTCGCCAGCTGTCGCTCCCCGGATTTCCATCCTGGTACAAACACGAAAGTGGCGCGGAAAAGAGTAGAGTCGCCAGCCAGGCATTTTTATCCCGAAGAAAGGGAATGGTAATGCTGCACAAACCAGAAGAAAAGAAAAGGAAGGACACAGGTCCTACGAACCAAAGAGACTGAGTTCGGGAGTCAATTACGACCTGGGAAGGTATTAGCACCCAGATCATCCGCCCTACCCGACGGGATCCACGCTTGCAAAAGAAACTATTTCAAAGGGTGAGGGTATGAAAGCTGCAGCAAAGAAATGAAAACGGAAAGAAACTGGAACTATAAAAAGAAATGAATAAGAGAACAAAGAGAAAAAATGTAGGGAAAATAAAGATTGTGCTCGAACGGGCCCTACCCCGCTGCCTACGTACCTCATCAGGATAATGAGGATCAGAGACGCCGTAGTTCCCCTAACTAGGGGTACTAAAAGGAAATTGCTTGTGAATTAAAGCTTGAACTGCCTATACCATTGCTCAGGTGTTGCAGACTCGGACGACGAGTGCGTAACCGTCTTGCAAAGTGACAAGTAGGAGCAAGTTCACGTACGGAGTGAATGAGATGAGAAAAGAATTCCCGAAGGAAAGACGCTTATTGTTTGTTTGGTGTTTTTTAGAAGCTTTTATGAGTGAAAGTTTGCATAGGTAAGTGTACCCAAGTCTTACTCAATGGGATGTGTACATCTCACATCATCCCGAAATGGAATGCGCAAGAGGCACACCTATTTATGGAGAAAATCTCCAAAGCTAGTCCCATAAGTGAAGGCTTAAGCACACTGGCCTATTACCATTATTAATTATTTTTGTGGTTTTTGGTTAAGAAGTGTTTTTAGCTTTTCTTTATGAAGTACTCATGCTAAGACCTATCCACCACGAGTGATAACTCACACCTCGCCCCGAAACGGAACGCGTGCAAGTATCTCATAGCAAAGTCTCATGTCACATGAAAGTACTCAACCTTTATTAAGTGAATTATAATTGAGTTTGAAGATGAGAAAAGACAGCACTAAAGGATCACAAAGGAAAAATTCTAAAGGGGGACTAAAGAAATCCTAAGTGTTAACATGCATGGATGTCCTAAGGGTTAGTGAGGTTTCTATCCTAATGAAGAAGAAGGAAGAAGAGAAGAAGAAGATAGAAGAAGAGATGAGAAAGGCCTAATCCCAACAACAAAAGAGTTAGTCATAATAAAGAAATAAGAAGAAGAGATGAGATTTGGAAATGTGGAACTCAATTCCCACACCTCACACTTACCATAGCCCCTGCAAGGTTAGTATCATGCATAAAAGTGAAACAATATGAGCAAGATAACATGCTAACTTCACACAATCAGAAGTGAAATGGTATGAACATATGCACAATGCAAATGCAACTCAAAGGAGTGAGACATGAAGCTTATAAGACAAAAATGATGCAACATGAACACATATGAAAACAAATGCACACTTAAGGAAAATACAAAGCAAATGCAAAAGATATGGACTCAATGTTCAAGATCAGAACCAAAACAAGATGAAGAATGGCCTACGAATCCAACAAGATGAAGAGCAGAAAGGTACAAGACCAAACAATACCAAAATGGAAGTAAAAGAAACAATGAGATGAAGTGAAAGCACTTAAGGAAGTAAATGACTTAAAGAAGAAGAAAACACAAACATTCTTAAGACTCAAACCCCATGCTAGGACCAGGAAGGTACCCATACCCCAAAAGAACCCCAAATGAGAAGAAGAAGTTGGCACAAGTGCCCTTCTAAGCTTAAATGAGAGCTAAAGGTTCAAAGGAAGCAAAATGGGACAAGGTTCAAAGTAAAATTCACAACAAATCAACCAAGCATCTAAAAAATTCACAATTGAAACCAAATGACCTTCAAACATGTTATAACAACAAGCCAAAAGGATTTGAAAGAATTCAGAAGCAAACTAGGTCAAGAGGAGGCAAGAACACAAGCTAGGGTTACAAACTTACATCAACAAACAAGACCTTAGACAGCGCTTTTTTAAGCCTTAGACAGCGCTTTAAAGCGCTGTCTAAACCTCCGCTGCTAAAGGTTTAGACAGTGCTTTTGAAAATGTTAAAAGCGCTGTCTAATCCCCCCCCCCTTTGACAGCGCTTTGGCCAAAAGCGCTTTAAAAGACCCTCTTAATTTAAATTTTTTAGGTACACCTTAGACAGCGCTTTTCAAAAGCGCTGTCTAAGCCCCCTACCTTAGACAGCGCTTTGGCCAAAAGCGCTGTCTAAGCCCCTCCTATTTTAATTTTTTTAGGTATACCTTAGACAGCGCTTTGGCCAAAAGCGTTGTCTAAGCCCCTCCTATTTTAATTTTTTTAGGTATACCTTAGACAGCGCTTTGGCCAAAAGCGCTGTCTAAGCCCCCCCATTAGACAGCGCTTTTGCCTAAAGCGCTTTCTAATCTCCCCCTTAGACAGCGCTTTTGGCATAAGCGCTGTCTAAGGTATACGAAATTTTTTGTAGGATTTGTTTGTAACCACATTTTTTCCAGGTTTATAAACCAGAATTGGTACCTGTTTTCAACCAGATTTTTGCAGTCAATTATCACATTTTATATATCCATTTTGGCCTTTTTTTACCAAAATTTGGCTAACCAATTCAAACCAAATTTGCCATAAATGTATCAAAATATATACAAATTTATGTTTACATTTATAAGTCATTACATATACTACTACAAATGTACACATTAATTACACACTTTGAGCTCTATCATGTATTGACACCACTCCTCTTTGATTTCGTCCACTTGATCCTTTGTATAAGATGCACACTTGAATTCATCAAAGTACTACATAATAATATAACATATTTTGAATTAATTCCAACTATTTAATTATATAAGATATGTGTAAATATAAAAGTAACTCATAAGTTTGAAATACATACATCGGTGGGAATCTCTAATCGGCCCAACATGAGAGTATCTCGCATAAACCTCAACATGAAATACCCGCAATCTATTTGATTACGTTGAAGAGGACACTACATATGAAAAAAAAATATGAATTATAAATCCTAAGTTTTATCAAGTGTAGTCATCACTAATATAATAAAAAACGCGGTAATTAAAAATATACCGCCACTTTAATCCATGAAATGGAGTTGGCGCCCCTCCTTGAGGTCTGGATAACTCGTTGGGCACGAAAAGCTTGTAGGACGCTAATAAAATAAAAATGAAGCAATTAGAACAATTCACATAAACTAAGAAAAATTTTGAACATTCTCACTTACGTGTCAATTAGGTCCTTCATATCCGGGTATGTTGTCCAATCATTTCCTAACGAGTCAAGATAATACACGATTTCTCGGATAGGATTGATTGCGAGCAACAACCAATGTCCACTGTAATGATTAGGCAAATGTTAGATGGTAACTTGGAAAATAATTATAATAGATGAATTTAGAAAGAAATGCTAACCCGGTATTAAACGGTACAAAAAACAACTTCTCCGCATTTTTATTCTCCACGAGGATCCGAAGAACGTACTCCGTCACGGTATCTGGTCTACTTATCATTAAACCTAAGTTGACGGTCGCGGGTGCTAAGAATCCGAATGACACGTCCAAACCATTGGGGCGCATAAATTTGTCATACAAAAACCTAATATAAAAACATCATTAACATAAAGTAAACATCATTAAAATAAGTTGTTTAATTAATAAAACAAAGTAGTCCGAATTTACCTAACATATGTATTGACAACGGTGACGCCGATTTCTTCACGACCAAAAACTTGCATGAAGTCCTCATTACCAATCATTTGTTCGTAATCAAAGCCGAAAATCCCTACCTCCATAGGTATAATCCGAGCACCTCCGGTCGGTATATCGGTCATCTCTAGAAATGTCCTGAGGCACGACCTATACTTGGTGGTAGGTTTTTTCCTAGCTACGGACTTCTTAGCACCAGAACTTTGTACCCGTGCGGAGGCGTTGCTAACCTCCTTTTTTTGTTGTGCGGAGGCATTGCTAGCCTCATTTTCTTGAACCTACATGTCATATAAATAGTTAGATCAAATTAAGAATGTAACAACTTCCATGAATATATGTCATATAATTGTATATTACCTCTTTTCTTGAAACCGTGGACTCGGTATGCCGTGGAATCGCAGCTTCTTTTGATTTGGATTGTGTGGGAGTCTATTTAACATAGGAAAATATGTAAGTAAAATTTTAAGCATAAATTTTAAACTTTGAATATACCAAGGAAAGTTAACATAAGTTTTAATCATACCTCATATCCTACGCATATGAGGTTTGTCGGCCATGCAACAAACGAACCTACTGCTTCGTGCACCGTTGTTGCATCCGAATCATCGCTAGGATATGGTAATGCTGCATTCGGCTCAACTGCAATATCAACTGATACCTTCAAACATCCAGCAGGGAGCTCTCTAGTGTGGAGTAATACTCCGCTAACGTTATGCACTTTTCCCTTGCCAACCATCCGATAGTATGGTGACGACAAATACAGCTGACAATGGGAAATGCCCTAAAACCAATAATAACAAGAAATCGTTAATGTGTATATATGTCAAATACATAATTTAAGAAAATAGTTCAATTTAAGACAATTATATGTAATTACCTCTGGAATGTTCGGCTGAAAGGTACAGTTGATACTGTCTTTGTCCGAAGCATCTCTGTATACTGTTGAGGCGCTAGCCTCTCTTTCTCTCCTCAATGCATCAAGCGCAGCTTGCATGGCTTCCATTCTTGCATGAAGCTCCCGATTACTAGGAGCCTTTCCTTTTTTAATACTCATGGAGGTCGGAGTGACTCCAAATCCCTTACCCCTCACCCGACCAGAGTACTCAGGGACATCTAATGCCCGACCAAGTATGCTCCTAGTATCATCGGGAGATAAAGACTGAGATAGCTCCTCCTGAAAAATCAGATGAATATCGTACACTTGTCAAATATTTGTGTATAAAAATGTTATTCAATTAATGAAAAAATGTTATACTTACACATTTCTGGTATACTTGTAAAACTTCTTCTTGAGCAACTCCAGATTTGCCCACACGGGCTTCCTTCCACAAAACATGTGCAGGAAGAGATGATTCTGAACTTTCCTCCTTCTGAAGCTACACATTAAGTCATACAATTTTATCAGATAAAACTAATATATGATGAACAAATTTGTTATCGCAATTTAAAAATACTTACCATGGATTGTTCTAAACGTCCATATCCGACACGTCCTTTTCGGTACGGATATGCGGGACTTGATGCTCTTTCCCGATTTGTAGCACTTATTCTTTGAAAAACCGGGTCTTGTCTTTTGGATTTGAACGCTTCCCATTCTTCAGCCGATATCAAACTTTCATATTTTTTGGGAAGCTCCGTATCCACAAAATTACCATCCGCATCCTTAAGGAACTTGGATGATAAAAATGTCCGAAACCCTCTTAGAAGCTTTCCGGCCAATTTCATACAAAAGCCTCTTCTTTCGTCTTCGATGTTAAAACATCGCTAAGAAAAACATACAGATTGATAGTTAGTATCGGTAATTGAAAAAACATGATTGTACCTTTATCTCACTCCAAATTTTATCTTTGGACTCTTTCAGCTCTTTGTTTCTCCAATCATCACATGTAATGGGAATTTCATTCCTTACTAGTGCACCGATAAAACTAGTTAAGGTATGCCCATTAGGTTCTATAAGCTGTCCCTGGGTGCTCCAATAGACATCTAGTATGATGCCTCGAGATCTTCCTTGGACCACCCTTCTCATTACTGTGATGCCTCTTCGAATTTCTTCTTCCGCGGATACTTTTTTAGGAACTTCCTCAGGTTGGTCATCAGCCATGTCTAACCTGTAATAAACCAAGGAAACCATCAAATATCAAATATAACTTATAATCAAAGCAATTGAAAACAAAAAAATAAAGAAATCATGCATTATCATATATAACTTATAATCAAAGTAATTGAAAACAAAAAAATAAGGAAATCATGCATTATCACATATAACTTATAATCAAAACAATCGAAAAAATAAAATAAAGAAACCATGGATAATTTACCTAAGTCACTAACATCTCTTTCTTTTCTTTGTTGGAATATTAATCACTTGTTTCTTAGCAATGCGTACGGATGAATTGATCCAAATTCCCTCATTATGATCGTTTCTTATATATGACTCATCCGGTATAAGATCCTCAACTTCATCATTTCTATTCAACTCATTCCGTCTAATGCATGACTCATTCTCAACATCAATATCACATTGATCGACACCGCTATCATCAGTCACTTTGTTAGAGAAAAGCACTATAGACCATTTTGTACTCTTCGGGTCATTCACATAGAACACTTGTTTAGCCTGAGATGCTAGAATAAAAGGTTCATCTTTGTACCCCACCCTAGTAAGATCAACTTGCAAAAATCCAGACTTATCCATTCGTATGCCACTACTATTCACCCACTTGCAACCAAAGATGGGAATCTGAAACTTCTCGTAATCAAACACACAAATGTGCTCAATAACTCCAAAATACGACAGATTTGCATATTTGGGGTTTAAGTCCTTCATGCTTGATATATGCATTGCTTCAGCTAGCACGGTGACACCACTATTTTGCATAGTACTCTTATCATCTTGTTCTTTGGTATAAAATGTGTATCCATTAATTGAATATGCGCTATGAGAAAACACATGCAAACTTGGACCATATGCCAAACATCTCAACCTTTCTGTTACCGAAGAAGGATCTGAAGAGCGCTTCAAGTAAATATGATCCTTCAACCATTGTATGAAACTTTGATTGTGCTCTATAACTATCCAATTTTCATTTCTGTTCGGATTTAACCTTCGGAGTACATCCTTGTGCATTTCAACATATGGCTCAACCTCATTATTATTGTGCAGAACATACAAATGAACTTGATCCCGTTCATCCCTTGATATTGTCACAATTTTATTCCCAATTAATTTTTTACCTTCCATTTTGTCGAAAATCTGAGCTCTGGGGAGTCCAATCGATTGAACGTTAGACAAATATTCAGTACAAAACTCAACAGCTTCTTCAACAATGTATCGTTCAACAATACAACCCTCTGGTCGACTTCGGGATTTCACGTACCCTTTTAATATTTTCATATACCGTTCAGCAGGGTACATCCATCTCATATAAGCTGGTCCACACAACTGTGTCTCTTTCACAAGATGAACAACTAAATGAACCATTATGTCAAAAAAAGACGGAGGAAAATACATTTCAAGCTCACACAAGGTAATTACAATCTCTTTTTGTAGTGTTGGTAACATCTCGGGATCGATCACCTTACCACAAATTGACCTAAAGATAAAACACAATTTAGTTATGGAACTTCTTACTTTTTCTGGCAAAATAGAACGTATACCGATCGGTAGAAAATGTTCCATTATAACGTGACAATCATGTGTCTTCAAATTCTTCAACTTGAGGTCTTTCATAGAAACAAGTCTTCTGATATCAGATGAGTATCCTTCTGGAACCTTAACTTCACTCAGAGACTTACACAAATTTTTTTTCTCCTTTCTAGATAAAGTAAAAGCAGCAGGTGGTAGATATGTTCGTCTTCCTTTCTTCACGGGTGCTAATTCAGTTCTCATTCCCATTTTTAACATGTCCTCCCTTGCTTTAAGGCCATCCTTAGACTTGCCTTTTATATTGAGTAATGTACCGATAACACTTTCAAATACGTTTTTTTCAATATGCATAACATCGAGAAAATGTCTCACGTACAAAGACTTCCAATATGGCAATTCAAAAAATATCGACCTTTTCTTCCACCCACCTTTCACAATCTTATGTGCAAAAGGCTTGCCAAACTCAGTACGCACATCTTTCACCTTTTCAAAAACTTGTTCACCTGACAATGCGGGTGGAGCTCTACGATATTCGGTGTCTCCATTGAATGCTTTTCTCCACCCACGGTAATGATGTTTAGAATGTAAGAATCTACGATGACCGAGAAACACATTCTTCTGGCAAAGTTCCAATCGGATCGTATCGGTTCCGTCTTCACAAAAAGGACACGCACGTTGACCCTTGATGCTATACCCAGATAGATTCCCGTATGCTGGAAAATCATTAATTGTGCCAAACAACATCGCCCTCAGATTGAAACTTTCTTTCCTATATCCATCATAAACCTCCACACCGTTCTCCCACAAAATCTTTAAATCTTCGATCAGAGGTGTCAAGTATACGTCTATGTCATTACCTGGTTGTTTAGGCCCAGAGATTAACATAGATAACATCATGTACTTACGCTTCATACATAGCCACGGAGGTAGGTTATAAATCATAAGAATCACAGGCCATGTGGTATGTGAAATACTTTGAAGACCATGTGGGTTCATTCCATCAGTAGATAATGCCAATCGAAGGTTTCTTGCTTCTGATCCAAACTCAGGATAATCATTATCAATCTTCGACCACTGTGGTGAATCAGCCGGATGCCGATACTTTCCATCGGTGATTCTTTCATCTG
This sequence comes from Lathyrus aphaca, assembly GCA_963966055.1. Taxonomy (NCBI): domain Eukaryota; kingdom Viridiplantae; phylum Streptophyta; class Magnoliopsida; order Fabales; family Fabaceae; genus Lathyrus; species Lathyrus aphaca. The sequence goes on from OZ014521.1 coordinate 215,365,918, forward strand.
CATGCCAAGTAAGATGTCTTGCATCGGTTTCACTACGAAACATGCGCCTAAATCTCGGAATTATCGGAAAATACCATAAGACTTTTGCGGGAGATAATTTTTTCTTATATCGATACAAACCGCATTTGGGGCACTCAGTTAACGTTGCATATTCGTTACGAAACAAAATGCAATCGTTAGGACAAGCATGTATCTTATCATAGCTCATGCCAATAGAGCACAACATTTTTTTTGCCTCATAGGTTCGATTAGGAAGAACATTATCATCCGGTAGCATTTCTCTCATAAGGGCCAACAACTCTGTGAAACTTTTATCCGACCATCCATTGCCCGCCTTTAAGTTGTACAACTTTAATACCGCAGAAAGTCTTGAGAATTTAGTGCAACCTTTGTACAACGGTTTCTCTGCATCGCTTACCATCCTCTCAAACATTTCAGGACAATCATGAAGATCTTCTTCCAGTGCTTCTACAATCTCTTCAACTCGATCACAATCATATGTTTCCGTGTCTTTGTCGTATGAAGCATAGGTCGTATTACTTTTTCCACTCGATTCAACATTCCCGTTAATTTTCTCACCATGAAATATCCAACACTGATAACTTTGATCAATTCCATGCCTCAGCAAATGCGATTTAAATCCATGTGCGTCAACCTTACCAATATAACAACAACGCAAGCAAGGACAATGCATTCGTCTGGGGTTTTCAGCGTGTTGAACAGCATACTTAACGAATTCCGCAACCCCACTCTCGTACTCTTTGGTCATTCGATCGGCACAGATCCATGTTTTATCCATGGTTTTCCTACTTATTTAAAAGAACACTCAATTAATGATAAATAAAATTTAAATATATTAGTTAAAATATTCAAATAATAGAAAAATTAATGGCATTTTTTAACTTGTTACCAATAAGTCTTTTTTATTTGTCCAATATCTCTATCACTCTTCACGATAAGTAAATTGTTCTTGTGGTCAACCTCCACGGTATAAAACCAAATTAAGATTCTGTAGCGTATCTTGTCAACTTCATAAGATATGGATAAAAGTATTTCTACCTCGCTCGTCATAAATCATCTTAGACATCAATTTCACTAAACAACAATTAGATGTGAGTAATCTTATACAGTCTTCTCCTCGTCCAATCTATGTCTCAGGTATAAATAAAATATCTAGTCCAACTACCTTGCAACTGTCTATTCTCTTTGATCTTTCACTTACCCCAGACTCCTGAATCCTAGGATACAAGGTGTAATATTAGCCCTCCATTCTAGTGAATAGCCTATCTAAGTGCAATAAAATCCTATGGCCTCCAACTACCAAGCTGTGAAAGTAACTCTTCACCCTTTCTTTGAAATCTTGTTTTGTGACCAAGATTTTTCCCTCTTTAAAAGTTCGAAGTTGTATCGATATTAACATTTCATTTAAAGGGAAGTTCCACATATACATATAACCATTTATCCTCCATATGGGTTCCTCACAAAATCAGCATTTGAAAACAAAAAAGACATAAAGAAAATATCATAAGATGATACCAAGAAAATTTGCAACACTAACAGAACATAAATGATATGTACAACTAAATGTATGTATAGACAAAAATCTATCACAATAAAATAAAAAGCATATAAAAAGATTGATCAAAGTTAAGAGGTGAAAGGCATTATAAAGACCAGTACTAAGAAGAATACCTTTTAAAAATGCTACAGCAAAAACCTCAAACAGCAGAGAAGCTAATACAGAGAACACAATAAACACCTGCATAAAGGGTGCATACAAGTTACATTCAAAATAGTAACTAGAAACATAAAAAAACATTACATCAGCCTGAACTTTGTTCTGAAAACATATATAGCGATGGCAATTATGAAACATTTTATGTCCTTGTTGAGAGATGGTCTAAAATCGTTGGATATTAAACAAAAAATCAACAATCTTTTGGTGTGTACTATTGCTTTAGTACATTATCATTGTGTTAGTACGAGTTTAATCTATGATGCATAAAAGTAGTGGATCCTAAAACATTTTCTCTAGATTTAGGTTTGATTAATTATGAAACATTTTCTTCTAACCTCTCTAGCAGCTACTTTAAGGTTAAACCTCTAAGAAGCCTCAATTGCAAATGCATATTCCTAAACTAGAAATACTTTAAAATCTCTTAACAAAGTTTATTCAAAGTCCTTTAACGTGAAACATCTAATTACAAGTATCAAAGTTCAGAACATCTAAATACACATATCACCATTAAGAAACACATTATATGGAATATCAAGACACTTGTTTGTGGCATCAATTGGAACAAAAACAATCAACAAAGAAACATTATATTTTCAACAATTTACAAGCTTCAGACAGTCACACACATTTTTCTGAAATAAATAAATAAATAAATAGGCAAAATAAATAAATAAACTTAGCAGGACAAACTACAACAATAGCATACACATCAAGAACAATAGCAGTAACATGGCATGTTTTCTACTTAGTTCTTTCTCAAAGCTTATAAATAAACTCTTAAAAAACAAACATGTATCAAAACAATGGCAGGCTGGTCGCTGGTAGGTCGCTGGTAGGGTTTGTTCGAAGAAATGAAACAGAACAAATGAAAAAATGAAAAAATGAACATACCTCAATGAAGAACAGTAGAAACGATTGATTCTTTAAACACTTTCAAAGACTGAAACGAATGAACGAATGAAGGAAAACGATTGATTCTTTAAACGATTGAAGTTCGCTGTAATGGGGTTCGTTCGCTGGTAGGGTTCGTTCGCTGGGAGGGAAAACAAAAACAACAGAGAACGAAAATATAACTCTGAAATTTAATTTTAATAAGACCTTAGACAGCGCTTTTGAGGAAAGCGCTTTCTAAGATATGCCTTAGACAGCGCTTTCCAAAAGCGCTTTCTAAACCCCCCATTAGACAGCGCTTTTGGTTTTAAATTTTTTTTTTAATTTTAAGACTTTAAACAGCGCTTTATCAAAAGCGCTGACTAAGGTATATATTTAAAAGCGCTTTCTATAAGCGCTGTCTAAGGGGGGGTCTTAGACAGCGCTTTCTAAAAGCGCTGTCTAAAACCCCCCCTTAGACAGCGCTTTCGTTATATTTTTTTAACATTTTCCGTGTTTTATTTTTATTTTAACCTTAGACAGCGCTTTCTTTTAAAAGCGCTGTCTAAGATGCGCTGTTAAAAAGCCTTTTTGGCGTAGAGTCACAAGATCAAGACTCAATAAATAAGTTTCTAAAAATCCAGAGAAAAATCACATGAAAAGTAAAATGTCTTAAGAATCCAGAGCAAAAAGAATGGGATCAAAACTCAAAATATTGAAGAGTATGGAAAATGGACAAGGCAGTGTGGTCAAAATGGACTTAAAAAGAAGTTAAGTGAAAGGATGATTAAATTCAGACACGTGGAAATGGAAAAAATATAAAATAAAAATATGATAAAATAAAAAAGACATTAAATGAGACTCATGATTTTTTTGGTATTTTTATATGAAGGGAACTATTTTAAATAAATTGAAACTAAACTAAATTAAAAGAAAAATGAAATGGAAAAAAGAAATATAAAATAAATGGAGAGAGGTGTGATTAGTAGGATTATATGTGGAAAGTGTTTGGGCTTAGTGTGAAGGGGGTGCGAATAGCGTCTGAAGGCCCAAGATGTCTGCGCTGGTTCAGGGTCTTATAGTGGTATTTTTGTGAAATTAAATGGAAAAGGCTGGAAAAAACAGGGAGTGTTGGATTGATCAAAGGCATGGGCTTGGGGTTTCATTAATTGAGTTGACAGTATGGTATGTTGTGATAGGATGGTGCATGGTAGTAACGGTGGGCTGTATCACACGAATGAATTAAATGAAATAATAAAACAAAGAGAGACGGAACGGATATTAGGGCTAGGTGGCGCAATGTTGAACGCTGGATGAGTAGATCCAACGGACATGGCTTCGTCTTCTCCAAACAAACCCTAGCATGATCAGAGCACAAATTCCGGTGACCGGAGCTAGGGCTCTGGCACCGGAAACATCAAACCATGAGCAAATCACCATTAAAATGAACAAAAAGGTGCAGATTGATTAATTGAACACCACTGATTTCAAAAATGACCTCAAAAACACCTAAATCTCAAAGAATCAAAGGGATCGAGCAAAACAAAGTGACACCATCAAACTTGAAACTCACATAACTTATGCTATGATGCATCATTTTCGAAACCAAACATTGCAGAATCATCAGTGAAGATCAAGGATCACAAAATGCATCACTAATTTCATTTCCAGATCACAAAATTTAGAGCCATACCTGAGGTGAAGGTCTTGGTATAATGAGATATAAAACCAAAGAATGGATGTAAATCACTCCACTTACTCCCTAGATGCAAAACAAATGCATCTAAGGTCTTGAAACAAGCTGGATCTGAGATTTCAAAGCAAGTTGCTTCTCAATGGCACCTTTCTATTTCTGTGTCTTAAGCTCAAATGAATGGTAGAATCTTGATCTATATCACTCACTGATCAAGAATGTGGAAGAAGTTTGTGAGAATGTGAGAGAATGAAGATATTTGTGTGAAAATGCAAAGTTGCATGAAGTTTGAGAGTGAGAGAATGAGAGAGATCTGAGGCTTTCTAAACCCTAATTGCTCTTTGTGTGACCTCACTAGGCAATGCTGGAAGAATGAAATGAAATGCACGAATGAATCATGAGAAAAGTGTGAATTTGCCAATTTTGCACTTTGTGAAATAAGCATGCTATGCTCATTCTCTCTTGGGCCTCTCAGCACATGTGCCATTCATTTCCTACCCTTGATTGAAATGTAACAAATCCTGGCCCTTAGATCAAGCCATCACACTTGTTTCATGACTTTTGCCAAATTTGCATGTTTGGAGTGATTTTCTTGTTTGGCACGAAATGAACATTTCTTTGGAGAAAATTGGTCATAATATAATGAATTTTAAGTTTGAAACACAATTGAACCAATACCAAGTCACACAATTCAGTTTTGGAGCATTTTGCATTTGGTGCCATACTTGAAAAGTGAATTTTTGCCCAAGAATCAAGGAATTTTCGAAGAGGCTATAGGGAGATCTAGGAATCCTATGAAAATGTACTTGTACATTTTGAAAATGGAAACCCTTACTATTCAACTTTCATGTTTGACTTTGGTCCATTTGAAGAATTTTTTATCATGTTAAGGCCATTTGAAAATTAGGGCAAAAGTTGCCAAATTTGGAAAACTTCAAAAACCAACTTTGTACCATTTTTGCAAAACCCTTCAAATCTCCATGATTATTGAACTTTAGGCATTCCAAACCTCTTATAACATTGTAAGGACCCCTCTTGGCCAAAAAATTTGGGTTAGACCCCTTGAAATTGCACAGTTGACTTTTTAAGGGCGCAGTTGACTTTTTACTTCATCTGTAAGCAACTGAGGCATTGTCTGACTTCCACATGGAATTTTCTCATGAAAATTGACACCTAGGATCCTCTTAACATATAGAAGACTTTACCCAAACGAAATGGCCAAAGTTGTGAGATCTTGGTGCTTGAATCACAAACCCTAATTTGGGTGCCTTGTATAGGAGCTTTGCCTTGTCCTGAGATCTCTGGTGATCATGCAATCTTCTGAGCTTTTGCCAATGGACTTAAACTTGTAAATGGAGTCTAGACTCACCATAAGACTTATACAAACTCATTGGGACCCTTGTCATGGCTTGAAATGCTTCAAGGACCTCCACAGATGACCATATGCTAGATGCTAGGACATGAGGGATGTTATGCCTCATCTTTCTAAGCTAGGATGCTGAAAAAATGATATGCTCATGATGAATATGATGTGACATGATGCTTAAAATGAAGAGGGCAAATTTTGGGTGTTACAGCTGCCCCTATTCAATCATCAGTTAACCTAAAAAAGACGATAGTACGGACTATCGACCATTCAAGATAAACTGTGATTGAATACCAAGAAGACCAGAAATTTGCACTCTGACGAAGAATGCAACACTGGGAAATAAAACCAACCAGATGACGCTCTGGGGATATGAAGAAGAGGAAAAGCAGACGAGCTTCTTCCAAGCTGAAACTGATATCTGGAATAAGAACATGTTGACGAACGAGTCTTCAAACAATCCTGTTACGCCGGGAGCTGGACATACGAGTCCTCAAACACTTCAAGAACATAATCTGAGACAGACGAGCCTCCAAACAATTCTGTGACGCCAGGAGCTGGACATATGACTCCTCAAACATTGCATGAACATAATCTGAGACAGACGAGTCTGCTTCGGATTTAACTGTTACGCCAGGACCGGTACTGCACTAAAGTCTGTGGGATAGACATGCAATCAAGGTAGACGAACCTTCTTCATATATTATCTACGGATATATGGTATAAGACAAACGAGTCTTCTTTGAGCAAACCTGTTACGCCAGGTGCAGCAACAATAATTGGTGCCTGAGACAGACGAGCCTCCTTCGGATTTACCTGTTACGCCAGGATCGGTAACCATTTTGACATTAATTCCCACTGTCAGGATTTGAAACCTCTTTAATACAGACGAGTATTGGATGATCATCAATATAGCACAGACGAGTTCCAAAAGTCAATGATACAGACGAGTATCAGACGATGATCTGAGAAACACAGACGAGTGCTTCAGGCAATGATACAGACGAGTATCAATCACTGGTATAGACGAATACCAGAAATTCAAACACAAACGAGCATTTGAAGTAACAATAGAGGAATATCAGGATAATCAGCAAATCCTCACATACACGGATATAGCTAACACAGACGAGTGTTGGGGATGATACAGACGAGTATCCACAAATATCAAGCATACCAAACACAAACGAGTGCTGGAAAGTTGCAGACGAGCAACAGTTGAAATTACATATCAAGGCACAGACAAGTGCAGCAAAGGATCCAATACCAAACACAGACGAGTGTTGAAAGTTGCAGACGAACAACAACACATGAGATATCACAACACAGATGAGTGTTGAGAACAAACACAGACGAGTGTTGGAAAATTGCAGACGAGCAATATCAAGGTAATCATAGGCCACTACTGGGGAAAGTAAACGAGCAAATACCAAAGGGATAACACAGACGGGTGTTGAGTATAATACATCACTGCTGGGGAGATACTCTGCTTAGGGATAACACAGACGAGTGTTGGGAAGTTGCAGACGAGCAACAAACAAGGCCTAAGCACAGACGAGTACTGGAGATTGCAGACGAGCAACAAACAAATGCCTGAGTGGCCACAAGAGTTACAACTCTGCAGGGGAAGACAAAATGAGAGGTCTGGATACCTGACTGACTGAGGTGATGAATACCTGACTGTATTATCAAATTAACCAAAAGTATGGCAACTTCGCTGGGGAATATTTCACTGACGGAGGTGAAAATAAAATATGAACTCTGTGGGGACAGGATCCTCTTCAGCCTTGGTTGGAAAGATGCGTCAACAATACTCTAACTAGGGAGAGCATCTGCTGATTCAAAGCTCTGGCTGGGAAAGACTCTTGCTGAGGATAAAATTATGATAATTCTACCTCTGGTAATGTCAGGCTTTCAGATACCTGCTGGGCATACTCCACTGGGGAAGAATGGACTGCTACTTCACTGGGGAAGAAGAAACTGCTTGGGCTGCTGCCAAGGCAAAGCTGGAGAAAATCTCTACTGGAGATATCAGGCTTTCAGATACCTGCTGGGGGAAGGAATCTCTTCTTGGGGAGATACTCTACTTGGAAAGAGTAAATTTGCTTGGGAGAATGTGACGTCATCCTGCAACCTGCAACAACAGAAAACACAAGTGTGCCCCGGGGATTTGCATGGTATGATCTGTTCATCCATCGTTTTAATGCAATGCTATTTTTGCTAAAAATTCAGGACATTTTTGCAAACAAAAATAAACACACACAGCTTTTTGACTGAATATTCTTTTTATTGAATGGCCTCTGAATAGGCAAAGTTTTTACAACAGGAAGCAACCACCTGGAAAGAGGTAGCCACCATAAAATTGAGAGAAGAAATTATCATAATGGCAATGGACGCGACATTCCAAGGACTTCCATTTCTGCTATGACCTGCATGTCTTCGATACTCTCCATTCTGCTTTGGCTTTCTGAGAAGATGAGGGGACTGTTTCCTATCCTTCTGATATTGTCAAGTTGTACGAAACGATGATGTGGTTCAGATAACTCGGATCACAGTTGTTCGCTTATTCCCTTGTTTTGCGTGGATCGCCCTTTCGGGTTTTCAATCCACCGGGATACCCTTTTTTGCCTGAACTGTCCAATGTGGCTTTTCAACTCAGCGGGTGTACATTTTTTTTTATTTCCCTAACTTTTGCCCGAGCTTTTTATTTTGTTTTTAGCTCTCCGGGATGCCCTTTTTTTTGCCTGGACTTTACATTCTGTTTTTATGTCCAGCGGGTCTCTTTATGCGAAGTATTTTTTAACTGCGTCCGAGTTAACAGGGGATTGGAAGTCATCTCCATCCATAGTGGTGAGCATCAGTGCTCCTCCTGAGAAGACTTTCTTCACTATGAATGGTCCTTCGTAGTTTGGGGTCCACTTGCCCCTGTGATCTGAACCTGGGGGAACGATCCTCTTCAACACAAGCTCTCCCACTTGATACTCTCGAGTACGTACTTGTTGGTCGAATGCACGCTTCATTCTCCTCTGATAAAGCTGACCATCACAGATAGTCGCTAATCTCTTTTCCTCAATTAGACATAGTTGATTGTAACGAGCACGCACCCATTCAGCCTCATCAAGCTTCACATCTATCATCACATCAATGTGTTGATCCATATAACTTTGAAAAGGTTAGTGATGTTGAATCTACAAAAGAAACATGGAAGATTCTTGAAAAGTCTTTTGGAGGTGCAGAGAAGGTGAAAGAAGTGAGGTTACAAACTCACAAAAGGGCTTATGAATTGCTTCAGATGGAAGAAAATGAAAGAATTACAGATTTCTTCACAAGAGTTACGAAACTTGTGAATTATATCAGAGTATGTGGAGAAGTGTTGAAGACGAAAGCAATTGTCTAAAAGATTTTGAGATCGTTGGTTCCAAAGTTCGACCATGTGGTAGTAGCCATAGAAGAGTCAAAATATTTTTCGAAGGTGACTAAAGAATAGCTTCGAGAGACACTTGAATCTCATGAACAAAAAATGGTTGAAAGAGCAGCAGGTTGCAGAGTGAATCAATAGAAGAAATCTCACAGTTTGTGGGTAACAAAACTTTCTCTCCAAATTCTCTTAGAATCCTAATTTCTTTTCTTTTTTTCTATTTTCTTATTTTCTTTGTTATTTTCCGCAAGAACCCTTCTTGTTCATAAAGAAAAAGTTGAAATTCTCATAGATTTTGAGTTAATTCCAACAAATTTCTCATATATTTTACTAGTGGCAACTATTATGAGAGGGAAAGAGTAGTTTTTCTGATAATTTTTATAATTTATTTTAACGATGTTGTATTTAAAGACCTACACCTATGTAGTATTGTATAAGCAAAATAAATAATGTATATTAATCCCAACAAAAATGTATATGGTCCAAAATTGTATATAAAACATTTTTTTAAAATATATTTTTACTTTATTACAAAAGAGTATTCTCCAATCTTAAATATAAATAGTAAATAGATGTATTTAGTTTAAACATGGACCAATAACATTTGATATTTCTATATCAAATTTGAAAATTGAAGGAATAGAATGACATCATGTGGTTTGATTAAATGAGAGAAATATGAATTTATAAAAATATAAAAAGTGAAACAGGAAAACAGGAAAACGTCAAATTTATAAAACATTTAAATTTCAAAACCAAAATTAAAAAAAAAATAATAATAATAATAATAAATGATAGTCAAACGTCCATAGTAATTACCATTTATCATGCTCCCATTTAAAGGAAAATTTAAGGGAAAACTTATAAAAAAAATTGTTAATAATTCCTCCACTTAATAATTTATAAATAGTAATTACCATTTATCATGCTCCCATTTGAAATTTATAAATAATGTTGTTTTTTTTAGTTTATACGTAATTTTTGTTTTAATTCATATAAATTAATTTTAATAATACTACGGAAAAACAAGTTTAGATAGCGTTTTTTTTAACCTTACAGAGTGCTTTAAAGCGTTGTAAAATGTTGCGCTGTCTTAGGTAAAGACAACGATTTTTTAAAGGAAAAAGCGTTTTAAAAGCGCTTTCTATTGTATATGTTGAAAATTTTAATAATTATTTTTACATTACTTTAGAGAGCGCTTTTATGAAGAAGAAAAAAAAGTGTTTTCTTTGGTCCCCCACTAGAGAGCGCTTTTGAAAAGCGCTTTCTAAATACTACCTATCATTTTTATTTTATTTTTTGTATCACTTTAGAGTGCGCTTTTTGGAGAAAGCGCTTTCTATTGTGGACCTAAGAGAGTGCTTTTAAGAGAAAGCGCTCTCTAAAGTGTACCTATAATTTTAATAATTTTTTTCAAAACATCCCATTTATCCATTTTAAACGTAGAACCTGTAAATACTTTTTTAGGCAGTATACCAGTATAAAACCATTCTATCAGCATAATTCACATTATTATAAACCAATTCATTTCAAACCATTATAAACAATTCATTTCAAACCAATATAAACAATCTCAATATTATCGGTATTTATCACTGGAAACTATATATATATATATATATATATATATATATATATATATATATATATATATATATATATATATATATATATATATATATATATATATATATATATATATATATATATATATATATATATATATATATATATATATATATATATATATATATATATATATATATATATATATATATATGTTAAACCAATTCATTTCTATCCATTCCAAATCAATTCATTTACACCACAAGTCATGTACATATATACCACAATATTAACCTATTTATACCTTAAATTATCCGTTTTTCTATAATAAATTCACACAATTCTTCCATAATTTCAGCAATTTTTGCGGCCGTATAATGAGGACACGTGAATTCTTCAAAGTACTACATAACAAAACAAAATATGCATTAATTAGTTAATATCCAATAATATGTATAATATACGATATTAAAATAAATCCTAAGTTATAAATCTATGCATACCTAATTAGGAATCTCTAATTGATCCAATTGAATGATTTTTCTCATGAACCTCAAAACGTAGTACCCGCAGTCTATGTCATTTTTCTGTCGAGGACACTACACATAGACAAACAAATTTGTGTTATCAAGTAACATCACTAATAAGTAACATTGTGAAAATTAAATTAATTACCTGCACTTGGATCCATGGAATAGTGTTTGCTTTAGTCCGTGCAACTCGATAATCTCTTTGTGCTCGGTACACTAGTATAGATCTATAAAAGAAAAACGTAAATTTAGAACAATCTCACATAAATAATTAAATATACAAATACACACAAATTTTTTGAACAATCTCACTTACGTATCAACCACTTCCTTCATACTCGGATAAGTTGACCAATCATGCTCCATTGAATTCAAATAATAGACCACTTCTCTTGTAGGATTAATGGCAACCAACAACCAGTGTCCACTGTAAAATATAACAAAAGTTTATATGGATAACTTATACGCAAAATATACAAAGATTAGAATGAAATTAGAATGACAATCTTACTTGTGTCCAGTATTATACGGTAAAAAAACAAAGTCTCTGCATTGGATTCCATGTATCTGTCAACTAATTATTGTCTGACTGAATCCGCATTCAAACCAATTATCGTACAGTTGACACTAGTGGAAGCAAGGAAACGAAATCGGTTTAACAATTCTGACCCGCGCATGAGTTTGTCATACAAGTACCTTAAATAAAAACAAATAATAGATATTAGACTATTTTCATTGAAATGTTCCAATAAATTGTTCAAGTAAATAAATAATAGATTGATCGAAGTACCAGATGTAGGCATGCATAACACCGATGCCTAACGTTTGATGCTTGAGAATCTGCTCAATGTCCTCTATTCCGATTATCTCTGAATGAGGAAAACTAAAAACACCTTCGTCCAAGTCTATTTGACGAATACAACCTTGCATCACATTTGATACTGACACAAGTGTATCAAGATACAACCGAAAGCGAGTTGCAGCAGTTCTTCTTGCAGGAGCCTTTTTCTTGCTCTCGACTTGTTGTGAAGCTTGAGCAGGAGGAACTTTTGAAGCTTGAGCAGGAGGAACTTTTGAAGCTTGAGCAGGAGGAACTTATGAAGCTTGAGTAGAAGGAACTTGTGAAGCTTGAGCAGAAGGAACCTAACAATCATATAAGTTAGGTAAAGTAGAAAATTATAAAACTTTTGAATCTAGATCATAGAATAACACTTTAAATGTACCTCTCTTTTTTGTGATGCAACAGACTCTTTTTCCGGAAAAAGCCTTTTAGATGGGGGTTTTGTAGGAGTCTAAAATTACCATATTGCAAAAAAATGTACGTAAGGTTCAGAATGATTTTCATAATGGTTCAGAATTGACATTTGAATTCTAAGAGATTCATAATGATTTTAACCTACCTCATCATCTATAATAATGAGGTCTGACGGCCATGCAACAAACAAGCCTAAAGCCTCTCCCAACGATGTTATCTCTGCAACCGTGTCAGGTATAGGTAGTGTCGTACCCATATCTACAACAATATCAACTGACACTTTCAGACATCCATGAGGGAGCGGATTATGGTGAAGTAACTCTCCCGCTCTGTTATACACTTTTCCTTTGCCAACCATGCGATAAGTCGGTAACGACATATACAGCTGACAAGAGGAAAGGCCCTGAAGCTATAGTGAAATCATAATTGTTAATGTGTGTAAAGGTTAATAAAATAAAAGTGTTAATTTAATTAAGATAAATATGTGCTATAATTACCTCATGAATTTTATTTTCACAAATGATACTAGCTTTGTCACTAGTATCTTTCAACCCAGAACTGCGCTTAGACGCATCATACATCTCTTTATCCTTTTGCAATGCACTGACTTGCGCCTTAAGTTCCTCCAATGTTTTCATCACTTCTTCATTGCTAGGAATTTTTGCTTTTTGAATGATTATACAAGGAAGAGGGCGTCACACCAAATCCATTACCCCTCACTCGACCGGAATACTCAGGAACATTTAGTACTTGACTAAGAATGCTCCTGCAATCCTGATCCTCACATGTGGTTAAGGATTTAGATAGACTCTCCTGAAATTCATTGACAAATTGAAAATTATTAGTGGGGATTAAAGACATAATGTTTAAGACATAATGTTATACTTAATGTTATACTTACACATTTCTCATAAACTTGTTGAACGTCTGATCAGTGCATTTTAATGCGCATTCTCCCATGATTGCACTTAGGCATTTCTTTAGTTTTCTTTGTTTATTTTTATATTTTAATTTGTTTTTCTAATTTACTTTATTTTTGGCTTAATTTAATTTTCGTACTTAATTTTCAGCTTTAACAACTTTTACGGAAATGATCATAAACGGAGTTCTAGGAATCTGATTGATGCGTTCTACCAGTCGATGGAAAGCTAAGAGAGAGAGCTACAACTTTTATGTTGGAGTCGAAGTCAGATTCGGAGTTATATTTTCCAGAATTTTGTTTGAAGCTGTTGCATTAGTTTTATTTAATTTCGGGTCATTTAGAATTGGGCATGGGTTATGTATTTGACCCAGTTGGGTTGTAAACGGGTTTTTTAGGTTTTTCTTTAACCTAGCAGCCGCAACGGTTCAATACACATTTTTTACGATTTTAATTTTTTACGCTCGAAGAGACGAATTATGGAGAACTAATTCCAAGGATTAATCTGTTGTGATCGGTTTTCTCCGACACTTTGAGGTTCTTATATTTTCCAATTAATTTATTTCCTTTCAATTCTAATCTTGATACCTTGTTTGCTTAATTCGATTTATCTAAGGTTAGATTGATTTATTTCGATGATTGCATGTTCCTATACTTTAATCGCGTTTGCTTAATTCGCGTATGTTTATCGTGTTTGCTTAATTCACGATTGATATATTTCATTCGTTTGCTTAATTCGGAAATTAGGAATATTTATCATATAATATCAATTACGCTTGTTTGATTGTTATTATAATCGAAAAGGAAATAGAGTCCGCTTAGGAATTGAGAATTATTTGGGTCGATGATAAGTTGCCAAATCAAAACAGCAGATTAACCGTTTTAGCTTATTTTGATAATGACTTTTTATTTTAATTGCTTTTTCTTCAAATTAAAATCAACCCCCATTAATCGTTACTATCATTAGTTAATAAGATCAAGAATCCTTGTGAGACGATACTCGAGTTGTCGTTACCGTAACTACATTTTTAAATCACTCGTTAAGATCCGCGCGCGACACGTAAAACAAATTGGCGCCGTTGCCAGGGGATTCTTGTTGTTATTAACTAATTTTATAGTCATAGATATAGTTTGCTTGCTAGATTTTTTTTTTTGTTGATTTTCAGGGTTGCAATACCGGTTGCAGTATAGTGATAAGTTTTACAGCCTTACAGGTAAGTTAGAAGCTACTGTTTCGATTTGCTCCAATTTTTTTCTAGAAAATCAGAAATAAATCGAAGAACAATACTCTTTTAGAATACTATTCTAAAAGATTTCGACCCTCAAAATCGCAAATTTTGTGTTTTTCTATTTTATTTGATTTATTTTTTGTTTTCATATATTCAAAAAAATCTAAAAAAATTTGTGTGATCTTTATTTGATTTAATTAGATTTTTAGCGTTAGTTTTATATTTTTTATATTCTATTTTAATTTCTTTTCTTTTTTTCCATTCTTTTTTAAATCTGCAGTGATTTTATTTGATTTTGTGTTGAAATTTATAATCATATCATGGCTGATCAAAGAACTCTGAGAGAACTTGTTGCACTTGTGAATTATAATGCTTTATGTATTGAATATAATGTTGTTGATGCACCTTTCAAATTGAATTTTGGTTTAACACACTTGTTGCCAAGTTTTAATGGTTTTGCAGGTGAGGATCCACATAAGCATATAAATGAATTTCAGGTTGTGTGCTCTGCTCCTTCTGAACCTTCACTAGAGGACATTATCAACCAAATGGCTACAAATAATATCAAGTTACAACAACAAATAGATTCTAATTTTCAGACTTTGCAAATACAGCTTGATCAAATTACCACTTTGATGAATGCTATGCAGCAAGCTCAAGGATCAAACCAACAGCCTTTGGAAGAACATTCTATTTTTCAAATAGAGTTTCCTTCTGAAATTGTTGATGATACTTGTATTAATTCGTTTGCAGCTGATTTTTCATCATTGTCTGATTTTGATGATGTTTACTCTTGTGATGTTTGTACTGACACCAAAATTTGCTATGTTTGTGTTGAATTAAAGGTTGCCTTGAAAGATGATATTCTTACTGCAGATGAGGTTGAAAATGAAGTTGTTCATATCAATGAAGCTCTCGACACCCCGACTTCCCGGAACAAACCATCCATTGAGAAACCACCCTCTTTAGAGCTGAAATCACTTCCTAATAATTTATTTGAATTTGTGCAGGAAGAGAAATCATTACAGGAACATAAGAAGGGAATTGGATGCACTTTGTTTAATACTTGTGATATTAGACCATCCATGAGTATGCATAGGATCTCAATTGAAGATGGAATAAAAGTAATGAGGCAACCCCTTAATCCTATGATTCTTAAAGTTATAGAAAAGGAGATCAATATCATGTGCATATTCAACACTTTAACTTATCGAAGATTCTTCTTTGATCCTGGAATAAAAGGCGAAGGCACTAATAAAAACTCCAAGATTAATGGATACAACCCAAAGTTACTCTATGAGATCCCCACATTGGAAGAAGAGACTGTAGAAGAGCTCTCTTTAGGAAATGCTGCTTATGTGATCACTTATCCACCTTGACTACTCGGGTGTGTTCTTTCCTTTCTCTCCCTCTTATTTTATATTTATGTCCTTTCATTGAGGACAATGCTTGTTTTAAGTGCGGGGGAGGGAATAATTTATTTTCTTTGTTTTTGTTTGTTTTGTTTTGTTTTAGAAACACTAGACTTTTTTTTAAAAAAACATTTTAGGCTATAGATTGTTTTGAGGTTAGTCATGTGGAGACTTGGGAAAAGTTCACAAGACCGGTATCGTTTTAACACCTTAAGTCTCCTAAATATGGAAATCATTTTGAATACTTGTTATGTCATAGCCTTGAGTTCTCATCCTTTAATATCTCTTAAGTAGTTTATCTAGCAGTCAACACCATCTAGAAATCAAACACTAAGTAATTAAGTTGATGCAAATAAGTGAATGATTTTGCACTTAAAAATAAATCTGAATAGGAATCCACCTTATAAATCAGGTGACACCCACCCGGTCATTTAGCCTAACGGATGTGAAACCTTAAGAAAAAAAATTCTTGTTGTTACTAAAGTAACTTTAAAATTTTGTCAAGTATGACTCATAATCACTAACAGGCTTATTTACCATGTGTATGAATAGATAACGGGCTTAATGTGATTGCACTAGAATGAAAGAGAGCAAAAGGGAGGATGAGTAAGTTAGGCTTAGGCATAATAACATGATTCAAAATGGTTTGTATATGATGGAGGCTTATGACCGCACAATTGCGGATTTGTGTTCTTATGATATCCTTAGTGGGTAAGATTAGTACCTATCGATACTATCTTAATCGAAGAAGAGTTTGTAGCCTAGAATGAGTATCTAAATGATGTTGTGTTTCTTGAGTCTTGAGTTTATTTTTGCTCGGAGTGCAAAAGTTCAAGTGTGGGAGAATTTGATCAGTGCATTTTAATGCGCATTCTCCCATGATTGCACTTAGGCATTTCTTTAGTTTTCTTTGTTTATTTTTATATTTTAATTTGTTTTTCTAATTTACTTTATTTTTGACTTAATTTAATTTTCGTACTTAATTTTCAGCTTTTACGGAAATGATCATAAACGGAGTTCCAGGAATCTGATTGAGGCATTCTACCAGTCGATGAAAAGCTAAGAGAGAGAGCTACAACTTTTATGTTGGAGTCGAAGTCAGATTCGGAGTCATATTTTCCAGAATTTCGTTTGAAGCTGCTGCATTAGTTTTATTTAGTTTCGGGTCATTTAGAATTGGGCATGGGTTATGTATTTGACCCAGTTGGGTTGTAAACGGGTTTTTTAGGTTTTTCTTTAACCTAGCAGCCGCAACGGTTCAATACACATTTTTTACGATTTTAATTTTTTACGCTCGAAGAGACGAATTATGGAGAACTAATTCCAAGGATTAATCTGTTGTGATCGGTTTTCTCCGACACTTTGAGGTTCTTATATTTTCCAATTAATTTATTTCCTTTCAATTCTAATCTTGATACCTTGTTTGCTTAATTCGATTTATCTAAGGTTAGATTGATTTATTTCGATGATTGCATGTTCCTATACTTTAATCGCGTTTGCTTAATTCGCGTATGTTTATCGTGTTTGCTTAATTCACGATTGATATATTTCATTCGTTTGCTTAATTCGGAAATTAGGAATATTTATCATATAATATCAATTACGCTTGTTTGATTGTTATTATAATCGAAAAGGAAATAGAGTCCGCTTAGGAATTGAGAATTATTTGGGTCGATGATAAGTTGCCAAATCAAAACAGCAGATTAACCGTTTTAGCTTATTTTGATAATGACTTTTTATTTTAATTGCTTTTTCTTCAAATTAAAATCAACCCCCATTAATCGTTACTATCATTAGTTAATAAGATCAAGAATCCTTGTGAGACGATACTCGAGTTGTCGTTACCGTAACTACATTTTTAAATCACTCGTTAAGATCCGCGCGCGACACGTAAAACAAATTGGCGCCGTTGCCAGGGGATTCTTGTTGTTATTAACTAATTTTATAGTCATAGATATAGTTTGCTTGCTAGATTTTTTTTTTTTGTTGATTTTCAGGGTTGCAATACCGGTTGCAGTATAGTGATAAGTTTTACAGCCTTACAGGTAAGTTAGAAGCTACTGTTTCGATTTGCTCCAATTTTTTTCTAGAAAATCAGAAATAAATCGAAGAACAATACTCTTTTAGAATACTATTCTAAAAGATTTCGACCCTCAAAATCGCAAATTTTGTGTTTTTCTATTTTATTTGATTTATTTTTTGTTTTCATATATTCAAAAAAATCTAAAAAAATTTGTGTGATCTTTATTTGATTTAATTAGATTTTTAGCGTTAGTTTTATATTTTTTATATTCTATTTTAATTTCTTTTCTTTTTTTCCATTCTTTTTTAAATCTGCAGTGATTTTATTTGATTTTGTGTTGAAATTTATAATCATATCATGGCTGATCAAAGAACTCTGAGAGAACTTGTTGCACTTGTGAATTATAATGCTTTATGTATTGAATATAATGTTGTTGATGCACCTTTCAAATTGAATTTTGGTTTAACACACTTGTTGCCAAGTTTTAATGGTTTTGCAGGTGAGGATCCACATAAGCATATAAATGAATTTCAGGTTGTGTGCTCTGCTCCTTCTGAACCTTCACTAGAGGACATTATCAACCAAATGGCTACAAATAATATCAAGTTACAACAACAAATAGATTCTAATTTTCAGACTTTGCAAATACAGCTTGATCAAATTACCACTTTGATGAATGCTATGCAGCAAGCTCAAGGATCAAACCAACAGCCTTTGGAAGAACATTCTATTTTTCAAATAGAGTTTCCTTCTGAAATTGTTGATGATACTTGTATTAATTCGTTTGCAGCTGATTTTTCATCATTGTCTGATTTTGATGATGTTTACTCTTGTGATGTTTGTACTGACACCAAAATTTGCTATGTTTGTGCTGAATTAAAGGTTGCCTTGAAAGATGATATTCTTACTGCATATGAGGTTGAAAATGAAGTTGTTCATATCAATGAAGCTCTCGACACCCCGACTTCCCGGAACAAACCATCCATTGAGAAACCACCCTCTTTAGAGCTGAAATCACTTCCTAATAATTTATTTGAATTTGTGCAGGAAGAGAAATCATTACAGGAACATAAGAAGGGAATTGGATGCACTTTGTTTAATACTTGTGATATTAGACCATCCATGAGTATGCATAGGATCTCAATTGAAGATGGAATAAAAGTAATGAGGCAACCCCTTAATCCTATGATTCTTAAAGTTATAGAAAAGGAGATCAATATCATGTGCATATTCAACACTTTAACTTATCGAAGATTCTTCTTTGATCCTGGAATAAAAGGCGAAGGCACTAATAAAAACTCCAAGATTAATGGATACAACCCAAAGTTACTCTATGAGATCCCCACATTGGAAGAAGAGACTGTAGAAGAGCTCTCTTTAGGAAATGCTGCTTATGTGATCACTTATCCACCTTGACTACTCGGGTGTGTTCTTTCCTTTCTCTCCCTCTTATTTTATATTTATGTCCTTTCATTGAGGACAATGCTTGTTTTAAGTGCGGGGGAGGGAATAATTTATTTTCTTTGTTTTTGTTTGTTTTGTTTTGTTTTAGAAACACTAGACTTTTTTTTAAAAAAACATTTTAGGCTATAGATTGTTTTGAGGTTAGTCATGTGGAGACTTGGGAAAAGTTCACAAGACCGGTATCGTTTTAACACCTTAAGTCTCCTAAATATGGAAATCATTTTGAATACTTGTTATGTCATAGCCTTGAGTTCTCATCCTTTAATATCTCTTAAGTAGTTTATCTAGCAGTCAACACCATCTAGAAATCAAACACTAAGTAATTAAGTTGATGCAAATAAGTGAATGATTTTGCACTTAAAAATAAATCTGAATAGGAATCCACCTTATAAATCAGGTGACACCCACCCGGTCATTTAGCCTAACGGATGTGAAACCTTAAGAAAAAAAATTCTTGTTGTTACTAAAGTAACTTTAAAATTTTGTCAAGTATGACTCATAATCACTAACAGGCTTATTTACCATGTGTATGAATAGATAACGGGCTTAATGTGATTGCACTAGAATGAAAGAGAGCAAAAGGGAGGATGAGTAAGTTAGGCTTAGGCATAATAACATGATTCAAAATGGTTTGTATATGATGGAGGCTTATGACCGCACAATTGCGGATTTGTGTTCTTATGATATCCTTAGTGGGTAAGATTAGTACCTATCGATACTATCTTAATCGAAGAAGAGTTTGTAGCCTAGAATGAGTATCTAAATGATGTTGTGTTTCTTGAGTCTTGAGTTTATTTTTGCTCGGAGTGCAAAAGTTCAAGTGTGGGAGAATTTGATCAGTGCATTTTAATGCGCATTCTCCCATGATTGCACTTAGGCATTTCTTTAGTTTTCTTTGTTTATTTTTATATTTTAATTTGTTTTTCTAATTTACTTTATTTTTGACTTAATTTAATTTTCGTACTTAATTTTCAGCTTTTACGGAAATGATCATAAACGGAGTTCCAGGAATCTGATTGAGGCATTCTACCAGTCGATGAAAAGCTAAGAGAGAGAGCTACAACTTTTATGTTGGAGTCGAAGTCAGATTCGGAGTCATATTTTCCAGAATTTCGTTTGAAGCTGCTGCATTAGTTTTATTTAGTTTCGGGTCATTTAGAATTGGGCATGGGTTATGTATTTGACCCAGTTGGGTTGTAAACGGGTTTTTTAGGTTTTTCTTTAACCTAGCAGCCGCAACGGTTCAATACACATTTTTTACGATTTTAATTTTTTACGCTCGAAGAGACGAATTATGGAGAACTAATTCCAAGGATTAATCTGTTGTGATCGGTTTTCTCCGACACTTTGAGGTTCTTATATTTTCCAATTAATTTATTTCCTTTCAATTCTAATCTTGATACCTTGTTTGCTTAATTCGATTTATCTAAGGTTAGATTGATTTATTTCGATGATTGCATGTTCCTATACTTTAATCGCGTTTGCTTAATTCGCGTATGTTTATCGTGTTTGCTTAATTCACGATTGATATATTTCATTCGTTTGCTTAATTCGGAAATTAGGAATATTTATCATATAATATCAATTACGCTTGTTTGATTGTTATTATAATCGAAAAGGAAATAGAGTCCGCTTAGGAATTGAGAATTATTTGGGTCGATGATAAGTTGCCAAATCAAAACAGCAGATTAACCGTTTTAGCTTATTTTGATAATGACTTTTTATTTTAATTGCTTTTTCTTCAAATTAAAATCAACCCCCATTAATCGTTACTATCATTAGTTAATAAGATCAAGAATCCTTGTGAGACGATACTCGAGTTGTCGTTACCGTAACTACATTTTTAAATCACTCGTTAAGATCCGCGCGCGACACGTAAAACAAATTGGCGCCGTTGCCAGGGGATTCTTGTTGTTATTAACTAATTTTATAGTCATAGATATAGTTTGCTTGCTAGATTTTTTTTTTTTGTTGATTTTCAGGGTTGCAATACCGGTTGCAGTATAGTGATAAGTTTTACAGCCTTACAGGTAAGTTAGAAGCTACTGTTTCGATTTGCTCCAATTTTTTTCTAGAAAATCAGAAATAAATCGAAGAACAATACTCTTTTAGAATACTATTCTAAAAGATTTCGACCCTCAAAATCGCAAATTTTGTGTTTTTCTATTTTATTTGATTTATTTTTTGTTTTCATATATTCAAAAAAATCTAAAAAAATTTGTGTGATCTTTATTTGATTTAATTAGATTTTTAGCGTTAGTTTTATATTTTTTATATTCTATTTTAATTTCTTTTCTTTTTTTCCATTCTTTTTTAAATCTGCAGTGATTTTATTTGATTTTGTGTTGAAATTTATAATCATATCATGGCTGATCAAAGAACTCTGAGAGAACTTGTTGCACTTGTGAATTATAATGCTTTATGTATTGAATATAATGTTGTTGATGCACCTTTCAAATTGAATTTTGGTTTAACACACTTGTTGCCAAGTTTTAATGGTTTTGCAGGTGAGGATCCACATAAGCATATAAATGAATTTCAGGTTGTGTGCTCTGCTCCTTCTGAACCTTCACTAGAGGACATTATCAACCAAATGGCTACAAATAATATCAAGTTACAACAACAAATAGATTCTAATTTTCAGACTTTGCAAATACAGCTTGATCAAATTACCACTTTGATGAATGCTATGCAGCAAGCTCAAGGATCAAACCAACAGCCTTTGGAAGAACATTCTATTTTTCAAATAGAGTTTCCTTCTGAAATTGTTGATGATACTTGTATTAATTCGTTTGCAGCTGATTTTTCATCATTGTCTGATTTTGATGATGTTTACTCTTGTGATGTTTGTACTGACACCAAAATTTGCTATGTTTGTGCTGAATTAAAGGTTGCCTTGAAAGATGATATTCTTACTGCAGATGAGGTTGAAAATGAAGTTGTTCATATCAATGAAGCTCTCGACACCCCGACTTCCCGGAACAAACCATCCATTGAGAAACCACCCTCTTTAGAGCTGAAATCACTTCCTAATAATTTATTTGAATTTGTGCAGGAAGAGAAATCATTACAGGAACATAAGAAGGGAATTGGATGCACTTTGTTTAATACTTGTGATATTAGACCATCCATGAGTATGCATAGGATCTCAATTGAAGATGGAATAAAAGTAATGAGGCAACCCCTTAATCCTATGATTCTTAAAGTTATAGAAAAGGAGATCAATATCATGTGCATATTCAACACTTTAACTTATCGAAGATTCTTCTTTGATCCTGGAATAAAAGGCGAAGGCACTAATAAAAACTCCAAGATTAATGGATACAACCCAAAGTTACTCTATGAGATCCCCACATTGGAAGAAGAGACTGTAGAAGAGCTCTCTTTAGGAAATGCTGCTTATGTGATCACTTATCCACCTTGACTACTCGGGTGTGTTCTTTCCTTTCTCTCCCTCTTATTTTATATTTATGTCCTTTCATTGAGGACAATGCTTGTTTTAAGTGTGGGGGAGGGAATAATTTATTTTCTTTGTTTTTGTTTGTTTTGTTTTGTTTTAGAAACACTAGACTTTTTTTTAAAAAAACATTTTAGGCTATAGATTGTTTTGAGGTTAGTCATGTGGAGACTTGGGAAAAGTTCACAAGACCGGTATCGTTTTAACACCTTAAGTCTCCTAAATATGGAAATCATTTTGAATACTTGTTATGTCATAGCCTTGAGTTCTCATCCTTTAATATCTCTTAAGTAGTTTATCTAGCAGTCAACACCATCTAGAAATCAAACACTAAGTAATTAAGTTGATGCAAATAAGTGAATGATTTTGCACTTAAAAATAAATCTGAATAGGAATCCACCTTATAAATCAGGTGACACCCACCCGGTCATTTAGCCTAACGGATGTGAAACCTTAAGAAAAAAAATTCTTGTTGTTACTAAAGTAACTTTAAAATTTTGTCAAGTATGACTCATAATCACTAACAGGCTTATTTACCATGTGTATGAATAGATAACGGGCTTAATGTGATTGCACTAGAATGAAAGAGAGCAAAAGGGAGGATGAGTAAGTTAGGCTTAGGCATAATAACATGATTCAAAATGGTTTGTATATGATGGAGGCTTATGACCGCACAATTGCGGATTTGTGTTCTTATGATATCCTTAGTGGGTAAGATTAGTACCTATCGATACTATCTTAATCGAAGAAGAGTTTGTAGCCTAGAATGAGTATCTAAATGATGTTGTGTTTCTTGAGTCTTGAGTTTATTTTTGCTCGGAGTGCAAAAGTTCAAGTGTGGGAGAATTTGATCAGTGCATTTTAATGCGCATTCTCCCATGATTGCACTTAGGAATTTCTTTAGTTTTCTTTGTTTATTTTTATATTTTAATTTGTTTTTCTAATTTACTTTATTTTTGACTTAATTTAATTTTCGTACTTAATTTTCAGCTTTTACGGAAATGATCATAAACGGAGTTCCAGGAATCTGATTGAGGCATTCTACCAGTCGATGAAAAGCTAAGAGAGAGAGCTACAACTTTTATGTTGGAGTCGAAGTCAGATTCGGAGTCATATTTTCCAGAATTTCGTTTGAAGCTGCTGCATTAGTTTTATTTAGTTTCGGGTCATTTAGAATTGGGCCTGAGTTATGTATTTGACCCAGTTGGGTTGTAAACGGGTTTTTTAGGTTTTTCTATTTAACCTAGCAGCCGCAACTATTCAATACACACTTTTTACGATTTTAATTTTTTACGCTCGAAGAGACGAATTATGGAGAACTAATTCCAAGGATTAATCTGTTGTGATCGGTTTTCGCCGACACTTTGAGGTTCTTATATTTTCCAATTAATCTATTTCCTTTCAATTCTAATTTTGATATCTTGTTTGCTTAATTCGATTTATCTAAGGTTAGATTGATTTATTTTGATGATTGCATGTTCCTATACTTTAATCGCGTTTGCTTAATTCGCGTATGTTTATCGTGTTTGCTTAATTCACGATTGATATATTTCATTTGTTTGCTTAATTCAGAAATTAGGAATATTTATCATATAATATCAATTACGCTTGTTTGATTGTTATTATAATCGAAAAGGAAATAGAGTCCGCTTAGGAATTGGGAATTATTTGGGTTGATGATAAGTTGCCAAATCAAAACAGCAGATTAACCGTTTTAGCTTATTTTGATAATGACTTTTTATTTTAATTGCTTTTTCTTCAAATTAAAATCAACCCCCATTAATCGTTACTATCATTAGTTAATAAGATCAAGAATCCTTGTGAGACGATACTCGAGTTGTCGTTACCGTAACTACATTTTTAAATCACCCGTCTTTTATCCGTGTGCGACACGCGGATCAACCTCTTCACTAGGAACTCCACTCTTTCCCACACAAGAAGCCTTCCACAAAACATGTTCCGGAAGATATTTTTCTGCACTTTTCTCCTCTTCCAACTACAAATTGAAAAAAAATAATAAGATCGTCAATTATAACATATTGAGACAATTAATAAGATCATATCATTTATATATAGTTACCATTTGTTGTTGTAAGCGTGCATATCCCTTTCGGCCTTTTCTGTATGGATATGCGGGTTTTGAGGCTCTTTTGCGATTAATGGCACTCAAATCCTGGATAAACAAGTTTAAGGCATATCAGAACAAACTAATATGCAAAGATAAACAAGTATATAATAAAATTAATAGATATGAAATTAAAAGATAAATAAATTTACATTGAATTTTGCACTTCTCCGTTTGGCTACAAAAGCTTTCCATTCTTCCGGGGTAATCAAATCTGCATACAATGGTGGAAGTTCTGCTTCAACAATTTTTTTTTATCACCCCTCAGATATTTGTTTGATAATAAGGCTCGAAATCCCCTATGTCTCTTTCCGGCCAATAGGAGACAATACTTTTTGCGGCTTTCATCAATATTAAAGAACCTCTACAAAAAACACATACACATATAAACATAAAATATGTTAGTATAAGTGTGTTAGTATAAGTCAAAATAAATCTAATAACACATCAATCATGTTTGGTAATCAAGTACCTCTATCTCATTCCATATCTTATCTTTACCGTCTTCCAACATTAAATTCCTCCAATCATCACTGGTAATTGGAATGTGCTGGCGGACAAGTGAACCAATGTATGAAGCCAACATTGAACCGTTAGGCTCGATTAGTTGGTCCTCATCGCTCCAATGTACATCAAATTTCACCCCTTTGTCTCTAGCACGGTGAATTGACTTCATAATTGTTATTCCACGTTTTATTTCACTTTCTACATTTGAAGCTTTTTTTTAGTTTCATTTGCATCATGTATCTCGGGTGTCCCGTGTGCGTCTTCCTCATTACTAACCATTATACCTATAAGAAAGAAAAAACAAAAATTAAATGACAAATTATAATGACAAATCTAAAATTCAACATGTCAAATCTAAAATCCATAATCTATAATCCATAGAATGATATAACATGTCAAATTATAATGACAAATCTAAAATTCAACATGTCAAATCTAAAATTCATAATCTATAATCCATCGAATGATATAACATGTCAAATAATACTGACAAATCTAAAATCCAAAACTTAAATGACACATCTAAATTCATAATCTATAATCAATTACTAGCCTTTAGTACCTTTTTTAGGCATGTCTCTTTCTTTTCTTGGTTGGAATATGTTCTACCTGTCTCTTTACAACACGGACGGTTGGATTGATCCAAATACCCTCATTATGATCATTTCTAGTAAATGATTCAATATCACCATCAATATCACCTTGATCGTTTCCAGTCAATGATTCAATATCTACATCAATATCACCTTGATCTCCAATGTTATCATCAAGTACTTTGTTCGATAAAAGCACTATAGACCACTTTGTACTTGTCGGATCATTAACATAGAACACTTGTTTAGCTTGAGAGGCAAGAATAAAAGGCCCATCTTTGTATCCCACCCTATTAAGATCCACTTGCAAAAATCCCGACTTATCCATTCGTACACCATTATTGTTTTCAACCCACTTGCAACGAAATATAGGAATCTGAAACTTCTCATAATCAAACACTCAAATGCGCTCGATAACCCCAAAATATGACAGATTTGCAAATTTGGGGTTTAAGTCTTTCACACTTGAAATGTGCATTGCTTCAGCTACCACAATGACACCACTATTTTGCATTGTACTTTTATCATCTTGTTCTTTGGTATAAAATATGTATCCATTAATTGCATATGCGCTATAAGAAAACGCAACCAAACTCGGACCATATGCTAAACATCTCAATCTTTATGTTATTGAAGCGGGATCTGAATAATACCTTTCAAAAATGTGACTCTTAAACCAAGGTATGAAACTTCGATTGTTCTCACGTACTATCCAATTCTCATTTCTATTCGTATTTAAACCTCAGAGAATATCTTTGTGCATTTCAACATACGGCTCAACTTCATTCTCATTGTGCAGAACATAAAAATGCACATGATCCCGTTCGACCCTTGATATTGTCACAACTTCATTCCCAGTTAGCTTTTTTCCTGCTTTTTTTTCGACAACATTAGATTTGGGGAGTCCAATTGATTGTACATTGGACAAATATTCATTACAAAACTCAATCGCTTTTTCAACAATGTATTGTTCGGCAATACAACCTTCTGGTCGACTTCGGTTTTTCACATACCCTTTTAATATTTTCATATAATGTACAACAGGGTACATTCATCTCATATAAGTCGGTCCATACAATTGTATCTCATTCACCAGATGAACAACTAGATGAACCATTATGTCAAAAAAGGAGGGAGGAAAATACATTTCAAGATCACACAAAGTAATAACTATTTCATTTTGCAATGTTGGTAAGATCACGGGATCGATCACCTTACTGGAAATTGACTTGAAGAAAAAACACAATTTAGTTATTGCACTTCTTACTTTTTCAGGAAGAATAGAATGTATACCTATTGGTAGAAAATGTTCCATTATAACATGGCAGACATGCGTCTTCAAACTCTTTAACCTGAGGTCTTTCAAGGACATAAGTCTTCTAATATTTGAAGAGTATCCTTCTGGAACATTAACTTCACTTAGAAACTCACGCAATATCTTTTTATCCTTTCTAGATAGAGTATATGCAGCAGGTGGTAGATATTTTTGGTTTCCTTTCTTCACGGGCCCTAATTCAGTTCTTATCCCCATCGCTACCGAGTCCTTTCTTGCTTTAAGGCCATCCTTAGACTTTCCAGGTATATTGAGTAACGTACCAATAACACTGTCAAACATATTTTTTTCAATATGCATAACATCGAGAAAATGTATTACATACAAAGACTTCCAATATGGTAGTTCAAAAAAAATTGACCTCTTCTTCCACCCTTTCTTGACAAGTGTATGTGCAAAAGGCTTGCCAAACTGAGTATTCACATCTTTCACCTTTTCAAAAATTTCATCACCAGTCAATATAGGTGGAGCTCTACTTTGTTATGTGTCTCCATTGAAGGCTTTTCTCCACCCACGGTAGTGATGTCTCGAATGTAAGAATCTACGATGATCGAGAAAGACATTCTTCTGACCAAACTCCAATCGCGTCCAATCTGTTTTATCTTCACAAATAGGACACACACATTGACCTTTTATGTTGCACCCTGATAGATTTCGGTATACTGGAAAATCATTAATTGTGCCAAACAACATCGCCCTCAAGTTGAAATTTTCTTTCCTATACCCATCATAAACCTCCACACCGTTCTCCCACAAAAACTTTAAATCTTCGATTAAGGGTGCTAAGTAAACGTCTATGTCATTCCCTGGTTGTCTAGGCCCAAAAATTAACATAGATAACATCATGTACTTACGTTTCATACATAGCCATGGAGGTAGGTTATAAATCATTAAAATCACAGGCCAAGTGCTATGTGAGATACTTTAAAGACCCTGTGGGTTCATTCCATCAGTAGATAATGCCAAACGAAGGTTTCTTGCTTCTTTTCCAAATTCAGGATAATCATCATCAATTTTCATCCATTGTGGTGAATCTGCCGGATGTTGAAACTTTCCATCAATAATTCTTTCATCTGCATGCGAAGTTAAGTGTCTTGAATCAGTTTCACTACGAAACATGCGTCTGAATATCGGAATTATAGGAAAATACCATAAGAATTTTGCTGGAGACAACTTCTTCTTATATCGAGAGACACCGCATTTAGGACACTCATTTAACGTTGCATACTCGTTTCGATACAAGACGCAATCGTTTGTACAAGCATGTATCTTATCATAGCTCATGCCAATAGAGCACAACATCTTTTTGGCCTCATATGTTTGATTGGGAAGAACATTATCCTCTGGAAGCATATCTTTCATAAGGGCCAATAACTCTGTGAAACTTTTATCCGACCATCAATTGCCCGCCTTTAAGTTGTACAACTTTAATACCGCAGACAAACTTGTGAATTTAATGCAACCATTATACAACGGTTTCTCTGCATCGCTTACCAACCTCTCAAAAATTTCAGGACAATCCTTAAGATCATCTTCAAGTGCTTCTCTAATCTCTTCGACTCGATCATAATCGTATGTATCTGTGCCATTATCGTTTGAAGCATAGGTCGTATTATCCCCCGGTTCAACATTCCCGTTACTTTTCTCTCCATGCAAATCCCAACATGTATAACTTTGATCAATTCCATGCCTCAGTAAATGCGATAACAGCTGACTCGCGTTAACCTGCCCACAAAATAACAAACCAAGCACGGACATTTCATTCGACTGGGGTCTTCGACGTGCGCAACAGCAAACTTAACAAATTCCTTGACCTTATTCTCGTACTCTTTCGTCAATCGATTTGAAAACATTCATTTCTTATCCATAGTTACACTAATTAAACTAAACAAAAACAAAAATTAAAATTAAAAAAGAAAATATACTTGTAGAGATGTAAACAACTTCTAGACCTCACCTCAAAATCTAGATGTAAACAACTTCTAGACCTCACCTCAAAATCTACCTTCAATTTGCATAAAAAAATGAAGATTATTAGAATTTGATACTGTCTCTTAATATACAAATCAATCATCAAGAACGACAACAACATCAATATCATCATATAATGGGTTACCATTAAACAAAATTTAGTCATATTCACATTAGGTAATCCAATAAAGTAAAGAATAATTTACTATAGGTAATTCCCCATTAATATAATGTTGCATTATATAAAAGAAAGGATTTTGTTACCTATACTCAATTACAATGCCATTAAAGGTCCCTTAAAACACTAAAGAGTATATTAAGATGAAATGAGTTTAAGAAAAAAATATGGGAAAGAGGTTATACATTTGTATTGCACTTTGAGACAAGGGTTTTGTAATGTCAACATACATGCCAAATTAGAATAAGTATAGTTCAACTGAAAAAGGTAGGCCCTTTCACTACTATCTCACAAACAAAACATTCTCCATGTCTCTCTCAAACAATGACAGTGAGCATGTTTAGTGAATGCAATCAACAATATCAACAACAACAAAACTGTATCATCAACAACAAAACTGTATCATCAACACAAGAACAAACACAACATCATCAACACAACTATATCATCAACAACAAAATTGTATCATCAACACAACAACAAACATAAAATCATCAAGAACGAACGACAACAACAACAATGTATAACATAAATACCATCAAGAACGGACGACAACAACAGCAATGTATAACATCATCAACACAATATCATCAAGAACGGACGAACACAATGTATGTACCTCAACAACAAAGACGAACGAATAATGAGAAAGCAATATCGTTTTAAGACCTTCAGCAATGATCAATGAACTTCAGCAACGGACTTCAGCAATGATCAATATAGTTTTAAGAACGAACAATGAGAAAGCGATTATAGTTTCTGAAAAGGGTTTAAGAGCGAAAGCTATTCTGGTTTCTGAAAAAGAAAATGATTAGAAATGTTTTATATTTTAACAAATGATTGATATTAGAGAGCGCTTTTTAGAAAGAGCTCTTTCGAAAGTCTTTTGACAGATTAACCTTAGAGGGCGCTTTTTGTTAAAAGCGCTTTCTAAGGTCTCTGAAATAAAATAATATAAAATATTTTAATAAATAACCCTAGAGGGCGCTTTCACTGGAAAGCGCTTTCTAAGGCAGAAAATTAAAAAAAATGAGTTTGGGGCGAGGGGCATTCGAACCCCAGACCCATAACATTCACATAAACCTCCTTAACCAGCGGTACTAGGCCCTCATCCATTTATTAAATTCACATTTAATATATATAATATAAGTTTACATATATATTTAATTAATATAATTTCTATATATTAATTAGTATATTTTAAATTATATATTAATATAATTTCTATGCTAAACAGTATTACATTATATATTAATATAATTTCTATGCTGAACAGTATTACCATACTTTAGATATTATAGCAACATTATTACATTAATGCGGTGTTTCTCATACTATAGATACTAAAGACACATCACTTAACAATATTACATTCTGTTTGAATTAACATACTATAGATACTAAACACACATCACTTAACAGTATTACCATACTATAGATACTAAAGACACATCACTTAACTATTACACAAATTCACTACAACGTTAACTATTACAACGATGCTACTTGACCGACTAATTCTGGTTCTTTTTCGTCACAGACACGGTAACTCAGTCTCCAGGTAGAGCTATGTTGAACCTGAGCATGTTACCCCTCCTCAGTTGACGATACTTGGCAAACTCATGCCACCCACGATACATAAATTTTTCCATCTTCATTATCCTTCCTTTACGCTTGGCACATTTAATCTTCGCAGCATACAAATATCCATAATCTCCGTCCTCCAGAATTATATCTTTCTAATGCAATGCAAGATACCTCTTGCTCACATGCTTCGGAAAATGCTGCAATAATTTGATCAGTATCATTATTCACTAACGATACACATATACTGCATATACATACTTTTAACTTTTGGAGTGAATACTTACCATGACGTTGTTAAACACTTTGTACCCATAACTCACCTCCTTTTCCCATTCAACATGATCATCTTCCTCCATACCCTCCTTTTCTTTGAGGTGCGTTGCGACATTTCTGCACAAACACATCATTTTCATTTTTAAAATAAAAGGTTTGTATTCACAACAAATGGCAGGCACCATTAAATTCTTCCTCAATTAAATTCTCAACATATGCAACAAAAAATTATCTTTTTCTATACCTTTGTTGTCTCTCGCGGATTTCTTTCGACGTCCCTTTCCTTTCGCCGTCTCTCCCCTACTTTGTAAAACTTCATCAACCATCTTCTGAACAACAGATGCAGCTTCAGTATCGTCCATCTTTCCTACACAGTATATCAAAACAAACTCTATTAATCCATCCATGCACAGAACATAACATATATAACAAACTTTCATTTCTCACTTTTATTTCATTACATTCCCTCAAACTTATTTATATCTCTATTTATATCTTTATTTCATTACATTCTAAAAAAAATGTCATCTACATAATCTACTTCTACAACAATGTAAACTATATATAAAAAGAGCTTAAACTAATGTAAATTATATATAAAAAGAGCTTAAACTAATAAGCACTTCTACAACAATGTAAAAAATGTCATATACAAAAAGATATTAAACTAATAAGCACTTCTAAAAAGAATGTAAACTATATATAAAAAGAACTATATTAAAAAAGAAATAAGCTATTTTCTTCTTTATACTCTTCTGATATCATCAATGTCATCTACATAATATAATTTGAATATATTAACTAATATATTTTAAATTATATATTAATATAATTTGTATATATTAACTAATATATATTAAATTATATATTAATATAATTTGAATATATTAATTAATAAATATTAAATTATATATTAATATAATTTGTATATATTAATTAATATATATTAAATTATATATTAATATAATTTGTATATATTAATTAATATATTTTATTTAATAACCTTAGGGAGCGTTTTCTAAAGAAAGTGTTTTCTAAGGTCTTTTGATAGTTTTACTTAGAGGGCGCTTTGTAATAAAAGCGCTTTCTAAGGTAGAAAATAAATAACAATAAAATTAAAATGAGTATGGGGAGAGGGGGATTTGAACCTCAAACCCATAGCATTCACATAAACCTCCATGAGGAGTGGTACTACGTCCTCATCCATTTATTAAATTCACATTAAATATATATATAATATAAGTTTATCTATATATTTAATTAATATAATTTCTATATATTAATTAGTATATTTTAAATTATATATTAATATAATTTCTATGCTAAACAGTATTACATTATATATTAATATAATTTCTATGTTGAACAGTATTACCATACTTTAGATATTATAGCAACATTATAACATTAATGCGGTGCTTCTCATACTATAGATACTAAAGACACATCACTTAACAATATTACATTCTGTTTGCATTAACATACTATAGATACTAAACACACATCACTTAACAGTATTACCATACTATAGATACTAAAGACACATCACTTAACTATTACACATATTCACTACAACGTTAACTATTACAACGATGCTACTTGACCGACTAATTCTGGTTCTTTTTCGTCACAGACACGGTAACTCAGTCTCCAGGTAGAGCTATGTTGAACCTGAGCATGTCACCCCTCCTCAGTTGACGATACTTGGCAAACTCATGCCACCCATGATACATAAATTTTTCCATCTTCATTATCCTTCCTTTACGCTTGGCGCATTTAATCTTCGCAACATACAAATATCCATAATCTCCGTCCTCCAGAATTATATCTTTTTGATGCAATGCAAGATACCTCTTGCTCACATGCTTGGGAAAATGCTGCAACAATTTGATCACTATCATTATTCACTAACGATACACATATACTTCATATACATACTTTTAACTTTTGGAGTGAATACTTACCATGACGTTGTTAATCACCTTGTACCCATAACTCACCTCCTTTTCCCATTCAACATGATCATCTTCCTCCGTACCCTCCTTTTCTTTGAGGTGCGTTGCGACGTTTCTGCACAAACACATCATTTTCATTTTTAAAATAAAAGGTTTGTATTCACAACAAATGACAGGCACCATTAAATTCTTGCTCAATTAAATTCTTACCACATGCAACAAAAAATTATCTTTTTCAATACCTTTGTTGTCTCTCGCGGATTTCTTGCCGACGTCCGTTTCCTTTCGCCGTCTCTCCCCTACTTTGTAAAACTTCATCAACCATCTTCTGAACAACAGCTGCAGCTTCAGTATCGTCCATCTTTCCTACACAGTATATCAAAACAAACTCTATTAATCCATCCATGCACAGAACATAACATATATAACAAACTTTCATTTCTCACTTTTATTTCATTACATTCACTCAAACTTATTTATATCTCTATTTATATCTTTATTTCATTACATTCTAAAAAAAAATGTCATCTACATAATCTACTTCTACAACAATGTAAACTATATATAAAAAGAGCTTAAACTAATGTAAATTATATATAAAAAGAGCTTAAACTAATAAGCACTTCTACAACAATGTAAAAAATGTCATATACAAAAAGATATTAAACTAATAAGCACTTCTAAAAAGAATGTAAACTATATATAAAAAGAACTATATTAAAAAAGAAATAAGCTATTTTCTTCTTTATACTCTTCTGATATCATCAATGTCATCTACATAATATAATTTGAATATATTAACTAATATATTTTGAATTATATATTAATATAATTTGTATATATTAACTAATATATATTAAATTATATATTAATATAATTTGAATATATTAATTAATAAATATTAAATTATATATTAATATAATTTGTATATATATTAATTAATATATATTAAATTATATATTAATATAATTTGTATATAGTAATTAATATATTTTATTTAATAACCTTAGGGAGCGTTTTCTAAAGAAAGTGTTTTCTAAGGTCTTTTGATAGTTTTACTTAGAGGGCGCTTTGTAATAATAGCGCTTTCTAAGGTAGAAAATAAATAACAATAAAATTAAAATGAGTATGGGGAGAGGGGGATTCGAACCTCAAACCCATAGCATTCACATAAACCTCCTTGAGGAGTGGTACTAGGCCCTCATCCATTTATTAAATTCACATTAAATATATATAATATAAGTTTATCTATATATTTAATTAATATAATTTCTATATATTACTTAGTATATTTTAAATTATATATTAATATAATTTCTATGCTAAACAGTATTACATTATATATTAATATAATTTCTATGTTGAACAGTATTACCATACTTTAGATATTATAGCAACATTATAACATTAATGCGGTGCTTCTCATACTATAGATACTAAAGACACATCACTTAACAATATTACATTCTGTTTGCATTAACATACTATAGATACTAAACACACATCACTTAATAGTATTACCATACTATAGATACTAAAGACACATCACTTAACTATTACACAAATTCACTACAACGTTAACTATTACAACGATGCTACTTGACCGACTAATTCTGGTTCTTTTTCGTCACAGACACGGTAACTCAGTCTCCAGGTAGAGCTATGTTGAACCTGAGCATGTCACCCCTC
Source organism: Lathyrus aphaca (assembly GCA_963966055.1). Lineage (NCBI taxonomy): Eukaryota > Viridiplantae > Streptophyta > Magnoliopsida > Fabales > Fabaceae > Lathyrus > Lathyrus aphaca. The sequence goes on from OZ014521.1 coordinate 215,401,069, forward strand.
CTCAGTTGACGATACTTGGCAAACTCATGCCACCCATGATACATAAATTTTTCCATCTTCATTATCCTTCCTTTACGCTTGGCGCATTTAATCTTCGCAGCATACAAATATTCATAATCTTCGTCATCCAGAATTATATCTTTCTGATGCAATGCAAGATACCTCTTGCTCACATGCTTTGGAAAAATCTGCAACAATTTGATCACTATCATTATTCACTAACTATACACATATACTGCATATACATACTTTTAACTTTTTGAGTGAATACTTACCATGATGTTGTTAATCACCTTGTACCCATAACTCACCTCCTTTTCCCATTCAACATGATCATCTTCCTCCGTACCCTCCTTTTCTTTGAGGTGCGTTGCGACGTTTCTGCACAAACACATCATTTTCATTTTTAAAATAAAAGGTTTGTATTCACAACAAATGACAGGCACCATTAAATTCTTGCTCAATTAAATTCTCAACACATGCAACAAAAAATTATCTTTTTCTATACCTTTGTTGTCTCTCGTGGATTTCTTGCCGACGTCCCTTTCCTTTCGCCATCTCTCCCCTACTTTGTAAAACTTCATCAACCATCTTCTGAACAACAGCTGCAGCTTCAGTATCGCCCATCTTTTCTACACAGTATATCAAAACAAACTCTATTAATCCATCCATGCACAGAACATAACATATATAACAAACTTTCATTTCTCACTTTCATTTCATTACATTCCCTCAAACTTATTTATATTTCTATTTATATCTTTATTTCATTACATTCTAAAAAAAATGTCATCTACATAATCTACTTTTACAACAATGTAAACTATATATAAAAAGAGCTTAATCTAATGTAAACTATATATAAAAAGAGCTTAAACTAATAAGCACTTCTACAACAATGTAAAAAATGTCATATACAAAAAGATATTAAACTAATAAGCACTTCTAAAAAGAATGTAAACTATATATAAAAAGAACTATATTAAAAAAGAAATAAGCTATTTTCTTCTTTATACTCTTCTGATATCATCAATGTCATCTACATAATCTACTTCTATCATCAATGTATCCTATTTTCGTGCCCTAAACTCAGACTTGCACTAAACAGAGACAGAGAAGAAACTTACGAAAAATGAGTGTACAGTGGAGGGAAGAAGGAGCAAGGCGGCAACAATAATGGTCACGGAGGAGCACGGTGGTGGACGGCTGTGGCGATTGAAGCTTCTGTTAGGGCGAAAATGGTGTTCGCAAGTTTCGTTCGCAAAGAGAGGGAAAGAATAAAATGAAAATAGTAATTGTGTATGAAGCTTCAGAATATTTGTACCAAATACAAAAGACAACGCTTTTGTAACAAAGTGCTCTTATAGGTCTTTTGTAAAATAATTTAAAATAAAGTGATTTTTTAAGTTACACTTTAGAAAGCGCTTAAGGTGAAAGCGCTCTCTAAAGTGGTCATCTTAGAAAACGCTTTTAGAAAGCGTTGTCTAATGTGCCCTTTAGAGAGCGCTTTTTTTGAGCGGATTTTCAATTGACCTATAGCAGCAATTTGCATTAAAAGCGTTGTCTTTTGTACGCTGCGAAATGCCATTTTTGGCGTAGTGTAAGTAAATAATTTTAATTTTAAATTTTAACACATTATTTCCTATAAATTTAAATTTTAATACATGAGATTGTAAATACATTATTAAAAATGTATCAAGTATTAATTTTATTTGATGATATAAATCACATGTTGAATATATTTATTAATTCATTTTCTAATTATTTTTGAATTATTAACAACACTTGATAATATTGATAATAAATATTCAAATAAAATTCACATATTTTGTTCATTTTGATAAGAAGAATTGCATTGAAAGTGGTAAAGGCTGGAAGGCTTTGATGGTGCGTAAATAACATTGATATTTGGGATAAGTTTATTGAAACTCTTACTTATAGGGGCTGGAGTTTCCCTAAGATTAGGAGAAATATAACTAAACTTATGCTAGTTTAGTTTGGGGGTTTGTTTTGGTTTGTTTGTCAAAGGTTGGACATTGTCACCTTATTTTAATTGTTTGGACTTAATAAAGTTTTCTTTATTTCCAAAACAAAATGTATTTGATGATATAACTCACATGTTGAATATATTATTAATACTCCCTCCGTCTCATAATAGGTATCCTCTATGAAATGTTTACACTTTTTAAGATAATGATTAATTGTGTTAATTTCAATAACAAAACAAGTATCGTTTGCTAAAATAATCTCATTAATAATAGATAGTGGAATAGTTATATGAATTAAAATACAATAAATAAGGGTAAGTTAGTGGAAAAAAATAATAGTCCTTCCTAAGTTCAAGTCATCTTATCTGCCTCATATTCACATGCAACGACTGCTAATTCAAAATCATGCGACGGATAATTCCTTTCATGAACTCTTAATTGTCTAGAAGCATAATCAGCCTTAACATTATGCATTAGTACTCCTCCAAGACCCATCTTTGATGGACCACAATATACCACAAAAGATTCACTTGGTCCGGCAAAATCAACACCAGCACGGTCGTCAACTTCTTCTTCAATTCCACAAAACTCTCTTCACATGCAACGTCCCATACATAAGCTTGCCCTTTTCGGGTCAATTGAGTCAAAGGAAATGTCAACCTAGAAAAACCTTCTATAAACTTGCGATAGTACCCTGCCAATCCAAGGAAACTACAAATTTCGGTAGCAGATTTCGGAGTCTCCCATTGCAACACTGTATCAATTTTTGTAGGATCCGCATAAATCTCACCACTTGAAATTACGTGTCCCAAAAAACTTATTTCTTTCAACCAAAACTGGAATTTTGATAACTTAGCATATAGCTTCCTTTCTCTCAATACTTGTAGTATTATTCTCAAATGATTTGCACGCTCTTCTTCTAATTTAGAATATGTTCTGGACTGGCGTAGCAAGTGCCCTACGTGTAATTGAGGCCCAATCCAGTATTCATCTGGGCATAAGCCCAATAAGTGATTAGCGAAGATGTGACCGGTGTAAAATAGAGTCGTTGGCATATAGCCGTTGGAGATCTCCCCACACGCGTCATAACGCCTTTCACGCGGCCAACTACCCTCCATATTTACAGAGGCAGTCATGCTCAGTCAAAGGCTATGCGCCCACAATCCACGGATGTGTGCCCTTATAAATACCCTCCACCCTTGGAGGGCCAGGTATTCAATTATAATCACTCCCAATCTTTCTCACGCTTTAGTTTGTCTAACATTGAAACTTACTTGAGCGTCT